>JAGTTD010000010.1:25708637-27092012 GCA_018398585.1 Simmondsia chinensis | reverse complement strand
TACCCGAGTATGACTCACTTCATACTCGGATGAACCCCACTCAACATCTCAACAAAACAACCTCCAAAACACAAACACTCAACAATTATTTTTCCACACTCTCCCCCTACCCGGGTGCCCCGCTGGCACCCTATTACAAACCCCAACTCACTCTACATTTTCTCTTCTTTTTCTCTCTCTCTCTTTCTCTACACTTCTACCACAACCTACCCCTCTATTTATAACAAAACACCAAGCCAAAAAAAAGACAAAAAAATACATATTAGTTTACTTGTACAAGTAAACTTCCCAACCCTTACTTGAAAGACTCAACTTCCCAATTTTTTTTTTTCTTTTTCTTCTTTTCCATTTTCATTTTTCTCTTTTCTAATTTTTTTTTAGATTTTTTTCTTTTTCTTTTTTCTTCTTTTATATATTAATTTTGAGGTAAAAAATATCCCAACAACCAATGACCTGTAGTGTTTGGTAAGAGGGCTCTCCCATAAGAGGGTGGAAAGAGATGGTGGGAGGAACATCCATATGGAATTATAAGGAAATCATGTAGCCTTCCTCATCGTCATCAACCTCAATGAGGTAATACTGACCACGAGACTTACGATTAGCACATCGGTTGGTAGTGGTAAAGGGTTCATCATAAAAGAAACATAAGCCCTTAGCTTGTAGCTCTTTAATCTCAACGCGACTCATGGTGCGGCGGCTGCCGTCACTAGGGGCTCCCATGGGTCTAGGACCTATGATTGTGGTGTCTGGTTTCTTCAGTCCCATCATCGAACCAAAGGTTTGGGTCAAGGGCCTAGATCTCTGTAATGATATACTAGCCTTCCGAAGTTTAGCTTTACAAATGGCCTCATATAAGGTCTGGAATTGAAACAATCACATAGCTGTACCAATATCACTACGCAACCCACCGATATAACTAGTGACTAAGTCCTCTCTAAGTTGAGTTGATAGTATAACTCATCAAAAGCATTTTGGTAGTCTTGGATGAAACCCCTTTTTTTTCAAGGACACTAGCGCAACCATGGGGTCTTCGTAGGCCTCTCCAAAATTTTCAATCAGTGTTATCTTATATTGTTTCCCAAGGAGCAAGGAGGACATGGTTCCTAACGTAATGCCAATGCCAAGAGTTTGCCAATCCCTCCATATTCATGGACGCTAAATCAACTTTCATGTTGTCTGGGACCCAATCCAAATGAAAAAGTTGTTCACATTTATAAACCCGACTATGCACATTATGTCCCAAAAACGAGGGAATTCAATTTTACCTAGCTTTGTTTGGAGTTGATAAGGCTGATCATTATTATTGCTAGGTGGTTCAAATGAGTGATGGGACGGTCCATCGGGTCCATACCAACGATACAGGGGCCATGGTAGGAACAGGCTTGCGAACACCCGATACAGTGACTGGTGCCGGCACTCTCGGTAGGGTCAATACTGTACGCAATGGCCTCGGGGACATTAACACCGTCAGGTAAGATGCCAACGATGAAACCATCAAAGCCGGTGGTCCCCTTGATTATGTTACAGGAAGAAATGAAAAGGGGTATCCCACATCGGTGGGTGACCAACAATTAGACCAATATATATACTAGAGAGGCTACTCCACTTATTGTTAATTAGTTTTAAGATGGAATCTCATTAGTCTGTAACAGATTATTCCAAAGGTAACAATGGAGAAATAGAGGCTAAGTGAGAAATTTTTACCTGATTTGCCAATCTAAACACCAAATCCTTGAGTTCATTCGCAGTCTACAGCCGGTGTTGTTTGCTCCTCTCCAGTGCTTTCTGAATATCCTCTGTCCATCTTCCCTCTTGCTAACTTTGCTTTTCATATAGATTACCAACAAATTTACAAATTCCTTCTAGATCAGCCAAAATGGCCTCCTGGCTGCAACGGGTAGGAGCCATAGCCACAGGTTAAAGGCACTTTGGCTCCGGTATCAATGTTATGAACTAAGAAAAATCTAAGAGAAATTAAGAAAAGTAAGCATTCATTCATATATTGATCATTCTCCATGCAACTGTTTATGATGTTTGGGATCAGTGTGCTTATACGTTATTTTAGAGTTCAGTATGAGGTGGAGTTCATTAGGATAAACTGAACTCAAGCTCTAGCTACACGCCTGACCTGATATTCCCTCGAAGATTAAACAAACGGTTACAGGAGCCCGTGGGGGTAACCTCGAGAATTTATATTATTTTTCTACAAACATTAAACTCCTTTTAGGGTCTATGTGAAATGTGAAAAATATTGATAAAAGGAAAAAACATATTTGGAGAAAAGTGATTTTCTCGTGTTTGTAATACACGAAAACTACGAAAGAAAAGAAATCCAATGGAAAATTTTTAAAGTTTGTAACAGAATTTGAGGAAAATGATTTTCCTCTTGAAGTAGAAAGGAAAATTTGGGGGGGGGGGGGGGGGGGGGGGGGGAATTTAGGCCCAAACCATATTAACCCCTTATGTATCATATTTGATCGTAGTTGTTTAATTAACAAGATCTGCTTTCTTTATAACCTAGAAATATGTACATTCAATGTACACAAAACCCATAAACTGAATAGAGTATTTATTTAGTCCAAAAAAATAGTATTTATCATTTAAAATACCCGGTTGATAAAATATTTAAACTCGAAGTACCTGAATATAATAATTTTTTGACAAAAGTTGGTTCAAGTACCTTGAGGTTGGATACATATTTTTCAAGTACCTTGATATTTAGAAATATTTTTTATTAACTTTGTAAATTTTTTTAACTACCCTATATATAACTTTATTGGGGTTCCATGACTTTATGATAACATGCACATAAAAAAATAAAAATTATCATTTATGTACCCCCAAGGTTTGAACATATGTCACTTAAGTACTCTAATATTTTAATACATACAATGTGGTACCTTTAGTTTTAAACAATTTATCACTTAGTTACCTTAAAGTTTTTAAATTTTATCAATCAGATACATTTTTGTAAAAATTCAATAGATTTTTAATACAAAATGCTAAAATTAAACATTTGACAGTCTATTAGTATCTTCACTAGAATTTGATATTTTTTTACCCCAAACTGCAAAATGACACATGATTGTGGCAATATTTGGGTAATCCATATCAATATCGATGAAAATTTTATTACAATCACTGAATTTATAATGAAAATATTGGCATGACATATATACGATTGTGATTATGTATTATGTTAATATTTCTTTTGTAAAGTTGGTTAGATTCTTACAAAATTTATCAAAATTCCAACATAGTGTATGTAGGTGATAAAATTTTTCAAACCTCGGGATCCCCAATTTTATATATTAAAATATGAAGACATCTAAATAATAAATGTTCAAATTTCAAGTTTTCTAAGCGATAATTTTTCTATAAAAAAAAATACCTAAAGACTTGAATATTTATATTTATAATAATTTTAAAATTTATAATATTTTCAAAATTTAAAAAATTTTTAAATTCTTAAAAATAATTTAGATATTTAAAAAAATCCAAAAATTTAAAAATATTTATATATTTTAAAAATATTTAATATATTGAAAAAATATTAATATATTTCAAAAATATTTTAAACCTAGTTACCTAAACCAAATATTTTCTAAAATTTTTAAATTTCATAATTTTGGATAATACATATTAAAATGTCAAGTATATAGGTGATAATTAAACTCAGGGTGCAGTAAATAATAAATTCCTAATGGAACAACATAGAAAATAGTGACAACAAAAATCACATGGCTTAAACGATATAAAGAGAACATAACTTATAAAGTTACACTAATTATTTTTTTTCTATTTGGTTTTCTACCAACCAAATAAAGGGGAAAAAAAAAGATCTTGAAGGCATGTTTTTATCCCCTTTTTTCCTTGACTTCTAAACAATGGAAAAAAAGTCATTTTCTTTAATTTGTTTTCCCATCTACTTTTTTTCCTCGCGTTTTTCTTTCCTTCAAATTTTTCTAATTCCAAACGGAGCCTCAAACTAAAAATTGTAGTAAACAATCAATTATTAAAATTGATTAATTTTTTTCGATAATTACTAGCAAAGCCAAAGTACAACCAAGCAACTCGAGAAGACGAGGCCTTAACCACCCCATAAAATGAAAGTGGGTACAAGAAAAGACCAAAACAAACAATCAACAAACAGGCATCAAAAGAAAAAAAAGGATCCCAAAAGAAGAAAAACCAGAAAAACAACACGGGAAACAGGATCAGGACTGAAACCTCAACCAACAACCCATCCACCTCAATTAGCAAGCAATTCTGCCACCGTTTGTGGGTCGAAGCCATCAAAGTTAAGACCTACTAATTTCCCCATCTCTAGTGTCCGCTCCGCTTGCAAGATCATCCTATCATACTCTCTTTCCAAGATCTTATCTTACCGATTCCTCCTATTCCGTTTTTTCTTCTTCCCGGCTGTCTTTGACGAATTTTCCCATTTCGCCTCATTCCCTTTTTTCTGCTTGCCTGAGGTCTTGGTTGCTTTTAATTGAAAGACTCCTTTCAATGTTAAATGTTTTGGTTGCTATAATTCATATAGTATGTTAGCCAAATCGCGCTATTTTATGAGTATCAGGCCAAGTTGAAAAAAATCGCTAATGCTATTTTATTAACTATGTTTTCATATGTCATTTTACATTAATTTAACTAATGGCAGTAGCTAATTTTATCAAATATTTATGTCTACTTATTTATTAATCAAGTAACGCTATCTAATCATTTACAATTGTTAACTCAACTAATAACCAACAATTACCAATCCATGCCAAACATATAACAAAGTCAAGAAGAGAGAAGGAAGGAGGTCGAGCCTGATAAAATTAGAACTAAGCCAGAAGTGCCGAGTGTTAGCCAGAAACCCACAATGCAAATCCTATGTTATTTTCCTCTATAAAAATTTTCTGATTATGGGATTTGCCTGTGAACCCCCTTTCTAAAAATTTTATGTGTGTTGTATACCCCTAAGAAGAATTTCTTTGGATCTTCATAACATAGTATAAACAAATAATTTGACTCTAAAATTACAAAAGGAAGCAATTTATTATGGTCGTAATATATCTATTTAACACAAACTAGTAGCTGGTACTGTGAGATTATGGATTAGCGAGCATATCTAATAGGGTTGTTGAGGCATATATTTATAGTAAAGAGTACAAGAATAATTACAGAATATTATCAGAATAATATCAAAATAATATCAATAGAATATATCCTAATACGCCCCCTCAATCTGTGCGAGGGGGACCAACGTGCAGATTGGCTCTATGGTAGCGGAAGCAATCAGTAGCCAACCCCTTGGTAAATATGTCAGCAACCTGTTTGGTGGTAGGAGTGTATCGAACCTGGATATCACCCTTAACAACCTTCTTACAAACATAATGAAAGTCAACATCAACGTGCTTGCTGCGGTCATTAGAGATAAGATTTGCAGCCAAGGAAGTAGCAGATACGTTATCATAGTACACAAGAATCAGACCGGAATGGCACATGCCTAAGTCACGCATGAGATATCGTATCCAATCACATTCAGCAACCACCTTGGCAACAACGCGATATTCAGACTCAGTGGAGGACTTGGCAACCGTTGGCTGCTTCTTAGCATGCCATGAAATAAGGTTGGGACCTAGAAACAGAGCAAACCCCGTAGTGGAGCAATGAGTGTCAAGACAACCATCTCAATCAGCATCAGCATATGCAGTAACAGATGTGCAAGAACCCGAAGTTATGTTGAGACCATGATCAGGCGTGAGCTTCAGGTATCGAAGGATGCGTTTAACCATCTACCAATGAGAAGTAGTGGGGGCGTGCATAAACAGAGAGACACGATTGACCGCATATGCAATATCCGGACAGGTCATGGTGAGGTACTGGAGCGCACCCACCACACTACAGAACTCGGTCGGATCAGGTAGAAGAGACCCATCAGACACAAAGGGTTGTGCCCGAGCTGGTAAAGTAGTTTATACAGGTTTTGCCTCAAGCATGTCATGCTTGCCCAGTAAGTCAAGGGTGTACTTATGTTGGGAAAGAAAAAGACCATGTTTGGTGAATTTTGTCTCGATGCCAAGAAAGTAGTGAAGTGGGCCTAGGTCTTTCATGGCAAACTGAGTGCAGAGAGAAGCAGTGAGTCGAATGAGTAAAGAAGCGTCAGATCCAGTAAGGATAATGTCATCCACATATAGTAAGAGGCACACAATGCTACGAGGCGATCGATGTATGAAAAGAGAGGGATCAGCATTACTACAATAGAAACCCAGGCTATAAAGGAACGTACTAAACCTATGAAACCAAGCTCGAGGTGCCTGTTTGAGGCCGTATAGAGCTTTACGCAGGCAGCATACATGCGTGGGAAATTGCAGGTGTATAAAACCTTGAGGCTGACGCATGTATACCTCTTAATTGAGAAACCCATGCTGTAAAGGAACGTACTAGACACGATGTCAGGCTGAGGAAATAAATGTTCAACAAAATGCCCACAGCGACTAGTGTAGACATGACTAGTAGTGGGGTCCAAGCACCGGTACCCCTTGTAATGTCTTGCATACCCAATAAACACGCATGGGATAGAACGTGGGGCTAATTTATAAGGAGTACGGGATGTGATGTTAGGATAATGAGCACACCCAAAGACCTAGAAAAAGCGGTAGTCTAGCGCCTTTTTAGACAATTTTTCAAAAGGTGTAAGATTTTGTAAGTTTGGAGTGGGCAACCGATTTATAATGTAACACGCGGTACAAACAGTATCAGCCCAAAATTTTGGAGGAAAACGCACCTGAAAAAGTAGAATCCGTACCATTTCACTTAAATGTTGATGCTTTCGTTCCGCCACCCCATTTTGTTGTGGGGTATCAGGACAGGAAAGGTGGAAGTGAATACCGTGGGTACGACAAAGGGTGGCCATGGGCCTGTTGTCAAACTCACGACCTCCATCACTTTGAAAACATTTAATTTTAAGATTAAGTGATTAAAAGATTAGATTTGATACTTATTGTATAAAAATATAGTACTTCAGAATTGTTCAAAAAATTTTCTTTTATCTGTAGAACACAGAATCTCTTCGATTATTAGCTACAGTTAAGAAAGTTGATGTGTCCCTTGGCTTGCCTAGATTGGCAAATTAAAGTTTCTTTTACTTGATATAGTGACCGGGAATATTCTAAATTAACTATTGTTGGGTTAAGAGGCTAGGGTTTGAGTGGGTGTGTAAGGTTTATCTATTACATATTTAAAAGTTTGATTTATACTTTAATTCTTAATCTCTCAAATTTCATACGTTTTCCCTAATTTTAAAAACTTTAATACTTATTTTGACGATAATACTTTTTTATATTGCTATAACAGCACCCTTTTAGTTTAGTACGTGTTATTCAAGAGTTACTATATTTAAAAAAATGGATAAATCTGCATATCCCTATCAAACATTTTATCTGAAACAGATTTATTTCTATTTAACTAATACGGACCAATACCAATCTTTTAGCACCAATACTTCATCTAATGACAAGGAATAATAATTGGACAGGTAAAATCCCTTACATGCAGGTATAATTTATACTTTAATTCTTAATCTCTCAAATTTCATACATTTTCCCTAATTTTTAAAAACTTTAATCAAGGGAAAAAAAAACAAAAAAAAAGAAAAGAAACTACCCCTTCCTCACCACCATCCCACATCATTTTTAAGAATTAAAAAAAAAAAACCACCCTTTTCCTATTCCGCATCCAACGTCAGTCCCCCCCCCCCCCCCCCCCCCCCCCCTAGTTTTGTCATCTCACAAATTAAACCGAAGGAAATTCAATCTCCATAATCCATGTTTTGGCTTAATTCATTGTCTTTGGGTTCCTTTTACATATTCAAGGTTAGTTACTTATCAATTCTATTTGAGTTGGGTAATTTTTTTCATACGCTATATAAGTGATTAAAAGGTTAGATTTGATACTTATACTATAAAAATATAGTAACTTCAGAATTGTTCAAAAAATTGCCTTTTATCTGTAGAACACATAACCTCTTCGAGTTTTAGCTACAGTTAAGAAAGTGGATGTATCCCTTGGCCTGCCTAGATTGGCCAATTAAAGTTTCTTTTACTTGATGTGGTGACCGGGAATATTCTAAATTAACTATTGTTGGGTTAAGAGGCTAGGGTTTGAGTGGGTGTGTAAGGTTTATCTATTACATATTTAAAAGTTTGATTTCTTTGTCATATAAATATTATCGCATTTTAAAGTATATGACAAATTATCCAAAAGTTGTTAAAATTCTATCACTAAGGAGCCTCAAAACTCAATGAATTTTTTCCCAAAAATACAAATTTAGATCATGTTTTTAAGAACATCTATGCAATCTATGTCAAAATTCTATATTTTTGCCAAAAAACTTATGATTTGACTCTTGTTTTAAACAATATATAACTATCTTACATTGCAATCCAATAATTTTTTTTGTCATAAAACATTCCAAATAGACAATTATTTACAAACACTGCAATGTGTCACAAATACATCCTAATTTTGGTCATTTGCAATTATCAACTTAACAATTTCCTCAAATTAAATATAGTAAAACCAATAACTTAAAATAACCAGATTAGTATACATATACAATACTCTAATAGTAGCAACATACACCTACTAAGTTTTAAATAAAAAAAAAGAAACACCCTACTAATTATTTAATGGGAAATTGAATCTATCTGTATACTAAAATATGAAAAAGTGTTACTTACATATAAAAATATTAAAATAACACAAAACTTATTGTACTATTTAAATAGTATTAACAAGTTCACAATATGCATGTACTAACTTTATTTCAAATCAAATAACACCAAACTTAAATCATTTAAAGTATGAACATCCAACCGTGCAACGCACGGAGAGTCACTAGTTATTTATTTAACATCCACATATCCTCTTAAAATGGGTTTGTTCCCTGTTCCCTGTTCCCTATATCCTCTTAAACTGGGTATGTTCCCTGTTCCCTGGAAGTCCTCACCCTCAGGTTGGGGGCACTTGGAAACAATCTTTTTCAGGTTAACACCCTGAAGGAGGAAGCCTGCGTACATCCGCCCCCCCAGATCCTGCGTAGGCGGGATCCCTTAAGGCACTGGGTATGTTCCATGTTCCCTATATCATCTTAAACTAATTTAATATTATATAATTTTATAATTTTCTTTTCCCTTTCCCTTCTTCCATATTCCAAATGATCGCACCTTAAAACAACTTAGAACTCCAAAACATCCAAAAAAAAAAAAAATAACAAAAACTATTAAATAAAAATAATAATAACTAAAACATGACCATAAATCCTCAAAAAATAAAAACATAAGCAAAAAAATGTAAAAAAAGAACTCCATAAAATTTTATAAAAAAATCTTTAAAATATAATATATTGTAAAAACTAAAAACCTATATAATATAATTACAACTCAATATGTCAAAAGAAAATTATCAAATTATATAAATGAGAAAAATATAATACTTATTGTAACTTCTAAAACCATAAACCATTATTTAACTTAATTATAATCTTCAAAAACCCTAAACTCTTATTTAATATACTTTTGAAATTCTAAAGATCTTCTTTAAAAGCCCAATTTACCACTGGAACTCTACTAGAACACTCTAAATACAGAAAATCCAATTAAACACCAATAAATTTAATTTTATTATTAAAGGTAAGAATCATTACCTCTTTTTAATCCATACACAAGCATTAAAAAAAAAAGTACATTTTTGTAGTATATTTGGAAATAATTCTTTCAATACACTAACTTAGAAAAAAATTATAGACATGAGAAAAATATCATATTAGCATTTAATATTTAAGAAAATAAAATTAAAAAAAAGACCATTAAAATTATGGTTAAATTTTATTTGTAGGAAAAGAGAAATTATCATTTTTTTAATTAAGAAAAAGTGAGAATAAAAAAAAAGAGATATTAATCAAAAATTAATTATATCTAACAAAAAAAATAATAAATTTGTTACAATGTAAACAATCAATCATTTAATATTAATTTAGTAACCCCCTTATGTTTTCCTCATATTATTTTGTATACAAACAACATACATTAATTTGACACATACTAAAATTTCCTAAATCATGTTGTGGGTACTGGCATTGTTGTATTTGTTTCAATATCATCATGTTGCTCCATGTGGGTATGGTGATCTGTAATATTAGGCCATAAAGCAATATATTAGGGCATAAAGTAATATGCAAGAGGTTATTGTACATGTATTTGCAATATCGTTACTTAACCATGCTAAGGTTATATCGAACGATGTTATGGATTGGTAGAGTGTGCATGGGTGGGGAGGACATGCATTGGTGTGTACGCGTTCATCGCATTAAGCAATAGGTGCATGTGTGGATAGGACATGCATAGGTGTGTACGCATTCATTGCATTAAGCAATCGGTCATCCTCACTATAATGTAAATTATAATGTAAAGTGGTGTTTAATGGTTTAAATATATTGGCTTTTGATACGAAGCAAAGTGTTGTTGTTTGTAGTCATTATTTACGTACCGCTAGTTGAAGTAGCGTTACTATGTGCTGCTACATTGTCATTTATGATGAATTTTCTGTCCTCGTGTGTTTCATTGCCGTCTGCAGTTGAGTTATTAGCTTGTTGTTGTAGATTGAAAGATTGTACATCTGTTGTGGCTGCTGAGATCATTGTATGTGTTTCAATAGCATCGAGTGGCTGCATATGCTCATTATGATGTGTAATAGTAGGACATAATTCAATACATACTATCGTAATGTAAATCTGTAATATAGGAAAGGATAGGTCTGATTGTCCTTACCAGTAGTGTGTTGTATTTCTGTAGTTGTAAAAAGCGTTTCATTTGCAAGCAATGTTGATTGATGGTACACCATGTTCCTGTTGACTGTTGATGTAGTGATTGAGGGAGATAAATTGGCTGGGTTAAGTGTTGGTGGAGTTGATTAAGGGTTATATAGTAATTGTATATTTTGAGGTTGATTGGTAGTGAATGTCTGTGCTGCCATTTGCCTCTGCTCA
Source organism: Simmondsia chinensis (assembly GCA_018398585.1). Lineage (NCBI taxonomy): Eukaryota > Viridiplantae > Streptophyta > Magnoliopsida > Caryophyllales > Simmondsiaceae > Simmondsia > Simmondsia chinensis. Next base: position 27,080,974 of record JAGTTD010000010.1, on the reverse strand, counting down.
TTTAGAGAAGTCCTTCTGCATGCTGAACGTATTATTGCGCGTCGCAAAGATCTTGCTTGTGTTTGCACTTGTCGTCGTTGTATGCTTAGTTGTTCGGCATTTATGTTTCTGTTACGACCAACAAATAGTCTCCATTTCCTTTGTAACCGAGCTGCCTTGTATCGAAGTTGTTTTTCATTATGGATTTCTCCAATTAGTATATCCATTCTCGTTTAAACAATGGTTATCCTGGACAAAATAATTTGGCTTATAAGAGGGCAAGGATGTTAAGATGTGAATAGAAACAAAATAGTTGATTATGTTTTGATGGTAGGGTTTTTGGGAATTTATAACACGATGTGTTAGTGAATTGATGTGTGGTGATGAAACATGTAGTAAAATTTGGAACATCACTTGCATGTTGTGGACAGAAGTAATTATATTTAGAATAAAATAGGAATATGTATTAGCGGTTGTGGGAAAATTTAATTATTAATCTCACATTATAATGAATTATGAATATGTAAAAGGGTATGGTTATATTAAGATTGAAGCCCACATGTGGTATATGCAGCAATTTATTTTTGTTCTACAAAATGCTTATATTGGAAAAAGTGATACAAACTTATAAGAAGATGAAAGCATAAATTAATAATATTGAAAGAAAATAATATCTATGTATATTTAAATAAGTAGGTATGTTTAGAAAAATTTTGAGCTCAGGCTATGAATTGTTAGAATATGATAACCTAAAACTGGAGAAGACCAACCCAACCGTGATAATCGTCATACATATCCGCACTTGGAAATCAGACAACTAAAATTTATGCTCTTATAATTTCCATTTTTTTTTTCCATTTATCGCAGTAGCCGTAGTGGATAGAATAACAGTATGTTTGCAAATGGCATGGACTAACTGTAATTTTGCTATTTTATCGCAGCATATGTTCAAGTGAGAACTATATTTTTTTTATGTGATATTATGCTATTCTATATTTTAAATAATTAGCATGCAGACGTTGCAAATGTCACTGCATATTTATATCTATATACCCATTATCATATGCCAGTACCCACAACATACATTAATTTGACACCTACTAAAATTTTAACATTGGATGTTAAAATTTTACATAGAATACTTACATATTGAATATGAAAGTTCAAATTTTGGAGGAAATAAAATCATTTTCAAAAAATTCAGGAAAATTGATGCCGTTGGCTGAGGAAGATAACAAGGCGAAGATGATTATGAAAGGAAATGAAACATGCTAAATTTAGCAATTTACTTTATGCTTTGTTATAATTCTGGATTGTTTATGGTATTTATTCTTTTATTTTGCTATTTTGTCCATTAAGTATTATATATTAATATTGTGTTAATTTAGTTTTGTACAAATTTGTATTAAGTTATGTCGACGTTAAATTGGTAGCATAATTTTTGATAGTCGGGTCATCAGTGAATTTAAATTTGTTCAATCTACAGATTTATATTTGGTCACTTATATCAACAAACATTTAAAAAATAGAAAAAAAATTAATTATAACATAATATATATCTATACATCTGTTGAATTAATTAGAAGTTATCACCCACTCCCAACTCTCTATAAGATTTAAATTCTTATATTGGACAAAAAAAAAAAAAAAAAACCTACAACCTACCTTTTAACTTTCACAGTTCGCTGATATTTTTGACCAATTATTTCAAATCTTATAACATATAAGGAAAAAAATTAAAAAAAAGAAGTTACCGCATCTTTTTTTTTTTTTTTGGGAGGAGGGGGAGGACACATGGAGATAGTGGAAAAAATTAGTTACCCAAAATCAAGTACAAATCACTCCTATATTCCTAAATTATTGCTATTTCTTCATAACTTAGAACTTTAAGATTAATATTTTAGAAAGTTAAATATTGCAAGAATAATCTTTGAATGTCGCCATGGAGTTCAAGTTTCATGCATTCCTTCTAATCTTCAATAAGTACGTTTCCCTTCAATTTTTATCTTCAAATTTATGTTCTTAAGTTTTTACTAAAACTTAAAAGCATCTACAATTTTGGTCCTAATTCTGTAGAGTATCACATATATTTTTAAAATATTAAACAATAAAGAATCATCTCTTAAAAATGCTTAAGTGAAAAATTTATATGGTTTTCTTCTCCTAAGAAAGTGGTGATGGTAGTTATCACCAACTTTCTTCCATTTTAAACTATTATTGATCAATATTTTTGCTACAATCTCACTTTTAAAATTATCGTGTTGATAAAATGTCTTATATATTTTTTTATTGCATTGAATAGTTGTAATTTAGTTTTTTAGTCCACAGAGGTCAAACATTGTTCTTTCAGCCTCGATTGCACGTGATTCATGAATGAGTAGGTTCTTCATTGGGGTTGCTATTGAGCCTATTGCATTTAGACGTTGATGGAAATGGAAAAATCAACACTTTTCACATCTCGGTATGTTTTTTCTTAGTACACGCTTTCTATTTCAATTATTATTGCATTGATTATTACATAATTATATAGCTTATTGTGGTTTTCAATGATTTATTTTTTATATTAATCACTGTATCCTTTTGACAACAAAATATAAATGAAATGTAGGCTTTATTATAATTAATTAATTATGATTTAAATTATTTTTTATTTAGTTATTTCTAATATTTACGTATAATTTTTAATTATTAAGATATTACTTAAAAATGACATAATTACATTAGGCTCAATAATATATTATAACATGTACAAAATATTTATTTATGAAATAATTATTAATTTTTTATATTATTAATTATGAAAGATGGTGACTGTGAATGGGTCGGTAACTGTAATTACTTTGCTCTGCTTCTTTTCTCATTAAGGGCCTTTTTAATCATTGCCATCAAATTTTTTCTTCCTTTAAAGTCTTCCTTTTAACGAATTACGCAACACATCTAGGCGAGGCCAAAATTGATTTGTCAAAAGTGTAAATTGACCTCTTGCGGACATGATCAATTCTCCTATATTCGGTGATCAAATTCTCGATAACATCACTTAATTGGTTTCTACACCAAAATAAGAAGCTAATTTTATTTGCAAATCTTCTATCTTCTATAGATGTTATTTAACGCACAGTTACCCTTCCTTACCACACTCCAACATCAAATTGGAGGAATTCAAGCAGTTGGGCTCAAAACGCACAGTTGAACACCCAAATTGATGGAATTGCAGAGTTTTGCCTCAAAAGGTGCAATTAAACCCCCTGCCCCCACTCAAATAAAAAATTAAAAATAAAATACAAAGAGCATAGTATTTATGGTAATGTCCAACTAATATTTAATTTAAGTAATGTCATTAGCAAAAATCTTAGAAATCAGAGCATTTTACAAAAATTATGACTATTATTTATTACATATTGTTTGACAATTTTTTATCTGACTATAACAATACCCTTTTAGTTTATTACATATCATCATTATTCAAGAGGTACTTATTTTGACAATAATACTTTCTTATATTGCTATAACAACACCCTTTTAGTTTAGTACATGTTATTCAAGAGTTACTATATTTAAAAAAATGGATAAATCTGCATATCCCTATCAAATAATTTATCTGAAACAGATTTATTTCTATTTAATTAATACGGACCAATATCAATCTTTTAGCACCAATACTTCTTCTAATGACAAGGAATAACAATTGGACAGGTAAAATCCCTTACATGCAGGTATAATTTATACTTTAATTCTCAATCTCTCAAATTTCATACATTTTCCCTAATTTTAAAAACTTTAATACTTATTTTCACAATAATACTTTCTTATATTGCTATAACAATACCCTTTTAGTTTAGTACGTGTTATTCAAGAGTTACTACATTTAAAAAATTGGATAAATCTGCATATCCCTATCCAACAGTTTATCTGAAACAGATTTATTTCTATTTAACTAATATGGACCAATACCAATCTTTTAGCACCAATACTTCATCTAATGACAAGGAATAACAATTGGACAGGTAAAATCCCTTACATGCAGGTATAATTTATACTTTAATTCTTAATCTCTCAAATTTCAAACATTTTCCCAAATTTTAAAAACTTTAATCAAGGGAAAAAAAACAAAAAAAAAGAAAAGAAACTGCCCCTTCCTCACCACCATCCCACGTCATTTTTATCAATTAAAAAAACTAAACCACCCTTTTCCTATTCCGCATCCAACGTCAGTTTTTTTTTTTTTTCCTTAGTTTTGCCATCTCACAAATTAAACCGAAGAAAATTCAATCTCCATAATCCATGTTTTGGCTTAATTCATCGTCTTTGGGTTCCTTTCACATATTCAAGGTTAGTTACTTATCAATTCTATTTGAGTTGGGTAATTTTTTTTCCTGCGCTATATAAGTGATTAAAAGGTTAGATTTGATACTTATTGTATAAAAATATAGTACTTCAGAATTGTTCAAAAAATTGCCTTTTATCTGTAGAACACATAATCTCTTCGATTATTAGCTACAGTTAAGAAAGTGGATGTGTCCCTTGGCCCGCCTAGATTGGCAAATTAAAGTTTCTTTTACTCGATGTGGTGACCGGGAATATTTTAAATTAACTATTGTTGGGTTAAGAGGCTAGGGTTTGAGTGGGTGTGTAAGTTTTATCTATTACATATTTAAAATTTTGATTTATACTTTAATTCTAAATCTCTCAAATTTCATACATTTTCCTAATTTTAAAAACTTTAATACTTATTTTGACAATAATACTTTCTTATATTGCTATAACAATACCCTTTTAGTTTAGTACGTGTTACTCAAGAGTTACTATATTTAAAAAAAAAATGGACAAATCTGCATATCCCTATCAAACATTTTATCTGAAACAGATTTATTTCTCTTTAACTAATACGGACCAATACCAATCTTTTAGCACCAATACTTCATCTAATGACAAGGAATAACAATTGGACAGGTAAAATCCCTTACATGCAGGTATAATTTATACTTTAATTCTTAATCTCTCAAACTTCATACATTTTCCCTAATTTAAAAACTTTAATCAAGGGGGAAAAAAAAAAGAAAGAAAAGAAACTACCCCTTCCTCACCACCATCCCACGTCATCTCTAAGAATTAAAAAAACAAAACCACCCTTTTCCTATTCCGCATCCAACGTCAGGTTTTTTTTTTTTTTTTTTCCCTTAGTTTTGTCATCTCACAAATTAAACCGAAGATAATTCAATCTCCATAATCCATGTTTTGGCTTAATTCATTGTCTTTGGGTTCCTTTTACATATTCAAGGTTAGTTACTTATCAATTCTATTTGAGTTGGGTAATTTTTTTTCATGCGCTATATAAGTGATTAAAAGGTTAGATTTGATACTTATTGTATAAAAATACAGTAACTTCAGAATTGTTCAAAAAATTGCCTTTTATCTGTAGAACACATAATCTCTTCGATTTTTAGCTATAGTTAAGAAAGTGGATGTATCCCTTGGCCTGCCTTGATTGGCAAATTAAAGTTTCTTTTACTCGATGTGGTGACCGAGAATATTCTAAATTAACTATTGTTGGGTTAAGAGGCTAGGGTTTGAGTGGGTGTGTAAGGTTTATCTATTACATATTTAAAAGTTTGATTTCTTTGTCATATAAATATTATCGCATTTTAAAGTATATGACAAATTATCCCAAAGTTATTAAAATTCTATCACTAAGTAGCCTCAAAATTCAATGAATTTTTTCCCAAAAATACTAATTTAGATCATGTTTTTAAGAATATCTATGCAATCTATGCCAAAATTCTATATTTTTGCCAAAAACTTGTGATTTGACTCTTGCTTTAAACAATATATAATTATCTTACATTGCAATCCATTAATTTTTTTTTGTCATAAAACATTCCAAATAGACAATTATTTACAAACACTGCAATGTCTCACAAATACATCCTAATTTTGGTCATTTGCAATTATCAACTTAACAATTTCCTCAAATTAAATTTAGTAAAACCTATAACTTAAAATAACCAGATTAGTATACATATACAATACTCTAATAGTAGCAACATACACCAACTAAGTTTAAAAAAAAAAAAAAAAAAAAAAAAAAAAACCTATTAATTATTTTATGGGAAATTGAATCTATCTATATACTAAAATATGAAAAAGTGTTACTTACATATAAAAATATTAAAATAACACAAAACTTATAGTACTTTTTAAATAGTATTGATAAGTTCACAATATGCATGTACTAACTTTATTTCAAATCAAATAACACCAAACTTAAATCATTTAAAGTATGAACATCCAACCGTGCAATGCACGAAGAGTCACTGGTTATTTATTTAACATCAACATATCCTCTTAAAATGGGTTTGTTCCCTGTTCCCTATATCCTCTTAAACTGGGTATGTTCCCTGTTCCCTGGGAAGTCCTCACCCTCAGGTTGGGGGCACTTGGAAACAATCTTTTTCAGGTTAACACCCTGAAGAAGGAAGCCTGCATATATCCGCTCCCCTAGATCCTGCGTAGGCGGGAGACCTTAAGGTATTGGGTATGTTCCATGTTCCCTATATCATCTTAAACTAATTTAATATTATATAATTTTACAATTTTCTTTTCCCTTTCCCTTCTTCCATATCCCAAATGATCACACCTTAGGACAACTTAGAACTCCAAAACATCCAAAAAAAAAAATAACAAAAACTATTAAATAAAAAAAATAATAACTAAAACATAACCATAAATCCTCAAAAAATAAGAACATAAGCAAAAAAATGTAAAAAAAGAAATCTTTAAAATATAATATATTGTAAAAACTAAAAACCTATAAAATATAATTACAACTCAATATGTCAAAAGAAAATTATCAAATTATATAAATGAGAAAAATATAATACTTACTGTAACTTCTAAAACCATAAACCGTTATTTAACTTAATTATTATATTCAAAAATCCTAAACTCTTATTTAATATACTTTTGAAATTCTAAAGATCTTCTTCAAAAGCCCAATTTACCACTGGAACTCTACTAGAACACTCTAAATACTGAAGATCCAATTAAATACCAATAAATTTAATTTTATTATTAAAGGTAAGAATCATTACCTCTTTTTAATCCACACACAAGCATAAAAAAAAAAGTACATTTTTGTAGTATATTTGGAAATAATTCTTTCAATACACTAACTTAGAAAAAAATTATAGACATGAGAAAAATATCATATTAGCATTTAATATTTAAGAAAATAAAATTTAAAAAAAGCCATTAAAATTATGGTTAAATTTTATTTGTAGGAAAAGAGAAATTATCATTTTTTTAATTAAGAAAAAGTGAGAATAAAAAAAGAGGGATATTAATTAAAAATTAATTATATCTAACAAAAAAAATAATAAATTTGTTACAATGTAAACAATCAATCATTTAATATTAATTTAGTAACCCCCTTATGTTTTCTCATATTATTTTGTATACAAACAACATACATTAATTTGACACGTACTAAAATTTTCTAAATCAAATTATCAAAAATAAAAAATAAAAGGAAAGAAACAAAGGTTAATGAACTATAACTTCATTTGATTTTCATTTTGTGGTTCATTTATTAGGAGTTTTCATTGTCATGGTATCAATGTAGCTTATAAATAGAACAAAATTGCCATAATAGTAAATATTTTACTCTAATTATAACATCACTCTATACGTTGTATTATAATTTTTCTTGAATAATCTTTAAAAACTAAATATTCAATTGACTTCTCCCCAGACATAAATTTTCTCATTCATCTACCTCATTTTCTAATGCTGAAAGAAATTATACTGGATTACGCAGTTGCAGTATACTACGTTGTACCATACAATAGAGGAAAATTTTTGATTACAAATAACAATAATTCATGAGTAACTATAGTCAACAAATAATAAAATTCGACTGTGCATCACACGAGAATAGCTAGTATATATATCTTTATCTATTAATCCTAAGTTTCCCCTCCCCTCAATTCACTTCATCCTCTAAATTATACCTTCTCATACATGAGCTTTTCAAATTTTCACTTCCACTTCAAAAAATAAATAAATAAATAAATAAAAGAAGTTAATTAAGTGTCTTTTCAAAGTCACTAATTCAATACAATGAAGTGTCAAATTGTAACTGTAACTGTAAGGAAAACAAGAGTATAAAAGCAAAAAAACACATTACAAACCAATGCCATATTTACATTACAACCACATACGAAGCCATTTTCAAACCACACTGATATTCACTGATGTTTAAGGGCATCTGAGTGTTTATCCTTTTATAATATATTTTTATTTCTCATTTATCAAAAAAAAAATTTGAAAGTGGGAGTTATGAACAAAGGTAATAAACAATACCATTAGGGTTGCAAAATGGTGATCAACATTTAAATGCACGGTATTTGCAAGAAAAAAACTACTCTTAACACCCAAGCAAAAAGCTTAGTTTGTGTATTAATTTAATGTTTTCAATAGGAAGCTTTATTTCCTGTATAGATTAGTTATTGTCAAAGCAATATATCTTATATCTAAGTGTAAAGTTGTCATTTCTTATATCAAAGCAAAGAACTCATTGTGTCACCATCTAACTCGTTTTAAAATTATATTTTTCTTACATTTCTTAAGTGTGTAGTGAAATATTTTTATATTATATGTAATGTGACATTTTGATGTATAGAGTACGTAATTTGTTTTACAATACATACCTTTTTTTTAAATTAGTAGACTCATAGTTGTCCACTTTTATTTATTAGGTTTGTGATCATGAGTATGAAAGCATATATTTACATACTTCAGTGCAAAGTGTTTATAAAATTTCATACTAATTTCATATATATAAGATAATACTAATATATAATAGAATAATATAATAATATTTTATTAATATTTTTGTACTAAAATAATATCACGTAAAATCTTCTTCTTAATATGGAGAAGTTTCTCCGCCCGTCAAAACACAGCAAACTCAAATCTTTATATTCAAAAAATGTAATTCTAGAACTTCCACAACAAAGGAAAAAAAATGTACTCAAGTTGAATTTCATTCAATTTTGACATTTGAAGCCATTGGAAATATATTGTTGACAATAATAAAATTATTATTATTAACTCCAATAATTTATATTAATTAATAATTATATATATTATATTATACATTATATGTTATATATTACTTTTTTTATGATTAAGAGGAGAAATCATCAAAAGTATATTAAAAATAACATACAATAGATACAAATAATCTCTACCTTTACTTCTTCCAAAATCAACCCAAACTCTAATCCCGCATTCATTAATTCAATGAAAAAAATACCAAAAAAAACTTGTCATATACTACCATACATAATAAATACGTAAAATCAAATCAAATAAATATGTTAAATAAAATAAACTAAAATATAAATACATAAAATAAAAACTAATAATAAAGTACCAAAAGAGTAATGAAATAATTAATTTTCTTTTAAAAAATTCAAAAATTCACGAATACGTAAAATTAATTTTCTTTTAAAAAATTCAACCCTTCATCTAAGGCCAAAAATTATTCATATTCTTTAATTCAATTAAAAAAAATACCAAAAAAGTAATGAAGTAATTAATTTTCTTTTTAAGAAATTAAAAAATACATAAAATTATTTTTTTTTTTAAAAAGCTCAATACTTCATCTAAGGCAAGAAACTATTCACATCTCTTAATTTAATGAAAGAAATACCAAAAAAAAAAAAACTTTCATACTATTTCATACATAAATATATCAAATAAAATAAAAATTAATTATAAAAAAAATGAAAAAAAGAACTTTTCATATCCTTTAATTTTCTATAAAAAACTTCAAAACTTCAAAAACACATAAAATAAAATAATAAAAACTAAAAATAATAAAAAAAATCGTACATAAAAAAAATTTTCTTTTACAAAAATTAAAAAATTAATATCTATATAAAATAAACAAGATATGGAACTGGATAGCTGAGCTCATCACAGGCATGCAGTGGAGCAGGGATGCTTTTATAACATAAATCAAATCAGAAATTTTGAATGCCAACTATAAACAAGGTATTGAAATAATTGTCATATTTTATATGCGTCTCACACAAAAGGTTGTATTGTAATTGGAGGGTTGATATAGTCGAAGTTGTTTTCTAGTCAAAATTGCATTTTTCCAATTTTTGTTTTAAAGACCTTCATGGAACTTTATTTGCAATCCGTTTCAATATTCCAATTGATACTATTAGGTGATGTTTATTCCATTATATTTAGTTGTTCGTTTTCCCTTATGATTATTAATTAAGCTGTGTGGATGCCTGTTTTTACCAAGGAATACTATATACACACCTTTTGGATTTTATCAAGTCAATATTTAGTTAGGCTGTTGATATAAATTACTTAAATTTGGATTATGTAGATGAATGAAAGAAAGGCTTAAGTCAAATACAAAAATATGCTTCAAATAGATTTTGGATTTACTGCATATGATTACACATGTGTCATATATATTAATCAGGAGTCTAATACATCTAACACGTACAAGTACATACAGCAGCCGTGCATTGCACGAGGTTTTGCTAGTACATAATGCTTTTAAAGATGCTTTAATATAATTTTTTTTCTTTCTTCTTTTTTGTTTTTGTTTAAAAATAAAAAGTCTCATTCTCTCGTAAAAGGAGAGGTGTCTCTCCATCTTCCAGACAATCTCAATTTTTTTTTTAGTAGATTATTGGAAATTGTATAGTCATCCATAATCTTTCAATTGCTACGAAAGACTAAAGGTGCAAAATTGAAAGAGCCATTGAATTCTTAAAAATAAATTTAGAGATTTAAGTTATTTTAGGCCTTTAATGTTCTACAATGTTTAAAGACATCTCGAGAATGCTAGGATTGGAGTTTGTAGAGATTTGGGTGCTTGGGAAACTTTACAATAATATAAACGAACAATAATTAATCTAAAACTAAATTAACTATATGTCCATATATTAAAAAATAATACATCTATTTTCTAACTAAAAAATAACCTAAACTATAACTTTTCCACCAATAAATAATCCAATCTTATTTTGTAACCAAAAGAATAACCAAACTCTAATTTTTCTACAGAAAAATAATCCAACTTTAACTTTTATACCAAAAAAAAATCAAACTGTAAAGTTAATTTAAAAAATATTGAATTGATGGGTAAGCATTACATATGGTATGACGCTCCTATAATATATTTTTTTTCTCTGTATTTTTTGTTAGACTTGATTTCTTTTCCCCCTAACAAAACTAAAAATATATGTTTTCCGATAATTGAGTAAAATACATTTTTTCGATAATTAAGTACAACCTCAAAAAAAGGCAACATCCTGAGAACAAATAAAACAACTGAGAAATACAACTAGAGAACTAGGGCTAGAAAATGCTCAATTAGCAACGAAAATTTGCTACGGCCAAAATCCGTAGCAAATTTGAAACGTATCTCATACATATTTGCAATGGATTTGAAACAAGCATATTTTGCAACAACGGAGCAACGACATTGCAACGGATGTTTCATACGGCACAAATTTGTGATAAAATCATAGCAAATCTATAGCATTTGCTCCAGTTTTGCAACGACAAAATCTGTATCAAATTGCTACGGTCCTTGTCGTTGCAAATCTGTAGCAAATCTTCACTTGCTATGAATTAGCAATGGCTCAACTTCGTAGCAAAGTTTTTGACTTTTTTTTAAATAATTTTTCAAAATAAATTGATATTATAACAAATCAAAAATGTGATAAATGAATAAACAAGCATATTTTGCTACAAAAAAGCAAAGATATTGCAATGGATGCTTCATACGGCTCAAATTTGTTACAAAACCGTAGCAAATCCATAGCATTTGCTACAGATTTGCAACGACAAGATCTGTATCAAATTGCTACGGTCCTAGTCGTTGCAAATCTGTAGCAAATCTTCACTTGCTATGAATTAGCAACGGCTTAACTTCGTAGCAAAGTTTTTGATTGTGATAAATGAATAAGCAAGCATATTTTGCTACAAAAAAGCAACGACATTGCTACGCATGTTTCATACGGCACAAATTTGTGACAAAACCGTAGCAAATCTATAGCATTTGCTACAGATTTGCAACGACAAAACCCGTATCAAATTGCTACAGTCCTAATCGTTGCAAATCTATAACAAATCTTCACTTGCTATGGAATCACAACGGCTCAATTTCATAACAAAGTTTTTAACTTTTTTTTTTAATAATTTTTCAAAATAAATTGATATTATAACAAACAAAAAATGTGATAAATGAATAAGCAAGCATATTTTCAATGACAAAGCAACGACATTGCAACGGATGTTTCATATGGAAAAATTTGATATAAAACCATTTCTAATCCATTGAAAATGCAGCAGATTTACAACGGCACATTTGTTGCAAATTGTAATAGACGAAATCCGTTGCAAATTCTATAGCAAAGCCATGTCAAATTAATAGGGAAAAGTAACAGTGGCAAGGGTTGCATCTTTGCTTCGGCAAGATCTATTGCTAGCCCGTTGCAAATACTCGTTTGTTTCATATTAGTAACGACTTGACACTGTATCAAATTTATTGTTAAAATTTTAAAGTTGTGAAATAACATATATCTTAATAAAATAAATATGTTATAAATAAATTAACATACAACAATGTTATTAAAAATTAAATGGCATTTCAAAATAACACAATATTGATGTAGATAAAAATATTCAATATGATTAGTTTTGAATTTATGCTAGATTTTTGTTTATTTTCCTAATTTCAGGTACGATTTGGTGAGATTTTGTTCAATTGAAGTCACTTTCATTGATTTCATTTACAACAACAACGGTTAAAAAACATGTTTAGGAATGAAAATGCACAAGGCTTAGGGAAAACGAGGAAAATGTGATACAAACCAAAAAATTGATCAATCCTTTAAACACATCAAATGATTTGATTTATATTGATAATTCTCCTAAAATGAGGATTTACATAGATATTATAAGAGAAGGGGGGGAAAAGAAGTAGAAGAAGATAGAAAGGAGGGAGAATTAGAGAGAAATTAGGGGAAGATAGAGTATTTAGCACATGGATAATCCTGCCTCTCTTCTACCTGTATCCCTCTATATATAGAGTTAGGAAAAGGGTATTATTATAATTAAGGACTTAACCTATATTTATTTATACTTAAATTGCCCTTCGCTTAACTACTATATTTTATACTGTATCAATACTTTCCCCTTTTAAAGATCCTTATCCTCAAGGATCAAGGTATTAATACTCAAATTGTTAACCCTGGGGTCAAACACTACAATTACAAATACTAAAATATTTAAATAAAAAATAGGGGCAAAATGGTAATTATAATATTTAAATCCCAAACCCATTTTCCCATTCTTCTTCGTCTCTTCATGTATCCTACCCGAAACCCTAACTTCACGGGATGTCTACGGCGGCAGTTTTCGGTGCCCGGCGGCTGGTGCGACTCCACCGCGGTGGCGATGACGGAAGTGTGAACCGGACTGGAGGTGGTGATGGTGGGCCTCAATCATCTTTTCGTTGTTCTCCTCCTCGGTGATGAAGGCTAGAACGCGAAAAGGCCTCTCGACGACGATCGGCGGTGGCTCGTGCTCGGTCTCCACGTAGTCAACCTCACCATCATCGAGCTCTGCTGTCTGGTCGTCATCTTCGCCGATCTCTTCCCCGCTCTTCTCCTTCTCTTCGCTGCTGGTGGTCAGAACTTGCTCCGGAGCTTCATCTACCTCGATACTCCTTCTGTAAGTCTCAAATTGCTCCTTGATTTGATTTTCCAGAGAGGATAGCTCCTCTTTCACTCGAGTTCTCCCATCTTCGATTTTGTCAAACATCTTCAAGATACTATCGAATTTTGCAATTAGTAGATCAATTTGGACCTCCATTGATGAATATCGAGGTTAGATTCAGTATTTTCAAAACAAATAAGCACCCACAGTCAGAGGATTGTAAGCTCTGATACCTTTGATACAAACCAAAAAAACCGATCAGTCCTTTAAACACATCAAATGCTTCGATTTATATTGATAATTCTCCTAAAAGGAGGATTTACATAGATATTACAAGAGAAGGGGGGAAAAGAAGTAGAAGTAGATAGAAAGGAGGGAGAATTAGAGAGAAATTAGGGGAAGAGAGAGTGTTTAACTCATGGATAATCCTGCCTCTCTTCTACCTCTAACCCTCTATATATAGAGTTAGGGAAGGGGTATTATTATAATTAAGGACCTAGCCTATATTTATTTATACTTAAATTACCCTTCGATTAACTACTATATTTTATACTGTATCAAAATGTGGGATTATTTTTGCTGTTATGAATGTTGTTTAGCTATTTGGGGTTCTTTTTAGCACTGATTTTTGGTGAATTTGATGATGTTTGGTTGCTATTTTTGTTAAGGTCAGTATTTGATGACTTTTGTTGAGTGGTGTAAGAATGTAGGAGGAGGGGTGGATGTTCGTAAATGTATTTGAATGGGTGAAGAGAGAAAAAGAAAAAGGGGAGGGGGTAGGGGTGGTGGGTGATGAATGATTAACATGAACTAAAGGAGTTGTTGGTAACTGATAATAGATTAAGACGTCTTTAAGGGTTTTATATCTTTACTTGCTTTATTTGACATTTTTATGGTTTGAGCATGAAAGGGAAGGAAAACGTTATGAAGTGTGAATGAGTATGTTGAAAACTCAAATTAGATTAAGGTTTTAAAGGTCTTGTATCCCGGACCCTGCTTATCTCGGGAGCCTTTGTAGCACTGGGACTGTTGTTGTTGTTGTTGTTTTAAAAGTCTTGTATCTTTACTTGCTCTATTTGTGGTTTGAGCATGAAAGGGAAGGAGAAAATCATGAGTGTGTGAATGAGCATGTTGAAAATGGAAAATAGATTAAGATGTCTTTAAGGGTCTTGTATCTTGCTGTATTTGACATTTTCGTGGTTTGAGCATGAAAGGGAAGGAGAAAGTCATGAGTGTGTAGTGTTAAAAAAAAAGTCATGAGTGTGAATAAGGTTGTTGAAAACTAAAATTAGATTAAGTGGTCTTTAAGGGTCCTGTATCTTTACTTGCTTTATTTGACATTTTTCATGGTTTGGGCATGAAAGGGAAGGAGGAAGTCACAAGTGTGTGAATGAGTATGTTGAAAATTGAAATTAGATTAAGAGGTCTATGAGGGTCTTGTATCTTTACTTGCTCTATTTGACATTTTTGTGGTTTGAGCATGAAAGGGAAGCAGAAAGTCATGAGTGTGAATAAGTATATTGAAAACTGAAATTTGATAATGAGGTCTTTAATGGTCTTGTATCTTTTGTTGCTCTATTTGATATTTTCATGGTTTGAGCATGAAAGAAATGTAGAAAGTCATGAGTGTATGAATGAGTATGTTGAAAACTGAAATTTGATTAAAAGTTCTTTAAGGGTCTTGTATCTTTATTTTCTCTATTTGACATTTTTATGATTTAAGAATGAAAGGGACAAAGAAAGTCATGAGTGTGTGAATGAGTATGTTGATATGTTGTTTTTCATTGTCAATGTGAATAGTGATTGAAGCTGAAACCTTTTTATGTATCCCTACCATATAAGGTTATAATAGATTGGGGTATTAGCATTCTTACCCCCATTCTGCAACATATATTTCCAGTGCCGCAAGGGCTCCCACCTCAGCAGGGTCTAGGGGATAGATGTATGTAGCCTTATCCCTTCTCTAGCTCAATTCATATCTTATTCAACAGTTTAAAAAGATATAATAAAGTTTTCTTGTGTAATTAATGTGGTTTATTAATCCTTTCTCTGAAAAAAAAAATGTAATTTAAAAATGTATGGATGATGGGGTCATGCCTAGTAGAGGAGATGCAACATTGGGCCCTTTGCCATGATATAAATTATATGGTATGTGTTTGGTTGGATGTCAATTTCTTCTGGTTTTATTGTTATGCTTGGTGACAATAAATATTTGTAAATTAATATATATGTTCGTATTTTATTATGTCATACATGAAAATATTTTTACATTGTGTGTCTAGTTACATTTTACAAGGAAATTAATTATTTTACAGAAAAGGTACGAAGATGAGTACTATGCGGTACATGAAGATGACTCATGCACAGATGAATTTGATTTTGACATGTGGAAAGTTGCTGCGGATTCTTCCTCTAGAGACCATAAAATGAACTCACTTTGAAGAAGGAAACTCACATAGGTTCAACGTTTCATTTCTATGAGGAATCTAGCATTGTACGTCAGCATTAAGAACAAATTCAGCAATTACAATCAGAATTTGCTTAAGTACGACAGATGAACCTGAAGTTGACGGGAACATTGCAAAGTATTGACGAGCCAATTGGTTATCCTCATACTTTACAACCCTCGAATGGTGCTCCCTCTGATCCATCTGACGAGGACGATGAAGATGAAAGCTCATGAACTTTTTATATATTGTTATTAGTAATTAGATAATAATAGTTATTTCATATTTGATCTTCCTACTGTATTTATAGACTAATTAGTGGGTATTTTATATTTTTGTATTGACCAATGCATAACTCTTTAATTATAACTTACTTTCTGGCTATTTAATTTGGCTTTATGTAATATTTAGTTTTTATATTTTAAATTATGAAATATACAAATTTTGCAAATTCGCAACGAAATAGCAATTGGTATATATGTTGCAAATCCATAGCAAATATTATCTAATTTTTATAATTGTACCCATTTCACTAAAATTTGTAACGAGCAAAGTTTTATCAAAGTCGTTGCAAAGCTTGTTGTAATTTGTAACGGATTTGAGACAACAATACCGTTGGAAATTTGCAACGCAAGCAGTAGTTGCGAAGTTGTTGCAAATTTGCAACGCAAACTTTCGTTGCAAAATTGTTGCAAATGTGTAACGACATCCTTTTTGCAAATGACGTTGAAAATTTGCAACGACTTTATGAGGACTGTATCCGTTGCAACTTTGCAACGATTATTTCCCTTGGAAAACACATTGCAAACTAGGAACAGATTTTCAACAACCTTGTGCGCTGCAAATGTACAACGGATAATAACCTTGCAAATCCATAGCAAATTTCCAATGGGTTTGCAACGAATTTGGGCCGTTGCAAATTTTCGTCACAAATTTGTTGCAAATAATTTGCTACGGGGTATTTTGCAACGAATGTTGGTCCAAATCTTTTTTGTTACGAAGTCGTTTTTTTTTAATTTTGCTACCGATTTTGTCTGTGGTAATTTTATAATTTTCTTGTGGTGAAATGAGCCGAGCCGAGCCAAGCCAAGCCGAGCTGAACCACAGCTAGCTCAGCTAGGCTCGGCTATGTTAACTAAATAGGACCAGCTCAATATATATATTATTTATCTGACCGAGCTGCATATCTGTGTGTGGCTTAGCTTGTTTACTAAATAAGACCAGCTCGGTATCAGCATCATTTAGGCTTGATTATTAGGTGAGTTGACTCGTTGAGTTTTGCCGGCTCATTGTACTTATTTATCAGGCTTGTTAAGCTCATTAGGTTTGTTAAATTCACTTATTATTATAGTTACTTGAAATAAAATAAATCATTACGGAAATTAGAAATAAAAAAAATGTAACTCAATTTCATAACGTATACATGCCAGCCAACAAACCGACTCGTGAGCCTTTCAAGCCAAGTTAGCTTCAGTTTGATTTGGCTCATTTATTTAAATGACTCGCTCTTAAACAAGTCGAGCAGGCTCTCGAGTCGACTTAGACAAACCCAAGCCAAGCCTTTAATGATCCGAGTCAAACTGGTTCAAGAGTCGGCTTAGCTCATTTGCAGCCATATAGAAATCAAGCCAAATAAAAAATACGTAGAAGAAATATATGCCGTCAAAGCATCATAATTCAGTATTTTTTAAATCAAATTTTTAGAGTTAGGTTATTTTTAAATTTATTTTAAAGTTTGGTTATTTTTAATAGAAAAACTAGAGTTGGATTATTTTTTGGTAGAAAAGCTGGAGTTAGGTTATTTTTTTTGTTCAAAAATAGAATTGAATTATTTTTTCGTATATTGACATATAGTTAGGTTACTTTTAAATTAATTATTGTAAAAAGATATCTGATTTGAGCATTTCTATTGTACATAATTTTTACATATATATCGACACACAGGTTGGTAATTTTTTAGTATACTTTATAATTTGGAGTACATTATTAGTAATTCTGAGTACATTCCTCCACATACAAATTTTTTTTTTCCATCCTAGAACTTCTCTTCATTTAAAGCTTCTGTAATTCTGATCACCCCCGCCCCTTCCCCCCCTCCCCTTAGCCTTGTGGGTGTTTGTACTGATAAAAAAAAAAAAAAAAAAAAAACCTTTGTGAGAAGCCACCGACTCGAATTCAAAGGCCTAGATGGTGACATGCATTACCCATCCAACCACTGGGCATGTAAGGGTGATTGTGGGCCGTTGGTTTGAATCTGAAGGCTCACGTTGAGCCACGTGTCATCCTATAATAACCCGATTTTGTGTTTCGCTCTTGACTAGACGGTGTGTGTTAAAACTTGAGATATGACTATGAAGAAAGAAGATTTGTATTGGATAATTAGAAATGATACAAAGCTACCCTATTTATACTAGATGAAGGACACACCCTATCATCTTCTTAAGCTAAAAATTACACAAAATAAATTGCAAGAGTAAAACTAAGTAAATACAAGAAATAAAGGCCTAGTGGTTGGTTGGGAGAGGGAGAGGGAGAGTCTAAATAAATTTCTACCTACTCACTAATTACATGGAATAATCTAGAAAAGAATATGCTAAGAACAAATACAAATACTAAAGCATACAAATACAAATACGAGAATACAAAGACGAACAAATGCAAAATATTAATTTTTACACTCTCCCTCAAGTTGGAGCATGCAAGTTCACGATGCCCAACTTGCCGAGAAATGTGGCATGTGTTGAACTGCCAAGCGCTTTAGTGAAAATATCGGCAACTTGTTCCCCAGTGTGAACGTAGGCTGTGGCAATCTCCTTTGATAGTAATTTGTCTCGGACAAAGTGACAGTCAATTTCAATGTGTTTCGTTCTTTCATGGAACATGGGATTGGAAGCAATATGAAGTGCTGCTTGATTATTACAAAAGAGCAAAACTTGTTCGTTATTGGGAGCAACAAGATCATTTAACAATTGACGTAACCAAGTTATTTCACTAGTTGTGGATGCCATGGATCGGTATTCTGCTTCAGCAGAAGAACGATAAACAACAGTTTGTTTCTTGGACTGCCATGAAATAGGCGCATCACCCAAGAAAACAACAAAACCTGTTGTTGATCATCTGGTTGTGGGACATCCAGCCCAGTCGGCATCACAATAAGCACGGAGTTTGAGATCACAAGCGTATGGAAAGAATATTCCTTGACCCGGAGTCCCTTTTAGATAACGGAGAACCCTCATGATGGTGTCAAAATGAGGTGCTCGAGGATCATGCAAAAACTGACTCAAAATTCGAATAGCATAACAAATGTCAGGACGAGTGATGGTTAAGTACAACAACTGCCCGACTAGCCGCCAATACTGACCCCCATCTTCCACAGGCTCGCCTACCCCATCTGCTAATCCATGATTCTGCATTATCTGTGTAAAAACAGGTTTTGCTCCTAAAAGTCCGGTCTCACTAATGATGTCAAGGGCATATTTTCTTTGACTCAACAATAGCCCCTTTTGTGAACGGGCGACCTCAATCCCTAAAAAGTACTTTGTTGGGCCCAAGTCCTTTATCCCAAGCATTTCATTCAAAACATTTTTAATTTCTGCAATATGATTCATGTTATTTCCGGTTATAAGGACATCGTCAACATAAATGAGAATAGGAGTGTATATCGACCCATGCATAAAATTGAACAAGGAATAATCAGCCATGGATTGTTGAAAACCACGTTTAATTAAGGTTGAGGTGAATTTTTGATTCCAGTTCCGAGATGCCTGTTTAAGTCCATAAAAGGACTTATGAAGGTGACAAACCTTGCCTTCATGTTTACGCTCAAAACCTTGTGATAACTTCATGTAAACTTCTTCATCCAAGTCCCCATGAAGAAAAACATTATTGACATCTAATTGTTGGATTATCTAACTCCGGGCCGTGGCAAAGGCCAAAACCCAACGAATGGTTACAAGCTTAGCTACGGGGGCAAAAGTATCATGGTAGTGTATTCCTTCTACCTAAGTGTACCTCTTTGCAACAAGACGAGCTTTGTACCTCTCAATCGTCCCATATGACTTATATTTGACCTTGTAGACCCACTTCGAGTCTATAGCTCTCTTTCCAGCTAGAAAAGCCTCAAGTGTCCATGTGTTGTTTTGTTCAAGTGCCTTGATCTCCTTCTCCATAGCTTCACTCCATTGCTCATATTGTATGGCCTGATTAAAATTTTTCGGCTCATCACATGAAGTGATGCCATTCAAAAGTGACAAGTGAGTGTTAGAAAATTGTACGTTAGAAACAAAGTTGGAGCGAGGATATAAAATACCAGAGTTGACTGACGGAGTGGTAGTGGGAGAATGGGCTATAGAAGGCGAAACCTCTGTTATATAGTCTTGATATTTGACAGGCATAGACAGAACTCTAGCGCTTCTTCTTACGACCCCTTCTTCATTGAGGGGAACACCCCCTTCTTCTGCTGCTAGCCCTTTGGCCTGACCCTCTCCTGGTCCCCTGAGGACCTATTCGGGTTTTGCTGGATCGGCCAGAGGAGGGCCGGTCCGTTCCTGCTGCAGAACCGGTCCAGTCGGGACTGGTCCTGCCGTGTCGGTGACCAAAAATCGTCCCTTAGGACCTTGTAATGCCCTTCATGCGTAGGCCCCGATGTATCAATTTTTAAAAAGGGCATATTGTCTTTATAAAATCGAACATCCCTAGAAACAATGATTTTATTTTCATCGAAGCTTTAAATTTTATACCCCTTTTGAAATGGGGGTACCCTACAAATATTCCTAGTGAAGCTCGTTTATCCAGTTTGTCATTGGTGCGATTTTTAACATGGTAATAATACAAGCATCCAAAAATTCTCAAATGATTATATGACGGGGTTTGCCCATTAACAATTCGTAAGGACTCTTATTACTAAGCAACGAAGTAGGCATCAAATTAATCAAGTAGGCAGCCGTGAAGACACACTCACCCCAAAACCTCTTAGGAAGTCCAGCCTAAAATCGAAGTGCTAGCCCTACTTCCAACAAATGCTTGTGCATGCGTTCAACAACTCCGTTTCGTTGAGGTGTCCCGACCAATGAAGTTTGGTATTGAATTCCGTGTCTCGCATAGAAGTCTAACATCGGTCTATATTTAACCGTTATCGCTTCTCACAAGTTTGACCTGCAAACCAAACTGAGTACCCACCATACGAAAAAAATTCATGAGAATCCCATGTGCTTGGGATTTCTTTTTCATAAGATATACCTATGTGCACCGGCTATAATCATCAACAATGGTAAGAAAAAACGTGCACCACTCAAAGATAACATTCTATAAGGCCCCCAAATATCACAATGAATTAATTCAAAACACACCCGAGTCTTCGAAACTGACAAAGGGAAAGGAGATCGTGCTTGTTTCGCACGATGACAAGTATCAGAAACAACATTAGTCCTTTTAATGTTCAAATGTGGGAAAAATGAAAGCTTGCTGAAAGCAATATGACCCAATCGGCAGTGCCACAGAACTGCCTCCTTATTATTCTGAACCATGTGAGCCCAGGGAGCAATTAGCTGCATCTCGAGCAGATATTGCCCATTTCTCACTCTACCCACTCCAATCAGCCTCCTCGAGTGTCGGTCTTGAAAGTAACAAAAATAGGATAAAGTGTTAACGTACAATTTTCATAACGTGTGAGCTTGCTCACCGACAACAAGTTGCAATAAAAATCCGGCACGTACAACACGCCATGAAGAATAAAATTATCAAAAATCCAAACTTTCCCAATATGAGAAACCGTCAATGTTGTCCTGTTTGGTAATCTAACGGGTTTAACAATTTTATTTGGCACAATATCAAACATGAGTGATAGTGAAGAAACCATGTGGTCGGTGGCGCCGGTGTCAATAATCCAACTTTGACTGGAAATAAAAACTTGACCTGTTAGATTTATACTAGGTGAGACCGAACTTGGTCCAAGTAGCGACAAGAGGTGCTGATATTGGCTAGCGGATAACCTGACAATGAGGCCGTCACTCGTGGGCTCTTCACTGCTGTAGTGAGCCGCCACTGCTGCTGCGGTTCCCAGTGTCCCGACCCTCTTTGACCCCTGCTTCTTCCAACTTGGAGGATATCTAATCAATTCAAAACACCTCTCCTTGGTGTGTCCATGTTTCTTATAGTGAGAATATGTAAAACGGCTAGTGCGTTGGGATTTATTTCCTTTGGATGAGGCTCCTGGCCCCTTTGCTATCAAAATCGCAGCCTCGGGCATCACAAGTGATGCTACTGCCACGCTTTGCTGTTTCTCTTCCTGACATAACACTGAATAAGCACTTCCCACAAAGGTTAAAGGTTTGGTGTTCATGAGTTGTGAATGGACCGTAGTGAAAGATGGATCCAAACCCATCAATACATCTAGCAGTTTCTCCATGTCCCGAAGATGGGAAAAAGCCTTTGTGTGTCTGCAAGTACAAGGCGAGCTTTCAACTAAAGTATACAACTCATCCCAAAATGACCTTAATTTAGTAAAATAGGTTGACATGGGCATATTATCCTGCTTTAGATGTGAAATCTCACGTTTTAATTCATAAATACGAGGGACATTACCTTGCAAGAACCTCTCTTGCAAGTCCAACCAAATATCCCGAGATGTTTCCAAATAGGTAATGCTTTCATTAATTTCTTTTGACACTGCGTTAGAAAGCCATGTTGACACCATGGAGTCACATGTACTCCAATTTTCAAAATCCGACGAAAGCTCATCCGGTTTTTCAATGCTTCCGTCTAGGAAGCCAATCTTGCATTTTGCCTTAAACACTTTATAAATGGACCTTCTCCATGATCGATAGTTAGGTTCTGTCAAAATATTTTGCACAAAAACTAACTCTGGATGATCCAAGGGGTGTAGATAAAACGGCGAATTCGTGTCTAAAACTCCCCAGTCGTGAGAGCAGGGACCTCGGTTTGGTTAACACTTTCATTCTCATTAGTAATGCCCGCCATTATTTAAAATTGCAAAATACAAGAAATCACAAAAGCAAGAATAAAGGAAGGAAAAAGCTCACAAACAAGCTTAATAAAGGAGGTGCAGGGCTTCGGCCTTGCTGTACTATCCTCCTCAACCAAGTCCGATTGTTATCACGAAATCGAGACTTGCTCTGATACCATGTTAAAACTTGAGATAAGACTATGAAGAAAGAAGATTTGTAATGGATAATTAGAAATGATACAAAGCTACCCTATTTATACTAGATAAAGGACACACCTCATCATCTTCTTAAGCTAAGAGTTACACAAAATAAATTGCAAGAGTAAAACTAAGTAAATACAAGAAATAAAACCCTAGTGGCCGGTTGGGAGAGGGAGAGGGAGAGGGAGAGTCTAAATAAACTTCTACCTACTCACTAATTAGATGGAATAATCTAGAAAAGAATATGCTAAGAACAAATACAAATACTAAAGCATACAAATACAAATACGAGAATACAAAGCCGAACAAATACAAAATATTAATTTCTACAGTGTGGATTTTCTCTCACACGGATTGGGTCTTGGTTATTTAAGGCTCGTTTTTTACTGTAGAAAGCATCAGATGTTCATTTTTTTACCCCATTTTCTAACCTTTCCTTCCCGGTGGTTCTTCAGGGCGCATCAATGGTGATTTGCTAAGTGAGAACAAGAAAGGCATTGTAGCTCTAAGCTGGAGTAGGTACACGGTTCTTACTCTCTCTCTCTTTAAGTTCTTTGTTTAATTTGTTGGCTTTGTTGATTTAAAGAGAGGATTGTAATTAATTGTTTAGGTTTTGATGGAAAGCGCCTTGTAAATGTATTGATTATAACTTTTTGTTTGTAATAATAAAAATAGAGTTATCTAAATGTTACGAATCTAAATCGAAAAAAACTATAATAAACTAAAGAAAGCATTAAAATGTTAAAAGTAAGAGATAAAAGAGAAAAGGTAAAGGATCATATTTTATTTGCTTAATTTATTTAAGAATAAATACCTTCTATTTATAGATTTAAGCCCCCTCTAGGTGGTGCCTAATAAATTTACTATTAAACTATAATAATATTAAATACTTAATATCATAAATCTTAAATACTTAATTTTAGATAGTATCAATACTTTTTCCTTTCGAGAGATACTTGTCTTCAAGGGCTTACTATGATATTTAATAACTTCTACTTCTGTCACCATGGATCAAATACAATAGGGACAAATTTTAACTTTTTAAATTGTTTAAAATTAACAAAAAGTATTATAATATCAACTCTTTTTTTTAAAAATCAAAATGGCACATTTTGACAAAAAAAATTAGCATTTTGGCATACTTTTAAAAATATTTAGCAATTTAGCACCTTTTACTGTACATTAGTCGTTATACGACGCGTGGGAAGGCGTGCAACAGTGGTGCACGACATCCCGGACGTCGTACAACAAGGCTTGTGTTGCACGACGTCCCAAGTGCCATGCAGCGTTTGGAGTCTTCCCATTATCTAACTAAAGTCATATAAAATTAATATATTGTAGAAGCAGATAAAGAAGTGGGAGCCCATAGTCAGAGTATCCCTTTTAAATTGGAAGTTCCTTGTTCGAATCCCCAACCCCACCTACATTTTCCATCTTTTTTTTTTTTTTTCCTTTTGAATTCTAAATATATTTTCTCTTCCCATTTTTTTTCTTTTAAACACTAGATTTTTATTCAAATTTTATCTTAGTCTTCTACTTTCCTTTCATATAATATGTTATTTTACTTTAAATAAATTTATTAACTTATAACCAATAATTATTTAATATTATTCCTTATATATTAATATCTCTACTTTTTAATTAACCTTTTGCTATAATTTTATTGTAGTAGCTATATATTCAGTTTTAATTAATTAATTTTATATAACTTCAGTTAGGTAGTGGGCTCCCACTTCTTCATCTGTTCCTATATTATATTAATTTTATATCACTTGAGTTAGGTAGTGGGAAGGCTCCAAACACTGCACGGCGTCTGAGATGTTGTGCAACACAAGCCCTGTTGCACAACGTGTGGGAAGGCGTGCAACGACTAATATACAATAAAAGATACTAAATTACTAAATATTTTTAAAAGTGTGTCAAAACGCTAATTTTTTTGCCAAAATGTGCCATTTTGATTAAAAAAAAAAGTCGATCCCCCCCTCCCCCCACCAAAAAATTAAAGTGAAGAATGATTTGATACTTATAATTAACTAAAGGGGTAAAATGGTAAATAACTTAGAATACACCCCTAACCCTAATCCTAATCCCTTGCTCGTGCGCCGCTGCTCTTGTCCTTCCTCCTTCAATGACCCCTGTGAAACCCTAACAAAAAGTATTATAATATCCTTCCTCCTCATCTGCAGCACTCTCCTCGTCTCCACCCTTACCTCCTTCGTCGTCAACGATCATGGTGGCAGACCGTGGTGAAGGGGGCGGTGGTGCCATCTCGCCTCCGTCAATCTCCTCTTTGTAGTGGTGGTTCTCTTTGTCGTGGTCAGTTTTGCCGTCCTCCCCGATCTCCTCGTAGTGGTGGTGCTTCTCGGCATAGCCGTTATTTTCATTGTGGCCGGTGTTCTTAGTTGATGTCGGTGTCCGTGTCACTGTTTTAGTGGCAGCGCTCAACTTCTCCGGCGATACTGGTACGTTCTCGATCTTCGTTCTTTCTCCATCATCTTCTTCGGGTATGGGTGTCGTCGCCGGCGACAGCTCGTTCTGGGTGGGTGGGAGTGTCTCCGGTGTTTTGGCAGCGCCACTCAACACCAATTTTTCTTGATATTTTAAATGGTCTTGAAGGTTAATGAGAGTTCGTGAAATCGTTGCTACCGGATTGATTTCTATTGAGTGGGTTTCTGTCGGTTAGGGATGGGCTAGAGGTGGGTAATAGTGGTTGGTGGTGAGATTGGTGGGGGTGAATGTGGTGGGTGGTTGTTGGTAATAAAGGTGGGGTGAGTGTTGGTGGATTGGGTTGATGGTGCTGGTGTACGTGTGGGGGTGGTAGTCAACTGGTGGGGGTGGGTAGTGGTGGCTGGGGGTTGTCGTGGGTATTGTGGTAGTCAACTGGTGGGGGTGGGTAGTGGTGGCTGGGGGTTGTCGTGGGTATTGTTGTCTGGTGGTAGGTTTGGGGGTCAGCTTGTGGCTTCGGAAGGGGCGGCTGCCGCCTGTCGTGGTGGTCCGCCCTGGTGGCCTCACGGTGGGTCCACCTCCGTCCAGCTCCAGGTATACATTACCCACGTTTCAAGCACCGATGAGCTCTGATACTAATAGTAGGAACCTATAATAAATTCAAGAAAAGTATTAAAATAATAAAAGTAAGGAATAAGAGAGGAAAGCAAAGGATAATATTTCTTTTGCTTAGTGCCTGGTTTGCATTGCTTATTTGTAGGGGGGAAAAAATTGCTTTTCTTTGTGAAAAAGCACTTTTTTAGAATTTGTAGGGTGTTTGGCAAGTACAAATAAGTGCTTTTTATTTACAGCAGAAGCAGTTTTGTTGCTGACATGTAGAAGTAAAAGTTTAGTGCTTATTTTTTAAAATAGAAATAAAAATTAAATAATTGAAAAATTTTATTTCAGGTACTCTAAAATTTACTAATATATTTGAAAAATAATTTATATATTTTAAAAATAGTTTATATATTTTAAAAAATATATTAAATATAAAATAAATATTTTAATAATTAATAATTTATTTATGATATTTAGAAAGTGTTTTAAATAGTTTAAAAAAATATTTTAATTATTTAAAAAAATATTTTAAATATTTATGAAATATTTATGTATTTAGAAAATGTTTAAATAATAAAAAATATTTTAAATATTTAAAAAATATATTAAATATTTAGAATGATTATGAGTATTTTTTCAACCATAAAAGACTTCGGTTAGTGTTATTTCTAGTAATTCTTATAAGTGTTTCTTTACTGGTTGGCTAAACACAAACTACTTATTTGAAACAACATTTTTTACAAAAGTGTTTTTACAAAAAGTTCTTCTGAAAAAAGCAATTTTTTCAAAACAATTTCAAACGGGTCCTTAATTCATTTGAGAATACATATCTCTTATTTATAGACTAAAGCCCACTCTAGGTGGGGCCCACTAAACATACTATTGAACTATTATAATATTAAACACACCTAAATACTTAATTTGGGATCATATCATTAATAGCTTAGGTTTTGATATAAAACGCCTTATAAATGTATCGATTATAACTTATTCGTTTGTAATAATAAAAGTAGAGCTCCCTAATAGTAGGGGAACAGTGAAGTAAGCCTGTTAGGGCCGAACCACGTAAATCGTTGTGTTCTCTCTATGTCATTTCGATTGTTATTTCTATCATCGTTTGTAAGCTTAATCTCAAATCTAGGCAGCACTTTGTCAATGTTTTCAAAGATCCTAAAATCACTCAACATTTGGTGAACTTTAACAAGATAAATGTTTAACAAGCAAAGTTTAAGTCTGAGTTTGCTAATGTCGGTTTTAAAGTTGAAGTTATGAGATCTTGGTTTGGTTTTTGTACCAACAGAGTTGCTTCCATAAAGGTCGATTTGAACAAGGTTGCTTGTTGTTCGTGCCGGTGGTATGGCGAATGTGGTTAGTGTTCTAACTTCTAATTCTTCTTGTTCGTATGGGTTAATCCGTTTATATTATATATTAATTTTTGTTTTGTCTTGGTAGGCTGAAGACATCAATATTAGGAGAATAGAGTTGCTTAATCGCTATAACGGTTATCGCTTGAGCATCCAGACTTATCATGCTGACCTTAATGAACTTCAGCAGATGAAAATTGATATAGCTAATCAAGTGAGGTTGATCGATCAGCATAGTTTGGAGGGCAATAACTTTTCTGTGCTTGTAGAACTTTTAAACCGTCAGCATGCTGGTGCTGAGCGGATAAACAATTTAGACATGCGATATTAGACCAATATTGCCCTTGAAAAAGAGTGTCTTATTTTACTACTAAGAGAAAGGGTATTATTCATATCAAATCAGGAACATCTCGATTGCATCATCTGTTTGGTACAGAATTATCAATGGTAAGGATGTGTCTAGGTGGAAAATAATAATCAAGACCTAATTCAAGATGTCGATGCGGTAGGAATCAACAGGCTAAGAGACTATCCTAACTAGGTGATTTAATTAATTTTTCGTAGTAATTTTTTTAAAATTATGCTTCAAGTAGTGTTTGATGTAAATAAATATCATTTGACCAAATTTAAAAATTGCAAGTTCTTTGAATGCTTTAGTTGATATTCTCATTCTTTCGTTTTGCAAATATTGCTCAGTTTCAATCTCATGTAGAAGCTTGTGGAGATGTTGATGTGGACGATGTCATCCCAACCCTCTATCTAGATGGGGAGTACTGATTCGGTTCTGTGGGATAAGCCGGATGCTGCTTGGGTGAAGCTTGATGTCTATGCAAGCTAGGCCTCGGTGACAAAGGCTGCTGCTATTGATGTGGTTTTTGTTCGAGTCTGATAAAAGAAGTGCTCTGGGGATGTTGGCGTTGTTGAGGGTTTTTTAATTATGTTATTTGACTTCTGTTTTTTTTTTTTTATCATAAAATGTTGTAGTTAAGTGTTTTTTTTTATCATATAACAAATCTTATACTAATATATGTCATAGATTATAAACATTTGGTGAACATGGGATTCAAATTTTTTTTTTTAAACAATAACTCACTATGAATAAGTAATGACGATTAGAAAGATCAAGAAAAAAGATACCTATAAAGAAATGTAAGAAACAGAAATTATTTGCACATCGTACGGGATAAACCTAGTTAAGTTTATTGAGTTTAGGTTTTGATATTAAAAAGTGCAAGTATATGTTGTTGAGTATAAATTCGATAAATATAAGCATTATAAGTTTAGGCCTTAAGTATAATTTGTGAACCATTTTGACAAGTGAAGTATTTAGGTTATATGTATATATTATATAATTATATTATATTATAATATCAGTAAATATATTAATTCTTATACATGTATATATTTGTTAATAGCTAAATTTAAGGTCAATTCAAAAAGTGCATATATATAAAATGGGCAAAGATCGAGCGCAGCGCTCAAAGCACATAGGTACAGCCAAAAATAAAAAAAGTATATTTTTTATTTATATTTATATTTATATATATATAATATATTTATATATAATTTATATTTATTAAAAAATTATTAATAATTTAAATTGTTATATAAAATAATTTTAATATATATTTGTTTGTGTGATTATTTATTAAAAATATACATGGTTCAATTTTTGTTCAAAAATTAAAATAATTTATATATATTATTGTTATTATTTTAGTATAAATAGTTAAACAAATAAATTTACATATAAAAATTATTTTATATACATAATTTTAAATTTTAAATAAAATAATTCTCTCTCTCCTACTTATTATACTTATTATAGTATAGTGGTAATAAAATTCAGAATTAAATGACAAATTGTTAAATAAATAAATTTATAAACTAAAATTATTTTATATAATAATTTATATCTAGAAATCTAGCTGGTAGGTGTGTTCATGGTTCGGTTAACCGCACCGAAAAGTATTTCGGTTCGGTTAACCATAACCAAAATACTCAAAAATCTCTAATCGTTACTGTAACCGAAAAGACCGGTTAACCTACTCTCGGTAAATCGGTAATTCGGTTCGGTTATGTCGGTTAACCGATAACCGAAAAAATAATACAGTGCCTCTTTTATGTTATATGATCTATCTCCTTAATGGTTTCTAAATGTTCAAAAAATACTTTAAACTTGAGAATACTCAACAAATTACGAGTCTATAATCTAATTCTAAAAAATTAAATATTAATATATCATTTTAACCAGCATGCGGCAAACTAATAGTACTTGATTGTTGCAAAGTAGTGCTTAATTAGTATTTGAGATATACCAATAAGGCACGATAACTCTATGATAGGAGATTAATTGGGGAAAAAAGATAAAGTTGGTCTTATATTATATAGTAGTTACTTATATGGTACAAAAATATACTTAGTAAATAATATAATATTACGAATATGTAAAAATATATACATAATATATATTATTTCGGTAATTCGGTAAACCGGAATGGACAAAATCACTAACCGTTACCGTCTTGAAATACCGCAAATTTATTCGGTTCGGTTAACCGAACTGAAAATTCGTTACGGTTAACCATATTTTTCGGGTCGATAGTTCGAAATTTCGGTTCGATATTTTGGTTACAAATTTTTTTGAACACTCCTAGCTGTTACTCCTCAAAATTTAAATTATGATTAAAAAATTAAAATCTAATTGTAATAAATAATTTTAAAACTATCTAATTTTTCTCCGATACTGCCCCCCCCCCCCCCCCCCCCAAAAAAAATTCTCTCAAGCCACATGACTCCATTCTGTTTTCCTATGGTTATGCATCTTTTAAATTTTAAATTTCTCAAAACATATAAATAGTCAATTTCGCAATTGCTTCTTGAAAGAATGAGAAGCGCACATTATGCTGTGGCCCTCTTGTATATTTATAGAGCAGTAATGGGCTTTACATCATATACAAGGCAGGTCCATTGGGCTCAGATATATACAATAATAAGTCCTATACAATATAGTCTAACACCCCCCTCAACTGAAGCAAGGGGTAAACAAATGCGAAGGTTGGACTTAAAAAGCAGAAAAAGAGCGCGCGGAAGATTCTTTGTAAAAATATCAGCAATTTGCTGAGAGGAAGGAATATGAAGCACCCGAACAAAACCCATCTGGACACGCTCGCGAACAAAATGGATGTCAATCTCGACATATTTCGTACGAATATGCTGAACGGAGTTGGTAGACAGATACATAGCAGAGACATTGTCACAATAGACCAAGGTAGCCCGTGGAAGAAGGAGGCCCGACTCACTGAGGAGAGAACGGAGCCAACAACATTCTGAAACGGCATTGGATACTGCACGATATTCAGCCTCAGCACTAGAACGAGAGACAGTGGGCTGGCGCTTGGAGGACCAGGAGAGAATGTTGCTTCCGAGAAAAACACAGAAACCAGAAGTAGAACGGCGAGTGTCAGGGCATCCAGCCCAATCAGCATCAGAGTAAGCTATAAGTTGGTCAAGACGAGTCGAAGAGATAGTCAGACCATGATCAACAGTGCCCTTGATATACCGAAGGATGCGCTTAACAGCCATCCAGTGTGACGATCGTGGAGCATGCATAAATAGACAGACCTGTTGAACGGCGTAAGAAATGTCAGGACGAGTGAAGGTGAGATATTGAAGAGCACCAACAATAGACCTGTATAGTGTGGGATCAGTCATGAGTTCGCCGTCTTCGAAAGAAAGCTTGGATTTGGAATCCGTAGGTGTGACAACAGGCTTACAAGAAAGCATGTTTGCTCGGTCCAAGAGATCATGTGCATATTTAGACTGAGACAAGAACAACCCTGTAGATAAGTGAGATACGGAGATGCCGAGAAAGTAATTCAGACGCCCCAATTCAGTCATGTCAAACTCAGATCTAAGAGAGCGAAGTAGGCCGTGAAGTACTGAATGAGAAGAGGCAGTGAGAACGATATCATCAACATATACCAGTAATATAGCCATGTCATTTCCACGATATAAGACGAAAAAAGAGGAATCAAACTTACAGCTGCGGAAGCCCAATTTTTGTAAAAAGGTAGCAAAACGAGTGTACCAGGCACGAGGTGCCTGTTTGAGACCATAAAGAGACTTACGAAGCTTACAAACATGATCAGGATACTGAGAACTGATGAAACCTGGCGGTTGCTTCATGTAGACCTCTTCATTAAGTGTACCATTAAGAAAAGCATTTTTGACATCGAGCTGATGAATAGGCCAGTGACGAGAGGCGGCAATAGTCAGAACAATACGAACAGTAGCAGGTTTAACAACGGGACTGAAAGTTTCATCGTACTCAATGCCATATCGCTGTGTAAAACCCTGAGCAACCAACCGTGCTTTATAGCGTTCAATCTGACCTGTAGATGTTTGTTTAATATGAAAAACCCACTTGGAGCCAACAATGTTACCATGAGGGGATGGAGGAACAAGATCCCATGTGTTATTACGAATGAGGGCATTATATTCCTCAAGCATGGCATGCTTCCAATTATCATCAGTAAGGGCCTGCTTATAAGAAAAAGGTACCTCAGACAAAGAGCTATGAGTAATCATAGAAGGCTTGAGAAGAGGCTTGACAATACCAGCACGAGCACGAGTCACGAGTCACCATAGGATGAATACAGGAAGTAGGGGGCGGCACAGCGGTGGTGGGTGACAGGGCCGTAGGGGCGGCTGCAGCGACGGGTGACGGGGCCGCAGGGGACCCCGGTGGTGCAAGGGGAGGGGTGGCGGTTGTTGCAGGTGCCGCCGCAGGAGGTGGCAGGTGCGGTGGAGTGAGGCCCGCGAATGGGGAAGACGCAAGCGGGGAAGAGAAAATTTGTTGAAGCCGGGTCATCATATTTTGAGAGAGAGTGCCCAATCGTGCAAATGAAAAATCTGCTTCATCAAAAACAACATGCCTCGAAATAATAACTTTATTAGTAGAAAGATCCAGACATTTGTAACCCTTGTGATTTGGTGGATAGCTCAAGAAGACACATAAAGTAGAGCGCGGAGCAAGTTTGTGAGAGGCGGTGGCACTCAGATTAGGATAGCAGGCACTACCAAAAACCCGAAGATGATCATAATTAACTCTCTGCTTATATAAACGGTGAAAAGGGATCTTTTTCTTAATAGAGGTAGATGGTAGGCGATTAATAGTATGAACTGCAACAGAAACTGCTTTAACCCAAAATTCCAAAGGCATACAGGCTTGAAATAAAAGGGAATGCATCATGTTACCAATAGTACGATGCATGCGTTCAGCTTTCCCATTCTGTTGGGAGGTGTGAGGGCAGGAAACCCTACTGAGAATGCTCCTTTGCAAAAAAGACCATTAAAGTCACGGTTGATATATTCAGTGCCATTATCACATTGAAAATTCTTGATTTCCACGCCAAATTGATTCAACACAAGATTACGAAACTGAACAAACAGGTCAAAAACCTC
Source organism: Simmondsia chinensis (assembly GCA_018398585.1). NCBI lineage: Eukaryota > Viridiplantae > Streptophyta > Magnoliopsida > Caryophyllales > Simmondsiaceae > Simmondsia > Simmondsia chinensis. The sequence continues at coordinate 27,047,753 of JAGTTD010000010.1, read as the reverse complement.
AGATTTGGCACGCATAGGATAAATCCACACAAAATGAGAATAATCATCCAATAATAGCAAATAATACTTAAAACCACTGAAACTGATAACAGGTGGTGTCCATACATCAGAATGAACAATATCGAAAGGACGCGAAGTACTAGTTACAGACGCTTGAAAAGGTAAACGACTGTGCTTACCGAGTTGGCAAGTATGACACAAACTGGACTCAGAAAAACTCGAACAAGATATAAATTTTTGTTTAACTAAAGTTGACAAGACTGGCTCCCCGGGATGGCCAAGTCGACGATGCCAGAGAGATTGTTTGTGTTTGGAAGCAACTAGGGAAACATGTGGGGAGGATGCCACTAGATGTCCAGGTTGACCAGGGCGACTGATTGAGTTTGGTTTAGGAACAGGGAAAAGAGGCCCTGAGCTAGCACAACGAATAATGAGGGACATCGTTTTAGCATTTTTAATGGAGAAACCACCCGAGTCAAATTCTAAAAGGCAAGAATTATCTTTACAGAATTGACGAACAGAGATTAAATTAGTGAAAAGACCAGGAACATAGAAGACGTTATGCAAATTAAAATGACCAACAGGTGTAATAAGAGAACCAGATCCAATCCCAGCAATCGATAAACTAGCGCCATTACCAACTAATATTTTATCATAACCATGATAAGGACGAAGAGATATTAACAAACTGGGGTTATTAGTCATATGAGACGATGCACCACTATCCATTATCCAAGAAAAATCAACTTTAGGAGTAGAATGAGCAGTAAGAGATTGAAAAATAGTTTGAGGAGATGCAAACCCTGAATAGAAAGTAGATTCAGTGACATAAGTATTAATTGCAGGATAAAAAAGTGGTGGATATAACATATGCTCACCATAAATAGGAGTACCGAAGAAAGGTAGCCCGGGTTGTGAAGTAGAACCAATCATTGCGTCGGCTATTGGTGACCTCAAGGGTTGATTTTCACTTGATAATGTTAAAAAACCGGTGGACGGCGGCCGTCGGTGACAGGGGTACGAGGGAGAGGACAGTGAGGACACGGTTGAACGGCGGCCGGCGTCGCGACAGGGAGGCGGTCGGACAGTGAGGACGGGGTGGCGACACGGTTGAGAGCACGAGAACAGTGACGACAGGTGTTCGCACGCGAGGACAGGGGTGAGGGTTCTCGGCGGCGCGACCAGAAGTGTGAGGATTAGGGTTAGGGTGGCGGCGGTCCGCTGGGGGAGGGGTGGCGGCGCGACGGGTTTAGGGTTTTCGAACCCCTTTTTTTTTTTTTTTTTTTGAAGGAATGAAAATTGAAAACGAAGGCTAGAGTTTGCCTTTACGAGAGGGCTCGGGAGAGCTCTGATACCATGAAAGAATGCGAAGCGCACATTATGCTGTGGCCCTCTTGTATATTTATAGAACAGTAATGGGCTTTACATCATATATAAGGCAGGCCCATTGGGCTCATATATATACAATAATAAATCCTATACAATATAGTCTAACACTTCTCTAACATTCACAATCGTGAAGAGATAATAACATATATGAAGACCATCTCGGTCCCTCGTGTCAAGGTTACATTTATCTTTTAGATTACATGGTATATTTCTTATGTAATTATATGTAAAAATATTATATTTAAAGTAATTATATTTTCACTATGGTATTAGTTATATATGATTGAAGAGTCAACGACAACATCGCATCATAAAAAAAAAAAAAGAATTCAAGCATTAAGTTATATACTCATTTCAAAAAAATATGTTCTATTTGTAATCTATCTATCTATCTATTAATTAAAAGTTCCTTTTCTCTCTATATGTTCCAGCCTAAATCTTCTAGCCTAAAAAAAAAAAAAAAATGTTCCAGCCTAAATCTTTGCCATATGTGAGCCTTTAATAAAGATAAAAAATAATAAAATGTTAAAACCCAACTACCTTTGCAGCATAACAGTCTAAAAATTAAAATAAAACATATTAATAAGGATCATAAGATAAAGAGAACATTTTAAAACTAAAAAATGAATTTAAAATAAGTTGTCTAGGAAAAACCGGAACATCTAGAAAGGTACAATGGTAAATGCATGGGTCTAATAGCAACATACTTTAAATGTGGGAATCCGAACAGAATTGTTAGGGCTGAACAATGAAGAAAAATATGATATGAAACTAATTTATCAATAGTTTTTTAATTTCTAGTAAAATGAATTCCATCTTGACTCTAATGTGTTTTTTGTAAAATTTACAAATTACAAGGTTCGGTTACTGCCAATTTTAAAAATGAACAATAAAATTTTATATTACATATTGCTTGTGCATTATACAGGAAAAAATCTCGTATTATATTAAGCAGAAGTTTATAACTATGTCAAGTCAAGTCACATGAATTTTTAGAGCATTACAAACAAAAATTAATATATTATATTCTTATATCTTAATTACAAGTTATTCACTCTCTTAAGTCACTTCCCCCTCCTATTCCTAATATGTGAGGCCTTCCATTTTAAATTTTAAATCTTTTAGAAAAAAAAAAAAAATTATTCTCAGTATTTAATTAAGAAAAAAATTAAAAATTAAAAATAAAAACTAACTCCCCACTTTCTTTTCTTTAATGGTAATCGCCCTCCCCCACCCCCGATTTTTTGACTTTTTTAGCAAATTATCACAGATTTTATAAAAAAATTAGCAAAATATTACATTTTTAAAAATATTTAGCAAACTATCACAGTTTACTGTAGCACAGTGGTTGCACGACGTACGAGACGTCGTGCAAATAGTGGCCAATTTTTTTTTTTAGTTTTACATCTTTAAAATTTAAAAAAAATTAATAAAATTTCTTTTTAATTTAAATTATTTTAATTTTTAATTTTATAATTTGAATCACTAAATACATATATATTTTAAATTAAAATATATATGTATATTATTATTTAAACTATTACTAAGGAAGATATAAATGAGGGACATATTTAAATGAAGAGATGGTGATATGTATATTATTATTTAAACTATCTCATATAGGAACTATGGTATTATAATACTATTAATAAGAAGGATATAAATGAGGGACACATTTAAATGAAGAGATGTTGATGATTCCAACAAAAAAAATCACGAGTTTATGCATTTGTATATTATTATTTGAATTATTTTATTAGATATATGTAACTCAAAAACTAAAAAATTATTTCACATAGTTTATAAAATATATTTTAAAAATTCATATATGTTAGTTTTTGAGTTAAATGTATCTAATAAAAGAGTTCAAATAATAATATACAAATGCACAAACTCGTGATTTTTTTTTATTGGAAACATCATCATCTCTTCATTTAAATGTGTCCCTCATTTACATCTTCCTTATTAATAGTATTATAATACCATAATTTCTGTATGAGATAGTTTAAATAATAATATACATATCACCATCTGCTCATTTAAATGTGTCCCTCATTTATATCTTCCTTATTAGTAGTTCAAATAATAATATACATATACCTTTTAATTTAAAATGTATATGTATTTAGTGATTTAAATTATAAAATTAAAAATTAAAATAATTTAAATTAAAAAGAAATTTTATTAATTTTTTTTAAATTTTAAAGATGTAAAATTAAAAAAATAATAATAATAATACTGGGCACTGTTGCACGCCGTACGGGACGTCGTGCAACGCTGCTGTACGACGTCCCGTACGTCGTGCAACCACTGTGCTATAGTAAACTGTAATAGTTTGTTAAATATTTTTAAAAATATGATATTTTGCTAAATTTTTTTAAAATTTGTGATAATTTGCCAAAAATCTCCGATTTTTTCTTTGATTGTCCACATATTCTCAGTGTTTAACCAAGAATGGTAATCATTTAAGCCATTTTTTTTTAAAAATTTTTTTAGAGGCCGAAACTTATTGTTTCTTGAGGTTGTGAGGCAATATAATGCAAGTCCACTAATTTAGCTTTCATGGGGCTAGAGGAGAGTTGTTGGAATCTGCCCGTGTCCCAAGGTTGGCCAATTGTAGTCCCAATTATTGAAACAAAGTGGGAATTGGCAAGTGGAGAAGTGGTCACAATTGTACTTTTCTCTTAGGTAAGAATCGTTGAAGGCGATTTTATCTCAAGGTAAGTGAAACAAGTGAGAATAATTCTCACTTTTTTCTGGGTTAAAAATACATTACAAATCCTACATACACATAATATATTGAATCACAATAAATACTATTTTATTCAAACACTTTTTAGGCCTTAGTTTTTTGAAAATAATAAAAAATTAATACATATATTATCTATTTTTATCTACTATTTCTAAGTGCCTCCATACTCCACATCTCTTCTAACCTCCCAATTAAGCCATTATACACCTCCAACCTTTTAGCTCCCTAATAACACAGTCTCTACAAAATTATTCTTAAATGCATTCAATGAGCCAAAAACACAATACATTATTTGTGATTTTTTATTTATAAACTACATTATTTGTAATTTTAAATAAATATTTATACATATTTTTTATCTAACTTTAAGTTTGAAACTAAAAACTAAATTTAAAAATACATTACTTGCAATTCTAAAAGAATATTTATACATATAAAATTTTAATCTAACTTTAAATTCAGAAACAATTTCACCTCTATTTTTTTCAAAATATTTTAATATTTAATGTATATAAAAAACTTTCATGTAATAATATTTATTGTTATCTTTTTATTATTAGTTTACATTTAGAATTCCAAAACTTATTAATAGTATTAATATATTCATTATATATTGAATTATTTTCAACAAAAAAGAAAGTATAAAAAAATGAATGGAAATATGAAAAGTCACCATAACCATTTGGAAACATCTATAAAAAAATTTAACATATAAATATGAAAATATGAAAGGTCACCATAACTATATGGGAGAATCCACTTAAAAAGTACAATAACATATAAATATCATTTTTTTTCCGATAAATTGCGACAAAGTCGTTAAACAAGTTAGCCACTGGCTAGACGAGGCCTGAGTCCGACTGCAACAACACGGGACGAAAAAAGCTAACACAAAATAAGAAAACAGAACCAAAGCGCTCTCCTCAAAACACGACACAACAACCACCGAGCACAGGACCAAAAAAGACACGAGGAAAAGAAATAACAGCGGGCACAGACCCATCACACACAGGGAACCTAGATGAAGAAGAGCCTGAAGGCCAGCACAAGAACCAGGAATGGGCCTGAAGCCACAACCCAAATACCCAACCCATATCATTGGGTGAGAATGCCAGCCACCATAACCGGGTCGAAATCATCAAAGTTGAAACCCATCTTTTCTCCTATCTCTATTACCCGCTCCGCTTTCAGGATCCTCTCATCATACTCTTCTTCCGTGATCTTTTGGATTCGATTTTCCCTATTCCGTTTTTTCCTCTTTCCAGCTGCCTTAGATGATTTTCCAACATTATTTCTAGGAGACATATCCTTTAGGAAGTCTTGCAGCTCCCGCTTCTCTCTTTCCTTTATCTTGCGCTTGATCGCTTTTCTCTCTGTTTTTGTTGTGCGGAATTTTTCCTTTTTCCTTCAGCCCGTGCTAGGCCCTTCCATGGATGGAGCTGAAACTTATTGACTATGCGGCAAACTATCCTCAGCTTGAGAGTTACCGATTACTGTTATGGGCTCTAATCCTGGAGGGAATTCAGGCCTAGATGTTGTTGACTCATTATCATTGTTACTTCCCCGACGGTATCAGGTGTGGTTATCTAAGCATGATGTTGATCAGCTGGAGCTTCGCCATTCTCAACCCATGGCAATAGCCGGGGAGGATGAACCACCTACTGTGAAGCGTAAGGCACGGCATGCAGGAGTGATCACTGCAGGGCCCATCTCCTAATGATTTAGCCGTTAAGGGGGATGGAAACATGTCCAGACGGTTGCCAAGCAATTCCCCTCCCTTCATTTGCCAATCGCGGGGCAGGACTTGTAATCACCTCACTAATAAACGAGCGTTCTGGTACCAGATGCATAGAAGGTTGAACCTGTGAAGAATGTCTTGCCACAGTCGTGCATTTGTTTCCTTGGAGGGAAAGTGAAGGGGAGTAGGCCTGCTCCCTAGTCAATCTAATAGATGCGACTCTGGACACAATGCTGGGAGAGTAGTTTAGTATCAAAACAGATCTTCTTTCTTTAACGAAGATCAAACGGGTTCCTCCATAGTGGTGAACCTGAACCATCTGGTGGATACATGTTGTGTGGCAAGTGTCAATTAGAATCCTTGCAACGTCAACGCACCTCATAGTGGATGTTCTAGGATCCACCCTAATGAACTTCTCCCAGATTTTGGCTAAATCGACAAAGCATTCATTTGACCAACACTGGACTGGAAATCCATGGATTTCGAGTCGAACCCTTCTGTTAAGGGATCCAAGTGTCTCTCCAGAGTACTTATATACTTCTCCGAACATTTGTAGGAGAATCTCCTTACAGGGGCCGAGGTAGGCATCCAGAGTGTCAATCGAATCACAGACCAGAATAAAGGAGTTGTTGCTTAAGCCTTTAGGTGTAAGTCCCGTCAAGGTCATTTTCGGCGATAAATGTAAGAACAAGATGATCATAGCTACCATGGCTATAGCACAATGTAAACTTCATTTGCCAACTTGTTGAACTTTAGTAGTTCCAGAATACAAATAGAAAGTGGGAGACGAGGGATAAATAATTTCTAGCTTCTTCCTTCTGACTTCTAAAAATGTTCTTTTCATATAAAAGAAGTGCATTTCGAATTAGGTCCACTCAAGCCTCATCCTTGAACCAATCAGGTGGGTATTTTTCTTATTAAATTATACGTTAATTATGCTAATATTCTATTTAATTATAATTTTGGAAAAATTAGCAAAGGTAATCCTAATCATAATCATATTGTAACCAAAAGAAATCATAATCATATAATATTTACGTTTTTCTTTCCATTTATTGGATTGCACATATATACCAATACAAAGTTGGCGTTCTTTATTTTATATAAATGTATACACATAATTTTTCCTCATTTCATATATATATATATATATATATATATATACCCAAAAAAAATTATATACATAAATTTACTTTCTTACAATATGCAAATACCGATATATCAAATTTATTTTTTGCTATTTTATATATCCATTTTCTTCCACTTATAATAACTACATATATTAAAAAAGATTTTTCTTTCCATCTAAAATTATTTTCCTCTTCTTCCCATATATATACAAATAATTTTATTGTTATACATATATTTGAAAATATTTTCAACTTTTTCCATATCTGTGTATATATGTTTACTAAAAATATCCAAAAGTAAATTTATACCCTTTTCTAAAATAAAAGATGCAACCAAAAATAAGTTTGGCTTTGTCCTATACATATATATGTATTTAACTAAGAAATATTCAAATAATTTTTTAAATACTTTAAATATTGGAAAATATTGTATATATTTAAAAAAATATTAAATATTTTGAAAATATCATGAATATTTATTCAAATTACTCTAAATATAATTTTTTTAAATATTTATAATATTTTCAAAAATATTTATAATGTATTAAATTTATGTTTAAACATAGAAAGGATATTGTAAATATTTATAAAAAATATTGAATCTTTTGAACATATCATGAATACTAATTATATTTATAATATTTTCAAGAATATTTACAACATATATTGAATAAATTTTTAAAATATTTATAGTATTTCTCGCATATTTAAATTATTCCAAATATTTTTTGATTATTTAAAATATTTTTTTAAAACATTATTTAATTTAAAAAATTTTTTGAGACTATATAAATTATGTTTAACTATTTAGCATATTTTTTAAATATTTAAAAAGTATATAAAATATTTTAAAATATATGAAATACTTTTAAAATATTTAACATGTTTCCTTAATATTTAAAAAATTTTCGAATATTTCAGATATTTGAGTAATTTTGAAAATGTTTAAAATATATTAAAATTTTTTGATATAATCTAAAATATGTTAAGCATTTTTTAAAAATTTAAATAATTTTTTTAAATATGTCAAGTATTTTCAAAATATTTATAAATGTTTTAGATATTAAAAATGTAGACTCCAAAACTTTAGGTATTTTATTTTTATAAAAAAAATATCATATTAATAAAAACTAACATTTATTAAGCTATGATTTTGAAAAAAATAAAATGTTGATATAAATGGAAGCAACAAGAAACAGGGTAGAAATGCGTAGACAACATGCGTTCATATAAATGGTGTAAACAACAAGAAGTAAGGCAGAAATGTGTATAAAAAGAAAAGCATGCAAGAAGCCTGGTTGCATTAGTACTAGCCTAAATAAACAATTGTCATAGATATTTCTTCCATGTAGATGAACAATTGCCGAGGCAGCTTGATTTATTGAAGAAAATGTCACTTATGCTTTAACCTCTAAGGTCGATATTGAATTGACTTTAATTCTTTCAATATAGCCATAGGGATAAAAGACTTGGTAAAGGATATCCTTGGTCGTAGGATAAAGGGCATTCGAGATTTTTACCAAGAGTGTAGTTGCGGCTTCTATTCTTGTCTTGATGCGAGGCATTAAGACCGTAATCTGCCGCTAACTTGAACAGCAATCAGCTGAAATCTTGATCTACGCAATTTGGTTAATTCTTGAACACTTAAGTGCAGTATTTTGATCAGTCCACTATACGTGCAGCAAGATCTGAACACTTTAGCCCAATTCTTTGTCTGCTCAGCAGAATGTGACCCTATGGATGGTATCAGGTGAGCAAAATTGCAGCATAACTAGTACAGCAATTACAATTGCTTTATGCAAAACTAATGATCATTGATCAATGCAATTTGATAAAAGAACTATATATCACTGTAACTTGATCTAATGCTTGATTGAATGCGAAATTTCATGAGCTCAAGATCGAGCTCTAATACCAAATGTCATGACCCGAGGTGGACTCAGATTATGACTAGAAACAAAGAGAGCTTGGGATAAAGAAGAATTGAGAAAGAGATGAGAATTAGATAGCATAGAGAGTAGAAAAGAGAATTAAGATTATTGTATTTCATTGAATGCCTTCTTACAAGTGAGGGAGCATTTACTTAATAGAGATGGCTAAACAAAATATCTAAGCTCTAACTAACACATGTTCCCAAAGTAACAGCTAACAAGTGCTTAGATTCCCTACATATCCTAGTACAATTAAAAAACTACTACAATCTATTACATTCTAACCACCTTAACTAATACTAATGAGTTGAGTACTTATCCCACATATAGTATTCATGACACATTTTTTCTTAGGGTGGAAGATACCGAAAGAAGATTATATATCCTAGACCTAAAGCTTCAAGAAAAGATGTCTAATACGACTCCCACATGTAATTCCACATGCTTGCCGCTTCATAACGTAGCCTGTCTTGAAGGTTCTCCATTATTTGAGGTTTTAAAAGTTTACAGTTTATAAAGGCTTAATAATCACATGTATTTTTCTTAACTACGATACTCATCATAAATTAAAATGCATTAAAATGCTATTACAACGAGAATCAACCATCAATAAGTTCACAAGTGTTTCAATAACCGCAACGTGACGAAAGTATGATTAGAAGTATACAACAAATACGGTCTTGAAAGAGACGATAAACATGACATGTATTAGCATAAAAGTATTAGCTTTTCAATAGAAAGGAGAGTATGGTGAGTACAAATGAGCAGGAAAAAGACACAGACGAATTATGAAAATTTAGATTGTGACGACTACTACATTATACACTCAAGAACAATTAAAGAAAAGCGCAACTATATCAAAGAGAAACAATAAAAATGCATCTCAAATAGAAATGTTATAAAATATATGAACAATCATACATCGCATGAGGGAAAGCTAGTTATTATTATGTTGAAGTTCTCATCCCCCTAAAATTTCGACAAACACTAAATTCTACAATTCTAGAACACCCTATTTACTTTACAAAATTAGTATAAAAAAAAAAAAAATTCCATTCCACAATTGTTATGGTAACTTCCCATGTCATGATCATAAAAAAACTTCCCACACTCATGTTGTGGTCATAAAAAAAATTTCCAACATTCTTAAAAATAACTAGAAAAGGCGAAAACAAATTACAAGTAAGATAAGGTGCAAAACTTGGAATTGTATGCGAAACAATTTGTTCTTCTCTTTATTATTGTGGTGAGAGAATTCATGTCGAGGCTCGAGAAGAAGGCCTAGTGAGGATTTATATGGAAGTTTTGGAGGACGCTAATTAGAAAATGAGATGTGTTCCAAATTTTGCTCAATTTTTAAGGGGAAATAGAAAATTTTGGTGGATAAATGAGAAAATTTGGGGTCAAATTAGGCGAAAATCAGGAGAATGGAAATGAAGGTGAGTTGAGTTTTGTTCTGATCGCTTAAATTGATTTATTTCCATTTTTGTTGTTTCAAATTTGGCCAAATTTTGAAGAAACAATAGGAAATTTGGTAGATAATTGCGAATTTTGGAGGTTAAATTGAACACGAACTATATACGGGAAAGTGGAGGTGATAAATTTGAAATTTTTTTTTTTTTTTGGGTCAACATCATAAATTTGATTTACTTTTAGATTCTGTTGCATACTTGAGCAAATTTTTTTTGATCTGAATACTTGAGCAAATTAATTAGTCTTTGCGACCAATATTATGACACTGAATAGTCTCAAATTTATGAAGCATAGAATATAGTTTCGGTTAGTGTAATATGTATCTATATTCTTAAGCAGAAGTACCCATCCCTTCTAAAAAAATTAGCAAAGGGTTAATTCTGAATTTCTGCGCACTTAGATTTTTATTGAATTATTTAAAAATTAAAACAAAAGCTTCCAAGGTGCATAATCCGCCCCGCTCCACTAGTGGTTGTAAAAAATATTTAATCACCACTGTCCTTGTAGTTGTCAAATATATACAAAGATATACCCAAAAAAAAAAAAAAAAAAAAAGATACTTCCATCTAATTCAAGATTTACGTAAAACAATTAATGCTAAAATTACTTTTTTACTTTGTATGCCATTTCTTTATAAAAACAAGGGTACAATCAATTTTTAAGGCAATTTACTTGTTTGATGCTCAACTCAATGGACCCAAGCTTGGCTCTGAGTTTAGTTGTCATTTGGGTGCTTGGTGGACAGCAGCTGACGTTTGGCCTTCATAAGGAACGAATAATCCATGGCATAAAAGGTTTCTTTTTAATAAATAGAGATAGAAAAGTTGCTGACTACGTTGCGATGGATGGTTCTACTTTGGTTGTTATTGACGGTTTGTAGCGTCAGCATGTTTAAGGTTTCAAAAAAGGCTTCTTTTGGGTAGATATCAATTAAGGAGATTTTAGTACATTATATTATAAATATTTCCTTATGTCCTACTATACCGCAAAAATACAAATTCTGAATAGGTTGAAAACAACAATAATAGAAAAAAAAAAAAAAAAAAGATATTGGACAATATATTTAAAAAACTTCGGTCTGAAGTTTAACTATCTATCATCTAGTTATTGGAACACAAAAAATGCGCTAACAAATTTATTTATCTATACATATCAGAAAACTAAATTAGCCAACGATTTTAACCTTCTTCTTTAATTTTTTGGTTTATTTTTAATGAAATTAAAAACAAGTAAATTACAGAAAACTTTTCTGATTTTTGCTTTAATAATAGAAAATCCCTATCACAAATAAAACGACTCACTTAATCCCCTCACTTTTGAAAATTTTTTACTTTACCCCCAAACAACTTTTTTTTTTATACTATTTTGCCCCTCAAAATAAAATGGTTAAGTGTTTCATTTTATTTTTAGGTAGGGTTTTATATTTTGAAAAAAAATAAGGATTTTTTTTTATAGTTTAAAAAAGTGAGGTTTTCTATATTTATAAAATTATTATTTTAATTAATTATAGTAGTGATATTATAATATCAACAAAAAATAATATATTTTATCTCATAATAATTTTTATGAAAATTTTAAAAATAATTTGTATCTTCTGAACTTATAATAATATTATTATAATTATTAAAATAATTATATTTTTATAAATATAGAAAATCCCCTTAATTCTTTTGCTAAAAACATAAAATTTCTAATTTTTGTCTAATAATATAAAACTCTATTCTAAAAATAAAATTAAACATTAGTGGCAAAATGGTCAAAAATAAGTTGCATGGGCGTTAAGTGCTAAATTTTTAAAAGTGAGAGAGTTTTATGACTGCTTTTATTTGTGAAGGGAGTTTTCTATTTTTAAAGCAAAAGACTGTAATTTATCCATTAAAAATTAGGGGAGTCACTTTGATTTTCACTAATAAAATTAAAATTATGATGATTTTAATAAGTAATTCAGGGTATCTTTAACTAACTTAAAAGTTGGAGGGATCATATTGATTTTGACTATAAATTTAAGGGGTAATTTCTTTTGAAATTAAAAGTTGAATGGTAACTTTTTTTTTTTTGCTTTTGTCAAAAAGGGTTACTTCGATTTTAATCAAGCTAGGATCTCAGTGACATGACACTACTGGAAAGTATTGTAAGTTTGAGTTCACTATTATTTTAAAAGTCCTATAATTCTTTTATTTCAACATTCAGTGTTATTAAAAAAAAAAAAAATAGTCCATTTATATTTAATATAAATAATTATAAAAATAATAATAAAACTTTCACATAAAGGCCACCAAATTATTTAAAATAATTGTTGTTAAGTTAAGGTTATATAAATTTGGGCTTTTCAAATGATACAAAAATAAGTTCACAACATATATATAATAACTTATTTAAAAAACTATGATATATGGCTTAGAATTTTTGAAATATAAAAGTCTGGCCGTGCAACGCACGGGAAGTAACTATTTTTATTTAATCTTTTTCTTTTCTTTTTTTTTTTTTTTTTTGGGTTTAAATTGGATACATGAGGCAATACAAATGGGCCTATCTAGTGGACTTCCTTTGAGTTTTATCGTAACATGAGCCTTGTGCTAAACCCACGCAAATTACCCTCTATGTATCATTACTTTGAGCCCACTTAAAATTTGCAATATGTATTTTGAGTTTATATGGATCCATCTATATTAGTTTAAAGGCAGATCCCATAATATTTAATTTTTAACAAATACAAACAATGAGGGCTAACGTTTAAAACTTTGAAAAATTTCACGTTCAATAGTTACCCCCTTGAGCATTGTGCATGTGAAGCAACACGGACAAAGCTCGACTTTGTAGTTGAACCTGTTGCACTTACATGAGTGACTCAACTTTAATGTGTTTTGTTCTCATGGTTAGCGAATGGAACTATCCATGAGTCACTTGATAAATTTAGTGGGATGATCTTGAAGTTTGCACATGGTTGCTGGCGCATATCCTTTTCTTTTGAAGTTTGAATTTGAATTGAAACTTATTTGGGGTTGTACTTAACTAGGTAGTCATTTGGATTTTAGTTTGACGTGCTTTAGAGATTATTCGGATTTGTTGTTTGAATCAAGCCCATTTAGCTTAGCAGGTCCTTGTTACTTTGAAAATTTAAAAGAACAACAACAACAACAAACCCAGTGCCACAAGGTCGGGGGGGGGGGGGGGGGGGGTGGATGTATGTAGCTTTCCCCCTTCAGGGTGCTACCCTGAATGAAGGTTATTTCCGATGACCCTCAACCTGAAGAGTGTGTCATCATAGAAGCATAGAATTCTGAAAGCACAAGGTGAACATAGTTAAAGCAGTAAATAGTACAAGCCAAAGTAACAAAGCGCACCTGATAGGAGGTAGTTGCAGTGAAATAATCAGCACGTACACAAGTTGCCCGAGTTGCAAGGTTCACAAGTGGTCACGAATGCATATAGACAAATAGGTGTGCCAGAACGTCGCCAAAGAAGAAGTTAATGCACCCAGAGGCACTAGTGCAAGCAATCATAGGATGCACTACTCTAAACCTCTACATAGACTAACACTATGCACACTCTCCAATGAGCTATATCTAAAGCAATCTCCTCCTGTAGGTTTAGTTTGGTTTGGTCCTGTCGGATCGTCTTAAGCCATCACTTTTTTGGCTTGCCTCTCCCCCTCTTCCCTAGCGTAGCATGTAACTGTTCACATCTTCTAACTGGGGTAGTGGGAGATCTGCTCCTAACATGATCGACCACCTCATACGATGTTACCTCAGTTTATCCTTAATCGAGGCCATGCCCAATTTGGCTCTTATAATGTCTTTCCTGATCCTATCCTTCCTTGTGTGTCTGCACATCCACTGCAGCTTCCTCATCTCTACCATCTTCATCTTTTGTGTATGATGTTGTTTCATTGGCCAGCACTCGACCCCATAAGACATAGTTGATCTCACTACTATTTTATAATATTTTTCCTTTAGTTTTAGTGGAAATTTTCTATTGCAGAGCACCGCGGAAGCAATCCTCCATTTATGCCGGCCTACTTTGATTCGGTTGTTGACATCCTCGTTTACTTTGCCATTGTGCTAAACCATGGAACCTAAGTATTTGAAACTCTCTGTATGATATCGGATCCTATCTTGACGTCCTTTGTGTTAGGCATGGTGGAGGATCGAATTTAAGTTCCATGTATTGGGTCTCGTATCTACTGACTCGCAAGCCTTTCGATTCCAATGCCCTTCTCTACAATTTCAGCTTCTCATTTACCTCTTTCCGAGACTCCGCCGCCAAAACTATGTCATCTGCTAAAAGCATGCACCAAGGCACCTCTCCTTGCATGTGATTAATGAGCTCATCCATAACCAGAATGAACATAAAGGGACTCAAGGCCGATCCTTGGTGTACTCCTATTGTTACTAGGAAGGCTTTCGTGTCTCCTTCTGCTGTGCAGACGCTAGTCTATGCATCTTCATACATGTCTCTAATGGCCCAGATATATGACCTTGGAATGGCTTTCCTATCCAACACCCTCCAAAGGACCGCTCTTGGCACTCTATCATATGCCTTCTCCAAATCAATAAAAACCATGTGGATGTCCTTTTTGTCTCTCCCTGCATCGCTCTGTTGCTCTTCTTAGGAGGTGTATGACTTCTATAGTTGATATCCTGGGCATAAATCTGATTTGATTCTCGGTCACCTCTATCTGTTGCCGTAACCTCCTCTCTATGATCCGCTCTCGCAGCTTCAAAGTGTGGAACATTAGTTTAATACCCCTATAGTTGGTGCAGTTTCGGATGTCACCTTTGTTCTTATAGATTGGGACCAATGTGCCCTTCCTCCCTTCATTAGGCATCTTTTTCCCTAGTAAAATTTGGTTAAATAATTTAGTTAACCAGCTGATGCCCTAATGTCCAAGGCATTTCCATGCCTCTATAGGTATATCATCTGGGCCAACAGTTTTACTCCTACCCTTACGTTTCAGGGCTTCCTTGACTTTGTCAAAATTAATTGGCCTACAATAGCAGTGGTCCTAGTGCTTTGCAGATGTTTGAAGGTCACCTAGGGATATCTCAGAGTCCCCTTGATCGTTGAGCAGGTGATGGAAGTAGGCTTTCCACCTAGCTTTAATTTGTTGCTCGTCCGCAAGCACCAGACCATCTTCCCTTTTTATGCACTTTACTCTATCCAAGTCCCTTGTCTTCCTTTCTCTTGCTTTGGCGATCCTATATATGTCCCTAGCTCCCTCCTCGGTATCTAGCCTTTTGTAAAAGTCCTTATAAGCTCTTGATTGTGTTTTTCTGATCTCCCTCTTTACTTCTTTCTTAGCTCGTTGGTATTGAAGTTGCTTGTCCTGTCTCCACTACTTTCCCACTCCTTGAAACATTGGCATTTAGCGTTAATCTTCTCCTGCACCTCCTCGCCCCACCACCATGACTCTCGGTTTTTTGGTGCCCTGCCCTTTAACACTCCCAAAACTTAATGTGCCAGCTCTCTGGTCTTCTGGACCATTTGGTTCCACATTTCGTTTCTGTCCCCCTCCAGGTCCCACTCGAGCTCCGAGTCCTCTTTATCCTTAAAGACTATATACTTCTCGCCCTTCAGATCCCTCCAGCGAGTATATGTCCGAGTGGGTTTCTTCGTGCTTTTGGCCCTGATCTTGGCCTTTACGTCCCCACACAACACCCTATATTGTGTAGAAAGGTCTTCTCCTGGGATAACCTTACAGTCCCTGTAGTCACTTTGTACCCTTCTCCTTAATAGTATATAGTCAATCTGCGTCCTTGTCCCACCGCTATGAAACATGGTGATATGCTCATCCCGCTTTCTGAAGAAGGTGTTGGCAATCGTTAGTTTGTACGTGACCACGAAGTCTAGGAGTGGTTTTCCCTCTGCACTCCTAGTTCCAAAGACAAAACCTCCATAGTATGATGTGTATCCCTCCTCGGTCTTGCCAATGTGCCCGTTGAAATCTCCGTTAATCATCACTTATTCAGTTTGGGGTATGCCTTGCATCGTTGTGTCTAAATCCTCCTAGAATGTTGCCTTCTCGTGCTCCGTTAGTCCAGTCTGAGGTGCGTAGGCACTGATGACGTTTACTATTTCCTCATTAAGGACCATCTTGATGGCTATGATCCTATCACTCGTCTTGGACACTCCGACTACTTTGTCCTTGAGACTACTATCCATCAGGATGCCAACTCGATTCCTGCCTCTGACCTTGCCTGCATACCACAACTTATATCCTAACATGTCTCTGGCTTTCATGCCAACCCATCTATTCTCTTGCAGGCAAAGGATGTTGATCTTTCTCTTCATCATCATTTGGGCCACCTCAAAGCTCTTCTTTGTTAACGTACCGACATTTAGTGTCCCCAATCGCATGTTTCCCAACCCCTTTCGCTTCGTCCTCCCCCTACTCAACCCATTGGAAGATGGCCTCAAGTTTTGAGTTCCATAACTAGTATTGTTCATCCACTATCTGTCACTATCACAGGTACAATAGTATAGGAACATGAAACATAGCACAACAAGTAGTTCTAAATAGTAAAGAGAATGGGTGAGCCAATCCAAATACTAAAACCCACGAGCAATAATTAGAAACTTAAATATAACTGTGAAGTACTAAGGATAGAACAAACCTGGTGTAGGTACCTAGTCCAGACCTTGACCTGACAGTACTTACTTGGGCCCGCTTGCGAATGCGAGTTGCTGGTTGGGTGGAGGTGTGGTTTAGGTTCAGGTCTAGGTTAGGTGGTCGTGGTTTCGGTTTAGGTTTAGATTTAGGTTTAGGTTTAGTTCTATGTTAGGTAAGAGGAGAGAGGGGGGGGGGGGGGGGGGGGGGCATGGGTGTTGGTGGGGGTGGTGTGGGGGGGTGGCGGTGGTGGTGGAAGAGGTAAGGAGTGATGGTGGTTCACAGGTGGGGGGTGGTGGAGGGTGGGATGAGTTTGGTGGTGGGAGAGGATGTGTGGGGGAAGGGGGCGATGGGCCGCGGGTGGTGGTGGTGGTGGTTCGATTGTGTGGTGGTGGGGGTGGAGGAGTGTGGTGGTGGGGGTGGGGGTGGGGGTGGGTCGTGTCGGTGATGGTGGAGGAGTGTGGTTGTGTGAAGGCATGGTCGGGTTGGGTGGGAGGCCGAGGTCGAGGGGGAGGAGGAGGAGGAAAAGGGAGGTCGGGCTTCGTTGGGCCTGCTGTGAAGTGTTGCCGTTTGGGTGGCGGCTCCAGCAGTTGGGGGCAGCGGTTGTTGACGAGCTTGCCGACGTCAAAGGTGAGAGAGAGAGAGATGTCAGGGGACCAAGATCTCAATGATTTGTAATGGAAATTCATCCTTATGGCATGCGTTATTCAAATCTGGAAAGTCCACACAGATGCGAAGTTTTCCATTCTTCTTTCTCCCAGGCACAATGTTTGCTATCCATGATGGATATTGGACTTCATGAATAAAACTGGCCTCTATCAATTTGTTCACCCTGGCCATTATTTGAACAATCAACTTAGGTTGAAAGCATTGTTGCGATTGTTCCTTTGGAGTCATGTGTTTGGATACGGTCAACTTATGCACAACCACTTTCGGATTTAAGCCCTGCATATCTTGGTAACCTCTAGGCAAACACATCTTTACACTCACAAAGCAATTTTTCATGCTACATTTTTTCCTCAGGAGATAGTAGGGTGTTAACAGAATTTGGTTTTGGATCTTTATTGGTTTGGAGCTGACTCAAATAGTTCAATGAAATCCTATGGGGATTTATGGACATTTGAAGTCACGTGATATTCTTGCCGAGACTGACTTTCGTCCTTCAATGCCATCTCATCATGAACAGCATTACAGGATAGTTCACTGGAACAAGACTCGAATCCCTTACAATCCTTCCTTTCTGAAATGGATGCAATGTCAACTTGTGTGGCTTGTTCATCATCAGTGTCACCATATTTCAGGATAATGGACTTCAGCTGTTTCTTTTCCTCAGTCCTAATCCTTTGAACTTTCTCATCTTGACCCTTTTAGGATTTGACCCATAAGGTTTTCCCAATCTCTGAAAGACTGAGACATGAGTTGGTGTTGGTTCACCTACTTTGAAGAGTTCTTGCTCTTGTGTTGTCGAAGTCATAGGCTTAATAACATATTCCTTACCCCTGGCTTTTCTCATTTTGATCCTTTTAGGATTTAACCTAAAAAGTTTTCTCAATCTCTGAAAGGTCGAGGTGAGGTGGCATGGGCTCATCCTCTTTGAAGATTTCTTATTCTCGTGTCGTCGGATTAATAGGTTCGTCAACATAGGCCTTAAAAACTCCACCCTCTTGTGAAATCTATAACCTTTTGGTTATGTCATCGGAAGGAAGACTTCAAGGTCCATATCCTCATATGTATTCATTTTTCTCTTGTCAAATGGGAAGTTCTTGGCGCCAAGTTTTCCCGCCTGTATCCTGAACCGAGGGCGAGCAGATGTGGATGCAACATCATTAAATATCACCCTCTTATGTGCCATTTTCATGCCTCAAAAAGAGATAGAGATGACCAAAACCCTTATTGGGCATGTACTTATTCATACTTCGAAAAGGACAAACTTGTCACAAGGGTGTTCATAATCTCCTCAATTGGAGTCAAGGCTTTTTGCCCACTTTTCCTTTTTTCCTTCCGGACATACTTAAATAGAGTCTTGGATTGAGAGGCCTTTAAGGTATCCTCTTCACTGAAACGAGCACTTATTGACTCAAAGCTTTAAACCGTCTGAGGATTAAAGGCCTTTGGATAAGGCTGCATATCAAGAATCTTTCCCTTTCCTTTTTCAAGACACCCCTTCATGAGCATACCATTGGTTGATCAATAAAACTTATCATCGGCGTAGTTGACATCTTCTCTGTGAAACGGGTCAAGGTCTCCATGAGTTGTTCTTTCAACCCTGTTTTTATCTGTGTATTTCAGGCACTGATGAAGTGTAGAGACTATAGATTTACTATTGTGAAGCCAAGGTCGCCCTAATAGGCATTCTAGAATGTATTTGCATCTATGACCTGGAAAGGCATCCCTATAAAGGTCACCGAATTCTAGTTTTGGTGCAATAGTACCTAAAGCTTTTTGCCCTACTTTACTGAATCCTTGAATTGTGAGCAAGGTAGGGGATAATTGGTTTGGTGCTAACCCCGTAGCTCGTAGTGCCCTCAGAGGGAGAAGATTCACTGCGGAACCACAATCAAGCAGGATTTGGTTCAACACTTTGTTTCTGATTAAACCAGCTATGTAAAGTGGCATGTTGCGATGATCAGTCCCGAGCTGGAGGTCTTCATCAGAGAATGTGATACATCCCATGCAAGAGGACATTTATTTGTCACAGACACATTGTCAACCTCAACCTGATCAACTTCACTTTCGTAATCATCAAGATCCATCAGAGCTTGGATGATTAAATATTTAGATAGCTAGAGTGCGTCATAAATGCTTAATCAAGCAAGGATTCATTTTGGATGGGTAAGGGCGTCATATCAAACTCTTTAGTGGTACAATGATTGTCTTATAATTGGAGGGACTGGAAGATCTTTCATAGGAAGTGCCTTCTCATTTGATGGCAGGGCTTGCTTTGAATGCCCATCTGGTTGTCCCTTAAAATGAGGTGACGTCATTGTTTGTCCTGCTAATTGTATCGGTTCTTTGTTCTTCTCAACTAGCCTTGGTGCTGACAATTGGAGGCCGAAACGAAGAGTGATTTGATCAACTTCAAGGTTTACCTCCTCGGCTTCTTCTTTTTCCTCAGAAGACACAATGTAACAAAGAGCCATCCATTCTTGTTCTTTATCTTCATAACTCGAGGAACCTTCATTGAGAAACTTATTCGAGAAATAGTGCTTCAGAGTTACGGGAACCCTAGTAGGGGGAACATACTCCTTGTTTGAAGTCACTTCTTCTTTCTTGGAAGATTTGGATTTCTTCTTTTTGTTTTTCTTCTTGTTCTTCTTTTTGAAAGGATCTTGTCCACGAATCTTTACACTTGATGGACTAAAGCTTTGAGTGACGTCTTTTCTAAACACTCTTCTTTTAAAACAAGTTTGCCACCCATACTCATCATCATTGTCGTCTTCAGAGTTACAATCCCAAGCCTTCGGCTCAGCCATAAGTCCGTAAAAACTGGATATGGCTATTTGAGGCTGAGGCATATCAGGATAAGCCCATTGAACTATGACTTCTCTATCAACAATGAAATGGACCTGCACAGCACTGGGAGGCAACTCCAGTGTTGGTATATTGTCCTTCATAAGGGGTAATTAAGCACCATCTTTGTCCTCTACACATGATGCTGTAATGGACGAAGCCACTGTCCCCTTGGAGGATGTTCCGGCTTTGATTTCAATCTGCCCTTTTTTTTATCACAGCTTATATTATGTCTTTAAGGACGTAACAGTCTTCAATCGAATGGCTTATGATCCAATGGTAAGGGCAATACTTGGGGTTATCGGTGTTGTTGACCTCGTCTGGACGTTTTGGCTTAGGGAGGGTAATTGTTCTTGCAAGTAACAACTCATCGAAAATGCCCAACACATCATCATTTTTGATGGGGTACTTCATCTCCTTTATTTCCTAGCGAGTGAGCCTCTGAACCTACTTCCCTTTGTCTTTATCATTTTTTCTGTCCATAACATTGTGGATTTCTCAATTGTTTTGATAAAGGTGGCCATAGCCTCACCCTTTTTACCGAATTTTTATTTTCTCCTCTCCTTTCATCAACGGTCCGAGTCTTATGAGAAGCAATCTTCGGCCGAGCGATTTGCCTCTCAACATTACAAGCTCTGGTAACAAGTACGTTGAAACTTTGGGGCTCCGCAATAAGTACATATGTAGCTACCTTTGGCGCGAGGTTTTTGGCACACATCTGAACTACAGAGTGTTCACTCAATTTCTTGGGACATTGGAGACTCAAGCTTCAGCGTCGTGTAATGAAGTCATTTGTGCTCTTGTTTCACTTTTAAACGGCATAAGCCAGATCCATTATTGACACTTTTTTCTTAGAATTCATGAAATGGGCTAGAAATGCCTTATGCAAGTCATCCCAAGTTTGAATTGACCTGGGTTGCAACTGAGTGTACCATGTAAACGCTGATCCTTTTAGGCACTGAACGAATTATCTTATCAGTAAGGCATCACTCAAGGCTGTCTCGCCACACGCAAAGTAAAAATGGGCAAAATGCTTGTTCGGTGACCCATTGACCCCATCAAACTTCTCAAACTTCAGCTTCTGATACCCATGAGGGAACGACATTGTATCATAGTATGCTGGATATGGCTTCTGATAGCCCAAACCGGGCGGGTTTATTGAGGCCTGGTATTTCTTTATCCCTTTAGTTGTCACAGCCATGGTTGTTAAAATCGCAATTTAAATCGCAAAATCGTACGATTCTATGATTTTATTTTGCCCCAATGATCTGAATCGGTTAAAAAATCGTACTCAAGTAGAATCGTAGCAAAATCGGTAGAATCGCAAGTAGAATCGCATGTAGAATCACGATTCTACTTAAAGGCTTGTGCTCACATGCAAAAGTCATGATTTTAATGTGTTTTTTTACATTTTTATATAATATATTAAGCCTTAACTTTCTATATTAATTTCATCTTTAATTTTACATTTTCTATTAACTATTGAAGTAAAAATCTACTATTAATTGTACATCTTGAGGAGGTTTTACTATTCTAATACTGAAATTAAGAGTGTAATCGTTGCCTCAAGTGATATGGAAGGTTTGGTTGGAGATGATGCTATCATTGGGGATGATTCTCTTAATGATGATGGAAATACAAACACTAGTACTGCAAATGATATTGATGACAGTAACTTTGATTTTGGATATGAATTTGATGGTGCTATGAG
Organism: Simmondsia chinensis; assembly: GCA_018398585.1. Classification (NCBI taxonomy): domain Eukaryota; kingdom Viridiplantae; phylum Streptophyta; class Magnoliopsida; order Caryophyllales; family Simmondsiaceae; genus Simmondsia; species Simmondsia chinensis. The sequence goes on along the minus strand of JAGTTD010000010.1, from coordinate 27,025,512 downwards.
TTGAGAGACTTGAGTGTATATTTTATGTTAGAATGATGTTACTCTTTTTCCTACCTTTAAGTTTTCAATGTATTGTCAAACTATTGTCTTATGGACTTTTTGATATTCTTTATCATACATTTGAGAATTGTTATGCTAATTTTGTCAAAATAAATAATTTACTTACATAAAAAGTAGAATCTTACGATTCTCGATTCGATTCTAATTTTTCGATTCTACTAAGCCCTCGTCGATTCTACGTAGAATCCCGATTTTGACAACCTTAGTCACAGCTTTAATGTTTTGTTATGTTAGTTCAGATTGCTGACTCTAAGCCTCTTTTTGCGATTGTGGCGCTTGTGTGGATGCACTAGCTTGATTGGCTTCTTGCACAGTTGGCATAGCAATTTTAGCCTCCTTTTTAGCTAGCACACATTACAATTCCCGCAACGGCTCCCTATGCTTGTGGTTCTGGTCGCTAAAACCTGCATATTCTTTGATTGATCTTGTATGTTCAACTTCTCCCGAAACTCCTTTGAAAAATCGTCTTCAATGAAAATCGAACTTATGTCTTCATACATTAGGCTGATCGGCCTCATTTGGCTTTTCGACACTATCTCGGCATATGTCATTGACTTAGCCAACGGCATATGTCATTTCTTTCAAGGGCGTCACTCCTTCAGAACTTAGCCACTGAAACGTTCGGATGTCATCGACATGCTCTCCTTCTCTTTCTTGTAGGTTTTGGGAGAAATAATCCCTTGATTCTGGAGTGACTTTGTCTTCGCCTCAATTGGTTTCAGGTTTAAAGGAATAGAGGTTGTAACGTCTTTATTTTTGGCTTGACATCCTCCTTAACATAGGGGGTGACTATGACTTACTTCACTGGCTCTAAAATGATTGGGATAGAGTCGATATATATTTGATTTACAATGTTAATGAAAGGCTCCTTGGTAGACTTCTTCACTGTGCATTTTTTCATGCTAACCCCTCTCGGAATTGCCCCCACGGGCATCGAGGCAAAAACATGTGCCAATTTTTGGTTGGCTCTCTTTGTCTGTCTTTTCGTCGTCCTTCATGCGTTTCACTTAGCACTCTTTTGTTCCCTTTCTCAGGGCTATGAGCTTGATTATAGCAGGCATGAAGACATGTCTCATTCTCTTTGTTTAGCAGTTCCATGGAATTTTTCAACGGGATTTTAGAAGCCAACAAATTTGATCATACCATGCAGAGCACGGTAAAGTTCTTCTTCTTGTGAATATGCCCTCCTTTGACCACGAGAGTGGTAGGGAGCTCATTGAACGTGACTGTCACTTGTGGTGCCATTGTTCTTGCATAGCATCACATTAGTAGATAGTGCAACAACAATAGTCCCAATGCCATATGGGCTCCTGCGTGAGCGGGGTCCACCGGGGGGGGGGGGGGGGGGTGGATGTACGCAGCCTTCCCCCTATAGGGTATTACCTTGATCGGACGCTGTTTCCGAGGACCCCCAACCTAACACATTAGTAGTTAGTGCAAATTGGATTTTAGTCAGAGATGAAAAGGAGAATAGGATCTCACCGAGCATGCCAAAAATTATGTTGAACAAAATTTTGTAATCTGGAAAACATGAATTCCTCTATATACAAGGTGTACAAAGATTTTATTAATTTAGGAAACGACTCTATTCAAGGCAATGTGCACCCTTAATTACATCTCCCTTAGGAGAATACCAGTTGATTTCAACTGATAGTATGTTTATGGTTTTAATCAATCGACGATGTGACTAGCCGATTAATTGATTTAAGCCAACGAGAGACATTTTAGGTTTATTGGTATTTTGTATTCAACTTGAAGGTTATATGGGTCTAGTTTTCACTTGGGAGTCATTCTTACCTAGGCTTGACACGAATTTTTTTTTTTTTTGGGATTTAGACTCAACTGGGATGTCATTTTGTTTTTTTTTTTTTTTTTTTTTTTTTGAACTGGAGTTTGACTTGGGTTTAGGTTGGACTTGGAAATCATGTTGGACTTGACTTGGCTTTGGTCTAGGTTTGAGTTGGATGTTTGAGTTTAGGTTTTGTTTGGAGGTAATCTCTGTTTGTTAGACTTGCAAGTAGTCTCGAATTTCAGTTTGATTGGAATGCCATTTTAGGTTGAGGTTTGACTTGGAATTCATTTGGAGTTAATTTGGATTTGGGGTTTGACTTGGAATTAATTTGGATTTCGGGTTTGGCTCAGTATTAATTTGGATTTGGTGTTTGATTCGATATTAATTTGTATTTGGGATTTGACTCAAGCTTAAAATGGACTGAAGTGTCATTTGAATTGAGTTTAATTTGGAAGGCATTTTAACTTAAGCTCGATATTTAGGATTTAAAATTGACGTGGGATTTACTTTGAATTTGGACTTGATATAGAAGTCAACTTGGCTTAGAAATTTTATTTTGAGTTTAAATTTGGTTTGGCATAGAAGCTATTTTTGAATTTGGATTTGACATAAAAATTAATTTGGATTTACGCAGGACATGGAAGTCAATTTGATTTTAAACTTGATATAGACTTCAGTTTGTCACGAGGGCCATTTTTTGAACTCGGGTTTGACATAAAACTTGAGGTCACTTTAAGTATTACATGGATATCTATTTAGGGAGGTGTGACGTGAAAGTCAATTTGACGTTTTGGTTATTTTGAATTTGAGTTGAGCTTGATAAAAGTAAACTTGATATAGACTTTAGTTTGTCATGAGATTTTGGTGCAAAATGAAATTTAATTTGGTCTAGAGTTGGCATGGATGCCATCTTTTTTTGGAATTTGGTTTGACGTGGAACTCTTTTCTTATTTGGTTTTAACATGGAAGTCATTTTAAATTTGGACCAGACATAGAAATATTTTGGTTTGGATTGGACTTGGAAGTGATTTGGTTGAGGTTGCCTAAGTCAAATCGAATTGAGTCAACTAATTAGGTTAGCTGACATAATATTAATCTCCCAAGAGAAAAAATAACTTATTTTGTTTTTTTTGTTCCTCCTCTCACATTTTTCTCCCCCTTTTTATGAACCTTAAAGCCATTTATAAAGACTTTCAACCTCCACCTCCACTACATAGATGTGGGGAATGAAGGGAAGTTACGTGAATTTTTTTTTCTTCTTTTCTTAATTTTATTTAATCATTTTTTTTATTTTTTTGTTTAAGTTGAATACATGAGGCAATACAAATGGGCCTATCTAGTGGACTTGCTTTAGGTTTTATCATAACATGAGCCTAGTGCTAAACCCACTTAAATTACACTCTATGTATCATTACTTTGAGCTCACTTACAATTTGTAATATATAGTGTTGGCCCTAAAGGCCACTTACATTGAAATTTTGATGATAACAATTATTTAGTGAGTCATTATATTTAAATTGTTCTACTCTTGGTTGTAAGTGACTCATAAGAAATTTAGGAAAAATTAGGGCTAATCATGTTGATATCAAGTTTTCTAAGATGATGAATCAAGAGAAAAAGAGATCAAAGGTGAAGAGAAAATTCATCCACAATGAAAAGAACGAGATCCGAGTGCAAGAGGTTCAAGTCATTTATTTTTTATTTTCTAGGACTTAAAATCGAGATATATCAATTGAGTCAAAATTTTAATATTGATATATGATGTTCTAGCAAAAATGTTTTTGATATTTGATTTGCAAATTTTATTTGAAAAATATTCAAGTCAAAATTTAAGCCAATCTAGTTTGTCAATAAACATATTTTCAAGAATGGCATTTTGAAAAGCATGATTAAATCAAACAAGATCAAATTTTAAATAGAAGTATTTAGCCTAATTCAATCAGTCATTTATTCATGAACAAAGCAAACGAGGAAATTAATTCAAAAATTAAGCTAATATGGTAATCAATTAATCAATCAATTTGTTTAGCTAATATGGTAAATCAACCAATCAATCAAGCTAATTGATCAAAAACATTCAAATCCACTTAGGCATGCCGAGTGTTGACGCACAGAAGGGATGTGTTGACACATAGGCTTACAGTAACCATCCGAAGCTGCTGTGTGTGGACACACAGATCAAAAAAGCTACAAACGGCTACTTTTGACATCATTTTTTTCTAATATTTTTTTTAACATTTTGAACATCTCCTAGGCTCTCATTTGCTTATAAACCGGGCTTGAACACTTTGGTTTAAATCATCCAATACTCTCTAAGTATTATTTGAAAAAGGCCATTTTTAACAGTTTGATTTCAAATTTTGTTTAAAATTTTTCTTGAGCATCACTAGTTATCTCTATTACTGATCATTGAGCCTAATTGGCATATTTTAGCTTTGCCTAAGCTTGATCTATTGTTAATTCACTCCTAAAAGAGTGAAGAGTCTCATTGCTTTAATTCTTCCATTGCTTTATTTCAATTATTTATTATTTAATTCTTTCTCCCCTGCTGATGGCTCCCTACTTCTCATCAAGGTTAGGTGGGTTGTTGGGTCCACTTTATGGCAGTCTAACTGTCTTTGGGGCCTTCATTGATGCTCTGCATTAGTGACCACACTGGGCCTTTATCTTTGGTCCACCTTTTGCATTAAAGCATTGTTTCTATACATATGACTAAATTACACAGTTTTATCAGTTTTATACATATGACAACTAAGTTTGATTCACAATTGGGTAGAGGGCCCTAAATAGGATAGATATCTAAAATTATTCACAAATCTATAAATAATTTATAGTTAAGTAATAAGGGTAAAAAGAGTAATATTTAAAATAGGAACAGAATTATATAAAAGTTTTTACAATTTCACCGTACCTACCTTTCTTCACCCCCTTACCTCTCAAAATACATTACCAAATAGGGATAATTGTTACCATCTATTAGCCATATAACTCTCTTTATGGTCTTTTATCTAGTTGCAGAATAGACTGTTTGATAACAAATATTTAGCTTTTTTTTTTTTTAACAGTATATATAACAATTAGTTATTTTCACATTAATAGAGATTTTGCATTTTCAATATTAAAGAAATAAAAAGGAGTAGAAAACAGACTAAAAAAATCAAAGCACGAAAATTGTCATACATATTGTAAAATGGCTAATTATACACAACAAAATCCTTTTTTTTTTTTTTTTTTCAATCTAGAATTTTGACTTGATTTTGTATCTTTTTGATTCACGGTTTTTTACGAGTTGACTCAGGTCTCATTTGTTGGAGTAGCACTTCTTATAGACTTTGTCATTAATTAATTGAAAAAAAATACGCTTTTGGGTAGCTCCAGCAAATTATCTGGACAAAACACATAAAAGTAAAAATTACAAAATCAAGTGATAAAATCTCAGAAAAGATGACTGTCGGCTGGATAAGATAAGATTTTGGGGCGAAGTGTTGGAGGATACATCACAAATCTGGAAGTTCAATTCAAATAACTACCAAATAAATATGGGAAATTAAAGAAAAAAGGAAAAAAGTCTTGTTTCATACTAGCTGTTGTTGTTCTCCAATGCTAATAGACCAAATTTTTTTGATTTAGAGTTAATAGTCATAATTTACTGTTTTTATCTTTCACCATCTCATATATTTATATGCAAATTTTTTTTTTTTTGAAGAATATATTTTCTCTTTTTGTTTTTTTTTTTCCTAAGGTCATATTGCATGATTTTCTCTTTTTCTTAAAAAAAAAAAAGACACATGACTCCGTTTCGAATTAAGAAAATTCAAAGGAAAGAAAAATATGAGGGGAAAAAAGTTGAAGAGAGAGAAAATGCGGAAAATGACTTTTTCTCTTATTTGTAAGACAAGGAAAAACAAGGGGAAAAAAAAGTAAGGCCTTGTTCGGTTGCCGCATGAATAAAATTCATGTGAAAAGTTGTATTTCTAAGGAATTCAATTCGTGAGTCAACTTCTCAAGAAGTAGAAACAACATATTTGGTTGTCATGATAAGAAATAAAACTTTTGTTAGGAGGCCAATTAAAAACAAAGAAATTGGAACCTACCTGAAGGGGCTTGGTAATTTACTTCCTGCGTCTTGAAAGAAGAGTAAATTACTTAGCAATTTTTACTTCCCTCATTCTGCCTAATTCCTGCATAACAAACAAGAGCCAAAATCTGCACTTCGCATTTGGGCTAAAGCGTCTGCACCGCAGTAACTGGAGGTGCTTGCGGATGGGATTCTAGATCGTGTGTGACACTGTCGCATGTTTGTGGGAAGTTGAGTTGGTGTCTTGGCCAGGTGGGGGATCATTACTATTAGGATTATGTCTCAAATTACTTGTTTTTAAGTTTATGGGTTGTCGTGGGGTCACCGATCGATCGGGAGGGAAGACCGATCGATCGAGTGATTTAAGTGAAATTTCCGAACTTTTTGGCCGTACGAGGGCCGATCGATCTGCCGGTTCCGATTGATCGGGTGTTTCCCGATTGATCGGGCCCTCCCAGACACGCGGGTTATATATAGAGCTCTAGGGTTCCGGTTTTCCTTGATCCAAAAGATCCAATTAAGAGTGAGGCGCCGTCACGGCTAAGAGTGAGGTGATTTCGTAATTCCTCCAATTCAGATTTTGAGTGCTACGAGAGTTAAGAGAAATTGATTTGTAATTCTTTCATAGATCTCGTTTAGAGGAAGTGTCGTTGTAATTCTTCTGTTCAATATCAATAAAGAATCTCCATCTCCGCCCGTGGTTTTCTCCCCACTCGATTGTAGAGGGGTTTCCTCGTAAATATTGTGTGTTTGTGTTTGTTCTTTCTTTCTCCATATATTTGTTTACTTTTCGTTTGTGTGAGTCATATTATTTGAATCGAATCAAGTTATTAGGGTTTACGCTTCTGCATCAAGATTTATCCTCACAAATTGGTATCAGAGCATATCAGATTTGTTAAGTTTCCCTAACAAATTGGTATCAGAGCCAGGTTCAGAGCCTTGGGTGGAATTTATATCGGAGCCCTGTTTATTTCGATTTGATAATATGACGTTCGCAATTAGATCCGAAGTTGAGATGTTTGGTGATCAAGGGAGCTTTAGCTTATGGCAGGTTTGTGTTAAGGGCCTCTTGACTCAAAGTGGCTTGAAGAAAGCTTTAGATGGGAAAGAGAAGAAACCAGAGGATTTGACAGAAGCACAATGAGAGAGGAGTTAGATGAGAAGGCACTCACTGCAATTCAAATGTGTCTTACCGATGATGTTTTGACAGAAGTTCTGGAAGTGAAGACTGCTAAAAAGTTATGGGAGAAATTGCAGGATATGTTCTGTTTCAAGTCCGTCTCCAACAAACTCCCAGTTAAGCGCCGGTTATTCACGTTTCGTATGTCTGAAGGTACGTCACTTAAGAATCACGTCAATGAATTTAATTTAATTATTCAAGATTTGTAAGAATTGGATGATGTTCCTAAGGATGAAGATCAGATAATGTTATTGTTATGTTCTCTCTCTACTTCATATAAGAGTTTTGTTGAAAGCATGATTTATGGTGGTAGACAAACCATATCTGTTGATGAAATTAAGAGAAACCTAGTGAGTAAAGAACGAGTAGATAGAGAATTATCTGATTTTGTTTATAATTTAGATAGTGGTTTATTTGTGAGGGGGAGAACTGAGTATGATCATAGTGGAAGCAAGTCTAAGTCTAGGTACCAAGACCTAACCTGTAACTACTGTCATAAGAAAGGGCACATTAAGAAAGACTATTACAAGCTTAAGAGAAAACTTGAAGCAGATACCAGGTCTGACCAGAGATCTATAGTAGCTAGTGTTGTGGATGGTGAGAATGAAGATCTTCTACTGTCGGTGTCTGAACCTCGGTCTAATTTGAAAGATAGTTGGATGTTGGATTCGGGTTGCTCCTATCATATTTGTCCCAATCGGGATTGGTTTTCCACGTATGAGTTAGTTTGAGGTGGAGTTGCTTTGATGGGTAATGATACTCCATGCAAAGTTCTGGGTATAGGAACAATTCATTTTAGGATGTTCGATGGCACTATCAGGGTTTTGAGCGATGTTCGCCATGTTCCTGATTTGAAGAAGAATCTCATCTCTTTGGGTACTCTTGAGTCTAAAGGGTACAGGTACACAGCTGAAGGTGGCGTTTTGAAGGTCGTTAAGGGTGCTTTGACAGTTATGAAGGGCAGAAGGTTAGATACTCTGTATGAGCTTGTCGGTTCCACAGTTGTTAGATCTGTTGCAGCATCTTCATCATCCTTGTTGTTGACAGAACCAGAGATCACAAATTCAGGACGTTTGAGATTGGATCATTTAGGTGATAGGGGTTTGTTTGAGCACAGTGTGAGGGGCTCTTTGTGTGTTCAGTCTACAGGACTGGTAGTATGTGAACAAGGGTTTTATGGGAAGCAGAAAGTTTTTCGCTCCAAACAATTTCTGATGAGTAGATGTGTCACGTTTGATGAGTCTTCATTGCTATCTCCACAGACGATGTCATCAGTTGTTTGTGATTCAGGTCAGGTGAGTAAGCCAAAGGGAGTTCAGTTTCAGTTAAGTAACACAGTTCAGCAGCAGGTAGCTGTTTTCAGATAATGTGTCAAGAGCCAATTCAGAGAAGAAGAAGATTGGCATTGCTGATAACCTCTCAGATATGTTTACTCAGTTGCTACCTAGCAGAAAGTTCAAGCTTCGCTCGGACTTGGTTAGGTTTTGTGCTTTGTCTAGATAACCCCGTGTGTGGGGTTTAGTGGAGAAGGTGAAGGAAATTCTTTTATGTATGTAATTTGAGCCAAGGTGGAGATTTGTTAGGATTATGTCTCAAATTACTTGTTAAGTTTATGGGTTGCCGTGGGGTCACCGATCGATCGGGAGGGAAGACCGATCGATCGGGTGATTTAAGTGAATATTCCGGATTTTTGGGCCATAAGAGGGCCGATTGATCGGCCGGTTTTGATCGATCGAGATACCGATCGATCGGGCCCTCCCAGACATGCGGGATATATATAGAGCCCTAGGGTTCCAGTTTTCCTTGATCCAAACGATCCAATTAAGAGTGAGGCGCCGCCACGGCTAAGAGTGAGGTGATTTCGTAATCCCTCTAATTTAGATTTTGAGTGCTACGAGAGTTGAGAGAAAGTGATTTGTAATTCTTTCATAGATCTCGTTCAGAGGAAGTGTCGTTGTAATTCTTCTGTTCAGTATCAATGAAGAATCTCCATCTCCGCCCGTGGTTTTCTCCCCTCTCTATTGTAGAGGGGTTTCCACGTAAATATTGTGTGTTCGTGTTTGTTCTTTCTTTCTCCATATATTTGTTTACTTCTCGTTTGTGTGAGTCATATTATTTGAATCGAATCAAGTTATCAGGGTTTACGCTTCCGCATCAAGATTTATCCGCACAAATTGGTATTAGAGCATATCAGATTTGTTAAGTTTCCCTAACAATTACCAGTGGTGCTGAGTTTTCAACAGCCGTATCTTGGGTGAGGGGAAGGGTTGTGGGACTAGTGGTGGTCACCGGACTAGCCGTGTTGTCGGCAAGGGGAAGGGACGAGATTCTGGTGTTTCTCACCAGGCCGGTCACAAATGGGGGACAGCATATGATAAAGAGAGCCAGCCACCACGTCGGTGGAGGCCAGTGGGTGCAGGGAATTGTGTTGTGAGTTTGGTGTAAAGAAACCTAGACTCATCAAGCTAGAAATTTCTACTAATGTATATGTGATTTAACACGGGATTAGAGCATTCATAACCCTGGTAGAGTATAACATAATTAAGAAACATGCATGGTTTGGCCTGAGGAGTATGAGGTGCGAGGTTCGGGTAACACGCATACCCAAAGATGCGGAAACAGTTGTAGTCAAGTATTTTTCCATACAACTTTTCATAAAGTGAGAAGTTTGATAAAATTGGGGTAGGGAGTTGATTGATGATAAAACAGGCAATACAAAATGAATCATCCTAAAGTTTGTAAGGAATTTGAGATTGAGGTAAGAGCATCAGTGCCATTTTAGATAAGTATCGATTCTTGCGTTTCGCCACTCATTTATTGTAGGGTATCAGAACATGACAAGAAAAAACGAATGCCATATTCTCGACACAGAGAGTTCATGTGCTGATGGTCGAATTTACCTCCTTCATTGCTTTGAAGAACTTTTATTTTCATGTTAAATTGATTTTTAATTAAGGTTTTGAACATTATGAATATTTCAAAAAATTCTAATGTGTACTCCGTTGGGTAAAGCCAAGTAAATCGAGAGAAATCATCGATGAATAAAACATAATATTCATAGTCAAAAGTGAAGAATACATGTTATTTTCATACATAGAATGTATGATTTGTAACATACCAATAGAGGCATGTAATGATAGTCGATGCAATTTTCTTTAACGACATGATTGACTAGTGTCTAGAAATTTAACATGAGAAATTAAACATCTCTTACATAAGGTTCCTAAAACATTACCACTTAGATGTCCTAATCGATGATGCCACACTTCTTCATATCCTACCTATAGAGTGGACCAATACTGACCACTCAAGGAAGTGATGCCCCTTTAGCTTTGTCATTAAGATAAAAAAGATTAAAGTCAAGTTCAACGGTGTAATTATTATCTTGACACAAATGCTTAATGGATAATAGGGGGTGAATAACTCTGGGAAGTAGCACGACACTACAAAGTGCAAGTGTTCGTGGTTTAGTAAGAAAAGAGGTAGATCTCACATGAATGGCAGGCAGTAAAGCCCCATCACCAATAACAATTAGGTAGTAGTTTACGAAGTATACCTAGGTTTGGCATCATATAGTTTAATGCATCCAAGTCAGGATATCAACTGCAGTCAAGTAGTCCTTCAATAGTCATGGAAACAAATGACTGTGTGGGATCAGGAAAATAATTATTGTCGAACCAATGAGGACATGAGAGAGCTAAATGGCCAATTGAGAATATATCTGACATTATGGAGGAACTGGTTTGAGCACACTAGCAGTAGGATTGAAAGGTGGGTTACGTGTAGGTCTTACCGAGTTGAGGTGCGAAGGGCACTGCTATGGTGATACGGACCCAGAGCTCTTGGGGTTTGCAGTGGCACTGCTCTAATGGCCTAGTTTGGCCACCTCAACCTCTATGCCGATTGTGATGGAGGCCCCGGCCATGGCCACGGCCACAACGACCATGTTGAGGTCCTAGGTTGTTTTGACCTGTAGCAACCAATATATGATTTTGTATTGGGGTAGAGTGCCCTATATAACAATTACAGCAACTTCTTTGTTTAAAAGAGCAGTTTTTAATTCATCAAACATATACAATTGAGAGCATTTTTGAATGTATTTTACAAAGTAGCATATTATTGAGGAAGACCAATCAAAGCAATGTGTGTGAGTTCTCTGTTCAAAATAAGGGAATCAATGGCCGCTAGATTGTATGCGATGGATTTTAGTTAAGATAGATCAGTATCAATTGTTTTTCCATCTTTGCGGTAAGTGGTAAGTTGGGTTCGCAAGTCAAACTCTTTGGTCTACTAGTGATCCTAAAAATGCTTGGCCAAGGCATCCCACATGGCTTTGGAAGTGGGGTATGGATGATATCATTTATGAGAGAGCTCGTAAAGAGCTTGTAAATTGGCTAGATTAAGATACTAGTTCCATCTAGAATTGAAATTGATTGTTATTTTGTCTTAAGCTATTTCATTCTTCAAGAAGAAGATAAATACCTTGAGTTTCCCCCTAAATCGTTTCCTATTTCTGCAACTCGATTAAAGGAAGGTTGTGAGAATATATTTTCGAACTCAATTGATTGATGTCTATAACAAATTGGTATCATAGCTAGAATGTTTCTAATCATGTCCAAAAGGAAAGCAAAAGTTGGTTCCTATTAAATAGGCTTATGGGAAGGGATTCTTGCCAGATCAACATTTAATTTGATGATCTTGAAGCTCATTTTTAGTAGTGCAGTTGTTGATAGAATAGCTCTCCACAGTGAACCTTGAACCAACTCAACTTCAAACTCTACAAGCCATGCAGGATGAGGAAGAAACAAAGGCAAGCTTCAATAAACTAGTAAGTGGCATTTATATTTGTAGTAACAGCTATAAGGCTTTAAATCTTGAAATTCCAATGGGGCAATAACCTAAGGAGTTCTTAGATTGACGGATGTTTATGGAGGAAGTACTCAAGTTGAAAGAGGTTCATGAGTATAAGTGAGTTCATTTAGTGGAGACTTGGCTTTGAGGGAGACGTGTTGCTTGGTGGCAGCAACCCAAACACTCGAGGTTGAGACAAAGCAGAAGTAAGATCAAGACGTGGGAAAAGATGAAGGAGATCATGCATAACACATTCTTGCCTCATAACCTTACCACATTAACATTCTCAATGATCCATATTCTACATTAAGGTTCTTAGCTCATGGAGGATTGTACCATAAAGTCATAGGCATTAGTACAAAAGAACTACTTGCAAGACACCTCGAAGTAGTTGGCAGACTAGAAAGTTAGTGAGCTGAGGGACTCTTATGAGGAATTTCTAAACTTGTTTGGCATCTTCTCAGTTTTCGAAGCTTACCAAAGAGTCCTTCTTGTTGAAAGGTAAGAAAGATGACGTTAAAATAACAGTTCATAGAGCCGTAAATAGAGTAATCAAGCAGCCTACTAAATTAGACACCATATGGCCTACACGCACAATCCCATTAAAATATCTGGGTCACATTTAGCAACTTCAATAACTGGGCTCGAGCCACTAGTTTGAAGATCCATTGCTTTTGGTGCAAGGATATTGGGCACTATATGGCCAAGGGAATAAAGTCTAATTAGGGGCTCTGCATAGAGAACACAAATGCAAATGATGGAGAGTTGCTCATAGAAGAGGTAGCGGCAACTATGGATCCTATTATTGAGGAGGAAGTAGCAGAAAATGAGGGAGAAATGTTGATGGTAAGGCGTGAGAGTGCCTTGAGCAGAGAGAGGAATGGTTGAGGAACAACATCTTCTAGATGATCTGCATTATTGGTGGGAACGTATGTCATCTTGTGGTCAAATTGAGTAGCCAGGAAAACGTGATATCTGAGTAGGCAGTCAAGAGATTGTGGTAAAAGATGAAAGCCCATATGAAACCATACAAGTCCTTTTGGATGAAAAAAAAAAAAAGAAGTTAGGTAATAGGCACTCAACTTTGCCTGGTAAACTTTTCTATTAACGAAAAGTATCATGACAAAGTTTATTGTGATGTTGTGACCATGGATCCTCGCCACCTTCTATGTGGACATCCATGGCCATTTAACTAAGAAGTGAACAAAAATAATGGACACAATACTTGTAGTGGTGTCCACAATTGTGTGGCTGTCAAAGAAAGAGGAAGTGACATAAGTAAACACAGACGAAAACCCCAACCTCTTTACCAGCGCCATAGTTGCAATAGAGTTGGTGCCCTTCTAAAGTTTATGTTTTAATTGGCAAGTATAGTACAAAGAGCTAGGGGGAAATGACGGATGACCTAAGGAAGTTAATGGAAGAAATTATTAATGTCTTTCTGAATGAGCCATCAAATTCACTGCCATTATTAATGCATATCCTTTGCTGGATCGATCACTTCTAGTAGCCAAGTTATTGAATACATCCCATTACTAGATGAACTCTGGAGCAAGCGGAGCTTTGGCGTTGGACTGAGGAGTTAGTCGCTTGAGGTTCCATTTAGAGTGTTTAGTCATTATGTTGTTCCTGCCCTCTTAATGCCTAAAAAGGATAGTATTTTAGCAAATGCGTGTGGACAACAATCAAGCCATTAGCGAGATCACAATACATTTATGTTTCCTTACACTAATACTTGGATATTTAATAGATTAGTTGAGCAACACATTGTTTTTCAATAAAGTGGATTTGAAACGTGGACATCGTCAAATCTTGATCTCACAAGGGGATGAATGAGAAATACTGTTGTCAACCTGGGAAGGAATTTACAAGAAAATTGTCATGTCGTTAGGATTATCTAATGCTCTCAGTACATCATGTGATTCACTGGTATTTGAGATTGTATTTTGGGAAGGAAAAACATTTGTTTCCACCAAGCCCCAGAAAAAAGACATTATATGGACTGGATTATAAGGGTCAATCATCCTAAAATTAGGATTCATTTCTTTGCTCATAATTTTTTACGCTCACGACGTCTAGATTTACAGTTACAATGCAACGTCTTTCGGAACCATCTCAAAGAAGTACATGCCACATTTCAAGAAAAACCGCTCTTCAGCTCTGCGAAAAAGTGTGCCTTTATGTCTAACTGAGTTTCCTTTAGAGGGGTATCCAACAATAGTATCCGCATATGAGATCAAGGAAGCAACAATCCAATATTGGAGATGACCAAGTACATTGATAGAGGTTTGTTGTTTTCACGGCCTTGCCTTATTTTATTGGAGGGTCATTCTGCACTACAGTACCATCATGATGCCACCTATTGACTGTATGAAATCAAGAGACTCCAATGGACACCAAAGGCACGGAACGCCTTTCAAAAGGTGAAATAGAAGCTAACTACAAAACTCATCTCAGCATTGTTGAATTTTCATAAGATGTTCAAGCCACACATTGAAACCTAAACGCTTGGTATGGTGTTATGCTCAGCCAGTGGGACGATAGATTTAATATATTTTATTAAGAAACAAAGTAGTAGGTTACTCATAAAACGCCGTCTTGAAGTACATACTCTAAGACCAACATGAAAAGTGGGCAACATGTATCATTCTCATTGAATTTTGTCCTCAAACACAAATCAAGGGTGCTGAATGAAGTGGTTGATGCCTTAAGCTAAAGGACGATGACACTTATCAATAGTCGCTTCATAGTACTCATATTTGACACACTAGAAGAGCTTTATCCAATTGATCCCTCTTTCGGAGACAATTGGTGAGAATCAACCAATGGATCGATAGTTGACTACAAGATATAAGGTGGATTATTTATTAGGCGGAATCAACTATATTATTCTAGTTTCTAGTATTCATCTCTAGATCATTCAAGACAAGCACAACGAAGGCCATATGAGGGAAACAAGACCTACAACTTGTGGCAGATCCGTATTACTTCCCAACTCTATGGTGGGAAGTATACCAATTTGTCAAGTGTGGCCTAACTTGACAAATTTCAAAGGGGAGCTCTACTCATGTAGGACTTCATATGCCATTGCCTACAATGATCAACCTTGGACTGGTGTTAGCATGGACTTTGTGCCGGATTGCCTTGAACATATTGTGGAGTAAATTTCATATTTGTGGAGGTTGACCAATTTTCCATGATTGTATATTTCCTAACTTGTAAGAGAGTTGCCGATACAATGTATGCTGCCCAACAATACAACCAAGAGATCTACCACTTGATGGCATACGCATGTCCATCATAACAGATAGAGATGCCCACTTTGTCAATAACTTCGGGAAATTCGTTTGGCACTTGAAAAATAGTCCATTGAATTTCCATAGTTCACCATCCTTGGCCATATATATACAAAGGAGGTGAATAACTTGCTTCCAGGCAACCTATTGAGAAGCCTTGTAGCGGCGAGCGTGAAGTCTTGAGATAGAAGTTATACCATTCATAATTTTTCATTACTTGTCCACTCAATCATAGTACAACATACCTGCCACTCCTCTTTCTGTATGCATTTCTAGTTCTTCCCCACTCCACCTTGCTTTGGTGACCTTGCTTTCAAATGAGCTAAGGCAGAGGACTTTATCACAAACATTTTCAATGTCTATGACCAAACGTAGGAATTTCTACAGCAAACAAACTCAAACTACAAGGTGGACAAAAAAAAAAAAAAAAAAAAAAAAAAAAAACCAAAACAGTGGAGGCCAGGAGATTTCAATGTGGGAAATCAAGTATTGTTTATACATGCCCAAGAATAGTATCCATAAGGACAACACAAAAAGCTTTCAACACAAGAACATTGGACCCTTGTAGAGTATAGAGAAGATCGACTAAAATGCTTATCAACTTCAACTGCCGAACAACATGTGTACATCTAATGTATTCAACTTCAATCAACTTGTTTTGTACTTTGGTAAGAAGCAAAAGAAGAAGTAAGCTCAAATTCAAGGAAGAATTCTTCCTGACTCATAGAGGGTGATGTAGGACCAACTTAATTATCACAACCCAGGAGGACCAGGAGGCTTACTCATTAATCGTGTGTATTATACCAAATGATTGGCCAAGTAAGAATTGGTGACTCAGTTGACACAATGAAGATTAGATACTATTTCCAAGAGGTGATCGACTTCAGAAAAAAAGATTCAGAGTTTGACCAGGACTCTCCACTGGGGGTGCATGTGGGTTGGGTAATGCCCAAGACCCACCCACCCCTTTGTAATTGGGTCGGGTCTAATGCGTCTTATTTCTTTATACCACGGGTACCAAGTAAGGTTTTGGATTATCCATGGGTAAGCATTGACTATTTAAGAAAATACGCAATGTTTTCTTCAACAACGCTAAAGTCAAAAATAAAAGTCAAGTGACCCATATTTCTAATTTTTTATCATAACATTAATTTGCCGACTAAAGGTTGAGCTCGTACGTCTGTGAGCGTAATTAGTTTAATCTCAGTACAATTTATAAACCTAAATGTGACTAATTGAGCTAAGTTTGAACCTAAATCAAGCTTAAATGAGCCTAAATTAGGTGTAACTATTTATCCCTAGATACTCTAATGTTTTGATATATACAATCATATCTTGAGGTTTAAAAATTTTACTAACTACATAACCTGATGTTTTAAATTTTATAAATTAGGTATATTTTTGTCGAAATTCAATATATTTTTGTCAGAAAATACTAAAGTAGAATGTAATTATTACAATATATAAGTATATTCAAAATTTTATTATTTTTTGCCAAAAATGTTAAATGGCACATAATTTTAGTAATAAGTAAGATCTTCAATTGGAATTCAGTGAAATTTTTTTATCATAATTCGTTGAACTTTTGTTGAAAATATTAACTTGACTTTTATATTTTCATAATCATATAATACACACCGTTTTCTAAATAAGATTGATCAAATTTTACAAATATTTATCAAATTCTAACATATGTTACCTAGGCGATAGCACATTGAAATATTAGGATAACTCACTGTATACATTTAAATATTAGCATACCGAGTGTGTGTGTATATATATATATGGCTCTATAACAATTATATGCATCAAGTCACAATAGAATTGGTCAAAAACGAAATTTAGAAACGTATTTGTATATGCATTAATTAATATAACCCGACCAACCCAAAACTGTCATCCTACTATTTTGTGGGTTTGGGTCAAATATAGAATGGATCATAATAGTAGTAGACCCAACTCACACAAACCCAACCCATGAACACCTACTCTTCACACGGTATCTAGATAACACTAGGTGTCTTCTAGAAGGATGAGTTCAAGTTTTAGTAGGATTACTTAGTTTTCTATTGAAAATTTGTATTTTTCTAAATTGCAGTTAGACTAGAATCAAAGTTTTACTCTAGATATGATTATCTTTTTAATATAGCCCATAAACTGTCTCGAGGAAGGTAGTTTTTCCGCTTTGAAATTAAAATTAGTTGTTATTCTATCTTGAGTACTTTTGTTCTTCAGTTTCTAGTCTGGCCTTCTTTCAATTCTATTGTGTATTTTTTCTTCCTGCTCTTCTTTCTGCCTTCCTTTCCTGTTCTCTCTTCTCCCACGGGGCTTTGGCTTTCTTGTTGTGTAGGTTGCAGGGCTGTGTCCAGTCTTGTTTTTGTTTTTCCAGTTCCTGTTATCCTCCATGTTGCTTTTTTTTCCTTGATCAGATTTTTTGTACCACCTACCATCTACAAGGTGTTTAGGGCTCGCTTGTCGAGGTCCCTGGTTTGTACTTCGACTTTGCCGACATTTATCAAAAAAAAAAAAAGGTGAATTGCTTGAATTTTTTCCTCAAACCATAATTTTCTATTTTCAAACTCGATTAAAGGAAGGTTGTTAGAATCCTCCTACTATCTCAATTTATTGGCGCCCTACACCACATACAATGCTACAATGTGCACCATTGTTGCATACACAAGGGAAACCAACACGCACCCAACCTTGTACTTGAAATGCCTCCAACATAGTACAACGTGTAACCCCAACGCCCTTTGTAACTAGTCCTGGCCAGTCGAACTGGCCCGGCAATGTAGCGGTTGGGACGCGGGTCCCCTTTGTGGAGGGGGGCGGACTTGCCCCGCAAAAATAGGAAAAAAGGGAGGGGGACTGCGACCCGCCCCGGTTCCCCCCACCTCGCTGTCTGGTCCGGGCCCGGCCTGGGCTGGACAGCCCACTATGTCCCCGGGTCGACCAGACCCTATCCATTGGCCACCTCTATTTGTAACCCTAGTGGTCAGTAGACCCACATTTTACTTAGAATTTTCAGTCAAGTTAATTTCCAGCTATTTGGAATCGTATTTATTGAACTGATCCCATCTTTGTTTATAATTTTCCATTGCTGATTAATATTATCTTTTGATTCCCTGTCAAGCAGAAGGTAGACCTATGTGCGGGAGTCAAACCTAGTGCCTTTTGTTAAAGTTGAGCCTGATAAGACTTAATGAGCTGAGTTTGAGCTAAGCCTGAAACATGCTTCTAAATCTTGATTAGATACGATACTAGGATTTTCAATAGTTAACACGACTCAACTTGTTAGGCTAACTGAATCATGACCATCTCATCATCATGCAAAGCTTGCCGTCAGATCAAGCCTACAAGCTACCGAATCATGCTCATTATTTATCAAAGTTTATGATTGTGTCAAGCTCACTATGGGGCACAAATTAATTATTTGAGGTAGCTAATAACAAGCCAATTAATCTAATTACTAAGCAAATACTAAGCTGTGAGCGAGCTCCACGCTCTTAGCAATCTCTTTATGTGACTTTAACAAATCCTTCATAAACTTTAAAGAGTTGGGCACCCTCTGATCCAACTTGGATCGATAAGCATATCAAGGTTGCTAAAACTCAACTCCTTTATTTTATCCAACCGGTAAATCAATTCAACCAAATATTTATGAATTTCAAGCCCAAATAATATATCAAATATTTTCATAAAATTGCTATTCAATTACCATTTTATCTGTATTACAAATAGCCTCTCTTCACATAGTATCCTGTAAAGATAAATCTACATATATCTTACCCTCTTCAAATCCTATGTTAGCGAAAGTCTCTCTAGATAACTAGGTTGTTGTTGTTGATATTATATTAATATTTTTACTTTTGATTATAAAATTATCCTAATTCAATATTAGATCATGGTAAGATTCTAGACAGAACAATCTTTTCGACCCCCCTAAACCTTAAAAAAGTGAAAAGAGAATGGTGGGATGACCTAAGTGTTTGTCATGACAAGAAAGAAAAAGGGAAGAAGAGGGATTAGATTAAAGATTAGATGGGGTGGTTGTGGGGGCGTTACAGTTAGGGGGAGTTGCCTTCTATCCAACTTCCTAGTAACTGCCCAACGGCCCCCACTCTTAATGCCGACACATTACGTCCCCCACTTGATAGTGTCTCCTAAACCGCGTTCAGAAAAATCTCATCCTTTTGGATCTAAAGGGCCCCACAATATTGTAAAGATTTTGATGTTGACCGTTCAGAAACAAATGAAATAAAAGCAATGGGCCCAACTCACTGGGACATTATAAGTTAAAATAATTAATTTTAAACAATCACTTCTTTTAGAGCTATTATTTGGAAATTGTAAATTATATTCTCTTTTAAATATTTTTAACTTTGTTTCACCTTCTTTAAAGATTATGATGTTATAAGTGCGTTTATATTTGATCAAACACAGTGAAAAATTATACAAATGCTACAAATATTAGAATATTTTATGATTGGTCATTATCTTTTCCAGACTATTTGTCTTTTTCTATGAATAGAGCATGGACCATCTTTGTATTTTATACAAAGAATTAAGAAAGAAATTACATCTTTTGAAGAGATAGTCTTGTACATATTTTCTTATTGTTGATAAAATTTCTTTCCTTTTACAACATGTTATCAACATAAGTTTTTACACACTACGTGGTCAAATCTTTTATATCAACTCATTGAGGTAATATATCATAAGCAATTCTTCCCTGTTATGCTTGTTATCTGCAAAGTGTTGGAAAAATGATACAAGCTAATTATCAGTGTTATGGGAAAAATATTTTAACCGTTCCTATTTACTGACCGTTTACCGTTATTAGCTGCTTAGGGTCATTAAAAATGTGACCGTTGGGAATTAAATGACAATATGGCCATTGCAATTTATTATGTCCGTTATTTTACCGTTGCTATTTATTACGTTCCTCGTTTACCGTTGCAAAAAAAAAATTCCTTCTACTTAATAAGCCCCCATTTTTCTCTTGTCCTAACTTATCCAGAAATACCAATCCCTGCGTTTCTCTCTCCTCTATCTCTTTTTCAATCGCTGCAAAGAAGGTTTAACTGTTTTTGATTTTTGCAATTTGTTCACGGCGTATTTAGCTGTTGCAAAGGTTTCTATGTCCAGTTCCAGTCTGAAGTGATTCGTCTGTCAAAGGATCTATTTTTAAACACCTTTCTTTGTATTGCGATTTGGGCAAAGTTCAAAGGCACTCCTACCCGAAAATTAACGAGTGCACGTTAAGAGCCGGATCGCATTAATCCTGGAGGACGGCTGCAGGTATTACTGTGTGCACCGGAGCGGCGGTGAAATCGTCTTTTAGGACGGTGGCATTTACTACGGCGCGATATCATCTTTTGTGAGATCTCTCCAATTACTCTCGCCTTTCGTTGCTGTGATTAAATATTTATCAATCTTCTAACAATTATTTGATTGCTATGCTTAGGTATTTTTACGGCTTATTCGCTGCCATTGTTCGCAGATGATGTACTAATTAGTAGTACATCATCAATTTACCAAGAAATTAGGGTTAGGAGAAGAGATTAGGAGAAAGAGAAAGGGGATTAGGGTTAGAAGGATAGAGAGAGAGAGGAAGATAAGAAGAGGAGAGAGAAGTAATTGTGTTTGATTAATTGTTTCAGCATCATTACAATTGTGTTTATATGTAATAGCAATACCCAAGGCTTATACTACTACTTATGCCTTATTATTGTATACATCAATACCACCCCCCCCCCCCCCCCCCCCCCCCCCCCCCCCAAAGATTTTCCTTGCCCACAAGGAAAAAATTGAGGAAAACGAAGACAAAACTCGGAAGCGTCCTCCCAAGTCGAATCTTCCGGAGTATGATCCTTCCAATGTATTAGCCACTGTGTGACGGCTTTATTACGACGCTTGACGAGGCGACGATCCAGAATCACAAACGGCTCCCAATGAATCACAGGAGCATCAGGAACAAAGGTTGGTTGGCCCGGAGCTATCGATCCCACGTAACGTCGTAGTTGTGAAACATGAAAAGTAGAGTGATTGCGAACGTCAGGTGGAAAAGAAAGAGTGTAAGCAACGGAACCAATCTTGGCGATAATGCGATAGGGCCCATAGTACTTGGCCGCGAGCTTCTTATTCGAACGGGCATGCACGGACGACTGACGAAACGGTTGGAGTTTAAGATAAATCCAATCACCAACCCCAAACTGCCGCTTGGAATGGTTCCGATCGGCTAACTGTTTCATACAAAGCTGGGCCCGAGATAAATGGTGCTTGAGGAACTGAACCGCCTCCTCCCGAGCAGCTAAACTATGATCCACTGACGCGGCATCGGTCTCACCGGGAACATAAGGAATATGTAACGGGGGCGGTTGACCATACAAGACCTCAAACAGGGTAGACGGAATGGCGGAATGAAAAGATGTGTTATACCACCATTCTGCCATTGGTATAAAATCGGGCCAAGTTGCGGGCATGTGACAACAGAAGATACAGAGATACGTCTCGAGACTGCGGTTGATGACCTCGGTTTGACCGTCCGTCTGAGGATGATAACTAGAGGACATAAGGAGATCGACAGCCAAAACCCGGAATAACTCTTGCCAGAAAAGACTCAAGAAGACCGAGTCGCGATCCGAAACAATGCTATGCGGAAGACCGTGTAACCGAAAAATCGAATCAAGGAAGACCCGTGCCACTGTCTCCGCGGAATAGGGATGAGTCAAAAGCATAAAATGCGCATACTTGCTCAATCGGTCAACCACGACAAAAATAGTATTCTTCCCACGGGACAAGGGCAACCCCTCAATAAAATCCATCTAGATCGAGGTCCACACAGTATCCGAAATAGGTAACGGTTGGAGGAGTCTCGGGGAGGCGGCTGTATCGGGTTTACACCGTTGGCAAATCGTACACTCCGAAACAAACTTATAAACATCACGTCGTAACCCACGCCAATAAAAAAAGCTATGTAATTTCCGAAATGTAGCGTCCACCCCGGAATGTCCCCCAACTAACAAGGAATGGTAGAGATAAAAAATGCGATGATGTAAGCCCATATCCTAGCCCACAACCAAACGACCGAAACGCCGCAGCTCGTTGTTGTTCCAGACGAAGGTGGGGTGGCGCTACGGTTGCTGTTGAAGCTCACCAATGAGGCGAGACAAGTCTGGATTCGTAGACCAGGAGGCGCGAACCTCATCCAATAACGGGGATTGTAAGTTGAGTATCAACGTATGCAAAGTGGCACCCGAAACAGGAATGCGAGAAAGAGCATCGGTGGCCCGATTTTTGCTACCTTTCTTGTACTCAATGCTATAGGTGAAACCCATGAGCTTCAATAGCCAAGCCCGTTGCAATGGGGTGTTAATAGTTTCCTCAAGAAAAAATTTGAGGCTTTGTTGATCCACTCGAAGTATGAAATGACGGTGCGACAAATAATGCGCCCATTTACAAACCGCGAGAACAACAGCCATCAACTCCTGTTCATAGACCAATAAAGCTTGGTGCGTAGGGGAGAGAGCCTTACTTAAGTAAGTGATCGGATGCCCGTCTTGCATCAAAACCACCCCTAAGACACGGCCCGACGCATCCGTCTCAACCACAAATGTCCTCGAAAAATTAGGAAGAGCAAGAACCGGAGCACAAGTTAAAGCGTCCTTTAACTCCTCAAAAGCATGTTGGGCAGCGGTAGACCAAGAGAACGAATCACATTTAAGTAATTCGGTTAAAGGTTTGCTTATAGAACCACAATTGCGTATAAAACGACGATAATAGCCTGCCAAACCAAGAAAACCCGAAGTTGTTTGACGTTTGCGGGACACGGCCAATCACGCACAGCCTAAATTTTACTCTGGTTCGATATACACACCCCGAGTGGAGATACGATATCTCAAATAGTCAATTTCGGGCAACAAAAATTCGCACTTCGAGTTCTTGGCACACAAACAGTGGGCACGCATAAGCTCAAAGGTGAGACGTAGATGACATAAATGTGTGCGGATATCGGGACTATAAATGAGGATGTCATCGAAAAAAACGAGAATAAATTTGCGCAAATTGGGCTGAAAAACCGAATTCATCAGCCCTTGAAATGTAGCCGGGGCGTTCGTTAGACTGAAAGGGATAACAAGAAATTCATAATGGCCCTGATGCGTGCGAAAAGTGGTCTTGTAAATATCCCCTTCACGCATGTGTACCTGATGGTACCCACTGCGAAGGTCGAGTTTCGAGAACAGAACCAACCCACATAGCTCATCTAAGAGTTCTTCGACAGCAGGAATCGGAAACTTATCCTTAAAAGTCTTACGGTTTAACTCTCGGTAATCAACACACATGAGCCAAGAACCATCTTTTTTCTTGACTAAAATGACGGGGGAAGCATAAAGGCTATTGCTAGGACGAATCATACCCGTTTCAAATGTATCGGAAATCATGGACTCAATGGCATCCTTTTGCACAAGAGGGTATCTATATGGCCGAAGATTAACCGGAGTTTCGCCCGGTTTAAGCGTAATACCGTGATCATGTAACGGCCGAGAAGGTGGAAGTGAACGTGGTGTGTCAAAAAACGACCCAAACTCGAGTAATAAATCATTTAAGTTCTACCAAATCTCATCTGGAAACAAGGGTGAAGGGTCCGGTGGTCTCGGAGCGTGAATAGAAAATAATGATGGAACCGTAATAAGAACGGAATGAATAACAGAACTCAAAATAGAAAGTTTGAGCAAACTTTTTTTCCCCGCGGGACGGAGAGATGTGGGGTTCCCACAGAGCTTGCGGTTTTCTCCATTATAGCGAAATTCCATAAGCAAACGATCAAAGTCTCACGTAATCGGACCCAAGGTGGATAACCACTGAATCCCAAGCATCATATCGCAATCCCCGAGAGAGAGCAACAATACATCACAAGAGTAATCATGTCCCTGAGACAACCAAGAGAAAGAGCCGCAGAACTCGGAACAATAGAGACGACTCCCATCAACCACAGTAACCAACATACGAGCAATGGGTGTAGAGACACACTCGACACGACGAGCGGCGGCAACATCCAAAATGTTGTGAGTACTGCCACTATCGATAAGGATGTGCAATGGTTGTCGATGATAAAAACCCGTAATGCACATTGTGTTATAGGTTGTAACCCCATCCAAGGCATGACAAGATAAGCGAGGAACCTCAGCATCAATAACCTCATCAACATCGAGAGAAGGAGGCTCAGTATCCTCATCCCCCGACTCCTCCATTGGGCCAGTAATGAGTTGTAATTGAGGATTTTTTGAGATACAAAATTTCATGCGCCCAGGTACAAACGGATCCTTACAGAAAAAACGAAGACCTTTCATACAACGATCTTCCACTTCAGCGGCGAAAATCGTACGGGTGCCACGACACATAAGGCGGGAGTCCGAGCCAAGCGTGCCCGAAGGCCGGGGCACCGATCCAGCCAAGCTTAGTGTGGACTGCGCAGTAGGGCGCAGTACCGAATGGCGAGAGGAACTTGGGGAAGATGAGCGTAAAATTGTAAGGACATGTTGTTCCTGTAAACGTGCTAGGCGCATCGCGTGTTGCAATGTCTTGGGTTGCAACATGAGTACCGGAAAACGAATATTATCACGAAGGCCCTCAATAAAGCAAGAGACCAAATAATCCTCAGTCAAACTTAAACGTGGAACTAAACGGTCAAATTGATGTTGATATTCAAGAATAGTATCGGTTTGGCGCAATCGCATAAGCTCAGCCATCGGTTTGTCGTGGATACTCCCAAAACGATGGAGTAAAAGATCAGAATAATCCGACCACGCGATGTCCTCAATCGGAACAGTCAAGGTTTTAACATAAGCCCGATGCCATTCTAGGGCATCATTTTCCAAATGTAACGAAGCTAATTTGACCCTAGCATCATCCGGAGTGTGATCTATTGTGAAAAATTGTTCGGACTTCCATAGCCAATTTTTAATATCGGGGCCCCCAACATATCGAGGAAAATCAATCTTAGAGAGGAGAATATTAAACTGATGCAAGGAAGGACTCAAAGAACACATACCAGAGACCGAAACCGAGGTGGTTACCGGTGGTGGCACCGGAAAGTTGACCGGACTAGGAAGGATGCCCGGCGAAGTGCGCAACTGATTTGCACAGAGGTCCTGTAGCATGGACATCATTCGCGTTTGCGAATCCTTAATCGAAGCCACATTGATCTTGACGTCGGCGACTTGAGTTTGTACTTCGGCCACTGTGTCCGACAACAGGCGCTGCAGATCGTCATTAGCAGCAAAACGTTTATCCAGTTGGCCTTGAATGCGAGCCTCAGATTCTACAATGCGAGACTTCAAACGACGAAATTCCGAAACGCTACGAGTATTATCTGCCATTGATGAATCTAATAAAGCAAGAACCCAAATCTGACACCAATTGATATACTAATTAGTAGTACATCATCAATTTACCAAGAAATTAGGGTTAGGAGAAGAGATTAGGAGAAAGAGAGAGGGGATTAGGGTTAGAAGGATAGAGAGAGAGAGGAAGATAAGAAGAGGAGAGAGAAGTAATTGTGTTTGATTAATTGTTTCAGCATCATTACAATTGTATTTATACGTAATAGCAATACCCAAGGCTTATGCTACTTATGTCTTATTATTGTCTACATCAGCTGATTTTATATTGAGTTTACAACTTCATATTACTGCAATATTTTACTGTTTTCCTGCAGTATTTTACTGTTATTTACATATATATTTTACCTATATTTTTTGCTGCATTTTACCCTGTAATTTGCTGTGGTTAAGTTGTCCTTTTATTTACCACATTCTAAAAGACGATTTTGAAAGTAATTAGAATATATTTACTGGTTATATCTATAAAAAAATTTGTAGCTCACATGGTATGTTGTGTTTTAATATTTTGTATGTGATCTCAATTGTCTGCTCTAAGATGTGATGTTAGATCTATTTATTTGTGACCTATTCCACCAAATGGAGCCTTAAATACAAAGTTTACTCTCTACGTGTTTTCTTGTCTATATTTGCTCATTGATGCACTAGAATCTTGGACTTGATTATGAGAATGAGTGAAAGGATTGCTGTCTGTAAATTCTACATGAAACGAGTGTTTTTCGAGGAAAATACACAAGGAATGTCATATAGAAATTATGTGGAAAAAACTAATTACAATAATTCTCGCTTCAATGTCATTTTAGTACCGCGACCGTTTGGTCAGTTACAAAAATCATTAATAGCATTTAAATGAGCAAATGCTTTGAAAAGTGAAGCTATAGTGATGCTTCACATGTAATGCCAATGCGCATTATGAAAAATGCCAGTGCACGCACAACATATATTTGATCTAAAATTATTACCTTTTAATAAAAAAGGGGTAGATCAAAACAAGGACATGATATTGGCTACTGATTAATAAAATTAAAGGTTAACGGCTAAATGAAATTCAAAATTAGTGATCAAAGGATAGACCCAAAAACATGAAATTCTTTTTGACACCTCTTAGCCATGATCTAGTGGTGTATTATCAAATAGACATCTAATTATTTTCCTATGTAATGACCCAAAGGAAAAGTCTCTTTGGAACAAACAGAAAGAAGAACCCTTTATGCTTTCACCTATTGGCCTTGATGAGTAATTTGATAATGATGCCTACTTGGGGTCAACATTAAAAATTTTATATTGTCTCATTTGAGAATAAATAAGCATATGATTGGTGATATGTGCCTTAATATTTGTGTGAGATATTGTTACTAGCATACATTATGTAATTAGAAGGACAGTGTCGTCTAAACTAATGTTGAAAATTGAATAGATGTATTTTATTATCTAATAATTATATCCATGTGATCGCTAGCATGCATGTTTGATTAGGACGATACTGTCCAATATTATATAGAATTTCACATCTTGATACAAAGTCTCTTCTCCATATGTGTAGTACAAAAACATTGCATTTGATTGAGTTCTTTAATCTTGTGTGGTGCACAAATTAAGTAGAGTCTATGGTTGGGATGAAGCTACACTTATACGACTTAGACTACGAGCTAGCGAAATGTGGGGGGTACTGTGTTGTAGGATAATAATGGTTAGAACTTGTGGAATGCTTTATTTTGGATTTCTAAAAGGACAATGTGAACTATGTTGATCTTAATCCAGCTAACATGAAATAATAATAATACACCTTAATACAGGTATATGAAAGGTATGTTTGTGGAGTTGTGTGTGCCCTCATCCTAGAATTAGATCAAAAGAGTGACATCAAATTTTGATTTAACCTTGCTCATATGATGCTAGTGCTACTGTTATGCGGCTGGCCATACTGTACGAAAATTGAATTGTGTGTTTTTCAATTTTTGTGTGATTGTTGAGGTTAATACGAGTTTAATACTTGAGGTCGATTGTGAACTTGAGCCTTGAACCTAGAATGGGCTTACTCTTAGATTAGGCATGTCTAGTTGCATGATCTTGAAATCCTTGTGTGGATAGAGCATGGTACTTGCGGGAGACACTGTGGCACCGGGATTGTTGTTGTTGATAGAGCAGGGTACGTTTAAGTTTTAACCATGAGATTAACCTTATATGTTAGAGTTGGATTTCTTGTACATTTGGAGTAGTCTAAGTGAAATAGTTGATTCTTGTAATGGGGTAATAGGACTGGTGAGTTCTTGTAAAAGTCCATGTGTTATTTTGTGTATTAGTCTCCATGTTGATGTCTCATGTATTTCCGATGGCTATGTATGAAGCAAGTTGGTGCATGTTGTCACATGTTGCTTGAAGTGATGATAAACATGTTGTTTATGGACTGTTTTCAAGCTGAATATGTTGCTACTTGATGTGTAGCTGTTGTATGTCATTGTCCATATTACCTTTATATGGGTTTTGGGCTGAATGTTGCTATTCATACTGGTTTCATGCTGGTTTTTGGACTGTTTTGCTGAATTTTTGCCAAGAATTGGGAAATACATGATATGTTCGAGTCATATGTGAACTTAGTGTTGTCTTTGGAGAATTTTGTGCCCTTAGGATCATTATTTTATGCCTTCTTTTCTAGCTTTTGAAAAAAGGGTAATGAGCAGGTCATATGAGAACCATGATTGATCATAGGCTTGGTATTTAGCTTGTGTCCTTATTTAAGTTATCGTCATATGCTGTACGCGCATGTTGGTCATTTGGATGACATACTATGTGACCCTAGTGTTCATGCGATGAGGAGAAAAACCTGGCATCGTGCCACAAGCTGAATATACTAAGGTGATTGATAGCATTTTGTTTTGATGAATAAGGTAACACTCATCTTATTATATCATATGTTAGTGGTAGATCTATTCTTACATACATGGATCCAAATAATGAATATTGAAGTGCTCTAATTAAAGTTTTGAGGTGCTAGTGAAGTACTATGAATGGGGTCTACACTGTAATAGACTCTTTGTTGTGTTGGGTGTCTGATATCAATGATACATATTATACTAATTATTAGGCTCATTAGTGAGCTATGTTTTGTGATACCCCTCTGAAACCTACATATTTTAGTTTTCCTTAAAGACTAAGTTGTCAGATAGAAAATTTGAATGGCTTAGGAATATAATGTAAGACATTCCATAGTGGGGGTTGTAAGAGCACTTAATAGCATGTGAGATATGTTATTTGATCATGATCTTTTCTAATTATTGTGTTTTTATCAATGTTGCTAGTTATAACTAACTTATGAAAATTGATTATGGTGGGGATATTATTTTGGTGATTGTCCAAAGTCGGTGTAAATAGCTTAATGATGCTAAGCACTTGGGCTTGAGAGCCTTGCAGAGGCTTGAGTTGCCTTAAGTTAAATTGTAAAAAGCATCTTATGAATTATGGTCTTCTGTACCTCTTTCTCTTGACACCACCAAAAGTTAATACAACATTGGTAAGACAGGGACTATCCTTAATGATAATAATGCATGCACTCTAAGTACGATGGAAATGGGTATATAGTCTTTTGTGACCTAAACTGGTAATAATGTTTCACAATTGTGAAGAGATATGAAAGTGACAGTTTGCGGTATATGGTTTTCGTGCCAATTGTATGTACGATATATGTACGATGTGTACTATTTGGGTACTTGGGATGGAGATATAATTTTATTGATATGCTATTTGCTTCACTATTGTGTCATACTGACTTTGTTCAAGTTGGCAGGCGATGGAGCTAGTTGTTTAACAGCTCGTTGCAGATACCTCAATTTGGGGGTGAGAATAACTTGTGATTGAAGTTGGCAATGGTCAACTCTCAAGTACCGCTTTGTTGCAATACAATGTGAAATGCCATTTGTGATGGTTGAGCATGAAGCATTAACCTAACCCATAGTCCGTGATGGGTGGTGTGGACACTGCACACTTGATGGGTTTGGCAAGAGGAGACCTATTCGTCTCAGGCATGAGATCGTAAATGATCTACTCGGAAGAAAGTGATATCACTAAATTGTGTATGGTTTAAAAAGGACCTTGTGGACCCATTAATAAAGACTCTATGTCGTACAACGATTGTGGAAACATCGAGGGGGATGGGACTAAAGTCTATACATGAATAAACTGTGATGTATCCAACCTAGTCTTAATAGGTTCAATGTGAAAAGTCATAGTTTCATTCAAGGAGTGCACTGTGTTTTATTTTGTCCCTCCCTATGGTATGATAGTGCAGAGACGGGTCCATAGCCATATGTTTGGTGGTGTAAGCGAGGCCTGCACTTGATGGACATTGTCTGTATGTTACCAGGGGTGAGGTTGAGTTTTAGCTCTTAATGGAACCATATCCATACATTTGGTGGTGTGCGGTAACACACACTTGATGGGATCCACCTATGTAGGTGTGGGAGTCTGGCCGCTCCCTATGAAGGTTTAAGACTTGCCTTCTAGAGTGCCTAAGAATATACAAGATGAGCGCATGGCCGATAAAATGTGTCGAACCACATGAGTTGTCGTTATGTTACCAAGGGGTAAGGTTGAGCTTTAGCTCTTAATGGACCTATATCCATATGTTTGGTGGTGTGCGGTAACACACACTTGATGGGATCCACCTATATAAGGTGTGGGAGTATGGCCGATCCCTATGAAGGATTAAGACTTGCCTTCTAGAGCGCCTATGAATTTCCAGGACGAGCGCATGGCCGATAAAATGCGCCAAATCGCAGGAGTTGTCGAGATCTGGAGTTTGGCATGTGTCCAGGTAGAAGACTATACAACCCCTTGTGAGGTTCAAGACGAAAGTCACCTTGCAATATGTTGGTCCTAAACTTGGGTTACACTAGGTGACGATTTAAGTCGCGAGACATCGGCACTGAAAAACTAAACTCCCTTTGCCCAATCTATTCTTCTTTGTTCTCTTCCGCTTGTATCCTTTGTGGGGGATTGTTGGAAAAATGATACAAGCTAAACATAAGTGTTATGGGAAAAATAATTTAACCGTTCCTATTTACTGACCGTTTACCGTTATTAGCCGCTTAGGGTCATTAAAATGTGACAGTTGGGAATTAAATGACAATATGGCCGTTGCAATTTATTACGTCTGTTATTTTACCGTTACTATTTATTACGTTCCTCATTTACCATTGCAAATAAAAAAAATTCCTTCTACTTAATAAGCGCCCATTATTCTCTTGTCCTAACTTACCCAGAAATACCAACCCCTGCGTTTCTCTCTCCTCTGTCTCTTTTTCAATCGCTGCAAAGAAGGTTTCACTGTTTTTGATTTTTGCAATTTGTTCACGGCGTATTTAGCTGTTGCAAAGGTTTCTATGTCCAGTTCCAGTTTCAAGTGATTCGTCTGTCAAAGGATCTGATTTTAAACACCCTTCTTTGTATTGCGATTTGGGCAAAGTTCAAAGGCACTCCTACCCGAAAATTAACGAGTGCACGTTAAGAGCCGGATCGCATTAATCCTGGAGGACGGCTACCGGTATTACTGTGTGCACTGGAGCGGCGGCGGAATCGTCTTTTAGGACAGTGGCATTTACCACGGCGCGATATCATCTTTTGTGAGATCTCTCCAATTACTTTCTCCTTTCGTTGCTGTGATTAAATATTTATCAATCTTCTAACAATTATTTGATTGCTATGCTTAGGTATTTTTACTATTTATTCGCTGCCATTGTTCACTGATTTTATACTGTGTTTACAACTTCATATTACTGCAATATTTTACTATTTTCCTGCAGTATTTTACTGTCATTTATAGATATATTTTACCTATATTTTTTGCTACATTTTACGCTGTAATTTGCTGCGGTTAAGTTGTCCTGTTATTTACTACACAAAGTATACATTTTTTGAAATGTGATCATATCTCCCGAATAAAATAGATAAAATAAACAAAAGTCTCACAAAGCCTGTTATACGACTATTCTGTCTCTCAAAGATACAGCAACAATAAACCCGGTACATGAAAGGCATGGTTTTGGGGAGGGGGGTCAAATGTATGCAATTTTACCCCTAAGTAACCTACCCTGAAGGAAGATTCTTTCCAAGGGCTCCTAACCTTAACAAGCTTTCAAAAATACTGCTATAAAATTTTTTTTTGTTACTCGAAGACATAACTCCGTAATTATTTCAATTATTCCAAAAGAGAATTGCACAATTATAAGACTCTATACAATTATGCTTGTTTTCAGAAGAGACAAAGATTTCATTATTTTCATCTCCTTTATGGATATATTTTACACATATACACAGATTTATTTTTTGATATCTATTTCTAATTGATGTCTTATATATTGAATATATATATATACATAATATAAGAGCTAATACAATATTGTTTGATGTGACATATAGATTCATAATATCAATTTTGTATTTATCAAGCATGCAAAAGTGGACTTACTTGTAAAAGTAAGTATTGTAACAAAATTTAATATTTTTCACAACGCTATTGGCATGTCACCAATTTTGTTTGTTTTTTGTTCAATTTTTCATCGGGCCTACATAGAGTTGACACACATAAGATCCACATATCAGCTTAAGTAGGGTTTCATCCTAAAATTAATTGATTATAGGGGGAGTAACCCACTACACTTATTAATTGATCTCTTTACCCTTACCATTCTAATATGGGATTCAGCTGCAAGACTCACATGTGGAGTACTCCTCAACATTTTTCGTGTAATCACGAAATACATAGTGTGAATTGTCTGTCAATTCACATGTTTGACGACTACTTTGACTAATATTAATAAGATACGCAGTAGTATAAACCATGACAAAGAAGTTATCATACATATGAAACATTTTTGACAGGATTCGATTTATATGTTAATTTTATCCCATATGTACTTTGACAATTCATACAACAAATAAACTATTATTATGTCATAAATTGTTATTTTGTTAGTGGTTCGACAATGTTCAACGCCTTAACAAGCTTCAATTTATCACCCTCAATATTTTGGGAGAAACTACTTGGCATGGGTACTCTATGGTGAAATTTACCTTACTTCCTTGCAGATGAAACACATGACCTAGGAAAGTGGGTGAAACTTCCAGGGGTTACTTCATGTAGAAATCATCATTGAGGAAGGCATGTTGGAAAGCATTGTTACTATCTCGTTGTCATATGGTCTTTGAAAGAGTAATGGAAAGAGAGAACAACTAATCTTTTTTTTTGATAAATCGTGACGAAGTCGCTAAACAAGCCGGCCACTCCCTAGGCGAGGCCTGAGACTGCCCGCAACAAAACGGAGACCAAAAAAAGCTAACAAAAAACTAGAAAACAGGAACAAAAAAGGGTCTCCGCAAAAAAACGACACAACAACCACCGAGTACAGGACCAGAAAAAACATGAGGACAAGAAACACCAACAGGCACAGGCCCATCACACGTAGGGAACCTAGAAGAAGAAGAACCGGGGGCCAGCACAAGAACCAGGACAGGGACTGAAGCCACAGCCCAAACACCTAACCCAAATCATTGGGAGAGAATGTCAGCCACCATAGCCGGGTCGAAATCATCAAAGTCGAAACCCATCTTTTCTCCTATCTTTATTACCCGTTCAGCTTTCAGGATCCTCTCATTATACTCTTCTTCCGTGATCTTCTGGATTCGATTCCCCCTATTCCGCTTTTTCCTCTTTCCGGCTGTCTTAGATGATTTTCCAACATTATTTCTGGGAGACATATCCTTCAGGAAGTCTTACAACTCCCGCTTTTCTCTTTCCTTTATCATGCGCTTGATTGCTTTTCTCTCTCTTTTTGTTGTGCGGAATTTTTTGTTTTTCCTCCAGCCTGTGCTAGGCCCTTCCATGGATGGAGCTGAAACTTGCTGATTCTGCGGCAAACTATCCTCAGCTTGAGAGTTATTGATTGCTGTTATAGGCTTAAATCCTAGAGGGAATTTAGGCCCAGATATTGTTGACTCATCATCACTGTTACTTCCCCGAGTATCAGTATCAGGTGTGGTTATCTGAGCATAATATTGATCAGCTGGATCTTCGCCATTCTCAACCCATGGTAATAGTCGGGGAGGATGTACCACCTGCTGTGGAGCGTAAGGCACGGCATGCAGGAGCGATCGATTCAGAGCCCATCTCGCAATGATTTGGCAGTTGAGGTGGAGGGAAACATGTCCAGACGGCTGCCAAGCAATTCCCATCCCTTCATTTTCCAACCGCGGGGTAGGATTTCTAACCTCCTCACTATTAAACGAGCGTTCTGGTACCAGATGCATAAAAGGTTGAACCTGTGGAGAATGTCTTGCCACGGTAATGCATTCGTTTCCTTAGGGGCAATGTGATGGGAAATAGGCCTGCTCCCTAGCCAATCTAACAGATGCGGCTCTGGACACTACGCTGGGAGAGTAGTCTGGTATCAAAACAGAACTCCCTTCTTTAACGAAGATCAAACTGGTTCCCACACTATGGTGAACCTGGATCATATGGTGGATACCTGTTGTGTGGAAAGTGTCAATCAGAATCCTTGCAACGTCAAAGCACCTCATAGTGGATGTTCTAGGATCAATCCTAATGAACTTCCCCCAGATTTTGGCGAAATCGGCAAAGCATTCATTTGACTAATCCTGGACTGGCAATCCATGGATTTTGAGCCAAACCCTTCTGTTAAGGGATCCAAGCATCTCTCCAGAGTACTTATATACTTCTCTGAACATTCTTAGGAGAATCTCCTTACGGGGGCCAAGGTAGGCATCCATAGTGTCAATCGAATCACATGCCTGAATAAAGGTGTTATTGCTTAAGCCATTAGGTGTAAGCCCGTAAAGGTCATTTTCGGTGATAAATGTAAGAACATCACCGAGACTGACCTCACCAGATGAATGGGCAATTATTGAGCGCTTAAGCCATGCCTTAATGCTCTTGTTAGAATTTGACACTGCAATCCTTGGAATATCTGTGTTAGCTTGTGCCTCACTCCGATTAGTTGATGCGTTCCCCAAGTCCTGAGTCCTATATGCGGTGCTGATCTGCTGTGTCGTGCTGTGCTGCGGTTGGCTTCAAGTGGATGCAGGATGTGTACTTCTGACTGGATTTGCCCATTGCACCCTGAGCTTTACTCCCGTAACCCATCTTCCGTTCATAGAATTGACTGGCCGCGCAGCTTCATTCAAGTCATGAAATCGAACAAAACCATAAGACCATATAGTTCTCAGTCTTCTTTTCACAGGGTCGAATGTGTCATATATTGATCTGAAGGTGCGAAAAATAGCCCTAAGCCACGAATTTGTCGTTCTTACAGGTAGACCATCAATGAAAATGGATGCCCCTGTACTGTTGTGCGGCATTTTCAGCACCAAAACTGCCCGTCCCCTGGACCCACTTGTGGCTGCAGGGTGTTGGTTGCAGTAGTGTCTCGGTTCAATAGGTGGTGTTTAGTAGAGCTAGGGCTAGTGGTGGGCGATGGGGGGTAGTGGGTGTATTTGAGGTGGGACCGGGTGGTTCTTAGGAGTGGTACTAGGGTGCCGGTGGATCTAGGGTTGTAGGGGTGGTACTAGGTGGAGTTAAGGGTGGTGGTGGGTGTAGCTAAGGCAGTCTTCGGTGTGGTGGAACGAGGGGTGCTCGCAGGTTCCTTGGGGGGGGGGGGGGGGGGGGGGGGGGGAGGTTGTGGTGCTGGGTGGTGGTGGGGTGTGCTGGGTGGTTGTATGGGTTTGAGGGGTGGGGGTGGGGTTGGGTGGGGCTAGGGTGTTTGGATGGAAAGAGGCGAAGGGTGGCTTCGAGGGCTAGTGGTGGTTTTCAGTAGTGAGAGGGGAGGAGGGAGGAAAGGGAGAGAGAGAGAATCGGTGGGACTGGGGTGGTTATTGACGCAGAGTCCGGCAGTGGGGCGGCGCCGTTTGGGTGGCATCACCAACGGAGGCAGTATGTCGACGAGAGGACCAACAGCTGTGATGGTGCTGGGGGGGGGGGGGGGGGGGGGGGGGGGGCAGAGGCCCGTTGCTTTGTCAGAGAGAGAGAGATGTTTGCTTTCACTTCCTTGAGAATGTAGCCAGAGAACAACTAATCTATGTAGGCTTAATGGTGGGGCTGAAGGTCTCATAATAACTTAGATAAGATTTTCGGTTAAACTCCTCGGCAAAAAAGCGTGCCTTATAGTGTGTTCAATCAAGCCGTATGACTTAATCTTATATTCCAAGGTGCCATTATTAGGTCCATCGAAGGGTCATATGGGACTAGTTCTCAAGTCTAGTTTTGGCTTAGAGCATTAAACTTGTCAACCACGGCCTCACACTACTGCGCGCCTTTAACCACCTGCGAGTAACGCATGTGCTCTAGGGAAAAGGGCATGGGCCAGTAAGGAAAGTGGGCTATGAGACTTATGAACACCGGTTGTGGACTAAGTGATCATGGGATGCACATTAGTCATTGAAGGACCAGTAAAGACGGTTAAGGTATGAATGATATTTAAGGAAAACTTATAGGCCATTAGGGGGAGCACATCAGCGTCACAAGTGACAAGGTAGTGGGTGTTAATGCGCCACCAGAGGTTGGAGGGAGGAAGGATAGTGAGGACTGTACGAACCTTTTGGTGAATCTCACTTCAATTTTTGACTTTTGCGTCGACCTTGCCAATGCTTCAATTGAGAAGACTATTTCATATTTTTGTGGTTTCTTTTTTCTTGTATATATAGCTAGAAATTAAAGTTATGGGCTCAACTCAAGCAACAGTGCAGTGACAGGGCATAGCCCACAGGCACCTTACATAATACGCTTAAGAGTCGAAAACTAGGGTGGAGATAACCTCAACGGCTCAACAGCTTATCTTAAGCTCAGGTAAATCAAGTTTATGCTTGGAACTCTTAACTCAAGATAACTCAATCAAGATCAAGCATAACAAGTTTGTGGCGGAGTGAACCGGTTTTTGCTCATCACTTTAGGACCAATGTTGTCACGCTCGAGGTTTAGCCATCAAAACCCTAAAACAATGACTCAGGCCTAAATTCACCTAGCTAAGCAAGCCGTTACACCAACATAAGACTAATGGTATCAAGCTCGAGGCTTTCTATCAAAGCCCCAAATTAATGGCGCTAACTTATGTCACAACCGAAGGGGATAGAGACAGAAACTATAGCATAAGAGATTATCCTCGTGAACACTATTGTTGAGAACCTATTGTGTTGTAGGAGCAAAAGTAATTACAATAAGAAAAGAAAAAAGAGAAAACGCAAGTGTGTTCTAGAAAAACTGAAGAGTTTTTGTATTCATATTGGGGAGTCTCTAAATATCAGATTCCCTTATTGATAAACTATGAATTCTAACTATTATGATCCTTGTTTGGCTAATGGCATTCCACGTTCTGGTTCTTGAGCTTCCATGCTTTGCATTGGCTGAAATTTGGTTTTCAACACGTGCTAAGGTCAAAAGTCCTTCCTTCCACCTTTGCTTACTTCTCCATCTCGAGCCCCATGTTTTGCTCTGTCACTTATAACAACTATTTTGAGTCAAAGGCTGCATTACTCATAACACTCCTGGGAACTATCTCGAGCTCGAGATGTGATCATTTTGTTGGTCACCGCCTCAAAATGTTTATTTGTTAGGGATTAGTTTTCCATGTGATAGGCTCATGCCTTGCTAATCTAAATGACATTATTTTTGGTTCCTTGAACTTACTGGGCAAGCCAATGGTTTTTTCACATGACTAGCATCTGCTTCATTAATCTAGATAGCTTGGTTCTCGAACTCTTGAAGTAGCTAGGTAAACGAACTTAGATTATTCTTCAGAAAAACATTACTCGATCAAGCATCCATCTGGATGAGCCAAATCCTAAATTTAGTTTTTACTATAAATTGTGTACGTAAAATATGTTTTAGTTATTATGACAGTCATACATAGACCTGGAAATCAGGTCTTGTTTACATCACGTCAGGTTAATCTCAGATTGGGTTAGCCTTTAGTTGGGTCGGGTTTCCAGTCAACCCATTAGGTTATTTTGATAATTTATTTTTCGTAACATTTCCATCTCCCAAAAATGAAATTATATTCTTTTTTTTTTATCATTTTGAATTTAAAATACATTGATTAAGTAAGATAAAATATGTAGATACTAATATTGATTAAAAAATATAGAAAATTTGAATTTATTGATATATTTATACATTGATTTGAGTGTTGCAACATGACATAAAATTGGAAGTTGGAAGTAACTAATAAAATCAGTTCATATTTGTGAAAAGAGCAAAAGCTAAATAATTGTATTGAATAAATGACTAATACAAAGGAGGGCTCTATGAAGAGAGCCTAGAGCAATAAGGTAAAGACAATAATAACCTTGGACCATAAACTAGAGGGAAAGGGTGAAGAAGTCAATAATGCAACCATAGACATCTTTCCTAATACACTTCCTTCAATAAGCCCCCTCAATCTAAACGAGGAGCATGCATGTAAAGATTACTCTTGTGGTAGTGAAAGGATCGGAAGCAAGGCTTTGGTAAAGATATTGGCAACCTATTTAGTCGTAGGTGTGTAACAAACTTAAAGATCACGCTTCAGAATCTAATCAACATGTTTAATGTGATCATTTTAAACTGGATTAGCGATGAGATAAGAGGCAAACGTCACAGTATATGATGACCGGGCCGAAGAGCCAGAGGCCAAGGTTGCGCATGATGTTACAAACCCAATCACCTTTAGCAACATTCTTGGTTATAGCACAATATTCATATTTGGTGGATAATTTAGAGACCGCTCCTTAATTCTTAGCACGCCAAGAAATGAGATAGGAGCCATGGCAAAGAGCATAGCTTGTGGTGGAGAGCCGTGTATCAGGAGACCCTTCCCAATCAGCATTAGTATACACCACCACTAAGGTATAGGATTAGGGAAGGATGGACAATTCATGGTTAGGTGTGCCCTTGAGGTACCTAAGGATCCGCTTTACAACTTGTTAATGACCAGTCCTAGGGGCATGCATAAACTGAGAAACAAGATTAACATCATAGCGTATACCTGGTCAAGTTAGGGTAAGATATTGAAGTGTGCTGATAGGGTTGCGGTACTTGTTGGGATCGAGTAGGGGATCCCCATCATTTAGTGAGAGATGAGTCCATGTAGGAAGGGGTGTTTTGATTGGTTTGGCATTGTGCATTTGGTGTTCTGTAAGAAAGTTGATTGTGTATTTGTGTTGTGAGAGAAAAAGTCCACGAGTGGTTCATTTTTCCTCTATTCCTAAAATGCGATGGAGAGGTCCAAGGTCCTTCATTACAAACTAAGTAGAGAGTTAGTCTATAAGTTTGAATAGAGAGCGAGGATTAGATTTTATGAGAATCATGTCATCCACATAGAGTAAGAGACAAATGATATTGATGTGGTTAAGAAACAAGAATAAAGAAGGGTCCACCCAACAGCATGAAAACCCAAAACCATAGAAGAAAGTACTAAATCATTGGAACAAGGCCCACGGGGCTTATTTAATGCCGTAAAGGGCTTTTTGCAGCTGACAAACATGGTTTGAAAATTTTGGATGAATGAATTCCTTAGGTTATTGCATATAAACTTCTTTTTGAAGGTGACTATAGGGTGGCATTTTTGACATCCAATTGTCTAATAGGCTAGACATTGGTGATAACAAGTGAAAGAATAAACTGAATCATAGAAGATTCGACAATAGGACTGAAAATTTCCTTGAGGTCAATGCATTTGATGATGGAATCCTTGAGCAAAAAGGTGAGCCTTAAAACGATCCACTGAATCATCTGCTTTATATTTTACTTTATATTTTGTTATGATTCAAGATAATCTTGGATCATAGCCATAGGATAAGAGAGTATAACATAAGAAAGAAGTGAAATAGAACATGAGAATTAGAGAAAATTTAGATGGGAAAGAGAAAAGATATCAATATCATTCAACAATACCTCTTACAAGAGAAGGAACACTACTTATATTAATCCTAGCTTAGGAAGGTCATAAGAAAAATATCTAACAATTCACTTCACCTACACATGACTTAACTAGTAATAACCGATTTTAACCAACCTAGCTGCCAATCTTGACTTACAACTAACACTTTGACTAACTTGACTTATACAAGATGATAAAGAGGCTAATTAAGCTAGGTTATTACAAGCCATGGACTTTTACTAGATTATTACAACCCAAAGACTTATTAGTACTTAATCCATAAACCTCTATTTTGTAGAATCATGACAATACTCTCCCTTTAAGAGATTCTTATCCTCAAGAATCTGAGTAGAGGAGCTGTAGCTTCAAATCAATTGATGATGAAGTTGCAGCTTGAAGTGCTTGAAGTTGCTTATGCAGCAGTGCTTGGATGATGAAGTGCTGCAGTAATAGCTCAAGGATCCCTTCCATTCAATTTCACTAATTCAAATTGAGTCTTGCATTGCTTCTGCCACAATTCCTTCTGCAGCACTGGCCAAAAAGATCTTGCAAATCTCCTCCCATTTGAGAGGTTTCACTATGAATTTCCTGCTATTGTTGATCAAGGTGTGAGTATGCTTTCCACAAGCTTGCATATCTTTCTCCAACTTCCTCTTCAAGTCCTTCCAATTTACTACCAACATAATAGGACAATAGATTTCCAAACCAAAATATATGTTTTGATGATCCTTGCTGAGCTGTTGCATAGATGTATCAGTTCTTAATCTTATATTTAGCTTGCTACTTGAACATCAACCACGTAATTTCGAGAGGCCTTACACTTGGATGAACCTTTGCAATCAATTCCTCGTTCAAGGCTTGAGTAACCTTGGCCAACATAGCTCCACTTACGACAGCCTACCATTTACTCGGATTTGGCAAACTTCCTATATGAAATGATACATTTGCTCATATTGGAGAGGTAACAGCTTGATTTTGAACTGAATTATTTGGTACTGCAACAGTGACAGTCCCATTCCTTGCTGTATTGGAGTGTTCTGCAGCAAAAGCACTTTGAATTGGTGTTGAACCTAATCCATTGGAGATAGAAAACCATTTTTTTTTTTTTTTTTTTTTTCATCAACCTTTTGATCCAAGAATATGCTCTAAGTCTATCAATTGTCAACATAACCACTTTAGGCTGCTTCAATTTCATATCCTTGAGCATATTTAGCTTGTCAAGAAGCACTTTATTTGACTTGAGAAGTAGAAAATTTGGAGGTCTTCTGTGATAGACCAAGATTGGATTTTCCATTGCACTTAGTCTCTTACTTGAATAACATTTCTTGTGATTTAAGTGTGACCCAACTAATCTCACCACCTTGTTGCAATGTGAACTCAAATCGCAACTTTCTAATGCTAAGAACTTCAATGTATACTTGTAACTTCTTTGCCACAATTTCCAGAGACTCTAACCGTTGTTTAACCGTGTGTAACAACTCAAATTCACCCTGAGTTGAAGCTACACTTGCTGTAATAAACGCCTCATCAGCTATTGAATCCAATTTATAAGGATTCTCATGGCCTTGTTTAATATTAGTGTTCTGCTCTTCCATAGTCATTGCTGAAAACTTCTATTCAATTTCTAGAACTTGTATTATCTTCCCCTCATCTAGCTCAAGCTGAATTCTTGCATCATCAACCTGATTTGCTGCAGAAGATTCCATATTCAAACTGACTTCATCATCACCAGATACCTTTTACTTGTTGACTTGCTCACATTTTTGATGTCAGTGTTGATTAACTCCTAGAGCAACATTAAGCTCATCCTTTCCTAGAGGCCTTAATTGTGCTTGATTTGTAACTTTGTTAACCGTATTTGTGCTCAACACTTGTGATTCCAAATCAATCACACTTGTTTGCAATTTCCATTGCTGAACAAAATTCCAATCCACCTCTAGCATCTTAATGTGCTGCGGATCAACCTCTACTACATTATTTACATCAACCTTTGTTACTTCATTTACTTGAAGCAATGAAGGATCAAACACATGTTGTTCTGCTACAACATCAACTTCTGCTGCTTCCTCAACCTCATCTTGAAATTTCCGATCATGTTGTAGTTGTACCAATTCTACCTAATCCGATGAATGCAAATGTTGCTATTGTACCATTTCTACTTGATTTAATGAGTGCAAGTGTTGCTGCTATACCAATTCAACTTGATCTATCAAGCGCAATGTTGCCTCATTCATATGATGTGCTACTACATCTTCTAGAATTAAGCTGATTCCAGCACAACCAGTCCCATTTTGCTCAATTT
The DNA here is from genome assembly GCA_018398585.1 of Simmondsia chinensis. NCBI lineage: Eukaryota > Viridiplantae > Streptophyta > Magnoliopsida > Caryophyllales > Simmondsiaceae > Simmondsia > Simmondsia chinensis. Next base: position 26,983,631 of record JAGTTD010000010.1, on the reverse strand, counting down.
CTTGCTCTATTCTCGGCTGCAAATGTTGATTCACTTCTAAAGTAACATTAAGTTCCTCCTTAGCTTGACAATTAGTAGATCCTACCATCTCAAGCTCACCTTCCAAATCATTACACACCTTGAAATAGTTAATGTCCAAAACACAACATCCATCGTGTATGTTTCTCCCATGCAATGAGCTCAAAGCTAAGTTGGAACTCCTTCTCGTATAATAGCTAATGTGAGCCGTAACCTCAATAATGGAAGATGAGACCAACTCGATACTTTCAAGAGGACCATAAGGCCAAAATGCTTGATAAAGAATATCTTCATCCATATGATAATAAGGCTTCAAGACTTTGATAAAAAGCCTAGCATCTTGAACCGAAGCTAGATCAAGCCAATGCGGCATTGCATATTGTAACGTTTTGAATATAAAGGCAATCACTTAGCCTAGCAAATTTAATAATGAAGCTTGATTCAATGCTAATTCATCAAGTACAATTTTGGACAACTAATCTAAGGAAATCAAGTGCAATTTAGCAGCAGTTCAGGCCAATAAACAAGTACTGATGCTCGATTTTATGTAGTTTTAGCAACTGTAACTGATTCAGCTACTTGATCACAAGAACAGTGCATTAATCTAACAAGATCTCAAGAGCGGAGCTTAGGTCGAGATCAATTTTATGAGGTTCAAGATGTAATAAGCTAGATTGAATCCAATATTAGCTTAATCAATGACTTAAGTTCACAAGATCACAAGAATCAACTACCTCACACAAAAAACAAGCTTTTGAACTAAAATCTCTATCAAACCGAACCTGAAGAACAGAACGAGATAGCAACGCAGCATTGACTAAAGAATCTAGACAATTAGCACGGTATCTTGATCCAACACAAGTCTAAAAGCAAAACCTAGGTGAAACGCAGCATGAACTGAAAATCAGAACCTACTGAAATCTGAACTGAAAATTAGAACCTAGATTACTGCGTCACAAGTTGAAAGTTAGCACAATTCAAGCATAATTTCTTGATCAATGCAACCTGATCAAGAACTTGATATCAATTAACTTGATCTAATGCTTAACAGTTAAATTGAACTTAATCAACTCAATCGGAAGCAAATTCACATGCTCTGATACAAATTGTTATGATTCAAGATAATCTTGGATCATAACTATAGGATAAGAGAGTATGAGATGAGAAATAAGTGAAATAAAACATGAGAATTAGAAAGAACTTAGATGAGAAAGAGAAAAGATATCAACATCATTCAACAATACCTCTTACAAGATAAGGAACACTACTTATACTAATCCTAGCTTAAGATGATTACAAGAAAAATATCTAACAATTCACTTCACTTAGACATGACTTAACTACTAATAACCGACTTTAACCAACCTAGCCACCAGTCTTGACTTACAACTAACACTTTAACCAACTTGACTTATACAAGATGCTAAAGAGGCTAATTAAGCTAGAGTATTACAAACCATGGACTTTTACCAGATTATTATAACCCAAGGACGTATTAGTATTTAACTCCATAAACCTCTATTTTGTAGAATCGTGACATATTTCCATGTACTCCCTACCAGGTTCTTAGATGGGCCATAGGGAACAACTTCCCAAGTGTTATTTTGGAGAAGAGCATTAAATTCATCAGCTATAGCTTCCTGGCATTTAGGGTTCTTTATTGCTTGAGAATAACAAGTGGGTTCTTAAATTCTAGTTATTGAGGATAGGGAAAGGGGATGCCTGATTTTACAAGTTCCATATTTTAGTCTTGTTTGCATATGTTGAGTGTTATTAGTTGGATGTGGGGGAGGCCCAATGTTGGGTTTAGTGACAGTAGTGCTAGGGGTCGGTTTAGTGTGGGCACTGGGCTTAGCCACTAATAATGGTGTTGTTAGCATGGTAAGCGGTAAGGTTATAGTTACTTGGTTGGTTAGGTCAGTGGGGGCTGCAACTAGGGGATGGGCTGGTGTTGGGGGAGGTTGATGGCAGAGGGAGGGCAGGCGCGGGTGTCCGTGATTCGGTAATGGTGAGAACTGGGGTTTTTGGGGCAGAGCTACCAGTGGCGGTGTGCTCGGGGCTATAGAAGGCAAGAAGGGTGGGGCATACCGGAGAGGCATTGGGCTGCTTAGGACTGCAGAAGCCAACAAAGGTGGGGATGACCATAGGGCCGAAAGTGGCGCGGCCACCTAAGGGTAGCGCCATTGTCCAAGGTTGTGCAGAAAGAAGGGGAAGGGGGATTGGTAGATCAACTATGATTGATGTGGTGCCAGGAGGAGGAAAACGTCAGAGGTTGACAAGTCCATGATATGGGAACGTGGAATCTTCAAATCGGACATGCTGGTTTGAAGGCCCAAAAAGCAACCTAAGAGAGTGGGTGAATTAGATTCTTTCATGATAAAATCAAAATCTAAACTTTAAGAACTAAAAATTAAATTTAAAGATAAACATTAACTATGAAATATAAAAATAGAGGCATGAAGAAAAAGATGAAAAACAATTTTTATAGTAGTTCACTTCCAACACAAAAGTTAGTCCACTCCCCAAGTGACTACTTTTTGTCACTTGAGCCTTTCACTAAACTTAATGATCTTTAACTTAGGCTCAGGATCTAACATTTGCAACTGGTCTTTTTATACATAGGCTCAAGACCTTACAAGCGGTCTTTTTGTATGTAGGTTTTTATGACAGATTTGAAAAGATGCGGGGTAGGACAAGCCGAACTCAAGCCTGAGAGCCGAGACTGCAAGGATCTTTTCATCTTGGTCTTTCTTGATTCCCTGGGTAATGGCGTACCCCGGGGCTTTCTTTTATCTCTGTGTTTTTTGTTCTTTTGTCCTACCTCCCTTTTAGACTTGGATTCCTAGAGGGGGTGTGTGCATGTATGATGTGTTTGCCTACGTCTATCAAAATTTAGTATAAAATTGTATCTATTAAACACGGGCAAGTGGGTGTCGAACTATAAGGACTAAGAGTACGTGAATCTATTTTATAACCTAAATTGATTTAAATAAGAGTGAGGGATTTTAATAAACCTGAGAAAATGACAATTAAATCGAGGTATTCTACTTCTAAAGGTGAAAAGAACTTGGAATTGAAACCTAGGGTTTCAAATCTATTATTAGCCAATTATTCTTGCATTAACTCTTAAATTGAGATTATTGATTGTCACACGGGTATTTGTTTAAGCTACAAGGTTCAACCTACTGAGGTGATGTTGTTAGTATTGTGTATTGACCCTATCTAACTAAAGTATAAGAAAAGTAGGCTCTACCTAACTATTATTGATTACCACATATTGACCCTATCTAACTAAAGCATAGGAAAGATATGCTTTAATTAACAATTTGGTGAATACTAATAATTGATTAATTAATCCTATGGCTACAAGCACAAAGAACTAGTTTATAAATATCAACATGAACGATCAAAATTTACAAACTCAATAATCATCTCAATTGAATAAATGATAAAAACATAATATTTCAAAGTATTTATCACAATCAAGCAACTTATATAAACAAGGAAATCAACCCAAATTAAAAGTAATACAAGAATAAAAGGACTAAGATTTCATTTAATCCTAAATAGCAAATTAGCTCTCCATCAAGGGTGAACCGGTGAAGGAGGATATGAACGAACTTATGTTGGTCTTCCCGCTAATTTCACTCTCGTTCCAATTTAACGAAAGAGAAAATTACAAATTAAGAGGTAGAGGGAGCATAAGAAATGGGGCCCAAGTCCAAAAATAGAGAATAACCCCCCAAAAACAAAGCTTTAATCCCCGATCTATATCGATGCTTTACAACCCTAAGTGAGCTGGGCGTGGCCGAATACTGGGCCTGGTGTTGACAGTGAGGACTGAGTTGATGTTGTTCGAAGTTGGGGACTAGTGTACAATGGGCTGGTTGATGTGGGCTGCCATTGTGATGGGCCTGCGCAAAGATTTAACGTGAGCTGCTGGTCCTGTATAGGTAGGGCTCGGCTTCCGGGCTTATATGTTCTAGTCCCAAATCTTGATTGACTTGATTTAATTGCCCATGCATCGAATTTGTCTTTTTTTCACCAAATTTGACCATTTATGGGATTTTAATCCTCAAGCCTATAAAACATAAAAAATGCCACAGTGAGTATATAACAACAATTAAACAGGTGCGAAATAGCAAAAATAACAAATAAAATATGCGTAAATATAAAATGCATCAGTGTACATGCCTTGGTTATTTCAAAGTGCCTGCTTTGAAAACACCCATGCTGGCTTGCCTATTCTTGGCTCACGCATTATTAGGCCTTCCCCTGTCTGGCTCACCTACTCCTGACTCGCTCGCTATCAAGCTTGCCCTTTCAGAACCCCGCCCCCTATATTTGGCTCGCGTACTCATGGCTCACCTACTACCTCACTCGCCTCTGTAGCTATAGTTGTAAAAAGTAGGCTTAAGACCCAACCTTTTACAAAGGACCCTTTTGTAATAGCAGGCTCATGATCCAACCTTTGCAAAAAAATGAATTAAACTAATGAAATTCTCATACTTTTATGAGTGATTTGACAATAAATCAAGCGTAATAATGGCTAAGAATATGCCAATTAAGCTCAAATATTCAACTAGTGATGCTCAATAAAACTTCAAAAAAAACAATAGTATGAAACGTTAAAGCGCAAGTAGAAGACAAGAACTTTTGATCAATGAAAGCTTGAACAATTAGATTGTTTTATCAAAGGATTTAAGCCCTATTTATAGGCCAAGATGACAAAGGAGCCATTGGGAAACTTATAAAAAAAAATTGGAAAGAAATCAGATTTAAATATAGTTGTTAGAACTGTCGCAAGGCTGTGTGTCGACACATAGCCTCTGTTTGTCAACACGCAGCAGCCCGAGATGGCTACTATATGTCTGTGTGTCAATGCATCCCTTCTGTGTGTCAACACTCACTACTACATAATTGCACATAAGCAGCGGTTTTTTTGCAGCGGTTCTGAAACCGTTGCATAAAGTTATTTTATGCAGCGGTTTTGCAACGTTTATAAAACTGTTGCATTACATGATATATATGCAGTGGTTTATACTGCGGTTTATAAACCGTTGCATTAGGCCCCTTTTATGCAGCGGTTTTTACCATTTTATGCAGCTGTTTTAAACCGTTGCATTAGGACCATATTATGCAGTGGTTTTAACCATTTTATGCAGCGGTTTTAAACCGTTGCATTAGGACCATATTATGCAGCAGTTTTTATAATTTTATGCAGCGGTTTTAAACTGTTGCATTAGGTTCCCTTTTATGCAGCGATTTTAACTACATTATGCAGCGGTTTTAAAACAGTTGCATTAGGTCTCCATTATGCAGCGGTTTTAACATTTTATGCAGCGGTTTTTAAACCGTTGCATAAGCTTAGTCATAATTACATTGCAAAGGTGAAAAGTTGGCGGGAAGATGATAATGTTTACAAAATTTGGGTAAATCAATAATTTTAAGTGAATTTTTTCTGCCAAAAAATTGTTAATTAAAAAAAGAATTTTTTGCATTTTATCACGTAGGTTTTATGTCATCTAGCTTTTAACTACCTTTTTTTTTTTTTTGCTTTTAACCACCTAAAAAATTTTTTTTGTCGCAAATGATCACCGGATGGAATATAACGTTAGAAAAAATATAACATTCCATGCAATTTTGAAATATTTTATGATATATAGCTTTTAACTAACTTCATTGAGTGATATTGAAGAGTTAATATGTAAAAGAGTACACTAAGTGTTTCTCCTAATTTTAGTATTGTTTGCAAATAAACCACCTATATTTTATGGTATATAACTTTTAATCACCTGTATTTTTTAATATATAGCTTTTGATTACTAAAATTAATAATGAACATTATGGAATATTTCAAAATTGGATGGAATATTCCATATGGTGGTCATTTGTAAAAAAAAAAAAAAAAGTTTACATGGTTAAAAGTAAAAAATAAAAATAAAAATTAGGCGATTAAAAATTAGATGACATAAAATCTAGGTAATAAAATACAAAAAAACCCTTAAAAAAACCTTAAATACAATAAAAGGAATTTGAACCCTAAATTAGAATAATAATTTTTATAAATATAAAGAGTCCCTTTTTTCTATAAATATGAAAAAAATTCTAATTTTTCCTCAAAACATAAAATCATACTTAAAAATAAAATAAAATACTTAATTATTTTATTTTGAGTAGTAAAATGGTCAAAAAGAAGTTATTTGGGGACAAAGTAATAATTTTTTAAGAGTGAGGGGTTTAATGAGTGGTTTTATTTGTGAAGGGATTTTCTATTTTTAAAGCAAATGTCAAGAGATTTTTTATAATTTACCGCTTTCTTTTTACAACTTTTGGGTTTGAAAGAAAATGCGGTTATAGTAAACCGCGTCAAAGCAACTCTTTTAAACAAAACAAAACAGGATGTGTTCTGTAAGACGCGGTTTATTTACTAAACCGCGTCTTGGAGACGCGGTTATTTCACAATATATAACCTTCACTACAAAAAAAATGCTCTTTACCAACAGTAGCATTTCAAGTTCTGTTGGTAATGGTTATACATTACCAACAACAAATATTTACTGTTGCTAATACTCAAAAGGGATAAAAAGTAAAAATAAAAAAGACTTAATCCCAACAAAAAATAATTTCTGTTGGTATTGATGAAGTCAATACCAACAAAATTAAATGTTGTTGGCATCGATCAGATCAATACCAACAGAATTAAATGTTGTTGGCATCGACCAGATCAATACCAACAGAATTAAATGTTGTTGGTATCGACCAGATCAATACCAACATAACTAAATGTTGTTGGTATCGACCAGATTAATACCAACAGAATTAAATGTTGTTGGTATCGACCTGATCAATACAAATAGAACTAAATGATGTTGGTATCGACTAGATCAATACCAACAAAAATAAACCAACATATGTATTTGTCAATAGACAAATTTGTTGGTGAAATCAAAACTTATACTTATAGATATTTTTGTTAGACTAATTAAAATATTAAAACCATGAAGTTTGATATATTAATTTTATAGTCCCTAGAGTTTATGAAATAATTTTTTAATCAAACGGTCAAAATTACTATGTCTAAGCATACAAAAGTTGTTATTCGTTAGTAAACTTACAATCCTCTTGCTATTGCCCTCATCACACTCACGAATTGTAATATTATGTCACTATTAATAAAAAAAATTTACATTCTTATATACCATTATTTAGATGATGTTTTGTTAAATATATTTTACTTTATACTAAAATAATATTTAACAAAATTTATAGACCAAATCACTAAATTTTAAAATATGAATATGTAAGTTAATTTTTATCAAAAAATGTAGTTTACCAAAAATTGATCACTTCCTGCTAAAATTTTCACTAACTCTCGCTTTAGGCATTAGGGTTCCAAAATACATGGACTGTTCACACAAACACATTACCTTTGCTCCTCCCTGCTCTCTGTCTCTCTCTCTCCCCGACTCCTCGCGCCTCCCCCTCTCTCCCCGACTCTAACGTCGCCGGTTCCCGCTCGTCACTGTTGGTTCACAACTCTCTCTGTTCGCACCTCTCTCTTTCATTTTTTTCGTTCATTTTCTCTAAGTTTTTTCTTTGATTTTTGTTGATTTTTCATATTCTTGCTTGTTATCTCTAAATATTGAACCCTAGACACTGTTTTGAGGTCAAAATCGAACCCTAAACCCTATTTTAGTTTATGTTTCGTGCCTCTCTTGCTCATATCTTGCCTTCATCTTTGATAGTTCTCTCTTTGATTTTTGTTGATTTTGCATATCCGTGCTAATTATGTCTGAAAATTAAACCCTAAACATGATTTTGAGCTTCTATAATCAACTGATTTCTTCTTTTTGTCAAAATTACTGAATCGTATTTTGTAAAGATAAACCCTAATTAACTGATTTCGTTGTTTTAGTTGGTTCAACATACAAATCCTATTTAGTAGCATGTTAAGTTCATGATATCTGACAAACTACTATCACTTTGCTCCTTTGTTAGTGAATAGACATTTTGTTGTTCATTTAATTCTTTTCCGCCCTTCTAACAATCCATTAATAATAATCAACGAAAATGAAGATTACATTTGAATATAGTTGGCCCAAATATGACATAAGCAAATTATTTCCAAAGTGACAGCTGTATTGCATCAATGGCTAGAGGTGCATAGTAAATTCTAAATATGTTTTGGCCTGTATATCAACTTTGAAATGTCCATTCTACTTGCAATTCTTGCTTCACAACATATGTTTTGAAGTGTTATATTCAATTTATGGTTAGAGAAGTCTAGGTTTCATACACTTGATAGAGAAAGGGGAAGGAGGAGTCTTGTTTGGCTTCTGGTTTCCTTTGTCAAAATAGAGTTACTGAAAAATATATTATGATTCAAGATCAATCTTGGATCACAACATAGGAAAGAGAATAAGAGATGAGAAAGAAGTGAGAATTAGATGAAAAAAAGGAGAAAATAAGATGAGAATTTGAGTAGAGAGAAGGAGAAGATATTTTCATTATCATTCCATCAATGTAATTATATGAGAATCCAACTATTTTATACTAAGCCTAGTTTACATATTTGTAGTGCAGATGGACTTAGTATGTATAGTTTACATGTTGTTGATTGTAAGTTCGGTTATGCAATGTGGTTGAATGTTATAATACTTGTAAGTGATGTGTGGTTGGTTTGGAACTCCCTTAGTCTTTGTTATGATTTAAGCTCAAACTTGGATCATAACCTAGAGTTTCAAGAGATTTACACTAGAAAATGATAGATTGAGATGAAGAACACAAGAATTGGATGAGAAGAAGATAGATTGAGATGAGAAATAGATGAGATAATAGAAGAATTGAGATGAAAATCAAGAGATAGAGAGCATTGAAGCTCAAAGAGAGAGAAAGATCATTTCATTCATTCAACACCCTTACATTACAATGAAAGACTCATCTTATACAGCCTAACACTACTAATGGCAGTTAAATACTTTGGACATTGCATCTGGACACAAGTCATAACTGACTCTTCATCCACAGTTGCCAAACAAGAACAACCGACAATGCTAGCTTGACCAACAGCAACTAAACAGCAACTACCTAGCTAATACTTGACCTTATTTGAATTATACTCCTAGATTGTTATTTAGGACATATTACTACTTAACATTTCTTATCCAATCATGACAATACACCCCCCTTTAAATATTCATGTTCCACGATTTCCATACTTGTTTTCCTTCAGAAAAACACCATCAAACACTTGTTCAAGGCAAACTTCAGCACTGCAAAAGCATCGTCATCAGGTTTCAAAAGATCTTGCAAATTTCCTCCCAATAGAGAGGTTTCTTCATGAAACACCCAATGATTTTGATGAAATGACCCTGCAATCTGATCAAGTTTTGCAAATATCCCAGCTGGAAAGAGTCTGCAGCAACTTTAACAAGCCTTTGTGTGTGGTCATCCTGAGCAGGAGCTGTAAATGCAAAAATGAGCCTCTGAAATGCAGCCCAACTTGGCTTACTTTGAATCAAAATACTTGCTGCAGCAACAAAGGTAAACAACTTGCAAATATCCTCTCATTTGCAAGGTTTCATCGTGAAATCTTTAGCTTGCTTAAGGCCAACTTGTAGGCTTTTGAATCCTTGGGGATTGCCACAATATTGCACCCTATTCTCCCCCTGACAACCTGCTTGAAGTCGAAAAAACCCAGATCTGAGTTGAGGTTCTTCTAAAACACCCAGAGGTCTACCACTGTCCTGCCCAACCAGCCACGCTTCAACTCCATTTGCCTGTAGTTTAAACTGATTTTGCAAATTTCCCATCTTAATATGCACTTGCATCTCCTTAGCTACAACATTCATTGCCTCTTCCACTTACAAAGGTACTCCTTCATGTTGCGCTGCTGCCTGATTTATAGTTGCAGCTCCCAAATGTAAGCTTAAATCAGCCCAATCAGTCTCATTTTGCTCATCACCAATTGGATTCAATAGTTGATATTGTTCACTGCATTATAGAACTTGAATGTTTTGTTCTTCACAGTCTACTGCTGTAGTTTCCAAATCAACCTCAGAAACTGATTCACTTTGTTGATAATTCTCACATTCTTATGCAATTTATTGTTTAGCTTTAGAAGAATTCTGGAGTTTTTGAAGATCTTGCTTCATTGCCACTAGAAGATGCTAGAGATAATCACAACTCGTCAAGAACCCTTCCATTTTGGCAATTCTTCAATAGCAACCAATGTACAGACTTGCCGAGCAAATTCGAATTTGATTATGCTGCTGGACACTTCAAGTTTCACTCTGTTCAGCTGGTATTTGAGTTGAATTCAGCTAAATCTCACCAATTCAGCAACTTAGAATTTTTGCAGTAAATTCAGCAATAAGATTCACATATTATCTTTCCTTTTTTCCCTTGATTCATTGCATTATTGTTATATCTTGTTTCATTTTTTTGAAAGATTGTTCTTTGTAATTAATTTATTATTTGTCATATATGGTTTACAAATGTAGGCATACTCATGCAGAATTTGAAGGCCAAGATTTGTTGCAATTGCTAGGTGAGTTTCGTTCATCTAAGTACGTCCCTAGCCCCTCTTGTTGTAATTTAAATATGCTTTTTACAGTTAAGCTTGATGACATTACACGTAAATTAGATTTCTTTTTTAGATGAGTGATGTTGTGATATCTTTTAATTGTGCAGGTATGCTCTAAAGTTTGTCAGTTACAAGGAACTTGGCTGATGCTTTTAAATTGATCACTTTTTTTTATTATTATTTTTTAATATATTTGGGATATTGGGATATGTACCTAGGTCAAAAATATTATTTTGTTCTATCAACAAAGATTATAGTGTTCATTGTAGTTAATAAATCCAAGCCAACATTATTTCTTAATGTGCCTTTTTCTAGGAGTTTATAACCTTATTTGTTTGGAAGCGCAATGTCTATTAGTTGGTTACATTAATGCATTTTATTCTATTTGCACATGTCAGATCTCCAGAGATTGTCATATTGCTCTATGGTTGTATGAACATTGCAGTGTCCTTTTTCAGATGAAAAATTTGATCAGTGAAAAATTTGTTGAACCTTTCTTGCTTGGACTCAAAATTTTAAATATCAATCATAGGTATAAATGTTCAAGAGGCGTGATTTGTTGGGGCTTTAAATCTAATCGCCAGACCCTATCCGTCATAGGTCAAAACTCTACTCCAGAGGTCGAAAACCACCGAAGGGAAGCCCCTCGCTACTCCACTGTGGTGCGACACCCACCACCGCTGCACCGTCGCATTGACGCCCACCATCAGCTACTCGTCATCCCTAACCCAAACAATCGACACTCGCGGTACCCGAAACTCGTTCCTCTGCGACTTCAACTCTAACTCTGACTCTGCTGCTCGATCTTCCATCATTGTCATTTTCTCTCTCCGACTCCAGTTTGAGTTGCTTTCGCTTCACTCTGGTTCGCTCCGCTCCTCATTGGTTCGAATCGCCTTCTCTCTTCTTTTTTGTTGAGTTAATGATGTTATTGTTGGTAAATTGGTTGTTGATATTGTTTCTCTTGACTGGTTTTTCTTTTAATTGTGTGTAAGACGACGTTATTAGGTTATCTCTAGCTGAATTTATTGTTTGATTTATAGGAATTTGTATTCTTTAGTGATTTGGAGCTCTATATAATGTTTGATTCACGTTCAAATTTAGAGTCCTAGGTTATGGATTATGGCCTTAAATGATTTAAAGCTCTAACATGTACTTAAATGGAGCCTATGTGTTCTGTCATTGTTTTTGCTCTGCTTACCTAAGGTTTCTTCACTGAAGCTTCTTCTTCCAAACTGTAAGCGTTTAAGACACAAGTATACCAATATGTTCTACCCTAAGTATATCTACAATAACAATCATTTTGGATACTTATTACACTATTGGCCTTGTAATTGGATGTGTCCTTGGTTCTCAAACTAGTTTAGGCATTGCGGGTATATGGTATGAGTTGATTTGGACATTAGACCCTTCAATATTTTAGTATCTTTTGTAGTTTTGTGAATATTGCTGAGTGTAGGATATACAATATGAATGTATTTAAAAGTAAGGATTGGGTGAAGTTCCCAAGAGATTCAAGCGAATTTGACAATGGAATTCAGGCATTTGTTTCGTATGCTCTAGTGAAATTGGGTTGATACCATATCTATGTAAGTTATGCGCTAATCGATATAGTAAAGATAAACTAACTAATTTATGGGACACAAGTTTGAATCTTTCTTTTTATTTCTTTAATTATGTGGACCATGTGGGCACCTTTTCTGTTTGTGCATGGTCGTTTCTGCTTGCTGTCTTTTATCTGCAATGTTAACTCTAGTAAATTAGCTGCACCTACTTGCTGTCTTTTATCATATCGTATGTTCATGTTCTTTTTAATAATGTTCATATTCCAAATGATAATAGTGCAATTGTAACAACATAATTCCAGTATCTGATTGCTCATAACTATTACATTTTTTAGAACTCTATGCAATATTTTAATTATGTATAACTTACCTATATGCTAGAAGAATGAGATTAAGCTTAAGTTGTAAATCTAATATCTCTATTATTCATTGTCACAGGAAAATGGTGTGTTGTTGGGTGTTGAGTTTAATCAGGAACATGAAGACGAGGTGGGCTCGGGTTATGACTTATAAAGAAAGAGAGTTTGGGAGAGAGAATTGAGAAAGAGATGAAATAGAGATGAGAATTTGAGGGAGAAGTAGAGAGAATAGGGTTATGAACCGAGAATTCGAGGTTTGAGCTATTGTTGGCTGTGGGGCTGTTTGGTGTCGTGAGCTGCTGCTGGTAGTTGTTTTTAGGCTGTTTAATGCTGAGTAATTGGGATTAGCTTAGTTAGTGATGTAGTAGTTTTGTTAATGGCTTCTTTATAGCATTATAGTGGTTGTAATAATGTGCTTAAGTTTCTGCTTTGTAACCTGCAGTAGCAGGTTACGGTTGTAAGCCATGGTGAGTTGTCCTTGGCGCTAATAACTTAGAGTTTGTTAGCAGATATTTTAGTTAGATATTTTCATGACCTAGATATTTTTAGCTTAGGCGGTTACTTGTAATTGTCCAGGTTCAATGTCTAGAATTGCTATAAGTAGTAGTTGAGCTATATTTTTAGATCATTCAATCATAATATCAAAGAAATGTCTTTTTTGAGATCAAACTTTCTCTCTTTCATCTAACTCTCTCTATTTCTCATCTCATTTCCCTTGTTATCTCATCTATACTCTAAATTCTCTAATTTCTCATCTCAATTCACTTTTTTCTCATCTCATACTCTTAACTATCCTTAAATTGACTAAGCTTACGCTTGTGATCTAATCACGAGCGTAACAAATAGAGGGAAAGTAAGAGAATTGAAGTGTTGATATTATCATGGAATGATCTCCAAAGTACAATTACAACTCTTCATACTAAGTAAAACACATAACTATCAATGTAACAACTCAACTAAACAAGAATATCTATCTCAACAACTATAACAACCTCATTTATCTAATTACAACTATTTCCAACTAAATCTTATCACTTCAATTCATGTCATGCTACTTATGCTCATTTTATATGTTTTTGGTGTCAGGGTGCTGAGGATCTCGATAATGTTGATGGGCACGCTGCCAATAAAGGAACATAGTGTGGAGTTTATAATTTTGAACAATATACTTGATGTGGTTGAATGTAAATTGTGTTTTCTGATATTGACTTGGTTATACACTTTTGTGGGTGTAGGACTTTTTTGGCTTTAATATGTAAAGCTTGATATATTTTGAGGTCTAGACTTTTTTGATTAGCAGCTATGTATTTGATTCACTTGTATCTTTTTATTATCAACTATGTAATTTGTCTTTGGATTATTATTAGTTTCGATATCGAGCAAGATCTTTTGAATGTATGAATCTGTTAAGATATATTTATGGATTAAGAGGTGTTGGTGTAAAGAATTCTTGTAATATATGCCAAAATTGAATTAATAACTGCACTAGTTTTTGTACAAACCGTTGCATTAGCAATTTTAAACAGTTACATTAGTTCATTAATAAACCGCTGCATTAGGTGAGCATAACCGCTACATTAGCTTAGTAAAAAACCACTGCATTGGGTGAACATAACCGTTGCATTAGGTAAGCAAGAAACCACTGCATTAGGCTAGGAGAACCACTGCATTAGCCAAGTCCAACACCGTTGCATTAGCCATGTCCCAAAACTGCTGCATTAGGCTAGTAGAACCGTTGCATTAGCTATGTCCAAAACCGCTGCATTAGGCTAGTAGAACCGTTGCATTAGGTCTCCCATAACCGTTGCCATAGGTCAAACAACCGTTGCATTAGTTACCCAAATGCAACGGTTATGATCCGCAACTATAGTAAAAAAAACCGTTGCAAAAGGCTAATGCCACGGACGCGTATGCAACGGTTTATAAACCGCTGCATTAGATCTAATGCAGCGGTTTTGTCTAATTTGCTGCGGTTTTAAACCGTTGCATATGACCCAATATGTAGTAGTGACTTTGCATGCATGGGTGGATTTAAATGATTTTGACCATTTAACGTGATTGATTTACCATATTAGCTTACGTTTTGAATTAATTTCCATGTTTAGGTTATTCATTTGAATGAATGATTTTCAAACCAAGTTAAAATATCACCCTAATAAAATTTTTGACTTTATTATTGTTGGACATGTTTTCCATAATGCCAATTTATCAAATATTTTTATTTAAAATTTTAAATTGCTTGGATCTGAACTTAGTGTTTTTTAAATAACATTTTGAAAACAAATTTCAAAACATTTTTGTTAGAGCATCACATATCAACATTGAGATTTTGACTTAATTGATATATCAAACCTAATTCCTGAAATTTAAAAACAAACAACTTGAAGCGTCTGTAATTAGATCTTGTTCTCTTTATCTTAGATGAATCTTCTCTTCAACCCTGATCATTTTCCCATTGATCCATCCTCTTTGAAAGCTTGATATCAACCTGATTAATCTTGATATTTTCCTAGTTTTCTTATGAGCCATTTTCAAACAAGATTAAAACAATGTAAACATAATGACTTACTAAATGATTTTTGTCATCAAAATTACAACGTAAATGACCTTTAGGGCCAATAATCTACCTCTTTTTTTTTTATGATGACAATGATTTGGTATTTTCGCTTAGAGTTATGAAAATTGAAGTATTGAATTCACCGTAAAAGTATTCAAGCATATACATACCCATGAAGTAATGGAGCAATTTATATCATGATTAAGGTTAAAACTCAATTGCTCCCACTAAATTGATGTATTTTAGGAATTATACATGAATAGCTCAACATCAACATCAATGTTTAAACAAACCAAATATACACCAACTTCGTAGCACGAACACCAATTTCATGACATGGTTGAAATTCAAATATTGATGCATTATAGGAGTTAAATATTCAATAATCAAGCAAACACCAACTTCTCTCCCTTTTGTCATCAACACAAAGAGAATAAATCAATTTGACTCATCATTTTTGATATTTCTATCCCCTTCATGAAATCATTTGTATGCATGAATGTATCCATTTTTTGATATTTCTACCCCTTCATGAAATCATTGGTATGGACGAATGTATCCATTCCACAATATGGTCTTGTAGCAATTCAGAACGGCACTAACATTCAAACTTAATGGCCAATTATGAATCACTCTCTCTCCCAATGCTTAAGACAAGTATCACGACATGCACCACACGTAAGTAAACACCGACTTATCTCCTTCTTTGTTATCAGCGAAAAGCAATAAGTGAAGGGATTTATATATTAAAGGTCAAGTTAGAAAAGCAACATTTGCAAATGTAGCTCAATATGTTAAATGATAGTTTCACTTCTTTTGTCACTTATATTTCCGTACGTCTCAATGAGGTCAACATAAACAAATCTAGATTTCTAAATTTGCTCGAAGTCTTGCAATTCTATGCATTTACAACTTTGATCAAAATTATGAAAGAATGTGAGAAAATAAACAAGTTAAACAAACATTGGAGAGATTTTGTTCAAAATAGGGATCAAGGTAACTTTGATTTAGGTTCATCTGTTGGAGCTTCGAGTTGAGCTTTTTCTTGCTCCTCAGATGAGAGTGTGATGTTTGTTTGTTTGATCACTATATCATCATCATCACGAAGAATTTTAGTGATCAAGTTGTTAGTTTCAACAAATATGACATGCATAGACTCTTGTACTGCCCTTGACCTTTTATTGTAAACTATATATGCTTTGCTGGTAAAAAAAATTTCCAATAAAAATGCATTCATCCCTCGTGGATCAAATTTAGCAAGGTTTGTTTTATCATTGTTGTGAATGACGCATTTACACCCAAATGGTTTTGAATATGCAATATTTGGTGTTCTTCCTTTGTAATGTTCATAGAGTTTTTTCTTCAAAATAGGCCTTATCAAAGCACGATTTAAAATGTAGCAAGTAGTACTAACGAATTCAGCCCGAAATTATTTTGGCAAATTATTTTCACAAAGCATGGTTCTTGCCATTTCTTCAAGAGTTTTATTTTTTCTTTTAGTCACTCCATTTTGTTAAGGAGTTATAGGAGCCAGAAAATTATGATCCATTTTAAAGTAATCACAATATTTTTAAAAATTATCATCTTCAAATTCCCTTTCATGGTCACTTCTGACCGAAATAATTTTCAAGTCTTTTTCATTTTGTATTCTTTTGCAAAATATCTTAAGTTTATCAAATGCTTCACTCTTATGAGAAAACAAAATAAGCTCCAATTAAAACGAGAGTAATCATCAATAATTTCAAGTCGATATCGCTCTCCACCAAGGCTTAAATGATGAGTAGGACCAAACAAATCTATATGTAAGAGTTCACGATGCCTTGTGATAGAAACTACATCCTTGCATTTGAATGAAGGCCTTGTTTGTTTTCCATATTGAAATGCATCATGAATATGATCTTTTTTGAATTAAACTTTGGTAGTCGTCAAACAAGATCATTTTTTGAAGGTCTTGCAATTAAGTTCATACCATGTTCAAATCAATTTGCCAAATCTAAGGATCATTTTCATTCAAGAAACTGAACATTTCACAAAGCCCATATTTTCAAAATAATCATATAGACGTCAACACATCCTAATTGATCAAGCAATAATTCATTCATTTAAGCATGCACCATTACATATTTAGACGACTTAAGATTACACAAAATAAGTTCTATCATATAGTACTAATGTTTAGAAGATTATGCATAAGACCATCAACAAGTAAACCATCATCTATGCAAGGAGAAGAGTTAGGAGCAACAAAATCGATACAAAGACTGTTTCCTTTCTTCTTGTTCAAAGTGAGATTTCCTTTCCATGGTTTCATAGAAGTGTTCTTTGATTGTTCTCCAGTTATATCACTTCTGAAATTACTATCCAAGCACCATTTTTTTTATTTTTCCTCTCAATCTTCAAGCAAACCTACATAACATAACGATCTTTTGGTACCCAAATTTTGTTGGGTCCTTCGTTTTTAATCCTGTCCTTTAGTAGTCGAGATCTCTTTGGAACCCAAACCATCATGGTTTTTCTCAAATTCTTTTTAAAAGGACATTTATACACAATATGCCAAAGGTCACCACAAATAGTGACATCTTATAGAGTTCATTGAGATGAGGAGGCTTTGATTAAAATTACATTCAAAATTTTCTTTTGAATATTTCCATTATAACCAATTCCTTCTTTGTTGTAAACCAATTTTTGAGAGGACAGTATCTTGTCTAGTGTTTCTTGTCATGTGATAAATTTGTTTGAGATCATTGAAAGTTTTTCTACTCTTTATTTTAAAGACTCATTTTCTTTCAATGGTGATTCATCTTTCTTGGATTTTTTTTGTTCATTTTAATATGATTGAAACTTTTCTTCCAAGGACTGTTTTTCATTAGTTAATTTTATGAGTTGATCATTAAAAGACTAGTTCTTTTTTAAGGATTCATTTTTAACTTCAAACAATAAACGTTGTTTTGACTCCTTTTCTGGGCTTTTTTTTTCTAGACCCTTTATGAAAGTGTTGTGTCACTTTTTTAATCTTTTATATTTCTTATACGATTTATGAAATCCATAAAAAGTTCGTCATAGGATAGCTCATCTTCTTCAATGCTCTCATCATCAATGGCCATGAGACTCGAATTCACTTGCTCCTTTTCACTTGTATCAAGAAATTCTTCGTCCTACTTTCTTTCAAATGTGGCTTCAAGTTTGTCCCAAATCTCCTTTGCGGTCTTGAAACTTTGAACATGATGAAATATATTGGGGGTAATAGCACATGATAATTGGAAATGAGCTTTAGCATTTTTTTCAAGCTATGTCTTGTCATATTGGACAAGCTCATTTTCAAAATTTTTCAACAATTGCGTTTCATTCATTTGTTGAAGAAACGAATTCACTATTTTTAGTGATTAGGCAA
The DNA here is from genome assembly GCA_018398585.1 of Simmondsia chinensis. Classification (NCBI taxonomy): domain Eukaryota; kingdom Viridiplantae; phylum Streptophyta; class Magnoliopsida; order Caryophyllales; family Simmondsiaceae; genus Simmondsia; species Simmondsia chinensis. Next base: position 26,965,153 of record JAGTTD010000010.1, on the reverse strand, counting down.
AAGTCAAAATCAATAGATGTAATAAAAAGTCTCATCCTAAGTTTCCAATAACGGAAGTTTTTTTCACCCAAAAAGGGAAGGCTTATTAGTCGATTGACCCTCTGCCCAAATACGTGCAAACGTTGCCATTGGGATAATTCTAAGGTTGTTAGACCAAAAAAAAAGAGAACTCGGTTTTGATACCAATTGAAGGCAAAAAAGAAACCTAAGAGAGAGGAGAATTAGGATCGTTCGAGATAAAATAAAAATTTAAACTTAAGAATAAAAAATTAAATTGAAACATAAACAATGGATATAGAATATAAAAATAAAGGCAAGGAGAAAAAGATGCACAACTATTTTTACAGTGGTGTACTTCCAACTTGAAAGCTAATTCATTCCACAAGTGACTACTCTTTGTCACTAAAGCCTTTCACTAAACTTGATGATCCTTTTAAAAACTTAGGCTTAGGATCCTATCTTTACAACCGATTTTTTTGTGCATAGGCTCAAGACCCAACCTTTACAACCAGTCTTTTTGTACGTAGGCTTCAAACCCAACTATTTACAATTGACCCCCTTTTGTAACAGTAGGCTCCGAATCTAACCTTTACATGAACATGAATTGAAGCAATGAAATTCTCACTCTTTCAAGAGTAAATTGGCAATAAATCAAGCTCAGCAAAAGCTAAGGATATGCCAATTAAACTTAAATATTCAACAGAAAAGAGAACTAGGGATGCTCAAGAAAACTTCAAGAAAAACAATAGATAAAAACATTAAAGCGCAAGTAGAACACAAGAACTTTTGATCAACGGAAGCTTGAAGAATTGATTATTTTTTCGAAGAATTTAATTCCTATTTATAGGCCAAGATACATAGGAGCCGTTGGGAAACTTAAAAAAAAGGAAATCGAATTTAAAATATAGTCGTTAGAGCGGTCAAAGGACTATGTGTTGACACCCACGGGTTGTGTGTTGACAGACTATAGCTCGGGATGGCAACTGTATGTCTTTGTGTCCATAAATCCCTTCCGTGTGTCAACACTCAGCATGCCTGGGTAGATTTGAACGATTTTGACCATTTAGCTTGATTAATTTATTGATTGGTTTACCATATTAGCTTATTTTTTTTAATTAATTTCCATGTTTGGCTTATTTATTTGAATGAATGATTTTCAAACCAAGCTAAAATATCACCCTAATAAAAATTTTGACCTTGTTATTGTTGGGCATGCTTTCCATAAGGCCAATTAAAATATTTTTATTGAAAATTTTGATAGGCTTGGATTTGAATTTAGTATTTTTCAGATAACATTTGGAAATCAAATTTCAAAAATATTTCAAAAACACTTTTGTTAAAGTATCACATATCAAAATTGAGATTTTGACTCTGTTAATATATCCCGATCCTAAGTCCTAAAAATAAAAAACAAACAACTTGAAGCGCTTGGACTTGGAACTTGTTCTCTGGATATTAGATGAATCTTCTCTTCAACCTTCATCATTTTTCCCTTTATCCATAGTTTGGAAAGCTTGATAGCAACATGATTAATCTTTAATTTTTTTTTTTCCTACCCTTTTTATGAGCCACTTTGAAATAAGATTAGAATAATTTAAACCTAATGACTCACTAAATGATTGTTATCATTCAAATTACAATACAAATGGCCTTTAGGGCCAAAATGGTTCATGTAAATTTTACCAGTTTTTGGGCCAAGATACTGATAACCTTTATAACATGTTGCGTAGCCTTGGTAAATGCATGGTATGGATCTAGGGTTCAAGTTTGAGTAGTTTGGGCACTTTTTGAATAGTTTTGCAAAAGGAGAGGTGTTATTTAAACCCAGGGTGGGGAGTTTATTTGTAATAAAACACACAGTTTAGGCTGCGTCATCTAAGAAAATATAGGGATGTTTTGATTGCATAAAGAGTGTTCGTGCCATTTCTACAATATGCTGATGCTTTTGTTCCACCGCCACATTTATTTGTGATGTATCAAAACACAAGTGACAAAAGTGAATGCCATATTGTCGACATAAAAGATTCATACGTTTTTCTCAAATTCAAGGCCACTGTCACTTTGAAAAATTTTGATTTTCTTAAAGAGGTGGTTTTTCAACTAGAACTTTGAACGTTTCAAAAATTACAAAGACTTTAGACTTATGTTGCATCGGATATAACCAAGTAAATCTCGTAAAATCATTGAAAAAAGTAACATAGTATTTGTGACAAGAAGTAGAAAAATTGGCAATTGCCGTACATCAAAATGAACTACATGCAACGGAAAAGTAAAAGAATGCGTAACACTTTGAAAGGAAAACGATAAGACTTGCCCAAACAGCATGTCTAACAAATTCCAAAAAAACATGAACTAGGAATCAGTTTTTGTTTACATAGAATATCCATAGTGGTTGGCCTAAGTGTCCTAGATGATGATGCCAGAGATCACCAGGTTGATTGCGAGCGGCCAGACCAAGTAAGTGGGGTGAGAAGCTGGTCCATTACTGTGAATCCTGAGGAGAGGGATCCCTGTATCTTTGTCCTTTACAAAAAAAAAAAAAATTGGAGTCAAACTCAACATAGTAATTATTGTCACAACAAAGACGTTTGATTGATAAGTGGTCATGCTTCAGCTTAGGAACTACCATAACATTTTTGAGCTGTAAAGTTTTGTGTTTGGTCTTAATTGTAGAGGAACCCATATGCGGTATAGGAAGTATACACCATCTCCAATTAAGACACTTTTATGGCCTGTGTAAGGAAGAGGATTATAGATATACTTGAATTCGGAGTCATGTGGTTGGACACGCTTGAGTCTGGGTAACAACTGTAGTCTTAAGAGTCTAAGGGTCATGGCGGTGAGAGAATGTGAGGGATCCGGGAAAATGTTGTGGTCAAAGTGGTGCGAAGAGGCGACAACATTGTGCCCAACTTGATTACAAATTTGACAACCTTGACGACTGGGAGCAAGAATGCTAGGCGTGATGAATAGGGAGGGAGCTTGTGGCCGATATTGATTCGGGTGGGGTGGGGGTTGTAGGGAACCTTGTTGACTCGATTGATGGTATTGATTTTGTCCAGAAGAGCGACCCCTTCAATTACTACAGCAGTCGTTATTGCAGTCCTTATTACTTTGTCTGCGACCACCTCAACCCTAACTGGACCCTTGAGGACTTGTACCAGCAACAACTAAAGCATAGGATTGCTTAGGGGGAGTGCACCCTTGCTACCAGGTTTGGGAACCTTCCTCATTTATGAGGGCGGTCTTAAGGACTTCAAAATCGAGCTTGGGTGAGGTGTTGCGAGTGAGAGTCCCGAAAGCGGCATACTAAATAGGGGGCCCAGAAAGGGCATGATGAAATAGTCCTCTACTCGAAATGGGGGAGTCCATGGCAGCTAAGTCAGCAGCTATAGATTTTAATTCAGAAAGGTATGTTTCCACATTTTTGGCATCTTTACAGAGGCTGACAATTCGAGTTCCTAATTCAAATTTCTTAGCCAAAGAATGATCTTGAAATTGCTTGACAAGAGCATCATACATGGCCTTTGAGGTGGGTTATCGAACAATGTCATTAATTAGGGATCGGAAGAGGGTAGCAACAATACATGAGCGTAAACTTTGGTCAGTCCTCACCCAATTTCGGTGTTCAGGGTTAGGGCAAGAGGTCCCATCAGGGTAAGGGAGGGTGACTGAAGGGCATGGATAGGTACCATCTATGTAACCCATCAGTTGATAGGCAATTAAAAGCATGTAAAATTATTCTTTCCAAGCATGATAATCAGTAGTGTTTTCAAGTTTGATAGTTCAAATATTAGACGTACTTGAAAGGGGAAGAAGTAAGGGAGTAGTATTATAGTAATTAGAGTTTTAAGTAAAAGGGGAGGGTATGGGCAATTGTGTTGGCCCACCACCCAAACATGCAATAGCAGCAGCGCCGCTGATAGGGGCTGCGCCACCAGCACCTGTGACGGTACTGCCTAGGCAGGCATTGGTGGTGTTCTTGGGTGTCCAATCACATGGAAGGAAGTGACATTGGTCGCACCTCCCATGGATTGGTGAGCGGTGGTGGGTAGCGTGGCCATGGTGGTCAATGGCAGTGGAAGAAGGGAGGCTGTGGTCGATGCCCGAGCCAAGAAATTGAGAAAATTGTAGTGTCACGGGGCTAATGATGTATCGGAGGTGGCAACGCCGATATCCGTTTGTCCGTTGAGGAATAAACCCGAGGATAATGAATAGATATAGGGGAGATCAGGCGTATCCAAGATTGGACTTGTCATCCTCCCAATCGAGCGACCACTGGCATGGGAAGAGCCGGGATAGAAAGCGATATAAGGTGCGGTTGTCCGGGGGGAGATGGGGGAAGGAGGGAGATTAAAATTATTAGCTGACGTAGACAATATTAAGAATTCAATGTAAATGTCCTATTGTTGAGGGTTCTCATATACAGCCTCTCTTTAGGTAAGCCTCTGATGGAGTAAGGCTACGTACATCTCACCCCTCCCAGATCCTGCAGTAGTGGGAGCCCTTGAGGTTGAGGTGTGTTGTTGTTGTTGTTATTATAATTATCATATTTTTTAAATTCTATGATAAATAAAATTTCTGTTTGTGTCATTTCAAGGTATAGGTTGGGTCTCGGGTCATCACGGGTCGAGTCAAATTCAGGCTAGGCCTACTTCGGGCCGGGTCATTTTTGGTTTCAAGTCAACATGAGGCAAGTAATTTCTGGCTTTAGGTCAGCGGAGTTGGGTCATTTTCCAATTTCCGACCCCAATAATTTTTGATTTAGTTAGATTAAGATCAAGTTGTATTAAAGATTAGATGGATCGAGTAATCGAGTCGGGTCATATTTTACCGCCTTTAGTATACTGGTATAAGAGAAGGGAGTCCAAATTGAATGCTTTTGAGTAGAATTGCGTGGGACCCAATGGAAGTTAGTCCATGATTTACAAACTTACCGTGAAATCATTTCAGTGGGAAAGTTCGATCGGAAACGCGTTAGATGATGCCTTTATGTGATTGGAAAATCTGTCGGGTTTTTTGTTTTTTGTTTTTTTTTTTTTAATTAGAGAAAACTATTTATTAAAAGTCAAAAGATAAACATCTTATACAGTAGAAAAAGGAAAAGAAATATAATTATAAATATAAGAACTTAATTTATGAGCTTTAACAACCTCATAAAACCACCAAATAAGTTGCTTTAAGAATCCAACCAAACAACACGAAACAATATTTACAAAGTAAAAGTTTGATGTCAAAAATTAAAGTATGATTCTCCCATGACAAACCATCATTACTATTCCATAATCAATTTAAATATTTAATTTATATATTAAATAATGTATTAGAAATTATTATACTAAAAAGTAATATAAAATAAAAATTATCATTTAAATTTGTGAGTACACAAGTACCGTTTTTACAAACAATAGATATAGCGTTGATTGAAGTAATGTGGGTCAATATGTCGGACAATATCTAAACTTGTGCGTGTGTGCTGCGTGTTCTTGTTTTGAATTGTGACTGAGGATTAGCCAATAAAATTAGGAAACTTAACCCTTCGGATTTTTGTCTTCTTCCCAGTCAACTGGTCAAGCTTTTTGGTGTCGACAGTCATTTTAGGATTGGAAGATCCTTTTAAATTTTACTCCTTTTTTTTTTTTTTTTGTATTTGTGATTTTACCAACACATAAGCACCGGATCCTATTAGATCTCTGAAGTTAAGTGTACTTGGGCGAGAGGTGTACCAAGATGGTGATCTTCTGAAAAGTCCTTGTGTTGCACCCCTCAGTTTGAAATTCTTGGAAACGGTCTCTCTTCAGATTAGCACCCTGAAGAAGAAAGGCTACTCACATCCACCCTTCCCCCTCTCCAAAACCCTGCTTAGACGGGAGTCTTTGAGGCACAGAAAATGTTGCTTTTTTTTTTTTAATTTGTGATTTTGTCAATTAGAATTCAAGAGATTTACTAATTTTTTTTATTTTTTGGGTCCATTTTAGATTTGGCATGCGTTGGATCTTAGTTATCATTTCTTGATTTTTGTTATGTTATAAGATCACACAAAACGAAGCAATGTACGCGGTTCAGCCCCCAAATGGCCTACATCCACGATCTCTTTACTATTATAGAGGTCTATCTATTGTTAAAATAAAATTATTATAAATTACAGGCCGATTTCAACCTAGACTACTAATGCAAACACTTTCTCAAAAGCTTCTAAGACTGAAACTTCTATCTGTGGCTCAATCTCATTGACCAATGTTATTTTGGACTATGTCCATCTCATGGAATGTTTTAGGAAATAATCACACATACATTAGACTCGTAAAACAAATTCAGACTAATAAATAAAATAATTTTATTTAATTAATATTTAAAAGCTAACTAATTGGGTTTTTAGGACAATGATTCCAATAATTTCCTACTTGTTCTAAACACAATTAGCCTTACGTTGCATAACTATCCCTTAGGAATATGTCAATTCATTGGCTATAAACTTTATCAATACCGATCTTTCACTATCCCATTCTTTTGCTCACATGTCTTTGTCTATAAGGAACCCTTTTGAGTTATGTAGTCTACTTAAAAACTTCATAGTTGTCAAGTACACCATCTAATGACTCCCACCATAAGGTTAGACATGGAGTTCTGATGTTAAGCGTCTAAAACCCTTCAAAACAAGCAACCCCTGATAAATTCAACATCTTTCCTTAGCATCCCGCTAAAGCTTGATCTTAAGAATATAGTGTGCTTATCCTAGGTCTTTCATTTTAAAATAACTAGACAATTAAATCTTAATAGCTCATAACAAATTTTCACCATTCTCAATTAGTAGAATCCCACTATATACAACACTTAGAAAGTCACTACTTTCTAGTCATGTCACTCGTGATTCAAATTCATAGGAATTGATAGCCGTCATCAAAGCTACTATTCAATGAAAAAGATGCATATTTAAGTCTACAAATAGACTTCCTCAATTTGCACACTATATGCTCCTAACTCTTGCCAACAAACTTGTCTGGTTGTATCATATACATAACTTTTTCGATATGACCATTCAGAAAACATCGTCTTGATTTCCATTTTCGTATCTCATCACAATGAGATACAATGTATAAGAGCATCCTTATGGACTTAAGCACAACATATGGCTAGAAGGTCTCATCAAAGATGATTCATTCCTTTATAGTATAACTCGCTGCCATCAATTTAGCCTTGAAGGTCTCAACTTTCTCGTCCACTCAACTCTTTATTCTGGTCGATCCATTCAGATCCAATCTAAAGGACTTAATATCTTTCGATGCCTCTACAAGTTTCCATACTTAGTTAAGATACAATTACTCTAACTTCGCTTTTTTGCCAAGACCCATTGGTTTGTATCTTTATACTTAAGAGCTTCTTTAAAGTTTAAAGGATCAGATTCATCATGCTACTCAACTATTCAAATTAAAGATATGAATATGTCAGGTGCCCTAGTAATCCTCCCACTACACCAACACTCTCCTATACTTAGTATGACATTAACCTGGTTAAAGATATATCTAATACATTATCTAAATTATAAGTTGTATCACACTGTTAAGACATAATATCTCATACTGTCAATTTATCTAACACAAGCTATCTACTATACTTAACACTTTCTAAAACCTCTTACATAACAAGCCCTTTGATGTGTAAACGTGATTCATCATATGAATATAACCATATACAACAACAGATTATTGATAATTTCCATCACACCTTGCATAAAGGAAAAATGGAACTTTCTTGTAAACCACCACTTCGATCAACTCAAAATGACTTGATATAATTACCTAGTTGATCCCAACTTTAGTCTTTAATTCTCTGAAATTTTCAAAAGATTTAAGACTTTAAGTCGTCATAGATATACTGGTATATTAACTAATTGAGTAGTCATTCATAAACTTTTATGAAATACTCATCGCTTCCGCTTACTTGAACTTTTTGCAGTCCATAAGCATTTTATGAATAAGTTCCAGCAGTTTAGTGGCTCTACTGCCTTTACTCTTAAGGCTCATTCAGTCACCATTACATCGATCATGATTCTCGTACTGGTTATCATTTTAGTACTTGATTATCCCATAAGACAAATGAAACCAGTTTTAAATCATACTAGATTAATGTGACCTAAGATCAAGTGACACTTAAAAGCTATATGGTATTCAGGAAATTCATCTTTTGTATGGTTACACAACCTAACTTGTATTAGACAAATAAATTGCCAATAACACAGTTGTAACTAAAATTAGTTAAATATCTACCAATGTACCCTTTTAAATAAACATTTTATTTACTTAAATATCAGTTTGTATTTCTAAAAAATAATTGAAAAACTATTTTAAAACAAAGAGTAAATAGAAATCAAATTTCTAATGAAACTGTTACATTAAGATAGTTACTCAACATCAGAACTACATTCTTAAACTATTATTTCTTGGTGCCTTTAATGAGAGCCCACTCGCTAGGATACTAGTAAATTACCTACTGTCACAACTAGAGGAGACAAGATATTGCATGCCTTGTCATGTTGGCTTTCTAATCTTGGTAGCAACAGTATCTAAGTGTTTAAGCAATTCCTTTTAAAGACTAATGCCTGGAACTTTTATAAAAACACAAAACTATTTTGACTAATGTTTTTATTTTACTCTCTAGAGGTTCCTAATTCCTGAAATAGATGTTTGTACTAAGTGGACTCTTCTCTTAATTCTCTTGACACCTTTTCTCAAACAGTACTTTCATCAGTTCAGATAATAACCAATTTCTATTACTCAATATATCCCTTCTAAACTAATTGAAAGACCTTGATAGGCAAGTCAAGATCATATCCTATTCAGATTGGCGATCAACATTTGTGTCTAGAATTCTCGTTCAATAAACTATCATCATATGACACGCTCTTGAACTGAACTTTATTAACACAATCTAGTGTCTATCATCTCTCTCATTAGTTGTTCTCATGGTACTAGTTTTCTCATCAAACACTTCTTTAAAATATATGATCATCTCTGCTATAGTTAACAAGTCAATTATCTAATACTAGAGCACATTCGACATCTAATGTCCGAATCTTGTGTCCGACTAACTTATTAGTCTAGTCTAACGTTCTAAGCAATCTTTCCAACTTAGTAGATATAATAGTAGCAAACCAAAGAACTCTAAGCGTCTACTAGTGCTTCACATGTACTAAGACATGCTATTTTTTAGTGGGCATAACAGAATAGACAAGTAACATAAATTGATATTGATCGCAATGCAAAATATAACAACTGGCCTGAAATCAAAACTGTGAACAAGTCTTATAACATACATGATTATTTTTCTTACTTTAGCAAACAGTCAAAGTATGAAGTTCACAATTCCACACTTACATGTATGTCGTGGCGACCTAACCAAACTACCCAAAACTCCCTGTTGGCGGGGTCAAATTGAGATATTAGAAGGGTGGGAACATTTTCAAAAAAATATGTTTTCTTGTAAGCCCTTACTAAATATATTTAACACACCACACTTTCCTCAGCCTCTAAGGTCATACAACAAAGCTCTTCAGGGAGGCTAATGTAGCACCTTAGTCAATTGTATACCATTACCTAGACACCCATATAAGTGCACGATGTACTCCATGGCGGAATAGCCATACCCCTTTTTCTTGGGGTGCTTCTACGATACAGAAAAATTGTGAGGTGTGTGTCGACATACAGTTGATATTTTGACTAAATTCTGTACTGTGTAGAAAAGTCACTTTTCTGCACAGTAGACAATACCTTTTTCTTGCACTTTAGTCTATCTTTAAGAGGTCTAACCTCATACTCTGCAAATAATTGCCTTCCTCGGGGAGTAGCGTTCACTTACTATACTGCTAGACCGATAACGGAGGTCATGAGCATTCTTTTATAGAAGCTTGCTTCCACTTGATATTTTGAGTCTTGTGAACCTTTTCAATTAAGTTTTAGTAGACAAATAAAGAATGAAATCTACCAAACCATTCTTTGTGTGTGTAGTGATGACCGAACTAATATACCCATTACTCCCCGTCGGCAAGGTCACACTGGGTTATCAATAAGGTGAGAACTATTCTCAAATAATATGTTTCGTAAATATAATTAACTCACTGTTTTTACCTTGGCCTCTGAGAAAGTATCACAATGCTCCCTAGGAGACTAATAGAATATCCTAGTCAAGTGTATACTATTACCTAGAAATTGGTACAAGTAGACAAGATACTCCACGGCTATGTGGTCACTTTTTTTTTCCCCCCCGTACCTCTATCTATCCTAAAGAACTCTAACCTTATGTTCCATAACCAAGCACCCTCCTCAGGAAGTAGCAGCTATCCACTATACTATTAGATTGGCGATGGAGGTTGTGAGGATTCAACTTCTAAACCTCGCTCCCACTTGAAATTTCAAATGGTGGATCTTTCTTTTACGTTTGATTATCTCCTAATCATTATTCGAATAATATTCCAAATTTTATTCAACTATTAAATAAAATCCTAATCATATTATGGTCATTTAATTATCTAACATATATAGTCTAATCTCTTTAGATATTTTATGAGAATTTTCTTTCCAAATAGTTCAACTTTTGAATTTTCTAATCATATTAGATTTATTTGAAAAATTCTCCTACTTAATGAAATCAAATATTATAAATTTTTATATTTAAATGGCCTTCTAACTTTATTCACATAATACAAAATATTTAACCCATTTAAATAATATTAAACATGTGAATATAATATAATAAATATCATGTTATCAAATTATTTGAATAACATTACATAAAGCCTTGCAAGATTGGATTAGTTAATTGTTCTTCTAGATATTTTAGAATTGATTATCACATAATCCTTATTAGAATCTCATTTTAATTAATTAATTAATTATTTAAAAAATGTTTTTACTTTTTTCGGGGATGTCATAACTAATGTCAACATCAGACATGCTGACGTCAGCAACCAAAAAAAAAAGTCCTCTTTTTAAAATAAATAAAGTCGATCTTAATTCTCATTAGATTGTAATATTTTAAATAACCGAATATATAATCTTATTAAATATTCTTTGTGATAATGTAAATATTTTACTTCATCGAATATCTAATCTTATTAGTTATTCTATGCGATGTTGTATATATCTAAATCATTCAATTATTTGAATATCTAACCATTAGAACATTTAGAATTATACTCCCAATAATTTTTAGTGAAATTCTTCCTGAATTGAACAATTTAAATTTGATAATAGTAATCTCATTATTAAACTCTTTTAATAACAAAAATAGGTATCATGTCCTTTAATGAAAATCTCAATTTCACTCACGATTCTATTTATGAAATTTTTATTGTGCTTAATATTAACTTTATACCTATTATGAATATAATTAAACTTGACTTTTTTACCAATACTTGGAAAATTTTAATTTCTAAAATTAAATTTTTCCTGAATTGACTAGATCGTGTGCAGCAGAAACAATTTTAAAGTTCTTTAATTTTAAATCTAAAGTTCCTCTATTCTTGACACCACTGAAAGTTTAGATTTAAAATTAAAAAACTTTAAAATTGTTTCCGCTGCACACGATCTAGTCAATTCTTCTTTGAAGAGAAGAATTTTGAAGAGAAATCCCTCCTTTTTAATTTTTAAAAAAATTACTTTTTTCAGAAAATTGTTGGATTGCTAAACTAAAAACCACGGAGCCCTATTTACAATAGGCCTTGGGTAGAAAAAAAAATACTGATTTTTTGATGTGGGATTCGAATAAAGAGAAAACATCATTAAAACTCCATCGTCTACGCAACAATCATGCAATCTTTTAAAACCAATTCAACGCGCCACGTGGCGATTGGTGATTGGCCATGAGAACATCACCCGGATCAGCTACCTACCTAGCCCCAGTGCGCTACTTGGTTAGCTAATACGCAGGTACATCGATCGAGTTCCTGCCATTCATGGCGCGACACTCGATTGGCTTGACGCAATAGACACAGATCAAGACCTTTGTTCACGCCTTTTTGTTTAAAATCCCACGTGTATAAAATTAAGCTAATAAATATTATTTGGTAAAATTATTTATTTATCTTATGAATAATTAGTTTATCTAATGAATTGTATTTAGCAAAATAAATTTATTCATCCTATAAATAATTAGTTCATCTAATGAATTGTGTTTTGCAATAATTAGAGACTTATAAAGAAACTTTAGGGGTAACTTAGTTTTAGCTTCAAATGGGTCAGATCAAATTATCAACACTTTGATAACATTGATTGCCACTGCATTCTAGAAATTAAATATAATTATTCAATAATTTTTATTGTGACAATCAACTCTTTTATTAGATATACTTGAGGAAAAAAAATTTTAACTACTATCATTATCTTTCTTACATCTTTGACCATAGTTCTGGACTCGCCATTCTCGTACAATTCAATAATACATAAAATAATTTATGTACTAATTTCAAATTTCAAACATATGAAATACTTTGGCAAAAGACTCTCGAATTTATTTGTATGCTTGCCAATTAACTAAGGGGACATTTTTATTCCAAGTAAAACACTTGTTCTCACTACACTTAATATCGTTACCCAACACATGTAATATTTAAGTCATGCGTTGTGACTAATCCTTTCAAAAAATTAAAGCAACGAACAATCCATGCATGATTTCAGAATAATTTTTGGATTTAGAGTTATCATCTTACATAATTAATAATTTTTGATAGCAGTAATGAAACAAATAATTCAAGTGGTCATGCTTAGTGTTTCAACCATATAGACAATATCAATATAATACTTTTGGATCTCCATCTACATGACCAAGGCAAGTCATCTAAAGTATCACATTATAATCTTATCAGACAAATTATCCAAACTCATCACCGACTACGGACATATACTTTGACAACATGTCACTAGTTTGATTTAAGTCTATCCATGGCTCAACCTCACGACAACTTAAACCAAATTGGACATGCCATCTTAGACTATGTCCATCTCATAAAACGTTTTAGAACATAATCACATGCATATTAGACTTGTAAAACATAACTGACAATCAATAAATAAATAATTTTATTTGATTAATATTTAAAAACTAACTAAATGGGTTTTTTAGGGCATCGATTACAGTAGAATCACCACATAACAGTCCCTATTTTCCTAACTCATTCAATCCTCTTTCAGAGATATGTTTAATGCTCTTATGTCATAAATTGGTTGGGTTTGGTTTGGTCACAACATGGATTCACCTGGAACTACTTCACCTTCAAGAATATGTAATCCGTTTTTATCCTCGCCCCTTAGAACAGCTAAGGATCCCTTCATGATTTTCAACACTCCTTGACTAGCTTTAAAGTTCAAGCCCTTAAGATCAAGTTGCCCTTGTGAAATCAGGTTCCTATGAAGTTCTGGTACATGCCTAATTTCCTCTAACCTGTAACAATCCCATTTGAAGATTTTTTTCCTAACAGCACCTTCTCCCCACTAACTGGTTTGTAATTCATAAAATTTAATCGGTGTGAGGTTATATGAAAACTACATCTTGAACCTAAGACCCGTTCATGTGTCAGAGCATTAGATTTTACATGTAACACTCTATCATGATCAGCATCAATAGAAGCAGTGTTAACAACATGCATATCAGACGATACAAGTAACACTTCAGCACAATAAGCATCAAATGAAACAATATTACCAGCAGAACCTTGGACTTATTCTTTTAAGGGGCAGTATCTCCTAATGTGTCCTAATTTGTTGCATTCAAAACACTTAACATTTGAGAAAATTTTCCTTCTCTTAGACACAGAATGATTCTTACTTTTGGAACATTCCCTATTCCCATTGTTATCTCTATTCTTGGTTCTACCCCTCACGGTAAGGCCCTCCCACCGGAGCTATTATTCCAGTACTTTCCCTCCCTCTTAAGTTCAGCAATCTTACTCTTAAGCACCTAAGTAACCTCTTGCAAGTTGATTTTATGATGTCTGTACCTAAGTGTGTCTCTAAAAGCTCTATGATATTTAGGTAAGGCACATAACAGTATCACAGCTTGAACTTCAACTTCTAAGGTCATATTCCCATTTTTCAGATCATGAAGCATTCTATTAAATTCATCTAGAAGTCCTCTAATGGAATGTTCTCTTCTATCCTAATGGTAAAGAATTTCTCCATAAAGAGTATCCTATTACACAGTGATTCAGTTCTATAAATTTTTCCCAGGTCTTAGCTACGGCAGTTTCACTAACAAATTAAGTCAGAACATTATTACCAAGAATAAAACGATAAAACAATAAGCACGATACTCAATTTTGATCTTATTCTTTTTTGTCAAATGATAAGGTTGTTTCTCTGGCGGCAAAAGCGCGATTCCCCCCTCATTGGACATCAACGAGGCTCTTGTCTTGACTTTTCACAAAGCAAAATCATTCTTCCCGTCAAACTTCTCTATATCAAACTTAGGTAAGGCCATTATCAAGAATCTTTAACCAGTAGCTCTTATACCACTTATTGGAACTTAGATTGATTCCTGAGAACGTTTTAAGGTAAGATTTGACTCGAGATCAAAAACGACGATAGAAGGAACGTAACAAAAAATAGTAAAGGACAACGGATATACAGGGTTTAGCACTAAATGGCCTACATCCACATTCTCCCTACCACTAGAGAGGTCTATTTTATTACAAATTAAATTAATTACAAGTTACAGACCATATCAAATCTAGGCTATGGATTATAGACACTTTCTCAAACTTCTAAGACTGAAACTTAAAAAATACAAAGGGATTATATTAGACTCCAACAAGGAACCTCCATTGATGCAATCAAGAAGACCTTAATTGCCTTCATAAGGTTCATGCCACGACGGATCTGGAAGGGGAAAGGAAACGGAACACAAAAACCCTTAGGCTCACAAACCCATTTAAAAGAGAGAGACAAAATAAAAGTGTCTAGTGCTAGAAATCCATGCCCTATTCATACGCAAATGCCAATCCGTGTGCAACCCTAAGTGGAGAAATCCTAGAACGGCCCTCATTTTCCCAAACAAACACAAAATGCGCTCAAGAGATTAAGATTTGTGGCAAGCTCAGGGTAGGATTGTCTTTAGGTAGCTTCTAGGACATGATTGAGGCAGAGTAAGGGAATAGGGCCATGCGAATCACAGAACAGGGCAGCAGGGGCAGGGATAAAGATGTAAATGACCACAATGACATTCAACCCCATTTTTAGAATGAAAATAACCCTGAGGTTTAACTGAGTTACAATTTTTCCATTGCCAGTTATACTTAAGTGAAACTTGTGTTTTGCCTATCTATTCACCTTGGTTTATCAATTTGGTCTCATATTAATTTCATAGTTGGTATGTATAGGTACCAAATATTAACACAGATATTAAAAAGATTTATAAATCTAGAGTTTAACCATTTGCATATTGAAAGTGACTTATAGTCATGCAAATAATTCATCGAGAAATGGGATATGTTACTGTTAAAGGACTAACTGTTCCAAAAGTTTAAACTGATGATTGTAGGCTCAAGATTAGTTTTATACTATACAATGCCCCCTCACACAATTGCCCATCGGGCTTAAATTATGGATATTGCATAGGCCCCACCTCATACAATGTGCTTAAATTATGTTAATTGAAAGTGGGGGTTGGTGGGATTTGAACTTGTAACATTTTGGTCAATAAGGCTCTGATACCATGTCCAAAAGCCAATTGTTCCAAAATTTTAAGCTGATAGGTGAAGATTCGGGATTTTTTTTTAAATACTGTAACAGTTACAGTAGGTTAAGAGGTATTAAGTGTGAATGTGTTTTGTAAAGGCATTATGGCAGTGGATAGGATGGCTGCACTGGGTCAGTCAACCTCGCAAAATCTTAAGATAAGTATTCTTAGGCAGTTTCGAAGAGTAACGTGTCTTAAGTCACTAAGTCTCGCTAAATGTGGTTAGTATTCCTAGCATTATCCTTACTATTAGAGGATACACTACATTTAGGAAATTCAACTAGGGCTTATTGTACTTACCCATCTCATCCCTAGTTCACATGTAGACCCTAGATAATTATGACTTTTGCTTGTATCTTAGAGCTCTATAATTAGAGCCCATGCTTGTACTTATTTCCTCACTTAATCAAGCCATTCTCAATCTTGACATGGTATTAGAGACTCTTTGAGAGTCTTAGTTCCTCTTCTCTCTTCTCCTTTTTTTCTTTTTTTCTGCGGCCTTCCATATGTCCGCCTTTAGTTTGGCACAGGCAGACCTTGGCTCTTCCTATGCCTGCGGCTCTGTCAGCCCTTGGATGATGTGCAACACCTTGGGTATGACCGATTTTCCCCATATCAGCTCCATATCCTCGGGTCGATTCCTCAATGGTCTAGCTAATCTCCAATACATCACTAGCCACCATGAGGCCACAAGTTTCTCAATTTCTTGGCTCGAGCATCACCACCTCCCTTCTCCCCTTTCCTTTTACGGTTAACAACCACTGCAGTCCAAACCACCAATGTTGGTCTCACTGGCTAGACCCATGCCCTGGCACCTGCATTTATCGAACCTACCCATGTGCATGTCACCCTCCCTGGTGGTGTGGCTCCTGCAACTACCGCCCATGGTGGCTCAACGGCCACCAACAACGCTGCCCAACTAAGTGTCTGAGGCAATGGTGTTTTCACACCCGTGCAACCCCTCCTCAAATAAACCCTAGTTTGTACTAAACCCCAAACACTCTATTATTACTTCCCCGCTCAAGTATTTCAAACATTGTAATCATAAAATTGGAAAACACAACTAATAACCCTTCCTTGAGGGAGTAATTTTATACGCTTTTAATTTCACCGAAGTCAATGGGTTACATTGATGGTACTTACCCCTTATATGACATCGTTGTGCAAAAGGGCCTCTTGAAGGCGTTCAAATAACTGTGAGAGAGCAAGTTCTTACATTCCTACATTTGATTGGACATAATGTTAGATTTCGTGTAGTTGGGGGTAGACTTCATAGGTCAAGTTGGACTGTGCATCGATACTTTCACATTGTGCTCCAAGCAATTTTCAAGTTGTATGAAGATGTGGTTAGGTTGCCAAGTTTAACCACTCCTCTTGAAATAAGAGACAATCCGAGGTTTTATCCATGTTTTAGGTAAAAGTTCTATATAATTTTAAATAAGCTTTTAAGTTAATTTATCATTAGTAGTTTCATAATTAAATTTGTGTATGATATAGGATTGTATCGGGACTATTGAAGGAAAACATGTACGTGCTTCTGTTCCGAGACATATGCAAGGTAGATTTCGTGGTAGGAAGGGGGGATAACCCAAAATGTTTTGGCTGTTGTGAGTTTTGGTAAGAGATTTATTTATGTGCTTGTTGGTTGGGAAGGATCAACTCATGACTCTCGTATTTTAAATGATGCATCATCTAGGCCTCGAGGCCTTCAAGTTCTAGAATATATTACTAGAAAATGCAACTCCCTTTTTTGCCTTTTCCTTCTTTCAAAAAGTATCATTCTACAATAAAATTATTTGTGTAGGAAAACATTTTCTTGTTGATGTTGGCTATGGAATCCAAAAGGGCTTTATAGCTCCATATCATGGGGTGCGCTATCAATTGAAGGAATTGAGTGACTTAGATCCGGAGAATGAGAAAGAGTTGTTCAACCTTGGACATTTTTCCTTAAGGATGGCTGTTGAGATAACCTTTGGGATTCTTAAGAAGCGTTTTCGTGTTCTAGACGTGGAGCCCTTTTGGTCCTATACAACTCAAGTGGATGTTGTGCTTGCCTATTGTATTTTGTACAACTTCCTAATAGGTGTTGATCCCAGTGATGAATTCGAACAAACTTTAAATATGGAGATAGAACACGGAGTCAAATGGTCTCATTGTGACAAAGCGAGGAATGAGTTGATAGCATAGTTGTTAAAATTGCAATTCAAATCTTAGAATCGTACGATTCTACGGTCCTATCTTAGTCCATCGATTCAAATGGCTTAAAAAATCGTATTTAAGTAGAATCGGAGTAGAGTCGGTCCAAAATCGATAGAATCGCAATAGAATCAGTCTACAAGCGATTTTACCAATTCAAGCTATATGCGAGTAGATTTTTATGTATATTTATTATAAAGAAATGATAAATGATTCTCGATCATCAACCTAGTGGTAAGTAGCCTTAGAATAAGCAACCTAGAGCATTTTTTTGTTATTTTGCTCTCGAGCTTTTTTTATTTTTTTTATTTTTTTTATATATATAATACTAAAGATTAGATATTTTAGCAAAAATTCTAGAGCTTTACATATATTTCTAATTCTTAGATCATTGGGCTTTACATATATTTCTATTTTAGAGCTTTTTTATTTTTGTATATAATATTAAATATTAGATATTTTAGCAAAAATTAAAAACAAATAATATTTTATATGCCAACTACTTCAAATTGCAAATAATTTATTCATACACACTTTACAAAAATTTTAATTTGTACGAAATTACTTCAAATTGTTTTAACTTTCTCAACATTTGTACTTAGATCATATAAGTCGTATATTTCTGTTTTTGTATTTTTACATCGATTCTTTTTTAAATTTAGTTATTTGCTTGTTGTCAGCTTTATTTAATACTTAAAAGAAGACAAAACCAAACAAAGTCAAAAAAAAAAAAAAAAAAAAAAAACCTCTGAGGCTAAACACTCTCTCAGTCTCTCTCCTCCTAAGTCCCGACTGCTCCTTCTACTTCCTCTCACTCAATCACCATCAAATCCAACCACTGTGCTTTGGCTGTCCATGCTTCCAACTACCACACTTTCCGCCGCCACCATGTTAATGTTAGAATGATGTTACTCTTTTTCCTACCTTTGGGTCCAATATATTGTAAAATTAATGTATTTTAGACTTTTTGATGCTTTTTATATTATATTTGAGAATTGTTATACTAATTTGTTAGTATAAATAATTTATATACACATAAAGTAGAATCTTACGATTCTCAATTCGATTCTATGATTCCGATTCTACCTTTGGGTCCAATATATTGTAAAATTAATGTATTTTAGACTTTTTGATGCTTTTTATATTATATTTGAGAATTGTTATACTAATTTGTTAGTATAAATAATTTATATACACATAAAGTAGAATCTTACGATTCTCAATTCGATTCTATGATTCCGATTCTAATGCCCCATTTGATTCTACATAGAATCCCGATTTTGATAATCTTGGCTGAAAGTAGGGAATGGGATAGTTAAAAAAAAAAAAAAGTGTCATAGCTCATGCAATGTTTAGGGATTACATTAGTCATGAAAGTTAAATGTTATTTTATTTGTATCTTTGCATTGAGGGTAAAAAATAGCGAATGTGTTTCATTAATGAACTTGTTAAAAGGAAAAAAAAGGAACATACCCAGTGTCTCAAGGGCTCCCGCCTACGCAGGGTCTGGGGAGGGCGGATGTACGCAGCCTTCCCCCTTCAGGGTGTTAACCTGAAGAGAGGCTATTTTCCAGTGCCCCCAACCTGAGGGTGAGGACTTCCCAGGAGGTCACCCATCCTGGTACTACTCTCGCCCAAGCACGCTTAACTTCGGTTGAAAGTGAATACTTAATTGCTTGTAATTACTTAATTGCTTTCGGTTGAAAGTGAATATGTTTTATGAATGAGGTTGTCTCTTGGTTGTATTACCTTTTTTGCTTTGATCTATGTAATTGTTATTGGGATATTAAAATTCAAGTTTGTGTATTGATTAGAACATGATTGAAATTAAAGGGACCAAAGAATCAAAGAATGATCAACTTCAATGGTCAAAACCGAGGTCTTGGTTTATGACGGGATTGCTTGCCGAGGAGGTTAAGAAAGGTAACAGACCGAACAACTCTTTTAGGACTCGTTCCTACACATATGTAACAGAAAAGATTTCCGAAAAGTTTGGAGTTGAATGCCACATGAAGCATGTGAATAATCACTTAAAAACTTTGAGATCTTCTTAGAACAGTACATCCCTTAAGCGTGGTGAATCCAGATTTGGATGGGATGACAACTTGAAGATGATTACTATAGATCCTTCCATTTATAATGATTTTTTCAAGGTAAAAACTCACTACTTTTTTTGTTTAGTGTATGCTTATGTTTACATATTGGTGCACATATACAATTGTTTTTATAATATTTGAATTTGTCGTAATGTATCTGTAGGCTCATCCTACTCATGAGAAATACCTCAATCAAAAAATTGAGATGTATGACGAGTTGGCTATTATTATCAGTAAGGATCTCACTTGTGGGAACTTTGCTAAGTCCCTTGTTGATACAACAAATGATTCACAAATGTAAGTGGGAGCTCAAGAGGACTCAATTGAAGTCGAAGACACAACTTCTAAGGGGAAAGAGATAAAAAGCTCAACTACCACATCATCAAAGGCACAGTCGCAATGAATGAGGAAGTTGTCCAATGATGGTGATGATGTAATGCTTACCATTTCAAACCAAGTCAGGGAGGTGGCGGCTGCCCTCAAGAGGTTTTCGGAGGACTGATTAGACGTTAATAAGCTATATGAAGAGATCATGAAGATTGACGGATTTGAAGATAGCTTGTTAGCATCAGCATTTGATCATTTGGTTGAAAATTAAATGCTTGGCAAAGCTTTTCTTGCCAAAAGCATAGCTTATGGGAAGATGTGGCTCGAAAAATTTGGTAACACGAGTATGTAATTTGTTTTTTTAGTTAAAAGTTATGAATTGTGGTTATATGTTGTGGTTGTCTGTAAATGGTACTATTTTTGAGTACTCATTGTTAAAGTTTCGGTTGACTTGATGAATAATTATAAATCATTTTGATGTATGTTTGGTTTTAAATTTTAGACCTCCCTCCTCAATTGCCTAATCGTACTTGGGTGATGATTTATGTAGTGGAATCTTGTTTTATGTGAAAACAAATAAGGGAAAATGACATTATTGAATTATGTTTTCCCTCAAAACAAACAAGGGACAATCTAAACAAGAATTTTATTTTCCTTGAAAAATCTTTTCCAAAGAAAATTGTTTTCCAGAGGAAAAGCATTTCAATTAAAACAAACAGAGCCTAAATAATTCTAGTATCATGTGATGGCATTGAATCATGGAGAAGAAGAAGATTTATCTGGCTAAAAAAAAAAAACAAATGGTCATCATTGAATGAATTAAACAAACTTAAAAATGGAAATAATAGAGTGCAACTAGTGTCTTATTATATGTCTTTGAACATATATAATAAAAAATTCAATCCAAAATTATCATGTCTCGAAAACTATGTACGTACTTAAACAAGCATATAAATATAATAAATACTTACATTTTCTTTTAGAAGAGGACATTACAAACAACAGGTCGCTTAAATGAGCTTTCGACTAATAAACTACCAGAAATTTGCTTTTTTGCGACGACCCTTCACGACAGACATCAAAAACCATCACAAATAGTAGGCAAATTACGACGGAAAATATTAGTTGTCACAAAATTATAAAACCATGTGCAAATTTACGACAACAATTATTACCTGTCGTAAATTATGAGTATTTGCCCGTCGCAAATGGCATTGTAAAATTCCAAAAGAGAAGGAAAATGAAAAACTTACAAAAGTTTACAAATTTTCTGCCAAAATTGGTATGTAATAAAGTTAATGATTAAAAAATTATTTTTAATACCTAACTTCAATTCCAACAGAGTTATTTACTAATAAACAAATTTGTTGATAATATTATGTTACGCTCGGGCTTGAACCACGAACGTACACTAATATAAAATGCGAATAGATTGAGAATATGAGATGAGGAAGAATTGAAATTGAGATGAGAAATAGAGATTTTAGAGTTAAGATGAGATAAGAAGGGAAAGGAGATGAGAAATAGCGAGAGTTAGATGAGAGAGAGAATATTGATCTCAACTTGAGACAAATTTTAGATATTTTGATTGAATGCCCAACATTACAGCAATTTTCACTTATTTATAACAAGCTAACAAGTAAATGCAATGTATCTAACCAACTTTAGAACAATCTAGAATGTATCTTAACTAAGTAGTATTTGAGTGAATTATTTTGGCGCCTAAAAATATCAACTAACAGCAGCACAGCAGCAGTGTAGCACGCAGCAGTACCAGCATAACAGAATTCAACATCTTTTGCCGCCAACAGCTTTCCCGCCTTATTTGCCCATTTAAAATTCGAGTCTCGTATTCTCGGTTTGTAACATATTATTTTTGAATTACTAACAGAGTTATTACTACAAACAATCTCGTTAGTTTTGTCCAATAGCTATCACCAACAGGCAAAATCATATTACCAATAAATAAATTATTAGTATTGAACCAATACTAATAGAGACATTTATTAACAAACAGATTTATTGCTAATATTATTTTTACTATATTAAATAACTCATTACTGACAAAAAAAAATCATTATTTTTAAAATAGAAAATTTAATAGTACTTAATTTTTTAAACTCAATTTTTATTTCCCTCCATAATTTTCATTTCCCCCTTAATTTTCCCCCCCAATACTTGCAATTTTAACCTAAAATTAAATTAATACTAAATATTGAAAAGTAAGTACCGCCCATTCTTCATTTCCACCCTTTTCTCTCCCAAAGCCTGCAGCGCACCACGCCAGCCACCACACCGACCACCGCGTTGGCCACCACACCGACCACCACGCTAGCCACCGCATTCAGTCTGCCGTCCGTTCATCTGTGCTCACGCTAGGCACAACACCCTAAATTTTTGGTATTAAACATGAACGTTTTGTATGCAGTTACATTTTATTTTGTTTAAAACATGTGAATCTATTATATGAGATATAAATTTTGCTGAAATTTATGTTGGTCGTTGCTAGTTATTGAGTAGTTTTGTGGTGGGAGTTGCTTCCCCTGCTGCGATTTTATGTTGTCTCGGTCAGTCATCTCTCTCTCTTTTACTTTGTCGATTATTGTTTAATTTTTCCATAATTTTATAAATTTATACTATTTTGAGTGATTTAGAGCTCTAATTATTGTATTATTAAGTTTAAATTTAGGGTTCATGGCCACCAAGAGCCTATGGAATTGTGGAGGGCAGTAGAGGCTCGAGAATATATGAGAGGTGTGGTTAATATTGTCGTGTGACATATTCTAGATGGTTATTTTATAAGATTGTGATGTTTTTATGGATTAGTTGGCATATCTTAATAATTAAAAAAAAAATTCATGACTTCTAGATAGTGCATTTAAGGTGTTTGTTGATTTGCCTCAATGAATTTTGTTATAGAGTACATCTTGTATTTGGTTCCATTTGGTTTACTTGTTTGTAGAGACACTAGAATATACGAGAGACATGGTTAATGTTGTCATTGTGACATATTTTGGATGGTTATTTTATATGATTGTGATGTTTTTATAGATTAATTGGCATATGTTGATGATTATCAAAAATTCATGATTTCTAGATAGTGCATATAAGGTGTTTGTTGATTTGCCTCAATGAATTTCATTATAGAGTGCGTCTTGTATTTGGTTCCATTTGGTTTACTTGTTGTTTGTAGAGGCACGAGAATATATGAGAGGCATTGTTAATGTTGTCGTTGTGACATATTCTGGATGGTTATTTTATATGATTGTGATGTTTTTATGGATTAATTGGCATATCTTGATGATTATCACAAATTCATGAGTTCTAGATAGTGCATATAAGGTGTTTGTTGATTTGCCTCAATGAATTTCGTTATAGAGTGCATCTTGTAATTGGTTCCATTTTGTTTACCTATTGTTTCTAGTGGACTTTGGAAGTCATGTCTTTATATTGAATGCAATGTTTTGTTATTCTAATATTTTATATAATATTGACTCTATTCGTTTTTCAAATCGTTTAGGTATTTCCATCGGTGTGTTATTCTATACTTATACCTAAAATGGCACCTAATAAGGATTGTATGGCATTTGTAACTTATGATGACAATATGATGTGAGGTTAGTAACTTATAATGACCAGTATACGTTGACTAATTACTTCCTTTTTTTATTATATGATTGGTTCATTGATTTCTTCATCTATCTTATGACATTGCAGTATTGAATCGAGAAGCCATTATGGTTAAGAGTGAAACTGGGAGGTACAATGTTTACATATGTTATGGTATTTTGATCATGTTTTGAGATATTGCTTATATTTTTAATTCCTTGAAAATTATAATATCCGGGTTAATATCTTGTGATTGAAGTGGGAAAAAGGGGATTTTTGTACCACTTATTGGGTTCGATTTCTATATATTGTTTGAAGAAATTCACGCAAAGTGTTAAGATTTCATTTTAATGTTGGAATGGCACTTCTAAAATGTAGTTTGATTGAAATCAATAATTTCTTTGGCGATGTTTGTTTCATGTTGATTTATGCTTGTGGGGCTAGTATTTTAGGTTGGCTTTTTTTTTTTCCCTCTCTCTCTCTCTCAAATTTTAAAGTTTGGTTGTAACATTACTAGGAAATGAGGTGGACAATGGATAACTCTATACTGAAGTTGTATGTATATTGAGTTTGGGTAGTTGATCAATGATCTTATCACTTCAACCTAGTTTTGTTATTGAGTATGAAGCGTTTCTTTGAGTTTGATTTGATCTCTCTCTTTTGCTATCTTCGTGGCGTTGGTTACTTTGAGCTTTTGCTTCTGGTTTTTGATGTGTGGATTTGACGGTACGAAAAGTTTCTCAGAGACTAGAATGGTAGAGAATCCACTAGTCATTATAGTAGCCAAGTCAATTATGTTTTTTACCTTTGCTATAAATACATCAAAATATTATTATAGTAGTGCCATTTGACGTATGTCAATTTAGATTATCGTTTACATTTTTCTTATGTATTGATTACTTGTTTTTGTATTATGCAGGATAATACTACAAGGTGGATGATGCTTGTGAGGCAATGGATGATGCTTTGGAACTACATATATATTTTAGAATGATTTTAAGTGTTTTACTAATTTATGAACATTATTTTGGTTATCATTTTGGCATCGGTGATTGAATATTTGTTTTTTTTGATTGTGGAACATTAGTGACATTTGATGACTTTTGTTAATTGATGAAGAAAATTTATTTTTTTTTTCCAATTGATTAATTTGGCTTATTGTTGTTTTGATTTATGTTTTAAGTAATTTCATTTTCGTTTTGATGAATATGTTTGATAGTAGTCTCTTACAATGAAGCTTTGTCGTAAAAATTGATTATGACAAGTGTAATTGGAAACACTTAACAATATGATGAAGATTGTCATATCGAATTCTTTTTGGAACGTGTCATAAGGAACTTTGATGGTATAAATATTATATTTGCGATGGGATTACTCCTATTACAAGTGAAGTTGCGACGGGTGTTTGTTTCAGTCGTCAATGCATTTGCGACGGGTTAAACTCCTATCGTAAACGAATTTGTGACGGGTTTTGCTTCTGTCGCAAATGTATTTGTGACGGTTTTTTGCTCCAGTCGTAAACGCATTTGCGACGGTTTTTGTCCCGTCGCAAATGTATTTACGACGGTTTTAAATTTGTCGTCGCAAAAAGGCATTAGCAACGGAGGATATAGCGATGGTTCACGAAGGTATAGTTTCCCGTCGTAAAATGTCTTTAACGATGAGAAACAGGCTAATAGTGACGGTGTTTTCCTGTCGTAAATAAGCAAATTTCTGGTAGTGACCCCGATGACACACATGAGTGTAAACGGGGAATAAAACAACAAACAACTAAAACAAAACAAAAAAGAGCAAGCTCGATAAAATAAACTTGCCAACACCGAGATAGTTTAAAACACCATAAGCAGCCCCACCATGCCAAAATAAAGACCCACCGAAACAAGGGAAACCAAACAAAAAAAGAGCAGCAGGGGCAAGAACCCCCCAAAAGAAGGCTTCCAACATAAATTGATGGAGGACAATGGACAAAGTTCAACCGAAGGAAAACTAACTCAAAACACCGGAATAGCGGGACAAGCACCTAAAAGAAACTCATTCACGAGGATTCCATTAAAGTAAAATATTTTCCACCCAACGGGAGAAAGTGACTTCCTTTATAGAAGGGCTGAAAATAACAATCCATGTGGCCTAAATTTTAACCTAGTGCATAACCATGTTCATCGATCCAAACAATCAATGGACTAGAATGAACAGCAAGAGATCAAAAAAAGCATCAAAATTCATAATTTCATACTGAGGATCGGATAAGCTCTTGTCTTAGACTAAACTATCCTATTCAATGTATTTTTCGGTCAATATCAATATTCTAACACTTTAAATATGTCCATTATTTCAGACCTGAACATAGCGAGATATAATATTGATAGAACGTTGAATGACTGACCAATGATCGAATTGCATAAAAGCCAATTCAATATAGCCATTGTCCAAATAGCTAGGTCTGATCCAGGCATACTACTTGGAATGATCTCGAACACCTTTGCAATCACTAGTACTAGTATGATGGCGAAGCATAGCCATTATATTGGTGTTGTGACCCACACAATTTTCTCAATTTGGATCAAATCTAGGCACTACTATTATGGGTCAAGCATTAGGGCGCGTCCTTCCCAGGAGATGCCTTAAACAATTTTTTCCATTACAATGTAAAAAAGGGTGAGATAACAATATATGGAGTGCGTGGACATCTAAAATAGACAAAGTAACCCTGGGCTTGATGAACGTCAAGGCAACCCTTACTGTCGCTCATTTACAATCAAAGAAGGATCACCTAGACTAATTGTTAGAATATGTTGTATAGGTATTTTATGTTTACGTATTGGGCACATTGGGCCTCTGCTTGTAACCCTATGCACTGTATAGTTTTTCTATAAATGTACGAGCTGCATTAGGTGTGCTTCTCATTCTTTTATGGTATCAGAGCTAACCTTAAAAAGGAAAACCCTAGCATCCCTCTCATATGACAAACAATTCAGGTATCCGAACGTCCCTATCTCCCTATCATGGTCTTAATAAAATTTTTTGTAGGAAATGGTGTGTCTCTTCGCATTACTGGAATTGGATCATGTTCTATCTCTACTCCCATGGGTTAGTTTGTCTTAAATAAAGTTTTATTTGTCCCAGGGCTATCTAAAATATTTATTTTCTATTCGTTAATTTTGTTTCTATAATAACTGCCTTCTTGAATTTGACTCTCTTGGTTTTTCTATCAAGGATCCTAAATCGAAGTCCACCTTCATCAGGTGTGTCAGTCCTAGGCCTCTCTTTACCGTACTAGCATCAGCTTCCATTACTACGTCGTTCGTTGCGTCTCACATCTCCTCCTCTCTTTGGCACCGTCGCTTAGGACATCCAGGGGAGCAAGTTTTGTCCACTTGTTATTTCTTGTTCCAGTTCTTTTTGGAGTCTAGTTTGTGTGATGCTTGCCAACTAGGTAAGCACAATCGTTTGCCTTCTTAGAATACTATTACTAGTACTACTCGTCCTTTCGATATCGTTCATTCTAATGCATGAACATCGCCTATTTTTAGTTTTAGTAGTTTTAAGTATTACTTGTCATTTTTGGATGATTACTTTCATTTGTGTGGATTTATTTTATGCATGCCAAATCTGAGGTATTCGATTTATTTATTCAGTTTCATAATCTCATATTGAATAAATTTGGTGCTGAGATTAAATAGTTTCAGTTTGATATGATAATGACACAGAATAAATCAATCATGATCTTAATGGAATTTTTATGCTGCAGGGTATTCTTAGTCGAGTCTCTTGTCCACATACCTCCCAATAAAATGAGAAGGCTAAGTGTATGCACCGGACTATAGGCAATATGATGTGTTCTCTTCTTTTCCAAGCATGTATGCTTCTGGAGTATTGGGTCGAAGTTGTTCTTGTTGCTACTCCCATTATAAATCTATTACCTTCTACATCCACAAAGGAAAAGATACCATATCAGCATCTATATGAAAAAGAAGGTTCACTATGATCATCTTTGGGTTTTTTCCATGCTTGTAATCCAAACTTGAGTGCAACTGCACCACATAAACTAGCTCTTTGGTCCACCTTGTGTGTTTTCTTAGATATCCATTAATCCGTAAAGGCTATAAATGTCTGGATCTCTCTACTAACAAAGTCATTATCTTGAAGCATGTTATGTCTTATGAAACATATTTTCCTTTTGCAAGATTGGGTGCTTTTTCTTAAGCTACAATGCAACGTCTTCATCAATCCTTCTCGTCTTCGCTCGCATCATCTCCTTTTTCAGGGTTTTCTCCCCCCACACCTACTACCAATGATGAACCCTGCCTCGCACTACAGTTGGCTGCCTCACCGCACCCACCGTTGTTGCACCCAAGATGGCTTCGGTCCCACCTGTAGGGCCCGCAGCCACTAGCACCCTCCGCGTCTATTCATCCTATGATCACTTGCTTTAAAGTTGGTATTGTGAAACCCCTCCTCAAGCCTTCTATGCTTGCTCATACTGTGTTGCTTGATTTTCTATACTCTTATAAGCAGGCTTTTGATGATGATAATTGGCGCAACACAATGCTCAATTAGAATAATGCTCTCCTTCGTAACAAGACTTGGACTTTCGTTCCTAAACCCACTCATGCTAATGTCATTGGCTTTAAATGGGTTCTTCTTTTAAAACAGACTTCCATTAGTCAAGTTGAATGCTATAAAGACCGCTTAATTGCACAGGGATTTACATAAAGGTATGGGATTGATTATGGTGAAACCTTTAGCCTTGTTGTTAAACCTACTATAGTTTGTATCGTTTTGACCATTGCCACTTCACGAAAGTGGACTATTCATCAGCTGGATGTTAAGAATGCTTTTTCTCTATGGTACTCTCAATGAAGAAGTTTATATGAAGCAGCCACCTGGATTCATCAATTCTTAAATTTCTGATCACGTTTGCAAATTAAACAAGTCTCTTTATGGTCTCAAATAGGCACCCCACATTTGGTATACTCGCTTTGCTAACTTTCTTCATCGTCTTGGATTCATTAGTTGTAAGTCCGATTCGTTGCCATTTGTCTTACATCGTGGCTCTGACATGGCTATATTGTTAGTTTATGTGGATGACATTGTTCTCATTGCTTCTTCTAGCTTGCTTCTTCATGCATTGCTTTACTCTCTTTGCTGATATGACTAATCTAGGGCGTCTCAATTGTTTTCTTGGGCTTTCAATCGCTTATTCACCGATAGGTCTAATTTTGTCTCAATCCAAATATGCTCACTATCTGCTTGACAAGACCAACATGCTTTCGTGCGAACCCCTCGCAGTACCCATAGATTCCAAGTCCAAACTTTCATTGCTTGATGGAGAGCTCATGGCCGACCCTACTCTATATCGGTCCATTGTTGTTGCCTTACAATATGTTACCTTTACTCGTCCCGACGTTTCTTATGTAGTGTAATAGGTGTGTCTCTTTATGCATGCTCCATGTCTACCATACTGGATGGCTGTCATACACATTCTTTGATACATTCATGGCACAATTGATCATGGTTTAACGATATCTCCTACTCACATGGATCAATTCGTGGCATATTCAGATGCTGATCGGGCTGGATATCCCGATACTCGTCGCTCCACATCTAGTTTAAGTATTTTTTCTAGGAAATATATCGTTTTCTAGTCTTCTAAGCGCCAGCCTATGGTCTCCCGATCCAATGAAGAAGCCAAATACCCTGCCGGTGCTAATGCCGTCTCATAATGTTGTTGGGTCCGACCTTTACTTACCGAATTTGGTCTTCTTCTTTCAGAGCTACTTTGGTTTATTGTGACAATGTTTTGTCTACGTACATGTTAACTAATCCTGTGCAGCATGTTCACACCAGACATATTGAGAATGACATCCACTTTGTTCGTGAACGGATTCATATGGTTCTGGCTCGAGTCCCTCATGTACCTTCCTCTCAACAAGTTGCAGACATCTTCATAAGGAGTCTTTCATAGAATCATTTTCTTCTTTTTAAGCACAACCTTCGCATTCGATTATCTCATGTTTCGGTTGAGGAAGGATGTTAAAATATATTGTATATGTATCTTATATTTATATATCAGGCCCATTGGGCCTCTGCTTGTAACCCTATGTATTATATAGTTTCTCTATAAATATATGAGAGGGTTCCTGCATTAGTTGTGCTCCTCATTCTTTCACTAATCTAGACTTGAGCATGTATTATTAAGCTTGGATTTTGCTTGTTAGAAACATTTAGATACACAAATTTGCTTAGTATTGGCATTAAACTAAATGAGTCAACTTGAATTTTACTTGACCGCAAACGTGTAAAGCCTTCTAAGTTAAATAGTGAGCCAACTTGACTCAATTGTACTCATAAATTTTGAAACCAAGAGACCTTGATTTAGAAATTGAGCATCATGTTTGCTCTTTTTGTTTGCCTAGTGTATGTGTTTGTGGTTGCCATTAATATAAATCAAACAGAAATGAAAAAAGGGACTCACATCAACATGGGAGCGAGCCTAAATTCTAGACTGCACATATTTGACCTCAACCAATCACTTTTTTGAGGAAGAGGGATGGTGCTTTTGGTGAATCTGACTTCAATTTGAAACTTATGTGGATTAAGCTTCTGCTCTAATTAAGGAGACCTTTTTTTTTGTGTGGATTTTTATGTGTGTGTGTGTGTACGTGCAAGAGAGAGAGAGAATGAAAGGATATGAACCTGGCTCAAGTGGCAGTTAGGGTGACGAAGCAAATCCGACAGATACCTTTCCTCGTACACTTAAAAGTTAGGAATTAGGATGGAGACAAACTTAAGAGCTTAGAAGTCCGCTTAAAAGCCCGAGTCAATCAAATTTTTAGGCCTACCACCCTGGCTTGTATTAACTTGAATGAGTTAGAGTTTGACAAAAGATAGATGAAGCAAATCGTATTTGGGTTATTGAATGAGGACCAATGCAATCAAGGTCAAACATCGATTGTCAAAGCCCTTAAATGATAATGTAACACCCCCAAACATTAATATCGAATAGGCTTAAGTCAAAGGGCATTACATGGCCGTACTACAATGAATCCCCTCATCATAGTACGAAACCCAAAATCTTCGATCAAAATTCCTCAGATTTTCATAAATTTTCCCAACACGTACGACATCAAACCCAAATACATCATCACTAACGACTTAAAACTAGTAGTGCGGAAGCTCAAAATTATAACACCTCAAATAGTCCATCATATTCTATTACAAACTTATTTAAATATCTAAACCTCGAAACTGACATAATTCCCGAAACAATACGTCGCTTTGCCTTCCTCGTTCTTCTATAATTGCCACGAGCTATTAATCTGAAAAGTAAATGAATTGGGTGAGCAAACAACATGCTCAGTAAGTACACCACACTCCCTACCCGGATCAGACATATTATTTAAAATAGATAAAATTTCAATCAAAACCAGTAAAAATCAATTTGTTTTTAAAATCATGTTAGGATATCACAAATCATTGTTACATAATTCAGCGCATTTCACAAGAAGTCTTTGGTAAAACAATTAAAATCTCTTTTATTTCCAACATTCACTAAGAAACATAAATCATCACTTTATACTTTTAAATACGGCCATCGGACAATGTCCGTCCCATGCCGGACCGAGCACGACTCTGAAGCAAGGTCCGTCCCATACCAAACTGAGCTCCTTGAAATCGATCCGAGGATCGACTGCTCTGATTTTACTTTATGCTTTAAATCAACTCGCAAATACACTTTGGTAAAACTTACAGACACATCGAATACTACGGCCGGTATTATACTCGCGATAGGGTCACTGATCGAAGTTCACTTTTCACATATTTGAACCGGTTCTAAGTCGACAAATCCGCTAGGATCAAACATAGATCTATGTGCCACTATTATTTCCGTGACAGGGTCACAGATCGACTTTTCACATTTTATAGTCGACAAACCCCGGAGGGTTAACGTAGTTATCTGTGAGCTCTTCCCATAAAACCTTTAAAATTCAAATCACAAGTTCACAATAATTTCCTTCTATGTAGCGATTGGGATTCGGACGTCTCCCCCGCGTCGTCATACGTACCAGGATTTAAACGTCTCCCCCACGTACGCTTATACAGCCAGGATCAATATAATATGTTAAAATATCAAATCAACCTTTTATGTAGTAACCGGGATTTGGACGTCTCCCCCGCGTCACCATACGCACCGGGATTCGGCCGTCGTCCTCGCGTACGCTTACATAATCAGTATAAATCCAATATAGTTCAAACCTTTAATTCAAATCATAGGAGTAGGAATCACATATTTAAAATTCAAACCAACGTATAAGTCAATTTAATTCAAACCATAAGAGTAGGAATCACATATTTAAAACTCAAACCAATGTATAAGTCAGTTTAATTCAAACCATAAGAGTAGGAATTACATATTTAAAACTCAAATCAATGTATAAGTCAGTTTAATTCAAACCATAAGAGTAGGAATCACATATATAAGAGTAGGAATCACATATTTAAACACCAATCCAACATATAAATCAGTATAATTCAATTTATAAGGGTATAAACCACACAATCAAATAACACATATGCCCAATCCTATTTAACAAATCAATAAATCATTCACAGTGTAAATCTCACAAATCAAGTCATTTAAAGCAATTTTTCGTAGTTAACAAACAAGTAGGGAAAGTGGTATACTTACATCACTAGCTTAAATCCAAACAACTTTAACTTCTAAGCTACCGGGGAAGTGGCGGTACCGGCAAGACGGCGATGCCTGCATGGCTGCTGGAGCCGTACCGACGAGGCGGCCGGATCTGTACCGGCGTGGTGGCGACACCGGCGAGGCGAGGGGAGAGAGAGAGTCGTGGGTGGTGGAGAGAGAACCGAGAGGAGAGAGAGAGTTGTGGGGCGGGGTGTGAGATTTGAGGGGTTGAGGTGAGGGGTATTTATAGCCCCCAGGAGGACGGACGGTACTGTGGTGGTGGGAGACAGTACCGGGGTACCGTGGTGGTCGGCGTCATACCGCGTGGGTCAGGCGATACCGTGGTGGTCGGAGTCGTACCGCGTGGGTCAGGCGGTACCGCGTGGGTCGAGTCGAACGGTACCTGCGAGAGTTGGGCGGCACCGACGCGGGTGAGGCAGTGATGAGAGAGATGACGCGTGAGGGAGAGAGGTAAAACTGGGAGAGAAAGAGACGCGTGGGGTGGGGGGAAATTTTTATCAATTTATTATTTATTTTTTTGTTTTTTCTTTTCTTTTCTTCTTTTTCCTTTTCCTTTCCCTTTTCTTTTTCATTTATTATTATTATTATTATTATTACTACTACCACTACATATATACATACTTCAATTATTTTAGTATTATTAGATAATACCTTAATGATAATTAGTCCATTAACTTAATTATATTTCAATACCTAACCTAACTTAATTAGACTGGATATTTAATCCATTAATTTATTCCAATCAGCATAGTAGTGGATTTTTGTATTATTATAATGCCTAACCCAGTTCAGTTATCCTGGATTTCACATATTATATTACCTAATCCAATTTAAATAAACTGGGTATTACAGATAATGCAAACCTAAGTTTATCTGACTCACTAAGCAGTGATACTGATGTTAAGGACAATGCAATCAAGGTCAAACCTTGGCTGTCAAAGCCTTAAAGCAATGCCTTAATTCATAACTTGTTGATTGAGGGAACAGATTAAAACAGAGAATTCATATCTTAAACCTGAAAAGTTGTGTTGCCTTGAAGAAAGCAAGTACAAGAAAGATCTACGCTAAGTTAGGCTAAGTTAAGTTACACAACTCCTAGGTAAAAAGCACAAGTGTGTTGTAAAGAAACTTAAAGAAATTTCTATAGTGGTGCTAGACACTTTACAACTATAATAGTGTCTCTTATTTATAGAAAAAAGGAAATAAATGTTGCATCCTATTCTGTTGGTATTTCCTTCTCACGTCTACATTAATGCTTCTTTGGCCCATTGAATGCGCATTGATCATGCCCTAGGATTGTGTGCTTGAGTGTCTTTATGGAAGCCCAATGTTCGCATAACTCGTTGGAGTCCCTTCTAGATGCCTCACGTTCTTTTTGATAAACTTAAGCCCATGTATACGGAAATGTGCTCCAAGTAACTGTCTTAAGCTTCTGAACCACCTATCATGCAGCCTTTTAGGAAGTCACTCGAGCTTGAGCCTCCTTTTCTCCCTTCAACCATCTCGAATGGTTGATACCCTTTAAGGGATTTTAACTCTTCAACCAACTGGGCTTGAGATGCCATTGTCTTAATATCCAAAGGCCTAACATCCCTCGAGGATGGCCCCACGTGATAAACACGTGACTTTTAGACTCAAAACAACATCGTCCTAACTTCCTCGAGTTCAGGGTGTAAATGCCCCTATTTTGGCCGTTGGTAATTTCAGATTTCCAACGGGTAAAATTATACTTGATTTGACCCTCAACGGCTACAGGGAGCTTGAGAGAGTGCAGTTTGGCGTTTCAACTTTCTTCGTTCCTGCACGTCTATAAATGTGATAGTTAGGGCTTCAAAAAGTTTTACTTTTCACTCTGTGCTCTATTTCCGTTGCGACTGAGTGCTTTGACACTTGCTCCAACTTTCGAAATTTTGTTCTCTATTGTTGATTTCGTCCTTAGAGCTTTGTGAATCCTTCAAACTATTAGTAATGGCTCAAATTACCTATGTTGTCTCTGCTCCCATTCCTCAGGCTGACAGCCCTATAGAGCAATTGACACGTCGGGTTTAATCAGAATTTTCAATGGTTTTAGATAAACTCTAAAACCATATTGACCTCTATACCATCGAGGAGGATCTTTTTTGAATGATGGATAATGGTCCTTCGTCTCCCTTCCAACCATGTGCCCTAGGGACAATCTTTGACCCTCTGTTGACTTTTCCAGCCTCAAGGGCATATTTCCTAATTCTGTCCCCCTTTGACTTGGCAAACCACTAGCCTTGAATCCTCTCTCACAAATATATTGGGAACTCGCATATCTAGGAGAGTTTGCAGGCAAATAATCAATGCCTCACACTCAACCATATTGTTAGAATACTTGCCTACCAAGGTAACAACAAGCTTACTGATGATCCCAGTAGAAGACTCAATCACAATTCCCCCTACGACACATGATTTGGTCCTTGATCCATCAAAATATAATTTCCAAGGGACCATTTCAACCACCAAGTGTTCAAATGGCTCATGGATTGCTTCAGTTTGAATATTTGGATGGTCAGCCAAGAAGTTTGCTAGAGCTTGATGCTTTACTAACTTTTGTGACACATAGATTAATTCAAATTAAAGTAGAGCAATACTCCAGTTATTTAATTTTCCTCTCATTAAGGGTCCATCTAACATATATTTAAGGTAATTTGTTTGAGCAACCACACAGATGGTAAATGCTAAGAAGTAATGTCTTAACTTTATAGATGAGTAATAGAGAGGTAGACACAATTTCTCAATGGAAGAATATTTGATTTCACACTCATTTAAACAATAGCTTAGGTGGAACACAACATTTTCATACCCTTACTTGTACTAGCAGACAACAGATTGACTCATTAGAACTAGAGACACTGATCTTCAACGGTTTGCCCTGCTTAGGTGGAATCAACACTAGTGGCCTGATCAAATAATCCTTGATGGCCGCAAAGGCTGCTTGGTGTTGCTCCTCCTATTTAAAGTCCTTTTCAGACTTAAGCCTAAATAATAGAGAGAAGACTTTAGTCTTTCATGCGAAATTTGAAATAAAACGTCTTAATAAATTAACCTGCCCCAAGAAATGTTGGCTTTGTTTATATCAACCTCAATCCCCTCTGATGTACTAAAAATCCAAGGAAATTCCTAGCACGAACTTCAAAGGAACACTTCAGTGGGTTCATTTAGAGGTCATGGTTCCGTATTCGAAAGAAGGCATTTCTCAGGTTCTCCAAGTGTTCAACATGGGACTTTGACTTTCCCACGATGTCATCAATATAGACTTTCATGGTCTCGCCCATGAGGTCATGAAAGAGCATGCTCATGGCTCTTTAGTAGGTAATGCCAGCATTCTTTAATCCAAATGGCATGACCACCCATTTAAAGGTCCCTATTGACCTAGGATATCTAAATGCGGTTTTGTGAGTATCTTCCGAAGTAATCATGACTTGGTAATACCCACAATAGCCATCCATAAAAGACATTGCCACATGCCTCGAGGTTGAATCAATAAGGAGGCCAGCTATAGGCATACAATATTTATCTTTTAGGGTGGCTGTATTTAGATCTATGAAGTTAATATAACTCTAATCTTGCCATTCTTTTTAATAATTGGAATGATATTTTCCAACCACTGAATGTACTTGGCTATTTTGATGAACTTGGCCTTTAAGAGCCTCTTAATTTCCTCTGTGACCAAAATCTATCACTTCTTGAGACATTCCTCTTTGGGCTTAAATTATGGGCCTCGAGCCCAGCTTGATAGGTAATCTGTGTTCAACAACTTTCTTTTTTAGGCCAGGCATCTCGTGATAGTCTCAAGCAAAGCATTCCTTTGAACTTGAGGAATAAGGTAATGTATTGCTTCCTCTACTCTTTAGGAAGCAAAGCACTGACATAGGTAGGCCTCGGGTCTTCTACTGAACCCAAGTCAACCTTGAGGAGATGGTCCTGAACTTCAGCCCTCAAGTCCTCTATTTTAGCTGGTGCTGCTCTTAGATCAGACAGCTCCACTTCTTTTTCTTATATCAGCTGGACTTCAAAGCCTTTTTCAAAAATAATGGTTGTTGTGCATATAATTGATCCTTAGCACGCTAAGCCACTAGCTTTGCAATGGCTGAGGAAATGGCCCTTTAAGCCTTCATGGGAAGACTTTGCTTCCCTCGACAATGCTTCTCACGTACCTTGAAAGTCCCCTTCATCCAAAAGGGCTCTCTTACATTCCTAAAAGTCAGAGCCATCTAACTCCACATTAGCCTGATCAAACTCAGCCTCAGTGAGTGGGCTCACAAAGATGGCTATTAGATTTTCATGTTGGGCATTTTGATGAGTGGTCCTTCTCACAAGTAATAGTCCCATGCCATCCTCATAGAATTTTGTCTCAATGAAGTTGGAGCAAGCCGTGATTTACTTGTCATCTGCCATAACAACCTCATACTTATCATGGTTCCAGAAGATTAACAACTGGTGGAGTGAAGACGGGATACAATAGTTGCCATGTAGCCAATCTCTCCCAAGCAATGCATTATTGCTTGAGGTGGTACCCACTATAAAGAAAATTGTTAACTAACTTAGATTGCCAACAGTCAACTCAATCGGGATGACCCTTTCAGGCATGGTAATGGCACCAGAGAAGCCACAGATTGCCACATCAGAAGTTATTAAGTCATCTCAAGATTTGCCAATAACCCTCAACATTTAAGAAGGAAAGATGTTGATGGCTGCGCCTTTATCCACTAAGACTTTATTCATGAGAATGCAATCAAATTTGGCTTTGGTGTATAGAAGCTTAATGTGTTTGTTAGCAGTAGTAGGACCATCAAACATCATCTTCATCACGTCAGGAAAGTTATCTGTTGACTTGGATGTTGAAGACTTAACTTTAAAAGAAAAAAAAGATCTGAATTACCATTGAGAGCTGTCACTTCAGCCATGTTCTCCATATGGGGATCATCATCTAATGTTATTACATCCCCTTTGAGGCTCCCCTACGTCTTAGTTGCCATGAACTCCAAAGGAAGGAGCAGGGAAATTCTAATGTCAGCTTGTTCATGGAGTGACCCAAATTGTATATGGATACCTGGTCAGTCTCCTTTCCAGGACTGTCATCAATTTGCACGTTCTGGTCTTGAGATCTTTTGGTTCAACCTTGCAGGTTTTAGACTCCTCCATTGGTTTGGGGAAGTCTTTCTCCATGGAAGTCATTCTTTATATTAGACCACGTTGGATTTACACGGTCCATAGGTTCCAATAGATTGGTGTTGAGGGGATTGTAATCCTCCTTGTCATCTGATTTCTTCAAGCCCGAGGACTCTTGGCAAGCTTATCCCACCAAAATTCTTTTCCTTATGAAGATGAGAAGCTAGCTATCTTTTGAGCTTCCTATGTGGCTCACTTTTAGTGCCAGCATCTAGAGGTTTTTCCTTGCCTTTTGGCGCCTTGAGATCCATTGGTTCAGTACACTTGTCCTCATGGCCTCTGTCTTCCTTATTAGAATCCATGGCCGAACAAGTATTAGGCCTTCGTCTTGCTACCTTCTTGCTAAGCAGCCTCCTCTTTTAAGTTTGCGTAACCTTGGAAGAGCTAGCATTTTCTTGCTCTAGTTGATTTCTCCTCTATACATTACCAAAGTGAAGCTCTGAGGGTTGTTGCCCTTGTTTTCATGATCCCAAGTTGGTGTCCACTTCAATCAGGTGGTATTTTGGGTTCTTCTATGGATGTCGAGT
The DNA here is from genome assembly GCA_018398585.1 of Simmondsia chinensis. Taxonomy (NCBI): domain Eukaryota; kingdom Viridiplantae; phylum Streptophyta; class Magnoliopsida; order Caryophyllales; family Simmondsiaceae; genus Simmondsia; species Simmondsia chinensis. The sequence continues at coordinate 26,926,763 of JAGTTD010000010.1, read as the reverse complement.
CCTTATGATTAGCTGAGCCTTTGACGTAGAATCTTTAGTTGGCTCGTGCATGAAGGACTTCTCAAATGGCATCTTTACCTCCAAGAGTGGATCTGTAGGGAAAATATAATCAAGGAGGAGCTTAAGCTTCCTCATCGCCCCTTGTATCTTCCCGTGGTAGTCGCGACATACTTTGTAGGATACTCTCCCTAGGTCTCGAGATACTCTCTCTCTGCTTGTCAAATTTGTGATCTGTCCAGGAACACCGTTGATTTTCATAGTTAATTCCTCAGCCACTGACAACGAAATGGTTGACTTGTTGCGAAGTTTGCTCAATAGGCTTATGAAAATCAAACACTTTTTGGTGGAATGGAGCTCAGTGATATACCAATGACATATCTCATCATCCAACACATGCACAGGTGCCAGGAATCTCAAGATTCTCTCAAGAACCAACATGGGGAATTGGCTATTTGCTATCCTTACCTTCTGAATATTGTTCAAGACCATTGCTCTCCTACAAGAGGGCAAGTGATTAGTTTGAACAATGTTTCAAAATAGTATCAATGATGTTAACTTAAACATGACTAAGGAATGGATCCTTGTGGACACCCATTTACCTTTCTCCGGGGAAAATGAATTCCCTTGCCTCAATGGCATCCTAAACTATGTTCCTGAAGATTACGCAATTCCTTTTTGAGTGGGTGAAAGAATCATGCCACTTACAGTATACCTTCTCCTTTAGTGATTGGGTTAGATTTCCTATGTTTCCCCCTAACCATGAGCTTATTATTCGTCTCAAGCCAATCAAATATAATATTAGCTTTTGAGAGGTCAAATGAGTATTTTCTGAAGTCTTGGGACTAGTTTCACTTCTTGGCTTTAATATCATTATTTACCAAAGGACTATAAAACATGGGAGGTCCTTTGACATATTCAATAACATCGATTTCGCATGGAGGATCTTCTTCCTCGTCAATCAGGTCATGTATGTAGGCTCCATACATGATATTCTTCTTTAGGCTTTCTTCCTTCAAGACAGACTCATACGTAGCGGCACACTCTACTAACTGAAGGAGAGTTGTGAAGTTTGAGTTTTCAAATTTCTTCCTAAACTCAATATCCAATCTGTTTAAATCCAACTTGGCATATTCAACCTCAGGAAGAGTCAGTATGCATTTTAACCTGACTCTTTTGAACCGGTTAATATAATCCTCAACATATTCACTTGGCTTTTGTCTCATTCGAGCCAATCCTATCATAGAGGTTCCTAGTTCCATTTTTTGGAATTGGGCCTGAAATTGTCTGGCTATGTCATACCAATTGTAAATGGAATTAGGTGGTAAACTAATGTACCGCTGGAACCCCATCCCTGCCAAAGAACTAGAGAACAACCTAAGTTTCAAGTACAGGTTATCAGTTGTCTCTTGCTTTGGCAGTTGAATCTTGCCAAATGCTCGAGAGCAGATATGCTCCCTTCTTTTGAGAAGAAAGTAACCTCGGGAATCTTATATCCTTGAGGGAAGGGGTGGTCCCTGCCAATATAGTAAGGGTATGATTTAATATAAAGGGGTCTACTGACCTTTCTGAAGCCTGACCCATACATTTGCTTAATAAGGGTAGCTAATTGGTCTTGAAGGGGTAGATTTGGCATATGGTTTTGCGCCTACCATTGCCTTTCAAAGGGCTGAGGATCTCGTGGGGGATCCACAGGATACATTTGGCCCCGATAATAGTTGGATGTGGAAAGGAATGTTGTCCCACATATGCAGGCCCCTTGATCATTCTGCCATTTGGTTAATTGGTCATGAAGTATGGACAGATAGATCCTTGGATATGTGGCATGCCTGAAGGCACACCAACATTAACAGGCTATTGGGCCATCCTAGCCTGATCAAACCCTAAGGTCTGATCTTGAAGATGCAGGAAGTTAGCTTTCCCCCCAGTCTCATATGTAAAAAGAGGCCCAGGAGGAGGACATCGATCCCCAGCATTGGAAATTTGCCCCTGCGTACCTACTCCGAGGCTCTAATTAGGCATTAAGGCAGCCTCTCCAACATAAGGAGGGTTTGGACGGTCATGCCTCACTGTCTCAGCGATAAGTGTGACCTGAACATTGGTGTTGAGAAGAGAATAAGCTCGAGAATATTATTTCTTTGAGGGAATACGCTCCCTTCTTTTGAGAAAAGAGTCAGCTCAGGAATCTTATATCCTCGAGGGAATGGTCCCTGTCAATATAGTTAGGGTATGATATAAAGGGGTCTATTGACCTTTCTGAGGCCTGACCCATGCATCTGCTTAATAAGGGTAGCCAATTGGTCTTAGAGGGGTAGGTTTGGCACATGATTATGTGCCTACTTATGGCCCCCAAAGGGATGAGGATCTCGAGGGAGATCTACAAGATATGCTGGGCCCCAATAATAGTTATATGTGGAAAGGAATGATGTCCCACATATGTAGGCCCCTTGATCATTTTGGCCATTTGGCTAATTGGCCATGAAGTATGGACAAAAAGATCATTGGATATGTTGCATGCCTGAAGGCACACCTACATTAACAAGCTATTAGGCCATCCTAGCCTGAACAAACCCCAAGGTCTGATCTTGTGGATGCAGGAAGTTTGCTTCCCTTCCTTCCTCCCCCCCTCCCCCAGTCTCATATATAAAAAGAGGCCTAGGAGGAGAACATTGATCCCCAGCATTGAAAATTTGCCCCTGTGTACCTAATCTGAGGCTCTAATTAGGCCTCAAGGTAGCCTCTCCAACATACGAAGGGTATGGATGGTTGTGCCCCACTATCTCAGTGATAGGCGTGACTTAAACATTGGTGTTGAGGCCCTTAAAGCCAAGGTATATACTTGGTTCAAAGGGCCAACAAATCCATAGGTTGTGCAGTCATTCTTATAGCTAGAATCCAAGTGAATGGCACTTGGGTTAGCCATAGTTGGGTTCCCTCTTCTCTCAGTGATAGTGTTATAAACCTAAGCCACTGGCATTCGCGAGTTTGATGGAACATCATAAGGGTACCCAATGGGAACTGAGGGAGGAGGAACGGGCCCTAACTGCATAATGTCCTCTCTAACAGCTTGACCTCAGCGATTATGAGTCTTACCTTGCCTGATCATGATAGGCTCGACTTGAACTACTGTCCGCCTTGCCATGTCCTTAGCTATAAGGGTAGCGTTGGAAGATAGGACTGAGTTCATTTCAACCAAGACTCTAGTAGTTTCTTTATGAAGCCTTTCATTCATTGAGGTCCTAACATTGATAATGGCTCTCATTGCGGCTGAATTTTCATGCTGAACCACTAGAGTACGCTCTGTCTCAACACGTTAATTTTCATGGACCTCTTTCATAGCCTGTTCAAGCCTTTGATCAGCAAGTTCCATTCGGCATTTGAGCATGGCCTTGAAACTCTTTCATGGACCTACACTTTCATTATCACAATTATGACTTGTGTCATCCCCCCGTGAAGCCAGGCTTTGTTCTAAGGGGCGCTCAAGTGGAGACCTAATCAAGGCTAACCCTTTAGGTTCCTTAGGTTATTATATATATATATATATATATATATATATATATATATATATATCTTCTAGTTCTGACCATTGGTGAATGGTGTGAGACTATATTTGATAATCCACAGTGGGTTTAAAGACAATTGCGCCTTGTGTTGAGTCTTCCACTATGGTCGCCAAAAGGCATGCCCAAGCATGCAGAAAGGGACTCACAACAACATGGGAGCGGGCTTGGATTCTGGACTGCATGTGTTTGACCTCAACCAATCACCTTTTCGAGGAAAAGGAAGGGTACTTTTGGTGAATCTGACTTCAGTTTGCAACTTTTTTAGATTTTGCTTATGCTCTAATTAAGAAGACTTTTATATTTTTTGTGTGGATATATATATATATATATATATATATATATATATATATATATAAGAGGATATGGACATGGCTCAAATGGCAGTTAGGATGACGGAGCAAAGTCCATAGGAATCTTTCCTCATACATTTAACATCTAGGAACTGTGGTGGAGACAAACTCAAAAGCTCAGCAATCCACTTACAAGCTCGAGTTAATTAGATTTTTAGGCCTAACACCCTTGACTTGTAGTAGCTCGAATGAGTTAGAATTTGACAAGAAATAAATGAAGCAAACCTGATTTGGGTTACTAGATTAGGACAAAAGCAATCAAGGTCAAGCCTTAGCCATCAAAGCCCATAAGCAATAACACAAACCTAAGTTTACCTAACTTATTAAGCATTGACATCGATGTTAAGACCAATGCAATCAATATCAAACCTCAGCCATCAAAGCCTTAAAGGAATACCTCAATTCTCAACTTGTGATTGTGGGAGCACATCAAAATACAGATTTCATACCTGAAACCCGAGAAGTTGTATTGCCTTGAAGAAAGCAAGTACAAGAAAGATCTTCACTAAGCTAGACTAAGTTAAGTCATGCTACTCCTAGGTAAAAAGTACAAGTGTGCTGTAAAGAAACTTAAAGAAGTTTCTATGGTAGTGCTGGACACTTTACAACTATAATAGTATCTCTTATTTATAGAAAAAAGAAAATAACTGATGCTTCCTATTCTTCTGGCATTTCCTTCCCTTGTTTACCTCAATGCTTCTTTTCCATGTTGAATATGCATTGATTGTGCCCTGGGATTGTGTGCTCGAGTGTCTTTCTGGAAGCCCCACATCTGCATAACTCATTGGAGTCCATTCTAAATGCCCTCACGTTCTTTTGGATAGACTTGAGGCCTACGTATTTGTTAATGCGCTCCAAGTAATTGCCATGAGCTTCAAAACTACCTATCTTGCAACCTTCTGAGAAGTCCCTCGAGCTCGAGCCTCCGTTAGCCCCTTCAACCATCTCAAATGGTTGATACCCTTTAAGAGATTTTAACTCTTGAACCAATTGGGCTCGAGACGATGTTATCTTAACATCTAAAGGTCCAACATCCCTCAAGGATGGCCCCACTTTATAAACACATGACTTTTAGCCTCAAAACGGTGTCGTCCCAACTCCCTGAAGTTTGGAATGTAAACACATCACACAGATTAAAGTCATATAGTAAGATCTTATGTTTGAATCTCATCATTCTAAGCTTATTTAATTTTTAAACAAAAAGGAGTTAACTACACATTATTGTCATAAGGTAGGTTGAAATTGGTTTTAATCAACTTTCAAAATGAACTTTTAATCCCCACCCTACCTCATTGTTTATTTTGATATTATATTGATGATCAACAGGCTATAGGGAGTCTGTTGATACTCAACAATAGTTATGAAGGTGGACAATAGATGAGGGCTAATGAGGGACAGAGGAAGGGAAGCATTGGTGGTGGGTAGGAGGGTTCATGTGTCCCTTGCGTGAATGATGCCTCTTCCAAAAGTGTCCTTCCTCTGATACCTCCGTTTGCTCAATTATTTAACGGCAACGTGAGGGTGGGAGGAAAGGGAGGGGCTGCAAGTAGGGTAAAGATTTGAAGGCAGGGAAGGGGAATTGGAGCGTCAGGGGTAAGGATCCAATTTTGGTATGGTCCTCGGTTTTCAAGTTGAGCTTATTTTGGTTTTGGTCCAAGCCCGCCCAAACCAGAAAAACTTGAGACTAAACCAAAGCCCAATTGATGTTGTTGGGGATTCTGTGTTTTTTATTAGATTATAAATAGATTAGTCCATACTTAGACTCTGTTTGGTACATGAAATTAAAATTGAACTATAGAATTGCAATTGTAATTCCAATTCTGATAGAACTGGAATTCTAGTGGAGTTAAAATTCTATTGTTTGGTTCATAAAAGGAATTGGAGATTCGAATTATAATTTCATAATGATTTGAATCATCAAGGGTTTTCTGTCAATTGAGTTGGAGTGTTTCAAGTTTAAATCAACTACAGTTGGATTTTGGTTGGAGTGATTCACATTGTGTTCAAGTCGCGTCAGATCATTTGGTGTTCAAGTTACCTCGTATTTTCAATTAATCAGGTTAGGTCTTTTCGGGATTCAAGCTAGTTATGATCGGGTTTGAGTTCATTCATTTCAAGCTCGAGTCATTTTAGTTTTGGGACAAATGAATTGTATCATTTCAAATTTTGAGTTATCTTAGGTTGAGTATGAGATGGATTAGGTCATTTTGGCTCATATTAAGTTTTTGGGTCAATTTGGTTGGGTCTTTTTCACTTCAACTCAACTTGTTTACATCATATTCAGGTCAAGTAGTTTCATTTTTTGGATTTGGGTCATTTCGAGTTTTGAGTTAATCGGGTTGGGTCACTTCGGATTTTGAGCTAAGGTGATTTCGATCATTTCAAGATCAAGTAATTTGAGTTGGATGATTTCAAGTTTGGGTCAAATTATAGGTTGTGTCTAAGTCTTTAGATTTTGAGTTATCTTGGATTTAGATTAATCAAGTAAGGCCATTTTTGGGTTTTAGATTAATGGAATTAATATGAAATTGCAATTCCTTACCCCGACCTTTAGGAATTGGAAAGTATGATTTTCAATTAAACTCTAAATCCACGAAATTGGGCAGTGAAATTGTAATTTCAATTCTAGCAGGTGAACCCAACAATAAAATTAAAAATTTGGGCTCCAATTCCATGTTTCAAACACAACCTTATAACATTTAGGCTTGAAATTAGTAAAAAAAAAGTAGTCTATAAACATCTATATTAAATTGTCTTATTTGTTTTAATGATAAACTATTACATTATATATATTGCTACGACTTATTTATAATTATTTCTAGTTATAATCTTATTATAATAATAATAATAATAATAATAATTTTATTGGACAATAATATTATCCAAAAGAAAATTTATGGGGGTTCAATGACCAAAATGGCAAGTGATCAAGGAAAATAGAAGAAAAGTCACCATCATACCCTACCAGATCACCCCACCTCGCTTTTGTCTCCATCTGTTGTGGGCAACACACTACACCGCTTTGAAGGAGGAGGTGCATGAAACCCCATCCCCCGTGTCTCTTCTTCCCTCTTTTCTTCTTCTCCTACCTTAATCCCCAAGAAAACCGTATAAAGAACCCCTTTTTCTCTGTATTCTTGTCTGTCATCGCTCGTCACTATCCCTGTAAAATTGATTTCCCTTACAATCAATCGAGCTGAAGAAGCAATAAAGAACACTCCCAGTGACAGATTACAACGCACAAAAGACTCAACGGAGCTGTAAAACGGCGCCGTTTTGAGATGCTTCTTGTTCCAATCTTGGATTCGCTTTCTTCTCGATTTCTTTGTATCACATCCTTTATACTCTCGACTCTATAGATTCTTTCTGTCTTATCTCTTTGTAGATTTTGCAATTTTTGATTCGATGTTGTGCTTTAATCCCTAGTGATGATGATGCTTAATTGAATAGTTGTGGTGGGAATCTTGAGATCGTAAAACCCATCAAGAATCTTGAAAAACCCTTGTGCGGTCTTTTTTTTTTTTTTTTTTTTTCCCTGTTTTGGGTCATTTGGGGGTTGATTTGTGAAGATTTTTTGGTTAGATAGATGGTTTTTGATCAGAACTCAGCACCTGAAGATCTGATACCTATAAATGTTGCTAGGAGCAATGTTGATGAGACCCGCATTGCCCCCGGTCGGGCCCCCGGGGCATCGTATTCTAGCAGCCCCCATTCTATGCCTGTTTACTACACGGTAACGCCGTCGGATAGTGGTTCTGTTGCTGGCTTAGGGTTTGGAGGGGCTAATTTTGGGCAGGCAACGGCTGTGCCAGGGTGGGTCCCACAAATGCCTTTGCCCGTTAATACTCCCAGTGTTAGCCCATCTGGGTATGTTTATAGTCCAAATATTGGGGAACGGGTTGGTGGCAATGGTGCTAATCAAGCTACTGATGATGGTGGTGAGGGTTCGGTGTCAGGGAAGAAGGTGAAGTTTTTGTGTAGTTTCGGGGGGAAGATACTTCCTCGGCCGAGTGATGGGATGTTGAGATATGTTGGAGGGCAAACTCGGATTATCAGTGTTAGGAGGGATGTGAGTTTTAGTGAATTGGTTCAGAAGATGGTGGACGTTTATGGGCAGCCTGTGGTGATAAAGTACCAGCTTCCTGATGAGGATTTCGATGCCCTTGTGTCAGTTTCTTGTCCTGATGATCTCGATAATATGATGGAAGAGTATGAGAAGTTGATGGAGAGGTCCTCGAATGGGTCTGCAAAGCTTAGGGTGTTTCTGTTTTCTGCTTCAGAACTTGATGCTTCTGGTGTGGTGCAGCTTGGAGAACTGCAAGATACTGGACAGAGATATGTGGACGCTGTTAATGGAATTGTAGAAGGGCCTGCCGTTGGTATTACGAGGAAGGAAAGTATTGCAAGTGCAGCTTCAACCCAGAATTCCGATGTGAGTGGGACAGAGGCAGTTGATGCCGCAGCAGTTGTTCAGGATGTTATGGGGCCACCATCAACCAGCATGTTCTCCCCTAGAAGTGACTCAGCTGCCTCTAATGACAATGCTTCGAGGTTGGTGTCTGTAGAAGCCAATGCTACAGCTTATGCTGAAGCTACTGCACTTCCCATGGTTTCTCCCGTACCCATATCGACTCCTCAAGCTGCATCTTCGCAGCCTGAGATTGAGTTGGAAAGATCAACGGCCTTTCCTGCACCACCACCACCGCTGAATTTCATGCCTCCTCGATCTTCATATTTGCAAGGTTATGTGGATCCTTGCCCAGCTGTGCTTAGCCGAAGTGAGTATCAAAGGCTTCCTTCCCAGGTCGTGTATGCAAATCCTCAGGTATTGGGAACTCCTACTCCTGTACTTGTTCAGCCACAGTTCCGTGAAAATGCTCCAGGCATGGTGCCTCAGCAATTTATACCTGCACTGCATATGACAACAGCTCCCCCTTCTTCAAACTTAAGCATGAACCCAAATACCGTTCGGCCACTGATGCAAGCTCCAAGGTTTGTTGCGGTTCCTGCTGACAAAAACTTCAGTGCATATCATGCCCAGGTCCCTCCTGTTAGTGTTGGAGCGGGCTATGGCTGGCAGCAGGTTCCATCACAAGAGCATGTAGCCTCCTTATCTAAGGGATGGATGCCTCATCAACAGGTGGTATTACCTGAAAAAGACCTCAGAACGCTAGACTGCATTATGTGTCAGAAAGCGTTGCCTCATATGCATTCGGACACGGTGGTGCAGGACCAGAGAGATAACAGTTCGACCACTCTCTCTGATACAATCTCTACTTACCACAGTCTTCGTCCAGAGGATATAGCCAGAATCTCTCCAGCGAACATGGTGGTTGCTAGTGAGCCTTTAGGAGAAGGCACTTCTGATCAACATGCACCTAGTCCTACTACAATAATTTCTGGTCCAACAAATTATGATACTGGAAGCTCTCACCCAGTGGCAACTGGGGCCCCCCAAAATTTGGCTTCCATGGGTGTATCAGGTGAACTGCAGACTCCTTATGCTGCAACAACTGGAAATTTCCCTCAATCTCGCTTAGGAGATGCTGTCCAGAAGCATTTTGTTCCTCCCTCAAGCCAGGTTGAGCAGGAATTCTTACTGAATAAACCTCGTAATGGTGATAATTCCACTGGTGCTGTTCCTTTCCAAATTCCAGAACCGCTTGCTGGTGAAAAGGCAAAAGAATACCCTTTCCAGATCCCGGCTTCTATCTTTAAGGAGGAAACAGCTGCCATGGGCATCTCACATAGACACCTAAGACCAGTTGATGGAAGAATAGAGGACGTCCTGATAAACCGGCCTGAAATTCTTTTGAGTCATGAGCATAAGAAGCCACCTGTTGAGCAGCCTAATAGTAAGCCAGCGCCTCTTGTTGAAATACATCAGACGGGGCTGAGCAAAATGTTTCCCTACTCCACCAGGGAAGTATCTTACCAGCATAACGTTCGGCCTGTGGAGTCATACGAAATGGCACAAGTCCCTATCCTTGGAAATTCAGGATCAAATCCACAGCTACAGCATGGAATTCACCAAACTGATGGTATTCCTGCATTTCCTGGGGTTAATCCAGCTTGTATGGCTGATCAGGTTTCACCTGGAAGCAACGGGAAGGAAGATGCTCCCAGATTTGAGCCAGTGGTGGCCTCTAGTGATTTTGAAACTCTAATCACAAATAGTAATGTTCAGTCTTCAATATCCCCTCCTAATCGTAGCGATGATATGATTGACACTGGAAACTCCCTATTCAGTAATCAAGATCCTTGGAATATTAGGTGTGATCCTCACTTCCCTCCTCCGAAGCCTAGCAAACTTGTAACTAAAAAGGAAGCTCCTGTTCTGAGGGATGCACAACTTGACAATCGACTGGGAAATGCTGGAGAACTGAATGCAGAAGCACATTTTGTCGATGGAGTTCACCACGTGTCAGATCAATATCCTTCTGGAAAGGGTCAGAGCCTATTGTTTCAGCAGCTCCTTATATGTGTTCTTTTCCCTTTTATTATCTATCTGTTGACTTTTCTTTTGGTGGCTTTTTTGTTCTAGATTCAGCAGAGGAGCACATGAAGCAGGAACTTAAGGCAACGGCCGAAGGAGTGGCAGCTTCAGTTCTGCGGACATCTTTAAATCCGGACTTGTCTTTCAGTGAGAGAGATATCTCTGGTTCTTCCATCAGACATGAAAGAGGGGAACTTCCTAATAACAGCGACGCAACAATACAAGTTAAAATTGAGGTCACTGAGAACACTTAATTTTTCTGTGTTCTTTTTGTAGTTAACCAACTCTTGCCTGCTTTTGCAATGTCAGTGATACACTCCATGGTTTCAAAATTGTCTGTTTAACTGTTTGTCTTACTTTTGGCATTTTTCTAATATAATTCAGGCCATGAATATCAAACCAGAGAAGACAAATTTTGGGTTCCCACTATCAGACGGGATTGGTCGGCTGCAGGTTCAGAACACATATCCCTTTCAGTACGGTCGTAGTGATTATTGATTCACGACTAACTTAAGGCCACTGATATGGATATGGCAGATTATCAAGAACAGTGATCTTGAAGAACAGCGTGAATTGGGTTCTGGAACCTTTGGTACAGTTTATCATGGAAAATGGAGGGGTACGGATGTTGCGATCAAACGGATAAATGATAGATGCTTTGCTGGGAAGCCTTCTGAGCAAGAAAGAATGGTAGGTGATTTTGCTTTTACTGTGAGCACATCCTTTCACTGTATTTCACTAATATTATTCTCTTACATTTTATCAGAGGGATGACTTCTGGAATGAAGCCATTAAACTTGCAGACTTGCACCATCCAAACGTTGTAGCATTCTACGGTGTTGTTCTTGATGGTCCTGGGGATTCTGTGGCTACTGTAACTGAATACATGGTTAATGGTTCTCTAAGAAATGCTTTGCAAAAGAATGAAAGGTATAAGCAACTTCCATTTCCTTTTTGAGATTTTCATAATCTCTAATCTTTCACTACCATTTTATGCTCTTTTGTTTTTGGCTTTGCTTCTTCAACCATTTCCTTTGTTTTCCCTGGGTTGGGGGTTATTGAAGTAAACTGATTGATATTTCTATTACTCAGGAACCTTGACAAGCGAAAACGTCTTTTGATTGCCATGGACGTGGCCTTTGGGATGGAGTATTTACATTCAAAAAATATCGTCCATTTTGACCTGAAGAGTGACAACTTGCTTGTCAACCTTCGAGATCCTCATCGGCCCATATGCAAGGTTGGTGGAATGTGATTCATTACATTTTTGTAGTAAAGAGCAGAATGTTTATCTGTAAATTTTGATACTTTGGTGGGAATTGCCTTGCTGAACTTGCTGCTTTTACATTGTCTTTGATACAAATGTTTTGCGCCAACATTATTACTTAAATTATTACTTAAAGTCTTTGTGTTTGGTACCAGCCTTAACATGATTAGGTTGCTTCTAATATTTGTTGTATAAACCCTTGTCTCATGAAGCATCTTTCCATTCAGTTTCTTTTGGGAGTGACTTTCACATACTGGATGTTTTTGGATGTGTTTTGGGCACCCTGAACTATTAGAATTTACAACTGGGAGATTCAATGGATCCATTGTATCATTTGTCATGAATAATCATGGCTCAATGTATAAATCTAGCAGGCATCATGTCCAGCACCTTTTTTAGTCCATTTTTGCGATGTGCAAGTGTTCCAGGGACTAGTGAAACATCCCTCATCAATCCACCTCACTTCTTTTCTCGCATTTTTGCGTCTTCATTGACTATTCGTCTTGCAATGACTTCTTCAAGTTATAGCCTGGGAAGATTATTTAAGTGCATTCCAATTCCGTGCTCCATCTGACCATTGCTGGTGCGACTTATCCCTTCTATCGTATTATTTATCAGGCTTTTCCATGTCTCAATTGTCCTAATTGTTTTTGGACACCATCTTCTTCCTCTTTCTTGTTTATATGTTCTATCTCGAGTTCGTGCAACACCTGCCTTTCTGTTCTCTCCAAAATCAAAAGGAAAATAAGCTGAATATAGGTCCCTTTGGAAACGGCCTCTGTACAGGATAGCACCCTGTAGGGGTGAGATTGCGCACATTTTACCCTCCCCAGACCCTGCCTTGGAGGTAGCCTCTCTAAGGCACAGGGTGGTGGTGGTTTTTCTAAGATGAATATAAAATGCTTGCGGTCATACTCATATAGGCCATGGTTCTCATGTAACTCGGGGGTGAAAATTCCATTGGTCGTTTTTTTTTTTTTTTTTTCCCAGCTGAATGTTTCTCTTTTCCTAGAGAATTGATTTGAGTCTGAAAAATTTGAAGCATATAAGCAAGGTGTATAATGAGCCATATATCCTTGAATAATAGTGTTTTTTCCAAGATCCATCGATACATCCAGAAATCGCGTGAAGTCTTGCTAAAAGGCTTGCATTATGCTACTGTGTACTGCCTGTCTTTTCATCTTTTACCTTTTCACTTAAATGCGTCTGTGCCCTTATCTGATTTTGCTTGAAACAGCATGTGTCAGTTATGTGTTATGACGAACCAATGCTGTGGTCAATTAATCTTGATGTGGTGAAAGTACACTCAAAATTAAGGAGCTAGGATGAGATGTTCTAGTTTGAAAACTGGTCGCGCTAACTTCGGTTTTAAAAAAAAAAAAAACAAAAACACTAAACAAAACCCTACTGAAGTACCTGTTTATGGGGTGCCAGGTAGGAGATTTGGGTCTGTCCAAAGTGAAGTGTCAGACATTGATATCAGGTGGAGTTCGGGGTACCCTGCCTTGGATGGCACCTGAGCTCTTGAATGGCAGCAGCAGCTTAGTCTCCGAGAAGGTTTTTTCTTACTCCATCTCTATTTTTTTGTCCTCGTTAACTTTTCAAAATCAAACTAACCCAATTTCGATTGTAAATTTTGCCAATTCTTTTCGTTGGTTATGTTAGGGAGCTGACTAGCTCGTGAGCCCTCGTGTTCAAAATCGTCATAAAGCTCGAAAATCTTGGCTTGTTTCAAGCTTGAGCAGAGCTAAGCCGGCTCGTTTTGCTTATTAGGCCGAACTCAAGCCTAGTGAAGCTCAGGCTTACAAGCTTACTAGCCTAAATGAACTTATCTTAATATAATTTTAGGCAAAATATAGTTAGACCCCTTGAACTTTGCAATTAACCACAACATATCCCTATACTTTCAATTTCATAAAATAGCCCATCGAACTTTGCAATTAAACACAACACACCTCCTACACTTTCAATTTCATAAAATAGCTCCCTGAACTTTGTAATTAAACACAACACACCCCCTGCACTTTCAATTTCATAAAATAGCCCCCAAACTTTGTAATTAGACACAACACACCCCATATACTTTTAATTTCATAAAATAGCTCCTTGAACTTTGTTATTACATATCCTCCCCCCCCGGCGGGGGGTGCGAACTATATATAATAATATTTTTTAACTTAAATAAAAATTAGAATAATAAATTTTAAACTAAAAAAACTATCAAATTAAAAATCAGAAATTTTCTAGTTTTATACACACTATAGAAATTTATATTTTTAGACAAAAGGTTGGAGCATTATATTTCTACGTAAAAGATAAGAGGATTTTCTGATATTTACATAAGATAATTGTTTTAACTAATTATAGTAAGAACATTATAAATTTGAAAGATAACGAAATATATTTTTTTTTAATATTCAAAAAAAAACTATAAGATAAAATATAATAATTTTTAAAAAAATAAATTCTAAAATCAGATTAAAAATTTAAAACTAAGAAAATGTATGAAATTAAAAATTTAAAAATAAATACTGAAAAATAATTTTTTAAAAACATGGAAAAATAAAATTTAAAAACATTATTATATTTTTTCAAGTTTTTCCAAGAAAATATCTTTCTATAACTTGTTTCATTTTTAATTTCATCCTTTTTTTAAATTGAAATTTATTATGTCTAAGGGGTGTGTTATGTTTAGTAACAAAGTTCGAGAGATGAGTTCTGTTTAATAATAAAGTTTAGTGGGCTATTTTATGAAATTGAAAGTGCAGGGGATGTGTTGTGTTTAATTGCAAAGTTCAGGGGGCTATTTTTTAAAATTGAAAGTGATGGGGGTGTGCTATCTTTAATTGCAGAATTTAGGGGGATATTTTGTGAAATTGAAAGTGCAAGGGGTGTTTTATGTTTAATTGCAAAGTTCAAGGGGATATTTTATGAAATTAAAAGTGCAGGGGGTGTGTTGCAATTAATTGCGAAGTTAAGGGGATCTTAATATATTTTGCCCAATTATTTTTTTAGCTTTAATATGTGAGCTCCGACTTTGAGCCGTAACAAGCCTAATTTGAGTCTAAAAGTTGCAAGCTTAGTTTGGAGTAAGTCAAGCTCGGTTCAAGCTCAAGCCCACCAAGCTGAGCTTGAGCTTGAAGTTTTTTTGGCTCAGCGAGCTTCAAGCTAAGCTTGAGGCAAGCTGAATGTAAATGAGCTGAGCCTCAAGCTTAACGAGTTCAGGCTGTGCTCGGCTCAAATACACCCTTAGTTTATGTTTTATTGAATGTCATCTAAACTGTATTTATTCTAAGTTTTGTAAAACTTGGATTCTGAACTCCGACTTCGGAAGTTGAGAATAGTAAAAATGGATGGAAGGATTATTGCTGCTCTGCTTTACTTGTTTCTTGTTCTCCATCCAAGTAGATCTTACGATATTTCTCCATCGTATATGCTAATTATAGATGTTGGAATGTCGCTTATATTTTAACATCATACAGGTTGATGTTTTCTCGTTCGGCATTGTTATGTGGGAACTTCTAACGGGAGAGGAGCCGTACGCAGACTTGCACTATGGGGCTATCATTGGTAAGGACCCATCTCTTTTTGCTCAAGTTTTGGATAACCGAGCACCCTATCATTTGAACTAGAAGTTCCATCTCAAAACCAATTGACAATGGATTGAGTAGTTTCCTTGGTATATATTAGGTGTTTTTCCTCACACATGGTTGATGTGGGATGTATTAAACCACCACGCTTTGCATCTCGTGTCCATGCAATTTGGCTTTGCACTATATATCTACTATCTGTTGAGCACTGCAATCCAACGCCACTATTGACACCTTATAGTATTTGGTTTGTACTAGATATCTAGTCCTAAGTGGATATTGCAATATTAGCTCACTGTCACGCACTGAACATGGCTTTGCACTACAGTCCCCTCTAGTCTCAGGCGAACACTAATACTAGGGTCAGCATTTAAGACTCGGACGTGAGCTTAAATAATTTCAATGGCAGTGGACAATGCCTTACGTCACACACTAGGCCCTGATAAGACCGTTGGATGCCATTTGGTCCACCCATATGACCAATGAACAACCCCATAAGACCAACAATCCACGGTCCAATATCAATGACTCTAGTACCAATGGAACACACTCAAGGAGATTCTATCCCAATCGGAGCTCTCATAGTATATATTTTAGTGTTCTCACATATGATCGATGTGAAACATATCAAACCCTAACCCTGACTGACCCCTCCTCAAAAAAGGGTATAATATTTATCATCTATGGAGAAGAAACTCATGGCATTAACTGTTCCTTTGGACTCTTGAATGATGAAAACAGGAGGAATAGTGAGCAACACATTGAGGCCAGCGGTGCCAGAAAACTGTGACCCAGAATGGAGATTGCTGATGGAAAGATGCTGGTCTGCTGAGCCTTCCGAGCGTCCCAACTTCACTGACATTGCTAATGAGCTCCGTGCCATTGCTTCTAAGCTTACCCCCAAGGGACAAACTTCACCACCTGCTGCACCTACCAATGCCTAAATGTGTTTCACAGGCAAGGATTAAATGCCTTGTACATTTTGTCATATTAAGTAACTTTATGCGTGTGTGTGTATATATATATATATATATGTACATATAAAGCTACTTAAATGCATATCCTTGCCTGTGTTTCAGTTGGTTCCGTGGTTAGTATCCTTTTATATTTTGTCCTTAAAAGGGGAATGTTTGTTTTAGGTAACTTGAAAGGCAGTCTTCTAGTCCTTGTTTTGGGCTCTCTTTGTTTTTTTGATTTACCTTTTAATTTCTTCGTCCATATGCGTCAAAAATTCAAAGTGCTTTAAATTATATATGAGATCTGTTGGTTATCTTCTCACTCGTTCTCTCTCTTTACAAACATTCAACAATTACTCTGCACTGTTGCCACTGATTCACGGTACGAGACCTGTGGTAACAGGTCAGTAATTTCAAGTCAGAATTCAGAATACAAGTAAACCCATCAGATCGATCACGACTCAGGTGAGAAAATGAGAGTGAGTGAATTATGGACCACTCATTTGGCCATTGACGTCATCCTCCTTTCATTTAACTTCACCCTACCCCCCTCCTCCACTACAACAAGAACAACAACAGAACCAGTGCCTCAAGAGCTCCCACCTAAGCGGGGTCGGGGGGTGGATGGATACAGCCTTACCCCTTCAGGGTGACCCTATCGAGAGTCTGTTTCCGAGGACTTCCAACCTTATAAGGTTGACAACACGAGGATTTTTCAAGAGGTCACCCCACCTCCCCTAAATGAGTGAAAAGGAGTTCATACTCACCCTCTTACTCTCATTTGAGTCATCCTATTTTCTTATATATATATATATATTCCAGATAACGTTTAAAATTAAACAAGAATGAACATTGCATACTGTTTGTACAAGGAGGGCACGCTGAAAGGTACAGGATGGTTGATACATGTTAAGCCAAAACTACAAGATGTTTTTTTCCAAAATGCTTTCATTTTCACGAGGTAATGTTATTGTCTAGATAAAAATTATTAGTGCTAGAGCCAATTTGTAAAATTTTGTGGATATAATTCATTATATGTCATATTATTGCTCTGGTAATAATAATTATTGTCTTGACAATATGCCTTTTTATATATCTATTAAATATTATGTGCTTCTGGTACTTCGTAGAAATATTTAGCCGAAAAAAAAAAGATTGAAGGATGATGATAGTCAAGGTAGGGTAGGAGATAGGGAAGGCTTAGCAACTTGAAGCTCACCACAATTGCTAATGAAGATGGTCTTAAGGGGTCTATTCCATAAAGTTCGTGCATTCTGTGCTCTTTCATCCCCAATTAACTCCGCGAAGTCATTGAATTGTCGGATCCTCTTAGATGGTTGATATGTTGGTGTCGAAGCGATTGCTGTTAGTACGTCCATCCCTGTTCATTCATAAATCCCGAGTCATTCCATATGTATTATCTAATTCCATTATATTTGCTTGGCCTTTGTTTAGTTCAACAGAAGTCCTTTCTATCTCAGTTTTTTGATCTTTTATGGTACTCTATCGCAACAATAGATCAAGGAGAGTGTTTTTCTATTGTAGAGGAGAAAATGATATCCTCTTAACAACAGGGAGCAATTTCACTTTGTGAGGGAGGATAACCTTTTTTTTTTTTGGCCAATCTTACATACTTAGCTAAACATCATAGACTTCTAATGAAACATGACGTTGTGCAACTCATATAATGAATCTGATTTCATAAAAAAGACCCGAAAATCTAGAGAAAGCTATTTGTAGTTAAATGGTTTTCAAGCAAAACCGGTATAAATTCTATTGGATTGAGGATCCATGCACTTGATCATATGAGATACTACTACCAAAAATCAGATTCAATTGCTAAAGGTTTTTCTAAGAAAATCAAACTCTACTAGAGATTTTCCATTGTTTGTTTCAACAGAAAATGTGCTCTCAACTTACGACATGCTTGTGTTTGGTTTAAAAAATAACATCTTCGGTCCATTATCAAACCCGACTAGTCATTTTTCAGTCTAATCCTTGTCCCACTTTAATACCATTTACAATTCATGATTCCATCTAGTTCATTTTGATCGGACTGATGCATAGCCTGAAACTTTTTAAGCCGCTTAGACTGATGACTTTTCTTCTTTTACAAGGGCAGTTATTTTCATTCAATGGGTGAAAAAGCTTTTCCTTTAGAAAATGCACGCCAAACAAAGGAAAAGAGGGAAACCAATTACTAGAATTTATTTTTCCACCTAAACAAAGGGAGCCACTACTTGAATAGATTGAGTTAAAGATTCTATATGCATGTTCGTCTTTATCTCTATCCTTATCCTTATTTTATCTTTATCTTATCTTCCGATTTCTGCCTGATGTGGCTTGGTTTGAGTTTGTTGTTTTGCTCGTCGAGTGTTTTGCCCTACTCATGCTCATGCTTTGTTTGCTTTCCTACTGCCGGGTCTCATGTTCTAGGCTGTGGACCAGCTTCCCAAGTTGAGGGTCCTCGGAAACAACCTCTCTTCAGGGTAGCACCCGGAAGGGGGAAGGCAGCGTACATCTAACCCCCCCCCCCCGACCCTTCGTATGCGGGAGCCCTTAGAAGTATTGGGTTCGTTGTTGTTGTTGTTGTACTCTATATGCATGTTAATTAACAAATTTTCACAACCCAATTGTGAAAAGAGAGACACTAGTATTAATCAGTCCTATAATGCAACCATAATGCTATGAAGCAAGACAAAACTGACCTTCAAGGACAACTCCAAAGACAATGTTCTTGCCATCAAGTTCAGGGCAAGGGCCAGGCCCAGTTGTGATCAAGAACTCTACATTATGGTAATCCGGGTCCAACTTCACCTCTCCATCATCATCATTCTCCGATAAGCACAATGAAACCACACCGCCTCTAGAATGTTCCAACATAAACGCCTTCGACTCGACTGTTTCTGTATTCCGTGCCAATCTTAGAGGCTTACCTATCTCTCCCATCTCTCTCCTCCCCTGCCGACCTGCTACAAAGAACTGGCCCGGCAGGAGTTTATGAATTGGGTTATTCTTGTATGAGGAGCCAGCAGTGCCAGTGCACATAGCCTTGAAGTTGGACACTGTGATGGGAACCAATTTACCATACAAGCCCAAGATGATCCTCCCCATAGGCTCAGAGTCTGAGCAGGGAGGGAGGTCTTGGGCTTGTGTTTGGGCTCGGAAGTAAGTGGGACAAATGCTGAAGTCTAGGAAGACGCGGTCAGTGATAGTGGTGTCTAGTGGGGGTGACGGTGGTGTGGTGGCGGTGGAGAGAGGGGCGGGGAGGGAGAGCACAGTCGAGAGGAAGAGGAGAGAGCGACGAGTGGTTTCTGGTGGTCTAGCCGCGGTGGTAAAGTGGTTAACGAGGGGGAGGAGCCCTTGAGGCTTGGGTTGTAGAGAATGGAAGGTAAACATGCTACATCACAATGGGAGAGGTGAGAGGATTGGATTGTGTTTCATGTTGTGTGGATTTGGTTGCCAATAAACCAATGGATGTGGGTCCTGCTTGGATAAAGTTTTGGATTTCTTGTAAAAGGTTGAAACGCAGCGTTTTGGGATTAAGGTGGGATTTTTGCTGCGTATTGGATGGGTGGCAAAAGTTTCTTAAGTGCATTTTTGTCAAATGGAAGATAAGAGGCCTGTCGTCCTAGTTGTACAAGGAAATCTGCATCTTCACATATGATTTACAAAAATGCTTGTGTAAGTTGGGATAATATTTTGGAAACTATCACTTAGATACCCTGAGATTTGAGTATTTATCACTTAATTATACTGACATTTTAATATATACAATTAGGCATCTTAAGTTTTAGACATTTTATCACTTAGGTACCCCAAAGTTTTAAAATTTTATCAATCACGTACCCTTTTGTTAAAAATTCGATAGATTTTTGTTAGAAAATGCTAAAATTGAATATGATTCCAACAATATATAAGTATCTTCATTAGAGTTTGATATTTTTTGCCGAAAAATGCGAAAATGACACATAATTATGATCATTTTTAAGTGGTCTACATCAATATTCGATGAATATTTTATCACAATTTGTTAAACTTTTTAAGAAAATATTGGCACTAGCTTATATATATATATATATATATATATATATATATATCATAGTATATGTATTATATTAATATTTTTTTTTTATAAAATTGATCAAAGTTTTACAAAATTCATCAAATTTCATCATAGGGTACTTACATGACAGCCTCAGGGTACTCTATTGTGTATATTAAAATGTCATGATACCTAAATAATAAATGCTCAAACTTTAGGATACCTAAGTGACAATTTTCGTAATATTTAATAGTATATAATCAATAAATTATTAAGAAATCGATTTTTGGAAAAATATTAGACTCTGTTATAAAGGAAATGACCTTCTCAAAGCATCATTATCACACACAATATGTGCTAGTTGAGGGATTGACAGAGAAAACCAAACAAATGGAGACCGGATAATGAGCTCTCACTTTGAAACCATAGCCGTTGCTATGTTGGCTTTTGTTGGATTCAAATATCCTTTCTCATTGCATAAAATTATTAATGTCAACTATGATATTTTGGATCATCAAAGGTGGCCTTAGTCTATCATTAAGAGCCTAGCCTTGGCCACATTTATGCTTTCTGTTTTTAACTGAATCATGTTGAAACCCATAGTCATCGCATAAAGAACTTTTCTAGTTGTTATCCTCTGTAATTTTAAGGATCCTTACTGTTGTAGGTTTTGACAAGTTCAAAACCCATCATGATGTGATATGCAATTACATCATTGCTTGGCTCAATAGAGTAATGTTCTAATAGGGTTATGGGAAGTTCCTCGTAGCCAATACGATGAATCTTATCATGTCATCCTTTCTTACATTGCCTTCTCTAATAATTTTGATTCCTTCCAAATCCTGAATAAAGAAGCTAGACTGTATGTATTCTAGAATCCATCTGTTCTTTTTCACCCACAAAATTAAAAAAAAAAAAAAAGAAAAAGAAAAAATGATCAACATTTAGCCGTTATTACCTGCAATGCAAGCAAATATCAGAATTTTGAATCCATCTATGGTCTAAATTAAACACATCACTGCCAAAAATACATGTTTGTCCTCTCTCCTCTCTGGTCATCCTTCGCAGCCACGCATGGTGGCGCATCGAATGTCACCTAGATCCATTGTTTCAGCTACGGCGCCACATGGCCAAGCTCAACTTAGATCCATACCCAATTTCATGTTTGAGTGGCTGCTTGGGGTGTCTCGTCTTCGAATTCTGCTCAAACCAACAGCCATTTTTGCCATCGTCCATCGCCGTTGTAACTCCACTAACACCTCCAATCACTACTCCTCCACCATCACACCAGCTGATCACTATCCCCACCACAAATTCCGACGATTACGCATTCCTCAACTTTGGACCCCCAATAGCCTCAATCACTGCCAGACCTATCTCTACCAATCCACTAGCTTCTTCATCGAGCTTCCTCCATCATCCTCGACAGTTCTCAACCCAAACCGCTGACAAAATCATCACCCTGCCATTTTCTCTATCTAAATAGAGTCCCCAAATTACACCCCTGCATGCCACTCGGCCACTTTCTCCTTTGGGTTACCCGACATGTTGGGCTCTAAAGAGGCGGTCTCCACTTTTGTTGATGGGCTACCAGAGAGAATGAGAAATACCTGGCTCAAGATTGTTTTATGTGGCTTCAAGTTAATCTATGATGTGTTTGTTCCTAAAAAGAGAAGAGTAAGGAATCATCTCTCTTATGGCTTTGTTAGGTTTTGCTTATGTTAGTAAAATGTCTCAAAATATACTTGGTATTTTTAGTTGGAATGCCGTGAGGAGCCCGATCGATCGGGAAAGTTACGTAAAAGAAGAACGACTGCAGTGAGCTCGTCCATCGATCGGTGAAATACCGATCAATCGAGAACCGCGTTTCCCACGCGGCTATATATAGACGTAGGGTTTACGTCAAAGCTAATCCAATTCACATGAGGTATTTTCCCCAGCGGCGCCGCAAATACAATTTGAGAGAGAGAGAAGGAGTGATTGTAATTCTTCTTTTCAATTCAATAATAAAAGCTCCGATCTTCGCCCATGGTTTTCTACTCTTTTGATTGTAAAGGGGTTTCCACATAAATCATTGTTTCGTTTGTTTCTTGTCTCTTTTAGTCCATTTATGTCTCGCATTGTTGTGGTATTTGATTCGATTGCATACCGGAAGAATTATTTATTTCCGCACAAATTGATATTAGAGCCTGGTTATTTGAATTGATACAATGGTATCAGGTATTAAGACCGAGGTAGAGAAGTTCAATGGTCAAGGAAGCTTCAGCTTATGGCAAGTCCATGTGAAAGGACTCTTGACTCAGAACGGCTTGAAGAAAGCACTGGAGGGGAAAGAGAAGAAACCCGAGACTACGACCGAGGCACAATGGGAAGAGATGGATGATAAGGCTTTCACGGCGATACAGATGTGTTTGGCTGATGATGTTCTGTCAGAGGTTTTGGAGATGGACACAGCTAAGGAGTTATAGGAGAAATTATTAGACATGTTTTGCCACAAGTCAGTCTCAAACAAACTCGTAGTGAAGCGACAGTTATTCACTTTCCGTATGACAGAAGGTACATCTCTTAAAAACCATCTTAGCGAGTTTACCTCTATTATACAAGAATTAAAGAAATTGGATGATATCCCTAAGGACGAGGATCAAGCTATGTTATTACTGTGTTCGCTCTCTAATTCGTATAAGGGCTTTGTAGAAAGCATGATATACGGAGGTAGGCCGACCATTACTGTTGATGAGGTGGAAAGAAACCTTATAATTAAAGAATGGGTAGATAGGGAGTTATCTGACTCGGTGAATGACTCAGGTAGTGGTTTGCATGTGAGAGGTAGACCAGAACATAGGGGATCCAATGGTGGGAAAACATCTAGGTCTAAATCTAGACATAAGAACCTGTCGTGCCATTACTATCACAAGAAAGGGCACATAAAGAAAGACTGTTACAAATATAAGAATAAATTGAAAGAAGGTAACAGGGGTAGGGCAAAGATAAGTGCGCTGAGGCTAGTGTTGTAGAGGATGATAGTGAAGGAGAGTTTCTATTAGTTACTAATTCTCAGTCCAGGCCCAAGGATAAGTGGGTCATGGATTTGGGTTGTTCATATCACGTTAGTCCAAATAGAGACTGGTTCTCCACGTATAAGTCTATACAAGGCAGAGTTGTTTTGATGGGTAACGACGCTGCTTGCAAGGTAGTCGGGATTGGGACAATTCGTGTGAGAATGTTTGATGGGGCTATTAGAAACTTGAGTGATGTACGTCATGTCCCGGAGTTAAAGAAGAATTTGATTTCTCTAGGTACCCTTGAGTCTAGTGGGTATAAGTACACTGCTGAATGTGGAGTTATGTGGGTCAATAAGGGTGCTTTAGTTGTGATGAAAGGAAATAGGGTTGGTACTTTGTATGAGCTTGCAGGTACAACCGTGACAGGTTCAGTTGCTGTTTTCACATCTACTATGACAGATGCAGAGATCACAAGACTGTGGTACATGAGAATGGGTCATATTAGTGATAAGGCATTATTTGAGTTGAGTAAAAGGGGACTGCTTTGTGGTCAGTCAATAGGACTAATGGAATTCTGTGAGCACTGTGTGTATGGGAAGTAGAAAAGAGCCACCTTCAAGTCAGCAGTGCATCAGACGAAGGGAACGTTAGATTACATACATTCTGATCTGTGGGGACCTTCCAGAGTGGCTTCTAAAGGTGGGTCCATGTATCTTCTAAGGTTTACTAATGATTATTCACGTAAAGTTTAGGTCTATTTTCTAAAGCAGAAAAACGAAGTGCATGATATCTTCAAGAAATGGAAGATTCTTCTTAAAAAACAGACAAGAAGCCGATAAAAAGGTTGAGGACTAATAATGGTCTTGAGTTTGTTGAAGGTGACTTCACTCGATTTTGTGAAGATCAGGGTATAGTCAGACACAAGACATGTACAGGTCGACCTCAGCAAAATGGAGTGGCTGAAAGATTGAACAGGACGTTACTTGAGAAGGCTCGATGTATGCTTTCAAATGTAGACTTGAAAAGAGAATGGTGGGTAGAAGCAGTTAGCATGGCTTGCTATCTTGTGAACAAGACACCGCATTCGTCATTGCAGATGAAGACACCTGAGGAGGTATGGTCTGGTTCTACTTCTGATTATTCGTTGATTAAAGTATTTGGTTGTCCTGCATATGCACATGTTAATGATAGAAAGCTGGAGCCTAGGGCCAAGAAATGCATCTTTCTTGGTTATTCGTCAGGTGTGAAGGGATATAGATTGTGGGATCCCAGTGCTCAGAAGTTTCTGACTAGTAGAGATGTTACCTTCAATGAGTCTGCTCTACTACATCCGCCACACACACCCTCTATTGACACTGATACAGTTCAGGTTGAGACACCTGATGTTACAGAGATACAGTCAAATCAGCAGGTCGTTCAGCTATAGAGTATTTCAGCACCTCAGGTACGAGTTTCTGATGTTGTTATTGATAATGCAGAAACAGGTCAGCAAGTGGAGAATAATACTATAGCTGGTGGTAGACCGAGGCGACAGATCAGGCCTCCAGAGAGATATGGGTATGAGGAGATGATTGCTTATGCCCTCACTATTGCCAAGTCTTTAGATGACAGTGAGCCGACTTCGTATTCAAAGGTTGTATCAAAATCAAATGCTGAGAAGTGGCTCGTTGCTATGAATGAAGAGATGCAGTCTCTTCATAAGAACCAGACATGGGAACTGGTGAAGCCTCAAACAGGAAAAGACTGATAGGTTGCAAATGGGTCTTCAAAAGAAAAGAGGGCATTCCTGGAGTTGAAGATGCAAGACACAAGGCACGTTTGGTAGCTAAAGGCTACAGTCAGGTACAAGGTGTTGATTTTCATGATATATTCTCACCTGTAGTTAGACATACTTCGATTCGTGCGCTTTTGTCTTTAGTTGCTATGCATGACTTAGAGCTTGAGCAGTTAGATGTAAAGATTGTATTTTTGCATGGTGTACTAGAAGAGAGTATCTATGTGCATCAGCCCGAGGGCTTCATTATAGAAGGAAAGGAAGATCATGTATGTTTGCTTAATAGGTCCTTATATGGCTTGAAATAGTCTCCTAGGCAGTGGTATAGGAGATTTGATCAGTTCATGACAGGTCATGGGTACATCATGAGTAAGTACGACAGCTGTGTGTACTTCAGAAAGACTGATTCAGGCTTTGTTTATTTGCTTTTGTACTTTGATGATATGTTGATTACAGCATGAGACATGAAGGATGTTGATGACTTGAAATCTATGTTGAAGAGTGAGTTTGAGATGAAAGATCTTGGAGCAGCTAAGAAGATCTTAGGCATGGAAATTCGTAGAGACTGAAAAGCCGAAAAATTATACTTGTCTCAGGAGAAGTATATTGAGAAGGTGTTAGACAGGTTTCATATGAAGGATGCTAACCCAGTTAGCACGCCCTTAGCAGCTCACTTCAGACTTTCAGCATTAGATTCGCCTCAAACAGAGGAGGATGTCAGGTACATGTCTCAGATTCCCTATTCTAGTGCAGTGGGTAGTATTATGTATGCAATGGTTTGCACATATCCAGATATTGCTTTTGCAGTGAGCAGAGTTAGTAGGCACATGGCGAATCCAGGTAGAGAACATTGGCATGCAGTGAAGTGGATTCTCAGGTATCTTCGTGGAACTTCTGATATTTGTTTGGAATATGGGAAAGCAAGTGTTGCTTGGTTGGGTATGTAGATTCTAATTATGGTGGAGACCTCGATAAGAGGAAGTCCACATCAGGGTATGTGTTTTGTTTAGGTGACACATCTATCAGTTGGAGAGCGTGTTTACAGCCTGTTACAGCACAGTCTTCTACCGAGGCCGAGTATGTGACAGTGACAGAAGCATTCAAAGAAGTAGTTTAGCTGAGAGGTCTGATCAGTGAAATCAGTGTTGAGCGGGGCACAGTTAGAGTCTACTGTGATAGTCAGTCCGCCATTCACCTTGCGAAGGATCAGATGTCACATCATGACAAAACGAAGCATATAGATGTGAAGCATCATTTTATCAGAGATCTGATTGACGAGCGGAAGGTGGAGTTGAAAAGATTTGGACTAAGGACAATCCAGCTGACATGTTCACTAAGGTTCTACCAGGGCGCAAATTCGAGCATTGCTCGAATTTGGTAGGTCTTTCCATTTGATGTGTGTTAGCCCCAGTTGAGGGGGCATTTGTGGAGAATGTGGAGTTGTTTTATTGTTGATGTTAATTTTGAGCCAAGTTGGAGATTTGTTAGGAAAATGTCTCAAAATATACTTGGTATTTTTAATAGGGATGCCATGAGGAGCCCGATCGATCGGGTGAAGATCGATCGATCGGGAAAGTTATGTAAAAGAAGGACGCTTGCAGTGAGCTCGCTGATCGATCGGGACCCCCCGATCGATCGAGAACTGCATTTCCCACGTGACTATATATATGGACGTAGGGTTTACGTCAAAGCTAATCCAATTCACATGAGGTATTTTCCCCAGCGGCGCCGCCAATACAATTTGAGAGAGAGAGAGAGAGAGAAAATGAGTGATTGTAAATTTTTCTTTTCAATTCAATAATAAAAGCTCCGATTTTCACCCGTGGTTTCCTCCCCTTTTGATTGTAAAGGGGTTTCCACGTAAATCATTTTGTCATTTGTTTCTTGTCTCTTTTAGTCTATTTATTTCTCGTATTGTCGTGGTATTTGATTCGATTGCATACCGAGAGAATTATTTATTTCCGCACAGCTTATGAAGTGAAGTTGCTAGGGATATTGATAGCATGAACAATAGATAGGTTGCGGGCTTTAGAATCAGAGTGCAATGGGCTAAGAAGAATGGAAGGTTTAGCCCTACATATAATTGGGATTGGTCCAACTCGCAGGTTCCTAAATATGATGGAGTTGGAGGTTTTGGTGCATTAGGGCCCAATCATGTTTAGGTGGATGCTGCTCCAAGGTCTCAAATCAGGGATGTCATTTGTCTGAACTATCCAAAGATCGTAGTGACTAATACCGACAAGAGTGTGGAAGCTTGGCTGACCAGATCAATAACTACACATTCTTTTGAAGATGGTACCCTCGATAATGTCCTCACGTTCATTACAGAGAATAATTTTCAAGGTTCAATCCTTAAAGGATTAAGCTCAAATACATTCATCCTGACTTGCAACTCTGTTGAGCCTTTGACTTCATACCTCAAGCCCCATAAGCCATTGCTGCTCGACAAATTCAAGGACGTGTCTCGAGGTCAAGCCCTTGATTCCTTAAGTCAAAGAGTTTGGATTGAGATCCATGGGTTGCTAGTCTAGTGCTGGTCGAAAGAATGCTTCACAGTTTTTGCTAAAATCTAGGGCAAATGTATTTGAGTAGATGCCAAGACTTCTGCAATGAGATGCATTGTCATTGTAAGGGTTCTTATTGACACATGTTTCCCATCAACAATCCAACAAGTAGTAGAAGTGTGCTTCACAGGGGTTCTCGTTGGATATTATTTAAGGAAGGTAACTCTGAAATGATCCTAAATTACCCTCCATGCCCTCGTTGCCTCTATTAAACTTTCCAAGGAGCAGGCTACAGCTTCTCAGCATGATTCAGACATCAGAGCTTGCATCACTCCAAGATCACTTCCTTTAGCTAATATCCTCTTACATAAGAAATTGGTGGGTGGTATGAAAGATTGTGGGGTCTCGTTAAGGCTCCATTCAAGGTTGGTTATTGTTAACGTGATGCGTGGCCAACTGGTGTGAGTCAATTTATTTTTCACATTGATGGTCAGGTTATAGATACATGGGCCCAGATTACTTTTTCCCACGTCCGATCCTTCTACTTCCCTCTCCCATGTTAAGCCCACGATCATCGGCCCCGAAAGCTCTTCTTCCTCCTGCCTAACCCTAGCCTAGGTAGGCTCTTGACAAATCAACTAGGTCTTTGGGATGTTCTAAAATCCAAGCTTGGGACGCCGTAAGGGATAATAACTATGGGTCCTAAGGGCCTGAATACCGAACATATTCCGAGCCCTTTCATCCATGTTGATGAGATTTTTTCAAGAAATATCCAGGTGCTGAGTATGGTAAAGTCTAGTAAGGCAGGGGAGGAAAGGGGGAAGGTGATGGCTGAACAACAAACCACTAACATTGTGTCATCAATGAAGAGCCGGAAAACCCAAAAGTGCAGGTTTAAAGAACAAGTTAAGCCGGAACTGCAAAAATTCCTAAAGGATATGTCACCCGAGAGTAGCGAGAGGAGATCGGTCAAGCCTACTGGTAAATAAAAAAAAAAAAAAAAGAAGAAGAAGAAGCTAGTGAAGAAGGGTGAAAGTATTGTAAATGCTGAAGCTTCTTAATATGACACGTGCATTGGAGATTGGGGAATGGTTTGGCCTAAGCTTTGATAGTGATGAATTGGTTGTGATTGAGTGCATTGCAATAACTGATTATAGGGTATTAGTCATTCTTTTTCCCTGTTAACCTCAATCACATTTTTGGTACATTTGATCTTTCCCTTATCCCTTTTCCATACTTCCAGTGGAAGTCATAGTCATGTAGTCCCTGTGTTTTTTCCCATAATCCTATTTTCCTGGCCTGTTATACTATATTGTACAGTTTATACTGGGATTAATACAATATACTATACGAATTATGTTACTTTTCTGATTGTGGATTGATTGATTGTATAGATTGATTGGTTGTATTGATTGAATTTGGATTGAGAATCATTTGGTTCGTATCGTATGGGACGACTCTTGTCATTACTAGCTAACTTCAACAACAACCTCCCCAGTGCCACAAGGGCTCCCGTCGAGGCCGGGTCGAAGGAAGGGGCGGTGAGATGTACGCAACCTTACCTCTTCAGAATATTACCCTAGAAAAAGGTTGTGTCCGAGTGCCCCTAACTTTGAAAAGCAAGAAGCAAGAAGCCAGAAGCAAGAAGCAAACAAAACAATAAATCAACAGTCAAACTTCGAGCAACAAATCACAAACAATGGAAAGCACAAAGCACTAAGCACCAAAAAAAAAAAAAAAAAAAAGCACACTGTTAACAGGTCCCAAGGAACCACAGTAATAGACTCGCTCTGTTCTGCTGCTCTAAGTTGCTATGTTTGCCACCTTTATTCTATCTCGCCACACCACTCCATCTTGTCATTACTAGCTATTAGATCAAAACTTATTTTTGATAGGTCACTGAAATTAGAAAATTCAAATCTCACATTTATTTATTTATTTTGCGTGTGGTAAAAAAGTCAATGGTTGTAACAGTGATAGCCCTCCCGAAATCCCCTTTAACCCCGTTTTCCATAACTAAGGCAATCGATCCCAAGTCCCACCTTTCAAAGATTTTACCAATTGAACTATTTGGCACCTTCTTATTTATTTCAACATAGGTAGCCTTTTTATTAGGGTTGACAAATGTATCGTTCCGTGCCATTTTTGTGTTTGTGTAATGTGAGAAGTCTTTAGAAATAGTGTCAACCATAAGCCCACCTGTTTATTAAACAAGTTAGGAACCTTCAACTCTTACAATCAATCATTAAATGGGTGACCTACGGGTGACTCATTTAATTATATTAATGATATTGTTCCATTAAATTTTAGTTTGCCGACTCACAAATATGTCAATAATACACCTAATAGTTGATACTAATAATAAATATACGACATAATTATAATTGTTCAAATAAACTATCAAACTAATATTACTAAATACAGTTCAAATGTGGGATATGATACTGAATATGTATAAAATAACAGTACTATGTCACTTAAATACCTGACATAATTATATAAATGGGTCAATTTGAAAACGGGTTAAATGAGTCAAATCCAAACTCAATCCAATTAACTAAAACGGTTAAATGAGTCAACCCAAATTTAACTTGGCTTCAAAAACCCTGACCCAGACCTGCTATCATATCGTGTCAAATTTTGCTAGCCTATATTTTATCACTGTTGACGAAAGCTTCATTAGCAGGCTTGAAGATTCTGGTAATGTTGCACTGGGAAAAAGGTTGGATTAATTTATTGTAATATATATGTAGCCTGCATGACCCTCCATGTGAGAAATATTTTCAACAAATAAAAATTATAAATGGGAAACATAGATTAATCGATCAAATAAATTATTCTACCTAGCTTTTTTTAATTTCCTCGCTCACATGTAACATGACTTCTTTAAAGAGGCAACTATACAATGAAAGGGTAAGGGACAACTTCCTTTAAAAAATGCACAAATACGTTAAAACTATAATATTCCAGTGAGAAATAAGAGAGATATTACATTTAATATACATACAAAATATATAATACTATTTAAAAAATAAGTAAAACATGATATAATCCTCTTTTACAAATTATTGTGAAGTAGATCAAGATAAGGCTAGATGAGTTAACTCGCCAAGAAACATGAAGTGTAAGAACGAAGAGATCAGGAAAAGCGCACCTTCTAGAAAAAGGAGTCAAAATCCCACCGAGAATTAGCTTGTAATTTTAAATTTTTTTTCTTGTTTCATTTTAAAATCTACTAGGAGTTCATTACTTCACTCTTGTTTTATGCAATTCTCATGGTCTTCCAACTTACTCCGATTAAGCATCTACATTAGTTTGGTATTAGAGCTAGAAGGTTTTCTCCATGACTCGGGAGAAGTAGAGGTATGTTCCCTTTGGAGAGATCTAAGAGAAAGACAATGCTCACCAAATAGGTAGGAAATTTGGGGAGATCGAGGCACAATTCAGGCAACATAAGTTGGCGGTGGAGCAACTTACCACAAAATTCTGTCAATCAACTCAGCTTTAAAATTCACAGGTCGTGGGTGATAAAGAAAACAAAAAGGTGAGCTTCAACAATCCCTTCAGTGAGGTGGTTTGAATTGAAAATCCCGGAGTTCCAAGGGCGAGGCAGCCGAAGGACATTTTAGATTAGTTAATCTCCGTTGAAGAGTTACTTGAATTCAAGGAGGTTCTCGAGCACAAGTAAGATTATCTGGTGGCTACTTGGCCACATGGAAAGGTTGCCGCCTAGAGGCACCAACACAAGTACTTGAGGTCGAAGTAGGCCAAGAGTAAGTTCGAGCAATGGGAAAAGATGAATAACCAAATGTGTAGCACTTTCTTGCTCAAAAATCCGCCAAGTTGATGTTCCAACAAATCAAGAATTTCTCTAAAGGCTCTTGATATATTGAGGACTAGCTTGCAAAGTTTTACATCTCTGTGGCTTGGAATAACTTGGGTAGTTGAAGGAACAATTGGCAGATGGGTATATTGATGGACTAAATTACATGATTCTTTCCATGAAGTGCCAAACTTGTTTGACATCATTTCTATTTTGGAGGCTTACCAAAGAGCTCTTAAGGTTGAAAGGTAGCAAAGGGAACATTAGAACAATAGTTCTTAGGGAAGCCAACTTAGTAACCAAAAACCCAACCAAGCAAGGCTGTGTGGCATTACAGACATACAGGGATAGTTCGAAAGGCCAACTAGGGCGAGTACCAAAAACTTAACTAGCGCATGACAATAGTTGGAGGATGTGATTCTTCAGGTGTGGCAAGATGGGGCATCGTGTTGCCGAATTCCATAGGAGAGAAGTAAGACAAGTAGCCTTATATTCATAGCGTCAAAGCCCGCATTAGCGAGTGGGCCTTTAAAGGGTTAGGGTGGTGGGAAAACCAGTAGGCGAGGAAGATGTAACCAGGGATGCGGGATATTTGTTGGTTGTACGGTGGGGATGCGGGACATCTGTTGGTTGTATGCCTTGCCCCTTGTGAGACTAAGGGAGATGAATGGTTGAGGAACCACACCTTCCCAATGACCTATATTATTTGTGGGAAGGTATACCACCTAGTGATCGATTCAATTATCTGTGAGAGAGTAATTTATAAGGAGGTTGCCAAGAAGCTAGGATTGAAGACAGAGGCACACCCAAACCTATACAAACTTGCTTGGCTGAGGAAGGGAAACCATGTAATAGTTTCCCAACATTATTTGCTTTACTTTTCCGTACGGCAAAGCATAGGGAACGGGTTCGGTGCGACGTTGTCATCATGGACACTTGCAATCTTCTAGTTGGATAACAATGGTTTCTTCACGAAGGGGTGGCCCAAAACGGGCATCGTAATTCATGAAGACAATGTTATTTGTGAAAAGGGAGGAGGCACTCCAATTAACTACTGCCAAGAACCCCAAACTCCTATCTAGGGCCATGTTCACCAAGGAGGTTCAAACTACCTGAATCGTGTATATCCTAATTGGAAAAAAGAGTACATAAGTCTGGGAGGAGATGGTGGTTGAACTTAGAACTCCCTTAGAGGAATTTTTCAACACCTTTCAAGAATCGATACAGGATTCCTTAGTGCAATTAAGAGATATACAACATAAGATTGATTTTGAGCCATAGGCCCTGTTTTGAATCAATCATATTACTGATGAGACCAGAACAACATGAAAAACTTAGGCGCCAAGTTGAGGAGTTACTCATCCGCGGCATATACAAGAGAGTTTGATCCCGTGTGCAATTATATCTCTCTTGATGACCAAGAACGATGGCACTTGGCAAATGTGCATTGATAGTCGAGCCATCATTAAGATCTTATTAATTCCAAATACCGAGGCTTGATGACTTAATGGACAAATTAAGCAGTGCAAAGGTACTCAAAAAGCTAGATTTGAAGAGCACGTACCATCGAATTTGGATTTCGCTTGGGGAAGAATGGAAGACGGCATCCAAGACCTAGGAAGGACTTTATTAATGAATGGTTATGTCATTCGGGTTATCCAATGCTCTAAGTACGTTCATGTGGTTCATGAATCAAGTGAGCCATACATTGGGAAGTTTGTGGTGGTTTACTTTGATGGAACTCTTATTTATAGCTTGAGTAAAGAGGCGCACCTGGGACACCTTAGGGCAACACTCGGTGCCCTAAGAGAGCAAAACTCTTATTGAGACCAAATAAGTCTCAATCCTTAGTTTATTGTCTCCAAGGACGGCATCGCAGCAAATGAGAGCAAGGTGGAAGCAATCCACAATTGGCCATAGCCAAGTACGATAGGAAGGCAAAGCTTTCGTGACCTTGCTACATTCTATCGGAGGTTCTTCCATACTTTAGCACAATCATGGCTCCAATAACTGACTGCCTAAAGGATGGAAGTTTTGGTGGACACTAGTGGCGTCTGGGGCATTAGACTTAATCAAGAAGAAGCTGACCATTGCACTCATCATAGCATTACCAAATTTCTAATAGACATCCGAGCTCCAAGTGACGCCTCAAAGATGGGAGTTGGAATTGAGCTCTATCAGGAAGGATGACTTGTTAGTTACTCCATTGAGAAATTAAGTTGTGGCATTTAACTTGTGATTTAGAGTTCTGTGTTGTAGTTTGAGTACTTCGGCACTAGAAGTCATGTCACACTGACCTAGAGTTTGTTCTTTATTCCAACAATGTTGCCCTCAAATATATCATTAGCCAGGAAAAGCTTTCCAAGAAACATGCAATGTGAGCAAGATTTATTTAACTCTTTTATTTCATGTTTAGATACAAAGTCAAGAGCTTCGAACAAGGTAGTTGACACCTTGAACCAGAGGACAATGCCACTAGTTACTAGTCATACCACGATACTCGAATATGATATGTTCAAGGAACAATACACGAAAGATCCTACATTTTGATACATTTAGTGAGAAGTAACCTAAGGGCGACATGTAGTTACCCAATACAAGAGGGGTTCCTCTTCAAAAGGAATGAATTGTACATACCTACCTCCAGTCTACATCTCAAAATCATATAGGAGAAGCATAATCATAAACTTATGGGGCTAGACAAGACATACCAACTTGTGGTGTGGTCGTATTGTTGGCCAAGTCTTAGAAAGAATGTTAACAACTTCATCAACTGCTACTAGATTCGTCAAATTTAAAGGGAGCCACTACCAGTGTAGGACTTTACATGATGGTGCATATTCGAGTCTGCATTGGACATATATCATCATAGATTTTGTACTCAGCTTACCAAGAACACAACATGGTATTTATTCATATTTGTGGCTGTTGACAAGTTTTCAAAGATGGCCAATATTTTAGGCTGTGAGAAGGCCATAGTTGTAGTTTATGCAACTGTACCTTCAAGGTTTTCCCAACTCTATTGTTTTTAATAAGGAAGGTCATTTCATCAACCACTTCTTGAGTTGGTTATGGCACTTGGTGAACACATCATTGGAATTTGACACTGTTCACCACTCGCAGATGGACGGCTAGACAGAGGTGACTAACTGATCCATGGGGAGCTTGCTGATGTCTTTAGTAACAGTGAGTGTGAAGAATTGGGACCACAGGTTGTATCAAGCGTAGTCCGTGTACAACTGCTCTGTCAATCATATTACCGAATTTCGGCTACTCGTCATTGCATATGCGTTCGCACCCCATTCACACTTGACCCTGCACAAGTTTCAAACCTCACACAAGTATAAGGCGACAACAAACAAGAAGCGAACACAAGTGGAATTTAACGTGGGAGATAAAGTATGGGAAATTTTGACATGAGCAAGGTACACAACAATAGAATGCAACAAGCAATCAACAAGGAAGATCGGCCCATGCGATTAATCGAGAAGATCAACCCCAATGCCTATTGGATATAGCTACCAAGTAATATCTAGACTTACACGCCTTCAATGTCTAGAATACTCTTTCTTAATTGGTTAATAACCTAGAAGATGCAGCTGCTATCAATTTGTGGGACAATTCTTTCTAGCCTAGGAAGCAGGATGCAATCCGAGGTACGGTAGGAGGAGTAAATTCGCCAAGTGACTAGGCGAGTAAGGGCATTTGGCAAGTAGGAACTTAGAGAGATGAGGAAGGGGGCGCCTTCTAGAAATCGGAGTTAGCTTAGCTTGTTACATGTTTTCTTATTTTGTTTTAGAATTTATAGTAAGAGTTGGCTTCTTCCCTCTTGTTTTCAAATTCTGTTTGGAGTTACACTCAAAGTAGAAGATTAGGCTATTAATAGGCTTGTAGCTGAGTGAGCAAGCCCCTCCCTCTCCTCCTCCTCCCCCCCATATATAAATTATTATTTTATTTCTCTTTTGAGCTTTATTCAAAGATATTCAAGTTTGAGTCATCTTTTCTTTAGCAATTTGAATCAAAAGAAACTGGTGAGAATCCTTCCTTCTACCTTACTAAGATTAGGAGTCTATATCATTTTCTCTTTTCATATATAAACAAACAGATTCCCCATTTTGATCCTTTACAAAACATTATGTACGTATCCTCACCGTACATTTTTCGTGTTTTAGAAACTGAAAATTATGTTTAGAAATTTTTTTATTTTTTTATTTTTAGTTTTTAGTCTCTCATTTCCAGTGTTCTGGTTGAAAATTGAAAATAGAACGTTGAAAACAAAAATAAGAAATATTTTCAAAACCTATGACACGATACTAAACATGTCTTACTAAATGATGTCTGATCAATGGTTGGTGATGTGGTCCAAGAAACAGTAAAGGAGTGAACTTGCCAATAGACTTAGCAAGTAAGGATCTTTGACGAGTAAAGGGACAAAGGTTGAATGGAGAGCGCGCTTTCCAGAAGGAGTAGCTAGGAGTCCTTCTAGGATCAATTTCTATTTTGCACATTTTATGCATTTTCTTTTGGCAGTTAGAATCTTAGTAGGAATTGGCTTCTTTCCTTTATAATCAGATTTAAGATTGGAGTTGTACTCAAAGTTGGAGAATAGGTAATAAATGGTCTTGCAACTCATCGAAGGAGTCAAATTTTCCCCTTATATAGTAATTTGGTATTTTATTTCTCTCTTGCCTTGTCTTCATAGAAATTTAAGTTTAAATATTCTCTTTATTCATCTTTGTTTTAACAATTTGATCTAAAGAAAGGACATAAAAATCATTTATGCCTCATGTACCACAAATTCAGGACCCCAGAGATGGCCTAAACCATCCCAACTACGAGGGCACAAATCAATAACATAATATCTATTATAACTAAATAAAAATTACACTACAGATACTTTATTAACCCTAATTAAATTCAGCACGATCGTCCAACAATTCAACTTTAATAATCAAAATATTTTGCCAAAATACATTTTAGAAGAAGAGAAACGCAATTGTTATTTTATGTATGCTGGAAGAAAGCACACTTTAGCAGTAGAAGACTACATCAATTTTGTCGTAGAAAGATGACATGGCAAAAAATATGAAAATTGGATAAATAGCATGGCTAAAAACGCAGCCTGAGTACTGTATATACA
The DNA here is from genome assembly GCA_018398585.1 of Simmondsia chinensis. Classification (NCBI taxonomy): domain Eukaryota; kingdom Viridiplantae; phylum Streptophyta; class Magnoliopsida; order Caryophyllales; family Simmondsiaceae; genus Simmondsia; species Simmondsia chinensis. Next base: position 26,890,256 of record JAGTTD010000010.1, on the reverse strand, counting down.
TACTTGTATGAAGATACCAATTAGTCCACCCGGTAAAATCTCTGAGTGGTGGTATTTGACACCTGGGATTGTCCACTTGTGCAACCTATGACTTCCTTACCATTTATGAAAAAATATATCCTTGTTTTTATTTCTAAAATATGTTAATACTCTGTATATAGTAATGTCATACTTCTTATTATTCCTTTTCTCAAACATACAATACTTCTAACATACGAATGGTACAATATACTTCTGACATATTTTTGCCAACTGAAAACAAACATCTCTATATCTTAGAAAAAGTTTAAGCTACAGAAATGCTTTTATACTCTAACATACACAACTCTACTATATGCACATAATTACCGCTCTTTCCCCTGGCACCCCCGGCCGCAGGGGAAGAAGACACCGCCGAGGTACCACGCAGGGCAAGGCTTCCTTCGCTCCAGGACCACCGCACTGGGAACAACACCCGGTTGCACTGCAGTGGCGCATAGGGGCCCCAGCTGCAGTGGAGAGCTCAGCTGCAGTTTCTGTGATAGGGGCGGCGCTCCACGTCGGTGTTGGTTCCGGAGATGCAGCCCTCCAAAATGCCACAGACGAGGAGGATCCCCTCCGGTGCCGCCCCTGTGACCGCCATTGCAACCTAGTCTGGCTTGCTAGAAAGAAAAGGGGAGTGAGTTAGGTTGAGTCTGCGGTGAGGTGGGGGATGTTAAATGATTTAGCTTTTGTTTGTTATATATAGAAGTTTTAGGTCAGGATAGAGCGGATTAAATATAATTTATACATCATAACATGACATAAGTATATAAAATGATCCTAATATATTGGGTTTGGATTGGAGCTTTTAGAGTCAACTTGAATTTTATTTGATACTTGTAATATGTTTTAAATGAAGCTAGTTTTATTGTTAAGAGTTTTTTCGTTAATGTCAGGACAATAAGATAGACTTTTGGAGTTTTATTATGTTAATATTGTCTTGACATTAATAACACACTTTTCTTAAGTAATTGAGTTTAATTATGTCTTTTATAAAATTATGCTATCTATTATTATTTTACTTTTTGCTTCTATGTTAGCATTTAATTTGAATGAACTGGATTATATTAATTTAATAATTACTAATTATAAATATTTTATGTATTCAAAACTACTATTGTCACCCGTTAAATAGATATTGTATGCGTCTTATACCTGCAATAGGTATTGTCACATGTATCCCACCTATATACACAGGACCGGACAAGCAATCCAAGCACCCGCTTGGGGCCCACAAATTTTAAGAGCCTTAGATTTTTGAAGTTGTAGTTTTTAAAGTATCACTTCTTAGTACTAGTAAATCTTACGGTCAAAATTATTATAATATGTTGTACTTGAAAGGCCCCCTTTGAGAATCTCGCATGAGACCCCGGAAATGTTAAAACTGCCCCTACATATACATTTGGAAGTACACAATAAGAGGTGCTTATTCAAATATAGAATATTGTAACATATAAGTGTCTATAAAAGACCACAAAAGGAACTCCTCCGATGCTTCCTCGAATGGCTAAAATAAGGGATTAGTGTGAGTCTTGAATTACTCCACTTCAACAGCTTTAGTGGATGGACCTTATGCTGGCTTTAAAGCCATGAAGACAGGCAACTTGCGCAAGGGAATAACATGGTTGGATGTCACTCTAGCAGAGAAGATAATAGTTCTGAAAACCTTTATTTTGTTTCTTATAACTACGCCGACAAAGTGATGCCTAACATCGAAAGTAGAGACAGTAGACTTAGAGAGAGATAGACTGGCCATTTTCCCTTGAGTGGAGGAAGGTGTTCTTCCTTATTATTAGGTTTATGCCTCAAATTCCTAAATTTTAAATGGAGCCAAGCCTATAGTCCACCGATCGATCGGCAGAAAAGCCTGATCGATCGGGAATGTTACGTAAACTAGGAGCCGTGTTTTCACGTGTACATAAATAAAGACGTAGGGTTACGTCAAAAAGAATCCAATTTCCTTTGAGTGTTTTTCCCTTGCGGCGCCGCACCAAACAAGAGAGAGAGAGAGAGAGAGAGAGAGAAGAAGTGTTTGTAATTCTTCTTTTTCGATTCAATAATAAAAGCTCCAATCTTCGCCCTTGGTTTTCTCCTCTCTCCCTTGTAGAGGGGTTTCCACTTAAATTGCTGTGTTCTTGTGTTTGATTCTCTTTAGTCTATTTTACTTCTTGATTGTCGTGTTATTTGATTCGAATTCAGTACTTGGGATTTCCTCTTTTCCGCACAAATTAGTATAAGAGCCCTTGTTGTTCGAGTTGGTACACTGACGTCAGCAATGAAATCTGAGGTAGAGAAGTTCGGAGGTCAAGGAAGCTTCAGTTTGTAGCAAGTCTGTGTTAAAGTACTCATGACCCAGAATGGCTTGAAGAAAATACTGGATGGAAAAGAAAAGAAACCGGATAATGTGACAGAGGCATAGTGGGAAGAATTGGATGATAAGGCTCTCACGGCAATACAGGTGTGTTTAGTAGATGATGTACTGACAGAAGTCTTGGAGATGAAAACCGCCAAGGAGTTGTGGGAGAAGTTGCAAGAGACGTTTTGCCACAAATCGATCTCCAATAAACTCGCAGTAAACCGTCGGTTATTCACGTTTCGTATGACGAAAGGTACATCGCTTAAAAACCATTTTAGTGAATTTAATTCTATAATTCAAGAATTAAAAGAATTGGATGACACCCCTAAGGACGAAGATCAGGCCATGATATTGTTGTGTTCACTCTTTAATTCTTACAAAGGCTTTGTAGAAAGCATGACATTTGGTGGTAGGCCAACTATCACCGTAGTTGAAGTTAAAAGAAATCTAGTAAGTAAAGAGAGAGTTGATAGAGAGTTGTCTGACTCTGTGAATAACTCTGGTAATGGGTTGTTTGTGAGAGATAGGATTGAGACTAGAGGGTCTGAAGGTGGAAAGAAGTCTAGGTCTAAATCTAGACATAAGAACCTGTCGTGTAACTTCTGTCACAAGAAAGAGCACACAAAGAAAAACTATTATAAGCTTAAGAATAAGCAGAAAGATGATAACATGAATGACCATAAGTCCGCTGAGGCCAGTGTAGTTGAAGATGAGGGAGATGCTGATGTCCTACTAGTAACCGAGTCATAGACCAGGTCCAGGGATAAGTGGATCATGGATTCGGGTTGTTCTTACCATGTTTATCCTAACAGAGACTGGTTCGCCACTTCTAAGTCAATTCAGGGCGGGTAGTCTTGATGGGTACACATCCAAAACTTGAAAATCTAATAAACATTCTCCCCTTATCTTTCAATTTGACATAACTCCATGCATGAAAACTTGCAATCAATTAAATGCATCCCAAAGCTCCCTTTTTTTTTTACCACACTTAAGTTATAGCATCTACAGATATGCACAAGCCATTGCTTAATCCGTTTTGACTGTAATGCCTATGCCCCCAGATCTCAATAGATAGAAACATTACAATGTCATCCCACTAAGGCTTCAATTGTAATCCATCATTTTCCTACAAGTGCAGACTATAGCAGTCAAGTATTTGATAGAAAGGAAGGCAAAGAACGGGTTGGGGAATGATGAAATACAGGCCACTTTCATAGCTTGGTTTGGATATTTTGATTATACAGTTAGATGTTGGTTACCATCTGTAAGGGTAACATAGCAACCGCAAAACTTATAAGAGAGTTTCTTTAACAGTACTAAAATTCACAAATCTCATAAGACAAACCTAACTAAATCAATGGCAAACACCACCACACTAACTTTGCTGTACTCACATTATACAAAATCTCAAATATCAACTACAAAATAAAATAGTGTGGAGAACAATCAGTCCCCCCTGGCAATCCCAATGCTAACCATCAAAGAAATCAGTAAGAGAGAAAAAAAGAAGGGGAAAAAAAGAGAGAGATCAGCACACCGTCAATAGCCTCTCTGGGAGTCTTGAAACCCAACCCGATACTCTTCCAAAACCTGTTTCCGCCTTTTCCTGGCCTCTTCCCTTTGCCTGATTTCTTCGAGCTACATTCAATTTGCACAAATTAAAAGGTAAGAGACAACAGCAAACCCATACCATAAACTTGAAATTAGGCCTCAGAAAAGATTGTAACGCTTCAATTTACCATAGGAAAACTTTGGGTTGCTTCAAAAATGCCTTCTCAGTCTACATCACAAACATAGGAAAGAAACAAGTGAACATAATGTTATATTACAACATTCACCCCCTGTGACACATAGAAAACATCATGTTTCTATGCTGAGTCTGGTAGTGCAAGCTTGTAAGCTACTTTGCCCACTGCAGCCAAAATAAGAGTCCAAAGTACTTCAGTGCAAGCTTCTAGTTGCTTCTATGAGTCACAATCTGTACAGATGAAGCTTCAAGTACACCCAATCACCTACTTGAAAACTTTTACCACATCTTCTTTTATCTGCAATCTGCTTCACTTGTTCTGAGCTCAGTTCAGATGGAACTTAATGACCTTCAGCATCTCCACTCTTTACTGCAAGCTCCTATCTACAGCTTCCAGTCTTGTTTCACAAGGAATGTATGGGATGTGAAGGGAAGGTGGCTGTCCATACACTATCTCATATGGAGTCTTGTGAGTAGTTGAATGCCAGGTGGTGTTATACCACCATTCTGCTAAAGGAAGCCATTTAGACTAATGCGAGGGATTGGTGTTGCACATACACCTTAAGTATGTCTCTAATCAGCTATTGACAACCTTAGTTTGGCCATCAGTTTGAGAGTGATATGTTGTTGACAATTGCAATTCCTTGGATTGTAAATAAGGCCTGCCAAAACTCACTCTGGAAAATAGCATCTCTGTCACTAACTATGGAGCTAGGCATTTTGTGCAACTTATAGATGTTATCCATGTATGCTTGAGCTACTGTCAGTGCAATGTAGGGGTGAGCCGGAGCTATAAAATGAGCAGCCTTGCTAAGTCTGTCTACTACTACAAGAACAACATCTTTGCCAAAGGACTAGGGAGTCCTTCGATGAAATCCATGAAAATGTCTGTCCAAACCAAGTCGGGAATGGGTAATGGTTTGAGAAGTCCAGGGCTGGCTATGTTTTCGCTTTTGCAAGCCTAACATGTACTGCATTCTTGTATGAAGCGTTGAACAGATCTTATCATCCCCCTCCAGAAGAACATTGATTTGATTATTTGCAAGGTTGCATCTCTACCTGAATGCCCTTCACTTAGAGATGTGTGGAGCCATTGAAGAATGTTGGTCCTCAACTCCTCATCATGCCCCACTACAAGCTTACCACACCTCCTCAATTGACCTTGATTCCAGCTGTACTTAGGATGTTTCTAAGGTTCCTTCTGCAACATCTGAATGAGTTGTTACAGTTGGGGATCTAATTGCCAGGGGAATTGTATGAAGGCATATAAGTTACTGTCCACTGATTACAACATCATACAAACTAGTTGTTAGCTGGATATACGAGATAGAGCATCTACTACAATGTTCTCTTTACCCTTCTTGTAGTCTATGATGTAGTTGAAGCCCATCAATTTGGATAGCCACAAGTGCTGGAAATGAACTACTGCTCCAATAGATACTTTAGACTCTTTTGGTCTGTTTTGATGACAAAAGTACTATTGAGCAAGTACTGCTGCCATTTCTGAACCGCTGCTACCAAGGTTAAGAGTTCCTTCTCATATACATATAGAGATTGTTGTCTTGCGCTCCAGGACTTGCTGATGAAAGCTAATGGATGTCCGGATTGCATCAACACAACCCCTATTCCAATGCTACAGGCATTTGCTTTAATGATAAAAGGCAATGAAAAATTCGATAGTGCTAGAACTGGAGTTGAAGTGAGAGCCTTCGTCAGATCTTCAAAAGCTAACTAAGCCTCCTCTGTCTATAACCATTTATCCTTCTTTGGGAGTTTAGTAAGAGGTCTAGCTAAAACTCCATACCCTCTAATGAACCTCCTATAATACCCATTCAAGCCCAAGAAGCCCCTAAGCGATTTGACGTTGCTTGGAGATGGCCAATTCAACACTGCTTCAATCTTCTTAGGGTCTGTTGCAACCCCTTGAGAAGATACTAGATGTCTCAAATACTCAATTTAAGTGGCTGCAAAAGAACACTTGCTTTTCTTCGCAAACAACTGATGCCTTCTCAGCTGATTAAAAATCAATTTCAGATGCTTGATGTGATCCTCCGTACTTGCACTGGAAATGAGGGTACCATCAAAGAATACCAGTACAACTCATCTTACGTATGAAGCAAATACTGAATTCATAAGTGCTTGAAAGGTGGAGGGTGCGTTGGTGAGGACAAAAGCATCACCAAGAATTCAAAATGGCCAAAATGTGTCTTGAAGTTTATTTTCTAGATGTCACTTCCGTGCATCCATATCTGATAATATCCAGATCTAAGATTGATTTTGGTGGAGAATTGAGCTCCACCTAGCTCATCCAGCAACTCCTCTACCAATGGAATAGGGAACTTGTCCTTAATTGTGGCTTGATTGAGTTCCCCATAATCTAATCTACACACATTTTCCAACTTCCATCCTTCTTCCTTACTTACACAACAGCTAATTCTTAAGGGCTATTGCTGTGCTGTATATAGCCCTTGTCTAGAAGCTCATGGATCATTTCTTCAATGATGTCCTTTTGTAGAGAAGGGTATTTGTAAGGCCTCTTGTTGATGGGTTGTGTTCCCTCCTTGAGGTGGATTATGTGATCAAATGAAGGTCTCTATAAAGGAAGCTGTTGAGGCTCTTCAAACACTGAAGCGTGGTGCTCTATTAATTCAGTGACTGCTGGTGGAATTGGTTGTTTTTTGCCGTTTCTCTAATTCCATACCCAATTTCATCAGTTCTGCCACAGATTCATGATAAGGTCTATGGATCACTTGAAGCAAGGCAATAAAGGGTAAACCAACAAGAGCCCTCGAGATGGCCTTGACCCCAACTGTCTTGCACACATTAGTACCTTCACCCCTCAAGATTTGATGCTTGCCATCTAGGATAAATGCCATAGTAAGTTCTTTGAAATTACATCAGGTGTCACCCATAGTAGATAACCATTCTATCCCAAGGACCATGTCACATCCTCCCAAGGGAATGAGAAGGAAATCAAATTTGTAGGTAACCCCTTGCATTCTCCATGAAAGGGACTTACACTGAGAGTTACAACTCAATTTGCTGCCATCTGCTACTGATACTGCTATGGGATTAACTGATGTTCTATTGCAGCATAGCTTAGATGCTAAGGTGGAATCAATGAAGTTGTGAGTCGATTTAGAATCAATTAGAATATGAATGGGTCTTCTCCTGAGCATTCTAGTAACCCTCAGATTCTAATAACTAGTAGCTCCTGACAAAGCATGTAGTAAAATCTAAGCAATGGTTTCTATGTCCAACTCTTCCTCATTAATTTGCTTGGGCTCCCATCGTCCTCTGGTCTGTCATCCTGTTATTGCTCCATGACATAGAGTTAAGGACCCTTAGACTTAAATCTATGCCTTCTCATCATAGAAATGGCATAACCCCTTAGCCCTTTTGTCATGCAACTCAGCCTTTGACATGGTTCTCTGAGGTTTCTATCCCATTGGATTGCGTTGACTGTTGGGTGAGTTCCTATTAGTTGTGAAGCTATTTTTGTGAGGGTTTTTAGTTGATTTGCAAGATGTAAGAGTTGATAATAAGGGAACTCTCAAATACTTCAATTGTTTACCCAAGGCTTCAACCTTAGCTTCAGCCAACTTAGCCAAACAAGTCTCGTGTTGCAATGTAGCAGGATGTCTAGATCTCACCTCCAATTCTAAGTCATCTTGCATCCCAGTGAGGAAACAACTAACAAGCTGAGCCTCACTCAAATCATCCCTTATAGTAATCGTATCAAACTTAGCCAAATAATCCTTGACTGTTCCACCGTGCCTCAATATCGGATATTGAGTCCTCAAAAGCACTGCCAAATCTAGTGCACAATGATCTTACATACTCATCCCCTTAAATGCTAATCCCCTTAAATGGATTGAGGCCAATCTAACCCTAGTAAAATCGAGGGTATTATCAATCAAGAAGAATAGCTCACACATATACACCGAACCAAACAGTGGCCACAGTATATGCAAACACTTGACCATTGATCATCTTATTTTAGTTCCATTGTATGCCAATAATAGATAGTTTATCGAGATTTTCTCATTCTCGATATTTTCATTATTTTTACAATGCTTCGGTACTTGATATCCTTGAGAAACCATTTCATCCTCCATATCTTTTTCTTGTATTTGCATTTGTATCTCCTCAAGGGGCTTCATCTTCAAGAGTTTTAGTAGAGGAACCAACTTATTTATTTTGCTCTCTTTCTTTCTTGGATTCTTAACTTTAGAACCAATAGGTCTACCATGCTTCTGGCGTGCAGTAGATGTACTTGCCAATGTCTTACAAGACTGTTCGTTCGAAATATCAATTCAAAAAGGAGCATCCATAGCTGGAACATGTGACTTGGGCAATCTCTTTGTATCAACGAATGCATCTGGTAATTGGTTTGCAATATTTTGTAAACGAATAATTTAATGAACCTCCGTTTCACATTGATTCGTATGCTGATCAAAATGTGATATCGATGATACATTCCACACAAATTTTTGCTTTCAAGCTTTAGTTTTCCTCCCCCTAGTTCTAGAAATATTTTTTCGTCAAACTTATAATCTACAAACTGTGCTGTAAAAATATCTCCCATTAATGGTTCAAGATATTTTATAATTGACGGAGATTTAAACCGAACATAAATTCCAAGTCTCCTTTGTGAACCCATATTTGTGCGCTGGGGTGGAGCTATTGGAACATACACAATGCAACCAAAAATTCGTAGATGGGATATAATTAGTTCTTGACCAGAAACAAGTTGCAACGGGGAGTATTTGTGATAAGCAGTTGGCCTAGCACGAATCAGTGTTGTAGCAAGTAATATGGCGTGTCCCCATGCACAGCTAAGCAACTTCGTTTTCATGAGCAATGATCTAGAAATTAGTTGCAAACGTTTGATCAGAGATTTTGCAAGACCATTTTGTATATGTTAATGAGCCACAGGTTGCTCAACTGTAATCCCAATTGATATACAATAGTCATTAAAAGATTGGGATGCAAATTCTCTTGCATTATCAAGACGGATCTTTTTGATCGTGTAATCTAGAAATTGATCCTGTAATTGGATTATTTGTACAAAGAGTCTCGCAAATGCTACATTGCGAGTAGATAATAGGCAGACGTGTGGCCAACATGTTGAGGCATCTATTTACACCATAATATATCGAAATAGTCCACATGATGGAATAATAAGCCCACATATGTCTCATTGTATTCTTTCTAAAAATATAGGAGATTCAACCCCAATTTTAGCGGGGGGATGGCCTAGTAATCTTTTACTTTGAGCACAAGCAGCACAAGAAATTTCTTCAAATGAAAGAATCTTCTGGTTCTTTAATGAATGTCCATGAGAACTTTCAATGATTTTTCTCATCATTGTTACACTTGGATGGCTCAAACAGTCATGAGATAAGGTGAATGTTTTGTAATCAGTTAACTTCTGGTGAACCATTGTATTTGATTCAGTCCAATTTAAATAAGTATAATATAACTTAGAAAAAAATGCTAACAATTTTTTAACTATGGTCTTTCTTCCTGAGGTAAGTCATTTAATGTAAAAATATTCTTTATCACCCCCATTTATTGTCTCACTGTAATAATCATTGAGACGAATATCTCAAAAACTAAATAAGTTTCTCTGCGATTTACTCGAAAATAGAGCATCGCTTATGTTTATTTTTGTTCCTCCAAGAAACATAACATGTGCTCTTCCGAAGCTTTCAATTAAATTTGAAACACCCGATATTATATTAGCATTCGCTTCAGCTAATCATAGCTAAGAAAAGTATATTCTGCTTTTGAGGATAGTGTGTGTTGTTGCACTATCAGCTAGACATAAATCTCCACCGTTCAAATCCATGTTTCGTCAAATATAAAATACATATGTATTAGTGAAATTGTATTATGTTATGCATTAATAAAGTTATAAAAAGTATAATGAATAAAGTATTTCAAAGTGACTGTAATATAATATTACTTTTGAATTTTACTTTATAAATATAGTTGATCAAGCCTGATTTTACTAGAAATAACCCATTAAGATGAAATATTAAAGAAAATAATATTGTTATTCCTTTAAAAGTAAGACAAACTTTAGTATAAAAGACATAATTGAAAAACAAAAGCTTCAGTCCAGTTTAACATTTCTATCGTTTAGCAAATAATCAATTCTCCCACTAGCATCCTCAAAGAAATTAGAAATATCAAGATACGTCACATTAAGTAGAGAATGATCTTCAGCAAAGTTTGTTTCTGCATGTTTGTCTTTCTCTTTCAGCGATGCTTGATAAAGGTTCACCAAATGTTCGGCCATATGACAAATACGCGTTCAGTGACCTTTTATACCATATCGGTAGCAATTTGTCTCAATGTCTTCTAACAAATTTTGTTGATGGGTTTTCTCCCTTTTATATTTCTCTTCATTATTGCCTGACCTCTTAAATTTAGGTCCCTTTTGATTACCGTGTTGTCAGTTATTATGATCATGGTTATAACCTCGTCCACGTCCGCGACCATGTCCACGACCACAACCACGTCCGCGACCATGACTGTGGCCACGGCTATATGTATCATTGTCGTGGGATGTAACATTCACTTCAGAGAATGGCTCTGACCCAATTGGTCATGACTAATAATTTTCATTAACAATTCATTGTTTTGTTTAGCAACAAGAAGACGTGATTAATTATGAGTACTTTTAAAATTCCGCTCTTTATATTACTATTGCAAGAGCATATTTGAGACATGAAAAATAGAAAATATTTTCTCTAACATATCCTAATGAGTATTATTTTCTCTGCATAATTTCAGACAGGAGGTAATACTAAATAATGCAGAGTTGTAATCACTGATAGTTTTAAAATCCTGCAACCACATGTGAATCCATTCATAATGAGCTTTAGGGAAAATAACATATTTTTGATGATCAAACCTCTCCTTTAAAATCAACCAAAGGACAAGTATGTCCTTTATAGTAAGATACTCAGCTTTCAATCTCTTATGGATATGATGCCTTAGAAATATCATTGCTCTGCCGCGATCTTGCAGGGATGCTATTTTCCCTTTTAGTTGTGTCTCTAAGATTCATAGCATCAAAGCGAATCTGAGCTTCAAGGGTTCAAGGCAAATAATTTTTACCCGTAATATCAAGAGTAACAAACTCAAGCTTAGTAAGATTAACCATTGAAAATCATTAAAATTAGAGAATAATAACATACTTTAAGTATATGATAATCCATAGTTGGCTACAGACTCGTATTGATAACGTGTTATAAATCTAGGGACATATTACACTCAACAGAACGAGAATAAAAATACAAATTCAAATATAATTAGAAAAAATAACAAGCATTCTATTCTAAAACTCAAGAATCAGACAAAGTTTTTCCATTTCACAAATATTTTATAAGTTTCTCTCAATTCCATCAACACCTCTTTCTCAATTCACTGCCAACTTATAGCAAAAGTAAAATGAGGTGAGTCATCCTTTTTCCACCTTACATAACGACACCTCTACACATATGTGTCCTTCATGCATATATATGTATAGCATTCACTCCATAGTCTGAGAGATCTTTTGATGAATTGATTAATTAGACGAGAATAAAGATAGAGTCTCATTCTACATGTCAATACCGGCAAAAATAAAATTTACAGTAAGAGGAAAATCTGTCGATATTAAAAAGTCATGAGGGTTCGGGTTTATAGTCGACGCCAATTTATCATTTTTAACATCTCTAATTCAAATCCAAACATGAAACTTTGGTTTCATTTGGCTCCTTTATGGAAGATGTAGAAATCTTAGATCCAGACGGGAACACAGTTACAAAAGGGTGGTGTTCTTATGAGAGGGTGAGAGCGTAAGAGGGGCGAATCTTGACCCTCCACTGTAATGGAAGGCTAAAATTTGTTGGACATTAAAAAAATAACAATTTACGGCCAAAATTTGTTGAGTATTGGAATAAAAATAATTTATTTCCCTTATCCCTTCTTTTTTTCTCCCCGGACCCATGAAGGCATATGGGCTATAAATTATTATTTTTTTTAATGTTCAACAAATTCAGGCTGTCAATTACAATGGAAGGCCAGGATTCGCCCCTCTCACGCTCTCACTCTCTCATAAGAACGCCATCATATATATACATATATATACATATATATATATATATATATATATATATATATATATATATATATACATATATGTGTGTGTGTGTGTGTGTGTGTATATACACACACACACACACATACACACACACAAAATTTCTAATTTTCTAGAATATTTGATAATATCAATATTAACCATAAAAATTATACCCGAAGAATATCTTATATTTACAACAAAGTTAGATTAATGGTACAATTCTTTTTTAGTATATATGATTATTTATTTTGTAATTTAAATTTAATCTAATGATAAAAAAAGATGAATATTATTACATGAAAGTTTTGTGTGTACGTTAAATATTAAATAATCATCCATATTAAAGATTAATTTTTATGTCTATATTATGGTCATCGAAAAAATCAGAGTATTGGGTTATATAAAATAATAAAATAATTTTAATAAAAATAGAGGTAAAAATTCTCTTTGAATATACATGATTATTTTAATTTTTTGTTTTTAAATTTTGAGTTAGATTAAAAATTTATAAGAGTAAATATTTTTTCAAATTAAAAATATTGTTTTCTTCTAAATAATAAAGCAACCGTGCATTGCATGGGTTTCTGCTAGTGTGTGTGTGTATGTGTGTATATATATATATATATTAACATATAGTTATCTTTCTCATAGTTTTTCCAAGATAATATAAAGGTACAATTAACATATAAAAATCACTAGTTTTAGATAAATGGAGTTTATCATTTAGGTATTATGATATTTCAATATTTATGACCTGCATACCTTGACTTTTCTTCAATATATAAAATAAGTTATTATTTGATTTAATCACAAATATAATACATAAACATATATATAAATATAATTATTTTCAATCATAAAGCACATGTGGTGACTCTAGTGGGTTATGCAATTAAAGGTTTTTGTATTTGCTTATTGTGCGAATAAGCCTTAATGTTCTAATTATTATAATTTACTCTCTATATAATTTATATTGTGTCAATTCATTCATTAAAAGTTATGTTAATGACCTAATTGGCACATTCGTATTAGATGCAAATAACATATTACAAACTCAACCTTTAACCCAAATTAAACCAACGTGTGATGCTACCATTAAAATTTTGATCTCTAACTTAACATAAATTTTACTTAAAAACCCAAATTGATACAATGTACTCATACAAGAACTAAATTAACAGAATTAAAAATATAAAGATTAAATTTACGTGATTAACAAAATATAGAAACCTTTGTAGAGTGTGTTTATGTGTATAATTTAGAACCTAAGAGTTTTTTGTTGGGGTTGAATAGCATAATCACTCACTGCGCCAAACAACCCAAAGCTACCCCAAACAAGTTATTAAAGAGAAAAAGATTTAAACCCTTTTGAAGCGCCAATATAGAATGTTTTTTTCCTTTTGGTGAAGTCATTATATGAAAAAAATTGGAATAGCCATTCTTTTCTATAGTCTCTTCATTTTTCCAATAAGAACTTCATTAGACTGGTTATGTTCTAGATTCTTTTGGACTCTGTCCATCCTAATATTGTTCTTTTCCAGACTATTTCTTCTTTAAATGAAAAGCTTCGAACCCGATCTTCATGGTTCGAACAACCTCATCTAAATCTAAAAGGCTTGGGTTTTCCTTGGGCCAGCAGGTCAGTTGAAAGTAGGGGTGGCCGCCGGCTGGGCTGGGCCGGGCTCAGTTTCTTACCAAGCCCGGCCCGACTCGGCTCTGCCCCCTCCTTTTTTTAATACAACTTGTAAAAATACAAAATGCACATTAGTTTTGTCCAAAAAATAATTATAATTCATTGATGAATAATGTAACATACAAATACAGTACAACACAATCATAAATAATGGTAAATATAGCTAATAAAATAAAATATGTCATAAATTATTAACAAATACAACTATACCATTTAAAATTACAAATATATTCTATAAAAAAAATATACTATAGAGAAATAGAATTACAATGCGCCTTCGAGCTTTTTTGATTCAAAAAAAATAAAAATAAAGAATTACTTAGCCTAAGCTGGCAGGGGTCGGTAAGCCAAGACTTGACGTATCGATAGTATGGTTGTCTTCATCCTCACTCAATGAACCCAACTTCAGCTGGTCTTGCTCCCTATCTGCCGCGTGCAACCAGTCCTTCAAGCACACCGACATTTCCAAGCTGGACGATGATAGCTTCGCTCTTTTGGTTCCAAGCAACCTACCACCTACACTAAAAGCACACTCCAATGCTACCGAAGACATCGGACATGCTAGTATATCCCATGCCATGGTGAAAAGCACGAGATATTGGGTTTGGTTGGAACACCACCATTGCAAAATATCAAAGCGTTGACTCGCTGGTGTCGAGAAGAACTGGAGCATCAGCGAATGCAAGTAGTAATCTAACTCATCACATGACATGGGATTTTTATTTGGGCTTGAATCGGTCCAACATCTGCCACGCATATGATTTTTCTCCGAAACTACTACTAGATGAGGAAGAACCATGTAATGTGGAAGAAACGTGTGGATTATCAGCTAATAATCTTCGAAAATACAAGGAAAATAATTCATGTCAATCTGCATCGACATCCGCAATAAAAGATGCGTTATCAGAAGTTGGATTAAGTTTTTCGTAAAAAAAATTTGCAAACAATTGCAAACTCGTAAGTTTACAACGGGGATCTAAAATAGTGGCAAAGCAATAAGTAAGAGGTAGGTCAAAATAATATTTAATAAATTTTACCTTCATTGCGGCAACTGAGGCTTTCAACACGGAGTTGGATTGGTTATCTGCCATCCAAGTAACAATATCTACCAATCTAGATATTGCTTGTGGCATGGTAGGATAATAAAAACCAAAAAAAAAAATCGCAGCGTCTCTAAACATACTAAAACATTTACATGTTTCGTTAACTGTATCCCAATTTACTATGTCTAAATTAAAAGACCTAAGATCTGAACGATTATTCTGTACAAATTCAATTAATATATCTTTATAAGGTAGTAATCTTTCTAACATGTCTACTGTTGATGACCACCTATTTTGTATATGTAATCTAAACTGTTCATATTGAATACCATGAGTGTCACAAAGATTTCTAAATCTTTTCCTTCTAGTTTTGGATGATTTGATCGATATAGTAACTTCTCTTAAACACTCAAGAGAAGTTTTTATTAGGTCCAAACCATTAGTTACCATTAAATGTAAAATATGGCATATGCAACGTAAGTGAAAACATTTTCCACCTAACATAGTTCTCATGTGCCTAATTAATTATTTTACGGATGCGTTATTGTTTGCTGCGTTGTCAAAGTAATGCTAAAAATTATGCGGTCTATACCCCACTCGCAGCATGCCTCCATAATGGCACCCGTAATTATCTCAGCAATGTAGGGATAATCTAGATGGCAAAAGTGAATTATCCTTTTTTTGGATAATGAAGGAAGAATCGATTCAATGTGCCGTTATGCACATGAAAGGCACACCGGGTTTAAACCTCCACGTGTTTGACGTCAACGAGAACATACTCGTGTTCGTCTTAAAAATGTTTGCTAGCTCATTTTTCATTCTAAATAATTCTTTAAATGCATCCCGCTTGAAAGTGTTCTGAGGAACCCTTACGGTGGCAGGGTTTAACGCTTTTTGGCAATACCAGATGAATCTAGGGTCTTCGCCGGTGTTAAATAGCTTTTCAGGCCCAATGACATATTTTACTAATTCTTGTCTATTATTTTCTTGCGAAAACCTAAAGCTAGCAAACGCATCGGTTATTTGCGGTACTAAATGTTGTTGGGATCTATTTGGGTTTAGTTCGGGGTAGCTTCTCACTAGGTGTCTTTTTAACATGCATGTCCCACCACAATATGAATGACTAAAAACTTTAGGAGGTCACATAATTTAAAATAGGCTTTATTAGGTGCCCAATCTAGTGTGAAGTTCTTCCGCACCTCACTAGTATTACTCCTACTACTAGTAGTGTAGTGGGTTTCAGTTTCGGTGCTGGTGGGTGTGGGTTCTTCTTCGAATTGTGAAGTTTGAGCACCCCCCCCCCCCCCCCCCCCCCCCCCCCCCCCCCCCCCCCCCCCCCCCCCCCCCAATTCAGGTGAATCCTAATCATGGTAGTACTGTTATTTCTCCTCTCAATTTAAAGTGTCTGTGTAAGGAGGAGATGAATATGGCTCTAAAAATGTTCGTTCCTGGGTATTAAGTTCGACAACTCTACCCATCCTATGAATTTTAGGCAGCAGTGAAAAGCTTGAACTAGATTTACCAGCTCAAGATGAAGATGAATTGTATGTCATGATAGTATTGTTAATTATTGATTAAAAAATGCAACTCAAAATGCCAGTTCAATAAATAAAAGTGACAAACAAATAAAATTTCAATACTAAATTTACCAAAAAAAAACTGAAATTTAAACTTCTACAAGTAGAACAAATTGCAACTTCGAACTTCAAAAATTTAAAGGAAAAGAAGAGAGAATTGGATGGAGAAATTATTGTAGTAAAATAAGAGACTTGGATTAGTATTTATAAAAAAAAAAAAAATTATTTATTTATTTGTTTTTTTTTTAACTATGGGGGGAACCGTTGCTCGCCATTATAGCCGTTTTTTTGGGTTGGGGGGGCAGGGGGGGGAATGGCTATATTAAAATACCCAGAGCCTGGCCCGGGTGAAAGGCGGACTGGGAACAGGGTGGGCCGGGCCAGTTTTCGTGCGGTCGACCTGACCCACTTGCCACCTCTAATTGAAAGGTATAATTGGGGAGTAAACACCAGAGAAACATTCCCACCAACACCAGTTACAGAAGGAGCTATCCAACTTTTCCTAAACTGGACTATTCTGCCAACTGTCTTCTATTCGATAAGTTGAGGACCTGCGTCTTACATTTGGAATTATTCAAAGGATGAGGATTGCACCCACATGGTTGATGGGTCGTATCTGAATTTTTGTCACAACTTAATTCATTCGCTAGCTCTTAATCAGAGTTTCAAGGATTACAACCACATCCGAAGTTGAAGATCAGGTGTGGTTTCTCACTGGCCTCCCCCTGCCCTACACCAAATATTCCAACATAAGACCTTCACTGAAAAGACAAAACTATACAAACTTACTTCAAGTAATACACAGTGACCAACATTCATCCTTGAAAATTTCCTAAAAGTAAATAATAATAATAATAATAATAATGTTTCTAAATCGCGTTTGGACTTCCCAAACACATTTTGCAGTCACAAAAGAAACTGGGTGCAACACCAGTCAATGCATTTAAAATAGCAGATAGATCATTCTTGGCGATTCTAAGTTGCTAACCACAAGCTCATGCAAATTTATGGCGTCATGCTTATCATTTAGAGGATCTTTATGGCTCCCCGCATCAAGCCACCATATAAAGAACCAATATACAAAATTGAGGATCAAAATAAGGAAGAAAGTATTATCAATACATCAATTGGCCAATGTACAGGGCACCAGAATAAATGCAAATTTCTCTATGGATCCTTGAAATTGTTGAAATGTTCTCTCCAAATCAACACTACCTGTAACTTGATAAGAGTCTGTGTATCTCTTCGTCCTGGTGAAGGCGTCCTTATAATTTCGCAAGGCTTCATTTTTACCCAGCTAAGAAAACTGAACCACCTTGCTTGACGACTGTGCTAATATGCATTTGCAGATAGCAGACACTAAAATCATGATGGATCATTCCATCTGCATCAACAGATAGAAACATATTGCAGAACAAGTCAAGCTAGAGCAAGTGACATTCATAAGTGTATGAGTTAGAAATATTGACCAATAACTTATGATATCAGATCCTATCACAACTCAAAACCTTGGTGTCGAGGTTTTATAAATATGACATAGGGAGAAGAATATAAGAGTTGAGCACAAAATGTCCTCAAAATTACAAAATGCTAATAACATAAAGCCCTCCAATCCCTTAACAAATCAACTAAAGTACGTTAGCAGGGCCCCTATAGCTCTTTGTCCAAAAAGCTCCTAAAAGGACTGCCTTTTCCCATATAAAATTAACTGGCATATGCTGATATTTATCAATCCTAGTATTTCTTTCAAATGAAATACGCTAGAGAATTGCAATCTTTGCTAAGGAAAATAACCTTAAAACACCTTTCCTCTTTCTTACACCATGGAATTTCATTAGTACCCTCAAAAGCGCTAAGCCATATTTAAGAAGAGTCCGATGAGGGAGTAATATTACCTTCTGGCGTTTAGCATTAGGAGGCTCATCCTGAGGATCACTTTGTCGACGTGAGGTCCCAAACTCAGGAAGCTCGGCCTGCAATCACATCAAGATTCCCTTTGCATTACAAACTCGGTCCTTTCATTTCCACTATAGTTGCAAGGAATGCCTGAAGTGCTATTGGATAACTTAGAAACAGGATTTAGTTTTAGAGTTATTTGAAATGCAATCAAACTTACTAGACATGCGATTTGCATAAGTATACCTTTTGTAGTTATGATCTTATTGATGGCTTGTTGGCTAATTCTATGATTGATGAGGAAAATACGTATTGGAACCAATTTTCTTGGTCTTGTCCATTAGTCATCAAATAGAGGCATATAACTCAATTTTTCTTAATTAGTGTTTAGTATTACTTTGTTTTTAACATGTATGATTTAATGGTTCAATTAATAAAATTTTAGCAGGAAATTATCACTTTAAGTACCTTGAGGTTTGAGCATTTATCATTTAGATACCTTGACATTTCAATATAAACAATAGGGTACCTTAGGGTTTGAATAATTTATCACCTAAATGCCCTATGGAAATTTGATGAATTTTTGTAAGAATTAGACAAATTTATACAAAAAATACTGATATAATACATGATTACAATAATATAATAAGTTAACCTAATGTTTTCATAAAAAATTCAGGGAATTGTGATAAAATATTCACTAAATATTAATGTAAACTACCTAAATATCACCACAATCATCTATCATTTCGCATTTTTTGGCACAAAAAAACATCAAATACTAATGAAGATACTAATATATTATCGAAGTTGTGCTCAATTTAGCATTTTCCAACAAGAATCTATCGGAATTTGACATAAGGGTATTCAATTGATAAAATATTTAAAACTCATATATATATATATATATATATATATATATTAATTAAAATGTCGAGATACCTAGTTGATAGATAGTCAAACTTCAAGGTAACCAAGTGATAATTCCCCAATTTTAGCAATGTGCTTATCATTTGGTATGATTATCGTTTGTTGGTAATGAAATGTGCTTACCTTCATACAAAAGAAGAAATAAAGGACAACTCCCTCTACACTCCTAATCCTAACATTAGAAACTTCCATAGTTGTTTGCTCACCTACTCCGAGATCAAGTAATTATGCCTACATACACATCGATAAGCCATCCCTACTTTAACTACAATTTCATTTCAGAAAAAATGAAAAAAAAGGGCAGGAGGAGTGAACAGTTGATGACAGAAAGCACTAGAAACACATCTTACCTGACGTGGGGTGGTACCCAAGACCTGGGATCGAATCCTGCCTTCATCAAAGGGATGAAGGAATTTATCAGGGATTTGTGGAGGGTTGGGTTGCCCTTTTGTGCTACCCGATGGGACTTCTTACCATTTGTAGAAAAATAAATAAATAAAAATAGACAACATTCAATCTTACTTGACTTGACGAGGATGTGTCATCCCTATGTTCAGAATGGTCAGCTTCTCCAGCGCAATCGATGTTTTCTTCTGAACCTGCAACCTGAGATATGACAGGCAATATCTGCTGCAGCAATCTAGACAGAAACATTCCTTCTTCGGCAGCACTTGGCTGTGCTTCCTCTGCAGGTGCACTGCTTGTTCTTCCCTGATCAGTAGTCACTTCCTGCGTGCTGGCATTTTCGACATGGATCTCACCGCCAGGGAAAAGATTCCTCAGGAACTGAAGAACACTAGCTTGTATTTGTCCCTCAGGGTTCTGGTCATGATCGCCTCCAGTAGACAGAATGTTAATGTCAATTGTCCGAGATCGAACTCGTTGTCTTTGTCCAAAACTGGAAGGTGGTAGTCCTGCACAGGCAACAAGAACACGAAACTTCTGGACTCATGACAGCACAATCACTGAGTTCATGACAATATTATGTGATGAAAAAACAACTCAGGTAATAAGACTAAACAAACAAAAAAGTGAAAGGAAAACAACAAAAACGACTTGAGTTCATGAAAATATAATGTTTAGATTTTCCATAAGTGCACATACTTCCTATACAACTATCCTCAGATCGCAAAGAAGACCAAGCGCACATCAGTTGCTTCAAGAACTGAACTTTCCAAGGCATCCCAGACAAATTCTTAATTTTTCAGTGGATTCAACTGAGGCCAATTTACATCTGGATCACTTAAAAGTGCATACTTCTTCCTTCTTCGTCTGCGCCACCTTCAGGGAGGAATTTTGCTCAGTGAGATGGAGCAGGCTTCTGGCTTCCGGACATCTCGGCGTTCTGTGGTTTCCAAAAAACTTTGTGCCAGTATAGCCACAAGCATCGTGTTTAAATCATTTTACTGTACTACTTCGGTTTGGTTATAACTGCCACCTCCCGGATTCAAGGAAAAAGCAAGACAAACCACGGCTGTAACATAGGAAAGGGCAAACCTTTCATCCAGATCATTAACCCTAAGAATGTACACCAGTCCAAGTGGATTTAAAAGCATCACGTATCAATTCCGCTACAGCACATGGAACATCTCCAGCAGCAGTCACAAACCCAATAAACTCAAAATTTATTCACGAAAGAAGTTCATGAAATAAAGAATAGATGTCGGGTGTTTAGTGTTAGTTACCATTTTGAGGATCTTCAATGTTCTGCTGTCGCATTGCAGATTCATTAGCGTGGTGTTGCTCAGTTTGGGAGCCATTTAGGGGGTGATCACTTGACACCTCAGATCCAGTTCTACTGCTCAGATTCCCAGACGTCATATTTTGGTATCTTCCAAGAAGCGGATAGAACAAGTTAACGGAGCTGCCAGATGCTTCAGATGGTACATGGTTCAAATCAGGAACTGCTGCAACCATGGTTCGTAGCGGTAATATATGAACAGCAGTAGCGCCACTCGAGGATGGACCATCTGAGGTAGCTGGATTAGGTTGGTTTACAGGACTTCCACCACTACCATGGGTTGCTAAATTCCTCTGACTTGAGGGTTGCTGAGATCCAGCAGCTTCTGTTGAATGGCTTGATGGGCCTAATGGCAAACAAATAGTTTGAAGCAAATTCCCAAACCTGGAAAGAAAGAGAGCATACCCAAGAGAAAATGAGCAATACCTCTCCTTATCTGTATATCGATACGTCTAGGGAGAAACCCAGAACCAAATCCATTAATCATGCCAGAGCCAGATTGTACAGTTCCTGGTGGTGAAGCACCAAAACTTGCTCCCGGCTGAAATGGGAGGGGCTGAGAATGCATAACAAGTTAGTAGCCTTCGAAAGGAAAGAAAAGCAGATAGAAAATTACGTTGCCTGAACACAGACCTGAACCATAAGAGGATTAGGCCCAGATGGAGATACGAAAACTGCAGGGCCAGCGTTAACCACTGCTTCAGACTGCAAAAGGAACAAGCCATAGCAACACGTGCACAAGAAAGAATTCAAAAACGAGGAACTTGCACAACTAGGGACATATAACTTACAGGAGATCTACCAAGTCTCAGCATCATCGTTGTACGTCCAAGTTCCAGAAAATATGCACCCAGATTTTGTAGCAGAACTCCAGTTCTCCATGCACTGGACTGAGTACTCAGTCTGACAACTGAATCGAGCAAGCTTGCTTGGTCTTCAAGCTGTCTAGCCAGTCGCTGCCACAAAAAAAGTAAAGCATTGAAACAAGGAGTACTCATTACAATTACATGTAGAAAGTTGCCAGGTCATCTATATGGCGATGTCCTGACTATATAATATACTTCAATATATAAAACTCACTTTCAAGATGACCATAGAATAGAACTTCATTCGTCCACAACCAATTTAAAGAAAGCGCTTGAAAGTTAAAACATATTTTTACAAGTTCAAGGAGAAGTAGGAGCACATACAAGTAGACATTCTCGAACTTGCTGATCAAGCAACTCTTGTGTGGAGGACAGCAAATCAGCCAAGGATTCTGGTGTTGGAATCACGCCCTGTATAATCCCTGCATGTGAGGAAGGACTAGAGTCTCTTTCTTCAGTTCCATGTGGAGAAGAAGCCCCAGCGCTATCATTATTTGCCCTGCCTGTGAATTTGATTATTATAACTCACACAAAACAGGAACCAGTATTGAATAAGAATTCGAATATCAGCTGAAACAAACCATTGTTGATAAACTCCTGCTTCATATGTCTGAGATACTGTGACAAGGTTGTGATAGAATCAGGAATTGCCTATATCAGCCAAACGATAGGATATCAGTAGCTCAGTATAATATAACATATTAAAAAAAAAAAAAAAAAAATCCTATGTCCATTATTTCATATATGGATTCAAATTCAACGCTCACCTGGGGCTGTCCAATGGAAACTGCAGCTGGGACTCCAACAGCATTATCCGACCTTGATCTATCATTTTCACCACCCATGCTAGATTGTTCAGGTTGTACCTGGCTTGTATCTGTCATACCACTTGAAGCCTGCAGATTATCAAAAACATGTTTTTTAGAGGGAAAGCCATGAAGGATGCACCAATTCACCCAACAGGGTCCTTTTTCTTTCAAGGAATAGGAAAGGGTAAATTATAAGCCAAATTCTGTCATGCCAACAAACAATAAGAATGTAGGGCATTGTATGATCATAGTAATATTGAATTGCATGATGCAAATTATTAAGTTACCCTGTTGCTATTTCCTTCACTTCCATGCCCCGAATTACCGAGACCAATGGACCCCAGAACAGCAGATACTATCTGCACAAGAAAGACAGATTAATGACATGTGGCAGCAGTGGGCGTGAGAAACAATGTCAATAACTAGTCAGCAACTGATCATCTGGAAACATTATTCTTACCCGACTGATATCTGGAAGCATCCTATCCCCTTGCGCAGGCATATTGATCGTTTCAACAAAAACTCCAGGAGCAACTTGGTAGAATTGACCACGGCTACCACTCAAAGCATGATCAGATACTGCAAGCAAAAATATATCCCGAGGGCTCTTTAAAGAGATAGTGTAATCTATGCATCTCCACTAGGATAACATAAAAAAGAGAGAAAACTGACCAAATTCCATAGAACGAATACCCAAAAGCAATAGCACATAACAACGAGAAGCAAAGATATGCAAGGCACGAAGACTATCCAATAGAGTAACTATCTAGTTAGGAATACGCCATACTACAGTACATTTCCCACAAAGAAAAAAAAAAAAAAAAGAAGGTAGGTTGGAAAGATTCCTCCAACAAGAGGTTAATATCCACCATTTGGAAATGCACAAGCAAGATATAACATTTAAACAGGGTTCCTAGACAATTTAGCAATCCTTAAGACTACATAAATGGTTGAAGGTATATAATTATTGCCCGCCTATGGCACAGTGACGCAGCACATTGCTTATTATAAATCCCGCAACTGCTTAGAAATTTTATATCAGAAGTCCCAGGCGTTACCATGTCTGGTTTCTTGCATCAACTAAGTCAAAAAATTTGACACCATTGGATAAAGTAAATTTAGGAGCACGGAGACACAATACTTACATTACAGTTCTAAAAGACACTATTGAAATAGTTTGATTAGAATAACATACACCACATACGGGCTTCAATATCACCAAATGTTTCGTCACTCTTGTCAAGGGTGAAAATGGAGTGTATCCAGCCTCAAAAGTTACAGCCTTTCACCAGAACTCATTATAATGTTAAATGACACATGGAGCGAAGAGATGTTCAGCGTCCCATAAGCTATTAACTAGACTCGTACTTTTATGAAAGTGTTTACGAAGGCGGCCCATATAGGCATTGTCGGATTAGAATCATTATGATTCAAAGAATCGAAGAACTCACAATAATAAACACTTTGACAGGGAAAAAAAATTTAAGAAACCAAACAAGTAGTACACATGCGTAAAACACAACATTGAGGAGCAAAAAACAGGTCATCAGTCAACATCTCCCAAATCCTACAGAGAGGACAAGAAAGTTCCAATCAAGTTCAACAAGCGTCCTCGGTTAAGACTATTATACAGTAGAATCGCAAACAAGGATACCTGGAACAGCTAAAATGCCCCCAAGGCAACATATGTATTTAAGACACTGAACAGAAGTCCCGCATAAAGTTAAGATATGAAGAAATGAAACAAGACAGTTTGCAAGATAGTAACTTTGAATACTTTCCGAGTCATAGACGAATGCACACATAAGCAGATAAATTTAAACTAGGTCATAAATACAAGGGGTGTGGATTAGCGGAGTTGGGATGGGTCGGATCTAGAGACAAAGAAAAATAGAAAAGAAAATAAAAATAAAATGTAGCTAGAGACAATTGGACAGGACCTCGCCGCCCCCAACTTAAATGAAGAGATGGCCCTAGTTTAGTTTAGAGCTCAGGACAGGTTTAGGATAGGGGTATCCGATTTAGCATTATGGGGGATTCGAGCACCCGTAAGCTGCTTGTATGCTCGTGGGCATACATGCAGTACGGATGTTACTTGGTTAATTAGGGCTCCAAGCTGCTGAGACTCTATGTACTCGCTGTACTCTCTCTCTCTCTCTCTCACTCTTGCTCTCACCCATTACCTTCTCTCTTTATCTCTCTCTCTCTCTCCCCCTCTCTCACTCTCGTCCTCTACCTTATCTCTCTCTCCTTCGCTTTACTCTCTAGATGCTCTACTTCCCTATATGTTTGCATGTGTCGCATGTTGGATCTGCCCCGTAATGGTTTGTTTGCTGCTACCTTTTGCCTTGAATGCTGTGATCCTAGGCTCCCATGCATGCATACATAACTACATGCTTACATGCTTATCTGATTATTTGATTTTGATTGTATGCCTACACGCTCACTTGCATACATGCTTCACATGATTTCTAGGCATTAAATGCTCGTCTTGCAGGCTCTTCATGCCGGGGGTCCCCGGAAACAGTCTCTCGTCAGGGGCCCACCCTGATGGGGTAAGGCTGCGTACATCCTACTCCTCCCAGACCTTGCGCAAGCGGAAGCCCTTGAGGCTCTGGGACTGTTTGTTGTTGGATGGGTCGGGTCTAGAACCATTTAATGTAAGGCCCAAACCCAACCTAAAACCATAAACTAATTGCATTACGGTTTTGGGTTTTATTGGATCAGTCTAAATAGAGGAATAAATATTTGTATTGGTTAAAAGTAAGATATTAAAAACCTAACGGAATTTTAATGCCAAGTCATGAGTATAAGTAAATTGGCTATGACTATTAAAAGGTCATAATACATTTAACAAACCATTTTTTCTTGACCCCCTACTTTTAGACTTAACAATGGATCAAGTCCCAATTAATAGCAGTCAGCCATGAATCAAGAGAGGATGTCCCGACAATGTGATTATGATTCAAATTCTCTAATCTAAGTATCTGATTATTTAAAAAATTCGATTGGTATTGACATGAATCGAACAAAATTCAATATGTTGTCAAGCCATAAAGCAAAAAAAAAAAAAAAAAAGGTAAAAGCAACATTCCCAGGGCCCCAAGGGCTCCCGCCTAAGCAGGGTCTGGGGGTCAATATACGCAGCCTTCCACCTTCAGGGTGCTACCCTGAAAGGAGGCTGTTTCCGAGAATCCCCAACCTGAGGGGTGCAACACGAGGACTTCCCTGGAGGTCACCCATCTTGGTACTACTCTCGCCCAAGCACGCTTAACTTCGGAGTTCTGATGGGATCCGGTGCTTGCGTGTTGGTACCCTCTTAGGTCTATTGTCAAGCCATGTAAACAAAAACAAGTGTCTCCCACCCATAATCAATTTCTGTCATTACTCTGGCTTAGGTCATATATGAGGTCAATCATAGATGACCTATGGCATATACCGAGTTTTCAGGTTGACACAAAAGGTTCTTTCAAAGTAAACTGACTCTTTTACTATTCCCATATAGTTTATGCATGGATTGGACTTTGGTGTGTATAAATAAGTCACCCCAAGCCTGAGCTCATGAGACTCGAGGCTTCGCTTGCCAACGTTTGGCTCAGCCTGGGATCAACTCGAAGCTTCCCAAGCCTTGAAACTTTGTGCTCGAGTTTGGCTTGCCATAGGATTAAGCCCAACTTGAGTCGGTGTTGAGGTTAAGCCTAGCTTTACCACTAGGCTCATTTAAACCTAATATGAGCTTGTTTAGGCTCAATTAGGCTTGCGCACAGGCTCATTTAGGTTTTAACTTGACTCCACTCACCACATTTAGAATTGGAATGGAATTTCAAAGTCTTGCATCAAACGCATTATTATTTGCATTTTGAAAACATAGGAAAGGTGTTGCCCATGGGTAACCCACATTAAAACCCCATATCATGGGTCTATGTCAATTGCATATTTGGTATGATTCTGTTTGCAGTTTTGATTTTTGATAAACTAAAAACTATGTCTTAAAAACGTTTTCCCTAATTTTGGTTTTTTGCTTTTGAAATGAAAAACCACAATAAATTGATTGAAGACCTAATTTTTAGTTTCTCAAAAATCAAAAACTGTCCACAAAAACCAGACCAAATGGACCTAAATTTACCCAAACCAGCCCAACCCCTAATGAATACAAAAGCAAATATGGCAAGCCAAAAACATACTTCATTAGGACAAGTAATAGAAAGCAGAACCATCTACATGTCAAAGGAAACAAACCTGGATCAGAATGTAGGTTCTGTGTTGATGATGAAGCTGGATCTCGGACTACAAGGTGCAACGTATGACCATCTTCCACATCTAATCCAAGTTAAGTTAATATAATCCCGAAACTAGACCAGCAATTGCAACAATAGATGAAAATGTTTTGCTAAATCAGAACAGTGTAACCAATGGTCAAATACCAGGCTTCAAAATAAAGAAAAGTGCCATATCATAATATAAACGCAGAACACCTAGGCAATCCACCAACTGTAAAACAAGCGAAAGACGACACAGTCAATGGCTGTGCTTTGACGGATCTCGCTAACACATTCTTATCAATCAATAGCAAAACCCGATGGGGAAACAAAACATACATCAAGAAAAAGCAAAACCAAATTGAGAAACAATGGATACTACAATATTAACATAAAAAAAACAACCATGTGAAGCAATGAAATCGCAAGTCACTGGTTTTTCAATTTTATTGACAAGTGATATTCAACCTGAGAGAGGCAACCACAAGAGCAGACTGAAACAAAGGATAACAAGCAATAGATCCCTAATAAAAAAAGAGGCTTGAAAGAAAATTCTTCGATGACTGTCAAATTCGTCCATAGACTTGAATACATGTCTGGCCTCTTACTCCATTTTCTTCTATACAGAGCAGCAGCCTCTAGAAGTTCAGGAGTCCTCAAGCATTTCCTCATTTGTATCAATCTCAAAGGAAATCTCTACCAAAGACCGCAAAAGAAAACTGAACACCCGCCTCAGATGGAAAAGATTGGCAGCTCTTGTTACAAGATCAATTAAAGTCTCAGACTTGCAGAACATAGATATTATGAGACAGAAGAAAGAAACGGAGGAAAGGAGCTTGAGCTCGCTACTCTGCAGCTCATCAACTCCAAATTCAGTACCATCAAGAGAAATACTCAAGAAGAAGGCCAAGATATCTAGCAAAATTTTCAGCCCCAAGACAGGAAAAAGAGGCTAGAAGAAAGGTAACTAGTACAACTCCTTAAGCAAATGCTTAACAAAATTACATTTGACCAAGTAAGAACTCAGTGGTGAAGATGTCAAATGTACACTTTGAAACTCACAATTATACTGCTTTTACTGATCAAAGTAACTCAAAACTGCCAACATTTGACGCCACAATCTTTTCTCAGAAATTATCACCACTAGTCAAGAGTCCACATTGCTGCAAAATGCCTGAACATCAGCAAAACAAGAGATAGATATCCTAAGACTGACCAGCATATCATAGGAACTTGATGGTTACAAATTAGCAAAAGATTTTTCTTTTTAAAAAGCTGATAGTCATTGTGTGACAATTTCCAACATCAGGGTACCCATGCAAACAAACGACATGGAAAAGGAATTGGTATGCGAGTACTTTCATAGGTACAAAAACTGGAGGACTAACTATGAGTTCTTTTTTTGGGTAGGTAAGCAGGTTTGGGTTAAAAGCTTTTGAACTGAATACTGCATGTCCAATGGCCTAAACCTTGATAATATTTTTAACACCAGACAAAGGTTCCACCGACTCATTGTAAATCACCAATGCTTCCTGCAATTAAGGCAACAACAAGATACTTAAAAGGACCACTATTAATTTCAATCCAACGTAACAAAGTAAATGCTTCAGTAAGAAATTACAAACCCTAGGATTCTCTGGTCATCCACCAAGTTCAAAGAACAGGGTACACGATTATCTGGTGCAGGATAGATGGTGGTAAAGTAAAGCAGCCAGTTCCATAAAAACACACATCATAATGCAGTTAAATAAACAGCCCTATTGACCTAGCGAACAACTTTATGCATCATTTGACCAACATCAAGACAAGAAAGAAAAAGGGGAAAAAAAAAAAAAAAAAAAACAAATTTCTTGGGCCGCAGCTATACATAGTTATTTAGAAAAAATTAAAAAAAAGAAAGAACCAAAGATAAACAACCTCAAGATAACAAGGAAATGAATAAGGATACGATAGGTGGAAAGGAGCTGATCGTCCTTAAGAACTTTCCCCCGACATATAAGGCGCTGTTGTTCAGTTACAACACCAGTGACAGACGCAATTTGTTCTTTCAAAGCAGGGACAGGTACCTATACGACAAGAAGAAAAACCCAGATACTTAAAAAACCAAATATGCAACTACAATTTGCACCATGATATTGCAAGTAAAATGCCCGAAAGAATTAGCAGAAGTGGGTACCTGTTTGTCCACTTGTAAAGTATAGGTTTGAGAATCCATTGTTTTTATTTTTATCTCAATAGTAGCTCCAGCACGCCCAGCTTCTAAGTGGCTTGATGACTCATTGCCATTAATATCCATCGTCTTCTCTTTGGATCAACCTACTGCCTAGGAAGATGTACAGAACAGCCTTAGCACAATCTTTTCTTTGTAATGAGCAATGAGAAAGCGATACAGAAGAAAAAGGAATAAAACGATATGATAGGAAAGAATACAGGTACCATCAATACCATTCTACTGAGCTTAAAAGAAGAGCACAATCCTGCTTTTCTACATACTGTTGATGCTCAGTTACAAAAGATGACTTAAACAAGATCATGATTCTAGTTCCAAATGTTATGTTGTCAGCATGGAAATAACAATAACTACTGAGTATCTAGCATACAAACAGTTTTAATGTTTTAGAGATCACCATTCTAGACTTCCCTTCTTTTGCACGACAAATTGGCGGTCGACAAGTTTAACACTCAAAAATCCCACACATGCAGCACATAGCATCGGGGAACTCGTAGGGTCCTCTTCGTGCTAGATATGATCACAAATGGCTGGGAACTTGTATGCGTGAATGCTAACACAAATTTCGTGTGTAAGAGTACCTAAAATTGATACCAACAAATTGAGAGTTATTTACTTACATGGTCCCTATGTCTATGAGTTTGTTCAAATAGTCCCTCATATTTTATTGCTTTATTTTGTTAAAACTGGTCCCTCATCTTTCATTTTGTAATAAAATTGTATAGCAGCAAGATTGTTTTAATCATATATAGATAATCACACGTAACTATTTTAATTGATGTGATTCTCCATTTTTGGCCAGATGTTGGTTAATCAAAAATCAGTTGGGAGTATCTTTCTGATGAAGTTCCATGGCATATGAAAGAGGAAAGACGTTGATGTTATTGTCCCATAGTCAAAATAGTGATTTCTAGTGTATCTAGTTAGAAAGGAATGCAGAGACTTTAAAAACCAATGTATGCCAATTAATTTCTTATATCAAAAAGTGGTCTTTTCATGAGCTCTTTGGACTAAGAGCTTTGGGGGCCACACTAATATACCCTTAGCTAAAATGTAGAAGGATTGGACGGCATTATGTTACAAGTTCTAGGGTTTTGAGATTGCGTGATTGTATTATGTCCTCAGTTTTCTGTACATTCTTTCTCTCTTAATATTATTTCTTCTTTCAATAAAAAAAAAAAAAACAAACAAAAGATCTTTTCACTTGTCCTATGTGCAAAGGTCAAATTATAACCTAAATATTGCTATAGGTATACATAAATTTTGTAATTGTGTACATAATATACATGATATGATATAAGATAATTAGATTATTAAAGATAACTATTTTATATTATTTCTATATAATCCATTGATTTTGGACATAGTTATGTACACAAATTATGTGCCTAAATTGTATTATAAAATATTTTTCCCTTTTTCTTTATTTTAAATTTACTAATTTCACATGGCGCCATGTATTGCCACGTGGGATTAGAACCTCCACATCACCAATCATCCATGGTAGATAACCTATTTGGATATTGATTTTGTAACCAAATAAAATACGAGGGACTATTTTGACCAAAAGAACACACGAGGAACCAATATGAATAAATTCACAAACACGAAGGACCATAGGTAAATAACTCACAAATATACCACATAGCAAATACAAAACATGATAATACCTAGGACTATGAGATCTCAGTCCCACTTTACCACTAAGATAGGCAGAAATGGCAGCTACTCAACTTGTTTCTTTGATTGGACAATCCAAATTATTACCTTCCATGTGAGGCTGAAAACAGAAAAAGAATTCAAAGGCGTCCATCAAGAAATACTACTATTCAACAAATACACTGTAACTATCTATGCATATTTCGATGAAGTTAAAGTAGTAATTCCGCACGGTGAAATCAATGAAAGATCATCCAGCACACTGAAATCAGCAGCATATGAATAACCGTGTTACTTTTATCCAATCATATTTCAAAGAAAGAAACACCCGGCAATGGGCTGCTGAAAATGAATACTTCAACCAAAATGAGTGAAACGCAGGCAATTCACAAAGGCGAATTGCAGAACCTTGGTTTTAGCATAACCATACATCAAATCTTCATACCAGAGGGAATAAAGAAACCCTTAAAGATCAAGTGTTCACCCCCCCCCCCCCCCCCCCCCCCAAAAAAAAACAAAAAAAAAACCTTATCAATGTAGGAAAAAAAGTTATCGATTCCTAAACCAGGATCCCGGTTTAATTGAAGATATGTAGATTTAAGTCTTATATCCATTTATTCCTTCTTTCTTTTCAGAGTTGTGGGCCCTTTGAAAATAGGTTCTCTACAGTGTAACACCCGGTAGGGGTAAGGTTGCGTACTTCTTACCCTCTCTAGAACTTACCTCAGTGAGAGCCTCTTCAAGGTTTGGGCTGCTGTTGTTGTTATCTATTTGATGCCTTATGTCTTGTCACCGTCCATTTCGATTAATTGAAGACACCAAATCATACTGTTCTAAGCAACAATTGAAATAATCAACCAGCACCATATTTTCTCATCAATTTGAAACCCTAAATCCACTAGAAACACAACAAGAACACATCTTGTTGCTAAAATCAAATCAAACCAATCAGATAAGGGGGTCCAAACTCAAAGATCAAGCAATTCACAAACTAATCACAGCACAATCTCAGCACTCCACGGCCCAAAAAAGGTGCAAAATCTTTAATGGGTTTCTCACAATAAAAACAAAAAAAGAACAATTTTTCCCATTCATACAAGCTCTACTTCTACATCTCCCACTAGGGTTTCTCATAATTCCAACAAAATCAACATTGAAACAGAAAATTCATCAATTTCTGACATGAAAACAAAACAAAATGAAAGAGAAAGAATTCAGGAAGAGAGAGAGAGAAGGGAATCGAACCTGATAAAATTAAAACTAGGACTCTCGAGGCAGATACTGTGTGTTCTTCCCCTCAACAAGCTTTCTTTTCTTTTTTGGGTGTGGGGGTTTGGCTCTCTAAATTTTTCTGGATATTATTTTATGTATAGGAAAAAAAGCTTTGGATCTTCGTTATTAAAGTTTTACGTTATTAGTTTATTTTAAGACAATAATTTGACTCTAAAAAAAATAAAATGAGGAATTTATTACTTAATATACATAAGGTTCCTACATTTATTAATGGGTTTTTTATAAAAAAGAAAATTAGTTTCAAAAATAGTCATTTTTATTTATATTTTATTTGACAACAGGGTAAATAAGATAAAGATGAAAAAAATAATGTATTATCATATTCTTATTTGGAAATATATTTAATTAAGAGATGTAAGAATAAAGAAGGGCCATTCAAAAAAAAAAATAAGAATAAAGAAGGATAAAGAAGTTACTTTTATATAGCAATTAAATAAAAGAGTGAGAGGTAAGAAAATTATAATTAAAATAAGAAAAAAAATTATTGAACATTTTTTGAAAATTTTACCCTAGTTCCCTTTGCTATTAATTCGGAGGGTTAAAGAAAATGGGGTCATTCCTTTTTACTCTTAAAAAAATTTGTCAAACAGGGGTAAGGGTTTACCTTTTATTACTTTACCTCATTTTACCTCATTGCCAAAAAAGGTTAATCATCATAACTTTCATTTTTTTTTTTTTTGGAAAATCTGCTTAAAAATTTAATTTTCTTAATTAAGCACCTATAATAATACTTAACTTTGGGGTCAATGCCTTCACGTTGATGAAAGCCTTGAACCACAAGGTGAGCCTTGAACCAATCAAGTGAACCATCCGTTTTATACTTAACTCGATACTTCCTAGTGCTGCCAACAATGTTTTTAGTTGAATGGGGTGGGACAAGATCCCATGTTTGATTTAGAATTAGAGAGTTAAACTCACCGGCCATGGCCTCTTGCCATTTTGGATTTTTGACTACTTGTCAGTCATGTTGGTTCAATTCAACTTAAAAATGTTCTATTGGTACCTAAACTCATTCATAATTTACTATCCATAAAACGATTGTGCCAAGATAACTCTTGCACTGTTGAATTTGACTCTAATTTTTTTTTCTATTAAGGACAAGGCTATACGGGGATCCCTCTGCTTCGAGTTCGCAGTAATGGGCCACTTTACAGTTTTTCACCTGACTTCATTGGACTCACGGCACAAGCTTTATCCGGGCACCTATAGCATCGTCGATTAGGAATCCTAGGACGCCCTATGTTGAATGTTTTATGTTCTCAAAAATTGATTCCTAGCTCTCGTTTTACTGATTTTTGCCAACATTGTAGTTTGGGCAAGTCTCACCGACTTCCTTTTAAGCATGTTTTGCATTTAGTTTCCTCACCGTTACATTTAATTCACTTGGATGTATGGTAATCACCTGTATCGTCAAACTCATGTTATAAGTATTATGTCAATTTCATTGATGACTTTACTCGCTTTACATGGTTGTACCCTCTGCAACATAAATCGGAGGTCTTTGACATTTTTTTAAACTTTAAAGCGCTTGTTGAAAACCAATTTTCTACGAAAATCAAAATTTTCCAAAGCGACGGTTAATTTCATAAAATAACTCTATAAATTTTGTTAGTACATACAACACACCCTTGAACTTTGCAATTAAACACAATACATCCTATGCACTTTTAATTTCAAAAAATAGCCCTTTGAACTTTGTTATTACGTACAATTCATCTCCCAATCTTTGTTAAAAAACGCAATTCACACCTTTGACATTAATAAATTTGAATTTCAAAATAAATTATAAAAAAAATTAGAAAAAAGTTTGAAAAA
The DNA here is from genome assembly GCA_018398585.1 of Simmondsia chinensis. NCBI lineage: Eukaryota > Viridiplantae > Streptophyta > Magnoliopsida > Caryophyllales > Simmondsiaceae > Simmondsia > Simmondsia chinensis. Next base: position 26,856,184 of record JAGTTD010000010.1, on the reverse strand, counting down.
TATAATAATAATTTTATAAGTTTTAAAAAAAATTAGATCAATAAATTCAAAATTAAGAAAATGTATCAAATTAAAAATCTATAATTTTCTACTTTTATGTACAAAATAGAGATTTTGTATTCTTAAGCGAAAGAAATGAGTTTTATATTTCTAAGAAAAACATAAGAAGATTTTCTAATATTTACACAAAATAATTTTGTATATTTAGAGTAATAATATCATAATTTAATGCAATATTTTTCTAACATTTTTTATAAAAATATTATAAGATAAAATATAGTAATTTATTTAAAAATATAACTTTTAAAATTAGATTAATATTAAAATTAAGAAAATAGTATGAAATTAAAAATTTTAAAAATAAGTTCTAAAAAAGAAATTTTTAAAAGTTAAAAAACCAAAGTTAAAAAACGTTACTATATTTTTCAAACATTTTCCAAAAAAATTATTTTTTTTATAATTGTTTCAAATTTTTTAATTTTGTATTTTTATTAATTTTAAATTTATTAATGTCTCAAGGGTGTCTTATATTTAGTGACAAAATTCGAGGGGTGAGTTATGTGCTATAATAAAGTTTAAGGGCTAAATTAAAATTACATGAAATGTATTGTGTCTAATTGCAAAGTTTAAGGGGCTATTCTATGAAATTAAAAGCGTAGGAAGTGTATTGTGTTTAATTATAAAATGCAGGGGTCTTTCTATATTTTCCCTTTTTAAGAAAGGTTAATAAATAGGCAAAAATAAAGCCTTTTTTGGCTTTTAATAGGTCACGAATGCGTGACCTGCATGAATGATAAATGATGCTAATACACACCTTAAATTAAATATATGAATGTTTTATTCTTCATACCGATCCATATACATTCTTAACGTTGGGTAGTAAAGTTGCAGTGTCCATGCACCCCGATACCCGCTGAATACAAAGCTTAGTATCCTATACTATCATATATAAACTAATACTATATAGTTATTAGTATAAGATAAATAAATTTTGACACAACAAAATATTTTCCCACTCATTTGCCAAAAGGTGGGTGAGGGGTTTCAACTTATTAACTCAATAGTATCAAAAGTATTTCCGATGCTATTCTTGTACCCCTATTAGTAACATATATAAACTGATACTATAGAGTTAGTAGTATCCGATACAAAACTTTTAGACACAACAAAGTAGTCCCCCCTTCACCCAGCGAAATGTGGGTGAGGGGTTTCAAACTACTAACTCAATAGCACCAAAAATATTTTCGATGCTATTCTTGTACTCCTATTAGTATTGTATATAAACTGATTCTACATAGTCAATAGTATTAGATACAAAATTTTCCGATACAAATAAGCACTTTCCCGCCTCATCCCACCAAAATGTTATAGGCGGGAGTCAAATTATTAACTCAATAGTTTCGGACTAAAGCAATCTGGTGCTATTAAAAAACATTAGTATTAGATTTAAAATTTGATACTGAATTTTCCAATACTAAAGGGCATTTTTCTTGTAGTGATGATCTCTTAAGAGCTACTATTATGGGTTTCAAGGATATCGAAGTGAAACATGACAATCGAGTGGCTATTAACTCCTTGATAAGGAAGTCCAACCAGTCCAAGACTTTCGTCTCACTAAAGATTTGATAAGGAATTGCCACTATTAAGTACAGGGCTATAGATTTGATGGCAAAATTTGGTCAGTGTTATGGTCATCCCTTCCCAGCGTGGCTTTTTTTACCTTGATCTTGTCGAATGTGCTGGGTAGAGCTTTCCCAAGGAATCTCCCCTTACACATTCTCTTTTTATTGTCACAAAAAAGATTTTTCTAGAAAAATATCCCCTATATTAATAAATACAGTGAAATATCTTGATTCTTAAAAATGTTATCATTTACATGCTCAAATGAACGCGTTTCTTATAATATATTCTGTAAGTTGTTGTCAAAAAAATGCTTGGACGGCATATGATTCAAACAACATATTATTCAAATAAAACTATGTGCTACTGATACAGACTAAATGAGGTTCCATTCCAAAACCAATTGGCAATGAGCGGAGCAGCTCCCCTAGTATGTAAATTAGTATTTTTTTGGTGATCCCATTGATGTGGGATATCCTTGGGCTGTAACAAACCACCATGCTCCGTATCTCGTGTCCACGCGAGCTGGCTTTGCACTGAATATCTAGCCTTGAGCGAACACTGCAATTCCGACGTACCACCACGCAATGGACATGGCTTTGCACTAGAGTTATCCTAGTCTTGGACGAACACTACAATACCGCTGTCATCGCTTGAGATTTGGAATGAGAGATCGTATAGCTACGTCGACCAGGGCCCAAGACTTTACCAGGCCGAGATCAACTCCAGAGCAGACCCAGGGACTTCCATGAGACCGTGAATGAACTTCTTGAAATGTGGCAATCGACTTTGCAACATGTCATGCATAGACCCCCCATAAGACCACTGAATGACATCAGCCCCCATATGACCGGTGAACAGCGTCGACTCCCCATATGATCGGTTAACCATGGGGCAAGATCGACGGTTCTGATACCAATGATATAGACCAAAGGAGGTTTCATCCCAAAACCAATTGATAATGGGCGGAGTAGCTCTCCTAATATATAAATTGATATTTTTTGGTGATCCCACCGATGTGGGATACCTTTGGGCTGTAACAAACCACTGCGCTCCGCATCTCGCTTCTACGCGAGCTAGCTTTGCACTAAATATCTAGTCTCGGGTGAACACTGCAATTCCGACGTCACCACCACGCAATGGACATGGCTACGTCGACCAGGGCCCAAGACTTTACTAGGCCAAGATCAACTCTAGAGCAGACCCAGGGACTTCCATGAGACCGAGAATGAGCTCCTTGAAATGTGGCAATCGACTTTGCAACACGTCATGCATAGGCCTCCTATAAGACCACTGAATGATATTGGCCCCCATATGACAGGTGAACGGCGTCCCATATGACTGGCAATCCACGGGGCAAGATCGACGGCTCTGATACCAATAATACAGACCAAAGAAGGTTCCATCCCAAAACCAATTGGCAATGGGTGGAGTAGCTAGTCTTGCATACAACCTCTTATCTATTAAATAGTTGTGTCGTGATAATAATTGTGCTGTTGAGTTTGATTCTTCTTCATTTTGTGTTAAAGACAAGGCTGCGGGGACACCACTTCTCAGGATCCGCAGTGAAGGCCCCCTATACGGGTTTTCTCCTCATCCTATTGGACTTGTTGCATGGACAGTCACGGCTGAGCTATGACATAGACGCTTAGGTCATTTAGGGAATTCTGTTTTGGACACTTTACGTACTCGCTCCTTAATTATTGGTGTTTCTCGTTCTAGCACAATTACACATTGTTCTGCATGCTGTTTAGGAAAGTCACATCGTTTACCTTTTTCACGTGTGTTACATGATACTTCTTTACCTTTGCAATCGTCTGTTGATTCTGATTCTGCCTTTCGCTATTATGTGCTATTTGTTGATGATTTCACTCGCTTCACCTGGCTCTACCCGATGCAACGGAAGGACTAAGTGTACTCCATCTTTTCTGATTTTAAGGCCCTAGTTGAAAATCAATTTAATCTTAAAATTAAATGTTTTCAAAGTGATGGAGGTCGTGAGTTTGACAACAGGCCCATGGCCACCCTTTGTCGTACCCATGGTATTCACTTCCACCTTTCCCGTCCTGATACCCCACAACAAAATGGGGTGGCGGAACGAAAGCATCAACATTTAAGTGAAATGGTACGGATTCTACTTTTTCAGGTGCGTTTTCCTCCAAAATTTTGGGCTGATACTGTTTGTACTGCGTGTTACATTATAAATCGGTTGCCCATTCCAAACTTACAAAATCTTACACCTTTTGAAAAATTGTCTAAAAAGGCGCTAGACTACCGCTTTTTCTAGGTCTTTGGGTGTGCTCATTATCCTAACATCACATCCCGTACTCCTTATAAATTAGCCCCACGTTCTATCCCATGCGTGTTTATTGGGTATGCAAGACATTACAAGGGGTACCGGTGCTTGGACCCCACTACTAGTCATGTCTACACTAGTCGCTGTGGGCATTTTGTTGAACATTTATTTCCTCAGCCTGACATCGTGTCTAGTACGTTCCTTTACAGCATGGGTTTCTCAATTAAGAGGTATACATGCGTCGGCCTCAAGGTTTTATACACTTGCAATTTCCCACGCATGTATGCTGCCTGCGTAAAGCTCTATACGGCCTCAAACAGGCACCTCGAGCTTGGTTTCATAGGTTTAGTACGTTCCTTTATAGCCTGGGTTTCTATTGTAGTAATGCTGATCCCTCTCTTTTCATACATCGATCGCCTCGTAGCATTGTGTGCCTCTTACTATATGTGGATGACATTATCCTTACTGGATCTAACGCTTCTTTACTCATTCGACTCACTGCTTCTCTCTGCACTCAGTTTGCCATGAAAGACCTAGGCCCACTTCACTACTTTCTTGGCATCGAGACAAAATTCACCAAACATGGTCTTTTTCTTTCCCAACATAAGTACACCCTTGACTTACTGGGCAAGCATGACATGCTTGAGGCAAAACCTATATAAACTACTTTACCAGCTCGGGCACAACCCTTTGTGTCTGATGGGTCTCTTCTACCTGATCCGACCGAGTTCTGTAGTGTGGTGGGTGCGCTCCAGTACCTCACCATGACCTGTCCGGATATTGCATATGCGGTCAATCGTGTCTCTCTGTTTATGCACGCCCCCACTACTTCTCATTGGTAGATGGTTAAACGCATCCTTCGATACCTGAAGCTCACGCCTGATCATGGTCTCAACATAACTTCGGGTTCTTGCACATCTGTTACTGCATATGCTGATGCTGATTGAGATGGTTGTCTTGACACTCATTGCTCCACTACGGGGTTTGCTCTGTTTCTAGGTCCCAACCTTATTTCATGGCATGCTAAGAAGCAGCCAACGGTTGCCAAGTCCTCCACTGAGTCTGAATATCGCGTTGTTGCCAAGGTGGTTGCTGAATGTGATTGGATACGATATCTCATGCGTGACTTAGGCATGTGCCATTCCGGTCTGATTCTTGTGTACTATGATAACGTATCTGCTACTTCCTTGGCTGCAAATCCTATCTCTAATGACCGCAGCAAGCACGTTGATGTTGACTTTCATTATGTTTGTAAGAAGGTTGTTAAGGGTGATATCCAGGTTCGATACATTCCTACCACCAAACAGGTTGCTGACATATTTACCAAGGGGTTGGCTACTGATTGCTTCCGCTACCATAGAGCCAATCTGCACGTTGGTCCCCCTCGCACAGATTGAGGGGGCGTATTAGGATATATTCTATTGATATTATTTTGATATTATTCTGATAATATTCTGTAATTATTCTTGTACTCTTTACTATAAATATATGCCTCAACAACCCTATTAGATATGCTCGCTAATCCATAATCTCACAGTACCAGCTACTAGTTTGTGTTAAATAGATATATTTCGACCATAATAAATTGCTTCCTTTTGTAATTTTAGAGTCAAATTATTTGTTTATACTATGTTATGAAGATCCAAAGAAATTCTTCTTAGGGGTATACAACACACATAAAATTTTTAGAAAGGGGGTTCACAGGCAAATCCCATAATCAGAAAATTTTTATAGAGGAAAATAACATAGGATTTGCATTGTGGGTTTCTGGCTGACACTCGGCACTTCTGGCTTAGTTCTAATTTTATCAGGCTCGACCTCCTTCCTTCTCTCTTCTTGACTTTGTTATATGTTTGGCATGGATTGGTAATTGTTGGTTATTAGTTGAGTTAACAATTGTAAATGATTAGATAGCGTTACTTGATTAATAAATAAGTAGACATAAATATTTGATAAAATTAGCTACTGCCATTAAATGTAAAATGACATATGAAAACATAGTTAATAAAATAGCATTAGCTATTTTTTTCAACTTGGCCTGATACTCATAAAATAGCGCGATTTGGCTAACATACTATATGAATTATAGCAACTAAAACATTTAACATTGAAAGGAGTCTTTCAATTAAAAGCAACCAAGACCTCAGGCAAGCAGAAAAAAGGGAATGAGGCGAAATGGGAAAATTCGTCAAAGACAGCCGGGAAGAAGAAAAAACGGAATAGGGGGAATCGGTAAGATAAGATCTTGGAAAGAGAGTATGATAGGATGATCTTGCAAGCGGAGCGGACACTAGAGATGGGGAAATTAGTAGGTCTTAACTTTGATGGTTTCGACCCACAAACGGTGGCAGAATTGCTTGCTAATTGAGGTGGATGGGTTGTTGGTTGAGGTTTCAGTCCTGATCCTGTTTCCCGTGTTGTTTTTCTGGTTTTTCTTCTTTTGGGATCCTTTTTTTTCTTTTGATGCCTGTTTGTTGATTGTTTGTTTTGGTCTTTTCTTGTACCCACTTTCATTTTATGGGGTGGTTAAGGCCTCGTCTTCTCGAGTTGCTTGGTTGTACTTTGGCTTTGCCAATAATTATCGAAAAAAATTAATCAATTTTAATAATTGATTGTTTACTACAATTTTTAGTTTGAGGCTCCTTTTGGAATTAGAAAAATTTGAAGGAAAGAAAAACGCGAGGAAAAAAAGTAGATGGGAAAACAAATTAAAGAAAATGACTTTTTTCCATTGTTTAGAAGTCAAGGAAAAAAGGGGATAAAAACATGCCTTCAAGATCTTTTTTTTTCCCCTTTATTTGGTTGGTAGAAAACCAAATAGAAAAAAAATAATTAGTGTAACTTTATAAGTTATGTTCTCTTTATATCGTTTAAGCCATGTGATTTTTGTTGTCACTATTTTCTATGTTGTTCCATTAGGAATTTATTATTTACTGCACCCTGAGTTTAATTATCACCTATATACTTGACATTTTAATATGTATTATCCAAAATTATGAAATTTAAAAATTTTAGAAAATATTTGGTTTAGGTAACTAGGTTTAAAATATTTTTGAAATATATTAATATTTTTTCAATATATTAAATATTTTTAAAATATATAAATATTTTTAAATTTTTGGATTTTTTTAAATATCTAAATTATTTTTAAGAATTTAAACATTTTTTAAATTTTGAAAATATTATAAATTTTAAAATTATTATAAATATAAATATTCAAGTCTTTAGGTATTTTTTTTTTAGAAAAATTATCGCTTAGAAAACTTGAAATTTGAACATTTATTATTTAGATGTCTTCATATTTTAATATATAAAATTGGGGATCTCGAGGTTTGAAAATTTTATCACCTACATACACTATGTTGGAATTTTGATAAATTTTGTAAGAATCTAACCAACTTTACAAAAGAAATATTAACATAATACATAATCACAATCGTATATATGTCATGCCAATATTTTCATTATAAATTCAGTGATTGTAATAAAATTTTCATCGATATTGATATGGATTATCCAAATATTGCCACAATCATGTGTCATTTTGCAGTTTGGGGTAAAAAAAATATCAAATTCTAGTGAAGATACTAATAGACTGTCAAATGTTCAATTTTAGCATTTTGTATTAAAAATCTATTGAATTTTTACAAAAATGTATCTGATTGATAAAATTTTAAAACTTTAAGGTAACTAAGTGATAAATTGTTTAAAACTAAAGGTACCACATTGTATGTATTAAAATATTAGAGTACTTAAGTGACATATGTTCAAACCTTGGGGGTACATAAATGATAATTTTTATTTTTTTATGTGCATGTTATCATAAAGTCGTGGAACCCCAATAAAGTTATATATAGGGTAGTTAAAAAAATTTACAAAGTTAATAAAAAATATTTCTAAATATCAAGGTACTTGAAAAATATGTATCCAACCTCAAGGTACTTGAACCAACTTTTGTCAAAAAATTATTATATTCAGGTACTTCGAGTTTAAATATTTTATCAACCGGGTATTTTAAATGATAAATACTATTTTTTTGGACTAAATAAATACTCTATTCAGTTTATGGGTTTTGTGTACATTGAATGTACATATTTAATGAACCTAGGTGATAAAGAAAGCAGATCTTGTTAATTAAACAACTACGATCAAATATGATACATAAGGGGTTAATATGGTTTGGGCCTAAATTCCCCCCCCCCCCCCCCCCCCCAATTTTCCTTTCTACTTCAAGAGGAAAATCATTTTCCTCAAATTCTGTTACAAACTTTAAAAATTTTCCATTGGATTTCTTTTCTTTCGTAGTTTTCGTGTATTACAAACACGAGAAAATCACTTTTCTCCAAATATGTTTTTTCCTTTTGTCAATATTTTTCACATTTCACATAGACCCTAAAAGGAGTTTAATGTTTGTAGAAAAATAATATAAATTCTCGAGGTTACCCCACGGGCTCCTGTAACTGTTTGTTTAATCTTCGAGGGAATATCAGGTCAGGCGTGTAGTTAGAGCTTGAGTTCAGTTTATCCTAATGAACTCCACCTCATACTGAACTCTAAAATAACGTATAAGCACACTGATCCCAAACATCATAAACAGTTGCATGGAGAATGATCAATATATGAATGAATGCTTACTTTTCTTAATTTCTCTTAGATTTTTCTTAGTTCATAACATTGATACCGGAGCCAAAGTGCCTTTAACCTGTGGCTATGGCTCCTACCCGTTGCAGCCAGGAGGCCATTTTGGCTGATCTAGAAGGAATTTGTAAATTTGTTGGTAATCTATATGAAAAGCAAAGTTAGCAAGAGGGAAGATGGACAGAGGATATTCAGAAAGCACTGGAGAGGAGCGAACAACACCGGCTGTAGACTGCGAATGAACTCAAGGATTTGGTGTTTAGATTGGCAAATCAGGTAAAAATTTCTCACTTAGCCTCTATTTCTCCATTGTTACCTTTGGAATAATCTGTTACAGACTAAAGGAGATTCCATCTTAAAACCAATTAACAATAAGTGGAGTAGCCTCTCTAGTATATATATTGGTCTAATTGTTGGTCACCCACCGATGTGGGATACCCCTTTTCATTTCTTCCTGTAACATAATCAAGGGGACCACCGGCTTTGATGGTTTCATCGTTGGCATCTTACCTGACGGTGTTAATGTCCCCGAGGCCATTGCGTACAGTATTGACCCTACCGAGAGTGCCAGCACCAGTCACTGTATCGGGTGTTCGCAAGCCTGTTTCTACCATGGCCCCTGTATCGTTGGTATGGACCCGATGGACCGTCCCATCACTCATTTGAACCACCTAGCAATAATAATGATCAGACTTATCAACTCCAAACAAAGCTAGGTAAAATTGAATTCCCTCGTTTTTGGGACATAATGTGCATAGTCGGGTTTATAAATGTGAACAATTTTTTCATTTGGATTGGGTCCCAGACAACATGAAAGTTGATTTAGCGTCCATGAATATGGAGGGATTGGCACACTCTTGGCATTGGCATTACGTTAGGAACCATGGCCTTCTTGCTCCTTGGGAACAATATAAGATAACACTGATTGAAAATTTTGGAGAGGCCTACGAAGACCCCATGGTTGCGCTAGTGTCCTTGAAAAAAAAGGGGTTTCATCCAAGACTACCAAAATGCTTTTGATGAGTTATACTATCGACTCAACTTAGAGAGGACTTAGTCACTAGTTATATCGGTGGGTTGCGTAGTGATATTGGTACAGCTATGTGATTGTTTCAATTCCAGACCTTATATGAGGCCATTTGTAAAGCTAAACTTCGGAAGGCTAGTATATCATTACAGAGATCTAGGCCCTTGACCCAAACCTTTGGTTCGATGATGGGACTGAAGAAACCAGACACCACAATCATAGGTCCTAGACCCATGGGAGCCCCTAGTGACGGCAGCCGCCGCACCATGAGTTGCGTTGAGATTGAAGAGCTACAAGCTAAGGGCTTATGTTTCTTTTATGATGAACCCTTTACCACTACCAACCGATGTGCTAATCCTAAGTCTCGTGGTCAGTATTACCTCATTGAGGTTGATGACGATGAGGAAGGCTACATGATTTCCTTATAATTCCATATGGATGTTCCTCCCACCATCTCTTTCCACCCTCTTATGGGAGAGCCCTCTTACCAAACACTACAGGTCATTGGTTGTTGGGATATTTTTTACCTCAAAATTAATATATAAAAGAAGAAAAAAGAAAAAGAAAAAAATCTAAAAAAAAATTAGAAAAGAGAAAAATGAAAATGGAAAAGAAGAAAAAGAAAAAAAAAATTGGGAAGTTGAGTCTTTCAAGTAAGGGTTGGGAAGTTTACTTGTACAAGTAAACTAATATGTATTTTTTTGTCTTTTTTTTGGCTTGGTGTTTTGTTATAAATAGAGGGGTAGGTTGTGGTAGAAGTGTAGAGAAAGAGAGAGAGAGAAAAAGAAGAGAAAATGTAGAGTGAGTTGGGGTTTGTAATAGGGTGCCAGCGGGGCACCCGGGTAGGGGGAAAGTGTGGAAAAATAATTGTTGAGTGTTTGTGTTTTGGAGGTTGTTTTGTTGAGATGTTGAGTGGGGTTCATCCGAGTATGAAGTGAGTCATACTCGGGTGCCTTGATTGAGAGTGTTGAAGAGAGTTTTGTAGCTTTCTCTGTCCAAAGCTATATTGTGGGAGAGCTGGCGGCTTGCCGTGCAAAGCTGCATTGATTCGAGGGTTGGTGGCTTGTCGTTCAAAGCTAAATTGGGAGAGGGTTGGTGACTTACCGTGCAATAGTCACATTTGTTGAGATGATGATTGTAATATGGGGTTTTGGGGGTTATGATTGGAGATTGTAATTCCTAAATTTCATAGTGGATTTGGTACCCCTTTGGGTCTTGTGGTTTTACCCTCTAGTTGAGAGTGGGTTTCCACGTAAAAATATGGTGTGTTCATTTTTGTTGTTTTTCTCTTCCGTTGTGCTCGATTTGTGAATTTCTCCCAACAAGTGGTATCAGAGCAAGTTGGGAAAGCTTTTGTTGAAGATGAGAAGCTAAAGTTTTTTGGTGGCCGGAATTTTGTTCCGACGAGGCGGCTAAGGTGTGAGTTTGTGGTGGTGGTGCCCGGTTGGTCAAGCAGGGGAGGTTCGATGATGTGATTGGTTGTCGAGCAACGATGTCGGCGGCAGTGAACTGAGATATTCGCCGGCGGCAATGGTGGTTCCTGGTGGTCGGAGTGGCTGGAGGAAGAAGTGGAGGTTGATGGTTGATGTGTTTTGGGTAAATAGGGGGAGAAAATTATAAAAAATTAATTTTGAGGTAAGGGGGAGATTTGTTGGGATATTTTTTACCTCAAAATTAATATATAAAAGAAGAAAAAAGAAAAAGAAAAAAATCTGAAAAAAAAATCAGAAAAGAGAAAAATGAAAATGGAAAAGAAGAAAAAGAAAAAAAATGTGGGAAGTTGAGTCTTTCAAGTAAGGGTTAGGAAGTTTACTTGTACAAGTAAACTAATATGTATTTTTTTGTCCTTTTTTTTGCTTGGTATTTTGTTATAAATAGAGGGGTCGGTTGTGGTAGAAGTGTAGAGAAAAAGAGAGAGAGTGAAAAAGAAGAGAAAATGTAGAGTGAGTTGGGGTTTGTAATAGGGTGCCCAGGGGTACCCGGGTAGGGGGAGAGTGTGGAAAAATAATTGTTGAGTGTTTGTGTTTTGGAGGTTGTTTTGTTGAGATGTTGAGTGGGGTTCATCCGAGTATGAAGGGAGTCATACTCTGGTGCCTTGATTGAGAGTGTTGAAGAAAGTTTTGTAGCTTTCTCTGTCCAAAGTTATATTGTGGGAGGGCTGGTGGCTTGCCGTGCAAAGCTACATTGATTCGAGGGTTGGTGGCTTGCCGTTCAAAGCTACATTGGGAGAGGGTTGGTGACTTACCGTGCAATAGTCACATTTGTTGAGATGATGATTGTAATATGGGGTTTTGGGGGTTATGATTGGAGATAGTAATTCCTAAATTTCATAATGGATTTGGTACCCCTTTAGGTCCCGTGTTTTACCCTCTAGTTGAGAGCGGGTTTCCACGTAAAAATATGGTTTGTTCATTTTTGTTTTTTTCCTCTTCCGTTATGCTCGATGTGTGAATTTTTCCCAACATTGGTTACCATAGGGACACTTCTTTGCACATCCTGATCGGCCGTGGAGCTACACATAATTTCTTGGACAGTCGGATCACTCAGCTGCATGGGTGTAAAATCAAGCCGACAATTCCGTTCATCATCACCATGGGTAATGCCTATAAGCTGTCAAGCATTGCTAGTTGAAAGGACTATAGTTGGCAGCTCGAGGGGGAGACTTATTGCTCTGACATGATTATTATTCCTTGAGGAGGTTGTGACATCGTTTTAGGGTGTCCTTGGTTTTCCACTATTGGTCCTGTCAGTCTTAATGAGAAAAATTTATGTGCCATGTTTAACTTCAGGGGACGTCAGCATACCTTGAAGGGATAGAAACGAAACACTAGTACACGACAGGAAAGCACGTTATGTGCGTTACATGCTTGCATTGACTCGATACAATTCTTCATTATTTAGGTTGCCGAAGTTGACCCCACACCCCCACCAGCACTAAAAACTTTACTTCGGGAATTTACTAGTTTGTTTGATGAGCCAGTGACCCGACCTTCCTATCGTCAAGGGTATGATCATCATATCCCTTGACATGAAGGAGCAAACCTAGTGAATCAAAGGCCTTACCGGTACCTAGCTCCACAAAAAGACAAAATTGAACAAATTGTGGGGAAATTACTTGACAAGCAATTTATTCATGAGAGTAATAGTCCCTACGCTTCACCCATTGTTTTGGTCAAGAAAAAAAAAAAAAACTCAATACGTGGTGCATGTGTGTCGATTACAGGGCCCTAAATAACATCACCATCAAAGATAAATATCCCATACCTTTAATTGATGAACTTCTTGACGAGTTAGGACATGCGTACATTTTTTCTAAAATTGACCTACACTCTGGATATCATCAAATACGGATTCACACTGAGGATATTCCAAAATGACTTTTCGAACTCATTCTAGTCATTATGAGTATGTGGTTATGCCTTTTGGTTTAACTAATGCCCCATCGACTTTTCAGGCTCTTATGAATTCTATTTTTCGAGTCCATTTGCGAAAATTCGTACTTGTATTTCTCAATGATTTTAATTTAAATAATTCATCTTGGGTAGCGCACCTCGAACACCTCCACGTCGTTTTCACATTATTGCAGCAGCATCACTTATTTGCTAAACGCAATAAATGCACCGTTGCGTTGATCGCGTAGGGGGGGGGGGGGGGGGAAGCTACAGATCCTGGTAAGGTTCGGGCTATTCAAGAATGGTCAAAGCCTAAAACACTCAAGCAGTTACGTGGATTCTTAGGACTTACCGGGTACTAAAGGCAATTTGTTCAAGACTATGGAAAAATTGCTAAACCATTAATAGACCTTTTGAAAAAAGATGCTTTTGGCTAGAATACCCAAGCCAAGAGTGCTTTCCACCTACTTAAACAAGCATTAGTTACAGTACCAGTATTAACAATGCCCAATTTTACAAAACCATTCACCATTAAGACTAATGCATCTGGACAAGGTATTGGGGTAGTCCTATTATAGGATTGGCATCCTATTGCTTACCTTAGTAAGGTCTTTCCCCATGAAACCAGTCAAAATCTGTGTATGAGTGTCAATTGTTAGCAATTATTGTTCATGTAGTGCGCCAAGGGCGCCATTACCTCCCAGGACGCCTTTTTTCATCAAAACTGACCAGCAAAGCCTTAAATACTTGTTAGATCAATGTGTCTCCATCCCTTTTCAACATAATGGTTTTCTAAACTCATGGTCTTCACTAGAACATTATCTTCAAAAAAAGGCAAGGACAACATTGCCGTTAATGCTCTCTCTCGCATCACGAGTGGCTAGCTTCTCACCTTAGCTATGTCGTCCATTTCCATTGACCTCTTAGATCGGCCTCGTATGGGATGGGAATTTGACCTGAACATTAGGACATTCATTGGGGACCTTGAACTTGATCCTTCGTCCCACCCGAAATTCACCTGGCATAATCAGCTGCTATACCGCAAGGGTAAATTGGTTGTGGGGTCTCATGGTTAGGCACGTAAAAATATTCTTCAGCGGATGCATTCTTCATTGGTTGGGGGGCATTTCAGGATAAGGGCCACATGAAAGATATTATCTATGTTGTTCTATTGGAAAGGACAAAAGCGTGACGTTGAGAGTACCATTCCCCAATGTCCTACTTGTTAGCGTTGCAAATCCACAACTACCATTTACCCTGGCCTGCTACAACCGTTACCAATTCTTGATACCATATAGTCTAGCATATCTATGGATTTTATCGAGGGACTGCCTAAGTCTACTGGAAAAGATGTCATTTTTGTGGTAGTGGATCGCTTAAGTAAGTACAATCATTTTATTGCTTTAGCTTATCCATATATTACTCTTTCAGTTGTTAACATTTTCATGAAGGAAATTATAGGTTACATGGGCTGCCACAAGAAATCATTTCCGATTGTGATCCGGTTTTCACTAGTTGGTTTTCAGAAGAACGTTTTCGGATGCAAGGAGTAGAACTATATTGTTCCACTTCCTATAATCCACAAATGGATTAAGCTTTAAATCGGTGCTTGGAAGGTTACCTTCAATACTTGTGTTTTGAATTTCCAAAGAAATTGTCCGATTGGCCTCCGTTAGCGGAGTGGTGGTACAACACCAACTACCATTCTGCCACACATACCACTCCCTACGAAGTAGTATATGGGCAGCCGCCCCCCACACACTTTCCCTTTTTTAACTAACCCTTAGAACATGTTAATTGCAGTTTACAGGCTTGGTAGGACCCTATTCGTGTCCTTAAATGTTACCTTCATCGATCTCAAAATCAGATAAAACAATTAGCAGACAAAAATAAAAGTGACCGAAGTTTTGACCAAGATGAATGGATGTTTTAAAATTTACACCACAATAGTAAACACTCATTAGAATGTCGGTCCAAAAATTAGCCTCAAAAAATTGAGATTGTCTGGAAGATGGAGAGACACCTCTCCTTTTACGAGAGAATGAGACTTTTTATTTTTAAACAAAAACAAAAAAGAAGAAAGAAAAAAAATTATATTAAAGCATCTTTAAAAGCATTATGTACTAGCAAAACCTCGTGCAATGCACGGCTGCTGTATGTACTTGTACGTGTTAGATGTATTAGACTCCTGATTAATATATATGACACATGTGTAATCATATGCAGTAAATCCAAAATCTATTTGAAGCATATTTTTGTATTTGACTTAAGCCTTTCTTTCATTCATCTACATAATCCAAATTTAAGTAATTTATATCAACAGCCTAACTAAATATTGACTTGATAAAATCCAAAAGGTGTGTATATAGTATTCCTTGGTAAAAACAGGCATCCACACAGCTTAATTAATAATCATAAGGGAAAACGAACAACTAAATATAATGGAATAAACATCACCTAATAGTATCAATTGGAATATTGAAACGGATTGCAAATAAAGTTCCATGAAGGTCTTTAAAACAGAAATTGGAAAAATGCAATTTTGACTAGAAAACAACTTCGACTATATCAACCCTCCAATTACAATACAAACTTTTGTGTGAGACGCATATAAAATATGACAATTATTTCAATACCTTGTTTATAGTTGCATTCAAAATTTCTGATTTGATTTATGTTATAAAACCATCCCTGCTCCACTGCATGCCTGTGATGAGCTCAGCTATCCAGTTCCATATCTTGTTTATTTTATATAGATATTAATTTTTTAATTTTTGTAAAAGAAAATTTTTTTTATGTACGATTTTTTTTATTATTTTTAGTTTTTATTATTTTATTTTATGTGTTTTTGAAGTTTTGAAGTTTTTTTATAGAAAATTAAAGGATATGAAAAGTTCTTTTTTTCTTTTTTTTTATAATTAATTTTTATTTTATTTGATATATTTATGTATGAAATAGTATGAAAGTTTTTTTTTTTTTTTGGTATTTCTTTCATTAAATTAAGAGATGTGAATAGTTTCTTGCCTTAGATGAAGTATTGAGCTTTTTAAAAAAAAAATTAATTTTATGTATTTTTTAATTTCTTAAAAAGAAAATTAATTACTTCATTACTTTTTTGGTATTTTTTTTAATTGAATTAAAGAATGTGAATAATTTTTGGCCTTAGATGAAGGGTCGAATTTTTTAAAAGAAAATTAATTTTACGTATTCGTGAATTTTTAAATTTTTTAAAAGAAAATTAATTATTTCATTACTCTTTTGGTACTTTATTATTAGTTTTTATTTTATGTATTTATATTTTAGTTTATTTTATTTAACATATTTATTTGATTTGATTTTACGTATTTATTATGTATGGTAGTATATGACAAGTTTTTTTTTGGTATTTTTTTCATTGAATTAATGAATGCGGGATTAGAGTTTGGGTTGATTTTGGAAGAAGTAAAGGTAGAGATTTTTTGTATCTATTGTATGTTATTTTTAATATACTTTTGATGATTTCTCCTCTTAATCATAAAAAAAGTAATATATAACATATAATGTATAATATAATATATATAATTATTAATTAATATAAATTATTGGAGTTAATAATAATAATTTTATTATTGTCAACAATATATTTCCAATGGCTTCAAATGTCAAAATTGAATGAAATTCAACTTGAGTACATTTTTTTTCCTTTGTTGTGGAAGTTCTAGAATTACATTTTTTGAATATAAAGATTTGAGTTTGGTGTGTTTTGACGGGCGGAGAAACTTCTCCATATTAAGAAGAAGATTTTACGTGATATTATTTTAGTACAAAAATATTAATAAAATATTATTATATTATTCTATTATATATTAGTATTATCTTATATATATGAAATTAGTATGAAATTTTATAAACACTTTGCATTGAAGTATGTAAATATATGCTTTCATACTCATGATCACAAACCTAATAAATAAAAGTGGACAACTATGAGTCTACTAATTTAAAAAAAAGGTATGTATTGTAAAACAAATTACGTACTCTATACATCAAAATGTCACATTACATATAATATAAAAATATTTCACTACACACTTAAGAAATGTAAGAAAAATATGATTTTAAAACGAGTTAGATGGTGACACAATGAGTTCTTTGCTTTGATATAAGAAATGACAACTTTACACTTAGATATAAGATATATTGCTTTGACAATAACTAATCTATACAGGAAATAAAGCTTCCTATTGAAAACATTAAATTAATACACAAACTAAGCTTTTCGCTTGGGTGTTAAGAGTAGTTTTTTTCTTGCAAATACCGTGCATTTAAATGTTGATCACCATTTTGCAACCCTAATGGTATTGTTTATTACCTTTGTTCATAACTCCCACTTTCAATTTTTTTTTTTGATAAATGAGAAATAAAAATATATTATAAAAGGATAAACACTCAGATGCCCTTAAACATCAGTGAATATCAGTGTGGTTTGAAAATGGCTTCGTATGTGGTTGTAATGTAAATATGGCATTGGTTTGTAATGTGTTTTTTTGCTTTTATACTCTTGTTTTCCTTACAGTTACAGTTACAATTTGACACTTCATTGTATTGAATTAGTGACTTTGAAAAGACACTTAATTAACTTCTTTTATTTATTTATTTTTTGAAGTGGAAGTGAAAATTTGAAAAGCTCATGTATGAGAAGGTATAATTTAGAGGATGAAGTGAATTGAGGGGAGGGGAAACTTAGGATTAATAGATAAAGATATATATACTAGCTATTCTCGTGTGATGCACAGTCGAATTTTATTATTTGTTGACTATAGTTACTCATGAATTATTGTTATTTGTAATCAAAAATTTTCCTCTATTGTATGGTACAACGTAGTATACTGCAACTGCGTAATCCAGTATAATTTCTTTCAGCATTAGAAAATGAGGTAGATGAATGAGAAAATTTATGTCTGGGGAGAAGTCAATTGAATATTTAGTTTTTAAAGATTATTCAAGAAAAATTATAATACAACGTATAGAGTGATGTTATAATTAGAGTAAAATATTTACTATTATGGCAATTTTGTTCTATTTATAAGTTACATTGATACCATGACAATGAAAACTCCTAATAAATGAACCACAAAATGAAAATCAAATGAAGTTATAGTTAATTAACCTTTGTTTCTTTCCTTTTATTTTTTATTTTTGATAATTTGATTTAGGAAATTTTAGTACGTGTCAAATTAATGTATGTTGTTTGTATACAAAATAATATGAGAAAACATAAGGGGGTTACTAAATTAATATTAAATGATTGATTGTTTACATTGTAACAAATTTATTATTTTTTTTGTTAGATATAATTAATTTTTAATTAATATCCCTCTTTTTTTATTCTCACTTTTTCTTAATTAAAAAAATGATAATTTCTCTTTTCCTACAAATAAAATTTAACCATAATTTTAATGGCTTTTTTTTAATTTTATTTTCTTAAATATTAAATGCTAATATGATATTTTTCTCATGTCTATAATTTTTTTCTAAGTTAGTGTATTGAAAGAATTATTTCCAAATATACTACAAAAATGTACTTTTTTTTTTTATGCTTGTGTGTGGATTAAAAAGAGGTAATGATTCTTACCTTTAATAATAAAATTAAATTTATTGGTATTTAATTGGATCTTCAGTATTTAGAGTGTTCTAGTAGAGTTCCAGTGGTAAATTGGGCTTTTGAAGAAGATCTTTAGAATTTCAAAAGTATATTAAATAAGAGTTTAGGATTTTTGAATATAATAATTAAGTTAAATAAAGGTTTATGGTTTTAGAAGTTACAGTAAGTATTATATTTTTCTCATTTATATAATTTGATAATTTTCTTTTGACATATTGAGTTGTAATTATATTTTATAGGTTTTTAGTTTTTACAATATATTATATTTTAAAGATTTCTTTTTTTACATTTTTTTGCTTATGTTCTTATTTTTTGAGGATTTATGGTTATGTTTTAGTTATTATTTTTTTTATTTAATAGTTTTTGTTTTTTTTTTTGGATGTTTTGGAGTTCTAAGTTGTCCTAAGGTGTGATCATTTGGGATATGGAAGAAGGGAAAGGGAAAAGAAAATTGTAAAATTATATAATATTAAATTAGTTTAAGATGATATAGGGAACATGGAACATACCCAATACCTTAAGGTCTCCCGCCTACGCAGGATCTAGGGGAGCGGATATATGCAGGCTTCCTTCTTCAGGGTGTTAACCTGAAAAAGATTGTTTCCAAGTGCCCCCAACCTGAGGGCGAGGACTTCCCAGGGAACAGGGAACATACCCAGTTTAAGAGGATATAGGGAACAGGGAACAAACCCATTTTAAGAGGATATGTTGATGTTAAATAAATAACCAGTGACTCTTCGTGCATTGCACGGTTGGATGTTCATACTTTAAATGATTTAAGTTTGGTGTTATTTGATTTGAAATAAAGTTAGTACATGCATATTGTGAACTTATCAATACTATTTAAAAAGTACTATAAGTTTTGTGTTATTTTAATATTTTTATATGTAAGTAACACTTTTTCATATTTTAGTATACAGATAGATTCAATTTCCCATAAAATAATTAGTAGGTTTTTTTTTTTTTTTTTTTAAACTTAGTTGGTGTATGTTGCTACTATTAGAGTATTGTATATGTATACTAATCTGGTTATTTTAAGTTATAGGTTTTACTAAATTTAATTTGAGGAAATTGTTAAGTTGATAATTGCAAATGGCCAAAATTAGGATGTATTTGTGAGACATTGCAGTGTTTGTAAATAATTGTCTATTTGGAATGTTTTATGACAAAAAAAAATTAATGGATTGCAATGTAAGATAGTTATATATTGTTTAAAACAAGAGTCAAATCATAAGTTTTTGGCAAAAATATAGAATTTTGACATAGATTGCATAGATATTCTTAAAAACATGATCTAAATTAGTATTTTTGGGAAAAAATTCATTGAATTTTGAGGCTACTTAGTGATAGAATTTTAATAACTTTGGGATAATTTGTCATATACTTTAAAATGCGATAATATTTATATGACAAAGAAATCAAACTTTTAAATATGTAATAGATAAACCTTACACACCCACTCAAACCCTAGCCTCTTAACCCAACAATAGTTAATTTAGAATATTCTCGGTCACCACATCGAGTAAAAGAAACTTTAATTTGCCAATCAAGGCAGGCCAAGGGATACATCCACTTTCTTAACTATAGCTAAAAATCGAAGAGATTATGTGTTCTACAGATAAAAGGCAATTTTTTGAACAATTCTGAAGTTACTGTATTTTTATACAATAAGTATCAAATCTAACCTTTTAATCACTTATATAGCGCAAGAAAAAAAATTACCCAACTCAAATAGAATTGATAAGTAACTAACCTTGAATATGTAAAAGGAACCCAAAGACAATGAATTAAGCCAAAACATGGATTATGGAGATTGAATTATCTTCGGTTTAATTTGTGAGATGACAAAACTAAGGGGGAAAAAAAAAAAAAAAACCTGACGTTGGATGCGGAATAGGAAAAGGGTGGTTTTGTTTTTTTAATTCTTAGAGATGACGTGGGATGGAGGTGAGGAAGGGGTAGTTTCTTTTCTTTCTTTTTTTTTTCCCCCTTGATTAAAGTTTTTAAATTAGGGAAAATGTATGAAATTTGAGAGATTAAGAATTAAAGTATAAATTATACCTGCATGTAAGGGATTTTACCTGTCCAATTGTTATTCCTTGTTATTAGATGAAGTATTGGTGCTAAAAGATTGGTATTGGTCCGTATTAGTTAAATAGAAATAAATCTGTTTCAGATAAAATGTTTGATAGGGATATGCAGATTTGTCCATTTTTTTTTAAAATATAGTAACTCTTGAGTAACACGTACTAAACTAAAAGGGTATTGTTATAGCAATATAAGAAAGTATTATTGTCAAAATAAGTATTAAAGTTTTTAAAATTAGGAAAATGTATGAAATTTGAGAGATTTAGAATTAAAGTATAAATCAAATTTTTAAATATGTAATAGATAAACCTTACACACCCACTCAAACCCTAGCCTCTTAACCCAACAATAGTTAATTTAAAATATTCCCGGTCACCACATCGAGTAAAAGAAACTTTAATTTGCCAATCTAGGCGGGCCAAGGGACACATCCACTTTCTTAACTGTAGCTAATAATCGAAGAGATTATGTGTTCTACAGATAAAAAGCAATTTTTTGAACAATTCTGAAGTACTATATTTTTATACAATAAGTATCAAATCTAACCTTTTAATCACTTATATAGCGCAGGAAAAAAAATTACCCAACTCAAATAGAATTGATAAGTAACTAACCTTGAATATGTGAAAGGAACCCAAAGACGATGAATTAAGCCAAAACATGGATTATGGAGATTGAATTTTCTTCGGTTTAATTTGTGAGATGGCAAAACTAAGGAAAAAAAAAAAAAACTGACGTTGGATGCGGAATAGGAAAAGGGTGGTTTAGTTTTTTTAATTGTTAAAAATGACGTGGGATGGTGGTGAGGAAGGGGCAGTTTCTTTTCTTTTTTTTGTTTTTTTTCCCTTGATTAAAGTTTTTAAAATTTGGGAAAATGTTTGAAATTTGAGAGATTAAGAATTAAAGTATAAATTATACCTGCATGTAAGGGATTTTACCTGTCCAATTGTTATTCCTTGTCATTAGATGAAGTATTGGTGCTAAAAGATTGGTATTGGTCCATATTAGTTAAATAGAAATAAATCTGTTTCAGATAAACTGTTGGATAGGGATATGCAGATTTATCCAATTTTTTAAATGTAGTAACTCTTGAATAACACGTACTAAACTAAAAGGGTGTTGTTATAGCAATATAAGAAAGTATTATTGTCAAAATAAGTATTAAAGTTTTTAAAATTAGGGAAAACGTATGAAATTTGAGAGATTAAGAATTAAAGTATAAATTATACCTGCATGTAAGGGATTTTACCTGTCCAATTGTTATTCCTTGTCATTAGAAGAAGTATTGGTGCTAAAAGATTGATATTGGTCCGTATTAATTAAATAGAAATAAATCTGTTTCAGATAAACTGTTGGATAGGGATATGCAGATTTATCCAATTTTTTGAATGTCGTAACTCTTGAATAACACGTACTAAACTAAAAGGGTGTTGTTATAGCAATATAAGAAAGTATTATTGTCAAAATAAGTATTAAAGTTTTTAAAATTAGGGAAAATGTATGAAATTTGAGAGATTAAGAATTTAAGTATAAATTATACCTGCATGTAAGGGATTTTACCTGTCCAATTGTTATTCCTTGTCATTAGAAGAAGTATTGGTGCTAAAAGATTGATATTGGTCCGTATTAATTAAATAGAAATAAATCTGTTTCAGATAAAATGTTTGATAGGGATATGCAGATTTATCCATTTTTTTAAATATAGTAACTCTTGAATAACATGTACTAAACTAAAAGGGTGTTGTTATAGCAATATAAGAAAGTATTATTGTCAAAATAAGTACCTCTTGAATAATGATGATATGTAATAAACTAAAAGGGTATTGTTATAGTCAGATAAAAAATTGTCAAACAATATGTAATAAATAATAGTCATAATTTTTGTAAAATGCTCTGATTTCTAAGATTTTTGCTAATGACATTACTTAAATTAAATATTAGTTGGACATTACCATAAATACTATGCTCTTTGTATTTTATTTTTAATTTTTTTTGAGTGGAGGCAGGGGGTTTAATTGCACCTTTTGAGGCAAAACTCTGCAATTCCATCAATTTGGGTGTTCAACTGTGCGTTTTGAACCCAACTGCTTGAATTCCTCCAATTTGATGTTGGAGTGTGGTAAGGAAGGGTAACTACGCGTTAAATAACATCTGTAGAAGATAGAAGATTTGCAAATAAAATTAGCTTCTTATTTTGGTGTAGAAACCAATTAAGTGATGTTATCGAGAATTTGATCACCGAATATAGGAGAATTGATCATGTCCGCAAGAGGTCAATTTACACTTTTGACAAATCAATTTTGGCCTCGCCTAGATGTGTTGCGTAATTCGTTAAAAGGAAGACTTTAAAGGAAGAAAAAATTTGATGGCAATGATTAAAAAGGCCCTTAATGAGAAAAGAAGCAGAGCAAAGTAATTACAGTTACCGACCCATTCACAGTCACCATCTTTCATAATTAATAATATAAAAAATTAATAATTATTTCATAAATAAATATTTTGTACATGTTATAATATATTATTGAGCCTAATGTAATTATGTCATTTTTAAGTAATATCTTAATAATTAAAAATTATACGTAAATATTAGAAATAACTAAATAAAAAATAATTTAAATCATAATTAATTAATTATAATAAAGCCTACATTTCATTTATATTTTGTTGTCAAAAGGATACAGTGATTAATATAAAAAATAAATCATTGAAAACAACAATAAGCTATATAATTATGTAATAATCAATGCAATAATAACTGAAATAGAAAGCGTGTACTAAGAAAAAACATATCGAGATGTGAAAAGTGTTGATTTTTCCATTTCCATCAACGTCTAAATGCAATAGGCTCAATAGCAACCCCAATGAAGAACCTACTCATTCATGAATCACGTGCAATCGAGGCTGAAAGAACAATGTTTGACCTCTGTGGACTAAAAAACTAAATTACAACTATTCAATGCAATAAAAAAATATATAAGACATTTTACCAACACGATAATTTTAAAAGTGAGATTGTAGCAAAAATATTGATCAATAATAGTTTAAAATGGAAGAAAGTTGGTGATAACTACCATCACCACTTTCTTAGGAGAAGAAAACCATATAAATTTTTCACTTAAGCATTTTTAAAAGATGATTCTTTATTGTTTAATATTTTAAAAATATATGTGATACTCTACAGAATTAGGACCAAAATTGTAGATGCTTTTAAGTTTTAGTAAAAACTTAAGAACATAAATTTGAAGATAAAAATTGAAGGGAAACGTACTTATTGAAGATTAGAAGGAATGCATGAAACTTGAACTCCATGGCGACATTTAGGAATAGCAATATTTAACTTTCTAAAATATTAATCTTAAAGTTCTAAGTTATGAAGAAATAGCAATAATTTAGGAATATAGGAGTGATTTGTACTTGATTTTGGGTAACTAATTTTTTCCACTATCTCCATGTGTTCCCCCCCTCCTCCCAAAAAAAAAAAAAAGATGCGGTAACTTCTTTTTTTTAATTTTTTTCCTTATATGTTATAAGATTTGAAATAATTGGTTAAAAATATGAGCGAACTGTGAAAGTTAAAAGGTAGGTTGTACGTTTTTTTTTTTTTTTTTGTCCAATATAAGAATTTAAATCTTATAGAGAGTTGGGAGTGGGTGATAACTTCTAATTAATTCAACAGATGTATAGATATATATTATGTTATAATTAATTTTTTTTCTATTTTTTAAATGTTTGTTGATATAAGTGACCAAATATAAATCTGTAGATTGAACAAATTTAAATTCACTGATGACCCGACTATCAAAAATTATGCTACCAATTTAACGTCGACATAACTTAATACAAATTTGTACAAAACTAAATTAACACAATATTAATATATAATACTTAATGGACAAAATAGCAAAATAAAAGAATATATACCATAAACAATCCAGAATTATAACAAAGCATAAAGTAAATTGCTAAATTTAGCATGTTTCATTTCCTTTCATAATCATCTTCGCCTTGTTATCTTCCTCAGCCAACGGCATCAATTTTCCTGAATTTTTTGAAAATGATTTTATTTCCTCCAAAATTTGAACTTTCATATTCAATATGTAAGTATTCTATGTAAAATTTTAACATCCAATGTTAAAATTTTAGTATGTGTCAAATTAATGTATGTTGTGGGTACTGGCATATGATAATGGGCATATAGATATAAATATGCAGTGACATTTGCAACGTCTGCATGCTAATTATTTAAAATATAGAATAGCATAATATCACATAAAAAAAATATAGTTCTCACTTGAACATATGCTGCGATAAAATAGCAAAATTACAGTTAGTCCATGCCATTTGCAAACATACTGTTATTCTATCCACTACGGCTACTGCGATAAATGGAAAAAAAAATGGAAATTATAAGAGCATAAATTTTAGTTGTCTGATTTCCAAGTGCGGATATGTATGACGATTATCACGGTTGGGTTGGTCTTCTCCAGTTTTAGGTTATCATATTCTAACAATTCATAGCCTGAGCTCAAAATTTTTCTAAACATACCTACTTATTTAAATATACATAGATATTATTTTCTTTCAATATTATTAATTTATGCTTTCATCTTCTCATAAGTTTGTATCACTTTTTCCAATATAAGCATTTTGTAGAACAAAAATAAATTGCTGCATATACCACATGTGGGCTTCAATCTTAATATAACCATACCCTTTTACATATTCATAATTCATTATAATGTGAGATTAATAATTAAATTTTCCCACAACCGCTAATACATATTCCTATTTTATTCTAAATATAATTACTTCTGTCCACAACATGCAAGTGATGTTCCAAATTTTACTACATGTTTCATCACCACACATCAATTCACTAACACATCGTGTTATAAATTCCCAAAAACCCTACCATCAAAACATAATCAACTATTTTGTTTCTATTCACATCTTAACATCCTTGCCCTCTTATAAGCCAAATTATTTTGTCCAGGATAACCATTGTTTAAACGAGAATGGATATACTAATTGGAGAAATCCATAATGAAAAACAACTTCGATACAAGGCAGCTCGGTTACAAAGGAAATGGAGACTGTTTGTTGGTCGTAACAGAAACATAAATGCCGAACAACTAAGCATACAACGACGACAAGTGCAAACACAAGCAAGATCTTTGCGACGCGCAATAATACGTTCAACATGCAGAAGGACTTCTCTAAATGAGCAGAGGCAAATGGCAGCACAGACATTCACTACCAATCAACCTCAAAATATACAATTACTATATAACCCTCAATCAACTCCACCAACACTTAACCCAGCCAATTTATCTCCCTCAATCACTACATCAACAGTCAACAGGAACATGGTGTACCATCAATCAACATTGCTTGCAAATGAAACGCTTTTTACAACTACAGAAATACAACACACTACTGGTAAGGACAATCAGACCTATCCTTTCCTATATTACAGATTTACATTACGATAGTATGTATTGAATTATGTCCTACTATTACACATCATAATGAGCATATGCAGCCACTCGATGCTATTGAAACACATACAATGATCTCAGCAGCCACAACAGATGTGCAATCTTTCAATCTACAACAACAAGCTAATAACTCAACTGCAGACGGCAATGAAACACACGAGGACACAAAATTCATCATAAATGACAATGTAGCAGCACATAGTAACGCTACTTCAACTAGCGGTACATAAATAATGACTACAAACAACAACACTTTGCTTCGTATCAAAAGCCAATATATTTAAACCATTAAACACCACTTTACATTATAATTTACATTATAGTGAGGATGACCGATTGCTTAATGCAATGAATGCGTACACACCTATGCATGTCCTATCCACACATGCACCTATTGCTTAATGCGATGAACGCGTACACACCAATGCATGTCCTCCCCACCCATGCACACTCTACCAATCCATAACATCGTTCGATATAACCTTAGCATGGTTAAGTAACGATATTGCAAATGCATGTACAATAACCTCTTGCATATTACTTTATGCCCTAATATATTGCTTTATGGCCTAATATTACAGATCACCATACCCACATGGAGCAACATGATGATATTGAAGCAAATACAACAATGCCAGTACCCACAACATGATTTAGGGAATTTTAGTATGTGTCAAATTAATGTATGTTGTTTGTATACAAAATAATATGAGGAAAACATAAGGGGGTTACTAAATTAATATTAAATGATTGATTGTTTACATTGTAACAAATTTATTATTATTTTTGTTAGATATAATTAATTTTTAATTAATATCTCTTTTTTTTTTATTCTCACTTTTTCTTAATTAAAAAAATGATAATTTCTCTTTTCCTACAAATAAAATTTAACCATAATTTTAATGGTCTTTTTTTTAATTTTATTTTCTTAAATATTAAATGGTAATATGATATTTTTCTAATGTCTATAATTTTTTTCTAAGTTAGTGTATTGAAAGAATTATTTCCAAATATACTACAAAAATGTACTTTTTTTTTAATGCTTGTGTATGGATTAAAAAGAGGTAATGATTCTTACCTTTAATAATAAAATTAAATTTATTGGTGTTTAATTGGATCTTCTGTATTTAGAGTGTTCTAGTAGAGTTCCAGTGGTAAATTGGGCTTTTAAAGAAGATACTTTAGAATTTCAAAAGTATATTAAATAAGAGTTTAGGGTTTTTGAAGATTATAATTAAGTTAAATAATGGTTTATGGTTTTAGAAGTTACAATAAGTATTATATTTTTCTCATTTATATAATTTGATAATTTTCTTTTGACATATTGAGTTGTAATTATATTTTATAGGTTTTTAGTTTTTACAATATATTATATTTTAAAGATTTTTTTATAAAATTTTATGGAGTTCTTTTTTTACATTTTTTTGCTTATGTTTTTATTTTTTGAGGATTTATGGTCATGTTTTAGTTATTATTATTTTTATTTAATAGTTTTTTTTTTTTTTTTTTTTTGGATGTTTTGGAGTTCTAAGTTGTTTTAAGGTGCGATCATTTGGGATATGGAAGAAGGGAAAGGGAAAAGAAAATTGTAAAATTATATAATATTAAATTAGTTTAAGATGATATAGGGAACATGGAACATACTCAGTGCTTTAAGGGATCCCGCCTACGCAGGATCTGGGGGGGCGGATGTACGCAGACTTCCTCCTTCAGGGTGTTAACCTGAAAAAGATTGTTTCCAAGTGCCCCCAACCTGAGGGTGAGGACTTCCAGGGAACAGGGAACATACCCAGTTTAAGAGGATATAGGGAACAGGGAACAAACCCATTTTAAGAGGATATGTGGATGTTAAATAAATAACTAGTGACTCTCCGTGCGTTGCACGGTTGGATGTTCATACTTTAAATGATTTAAGTTTGGTGTTATTTGATTTGAAATAAAGTTAGTACATGCATATTGTGAACTTGTTAATACTATTTAAATAGTACTATAAGTTTTGTGTTATTTTAATATTTTTATATGTAAGTAACACTTTTTCATATTTTAGTATACAGATAGATTCAATTTCCCATTAAATAATTAGTAGGGTGTTTTTTTTTTTTTTTTTTAAAACTTAGTAGGTGTATGTTGCTACTATTAGAGTATTGTATATGTATACTAATCTGGTTATTTTAAGTTATTGGTTTTACTAAATTTAATTTGAGGAAATTGTTAAGTTGATAATTGCAAATGACCAAAATTAGGATGTATTTGTGACACATTGCAGTGTTTGTAAATAATTGTCTATTTGGAATGTTTTATGACAAAAAAAATTATTGGATTGCAATGTAAGATAGTTATATATTGTTTAAAACAAGAGTCAAATCAT
This sequence comes from Simmondsia chinensis, assembly GCA_018398585.1. Lineage (NCBI taxonomy): Eukaryota > Viridiplantae > Streptophyta > Magnoliopsida > Caryophyllales > Simmondsiaceae > Simmondsia > Simmondsia chinensis. Next base: position 26,827,613 of record JAGTTD010000010.1, on the reverse strand, counting down.
AAGTTTTTTGGCAAAAATATAGAATTTTGACATAGATTGCATAGATGTTCTTAAAAACATGATCTAAATTTGTATTTTTGGGAAAAAATTCATTGAGTTTTGAGGCTACTTAGTGATAGAATTTTAACAACTTTTGGATAATTTGTCATATACTTTAAAATGCGATAATATTTATATGACAAAGAAATCAAACTTTTAAATATGTAATAGATAAACCTTACACACCCACTCAAACCCTAGCCTCTTAACCCAACAATAGTTAATTTAGAATATTCCCGGTCACCACATCAAGTAAAAGAAACTTTAATTTGCCAATCTAGGCAGGCCAAGGGATACATCCACTTTCTTAACTGTAGCTAAAACTCGAAGTGATTATGTGTTCTACAGATAAAAGGCAATTTTTTGAACAATTCTGAAGTTACTATATTTTTATAGTATAAGTATCAAATCTAACCTTTTAATCACTTATATAGCGTATGAAAAAAATTATCCAACTCAAATAGAATTGATAAGTAACTAACCTTAAATATGTAAAAGGAACCCAAAGACAATGAATTAAGCCAAAACATGGATTATGGAGATTGAATTTCCTTCGGTTTAATTTGTGAGATGACAAAACTAGGGGGGGGGGGGGGGGGGGGGGGGGGGAACTGACGTTGGATGCGGAATAGGAAAAGGGTGGTTTTTTTTTTAATTCTTAAAGATGATGTGGGATGGTGGTGAGGAAGGGGTAGTTTCTTTTCTTTTTTTTTGTTTTTTTTCCCTTGATTAAAGTTTTTAAAAATTAGGGAAAATGTATGAAATTTGAGAGATTAAGAATTAAAGTATAAATTATACCTGCATGTAAGGGATTTTACCTGTCCAATTATTATTCCTTGTCATTAGATGAAGTATTGGTGCTAAAAGATTGGTATTGGTCCGTATTAGTTAAATAGAAATAAATCTATTTCAGATAAAATGTTTGATAGGGATAAGCAGATTTATCCATTTTTTTAAATATAGTAACTCTTGAATAACACGTACTAAACTAAAAGGGTGCTGTTATAGCAATATAAGAAAGTATTATCGTCAAAATAAGTATTAAAGTTTTTAAAATTAGGGAAAACGTATGAAATTTGAGAGATTAAGAATTAAAGTATAAATCAAACTTTTAAATATGTAATAGATAAACCTTACACACCCACTCAAATCCTAGCCTCTTAACCCAACAATAGTTAATTTAGAATATTCCCGGTCACTATATCAAGTAAAAGAAACTTTAATTTGCCAATCTAGGCAAGCCAAGGGACACATCAACTTTCTTAACTGTAGCTAATAATCGAAGAGATTCTGTGTTCTACAGATAAAAGAAAATTTTTTGAACAATTCTGAAGTACTATATTTTTATACAATAAGTATCAAATCTAATCTTTTAATCACTTATATAGCGCATAAAAAAAAATTACCCAACTCAAATAGAATTGATAAGTAACTGATCTTGAATATGTAAAAGGAACCCAAAGACAATGAATTAAGCCAAAACATGGATTATGGAGATTGAATTTCCTTCCGTTTAATTTGTGAGATGATAAAACTAAGGGAAAAAAAAAAAAAAACCTGACGTTGGATGCGGAATAGGAAAAGGGTGGTTTTTTTTTTTTTTTAATTCTTAAAGATGACGTGGGATGGTGGTGAGGAAGGGGTAGTTTCTTTTCTTTTCTTTTTTTTTTTTTGTTTTTTTTCCCTTGATTAAAGTTTTTAAAATTAGGAAAAATGTATGAAATTTGAGAGATTATGGATTAAAGTATAAATTATACCTGCATGTAAGGGATTTTGCCTGTCCAATTGTTATTCCTTGTCATTAGATGAAGTATTGGTGCTAAAAGATTAGTATTGGTCCGTATTAGTTAAATAGAAATAAATCTATTTCAGATAAAATGTTGGATATGGATATGCAGATTTATCCTTTGTTTAAATATAGTAACTCTTTAATAACACGTACTAAACTAAAAGGGTGTTGTTATAGCAATATAAGAAATTATTATTGTCAAAATAAGTATTAAAGTTTTTAAAATTAGAGAAAATGTATGAAATTTGAGAGATTAAGAATTAAAGTATAAATTATACCTGCATGTAAGGGATTTTACCTGTCCAATTGTTATTCCTTGTCATTAGATGAAGTATTGGTGCTAAAAGATTGGTATTGGTCCGTATTAGTTAAATAGAAATAAATCTGTTTCAGATAAAATGTTTGATAGGGATATGCAGATTTATCCATTTTTTTTTAAATATAGTAACTCTTGAATAACACGTACTAAACTAAAAGGGTGTTGTTATAGCAATATAAGAAAGTATTATTGTCAAAATAAGTACCTTTTGAATAATGATGATATGTAATAAACTAAAAGGGTATTGTTATAGTCAGATAAAAAATTGTCAAACAATATGTAATAAACAATAGTCATAATTTTTGTAAAATGATATGATTTCTGAGATTTTTGCCAATGGCATTACTTAAATTAAATATTAGTTGGACATTACCATAAATACTATGCTCTTTATATTTTATTTTTAATTTTTTATTTGAGTGGGGGCATGGTGGTTTAATTGCACTTTTTGAGGCAAAACTCTGCAATTCCATCAATTTGGGAGTTCAACTGTGCGTTTTGAACCTGTGCGGAAATAAATAATTTACTCGGATCTCAATCGAATCAAATACCACGACAATAACGAGAAACAATCGGACTAAAAGAGAAACGAAACCTTAGACACAATTATTTACGTGAAAACCCTTATTTACGTGAAAACCCCTTTACAATCGAAAAGGGGAGAAAACCACGGGCGAAGATCGGAGCTTTTATTATTGAATCAAAAGAAGAAGAATTACAAAATTCTCTCATACTCTCAATATTTTTGGTGCGGCGCCGCTGAAATACCTCTCAATATTTTCTTTTGGATGATTTGTGACGTAACCTACGTCCGTATTTATAGTTGTGCAGAAGCCCTATTTCCCGATCGATCAGCCTACTCTCTGGAAGCGTCCCTCTTTTACGTAACTTTCCCGATCGATCGAGCTTCACCTCGATCGATAGAACTCCTCACGGCCCTTCTCCTTAATACGCAAAGTAATTTTGAGACATTTACCTAACAAATCTCCACCTTGGCTCAAAATTAACATCAACAATAAAACAACTCCACCTTCTCCACAAACTCCCCCTTAATCGGGGCTAACATACATGAAACTAAAAGACCCACCAAATTCGAGCAATGCTCGAACTTGCTTCCTGGTAGAACTTTTGTGAACATGTTAGCTGGGTTATCCTCAGTCCCAATCTTCCTCAACTCCACCTTCCGCTCGTCAATCAGATCTCTGACAAAGTGATGCTTCACATCTATATGCTTCGTTCGGTCGTGATGTGTCATCTGATCTTTCGCTAGGTGAATAGCGGACTGACTATCACAGTATACTCTAACTGTCCCCTGCTTGACACTAATATCACTGATCAAACCTCTTAACCAGACGACTTCTTTGAATGCTTCTGTTACTGCCATCTCGGTAGTAGACTGTGCTGTAACAGGCTGTAAACACGCTCTCCAACTGATAGTTGTGTCACCTAAACAAAACACATACCCTGAAGGGGACTTCCTCTTATCGAGGTCTCCACCATAATCAGAGTCTACATACCCAACCAAACAACACTTACTTTTCCCACATTCCAAACACAAATCAGAGGTTCCACGAAGATACCTGAGAATCCACTTTACTACATGCCAATGTTCTTTGCCCGGATTCGCCATGTACCTACTAACTCTGCTCACTGCAAAAGCAATATCTGGACGTGTGCAAACTATCGCATACATAATACTGCCCACTGCACTAGAATAGGGAATCTGAGACATGTACCTGACGTCCTCCTCAGTCTGAGGCGAATCTAGCGCTGAGAGTCTGAAATGAGCTGCTAAGGGCGTGCTAACCGGGTTAGCATCCTTCATATGAAACCTGTCTAACACCTTCTCAATATACTTCTCCTGAGACAAGCATAATTTTCCAGCTTTTCGGTCTCTACGAATTTGCATGCCTAATATCTTCTTAGCTGCTCCAAGATCCTTCATCTCAAATTCACTCTTGAACATTGATTTCAAGTCATCGACATCTTTCATATCTCGTGCTGCTATCAACATATCATCAACGTACGAAAGCAAATAAACAAAACCTGAATCTGCCTTTCTGAAGTACACACGGTTGTCGTACTTACTCCTGATGTAATCATGACTTGTCATGAACTGATCAAATCTCCTATACCACTGCCTAGGAGATTGCTTTAAACCATATAAAGACCTTTTAAGCAAGCACACATGATCTTCTTTTCCTTCAACAACAAAACCCTTGGGCTGATGCATAAAGATACTCTCTTCTAGTTCACCATGCAAGAATGCAGTTTTTACATCCAATTGTTCAAGTTCAAAGTCATGCACGGCAACCAAAGACAATAATGCACGAATTGAAGTATGTCTAACTACAAGTGAGAAAATATCATGAAAATCAACACCTTGTACCTGACTGTAGCCTTTAGCGACCAAACGTGCCTTGTACCTTGCATCTTCAACTCGAGGAATGCCCTCTTTTCTCTTGAAGACCCATTTACATCCAATCAGTCTTTTCCCTGTTGGAGGCTTCACCAGTTCCCAAGTCTGATTTTTATGAAGAGACTGCATCTCCTCATTCATAGCAACGAGTCACTTCTCAGCATCTGATCTCGATACAGCCTCTGTATATGAAGTCGGCTCACTGTCATCTAACGTCTCAGCAGTAATGAGGGCATAGGCAATCATCTCCTCATACCCATATCTCTCAGGAGGCTTGATCTGTCGCCTCGGTCTACCACCAGCTATAATATTATTCTCCACCTACTGACTTGTTTCTGCATTATTAATAACAACATCAGAAACCCGTACCTGAGGTGCTGGAATACTCTCTAGTTGAACAATCTGCTGATCTGACTGTATCTCTGTAACATCAGGTGTCTCAACCTGAACTGTATCTCTGTCAATAGAGAGTGTGTGTGGCGGATTAAGTAGAGCAGACACATCGAAAGTAACATCTCTACTAGTCAGAAACTTCTGAGCACATGGATCCCACAATCTATATCCCTTCACACCTGACGTATAACCAAGAAAGATGCACTTCTTAGCCCTAGGCTCCAGCTTTCCATCATTAACATATGCATATGCAGGACAACCAAAAACTTTAATCTGAGAATAATCAGAAGTTGAACCAGACCATACCTCCTCAGGAGTCCTCATCTGTAATGAAGAATGCGGTATCTTGTTCACAAGGTAGCAAGCCATGTTAACTGCTTCTGCCCACCATTCTCTCTTTAAACCTGCATTTGAAAGCATACAACGAGCCTTCTCAAGTAACGTCCTATTTAACCTTTCAGCCACTCCATTTTGCTGAGGTCGACCTGTACGTGTCCTGTGTCTGACTATGCCTTGATCTTCACAAAATTTAGTGAAGTCCCCTTCGACAAACTCAAGACCATTATCTGTCCTCAACCTCTTGATCGGCTTCCCTGTCTGTTTTTCAAGCAGAATTTTCCACTTCTTGAAGATATCATACACTTCATTTTTCTGCTTCAGAAAATAGACCCAAACTTTACGTGAGTAGTCATTAGTAAACGTTAGAAGATACCTGGACCCACCTTTAGAAGCCACTCCAGAAGGTCCCCACAGATCAGAATGTATGTAGTCTAACGTTCCCTTCGTCTGATGCACTGCTGACTTGAAGCTGACTCTCTTCTGCTTCCTATAAATACAGTGCTTACAGAATTCCATCAGTCTTGTTGACTGACCACAAAGAAGTCCCCTCTTACTCAGCTCCGACAATGCTTTGTCACCAATATGACCCATTCTCATGTGCCATAGTCTTGTGATTTCTGCATCTGTCAAAGCAGATGTGGAAACAGCAACTGCACCTGTCACGGTTGTACCTGCAAGCTCATACAAAGTACCAACCCTATTTCCTTTCATCACAATTAAGGCACCCTTACTGACCCGCATAACTCCACCTTCAGCAGTGTACATGTACCCATTAGACTCAAGGGTACCTAGAGAAATCAAGTTCTTTTTCAAATCCGGGACGTGACGAACATCACTCAAGGTTCCAATAGTTCCATCATACATTCTCACATAGACTGTTCCAACTTCCACTACCTTACAAGCAGCATCATTACCCATCAAGACAACCCCACCTTGTATAGACTTATACGTGGAGAACCAGTCTCTGTTTGGAGTAACATGAAATGAACAACCCGAATCCATGACCCACTTATCTTTGGACCTGGACTGAGAATCAGCAACTAATAGAAACTCCCCTTCACTATCCTCCTCTACAACACTAGCCTCAGTGGACTTGTCTTTACCCTAGTCACCCCTGTTACCCTCTTTTGATATATTCTTATATTTGTAACAATTTTTCTTTATGTGCCCTTTCTTGTGACAATAGTGACACGACAGGTTCTTATGTCTAGATTTAGACCTCGACTTATTCCCACCATTGGATCCCCTATGTTTTGGTCTATCTCTCATATGCAAACCACTGCCCGAGTCATTCACCGAGCCAGATAATTTCTTATCTACTCATTCTTTACTCACAAGGTTTCTTTTTACCTCATCAATAGTAATGGTTGGCCTACCCCCGTATATCATGCTTTCTACGAAGCCCTTATACGAATTAGAGAGTGAACACAGTAATATCAGAGCTTGATCCTCGTCCTTAGGGACATCATCCAAAGCCTTTAATTCATGTATAATTGAGGTAAACTCGCTAAGATAGTTTTTAAGAGATGTACCTTCTGTCATATAAAAAGTGTACAACTGCCACTTCACTGCGAGTTTGTTGGAGACTTACTTGTGGCAAAACAGTCTAACAATTTCTCCCATAACTCCTTTGCAGTTTTAATCTCCAAGACTTTTGACAAAACATCATCAGCCAAACACATTTGTATCGCCGTGAGAGCCTTGTCATCCAACTATTCCCATTGTGCCTCGGTCAAAGTTTCAGGTTTCTTCTTTTTCCCCTCCAGTGCTTTCTTCAAGCCGTTCTGACTCAGGAGTCCTTTCACACGGACTTGCCATAAGCTAAAGTTTCTCTGACCATTGAATTTCTCAACCTCGGTTTTAATACCTGATGCCATTGTATCAATTCGAAGAACCAAGCTCTGATACCAATTTGTGCGAAAATAAACAATTTACTTGGATCTCAATCGAATCAAATACCACGACAATAACGAGAAACAATCGGACTAAAAGAGAAACGAAATAATAGACACAATGATTTACTTGGAAACCCCTTTACAATCGAAAAGGGAGAAAATCACGGGCGAAGATCGGAGCTTTTATTATTGAATCAAAAGAAGAAGAATTACAAAATTCTCTCACACTCTCAATATTTTTGGTGCGGCGCCGCTGGAATATCTCTCAATATTTTCTTTTGGATGATTTGTGTCGTAACCTACGTCCGTATTTATAGTTGTGCAGAAGCCCTGTTTCCCAATCGATCGGTTCCTCACCGATCAATCGGCCTGCTTTCTGGAAGCGTCCCTCTTTTACGTAACTTTCCCGATCGATCGAGCTCCACCTCGATCGATTGAACTCCCCACGGCCCTTCTCCTTAATACGCCAAGTAATTTTGAGACATTTACCTAACAGAACCCAACCGCTTGAATTCCTCCAATTTGATGTTGGAGTGTGGTAAGGAAGGGTAACTGCGCGTTAAATAACATATATAGAAGATAGAAGATTTGCAAATAAAATTAGCTTCTTATTTTGGTGTAGAAACCAATTAAGTGATGTTATCGAGAATTTGATCGCCGAATATAGGAGAATTGATCATGTCCGCAAGAGGTCAATTTACACTTTTGACAAATCAATTTTGGCCTCGCCTAGATGTGTTGCATAATTCGTTAAAAGGAAGACTTTAAAGGAAGAAAAAATTTGATGGCAATGAATAAAAAGGCCCTTAATGAGAAAAGAAGCAGTGCAAAGTAATTACAGTTACCGACCCATTCACAGTCACCATCTTTCATAATTAATAATATAAAAAATTAATAATTATTTCATAAATAAATATTTTGTACATGTTATAATATATTATTGAGCCTAATGTAATTATGTCATTTTTAAGTAATATCTTAATAATTAAAAATTATACGTAAATATTAGAAATAACCAAATAAAAAATAATTTAAATCATAATTAATTAATTATAATAAAGCATACATTTCATTTATATTTTGTTGTCAAAAGGATAAAGTGATTAATATAAAAAATAAATCATTGAAAACAACAATAAGCTATATAATTATGTAATAATCAATGCAATAATAACTGAAATAGAAAGCATGTACTAAGAAAAAACATACCGAGATGTGAAAAGTGTTGATTTTTCCATTTCCATCAACGTCTAAATGCAATAGGCTCAATAGCAACCCCAATGAAGAACCTACTCATTCATGAATCACGTTCAATCGAGGCTGAAAGAACAATATTTAACCTCTGTGGACTAAAAAACTAAATTACAACTATTCAAGGCAATAAAAAAATATATAAGACATTTTATCAACACGGTAATTTTAAAAGTGAGATTGTAGCAAAAATGTTGGTCAATAATAGTTTAAAATGGAAGAAAGTTGGTGATAACTACCATCACCACTTTCTTAGGAGAAGAAAACCATATAAATTTTTCACTTAAGCATTTTTAAAAGATGATTCTTTATTGTTTAATATTTTAAAAATATATGTGATACTCTATAGAATTAGGACCAAAATTGTAGATGCTTTTAAGTTTTAGTAAAAACTTAAGAACATAAATTTGAAGATAAAGTTTGAAGGGAAACGTACTTATTGAAGATTAGAAGGAATGCATGAAACTTGAACTCCTTGGCGACATTCAAAGATTATTCTTGAAATATTTAACTTTCTAAAATATTAATCTTAAAGTTTTAAGTTATGAAGAAATAGCAATAATTTAGGAATATAGGAATGATTTGTACTTGATTTTGGATAACTAATTTTTTCCACTATCTCCATGTCCCCCCGCGCAAACCCCCCCCCCCCCCCCCCCCAAAAAAAAAAAAAAAAAAAAAGAAGTGGTAACTTCTTTTTTTAAATTTTTTTCCTTATATTTTATAAGATTTGAAACAATTGTTTAAAAGTATGAGCAGACTGTTAAAGTTAAAAGGTAGGTTGTAGGTTTTTTTTTTTTTTTCATCCAATATAAGAATTTAAATCTTATAGAGAGTTGGGAGTCGGTGATAACTTCTAATTAATTCAACAGATGTATAAATATATATTATTTTATAATTAATTTTTTTTTCTATTTTTTAAATGTTTGTTGATATAAGTGAACAAATATAAATCTGTAGGTTGAACAAATTTAAATTCACTGATGACCCGACTATCAAAAATTATGCTACCAATTTAAATTCGACATAACTTAATACAAATTGTACAAAACTAAATTAACACAATATTAATATATAATACTTAATGGACAAAATAGCAAAATAAAAGAATATATATCATAAACAATCTAGAATTTTACAAAGCATAAAGTAAATTGCTAAATTTACCATGTTTCATTTCCTTTCTTAATCATCTTCGCCTTGTTATCTTCCTCGGCCAATGGCATCAATTTTCCTGAATTTTTTGAAAATGATTTTATTTCCTCCAAAATTTGAACTTTCATATTCAATATGTAAGTATTCTATGTAAAATTTTAACATCCAATGTTTGTACTATGGTCGTATTTTTGAATAGTATAAAATATTTTAACGGCATGAGTATTTTTGAAAAAATTGTAGTGGGCAGTTACCCTAACTTTGAATGTATTTCACAGTATTAAGTGTTTTTTTAATATTCTTGCATTATTTCTATTTTAAAAAATGATAAAAGCTTGAGAATTTAAGGATGTAGAAATGGGAGGATTTTAGGGGGGTAGGGCAGTTACTATCTTTTACTTAAAATATAGATATAGAAGATAGATCTTTATAAAAATACTCTTAATTGAAATAATTTAATAAAATTATTTTGTGATGTTTATTATAATATTTTGGAAAATTATTTTAATTATTATTAAAATAATATTCATTTAAATTATTTATTGAAATAATTGTCACCACCTAAGAGGGTACCAACACGTAAGCATCAATTCCCATTAGAACTCCGAAGTTAAGCGTGCTTGGGCGAGAATAGTATCAAGATGGGTGACTTCCTGGAATGTCCTCGTGTTGCACACTTCAGGTTGGGGGTTTTCAGAAATAGCCTCCCTTCAGAGTACCTTGAAGAGGAAGACTGCATACATCCGCCTATGGATGGCAATGGAGTGGGGCAGGTACGGCAGGTGCTTCTTTCATACGCGTACCAGCCATCCAAATCCTTTACAAGTTCCCGCCTCATTACTCGCCACGGGTGTAAAGTGACGGTACAAACCCATACTCGTACCCGCCCCATTACCTGCAGATATCTAACGGGTATCCATTACTTGCTCTGTACCCTGCCTAATAATATTACTTATTTAATATTATTTTTAAAAATTAATTATATTTTATTTATATGACGTTGATAAATAATTTGTATTATTGAATTTGTACCCACATTTTTTAAATTTGAAAGTTAACTATGTATAAAATAGAGCGGGTATAATAGGTATAAGGTGGGGCGGGGCCCGTGGCGGGTACGGGGCGGGTGCACCCAACCCGTGCCCATTACCCGTTTCACTTATATTCGTACTCGCCCCAAATGGGGCTGGGACCCACGGGTAGTAGGTTTTACCGGCCTCATTGCCATCCCTACATCCACCTCGTCCCGCTCAAACTCTGCTTAGGCGGGAGCCCTTAGGACACTTAAAATATTGATTTTATTGAAATAATTGTCATCATTCATTATTAAAAATAGCAATCCTCATGAAATAATTCTGTTCTTTTTTAATTTTGGGAAAAAAGTGAAGTAATGGCCTAAAACTTTAAGGATGGTGGATTGGAGGCTTAAGGGAGGGAAAGATGAGATGGTGCCTTAAAATTTCAAGAATAGGAGAATGGAAGCTTATAGATGAGGGAGACTTCTAATTAATATATACGTGTATATATATATATATATATATATATATATATATATTTAAAAACACAGAAGGAAAGAAAAATTCACATAACCTCCCCTCATACCCCATGTCTATGTAGTGGAGGGTGGAGGTTGAAAGTCTTTACAAATGGTTTTGAGGAGTCTACAAAAGAAAAATGAGAGGTGTTCAAAAAAGAGGAAGAAAAACGTAAGAGGAGGAGGAGGAGGAGGAAGAAGAGAGGGAGAGATGAGAACAAAAAAAAAAAAAAAAAAAAAAAAGTTCGATCAAAAATATTTTACAGCGGTAAATAAGCTTGTTTCATCAAAATTTCTCCCTTCTATTCTTTTTTTCTTTTTTTTTCCTCTTTTCTATCCTAAATTAATAATTTCAGTAGGGTAAAACTAATTTTGAAAATGTTTTACCTATGATGGAATTTAAAAGATTCGAGTTGTGAGTAAATTTGACTTCATAAAAGTCTCCATTTATCCTTTCTCTTGTCTACCCCAAATAAAAAATTTTACCCACAAAGGAATTCAAAAGATTCTAGTTGGGTTAATTTGTTCTAGAACATGTTATGCCCACATTGGAACCGAAAGGAAATGAATAGGGCCAAAATTCGGACTCCAGTAGGTCCACGGAGCCTAAAAAATTCAACTATTTATATGAGCTCCTTCGGGTCCATGAATCTTTACAAATTCAATTGACTATTTGGAATCTTGCGAATCATTGTTCTCTAACTATTTGGATTCTTTTGGCTCCATGAATCCGTTTGGGTTCGAACGCTTTCAAGACCATGAATGCCTTCAAGACTTGACTATTCAAATGTTTAGGTCTCTAAACTAATACCTCTCCCATCCAACCTTAAGAAAATGGAAATCAACACCTACTACTGTCAAGGGTTAGTCAACTATTAAGACCTTGGAATAGGAATTGTTAACATTTCCCATTCTCTCCTATACCCTCTTGTCACTTAACAATATCAAAGCTTCCATTCAAAATATATCAAAAAAATCCTCCACATAGGCCTCAAGTAAAAAGCTTTCCCAATTCACATTCTATCCTAAAAAGCAACTTTGCTGTACAATAATGCAAAATTAAGAACATTATGGCCGCAAGCACAAAGATATGAGGAATATTCCCACTTTGCCATGGCAGTAAAGTTGGAGGCAGCTTCTAGTTTTGCTTTGAGATGTAGAGCAAAAAACTGGGCACTAAAGACAAGGCATATTCAAATTCAACTATGTGGGCTATTGATCGATGTTCTATTTTTAGAACTACGTAAACCTAATCCCAATAAGGATACGTAGGAAAACAGAGACAAAGAATTGGGTGCGATTACAAATATAAAAAAAATTAGTTTTGGAAAATTTCGATGTTCTATTTAAGAACTACGTTAACATGATCCTGGAAAGGGGATGTAGGAAACCTGAAATGAAGAATCAGGTGCAGTTACAAATATTAAAAAATTAATTTTGAAAACCTCAATTTTCTATTTTTTAGAACCACGTTAACCTGATCTAGAAATGGATTAGTAGGAAACCCGAAATAAATAATTGGGTGCGGTTACAAACATTTAAAAAACCAAATTTGAAAATCTTGTTTTTCTACTTTTAGAACTACGTTAACTTGATACCAAACAGAGTACGTAGGAACCCGAGATTGAATGACGGGTTCAGTCGCAATTTAAAAAATATATCAAACATGAAATGTTGGACTTAGCTGGTTTGACCAAGGATAACCTGCAATTAAGTTTGATTTTACCAGGTTACAAGATAACAAAAAAAGGGACCTTGTGCTCGAAGTTCAAAAGAGGAGAAATATAAATGAGTTGGATCGAAATAGGATCCAACACATTAATCCAAATTTAATCATAAAGTTCAACTATGAATCTCTCGATCCCTTAAAAAGGTACATAGGCAATTTAGTTCAAGTGCAGCCCAAAAAAAAATATAAATTATTTTTTTCTCTCGTGGGATTAATATTATGTCAATAGCCTAATTAGTTGACTCAATTCGATTTCACTCAGGCAACCTAAATCAAATTACTTTCATGTCCAATCCAAACCAAAATATATTGTTCGGTCCAAATTCAAAACAACTTCCATGTCGAACCGAAATCAGAAAAAAAAAAAAGAGAAAACTTCCACGTTAAACCAAATTCCAAAAATGGATAGCTTCCATGCCAAACCAAGCCAAATTAAATTTCATTTTGTACCCAAATCAAAATTTACTTTTATCGAGCTCAAACTCAAATTCAAAATAACCTAAACCTCAAATAGATGTCAAACCCAAGTTGAAAAAATATCGACTTTTATACCAAATTCAAGTTCAAAAGAGCTTCTATGCCAAACCAAATTCCGAAGCCAAGTTGACTTCTATGTCAAGTCCAAATTCAAAGTAAATTCCACGTCAATTTCAAATCCTAAATGCCAAGCCTAAGTCAAATGTCTTCCATTAAACTCAAATTCAAATGATATTTCAATCAATTTTAAGCCTAAGTCAAATCTCAAATCCAAATTAATACTAAGTCAAACCCAAATCCAAGCTAATACCGAGTCAAACCCCAAATCTAAATTAATACTGAGCCAAAGCCCAAATCCAAATAATTACAAGTCAAACCCCAAATTCAAATTAATGCCAAATGAATTCCAAGTCAAACCTCAACCTAAATTGTTATTCCAATCAAACCGAAATTCGAGACTACTTTTAAGTCTAACAAACGGAGATTACTTCCAAACGGAACCTCAACTCAAATTTCCAAGTCAAACCCAAACCAAAGCCAAGTCAAGTCCAATATGATTTCCAAGTCAAACTCTAGTTCAAAAAAAGACCTCCTAGTAAAGTCTAAATCCCAAAATAAATAAATAAATAAATAAAACCCCTTTCGAGTCAGACCTAGGTAAGATGACTCCCAAGTCAAAACTAAATCCATATAATCTTCGAGTTGAATACAAAATACCAATAAACCTAAAATGTCTCTCGTTGACTTAAATCAATTAGTCGGCCAGTCACCCCGTCGATTGATTAAAACCGTAAACATACTATCAGTCAGAGTCAAAATGTATTCTCCTAAGGGAGATATAATTAAGGTTCACATCTCCTTGAATAGGGTCGTTTCCTAAATAAATAAAACCATCTATACCTTGTATACAGGGAAATTCATGTTTTGCAAATTTCATAGTTTTGCTCAACAAGCTCGGAGTTAAAATTCTGCTGCAATGAGAGATATTATTAATGATGTTGGGACCTCAATGAATGAAAGGCTCCATACAGAAATGGACAGAGTCCTAGTTGAGATGAACTCAACCCTGTCCTCTACTGCTACCCTTATAACTAAGGATGTGGCAAGGTAGATAATGGATAACAAGGAGTGTTGCCTATGGCTTCTTTGTAAACCATCACGGTATAGACCTAGCTGCGAAGCGAATTTTCCATGCTTTAACATGGCAGGGAAAACGTTCCCTTTAATAGTAAACTGAGGCACTGCCCACTTTGGAAATGTTGTAAGATTGTGCACTTGATTCAAGTGCCATGAAAGGCTGTTCACCTAATGCATGCGGGAGGAGATCTTAGTTGGCGTGGTTTTCCGAAGAAACCCACATACACAGACAAGGAAAACCTGAAACTGTCATAAAGGTTGTTCTTAGAAGGATAAAAAGTTGACCTAGAGGCACACGGTTTATCATTCTCAGACATCCAAGAAAGTCCCTTCTCGATGATTTTGAGGTCAATAGGGCTTTGGAGCTTATCTTAAATATTGAAAAGTTTGATTGAAACAGACGTGCCAATTGCTCTATTGGGCTATTAGCCTGAAGGATGGGAGTAGAGATAGTTTAAGAGGTTTGAGCCATTTTTCAAAAGAATCTAAAGATGCTAAAGATAAATCAACAATTGAGAATGAAAGAATTGAAAGTGCTTGATCACAATGGAAAGAGGACACATAGCAAAAAAGTAAAGTTTCGAAGCCCTAATTGTCATATTTATAGATGTCCTAATTGTCATATTTATAAAAGCGTGAGAGAAAAGAAAGATGAAACGTCAAACATTGTTCTCTCGAGCCCCTTGCGGCCATTGGGGGTCAAATCAAGATTTTTTACTTGTCAGAAATCTGAAATTACCAACGACTCAAAGGAGGGCATTTTTTTACACCCTAAACTCCAGGGAGTTGGGACGATGCCGTTTTGTGCAAAGCATCACATATTTATCACGCGAGGCCATCCTTGATAGTGGCCTCTTAAGCCCAGTTGCTTGTGGAGTGTAAAACCCTTTTAAAAGTATCAGTCACTCGAGTTGGTTGAGGGGGGTAACAGGAGCTCGAGCTCAAGGGACGTCCTCGAAGGCTGCAAGATAGGTAATTACTTGGAGCGTAATTTCAAATACATGAACCTTAAGCTTGTCCAACAGAATGTGGAGCATCTAGGAGGAACTCCAGCAAGAAATGCAGACATGAGGCATCCAAAAATACATTCGAGCACACCAATTATGGGCACGTTAATTGCCCGTTCAACGTGCCAAAGGAGCTTTGAGGCAAACATGGGAAGAAAATGCCAGGGAATGATGCAGTAGTTATTTCTTTCTTCTATAAATAAGGGACACTACTTTAGTTGTAAAGTGTTCAACACAGCTCATACAAAATTCTTCAAGTTTCTTTTCAGCACAGTTGTGCCTTTTACCTAGGAGTAGCATAACTTAGCATAGCTTAGAGTAGCGTAGATCTTTATTGTACTTGCTTTCTTCAAAGTAATACAGTTCTTCGGTTTTAGATATGAACTCTATATTTTAATCTGTTTCCGAAATCAACGAGTTGAGAATTAAGGCGGTAGTTTAAGGCTTCAGCCAAGGCTTGATCTTGATTGTGTAGATCTTAACAATAATGTCACTGCTTAATAAGTCAAAAGAACTTAGGTTCGCATTATTGTTTATGAGTTTCGATGACCAAGGCTTGACCTTGATTGCATTAGTTCTCATCAGTAACCCAAATACGGTTTACTCCATCTTAATTTTGTCAAACTCTAACTCATTTGAGTTATTACAAGTTAAGCGTGCTAGGCCTAAAAAACTAATTGACTCGGGCATGTAAGTGGATTGCTGAGCTCTTGAGTTTGTATTCATCCCAGTTCTTGACTTATAAGTGTACAAGGAAAGATGTTGGTGAGCCTGCTTCATCACTGTAACTGCTAGTTGAGTTAGGTACATCCTTTTACTTTTCTGTCAAACCTATATGCAAAAGATGCACAAAAATATGAAGGTCTCCTTCATTGAAATATAAGTAGAATCCACGTATTAATTTCAAACCGTAGTCAGATTCACCAGAAGCACCATCCCTTTTCTTAAAAAAGGTGAGTCGTTGAGGGTCAAAGATATGCGGTTCGAAATTTAGGCTCGCTCCCTAGTCGTGGTGAGTCCCAATTTGCACGTTTGTTTGATTTTTATCTATGGCTATCATATTCACTCACGTAACAAACAAAAAGAGTTGACATGGTCACAACCAAATTTAACCATAATTTGGGGGAGGTAATTCTGCTCCATCCTATCATAGGCTTTCTCCAGGACCCACTTGATGGCAACCCACCTTGAACAACCTTTCTTTCTCTTAAACGCCGTCATTACCTTGTGGGTAATAATGATGTTATCCTGAATTGACCTTCTAGGGACAAAGCCCCTTGCCACAGACCAATTTTTTTACCTAGGATATGTTTAAGGCATTGGCCAACCTGATTCTTTTCTCCTATTTTTCATTCCCTATTAGAACTCCAAAGTTAAGCGTGCTTAGGCAAGAGTAGTACCAAGATGGATAACCTCCTGGGAAATCCTCGTGTTGCACCCCTCAGGTTCGGGGTTCTCGAAAACAGGCACCTTTCAAGGTACCCTGAAGGAGGAAGGCTGTATATAAACCCCTTCAACTCTGCTTAAGTGGGAGCCCTTGGGGTATTGAAAATATCTTCATTACCCATCTTTCTTTTGGTCGATATTAGTGTGTTATGTGGACCTCACCAGTCTTCCTATGTACTGACTTTGTACTCTTACGCAACCCGAATTAAAATGAAGAAAAACAAAATTCCAAAAATAAGTAGGAAAAAAGTTCAAAATTTGAATGGAGCAACCGTTAAAACCGCCCACATCACCACAAAACCAGGCCTTTATAGTAACCACCCCACATAACCCACCTCCATCCCTACACCCTATCTCGCCCTCTCATTCTCTCCTTCTTCCTCTCTCTCTCTCTCTCTAACTTTCTCTCTCCACCCGCCGCCGCCACCATTGCCGACACCAAGCGGACAGTCAAACAAACCCATTGATGGAGGAGCCAAACACCCTATCCCCATCTCTAAAACACAGGCTAAAGCACACCCTTTACTGCTGCTTCCACCACCAACACAACGCCGCTGTGTGCGATGGCTCAAACCGTCGCTACCCAGCTCCGTCGCTTATGCGGACGTCATCCATGTCGCGATCGGAGGAGCACAATATCCGTGACAGGCGTCGGAATCTCATTGGGAGGAGAATGGGGATGCAGCGGCAGCGGGCTCGTTCGACTGATTTCAAGTATGATCCACTTAGCTACTCGCTTAACTTCGATGACGAAGGGAAAGTTGATGAGATTCCATTTAGGAATTTCTCCGCACGGTTGCCGTCATCTCCGCCACCTGCGGCCCACGCCGATGAGGTGGGGGTTAATTCACCGGTAGGGGTTTCTAGGGAGATCACTGCTTGTAGTTAGTTATCTTGATTAAATGGAATTTATCATATACGTATGGTTGGAATTGGGTTTTTATCATTTAATAATATCATGAGCTCATTGTCTCAAAAGAGTTCTCAATGTAATCTTTGTCACGTTTATATTTTTAAATTGTTCAAATTAGTTTCTCATGTTTTCTTATGCTTAAATTGGTCTCTATCTTTTCATTTATTTAAATTAGCCTCATCCTTTTCGTTGTTTAAATTGGTCTCTGTAATATTTTATTTTGTGACAAAGTTAGATGCTCATTTTTTTGAGTCACTAAGCCATCATTTTAAACGAAACAAAATATAAGAGATAAATTGTAACAGAGTTACAAAATTAAGGGACTTATTTAAACAAAAGAAAAGATATGACTAATTTGAACACAGTAAAAAACATGAGGGGTTAATGGTGTAAATAACTCATTATTTAACTATTTTGACATTTTTTCCATATACAAATGAGGTTTTACTATGTGTGAAATTTTATACCTTTTCAAAATTTATGTTATTTAGTCGAAATTTGATGAATTTTAGTAAAAAGAACTGCAACTTAAGAGGTATGTATTTACAAAATTATGTGCCATATTAAGCAATTATAAATTTAAAATTTTAAAGTACCTCGTTATATATGTGTTAAAATTTGAAATATTTAAGCGTCAAAATATGTAATATTAAGAGTACTAAATGTAATTGATTTTTCTCCTGCCATTCGTATTGATAGAATTGTATAAATGTTGAGTGTTTTAGAACATTGCTCTTCATAATGTTGTGTGCGGAGATTAATTATGGATGTTAAATTTGGTAAGGTAACCAAGTTTGTGATCATTGATTTTTATTTCATGTAACTCATCATGTGTTTTTTTTTTTATTTTCTTTTTTTTTTGGTCAATTTTTTTCCTGTTAGGGAATATCACTGTTGTGCATGTTTTGATAATTTCTTGTTTCCCCATCTCATCTCATGTCTTATTTGACAATGGAGTAAATGGGTAAAGAAATCTCCCATTGTTCCTTAGTAGCTTAGTGGTAGAGTGGTCTGCTATTAACTGATTGGTCGTAGGATCGAATTCTACTTAGGGAGACTTGATTAATTCTTCATTCTATAATTCAGAATGAAGGGGCTCGCTTGACTATTAAGAGTAGGTAACCCCGTTCCTTGTCTTTGTTTCTATTGTATTCTATTTCATCATATCACATTATGTTCTTGATACTTGAGAAAGAAGGTAAAGAGAAGTATAGTAAGGTATTATCATATTCGTTTTTTTTGGATATGTGGGCTTTGTTTCATATGCTTGTTAAAGATGGCAATGGTAAAGAGAAATAAATAAGTTATCATTTTTGATATTTGGATAATGGGATAAAGTTAAAAAGAGTTATTATTAAAATAAAGGCAAAATTATCCAAATTTTTTTAATAGTTACCCTCTCCCGATGGGCAGATGCAATGTTGTAGCACTGGGGCCACGGGCCCTTAGTGCCCTAAAGCCCATATACTACCTCTTGATAATTAGAAGCTCATTATATTAACTAGTTCCCCCCTTCCTAGCTCATTTAGCGCGCCCCCCCCCCCCCCCCCCCCAAAAAAAAAGAAAAAAAACCCAAAAACACAGTACAAATTATCCCCCCCTCTTTCCTATCAAACCCCAAGGTACACTCTCTCACTCAATACTTTCTCTCTTCAACCCCGACCTTGCCACCCATGCTGTCAATGGAGCTATGACTAGCTGCAAGTCGGCGCTTGTCTCTCTCTCCCTCCCTCGTCGCTCCTATCTCTCTCTCCTTCATCCTCTCCCCGACTCTCCCATCCAAGTCTCCCTCCGTCCCATTGAAGGTATTTGCTCACTCCACCTCTAACATTTTGGTTTATTCTTGATTTATTGCATTTTTTATTTTCCTATTGATTGTAGAATTAGTTTATGAAATTTCTTGATTGTATAAGATTTCATTATTAAAGAAAAATATATGATTTTTGGACAGATAAAATTATGGACCGCAAACAAATGTATTTTATTTTTGTTCTTAATTGTGATGATAACATTTATGTAGTCTTGGTTTTCGTTCGATCTATTTTTTATAATTGTGCCTCGAGCGAATATTTTTTTCTAGATCCGCCACTACCTCTCCCTTTTCACTCCTAATTTGGGGTTTAAAAACAATGAGGTTAAAGGGGATAATGAGGTGTAATGGGAGGTAAAAATGTGTTTCCCAAGCCGAGGTAAGGTTTTACTCCTCTCCAAAGGCCTCATCAGCATTGAAATATATATGTCATGTATTAAATAAGTATCCTGACATTTAAATTTATACAATGAGGTACCCTAAAAAAGAATTCAATCAAACTAATTACATAAAGCCCTCACAACAACAACAACAACAATCCCAGTGCCTTAAGGGCTCCTGCAAAAGCGGGGTCTGGGGGAGGGTGTAGATGTACGCAGCCTTCCCCTTTCAGGGTGTCAACCTGAAGAGAGGCTGTTTTCGAGGACCCCCAACCTGAGAGGTAAGTCTTCATTACCTCATGGTGACCTGTGAGCAATGAGCTGTGAGCACTAGGTCATGAAAATAAAAGAGTAAGCCATAGCATAAAAAAATCCTAGAGGAGACTACGACGCACAATCTTCCCTATAAGGCAGCTAGTATAAGCAAATATGCCAAGTAAACAAATAAACAAATAAACAGTGAACCAGCATATACTAGTCTTCAAAGATCCTTGCAATCAGCTAAATATTGCAGAGAATGGTTATCTTTGCCGTGAAGAACAATGTTAATACATTTTTCCTCTTTCTAAAGCCATAAAACTTCATCGGGAGAATGCCTTCAATTGATCTTGGACAGACCCATATCGGGTCGAAAAGAGAAAATAAATTACACCATAAACTCCAAGCCACTTCACATTGCAAAAATAAGTGATCACGTGTCTTCCCATTCTGAAAGCGCACGACACAAATCCCTGGAGACAAAGCCATGAAAGGTCTCCGTTTCTACAGGTAATCTTGAGTATTAAACTTGTTAAGCAATATAGACTACAAAAAAACCTTGATTCTAAAGGGCATCTTAGCTTTCCAAACATAGGAGCATAAGGGAAAGATTGAAAAACAATTATGAGATGTAAAAGTACCAAACCCATCCAACACTCAATCCCTTTCATATAGAAGTGAAGATAAGCATATTGGATCAAGAATGTGGCTTAACTATGTGAATTCATGAATTGTCCTTTAATTCCTACAAGGGTGTAGGTTCCAAGATAGAGTTGCCCTGTAAAGATGCACAACAAACAACTAGGGCACCATGGACACTGGATAGTTTAAACAAAAGTGGAAACTGATGTGTGAAGACCAAATCCCTCTTCCAACTGCCTTTCCAAAATATAAAGTGGCCACCTGACCCAATCAAGAGATGAATGTGGGGAAGGAAAGAAGGATAAAACTGTGTGATAAACTTCAAAAGGGAGGAGCAACCTACTGAAACAGCCAATCCCACATCCCATCCATTTTCTTGGAGACCATACTTGCTCCTAATCACCATGTGCCAAAGGGAATGGTGCTCCTTAGGGAGTCTCCAAAACCATTTACCTAGTAGGGACATGTTCTTGAACACCAAATTACTAATACCCAACCCCCCTCGGTTGTGCGCCCTACAGACTCTATCCCAACTAACCAAATGATCCCGATGATCCTCATCTACCCCTGAACAAAGCAAATATCTCATAATTCACTCGATCTATTTTGCAACTTGCATAGGCATCCTAAAAAGGGACATATGATATATGGGAATGCTGCTAAGACATGACTGGATAAGAGTAAGATGATAAGTAAGTAGCAATCAGTGTACTCCATCCATCCAATCTCCTAGTGACTTTCTTAGTGACTTTCCTAATCACAGGATTGCAAAAGCCAGAAGACCTAGGATTACCACCTATGGGTACACCAAGATAAGTAAGCAGCAACTAGTGTACTCCACAACCAGATAATGAGGAGCAATTAAATAGGGTGGGTCATCAACATTAACTCATAGGATGCTAGACTTTGAAAAGTTAATTTCAAGGCATGAAATTTGTTCAAACAATCGGATGATGGTCAACACAGCCTTAAAACCATCTACATTTCCTCTAAGAAAAAAAAAAAATAATGTCATCCACAAATTACAAGTGGGACACAAACAAAAACTCTCGACCCACATCAATCCCTCGAAATAGATTATTCTCTTGACCCTGAGAGAGCATATGACTCAAAACATCACCAACCAGAGTAAAGAGAAAATGGAAAAGTGGGTCACCTTGCCTAAGACCCTAAAAGGCTAAAAACCAGTCCTTCGGGCTCCCATTGACTATGATTGAGTAAGAGACATTAACAAAATATCCCTTAATCCAATTAAACCATCTATTTCCAAAACTCTTTTTCCGAAGCACCCACCACAAACAAAAAAAAAAAAAAAAAAACATAGCTTACCCCATCATAGGCCTTTCTGAAGTCAAGCTTGAATAAGATCCCCTTCCTGCCAAACATAACCAAATCATTGACTACCTCATTAGCTAGTAAAGAGGAGTCCAAAATCTGCCTACCCCCTTATGAACACTGACTAAAATTTAGAAATTTTGGGCTCTAAAACCTCGCTCATTCTAATGGACAACACCTTGGTGAAAATCTTATACACACTAGTAACAAGGCTAATAAACCTAAAGTCTTTCACTTTGACAGACCTATATTTCTTAGGAACAAGAGTACTAAAGATAGAGTTTACATTCTTACATAAAGCTCCATGTAAATTGCAATTGGGAAATAGACACAGATTCTTGATCTGACTCAATCCCTCGAAATAGATTATGCTATTGACCCTAAGAGAGCATACGACTCAAAACATCAACAACTAGAGTGAAGAGAAAGTGGGAAAGAGGGTTACACCTAAGACCCCGAGAGGCCGAAAACCAATCCTCTGGGCTCCTATTGGCTATGACTGAGTAAGAGAAATTAATGAAACATCCCTTATTTCAATTACATCATCTATTTCTAAAATCCTTTTTCTGAAGCACCCACTACAAAAAAACCCTAGCTTAGCCTATCATAGCCCTTTTCAAAGTCAAGCTTCACTAAGATCCCCTTCTTGTTAGATTTATCCAAATCATCGACTACCTCATTAGCCACTGAAGAGCAGTTCAAAATCTATCTATCCCCTATGAACGCTGATTGAAATTTAGAAATTGTGGGCTCAAGAACCTCGATCATCCTAATAGACAACACCTTGGTGAGAATCTTATATGCACTAGTGACAAGGCTAAAGAGCTTATACTCTTTCACTTTGAAAAACCTATCTTTCATAGGAACCACAGTAATAAAGGTAGAGTTTATACTCTCACATAAAATGACATTTGACAACACCTTGGTGAGAATCTTATACATAAAACAAGCTATCATCTTTAATAACGTCCCAACAGTATTGAAAGAAAGCCATAAAAAACCCGTTAGGACCTAGAGCCTTATCACTAGCCATGAGGAAGACAACTTGTTTCACCTCTTACTCATCAAAAGGTCATTCTAAATACACCATATAAGACTCAAAAATAGGACACCAGTAAATTTTATTAATTACAGGCTTAAAGAGAATCTCTTCTGCAAAAAAATGGTTGATAAAAGGAGGAAATTTTTCGAGCTATAAGGTTAGGGTTAGTGACAACTTCCCTATTCTCCAACTCCAGTTCCCTAACAAAATTTCGTTTCTTCCTTGCCGATGCCACTTGGTGATAAAACCTAGATTTGGTATCTCCTTCCTTGACCAATTGAGATTTCATCTTTTGTCGACATCTTACTTCCTCCCTCATAGAAGTTTCGAGGTACTCCTTCTGAAGAACCATTTTCTTTTGAAGATCATTAGGTAAGGGCCCCCATCCTAAGACTTGTCTATCAGATCCATCTTTGAGAGTATCTCCTTAAGCCTTGCCCTCGTATCACCAAAAATAGACGTATTCCACTCCCTCAAGCGTTCTTTTAGGAATCTAAATTTACTCATGAAAACAAAGCCAACCTGACACTCACTCCATCATTCTTTTACTTGGTTAAGAAAATCACAACGTGAAAGCCACATATTCTCAAAATGAAAAGGAGATGGACCCCAAGAGACATGATTTTACTCAAGAACAAGTGGGAAAAATTCGGAAGTGGGTCTAGTTAAGGTTTTTGGATAGAGGATAGGGAAGAGATCCTCCCACTCGTTTGTGCACAAAAGGCGATCAATACGACTAGCTGTTATCCTACCTAGTTGATAAATGATCAAACTTCAGGAAACCTAAGTGATAATTTCCATATATAAAATTATGAACTCTTTCCTTTCGCATAAAAGATCCCGTCTTTTGCCTTAAAACATAGGTAGCCTGCACCTCAAGTCTATCAAGGTCAAGATCCTCATGAAACTGATCATTTTGGAATAGGTATCAAATACATATCCTCTGTACTATCTGGATGGCCTAAGGAAATAACTTAGGATTATTAATTATGAAGCGTTGAGGTTTTCATGTTATCTTTACCTAACTAAAAATGAAAAATAAATTAAATTAAAAATTTATCTTATAACATTGTGTAATCAAGTGGTGATTTTTTGCATATCAAACACTCCATTTGCTTTTCATAAAGTAGCATAATAAAAACTTGTTGCATTTTTGTGAAAAGATTTTTTGATCTATTTTAATTAAATATTTAGCTGACTAAATAGCAGAGAAAGTTTAAAATAAATCTTTCCTTTCATATGTAAGAAATTGTGTTTGCCTTAAGAAAAAAGTGTTGTTTTCTATCATATTTTTTATAGTCTAGCCAACAATATACCTTTTCGATCAAAGTTATCTAAATTTATACAAATTATATAGTAGAATTTAGGTTTATTTAGTATTAGAGGATAGTCATCTAGGGTTTTCTCATTTATCTATTTTTTTCGTAGTTTACATGTAACTGGGAAGGGCATTCTGGTCTCTCTTCTTTTATGCCTAGCTCTATAAATAGAGCATGTATCTCTCCTTATCATTTATTCAATACAATTGAGTCTTTGCATTACTCTCACATGGTATCAGAGCCTACATAGAAGACTCTCTATTCACCATTCTCTCTTTAATTTTATGTCCATTCTTAATTACTAGTTCTTTGATTGGCTATTATTTCTTTTATTTTCAATTTTTGGTTTCTTTCATCTTCCTTTTGCTCTTTTCATTTTATTATTGTGGCAGCAAACCCTAACTCTCCCCCCTCTCTCCTTCGGTCCCCAATCGGACCGCCGCCTCCCTCACAGTGGTCAAGACTGGCTCTCCCAATGCCGGTCTCTCAATCGACCCCCCGGGTGGTGGGCCCCCCGTGGCTATGTCCGATTTTCCCCATATCGGCTCTCTATCTTCATGACTGTTCCTCAGTTGCCTAACGAATGCTGGTGTTGCCATCTTTGGTACTCCGTTAGCACCTACGAGGCCACAAGTTTCTCATTTTTTGGCTCAGGCATCCCCACTTCCCTCCCCCCATCCCCCTTCTCTCAACTGTCAGTGCCGCCACACCCATTGGCGGTCATCGGCAAACCAACGACCCCAGTTTTGGCCATGTTGACCACCACCCTGGTGGTCCAACCTCTCTTCCACTGTTTCCAGTTTCACTGGTGGAGTGAACACCAGCCACGCTGGTGGCGCATTTACCAACGCCACTATAGGCGCGTCGCTTGCCACACTAGCTCGTGCGCTGGCCCAGCCCCTTGACTGTGGCAGTAACACCTCTCTCCCTTACCCCACCTAAACCCTAATTCAGGTCAAACAACTATTACTGCCTTATTACGTCCTCTTTCTAGTACTTCCAAAATAATAACTATTAAATTGGAAAACACAACTTATTATACTGCCTGGCGAGAGCAATTTTATATGCTCTTAATATCACATCAACTTATGAGTTATATTGACGGTACTTTTCCCTGTCCCCCGACTCACATAACAACCAATAATGGTTCCTCCTTCCCTAATTCCGAATACATAAACTAGGTCAGAACTGACCAAAACCTTCAATCTTGTATCACTGCCAGTCTATCCCTATCCCTACTAAATGATATTGTTCACCAACCTATATCAAAAGCCATGTGGAATGCCCTTGACAAAAGATTCCGAGATCACTAGTTGGCCAAGGAATTTGATTTGAGATCTCAAATAATAGACCTTTGAAAGGATGGCAAAACAATGGAAAATCCATTGTCGATGATCTCATTGTTATAGATTCACCAATAGCCAATAGATACCTAGTACATTACGCCCTATACAGGCTCCCAATTGAATATGTTGCTGTCACTACTCTCACTCACAATACCTCACCAACACCCACCTTCGAAAAACTGAAAATTGACCTCTTAAATGAGGAAAGAACCTAGAATCGGTATCAAGGTCACCCCTCCACTCATCAACAACATGCTTTAGTTGCTTCGAATGCATGTTCTTAAGGGTCTAACTCTGGCCGTTGGGTACATGGTAGAGGTAAAGGACGCAACACATGCCACCGTGGCAATCTTGGGGGCCTCTACGGGGGACAACAATAACAGCACCAATCGGGACCTCATGCTTCGATGCCCCAACCGAACAATCATCAGCCTCATGGTAATCCGTCGCTCAACTCCAATAGCATCCTTGGGTTATGTACTGTTGAATTTAATTCTGATTTTTTTCAGTGTTAATTACAAGGCTACGGGGTTCCCTCTGCTTTGAGTTCGCAGTAATTGACCATTTTACAGTTTCTTGCCTCACTTAATTGGACTCATGGCACAAACACTATCAGGAGACCTATGACATCGCCGCTTAGGGCATCTAGGAAGAGCTACGTCAGATGTCCTATGTTCTCGTAAACTCAGACCTAGTTAAAATTTTACTTCTTTTTGTCAAAATTGTAGTTTAGATAAGTCTCATTGGCTACCCTTTTAGCATGTTTCGCATTTAGCTTCTTCTTCTTTGCATTTAATTCATTCGAATGCATGGCAATCTCCTGCTTCGTCAAACTCATGTCATAAATATTACGTTAATTTTATTGATGACTTCACTCAGTTTACATGGCTCTATTCTATGAAACAAAAATATGATGTTTTTGAAATCTTCGAAAATTTTACAACTCTAGTCGAAAACCAATTTTCCACAAAAATAAAAAAAGTTCAAAGTGGCGGTGGTCATGAATTTGACCACTGCAATATGAATGCCCTACATTGTCAACAAGGCATTCACTTTCGTCTTTCATGTCATGATACTCCACAACAAAACGGAGTGACGGAACGAAGGCACCAACATATTATTTGAATGGTATAAAGGCTACTTATTCAATCTCGCTTCCTTATACTTACTGGGATGATGCCTCCTATACTGCATGTTTTATCATAGACCGCCTCCCTACCCCCATTCTTAAAAACTCATCCCCCTTTGATAAACGTTTTCAACGAAGTCCTGACTATTTAAGTTTTTGAGTTTTTGGATGTGCTTGTTATCCCAACATCACACCCTGTGCCCCTCACAAATTGGTCCCACGATCTATACCGTGTATTTTCTTAGGATATGCCACACACTATAAGGGTTAACGTTGTCTTGAACCCCAAACCGGGAAAATATACATAAATCGACATGTTAGGTTCAACGAAACTAGCCCCCTATAACCAGACCTAGCCAACCCTTCCCAGGTCCTAGATCCAGGGAGCACTGCTACTATAGTTGACCTTCCTTGACCTCTTGTAGCAACCACGGGCTCAAGTATACACTAGTTGTCCCAAGTTACCCCGCCTACAGTGGGTCACCCCTGCAACATGTGGTGACTGGTGGCTCACCACCGGCACCACAACCTCAGAGTCCCAAGGCCCTGACACCGTCCCCACCCCACCCCACCCCGACGGCCCTCATCCCGACACCCTTGGTGTCGGACCTGCGACTCTAGCACCCACCAATGCTACCCAGCCCTTCTCTCCTCAATCGCAGCCCGAATCTCCTATTCAGACCTCACCGCACCTCCCACCCCTGCTGTTGATAGCCACCGTGCTGCAGCACGACCCGACACTCCCCCCATGACCGAACCGCATGTCACTCATAACATTCACCAAATGCGAACTCGACTTAAGGATGGTATTCGAAAAACTAAATATCTCCTATCCCTTTCCTCTATAACAGTAATACAAGAATCCACATGTTACTCTCAGACAGTTGAACATCCCAAATGGCAAGAGGCTATTACCGATGAATTCAACGCCTTAATTCAAAACCAAACTTGGGCCCTTGTTCCCCCAACCCAACTCATAACATTGTAGGAAGCACTTGGAAATATCGAGTTAAGTATAAAGCGCATGGATCAGTTGACCGCTTCAAGGCTCGCCTTATTGCACAAGGCTTTCACCAACATGAATGCATCGACTTCAAGGATACCTTTAGTCCGGTCGTCAAACCATCCACAATTTGCTTGATTCTTACTCTTGCTATCACAAATAAATGGCTCATTAAACAACTAGACGTTAAAAATGCTTTCCTACAGGGCCACCTTAAGGAAAACGTGTAAATGAAGCAACCTAAGGGCTTTGTTCATTCCAAGTTTCCCAACCATGTATGTAGGCTTCGAACGGCACTCTACGGACTTAAACAAGCCCCTCGGGCCTGGTTCCACCGCTTGAGTACATTCCTTTACAGCCTAGGATTTACTTGATGTCGAGCTGACCCTTCTATTTCTCTTTCACAATGCCAATCATATTATTTGCTTACTACTTTATATTGATGACATAATTCTAACTAGCTTTAACCCCCATTTACTTGACATCCTCATTTGCACCATCTCAACACAATTCGCCATGAAAGACCTTAGCCCTCTCCATTATTTCCTAGGAATCGAGACCCGTTGAACAGCCCCTGGACTATTCCTATCC
Source organism: Simmondsia chinensis (assembly GCA_018398585.1). Taxonomy (NCBI): domain Eukaryota; kingdom Viridiplantae; phylum Streptophyta; class Magnoliopsida; order Caryophyllales; family Simmondsiaceae; genus Simmondsia; species Simmondsia chinensis. Next base: position 26,798,916 of record JAGTTD010000010.1, on the reverse strand, counting down.
TAACATTGATACACCATAGACCTCCTCCTGAAACATAACATGCAAGACGTCAAACTCATCAAAACACCCCTGCCGGCTCATGCCTATCTATCTTTGAATGATGGTGACGTTTTACCTGATCCCGCCGAGTATAGAAGTGCAGTTGGGAAGCTCCAATATCTCACCGTGACCCGTCCCTATATATGTTATGTTGTTAACTTTGTCTCTTAGTTTATGCATACTCCCAGGATAAGTCATTGGCAGGTTGTGAAGTGGATCCTCAGATCTCAAAAGCACCCCGACCACGGGTGAATAATCCTTCTAGGCTCTTGCACATCTGTTGTAGTCTATGATGATGCAGATTAGGGAGGCTTCCTTGGCACCCCGACGTTCCACCATAGGATAATGCCCTCTTTCTTGGATCCACTCTCATCTCATTGCGCAAAGAAACAAGCAACTATCTCAAAATCATCTACTAAGTTCGAATACCGTGCCATTGCTCAAGCTATTGTTGAAGCTGGCTGGGTTCGCTCTCTCATGGGTGACATATGCCTCAAACACTCAAGGCCAGTTATCATCTACTGTGACAATGTCTCTATCTCATACCTTACTACCAACCCTATTTTCAATAATCATAGCAAACATGTCGACGTTGACCTCCACTACTTTTGTGAAAAGTTTCTCAAAGGTGATCTTCAAGTTCGTTGCACTCCCACCACTCAACAAATCGTTGACATCTTCACCAAAAGCCTCGGCGGCCCCTATTTTAATATCACAAGACCAATCTTCATGTAGCAGCTCCACCTTCAGATTGACGGGGCCTATTAGAGGATAGTCATCTAGGGTTTTCTCATTTATCTATTTTGCCCTTGGTTTACATGTAACTAGGAAGGGCACTCTAGTCTCTTCTTTTATGCCTAGCTCTATAAATAGAGCATGTACCTCTCCTTGTCATGCATTCAATACAATTGAGTCTTTGTATTACTCTCACATGTAGGCCAAAAGATCTTTATATTTTATCTATTATGTTAATTTAGTTTTTTTTCCTTTTGATTGTGTCAATTTAATCCTTGTTAAATTGATGTTGGGTCAATTTGGTCATTGGAGTAAAATTTATGTTAAATAGTTAATGAAAATTTTTAATAATAGGACCGATGGGTTGAGTGAATTTATGGGTTTTTAGAGTGTTACTTGCATGTAACGTGATTTTACTGTTAAAGTTACGGCAATAACTTAAATTGAAATTGAACAAAGGACTAAATTAACATAACATAAATTGTTGAGGGACTAAATTAATATAAATTAAAGTATAAAGACTAAATTTACTTAATGAAAATTACTGGGAATTTTGATATAAATAACCAAATGAAGAATATTTTGAATAGAACCTGGTTTAAGTTCCATTTGATTTGACACATACCCTTTTCGTTCTGTTTGTGCATTTGTATGGCTGTTTAGTGATAATAATATATAAGGCTATATTTGGCAAGTAGAATTGGAATTGTTTCATACAATTGCAATTTCAATTTTAATTCCAGTAGAATTAGAATTCTAATAGAATAAAATTTCATTGTTTGCTTTTTCAAAGGAGTTGGAGTTTGAAATTATAATTCCATAATGATTTGACTTTTCACGGGGCTTTGGTTAATCAAGTTGTAGTATTTTGAATTTTAAATTAGCTAGGGTTAGATTTTGGTGGAACGAGTTCATATTGCGTTCGAGTTATTATAGTCAGAATGATTCACTTTGCATTTGAGTTATTCCAGTTTCACATCAAATCAGATCGAGTATTGCGTCAAATCATTTGGTGTTCAATTTGGATTTGAGTCATCTCGAGTTCCGGGACAATAGGGTTTATTCACTTCGAACTTTGGTTTAGTTGATTTCGGTCATTTTAAGATTAAGTTATTCGAGTTGGGTGATCTCAAGGTTAGAATCAAATTTAGGTTATGTCTAAGTGTTTACATTTTGAGTTATTTTGGGTTTAGATTAATCAAGTTGGTCATTTGGGTTTTAGGTCAATGAAACTAATATAGAATTGTAATTCCTTACTCCTTCTAAGAAATTGAAAAACATGATTTTCTATTAAAATTTATTTTCGTAGAATTTAGCAATAGAATTGTAATTCTAAATTTAACAGATGAGCTAAATAACAAAATTGAAATTTAGGTCCCAACTCCAATTTCAACCAAGCTCTACCAGAAGGACAATCTTATGGTCCATGGAAGAAAAGACTACTTTTTTTTTTTCCGGGTAATTTGGACAAAATCGCGAACACAAGCAGGCAACTTGCTAGACGAGTCCTGAGTCCGACCGCAACAGCACGGGAACCAGAAACAAAATGCGCAAAACAAGAAAACAAAATCAAAAGCTCCCCACAAAACACGACACAGCAACCATCGAGAACAGGACCAGACAAGACACGAGGACAACCCACACAGAACAAACACACACACACAGGGGTCCAAGCAGAAGAAAAACCAGAACGCGAACAGGAGCAAAGAAAGAGGAACTGAAGCCTCTATTGCGCAAGAATGTCTGCTACCATCGGCGGGTCGAAGCCATCAAAGTTGAAACCTACCCGTTCTCCTATCTCTATTACCCGCTCTGCATTTAGTATCCTCTCATCATACTTCTCTTCCGTGATCTTCTGAACTCGATTTCCCCTCTTCCCTTTTTTCCTCTTCTTGGTTATCTTCGACACTTTTCCGGCACTATTTCTGGGGGACATCTCCTGTAAGAAGACCTGCAGCTCTCGCTTCTCTCTTTCCTTCCTCTTGTGCTTAATCGCTCTTCTCTTCCTTTTTGTTGAGCGCAGTTTATCCTTTTTCCTCCAGTCCAAGCTAGATCCTTTCATGGACGGTGTTATTGCTTGATGGCTCCACGACAAACTGTCCTCTTCTTGATGGTTACTGATTGATACTAGGGGCTCGAATCCTGGAGGAAATTCCGGTCCAGAGGTTGATGAATCATTATCACTGTTACTCCTCATAGCATTGATATCAGGAGTAGTTAACTGAGCTCGATGTGGATCAGCCAAAACTTCAACATCCTCGACCCATGGTAGTCGAAGAGGAAGATAGTTCACAGGCTGAGTAGCGTAGGAGGTGGGGCGTAGGAATGAGCATTGCACAACCCATCTTCTCATGATCTGACCATTGAGGTGGAAGGAGACATGCCCAGATGGTTCCCAGGTGGCATCCATCACTTCATTAACAAGCCTCGGGATAGGATTTCCAAGCGCCTCACTATGTAGAGGAGGTTGGACATGTGGAGCGACCCTTGCACTGGTAAAGCATTCGTTCCTTTGAGTTGACTGAGTTAGCCAGGAAGCTTGTTCCCCGGCCAATCTAGCAGATGCGACTCGGGACACAACGCTGGGGGATAAGTCGGGTATCAAAAAGGAGCTACCTTATTTAACCAGAACCAAATGGGAACCCTACTGTACCGGATCTGGACTGTCTGATGGATACAGGATGTGTGGCAAGTGTCAATCAGAATCCTTGCAATGTCGACACATCTCATAGCGGAGGACCTGGAATCCACCCTAATAAAATTCCCCCATATTTTGGCTATATCCACAAAGCAGTCCTTAGACCAACACTGGACAGGTAATCCATGAATCTCAAGCCAAACCCTTTTGTTAAGGGATCCAAGCATTTCCTCAGTATATTTATACACTTCTCTGAACTTCCTTAGAAGAATCCCCTTATGGGGGCCGAGAAAAGACCACTTTCTCGCCTAAAATTGGAAATAGACAATTTTTTGAACTAGATAAAAGCAATTTTTTTTAAAAAAAAATTCTTAGTCAAAAGATAGAAAATTGTTTTTAAATAAAAAAAAAAAATTTATTTAACCAAACGGAGTGTTCATGAAAACATGACCGACGATTACCTATCCTACAACCAAATGGCACCCAAAATTTCAATCGAGTTTAAAAAATGATACAACAACAAATCAGTGTAGGGATGGCAATGGGGCAAGGCGGATATGATTGGTGCCTTCTTCATACCCATACTAGCCATCCAATTCCATACCCATACTCGCCCCATTACCCGCCACAGGGATTAAATGAATACCCATAACAGTCCCGGCATGCACAAATCCATACCCATACCCGCTCCATTACCTGCGGGTCTCTAATTGGAATCCATTACCCATTCTATACCTGCCCTAATATGGGTATAAAATGATTATTCATACCTATCCATATTAATTATTTCATATTATTTTCCAAATTCAATTATATATTTTTTTTATAACATTAACAAATAATTTAACTAATAGAATTTAAGCACATATCTTTTTAATTTGAAAGTTAGTAAGATACAAAATGGGACGGATAATGCGGGTATAAGGTGGGGTAGGGTGGGTACAACACTATACCCGTACCTGCCCCATACCAATTGCAGGTACGGGGCGGGTAGCCCCAACTCGTACGCACTACCTGCTACACTGATACTCATATCCGCCCCAAACGGAGCGGGTACCTGCAGGTAACTAATGTTATTTGCTCCATTATCATCCCTTATCCTGTGCCTCAAGGGCTCCAACCATTGCAGGGTTTGGGGGGTAAGATATGCGCAGCCTTTCCCTTTTAGTGTGCAACCTTAAAAGGAGGCTTTGTTGGAGGACTCTAACAAAAATAACAAAAATGACTTAGGGGTGCGAATTAATCATTTTAAATACTATATGCTAACAATTAATGTTTAAAAATTGGGAGCTCCTATGACTTAGGGGCCCTAAATGGCTGCTTTGGTCGCTTGAGATTAATGTCCGACTCTCAGACTCTGAATCTACATGTTCGCCAATCACCGATCATTAGATATTAACTATTTAATAATATTTTTATTATGACATTATTTTTATTCACATGTACTGTCTTCTTAATTATGATGGGTACTTTCCAATAATCTAAGCGTGATATAGTTCACCTCATATTTTGATTTTAATTGTGGCCATAGAATTGTAATACAGTAGTTGTAGTTCAAAATTCATTAACTCTCTTGATATAATTCTGAATCTCTGATATCTAATACAAAAAATATGTTTTTACTTTAAATTTCAAATAAACATATATTTCACTAACACTTTATTGTATTATCAATATAGGTATTTAATGATCTCTTATAAAGCTTAGTTGTACTCTTGTCATTGCATTTAAAAACCTTGGGTGTTAATTGGGATTTTAGGATGGGTTGGATTCGAGTTCATGTCATTTTGTTGGCTTGGTTTCGGTCAATGGTGGGCTAGGTTGGGTCAGAGTGAGTATCAGGTCGTTCTAGGGTCAGGTAAAGAAAAGGTCGAGTTAATTTCAAATCGGGTCATTTCAACTTTGATTCAAATTTTTAAGGCAAATTTCGGTTTCGGGTTAGATTGATTTACAGGTTTTTCAAGTTCATTTTTCAAATTGGGTTGGATTTGCCACACCGGTTCAAAAAAATAGGTGGTTGTTGTGTGGCCTGTCTAAGTTGATTATAACGTTCGTCATCTCAAAATTTACAATAGGTTTTTCCCATACGATTCACAAGTTGCTCTTTTTCTTTAACTGTAGTGTTGTCATGTTTTGGAGTCCAATAAATTTAATTGTTGTATGTTGCTAAAAATTAATAGCTTGGAAGATTGACAAAATGAACACAAGCGGAGGTGAAAATTAACAATATAACACACAAGATTTTTACATGAAAAACCTTAATTAGAGGGAATAAACCACGACTCAATAGGGTGCCAAACTTTTAATATAAAATCTAAATGCAATTGAGCTTTATTTGGTATGTAGGAAAATTACTTGTAATAACTTGTAGTCTCTCTCTCTCCCTACTCTTTCTGACTTCTCTCTCTCTGACTTCTCTCAACAGTCATCTGTCACACCACCACCGTAGGCAAGCTCGCAGACGCCTCAGGAGCACGACCGCCGGGGTCGCGAAGAGGATGGTGCCACCGCAGCGCCTGAGCAGCGTTGCCAGCCCAGCCACTAGCCCGCCCGGAACCCCTCCCCTTCCCTCGAAACCCACGCCCACCCCCACCACCCCCACCACCACCACTGGCCCACCCTCCTATCTCCCCTCCCCGTCCCTCGAAACCCACCCCCACCCCCACCCACTCCCACCACCACCACCACCGGCCCACCCGTAACCGTAGCCCCCCATCTCCCCTCCCCTACCCTCGAAACCCACCGGCCCACTCGACCCGACCCCCAGCCACTCAACCACCCCCCCGACCTCGACCCACCTCCCCCCTCCTCCCTCCCCCCCTTCCTCTCACCCCGGCTGGGCCTGATCCCCCCTACCACCCCTCCCTCTCACCCCGGCTGGGCCTGATCCCCCCTGCCACCCCTACCCTCAGGCAGCCCTTGTCCTCCACCTCAAGGCAGCAAAGGCCCGCCCGGGTATAAAAACAGGTCGGCCCAGGTTTGAATTCCCCTCTCTTCTTTTTATTCTGTGTACCTCCTTGTTGTTCCTATTACCTGTGTTTGGGTCTATTATATCCTTATCGAATTTTGTGCTTGTGTGTCTGGGTCTGTTGTATGCTCAAGATTGTGGGCTTGGGTTTGTTATATTCACGGGTGAGTGTGTGCTCGTTTAACTGTGACTAGGGACTGGGTACAGTTAGTTTATGAACTTTACTGGCAATGCAGCTCAAAACTTGAGGCCATCTTTAAATAGGTTAGGGACAAGAAGGAATAGGTCACGCGGTGAGGGAAGCTTGCGAATCGGGACTTTAAATGTCGGTTCGCTATCGAAGAAAAGCTTGGAGGTGGCCGAAATGATGATGAGGAGAAAGATCAACATCTTGTGCCTTTAAGAGACTAGGTGGGTGGGCACAAAAGCAAGGGATTTGGTAGGATACAAATTATGGTATTCGGGCAAAGTAAGGGAAATGAATGGGTTTGCTATTGTGGTGGATAGCTCCCTTAGGAACGAAGTAGTAGGGGTCACTAGGACTAGTGATAGGATCATTAGCATTAGGTTAGTTGTAGAAGGGGAGATATGGAATGTCATAAGTGCATATGCTCCACAGATTGGGCAGACACAACAGCAGAAGGCTAGATTCTGGGAGGATTTAGATGTAACAATGCAGGGCATACCCCAGAGGGAACAAGTTGTGATTGGGGGAGACTTTAGTGGACACGTGGGAGCGAACACAGAAGGTTATGCATCCCACCATAGAGGCTTTGGTTTTGGAACGAGAAACGATGAGGGTAAGTCTCTGCTAGACTTTGCTGTCACCTATGAGTTAATAGTGACCAATACCTTCTTCAAAAAGCGTGAGGACCACATCATCACGTATCGGAGTGGTAGGGCGAGGACTCAGATTGACTACATATTACTAAGGAAGTGGTTTCAAAAAGATTGCAAGGATTGTAAGGTCATCCCTGGGAAGGACCTCTCAATACAACATAAGATAGTGTGTGTGGAGGTCAAGGTCAAGAGAAGGGGCAAGAAAGTCATCAGACCAGCACAAGCACGCACGCGCTGGAGGGATCTGAAAGGGGAAAAGTCCCATGTTTTTGAGGAACGAGTTGAGGTGGAGCTTGGCGGGGATTGTGAGGGAGATCTAAACCACGTGTGGAACCAGGTAGCCCAAAAGATAAGAGACGCGGCCCGCGAAGTTCTAGGTGTATCAAAGGGTGGGACACCACACAACAGAGAGACCTGGTGGTGGTGCAGGGAGGTCCAAGAAAAAATTAAGGCGAAATGTCATAGCTTTGAGGAGTGGGATCGAAGTGGAGATGATGACAAGAGACAACAATATAAACAGGCTAAGAAGGAAGCAAAGATGGCGGTCAGAGACGCACAATCTAAAGCCTATGAGGAGTTCTATAAAAGGTTGGATACAGTTGAGGGGGACAGGGACCTATATAGAATTGCAAAGGCAAGAGAAAGGAGGACTAGGGACCTGGACCAAGTAAGGTGCGTAAAGGGAGCCGATGGACAAGTGCTCATGGATGGGCAACAAATTAAAGCGAGGTGGAAATCCTACTTCCATGACCTGTTCAATGAAAAGGAAGAGACTATTGCATCCTTAGGAGAACTACAAGCAATGGTGGAGCACGAGAACTACTCCTACTACACCAGAATTAGACTCGAGGAAGTTAGGGAAGCATTGAGGAAAATGGATAGGAGTAAAGCAGTTGGCCTAGATGGAATACCCGTTGAGGCATGGAGATGTGTTGGAGAAGTGGGTATCAGATGGCTGACCAAACTATTCAACCAAATTCTCGAAGGGAAAAAGATGTCTGACGAATGGTAGGAGAGTACACTAGTTCCTGTCTATAAGAACAAAGGCAACATTTAGAGTTGCACAAATTATAGAGGAATCAAACTAGTGAGCCATACTCTAAAGCTATGGGAAAGGGTTGTAGAAAGAAGGCTGCGACAACAAGCAGGGGTCTCGAAAAACCAATTTGGATTTATGCCAGGCAGATCAACAATAGAAGCCATCCATGTCCTGAGAAGGTCTTTAGAGTACTATAGAGATAGACAAAAGGACCTTCACATGGTTTTCATCGATTTGGAGAAGGCATATGATAGAGTACCAAGAGAAGTTATATGGAGGGTCTTAGAGAAGAAAGGCATCCAAGAGCCTTATATACGAGTCATTAAGGACATGTATGTGGACGCCCAAACCAAGGTGCGTACAACGGAAGGGGAGACAAACGCTTTTCCCATTACAGTGGGGATACACCAAGGATAAGTCTTGAGCCCCTTTCTGTTCATTCTGGTTATGGACGAGCTCACTAGGCACATCTAAGGGGACGTGCCTTGGTGTATGCTTTTTGCGGACGATACAGTTCTGGTGGGAGAATCGAGGGAGGAGGTGAATGAGAGACTAGATCTCTGCAGGATGGCCTTAGAATCGAAAGGTTTAAGACTCAGTAGATCTAAAACAGTGTACAAGAAACTCAAGTTTAACACCTCTACCATGCCAAGCACAGAAGTCGTCCAGATTGGATCAGAGCAAATACCACATAAAACATGCTTTAAATACTTAGGTTCCATGGTGCATCAAGATGGCGAAGTGGACGCAGGTGCCAACAACAGGATTAAAGTGGGTTGGCATAAATTGAGAATGGCCTCTGCGAGACTGTGCGATAGAAAGTTCCCGTTAAAGCTAAAGGGTAAATATTACAAGACGGTAGTGAGGTCGGCTATGTCATATGGGGCAGAATGCTGGCCAGTTAAGTGCCACCACACGCAAAAACTGATGGTGGCAGAGATGAGGATGCTGAGGTGGATGAGTGGGCATACAAGGAAGGATGGGATCAGAAATGACGTTATAAGAGGGCAATTGGGTGTTGCCCTAATAGAGGACAAGTTGAGGGAGCAACGATTGCGGTGGATTGGGCATGTTAGGAGGAGACCCACCGTTGTCCCTGTCAGGAGATGCGAACAACTCTAGATAAAAGACGGAAAGAGAAGGAGAGGATGGCCAAAGAAGAGTTGGATGGAGACGATTCTACAGGACCTCGCTCATCTCAACTTAAATGAAGAGATGGCTCTAGATAGACCCCAGTGGAGGATTAGGATAGGGGCACTCGATATTGGAGGGTAGGACCACCTACCCTGTCGAAGCATCGAGCGCTCGTGGCGACGCTTTCATACGCATCTCTGGCAACGGCTGGGCGATTAGTGCAACTACGGTTAGATGGAGACAATTCCATAGACGAGAAGAGAGGAAGAGGCCGGCCAAAGAAGAATTGGATGGAAACCCACCAATGCCCCTGTAAGCAAATGCAAACAACCCTATATTACAGATGGGAAGAGGGGAAGAGGCCGGCCATAAAAGAAGAGAAAAGAAAATAAAAGAAGAGAAAGATGAATACAATTCGACTCGACCTCGCTTACCTCAGCCTAATTGTAGAGATGGCCTTAGAGAGAGCTCAGGGAAGGGATAGTCTTGGGGCAAAAGATTTAGCAGCATAGGAACTTCGGGCACCCTTAAGCTAGGCTAGTACCACGATGATGCTTAGATGCTCATTTGTAGATGCATAGTACGGGCATAAGTAGGTTGCTAAGTGCTCCTAAGATTTTTAATTGGGTGTAGCGCCATTCGCTACTGTTACTTACTCTCTCCTATCCCTATCTCACCCCCTCTCTCTACCTCTCCCTCTCTCGCTCGCTGGAGCCTTTTAGGCACTGGGCTTGTTGTTGTTGTTGTTGTTGTTGTTTGGTATGCAGGAAGTAATCGAGGGAAGTTTCATTCATGGAAATTGTCATTTTTAGGTCATGTTTGGTATGCTGGAATTAAATAGGATGTAAGAAGTTGGAATTCCTAAGTAAGTTCCAATTACTTCAAAATGGGAGAAGTAACTTACCTAGCCCTCGTGGGTAATAGTCCTACTTCATTCATTACTTTTAATCCATATGATAATTCTATTCAAAATAGGGGAAGTAACTTACCTAGTCCTCCTGGGTAATAATTCTATTTCATTCATTATTTTTAATTCATATGATAATTCTACCCCTTCTAATTTATGATTATGACAAGTTTACCCATTACTACTTCTATCAATAATGTTAGAAGATTGGACATGGGCACAATAGTAATTTTAATTGTATTTCATGAGAAGTGTTGTGTCAACCAAACCAAACATAACAATTGAATTCCCAAGAAGTTCTATTTCCCATATAGGCAACCAAATACTTTTATATTACTTCTTGAGAGGTTGAAAATAGAAGTGAATTCCTAGGAAATACGACTTTTTATAGGAATTCAATTTATTCGGTAACCAAGCGAGGCCTAGAATTCGATATATCATAACACTCAATTTTTCTTGTTTTCTCTTCATCTCTCTCTATCTCTGTCTTCTTTTTCTCTCTCCTCTCACCCCAACCATGCTCTACCTCATTACTAAGTAAGCAGCTGCTGCATTAGTTCTCCCACTAATACGTTGGGGCAAGGAAAAAGTAATTAATCTTTATTTTTATTTTTCTTTCTTTTACTCTCCTTTTTGTCAATTTTCTGTTTTCCTTTTTTCTTTTTTGTTTAACTTTATAAAAATAATAATCTAAGACTAACAAATATTTGGGTTGGACTCAACAAATCTCTCCCTCCTACCCCCATGAAAGTCCCTAATATACTAACGCTTTGACTCTTGTTGCTCATCAGACCAGTTAATTCAAGCATGCATAACTTCTTCGAATTTTTTCACTTTCATCACAATCAACTGCCTCTTTGTGATCGTCATTCTCCCACTTCAAGCAGAGTAGCCATAGCCGAACTCATCAAGTTTGCTTAATAAGACAAAATTTTTTCGGAATGTTAGCACATATCTTACGTTAGACACCATATCCTCCTCTTGCCATCATGCATTTTAATCTAAATGTTTCCAATACCTTCAATCTTGGCCTCTTTATTGTTAGCTAACGTAACTGTGCCATCACATTTTTCATAAAAGACAAACATATCCATCTTCATACATAAGTGACCGGAGCACCCCGAATCAAGGATCCATGAATCCTAACTCGTTTTTCTATCTTGTATTAAGAAAAGGTCGTTCTATAATCTAAGGTTGTATTGGTGGATGTCTTACCCTTCTCTTCCTTACTCGTTCCCCCTGGCTCATTTTCCCTTTTCACGAGTTTTCTTCAACTATTATAGGTTTGCTTTCATTTGCTTGCAAAAGAACTCAACATGTCTCATCTCGTGACAATAATAATACTCTTTGTCACTGTAATCTCTTCTAGGTCTAGAAAAAGATCTAGTGTTATCTCTACCGTCACATGGACGACCATAATTCATCCCCGTCTATGAACTTGCTGCGAACACGGCTCCGTCATAATTTCTAAGCTTTATACCCTTTCACCACAATTTTTCATTTTCTAAAACCTGTAATAGTCTCATCTAATTTTAAAGTGGTCTTTCCTACTAGCAACATGGTCATGACCGTTTCATAGGATCTAGGGAGAGAAGCCAACAAAATCAACGCCTTGTCTTCCTCCTTAAAATTTTCATCCAAGCTAACCAATTGAGAGATAAATCTATTAAACTTGGTTAGATGATCCCTCAAATAGATGCGTTCTTTCATTCTCAATTTGCATAAATCCCTCTTCAAATACAACTTATTTGTAAGAGATTTCGATTTATATATATATATATATATATATATATATATATTTTCTAATTTTTTCCATGACAACTTATGTGATCTTTTATCAAGCACAATATATTTAATATAAAGGGCAAGAGCAAGAAGAATTACAATTTTTCATTTGCAACTTCTACCAATTATCATCACTTTTTTTTTCCCGGACATCTTGTCAAGTAATGCCTTGTGCAATCCTTATTGAACAAGGAAATTATTCTCCTTACTTTTCCACAAAGTGAAAATTTTCTTGTCATCAAACAGCTGAATCTCGAACTTTGTACATCTGAACAAACTACCATTCTTTGATTATTGGGTGGGCAATTTTAATTTCAGAAACTAAAATTGCATACATCGATTGTACCAAGCATAGCAGGATCACAATTTCAAATTCTCAATTTAAATATATACATATTTACAACTTTAATTAAACATAACAATCCATAGCATAGATAACATACCCATGAAAAACAATTAAATACAATCTAAAAGTATAAGTTGAGAGATCTCATACCTCGTTGTCGACTGCAAGTGTAAAAAAATACTCCAACAGAATCTCCAAGATCTTCTCTACAATTCTTCTTAGCACGGACGTGTGGGCGTCATGAAATCATGCAATTCTTATAACACTTTTAAATATTATTTTTGGAAGAAGAAAGTTCTCCTTTTTAATTCATTAATTAATCTTGAGAAAATTCTGAGCACAAAATATTAAATCCTAATGAGCCAGACTCCCATATTTATAGGAGCTCAAAACTGACTCATATAAAAAAATAAAAAATAAAATTGCATTTCTTCTAGGTTAAAACACCAAAAGTAATAATGTTAAAAAAAATACAAATTAAAAAAAAAAAAAAACCACCCAATTAAAGTCAGCCACTGTGTGCCATGTAGCACCCTTCGATTGGTCCGCGCTGTGTGGCACCGATCAATCCCCTTATTAATGGCCACGTGTCGCGCACTGATTGGCCGGTGTAATTTTTTCGTATATTCCTTGTTTGATTTTTATTTTCTTTTATAAATTCATCTCATGAATTTTTAGGTTTAACAAAAATAATTTATTGAACTCTTGAATAAATAATTCCTCTAATGAATTCTCTCGATTTCTCTATGTTCATAATTTAGAGGCTTGCACAAGGATCTTAGGGGCAATTTATTCCTAGCTCCAAATAAATCAAATCGGATTATCATTCCATGATAACAATTGATTATCATTTAATAAGACTTAAATCTACTAAATAAGCTTTATTGCACTCTAGAAACAAATATATTTACTCGTTAAATTTTCTAGTAATAGTTTACTCATATTTGACCCCTCAACTAAATGTCCATGAGAAAAATAACTCAAACTACTATTATCATTTTTTCTCACTTTTCCTACTTAATTCCCAACTCGCCTTTCTTGAATAATACACTAATGCAGAAAAACACTTCTGTATTAATTCCAAATGTCAAAACATGTGCGGCCAAAATCTCTGGAATATATTCGAATACTTGCGAATCAACTAAGGGGACATTATTCTAGGTAGATTCTTAGGAAAATATCTATTTCCGCTACACTTCATGAAATTACCCAACGAACGTAAGATCCCGGTTAGGCTTAATAACCTAATCCTTTTAGCACGTCAAAGCAAATAACATTCCATGCATGATTCTAGACTATTTCCAAGATTTTGAGTCATTGTGTAAAGACAATATATGAATAGCTCACGTCCGATAGTAGGACAAAGATTAGCAAATCAAGTAGTCCATTTGTATAACAATCCCACTGTAATACACCAACATAACATTCTGGATCGCCATCCACATAACCAAGACAAGTTATCTAAATGTTACATTATATTCTTAGAAAACAAGTAGCCCAAACTCATCACTAACTACGGATCATTTATTAAAAACATTTAATCTTATTATCACTAAAAACAGATATAGCAAATGTCATTTAAGGACTTCATCCATCGCATGGTACGTGCTTTGAAAATAAACATCACATGCATATAAACTTGTAAACATATACACGACAATAAACAACTTCTATTCACTAAAAAAAAATTGTTCACATAAATTGGGTTCCCTATGACACCAGTTCTAATGATCTCCCACTTGTCCTAAACCAATTTGCCATACAAAGTATTCCCATCTTATCCAAATGAGACTCAAACGACTTTTGAGTCAAAGTCTTTGTGAAAGGATTTGTTAAATTATTTGTGGTATCAATCTTTAGAATTGCAATCTTCTCTTTCTCCACATAGTTCCAAATGAGGTAATACTTTGTTTCGATATGCCACCAACTCCGTAAGGAACTTCCTTAGGGAACAAGCCTCCTTGGCAGCTTCCGAAGCCGCCACATACTCGGCTTTCAGGGTGGAGTCAGCAATGCAAGACTGCTTGACACTCCTCCAACTAATGGCTCCCCCTCTAAGGGTAAAGATATAACTAGACGATGAATGTCTAGCATCCATGTCTGACTGAAAGTCTGAGTCTGAATAGCCCACTAGAATCAGCTCGTCACCATGAAAATCTAACACATAATCTCTAGTCCTTCTCAAGTACTTGAGAATATGCTTTACTGCCATCTAGTGCATAATACCTGGATTAGACTGATATTTACTAGCCATCCCAACTACAAAGCAGATACCGATTCTAGTACATAATGTAGCATACGTAAGGATTCCCATAGCCAAAGCATATGAAGTACTCCTCATATATTCGTTCTCTTGAGATGTCTTAGGACATTGTTCTAAAGAAAGATGCACTGTATGCCTGAAAGGCAATAAACCCTTCTTGGAGTCCATCATGTTAAACTTAGACAACACCTTGACTATATAGGCAACCTGAGATAGACTCGACATCCTATTCTGACGATCACGTACAAGCTTGATCCCAAGAATATAGCAGGCTTCTTCTAAGTCTTTCATATCGAACTGACTTGACAACCAAATCTTAACAGTTGATAAAACTCCCACATCATTTCCAATGAGTAGGATATCATCCACATACAATACTAAGAAACTCACTACTTCCTCTGTATTGCGCTTGTACATGCACGGTTCATTAACTGATTGAGCAAAATCGTAGGACTTAATCGCTTCATTGAATCTTTAATTCCATGACCGAGATGGTTGTTTTAGTCAATATATGGACCTTTTTAATTTGCATACCATATGCTCCTGATTTTTACTAAAGAACCCATCTAGTTGCACCATATAGATGTCTTCATCAAGACTTCCATTCCAAAAGGTAGTCTTGACGTCCACTTGGCATATCTCATAATCATAACGAGTTGTGATGGACACGAGTATCCTAATAGACTTCAAAAAAGCTACTGGTGAGAAGGTCTCCTAATAATTGACATCTATCTTTTGGGTATAACCCTTAGCAACCAATCTTGCCTCGAAGGTCTCTACCTTCCCCTGCACACCCCTTTTCCTATTGTAGACCCACTTACAACCAATAGATTTAATGGCTGAAGGCGCCTTTATAAGATCCCAAACTTGATTAGAATACATAGATTCTATCTAGCTCTTATTGCTAAGAGCCATTGTCAACATCCTTGTCCTCAAGTGCCTCATCATAATTAAGAGGATTAGATACATCATCTTGCTCGACCACAAGGGCGCCAGACAAGTACCTGTCAGGTTGCTTGACAATCTTCCTACTACGCCGTGGCTCCCGTGCATTTGGAACTGTCTCAGAACAAACTGCAGGTATATCCCATACACCAACTTGATCTTAAGACATATCAAACCATTCAAAAGGAGCGTCAATATCTTTTTATTCCTTTGACACTATTTGACTCTTACTTTTGCAGTCCATCAGAAAGTCCTCCTCTAAAAATATGACATTTGCGCTAACAAATACCTTTTGGTCCGAAGAGCTATAGAAATGACCACCTTTTGTACCCCTAGAGTAATGTACAAATACATACACTTCTGTTCTAGACTCCAACTTGTCTAGGTTCTTTTTCAACACGTGTTGGACATCCCAAATACAAAGATACCTATACTAGGCTTGCACCCAGTCCAAAACTCCACAGATGTCTTAGGAATTGACTTTGTAGGAACCAAATTAAGAACATAAGCTGCAGTTTCCACGGCATAACCCTAAAAACAAATCGGTAAAGTAGCATGACTAATCATGGACCTTACCATCTCCAACAACATCCTATTTCTCCTTTCTATGACACCATTTGGCTGTGGTGTACCTGGTGCAGAAAGCTGAGATCTAATCCCACTTGCTGTTAGGAAATCTAGAAACTCTCCTAAAAGGTACTCATCACCTCAATCCGATCAACGTGATTTGATATGTTTACCCGTCTGATTTTCGACTTCAGCCTTAAACTCCTTGAACTTTTCAAAAGAGTTAGACTTTTGTCTTATCAAGTAAACATAAGCCATACCTATAACAACCATCAGTGAAAGTAGAGCTGGCAAACAGGGACCCGACCCAATGACCCAACCTGATAACCCGCTGCCAACTCGACTCTAACCCGAAAAATTTAAAATTTATTGTGACCTGAACCCGGAAATGAACAGACCCTAAGTTGACCCGAACCAACCTACCTCGAAACCCGAAATGACCCAACCCGTGATGATTTGAATCCCGAACCAAACTCGTCCTATATCCTAAAATGACCTAAATAGAAATCTAGTTTATCATAGAATCAAAATAAAATGCAAATTATAGTCATCTGTTTTGTAGTTTTAGTTATAAATTTCAAGATCGAATAAATATATTATCAAAATAACTTGATTGGTAACCTGAAATTTGACCTGACCCAAGGATACCCAACCAGAAGTTGACTTGACCTGAGGTTAACTTGACCTGATGTCGACCCAACTAGAGACAGACCCGGTCAAAGTTTGACCCATCCTGAATTTGACACGACCTGAGATAGATCTAATGTGGCATTAATCTGACCCGAACCCCGCTTGACCCGACCCGATTGCCAGTTCTAAGTAAAAGTGATGAAATACTCATTCTACCTCTCGCCTGAACAATCATTGGTCTATAACCCCCTCCTCCAGTTAAATGCCCATCTCCAAATCGGACCACCCCGACACCTCATTTGAGCAATGATATTATCTTTCTACGTTAAGAGACTTTGTACCAGCCACATGAATCTCTCCTTCAGTTTTGATTTGCTGAGCCACTTCGACTACCAGAATTTAAACCACTCCCCATTTTGCTGAGCAATGGGCTGCATTAGATTTTTCAACTAAAATAATGTAAACAAAAAGGAAGAAAAGGGAAGAAATGATGACTTATGAGAATGATACCTAACTTATACATATACACATAGGTTATTGAAATGTTAATTCAAATTATGCTTCTTTACAAATATTTTTCTTCATTTCGCTTTTCACAATTAAATGAAGCTTCAAAAGTGGGATTTAACGTAGAAATTTGAATACCAAAACTTAGATGAAAGAAAATTATAGAACACAAGAAGATTTAAAGAATTTTTAGATGATTTATTCACAAAATGAGCACCCAATTTATAATACAAGGAAGAAGACTAAAATTTTAAGGAACCGACTTTCCCAAAAACTAAAGGTGATGGGCGAAGGCTCATGAATAGTTTATACTTTGGCATGATCCCTCACACGAATGCCAATTAAGCTTGAAGTATGATAGTGCACAGATTCACCTCATATACTGTGCTTAAATTATTTTTAATATTAAAAGTGGGAGCTGTTGAGATTCGAACTCGTGACCTTCTGGTTAACAAGGCTTTGATAACATGTCAAAGGACCAACTTTCCCAAAAGCTTAAGCAAATGGGTGAAGGCCCATGTATAGTTTTTTACTCTGTAAAAGACTTGAAAAACTAAGAATCATGGGCTAGAAAATAAATAGATACACAAAGCCTAAAAACTACCCTAATCCTTCTATCCCTCTTCAATGGCTGGTTACATGGGCAAAAGGAAGAGCCATCATCGAAGTCCTTAGAGAACTTAGTCAAATGCAACATTCCCAATGGCCCAAGGGCTCCAGCCTAAGCAGGGTCCCCGGCGGGGAGGGGGGATGTACTCAGCCTTCCCCTTTCAGGGTGCTACCTTGAAGAGAGACTGTTTTTGAGTACCCTCAACCTGAGGGGTGCAACACGAGGACTTCCCAGGAGGTCACCCATCTTGGTACTACTCTCGCCCAAGCACGCTTAACTTCGGAGTTCTAATGGGATCCGGAGCTTGCGTGTTGGTGCCCTCTTAGGTTTAGAGAAATTAGTCAAATGCCACCACTAAATGCTATAATTAATAGGACGTCACAAGAAATATATACAAAATACAAAAACACAATAAAAAATACAAGAATACTAGGATTTATACTTTCAACGCTCCCCCTTAAGTTGGAGCACGTAGATCTATGATGCCCAACTTGTGAAGGAGATAAGAAAATGATGGATAACCAATAGCTTTTGTAGAAATATCAGCAATCTGTCCTAATGAACGAACGAATGAGGTGGTAATCTCCTTTTGCCAATAACTTCTCTCGAACAAAATGGTGACCATTCTCTGTGTGTTTAGTTCGTTCATAGAATTCTGGATTAGAAGCTATATGTAGGGCTGCCTGATTGTCACAAAACAAAATTGCCGATTTAGTATTGAAAACTAAAAGATTACACAACAGACCCTGTAACCACACTTGTTCACTAGTCACTGTAGCCATGGCACGACACTCCGGTTTTGCAGAAGAACAAGAAACAACTAATTGTTTCTTGGAATGCCAAGCAACAAGGGCGTCTACTAGAAACACAACAAAATTCGTGCTAAAGCGTCTGGTATTCGGATATCCTGCCCAGTCAGCATCACAATATGCACGAAGATTAAAATCACAATTATGAGGAAGAAATATTCCTTAACCCGGACCCCCTTTATCTAATGAAGTACTCGAAAAACAGCTTCAAAATGCGGAACTGTAGGATTATTCTTGAATTGACTAAGAACATTAATAGCGTAACATATATCGGGTCAAGTAATAATTAGGTATATTAATCTCCCTATTAATTGACGATATTGACTGGGATCTATAACAGGTTCACCATCATGATCAACCAAATGATGATATTATACTTGTGGAAACAGGTTGAGTTCCAAGTAGGCTGGTTTCATAGAAGATATCAAAAACATATTTTCGCTAACTCAAAAGTAATGAATGTGGAGAACGAGCAAGTTCATTCTATCCCAAGGAAATATTTAACAGGTCCTAAATTCTTAACTCTGAATATGAAGCATAGATTTAACATGTTCTATGTGTTCCAAATTATTTCCTGTTACAATATCATCCATCTACCCCAAAATAGCCATGTAAACTGCACCACAAGAAAATGTAAATAACAAATAATTTGACTTAAGACTATTTAAAACCAACACTAATCAAAAAGGACGTAAATTTTTATTCCAATTACGGGATGCTTGTTTAAGCCCATAAAACAACTTACGCAAATGATGCACATTATCTGCATGTTTCCTCTTAAAACCTTGAGGTAGTTTCTTGTAAACTTCTTCATCAAGATCACCATGAATAAAGGCGTTATTCACATCCAACTGATGCATTACCCAATTTCTAACTGCTGCAACTACAAGAACACGACAAAGAGTGACAAGTTTTGCAACGGGAGCAAATGTGTCATGATAATCTATAACTTGAACTTGGGTGTACCCGTTTGAAATGAGACGAGCCTTGTCATGCTCTATTGACCCATCTGAGGTGTATTTTGTTTTCTACATCCACTTAGAATCAATGGCATGCCTCTCGAGTGGATGTTCTTCTGAACTCCAAATCTTATTTTGTTCAAGAGCCTAAATCTCCTTTTCCAGAGCCTCTCTCCAATGTGGAGACTGTAAAGCCTTTGCGAAGTTCTTTGCGTCATCACAAGAAGTGATGAGAGTTAGAAAATCATACATTTGAAATAAAATTTGACAAAGGATAATTTATATCTGAGTTGGCCGAAGGAGTGGTAGGATGAGGATGGGCTATAGAAGTTGGAACAACACAAACATAATCCCAATACTTAACCGACATTGAATGAATGCGAGTGGGTCTACCCACATCTTCCTCGACCTAATGGCCTCGTTCTTAGTTGTTGTAGGCTAGTGTCGGTCAGCAGTGGCATCACCGCCCTCTGGTAATGTTTCAGAAGCAATAGGAGGTTCTACCCTCTATACAATATTATCAACATATCTTGTTAAATTAGCCTGATAATTTTGAGAAATATTGTGTCCCTTCTTTTCAAGATTCGAAAATCTATCTTCATGAAATACGATATCACATGAAATTACAAATTTTCTATTATCTAAGTGGAACACCTTATATCCCTTCTTTCCATGAGGATATCCAATAAAATCACAATGATTAGCTCAATCCCCAAATTTATCTTTACCACGGTCTTTAGTATAAGCATAACATGAAGGATCCAAAACACGTAAATGACCATAGGTTTTCCTAACAATACCTCATAGGGGCATCGATTTTGTAATTGTCGTGTCGACATGAGATTGATCAAGTATGCGGCTGTCAAAATGCAGTCACCACAGACCTACCTCAAATTGAAGAGCACGAGCCACTTCTAAAAGTTGACGATGTTTTCTCTCCACTACACCATTCTGTTATGGTGTGTCATTGCAGAAATTATGAATCTAGATCCATTTTCCTACTTAAAACTCAAGTAATGGTCCGAAACGAAATTATGTACCATTATTACTTCTAACTTTTTTTTTTTTTTTTTTGATAAGTCAGTTTGTATATATCAAAAAAGCCGCACCGATGTATATTATTACTTCTAACTTGCTTAACCTGCAAGTCGAACTAAGTTTGTACCAGATGATAAAACTCCATAAGAATCTTGCGAGAATGAAATTTGTCTTGCATCAAATAAACCCAACTGCATCTACTAAAATTATCAACAATTGTAAGAAAGAAACAAGCTCCAGTCATAAATAAGGTTTGATAAGGTCCCCAAATGTCACCGTGTGTCAAATCAAAACATTTAATAGTCTTACTGATAGATAGAGGACACGATAAACGAGTCTGTTTGGCTTAGTAACACAAATCACAAACTACATCAACAGAAATCCCTAAATCCAAACACGGAAAACTAGATAACTTAGTAAACGAAACCTAGCCCAACCTACGAAGCCACAAAACAGCTTCTTTGATAGATCCTTGAGCATGCACGACCCTTGGAATTGAATGAGGCTCGAAGAAGTTAGCCCATTCTGCTCTCCAAAGACACCAATCAACCTCCTCGATGGCAGGTCGTGTATAATACAAAATTTAGGAAAAACATTAATGCACAATTTCTATATCTTTCTAACTTGCTTACAGAAAGTAATTGCAATTGAACATGGGCATCCATAAAACATTCTCAATAGTAATATTGCTTGATATAGTGGCACAACCAATATGTGACATAGGTAAAGCGAACCCATTCAGAATTTTACTAGGTTTAACCACATCTTTGACACAATCAAAAACAAAGTCTAAGGAAACCAAATGATTGGAGGCACCAGTGTCAATAATCCAAACATTATTCTTAAAAAAATGCCTAAAATGTTAACACTAGGAGAATTACTCTCGGGACTGAGTGGAGCTAACAGTTGCTGATATTGGGACCCTAAAAGGCCCACAATGGGGCTATCTCTAAGACCCAGACCTGCACTCATAAGATTGTCGAGTGCGGGCAACAGCAGTGGCGTGTGCTAGTGCGAGCCGCTGCGGCATGCATGTTGTCCTCCAGTAGAAGCTCATTACTTCCATCTGGTGGGATATCTAACAAGTTCATATCATCAACTCTTGTATGACCCTGCCTTTTACAATGAAAACAAGACAACCAAATATCGTGCCTAGGTGATTGCCTATTTAGAAAGACGAATTCCCTCCTATCGCCACATTATTCCCTTTGATGGCAAGGGCCGGGACTACAATACTATCGAAAGTAGAACTTTTTTACTTCTCTTCTTGATAAGAGTAGAGTATGCATTAGCGACAGGGGGAAGGGCTATGGTGTTCATTAACTGGGAACACATCATAGAGAATGACGAGTCTAAGCCCATCAACAAATTGAGAAGCCTCTCCATGCCCTGAATGGACGCAAAGGCTTGAGTCAAGCCTTAAGTAAAAGGTCGAATAGTTGCTAAAGTGTATAGTTCATCCCATAAAGATCCTTTGTCCGATAATCCCATAAAGACCTTGATTGGGAAAAATAGGCAAACATGGGCATTTTGTCTTGTTTCTAGTATGAAATTTTGCAATGAATTTCATAAATACAAGGAACATTTCCTTGAGATAAACATTCGGTCAAATGTAACCAAATGTCACGTGAAGTTTCAAAATAAGCTATACTAGCATTAATCTCTTTAGAAACTGAATTTGAAAGCCATGATGATACCATTGAATCACAAGCGTTCGAATTTTCAAAATCCGGCGAATCTCCGCTCGATTTCACAATGATTCCATCAAAAAAATTTATTTTTCGTTTCGCTGTAAACACTTCATAAATTGAGTGCCTCCTTGCGGAAAAATTAGGACTGTTACACTATCTTGAACAAGCATTAACCTTGGATGATCTAAGGGATGAAGCTAATAGGGTGAGTTAACATCAGATGCTTGCCCTGAAACAACAACCAGTGCAACAGTTTGACTAGAATTTGCTTCTTCCATTGTATGTTAAACATACGCGAAATAAACAAGAGGAAAATCAAGAGACAAGGGGAAGATGGGCTTAGCGTACAATGGACAAAGAGAACCAAAGCAACAAGACCAAACTTTGGGGTTTAAACCTGCTCTGATACCATGTAGAAATTCAAATTCTAAAACTTAGACGAAAGAACGCTATAGAACAAAGGAAGACTTAGAGAATTTTTGTACGATTTATTCACAAAATGATCACCCAATTTATAATGCAAGGAAGAAGACTAAATGACTTGAAAAACTAAGAATCATAGGCTAGAAAACAAATATATACATAAAGCCATTAAAACATGCCTAATCTTCCCCTCCCTCTTCAGTGGTTGGTTACTTAGGGAGAAGGAAGAGCCACCATTGAAGTCCCTAGAAGACTTAGTCAAATGCCACCACTAAATGCTTTAATTATTATGATGGTACAAGGAACAAATACAAAATTAAAAAGTATTCAGCATTTATCAATGCAACATTTAAAATTTGCACTGGTAGAGAGAAAAAAGAGCAAGAAAATTTTCAATTCCAACAAGCAATCTTAAAAGCAAATAAGAAGAGAGGAGAAAGAGATAAGCAAATAAGTATGCTCACATAGTAAAATTTGCTTCCAAGTAACAATTTGTAATTTTATATCAGTAATGGTTGACTGCATATTTAGGGTTGGGGACACTTCAAAAATAACCTTCTTGTAAAGGTAAGGCTAACTAAATTTTACCCTTTTCATACCCTATTTTGGCGGGAGCCTCCTTGAGGCACTTGGTGATGCCATCCAATACAAATCACACTACAAATCAGGCAACAATTGATAAGTCGAACACATGAATCCATAGTTAAGCATAGAAACTCAGCTACTTTTGCATTGATAGTATTATATATGCTTCTATGAGAGTAATCTTGACAAGTATAAATAGTAACGTAGAGTATGTAGTACACTATAGAGGAAAGGGGGGAGTTATAGAGGAAAGCGGGAGAGAATTAGAGAAGAAGCTAGGGGAGAGAGAGATAATAACTAAACATCCATTTTTCACACTAACTCTAATCTCTCTGCCACTTATTTATATTGGTGGCCTAAGAGTGACTAGGATTGCTGACAAGGAAGTGACGTGGCTGATGACATGACTGTTGACGTAGCACTCCCGAGTAGAAGAGTCAATTACTTGATTTGTATCAGTATCCCCTCTACAATCTAACCCTTGTCCCTAAGAGTCAAACTAAGGAAAACAACACTGACGATCATCAAGAAATTCCCTGATGCATGAGTCTCGATGAAAAATGCGTTAGAGAAGTCGAGCAGAAACAGGACACAAGCACTAGTCAATGCGCGTTTCAGGCGATCAAAAGCAAACAAACACAGCATTAGAGTTCTATCGAAAACCGTCCTTTTTGTGTAACTGGTCCAAGGGATGAGCTACCTCACCATACATAGACATAAAGAGGGGGTAAAAAAATGTACGGGAAGCAGTCTTGTGCACATCATAAGCAAACATATGGAGTTGCCAATAACCCGACTGAAGATCAATTTTCAAAAAATACTAAGTGCCCCCTAATTCGGCCAATAATTCCCCAATGATATGACCTATAGTTGGGTCTGAATGCCACACCTGATATAACTTGGTGTGAAACGCAGATGAAGTGAAAAAAAGAACCATAACGGTAGCACCTATAGCCGGGTCTGAATGCCACGCCGGATGGGACAAATTTCAATTTTTTTTCTTATTTAACTAAGTTAACGCGGCGAAGGGTTTAAAATTAATAATTTTAAACCTAAGATTGATTTAAAATTCCTAATTTTAAGTAAATTGATTTAAAATTTCTAATTTTAAGTCTACAGATTTAATTTTCTAATTTAAATCTACAGGCCTCTACTCTAATACAATCATAGTAATTACATGAACTATAACTAGTACAATAAGAAAACTGTAAATAAATAAAAAAGCAAAAAACTTAAAAGAGATAAAAAGAAAGACATACTTGGAATTGCTCCAAGTGAAAAAAACTAGGATGATAATAACTTCAAGAAAGCCGAGAAAACAAAGACCCAGCTGTCTTCTACGCAATGACCTCGAAACCCCCGGAGAGTGGGCTTAGAAAAATTTAAACTAAGGAAAGAAAATTTTCTCTCCAATCAGATCTCTGAAAGTCAACACTTTTAAAAATATTTTATTTTTGGAATTGGTGCCAAACCTTGAAATTGATACCTCTATTTATAGTAGGATATCGAAGCGAAAAAGGCCAAAAATTCCATGTGGGACACACCGATTTACTGAAAACGCATCGTTTAAGTTAAATGTTAGTCAAAACGCACTGTTTCATAAACATTTCAAACATGTTATTTGCCTTGTCACCGCATGCCACATGAGATGCGGTGATTGGTCCGTGCCCGAAAGTGCTAATCCACCCCCAGCAACCGTAGTGCGTGAGTATAGGCGGATCGACCCTTGTGCAAATGCGCTTATTTATTTATTTTTTTTCTTTGTTTTCCAAATGTAAAAATTCATCCCATGAATTTTTTTTAATTTTTAAAAAATTATTTTATTTTATAATTTTTATTCAACTCAGGAATAATGTTTAGCAAAATTAAATTTACTCATCTTATGAATAAATAATTCATCTCTTGAATTCATTAATACTTTTTCGCTGGCAATAAAAGCAAAGGCTTGCACAGGGACCTTAGGAAAAATTTAGATCTAGCTCCAAAGGGATTAAATTAATTACCATCTCATGATAAAATTTAATTACTATTTAGAGAGACTTAATTCCATTAAATAAATCTCACTGTACTCTAGACTTAAGCCATTTATTCGATATTTTCCAAATAGACTGTATTGATGACAATAACCTTTCCACTAGATGTCCATGACAAAGAATAATTATAACTACTATTATTATCCTTCTCACAGCTTCTCCATTAGTTACCAACTCGCCTTTTACTAAATAATTCATTTAATTTGAACATAGTCACAGTATAAATGCCAAATATCATGCACCTAGAGCATTTTCGCCAAAGATTCCGAACCACTCTAACACCTGTGAATCCACTAAGGGAACATCTGTATCTTATAAGAGACTGTAGATTCCGTATTGAATACCTGATCCTTGTCACACTTCATGTCGCTACCCAGTATAGTGGGAACTCAGACATTTGTCTAGACCTTACTTATAGCACACCAAATTATATAACATTCCATGCACAAGTCCAAAATACTCTTAGGATTTAGAGTCATTGTTCAAACAGTACAACATGAATCACTCATATCTGATGGTAGTCTAGAAACAAGTAGCTCACATGGTCTAACTCAGTGTTCCAATATTATTAAACATACTAACATAACACTTTTGGACCACCATCCACATGACCAAGACAAGTCATATAAAGTGTCATGTTATGGTCTTAGCATACAATTGGTCCAAACTTGTCTTTGACTACGAGCTTTTTAAACAACAATCCATACCATTTGTTTCAAGTCTATTTGTGGGTTAACCTCATAAACCACTTAGAACAAATATGTAAATTATAGTTTGAGGACTACACCCATCTCATGGATATTACCAAAAAGAAACTCACATGCAGTATAAATACTCGCTTACACAAATTTAATAAGGAAATGACCAGAACTTCAATTTTATTGTTTACCAAAATAAAATTTAGAGGGTAAAATTTGGATTTCTCAGACACCCTTCCTAACATACATAACTTCGCATGAAGCTCAAACAAAGTGGAAGATAGAACCATATGTAAAATCTCAACACTCAAGTGACGAAAGAGGGTGTTGGTGGTACTACTTTCTATCCATTTCAAAGGAATTAGATGATAAAAACCCGGTCGGTGAGAAGGGAGCCCAACCGGTTCTGCAAAAGCATCCACAAAACCCTTGTAGTGTCTCCTAATAGTAGCTTGGATAACATCGAACGAAGGATGATGCTCTATCCCTTGAAACAAACTCTTTTCTTCCATCATGTTGGACAACTGAGGCTCTAGAAATATGATTAGCTTTGGCATTGCAACATGACTATCAAAGGATATACTAAAGTATTGTTGGTTTGCTCCTTTACATAAATGCACCTCACTATTTGTAGGATCAAGCACTATGACTACCTTATCCTTTGATTCTTCAGAGTTTGCTAGTTCTATAGTACCTTTTTTTTACAATAAACGGTTGCTCTAATGACATATCACTCGGCTCCTTGTGCTCAAAAGTAGTACGAATTATAACCTTTGGTTCCACCTCAACAACATCATGGGTCTTGAGATATTGAATGTCTAAGGCACAACATTGGTCATAAGTGAATCTTCCATATAAGTATATTAAGGCTAAATTGTAACTACCAAATGTATAATCACTAACATGAGCCACAACATCAAGAATAGAAGATGCGATCTCTTTGATTCCATCAAGAACACCATAAGGAAAAAAACAATTGGAAGTGTACACTCTCATCCATAGGGAAAAGAAGCTTTGAAACTTTGATGAAGACTGTATCATCTTTAGAAGACTTGACTTGAAGGGAATTTGAGTTCAGCAATGTTGTATTTTGTAGTGGCACATTCTGTCAAACACCTTCTATTCAAAACTTGAAGTTTCACAATTCAAATTTGAATCCACAATTTTAGACCTTAAAAACACAAATCATACATCGAAAATTAAATTTGTAACTCCTGTGCAGCGACTAGGCAATAGATGATCAAATCCTTGCTCGTTGAACATCTTCGAATAAACCAAGCCTCTTTACATATAGAACTCAAACCAATTTAAAATGATTACTCAAATTTCAGTGGTTGAGAATCTACAGCTCTAATACGAATTGATGCTATCTAATTCAAAACTCATAACAAATCCAGCAACAATTGATAAGTCAAACACACGAATCCACAATTAAGCAGAGAAACTCAAATGCTTTTGTATAGATAGTATTAGAGTAATCTCTACAAGTATATATAATAGTGTAGAGTATGTAGTAGACTATAGAAGAAAGAGAGTCAAAATTAGAGAAGAAACACAGGGAGAGAGAGATGAGACTTAAACATCCATTTTGCACACTAATTCTAATCTCTTTATCGCTTATTTATATTTGCCTAAGAGTGACGAGGATTATTGACATGGTAGTAATGTGGCTGATGACATGACCGATGACGTACCACTCCCGAGCAGAATAGTTGATTACTTGATTCATATCAATACCCTCTCCACAACCTGGCCCTTGTCCCCAAGGGTTCAACAAAGGAAAACAATGTTGAAGAACATAAAGAAATTCCCTAACACGTGAGTCTTCATGTCAAATGTGTTAGAGAAGTTAGGCAGAGGCAAGAAGTGAGCACTCGTCAACACGCATTTCAGGCTATCAAAAGCAAACGCTGCACTAGAGCTCCACCAAAAGTTGTCCTTTTTGCAAAACTAGGCCAAGAGATGAGCTACCTCATCATACTGAGACATAAAGAGGGGGTTGGAAGGTATATGGGAAGCAGTCTTGTGCACATCATCTGCAAACATATACAGTTGCCAATAACCCAACCGAAGATCAATTTTCAAAAGATATGAAGGTCCCCCTAATTCATCCAATAATTCCTCAATGATACGACCTATAGCAGGGTGTAAATGCCATACTTGATATAACTTGGCGTGAAACTCAAACGAAGTGCAAGATATAACCATAATGATAGCACCCATAGCAGGGTCTGAATGCCACATCAGATATAACTTGGGGTGAAGCTTAGACGATGTGGAAGATAAAACCATACACAAAATCTCAGCATTCGAGAGATGAAAGAGAGTGTTAGTTGTACTACTTTATGTCTCTTTCAATGGAATTCAATGATTAAAACCCGGTCGGTGAGATGGGAGCATAATCAGTTTTGCAAAAACATCCACAAAACCCTTATAGCATCTCCCAACAGTAGCTTGGACAACATCGAACGGAGAATGATGCGCTATCCTTTCAACCAAGCTCTTTTCTTCCATCATTTGGGACAATTGGGGCTCTAGAAATATGATTAGCATTGGCATTGCCACATGACAATCAAAGGATATACTAAAGTATTGTTGGTTTGCTCCTTCACATAAATGCACCTCACTATTTGTAGGCTCAAGCACCATAACTACCTTATCCTATGATTATTCAGAGTTCGCTAGTTTTAAAGTACCTTCCTTTACGATAGAAGGTCGCTTTCATGACATATCACTCGGTTCCATGTCCTCAAAAATAGCAGGGATTATAACCATTGATTCCACCTCAAGAGCATCATGGGTCTTGAGATATTGAATGTGTACGACACAACATTGATAATTTATGAATCTTCTATACAAATGCGTTAAGGTTAAATTGGCACTTCCAATTGTATAATAGCAAACATGAGCCACAACCACCAGAATAGAAGATGAGATCACTTCGATTCCATCAAGAACACCATAAGGACAAAAAACTTGGAAAAGCACATACTCATCTATAGAGTAAAAAGCTTTGAAACTTTGATCAAGAGTGTAGTATCTTTAGGAGACTTGACTTGAAGGGAATTTGAGTTGAACAAATGTGGCATTTCGTAGTGTGACATTTTGTCAAACACCTTCTATGAAAAACGTGAAGTTTCATAATTCATATTTGAATTACCAATTTCAGACCTTAAAAACACAAATCATATGTAGAAAATTAAATTTGCAACTCATGAGCAGCAACAAAGAAATAGATGATTAAATCCAAGCTCGTTGAACATCTTCGAATAAACCAAGCCTCTTTAATATAGAGCTCAAACAAGTTCATAATGATTGCTCAACATTCCTTGGCCAAGAATCTGCAGCTCTGATACCAATTGAAGCAATATAATACAATCACAAAATAAGTCCAATAATAATTGATAAGTCGAACACACGAATCCGAAGTTAAGCACAGAAACTTAACTACTTTTGTATTGATAGTATGATAAATGCTTCTATGAGAATAATCTCTACAAGTATAAATAGTAATGTTGAGTATGTGATAAAGTATAGAGGAAAGGGGCGCGATATAGAAGAAAGGGGGAGGGAATTTGAGAAGAAGTTAAGGGAGTGAGAGAGATGAGAACTAAATATCCATTTTGCACACTAACTCTAATCTCTCTACCACTTATATATGTTAGCCTATGAGTGACTGGGATTGCTAACTTGGTAGAGACATGGTTGATGACAAGATTGATGTAGTAGCACTTCTAAGTAGACAGTCGATTACTTAATTCATATAAATACCCCCCGTCCCCAAGGATTAAGGTAAGGAAAACAACACTAAAGATCTTAAAGAAATTCCCTGATACGTGAGTCTCGATGACAAATGCGTTGGAGAAGTTCGGCAAAGGCAGGACGGGACCACTTGTCAAAGTGAGTTTTAGGCAATCAAAAGCAGGCATAGCATCAGAGTTCCACCGAAAACTGTCCTTTTTGCATAACTAGGCCAAGGGATGACCTACCTCTCCATACTGGGACATAAAATGGGGGTTGGAAGGTGTACGGTAAGTAGTCTTATGCATATCATCAGCATACATATGGAGCTGCTAATAACCCGACTGAAGATAAATTTGTGAAAAATACGAAGCGCCCACTAATTTAACAAATAATTCCTCAAAGATATGGCTCATGGCCGAGTCTGAATGCCACGCCTGATATAACTTAACATGAAACTTAGACAAAGGTAAAGATAAAACCATAATGCTGGCACCCATAGCAGGGTTTGAATGCAATGCCAGATATATCTTAGCGTGAAGCTAAGACCAAGTCGAAGATAGAACCGTAAGCAAAATCTATGCACTCGAGTGAGCCAACCAGTTCTGCAAAACCATCTCCTAACAGTAGCCTGGACAACTTCCAACGAAGGATGATGCTGTATCCCTTCAATCCGACTCTTTTCTTCCATCATTTCGAATAACTGAGGCTCAAGAAATATGATTAGCTTTGTCTTTACAACATGACAATCAAAGATACAGTAATGTATTGTTGGTATGCTCCTTCACCTAAATGCACCTTACTGTAACTACATTATCCTTTAATTCTTTATAGTTTGATAGTTTTGGAGTACCTTAGTTTACAATAGAAGGTTTCTTTGGTGACATATCACTGGACTCCATGTGCTCAAAAGAAGCAGGGATTATAACCTTTGGTTCCACCTTAATGACATCACAGGTCTTGAGATATTGAATGTCTAAGACACAACATTGATCATATATGAATCTTTCATACAAGTACATTAGCGCTAAATTGTCAGTCCTAATTGTCTAATAGCAAACATGAACCACGATCTCAAGAATGGAAGATGAGATCATTTCGATTATGTTAAGAACACCATAAGAATAAAACACTTGGAAAACCACATACTCATCTATAGTGTAAAGAAGCTTTAAAACTTTGATCACGCGTGTAGCATCTTTAGGAGACTTGACATGAAGGGAATTTGAATTGAACCAATGTGGTATTTCGTAGTGTGACATTTTGTCAAACAGCTTTTGTGAAAAACTTGAAGTTTCACAGTTTAGATTTCAACCCCCAATTTTAGACCTCAAAAACATAAATCATACCTCGAAAATTAAATTTGGAACTCCTGAGCAGCAACGAAGCGATAGATGATCAAATCTTAAAAGCTCGTTGAACATCTTCGAATAAAGCTAGCCTCTTTACACATGGAACGCAAACCGTTTCAAAAATAATTACTTAATTTTCCATGGCTAAGAATCCGCAGCTCTGACGCCAATTGATGCAATCCAAAACAAATCATGTAACAAATTCAGCAACAATTGATAAGTCGAACACACAAATCCACAGTTAGGCATGGAAACTTAACCACTTTTGTATTGATAGTATTATATATTCTTCTATGAGATTAATCTCTACAAGTATAACTAGTAACATATAGTATATAGTATAGTATAGAAGAAATGGGGGAGATACAAAAGAAAGGGGGAGGGAATCAAAGAAGAAGCAAAGGGAGAGAGAGATTAGAATTAAACATTCATTTTGCACACTAACTCTAATCTCTCTAGCACTTATTTATATTGGCCTAAGAGCGACTAGGATTGCTAACATGGTAGCGATGGGGCTCATGACATAGCCACTGATGTGGCTCTCCCGAGTAGAAGAGTCAATTACTTGCTTCGTATTAATACCCCCTCTGCAACCTAACCCTTGTACCCAAGGAACAAACTTAGGAAAGCGATGCTGAAGATCATAAAGAAATGCCCTGATGCATGAGTCTCAATGACAGATATTTTACAAAAGTCGGGTAGAGGCAAGATGGGAGCCCTCATCAACACGCGTTTTAGGCAATCAAAAGCAAATGCAGCATCAGAGCTTAACCAAAAACTCTACTTTTCACACAACTGGGCCAAGGGGTGAGCTACCTCGCCATACTATGACATAAAGAGGGTGTCGGCAAGTGTACGTGATGCAGTCTTGTGCACATCATCAGCAAATATATGGACCTTCCAATCACCCAACTAAAGATCAATTTTCAAAAATTATGAAGTGCCCCGTAATTCATCCAATAATTCCTCAATTATACAACCCATAGCCGGGTCTGGATGCCTAGCTTTATATAACTTGGCATGAATCTCAGACGAAGTAAATGATAGAACCATAACGATAGCACTCATAGCCGAGTTTGAATGCCACGCTTGATATAACTTGGCATGAAGCTCAGACGAAGTGGAAGATAGAACCATACACAAAATCTCTGTACTCGAGAGACAAAAGAGAGAGATGATGGTGCTACTTTTTGTCTCTTTCAATGGAATTCGATGATAAAAACCCGTCGGTGAGAAGGGAGCCCCACCGGTTCTTCAAAAACATCCACAAAACCATTGTAGTGTTGCCCAACAGTTGCTTAGACAACATCGAACGAAGTATGTGAAGGAGAAACATGACAATCAAAGGATATACTAAAGTTTTGTTGGTTTGCTCCTTCACATAAATGCACCTCAGTATTTGTTGGCTCAAGCACCACAACAACCTTAACCTTTTGATTCTTCGGAGTCTGCAAGTTTTGGAGTACCTTCCTTTACAATAGAAGGTTGCTTGAATGACATATCACTAAGCTCCTTGTACTCAAAAGTAGCAGAGATTATAACATTTGGTTCCAACTCAACAACATTAGGGTCTTAAGATATTGAATGTCTAAGACACAACATTAATCATATACGAATCTCTCATTCAAGTACATTAAGGCTAAATTGTCACTCCTAATTGTATAATAACTAACATGAGCCACAACCTCAAGAATAGAAAATGATATCACTTCGATTCTGTTAAGAATACCATAAGGACAAGACACCTGGAAAAGCACATACTCATCTATAGAGTAAAGAAGGTTTGAAACTTTGATAAAGAGTGTAGCATCCTTTGTAGACTTGACTTGAAGGGAATTTGAGTTCAACAAATGTGGTATTTTGTAAGGTGACATTTTGTTGAACACCTCCTGTGCAAAATTTGAAGTTTCACAATTCAAATTTGAATCCCAAATTTCAGACCTCAAAATAAAAAAGTATTCCTCAAAAATTAAATTTACAACTCGTGAGCAGCAACCAGACAATAAATGATCAAATCTTAAAGTTTGTTGAACATCTTCGAATAAACCAAGTCTCTCTACATATAGATCTCAAACCAATTTGAAATGATTGCTCAAATTTCCATGGTCGAGAATCCATAATCTAATTCCAATTAATGCAATCCAATAAAAATCACACAACAAATCGAGAAACAATTGATAAGTCGAACAAACGAATACATTTTTAAGCATAGAAACTTAACTATTTTTGTTATATATGCTTCTATGGGAGTAATCTCTACAAGTATAAATAGAAACGTATAGTATATAGTAAAGTATAGATGAAAGGGGGGAGACATAGAACAAAGGGGGAGGGAATTAGAAAGAAGCTAAGGGGAGAGAGAGAGAGATGAGAACTAAACATCCATTTTACATACTAACTCTAATATCTCTTCCACTTATTCATATTAGTCTAAAAGTTACTAGGATTGCTGATAAGATAATGACGTCGCTGATGACATGACCGATGATGTGGCACTCCCGAGTAGAAGAGTCGATTACTTGATTCGTATCAGTACCCCCTTCGCAACTTGATCCTTGTCCCCAAGGTTCATTCTAAGGAAAACAATGCTAAAGATGATAAAGAAATTCTCTGATGCATGAGCAGTTGGGCAGAGACAAGACAGGAGCACTCGTCAACGTGCATTTCAGGCGATCAAAAGCAGATGCAGCATCAGAGTTGACTCACCATGGGGTGAGCTAACTCACCAAACTGAGACAAAAAGACGAGGTCGAAAGGTGTACGGGAAGTAGTCTTGTGCACATTATTAGGAAATATATACAACAACAACAACAATAGGCCCAATGCCACAAGGGCTTCCGCCTGAGTAGGGTCTGGGAGGGGCAGGATGTACGCAGCCTTACCCCATCAGGGGCATACCCTAATGAGAGGTTGTTTCCGAGGATAACAGGAAATATATGGGGCTACCAATAACCCAACCGAAGATCAGTTTTTAAAGAATACGAAGCGCTCCCTAATTCATCCAACAATTCCTCAACGATAGGACCCATAGTCGGGTCTGAATGCCACGCTTAATATAACTTGGCATGAAAGTTTGATGACGTGAAAGATAGAACCATAACGATAGCACCCATAGCCGAATCTGAATGCCACTCCTGATATAACTTGGCGTGTAGCTCAGATGAAGTGGAAAATATAACCATACGTAAAATCTCAGCACTCAAGAGACGAAAGAGAGTGTTGGCAATACTACTTTTTGTCTCTTTCAATGGTATTCGATGATCAAAACCTAATTGGCGAGAAGGGAGTCCCACCGATTTTGCAAAAAGATCAACAAAACCCTTGTGTTGTTTCCCAACAGTAGCTTGGACAACATCAAACGGAGGACGATGCTCTACCTCTTGAGCCAAGCTCTTTTCTTCCATGATTTGGGAGGCAACTGAGACTCTAGAAATATGATTAGCTTTGGCTTTACAACATGGCAAGCAAAGGACATACTAAAGTACTGTTGGTTTGCTCCTTCACATAAATTCACCTCACTATTTGTAGGCTCAAGCACCATAACTACTTTATCCTTTGATTCTTCAGAGTTTGCTAGTTCTGGAGTACCTCCATTTATAATAAAAGATTGCTTTAATGACATATCACACGGCTCCTAGTGGTCAAAAGTAGCAGGGATTATAACCTTTGGTTCCACCTCAACAACATCATGGGTCTTGAGATATTAAATGTCTAAGGCACAACGTTGGTCATTTATGAACCTTTCATACAAGTACATTAAGGCTAAATTGTAACTCCGAATTATATAATAGCTAACATGAGCAACAACCTCAAGAATAGAAGATGAAATCACTTCGATTCTATCAAGAACACCCTAAGGAGAAAACACTTGGAAAAGCACATACTCATCAATAGAATAAAGAAGCTTTGAAACTTCAATCAAGAGTGTAGCATCTTTAGGACACTTGACTAGAAGAGAATTTGAGTTGAGAAAATGTGGTATTTCGTAGTGCGACATTGTTGTCGGACACCTTCTGTGCAATATTTGACGTTTCACAATTCATATTTGAATCCCTAATTTTAGACCTCAAGAACACAAATCATATCTCGAAAATTGAATTTGCTACTTGTGAGCAGCAACCAGGCAATAGATGATCAAATCCTAAAGCTTGTTTAACATCTTTGAATATACCAAGCCTCTTTAAATATGGAACTCAAACCAATTTAAAATGATTGCTTAGTTTGTCATGGTCGAGAATCCATAGCTGTGACACCAATTGGTGCAATCCAATACAAATGACACAACAAATCCAGCAATAATTGATAAGTTGAACACACGAATCAACAGTTAAGCACAAAAACTCAACTACTTATAAGAATAAACTTTGCAAATATAAATAGTAATGTAGAGGATACAGTAAGATATATAGGAAAGGGGGGAGATATAGAAGTAAGGGAGAGGAAATTATAGAAGAAGCTAAGAGAGAGAGAGATGAGAACTAAACATCAATTTTGCACACTAACTCTAATCTCTCTACTACTTATTTATATTAGCGTAAGAGTGACTAGGATTGTTGACAAGGCAGTGACGTGGCTAATGACATGACCGATGATGTGGCACTCTCGAGTAGAAGAGTCGATTACTTGATTCGTATCACATGGTTTGTCATAGTTGTTTTCCATTATTTAGTTTTAGTTTTTTTTAAAAAAATTTTAGTTGCATATTTTGATGTTGAATTTTGTTTAGTTTTTTGATTGTTGTAAATTTATGCGTTAGTTTTAGGAATTAAGTATGTTCACATTTTTCAGAATATGAACCGATGTATGACCAGTTCGTTTATGGAAAAATTCTTAAGAACTACTTTCTCTCGAAACTCATCTCAATGTCAAGAAGGGACAAATGTTGGAGGCAATTGTAGTCTTAATTCTCAAAATCAAGTTGAGTTAAGCAATCTTTCAACTAATGGGGGGTAGAAAACGAATCTTGGAGTATCTTTTTCATGTATGACATGAAGGGCGCACACTTTTTAAAAAGACCTTGTCTACCTAGGGGTGTAAATGAGCCGAGCCAGCTCACGAGCATTCCCGAGCCGGCTTGATATAAAGCTCGTATAACTCAGCTCGTCACGAGCTTG
This sequence comes from Simmondsia chinensis, assembly GCA_018398585.1. NCBI lineage: Eukaryota > Viridiplantae > Streptophyta > Magnoliopsida > Caryophyllales > Simmondsiaceae > Simmondsia > Simmondsia chinensis. The sequence continues at coordinate 26,762,520 of JAGTTD010000010.1, read as the reverse complement.
AGTCAAGCTGAGCCAGATTGTTAAGATAAATGAGTCGAGCCCGAGCTTGATAAAACTAGAGCTCATGAGCTCGCGAGCCGAAACGAGCCTGAATATAAACTAATAATATAATTTAAATTTTCAATCATAATAATTTTATTCAAAAATAATAATTATAATTACATGCAAAAAATTTCACCATTTTCCAACACCACATTAATTACTGATGGCCCTTGAGCTTCCTCCTTTGCTTGCTGCATGCTTTTCAAATTTCTTCGTTGGTTTCATTTTTTAATTGAATCTTTCCATTTTGGCTTACTTGTGTAGCATTAATTGAAAACCAAAAAAGCCAAAAATGTTAACATTTAGTTGATCTTTTAGGCTTATAATCACGTCAATGAAATTTCAAAATAGGTATGTTTTTTTTCTCAATTTTTCTTATGATATTAAATTATTGTGGCTTATTTTGCTTTTTAAAGATACAAAATAAAAATCAAATAGTTTTGTATATTCTTTTTTATTTATCTTGTCATTATTCTATATATAGTTAAATTAACTATACTATAATATGTATACTTTTAAGGTATGCTTGAATTTATTTGACTTGTTTTTATTTTGTGTGTAATTTATCTTGATTTTAGATGATAAGTACAGATTATTTCTACGTATGACTATTATTTATACCTTTTTTAAATTTAAAAGATCAAATAACATGTATACTCTACTTTAATGAAGTTCTAATGTGTTTGGGCTCGACTATGATACAACAACAACAACAACAACAACAAACCCAGTGCTTTTAAGGGCTCCCGCAAAAGCAGGGGCTGGGGAGGATATACGTACGCAGCCTTCCCCCTGCAGGGGGCTATCCTGAAGAGAGGCTGTTTCCGAGGACCCCCAGCCTGAAAAGCCTGAGAAGCTGTTCCGCTGCAAGGAGCTAAGGACCTGGCAAAAACAGAGGAAGCAGCAAGTGCATGAGTAAAGCAAACTCACGGCAGGCACACTGCACGCAAAGCAAATAGGCTCAAAGCATGCCACAACAAGCGTAAACCAACAATAAGGTGAAGATTAACATATGAAAGGGAAAGAGGATAGAGATAGAGAATAGAGATAGAAGGGAAGAGAAAGGGAAGGAGAACGGGGTAGGGGTAGGGGTAGGGGTAGGGAAAGAATAGAGGAGATAAGAGGAAGATAAAGATGAGTGGACAAGTAGTAGCGTACATCCTCATGAAATCCATCAATAGCCTACGTGCGCCAAGAGGACCTAGCACTAGTAAGCCGGCCTACCCTACTCCAACCGGGACATCTAAAACCCCTATGCTAGCCCTCCATCGGGCCCTATCTATGAGTTGTGTATTTGGGACATATGGAATATTTAGTTAGTTTGGTATTTGTTGATGATTTTATGACGGCCTTTATGTTTGACACATGAATATTATAATTGAAAATTATGTAATAGATATAAATTAGTTTGAGCTTGAACCAATGGTGAGCCAAGCTCGAGCCTATGACGATCCGAGCCGAAGCCCACAACGAGCTGAGCTCGAGCCCGAAATTTCCAAGCTCGCCGAGCTTCGAGCCTAATGAGTTCGGGCTTCGCTCAGCTCATTCACCCCTAAGTATACCATTGTTGACTCTTTTATTTTACAAAAAACTAGGCTACTACGTATCCATGACAACATCCTTTTCTTATCATGAGTGCTCAAAGCATATAGAAATTCATCTTTACTTCATTTGTGACAAGATCTCTTTTCCAGCACCTAAAACCACCATCTACCAATACGAAGACTAGTCATCATCATTATTCATCCTTAACAATCATGACCCATCGTCATCCTGCTATCATGGCCACTTATCACCATGGCCTGCCACCCCCATGCTTTGTCAACCATATAATTTCACCCATCACCATGGTCTATCTCCATCATATACCACCATGGCTTGCCACTATAATGGTTTATCTTTGCTAACATGGTCACCTCTCTGTGATAGCCACAACTAAGCTACAATTAACACCAACGATTAAGACTTGCTATCATTTATCATTATTGTTTGGCGCCATTCATGAGCTACCCACCCTACCACCACCTCCTCCTAACACAATAGCTTATTTTATATTATTAATTTTTTCTGTCATTCACATGGGCAAGTTCTTTTTTTGAATACGTTATTTTATTCTATACAAAAAGGTATTATGCATCAAATAAGCAAACTCCACATTATAAAATGATACATAACTTAAATATACAGATTTTATTGAAACATAAGTGTTGAAAAAGATATGATGGAAACATATGAACCAAACACACTTCATTATCATACAAAAAATATAAAAGACAATCTTTTCTACAAATAAAACACAAGTCATACAACAAACCGAAGTTTTTCTCAACTTTAAGCTATCAAAAGTTAAATAATATATACTGAACATATCCAACTAGGCCATACAATCTTGGATCATAATTGTTAATTGAATCCCCACAATGCTTTGAAAGGGGGAGCCATGTCATATATATTTATATATATATATATATAGAGAGAGAGAGAGAGAGTGTACAGAATAATAGGAGATTACATATAATCACAATCATATCTCAAGGATACACAATAATATCCTAAAATACAGAATATCCACAATATCATCCTAATATATAAACAATATCATTCTAATATCCTAACATCCCCCTCAATCGCAGCGGGAGCCTGGCGAACGTGAAGATTGGCCCTGAACTCATAAAATTCGTATTTTGGTAGACCCTTGGTGAAGATATTGGCATAATGATGCGAAGAAGGAACATGAAGAATCCGTATTTGACCAAGAGCCATGCGTTTCGGGACAACATGAATGTCAATTTCTACATGCTTGGTAAACTGATGCTTAACCGAATTACTTGCAAGATAGGTAGCAATGACATTATCACAATAAACAATAGTGGCCTTATGGAGCATGATGCCTAACTCATGATGCTACGAGTGTAACCATACTGTTTTAGCAACTACATTAGCAACACCGGGGTATTCGACCTCAGCGCTAGACCGAGAGACCAAGTGCTAACACTTAGACGACCAAGAGGGAAGGTAAGACCCCAAAAACACACAGTAGCAGGAGGTAGAGCGTCGGGTGTCGGGATATCCAGCCCAATCGGCATCGGAGTAACTGACTAGTTGATCACAAGATGAAGAAGAAATCTGAATGCCAAAGTTGAGAGTCTTTGAAATGTGGTGGAGTATACGTTTTACTTCCTTGAAGTGTATATCACGAGGGTCATGCATGAACAAATAGACTTACTGAATGACATAAGTAATGTCAAGTCTAGTTGAGGTGAGATGTTGAAGAGCCCCAACAATACTTTAATATTTGGCAGGGTCAGAGAAAGGCAGGCTATCGGGAGAGGCAGAGAGCTTTTCTTTACAATCCACAGGAGTATCACCCAGGTTAGCTTTAGACATACCACTACGCTGCAATAGTTCAATAGCGTATTTCAATTCAAAGAGAGAGGCCATTCTTGTCGTAAGTTTCAGAAATACCTAGAAAGTAGTTAAGCGGTCCCAAATCTATCATACTTATTCTTGCTTTAGTTTGGTCATAACATAACATAATAGAGGCATAAACAAAGCGGTGAGAACAATATCATCAACATCGAGCAATAGAATAACCATATCTGCGCCTTTGCAGTAGATGAAGAGAGATGAGTCTGATTTGCTGAACAAAAACCATGGTTGAGAAGAAATGTGAAAAAGCCTCGTTACCAGGCTCGAGGAGATTGTTTGAGCCCATATAGCGCCCCCTTGAGGCGACAAACATAATCAGGGTGCTTTGGATCAATAAAACTCTTGGGTTGCTACATATAGACGACCTCGAATCAAGAACCATTCAAAAAAGCATTCTTGACATCAAGCTGATGGATAGACCAATTGCAAGAGCATGCTAGAGATAGAACGGTACGAACAATAATGGGCTTAATGACGGGACTAAAGGTGTCGTCATAATCAACATCGGCTCATTGAGTGTATCCTTAAGCAACTAAATGAGCTTTTAAGCGCTCAATGGCCCTGGTAAACTGTTTCTTGACACGATATACCCATTTGGATCCAATAATATTAGCACTATGGGGGTGTGAAATAGGATCCCAAGTGTCATTGCATAAAAGAGCATCATACTCTTCATGCATAGCCTTGCACCATCGAGGGTCCTTGGAGGCACTACTGTAAGAGCAAGGTTTCTCAAGACTGGAGGTAACAGTGGAAGCGTTGAGAGAGAGAATGACCTTTCTCTTGGACACACTGGCTTTACTCGAGCGCGCGCGCGCCGGGGGGGGGGGGGGGGGGGGGGGGGGGGGGGGGCGGCGGGCGGTGGGGGGGATGGGCGTTGGCTGGTCAAATCAATCGAGTGATAGGGGATGCGGGGCAAGAGGTTCGGGTACAATGTTTGTGTTCCGTGGGTCTATGTCAGCAAGTGGCTATGCATGAGCAGGGGCGGGTATTGAATTTTGAGCAGTAGCTGATGGGAGGGTGGGAGTATTGAGGATATGGGAAATAGGGTTAGTGAAGGTGAACACGTCATAGGAGTGTGGGCAAGACGAAGGGGAAATGTTCTTCATTAAATATCATATGATGAGATATAATGAGTTTGTTGGTGGAGAAATTGGAGCGGGGAGCAAGTTTATGAGAGGCGACATGGGAGAGATTTGGGTACCATGCACACCGAAAAATGCATCAATGGTCATAACTAGGTTTCTTATGAAAGAGAGCCTCATGAGGAGTGTGATTTTGTAGTAGAGGTGTAGGCAATAAACTCAATAAGTAAGTAGCAATGTGAAGAGCCTCAATTCATAATTAAATAGCAAAGCACGCACCATGTTAAGTAAAGTACAATGCATACGTTCGGCTTTCCCATTTTGTTGGAAAATAGTAAGACACGAAAAATGATGTAGTATTCCATTATCAGCCAAATACTTAGTAAGATCAATGTTATCAAATTCCCGACCGTGGTCACACTTAAAAGCCTTAATGTTCAAAGCAAATTGATTTACCACATAAGCCCAAAAATATTTAAAGTACTTCAAAGCCTCGGATTTATGGCGCAAAGGAAACACCCAACAATAATGCGTAAAATCATCCAGAATAAGCAAATAGAAACTATAATCACTAACACTTATCACATGAGATGTCCATAAGTCAGATTGCACTAGCTCAAAGGGTTTCGAAGTATAAGAAAATGAGTGAGAAAAAGGAAGACGCACATGTTTGCCTAACTGACAAGCATGACACAACTGTGAACTAGAAGATTTATTTGAGCAGTGTAAAGAATAACAATGGATTAAATTAGATAAAATTGCCTGACCAAGATGACCAAGACGCTGGTGCAATGTATTTGAGGAGACTCGAGAGGCGCTAAGGGACACAGCTGTTGGAACTGATGGGCGAGGTGTAGGGAATGTGTAAAGTGGACCAGGACTATTGCACCTGAGTGTTTCATTCTTTATTAAAAGATCCTTTATAGAAAAACCAAACGGGTCAAATTCAATACTACAATTATTATCTTTTGTAAACTGCCGAACAAAAATGAGATTTTTTGCAACTTAAGGGGTAACCAAAACATTATGTAGTTTGTAAGAGTGGGGAAAGTTTTGAATTCAATTTGATCCAATACATGAAATGGGAATAACAGAACAATTACCGACTTGAACCGAGTCAGAGACAGTATAAGGACTTAAAGAGGATAATGTACCTAGAGAGTAAGTCACATGAGAGGAAGCACCAGAGTCAAGAAAACCACACATCAAACATGTGAGAATCAGGACCAAAAGCAGTAAAAGCCTGAGCAAGTGTAGCTGATTGAGGATAGAGAGGGAAATCCTGAGCATAATGAACGTAATTATAACAAGAATAGCATTGGACATTTGGATAAGCATTAGTAATCATCATATAAGGGTGGGACCATAGTTGGGCCTTGGCTCGAGAACATCGGCCGGCCAGCTATCAAACCCACGACCGCCACCATGACCGCCTGACCTAAGAGCACCACCACGTCCACCACTATAACCCCCATAACCACGGCCACCATTATTACCATTCCAGCCCCAATTTGGAGAACCATAACCACGACCACCTTTGCCATTACGGCCGCCATCGCGACCACCATGATTAGTACCCTTATGTCCTTGATTTTGTTATGCAGCATAGGCGGTGGAGGGAGTTGGATTTGGGGGTGTGGTCACAAGAGCTTTGGCGTTGTTTTTCGCTAAACGAATTTCTTTAGTGAACAAAGCCATACGTGCACGAGCAAGGTAAGGAAAAGGTATCATATGAGTTGAGGTCGTGGCGACAATACTATACTCATCAGGTGAACCATGAATAATTTGAAGGACCAAATCAGTTTCACTATTCTTGCAACTAATATCATTCAGACAATCCGTGAGAATTTTCTTGCGTTCAAGGAAAGCAGAAATAGAAAGGTCTCCTTTTTACATGCTATGGAACTTCTCGAGAACAGCTTCACGAGAACAACACGAGTATATCCACACGAGAACAGCTTCCGTGAGCCTAACACACTTGTTTAATTTCACTCCACACGCGTTGGGCAGTCAATTCTTAGCTAGGTTTAATCACCCTACGAACAATTTCATGAGAATAACACGAGTATATCCAAGTAACTATCAGGAAATCTGTCTGGCGCCATTGATGATAATGGGGTGATCAATCACTAGGCAACAGGTGTCTCCATTAATATGACCAATTACGCCAATGGCCTTTGAGAGTATTGACGAATAGTTCACTCCAAGGATGGTAATTTTCATAGCTTAGAATTTTAGTAACGGAGCCTTTAATATTTCGTGAGGGAGGGGGATTGGGGGAATTGACAGGGTGAGCAAGAGGTAAGATGGGAGGGGAATTGGTAGAGTTGGTGTCATCGGCCATGCCAGGTGTTGGAGAAGAAGGAGAAGAAGGCAACAATTTTGTGAGAAGAAAAAAGGGGAACGAAACCCTAATGAAAAAGAAGAGGACTTGCACAGTGAACGAAGATGACTTGCAGTAAATGGGAAAGGAGGTGACTTGCGCAGTGAACGAAAAGAAAAAAAGAATAATATATTCTTTTACATTTTTTTTAAGCTTATGGCTCCGATATAATGTTAATTAAATCCCCACGATGCTTCGAAAGAGGGAGCTATGTCATATATATATATATATATATATATATATATGTATAGTACAGAATAATAGAAGATTACATATAATCACGATCATATCTCTATGATACACAATAATATCCTAGGATATAGAATGTCTACGATATCATCCTTATATATCTACTATGTCATTCTAATATCCTGACATATCCTAACAATAATAATTGACATTATTGTCCTACTGTTAATCCTTCATTAATTCTTCTCGATCATATATTGGGTTGTTTCTTTAATGGTACTTAATCCACTTTCCTAATTACCTTCATATAGTACTTTTACATAGCATTGTTTTGGGCCTGTACAAGTTAAAACTAGCATAGGAGGGTACTAGATTAGGGTGATGAATCGCATGTGGTTGAGCACAATGCAATGATAGATTAGAGTGTTAGCCAACCTAACTCCCTGTCAATCATATAACGCTGATTGGTTTTTGCTTGTAACTGTCTTGTAATTTTTTTTTCTTTTAGTCTGTTGTATTACTTTTGTCTCTATTATGATCCCCTCTTTGATGCGTGTTAACTCTAGTCTCGTTTGTATGAATTGCCTGTTTTGTATTGTAGCTTTGTCGCTAATTGTCAAAAAAAGGGCACTAGAGTGAACCAAGGCTAATGAAGTAGATGTGCTTGTGGATTACCAAAAGCAGCTGGGTCTCTTGGGAATTTTCTAAAAAGGGCCGTAGAGTGCGGCAAACAACATTCGTTATCAACTTGATTTCGGCTTGGGAAATGTTATTAGTCAATTGCACTGAAACCGCTTAATTACCAATTTTGTTATGTTGTACTACTTTGGGAATGACAATTTGACTCGTCTCTATGGAGAGATTTGACCCAATTTGTAGAAGAGAAATTTGACCTAACTTGACAACAAAATTAGATGAAGTCAACTGTTACGACGACCCAAAATCGAATTAGCAAGAAGGGAACGCGGGGGGGGGGGGGGGGGGGGGGGGGGGGGGCGGGGGGGGGGGGGGGGAAGAATTAGAACATCACAATTTGTTAGTGTATTTTCAAAATATATGTTGTATAATAAGTATGCATATGTTACGTGTTGTTTATGTATGTATAAGATGTATATGAGATTGTCCCGATACTTGTTTGAATGTTTAGAGCATGTTGGGGGTGTGTGTCGACACATGAGCCATGTGTGTCGACACACAATCCTACAGAACGATGGGAAAACAGCTGTGTGTCGACACATAGCCCTTTACAGAAGCGCACGGAGGAAGTCTGCGTGTCGACACATAGGAAATGTGTGTCGACACACAGATCTACAGTAGCCCCGTGTGTCGACCTGTGTGTCGACACACAGCTTCGAGACACAGGTCGGTTTTGACGGTTTGTCTGCGCGGTTTTTTTCCCTGTTTTTGTTATTTCTTTGTGGCTCTCCTCTTGGACGTCTATTTCCATGTATACATATACATATCCTCCTTCTTTGATGGTTGTTTTAAATGAATGAAAAAACACAAGGGAAAACAAGAGTGAAAAGATCTTTGCATTCAAAGTGTTCTTGTTGTTGTGTTCTTGAACAAAACTCCAATCTCTCCACATCTCGATCTTTCTCTCCCTTTACACATTCTCACTTCATTTTAGTTGTTGTTGTATCCCCGAGGATATTTCGTACAGCGAAATAAACTTTAAGGAAAGTGATTACACGGCCTTAACACTCGAGATCTCTCGGATACTTGGTTGCAAGTATTTTGACAATTTGCTCTAACAATCTTAAGGTTTAATTTCTGATTTGGGATATGGCTTCATCATTAAGTGAAATGACAACCAACTTTGTGAAGTTGGACAGATTTGATGGCGGGAACTTCCGCCGATGGCAGAGGAAGATGCACTTCCTCATCACGACGCTGATCGTGTTGTATGTCCTGAATACACCATGTCCACCCTCCGTCTCCGAGGAGGAAGAAACGTTGGCCGAGCAGAGGGCCAGACTGAAGTGGGAGAACGATGACTATATCTGCAGAGGGCATATTCTGAGTGGGATGATTGATGCCTTGTTTGACATTGACTCGAACATGGCGACCGCAAAGGAACTGTGGGACGCACTTGAGGTACGCTACATGACCGAGGATGCTACAAGCAAAAAGTTCCTGGTTAGTCAATTTAACAACTATAAAATGGTTGATGATCGTCTTGTCATGGAGCAATTCCATGAAATCGAACGAATATTAAATAATTTCAAACAACATAACATGCACATGGACGATACAATTGTTGTTTCTTCCTTAATTGACAAACTTTCTCCTTCTTGGAAAGATGTTAAGAAAAGTCTTAAACACAAGAAGGAGGATATGTCAATTGAGGAATTGGCTAACCATTTACGTGTTGAGGAAGGTTATAGGGTATAGGATGACAACAAAGACTGTCCTAGTGATGTTGGTAAAATCAACGTCACAGAAGAGGGCCAATGGAGCAAGGGACCCAAGAGAACCGGACACTTCCAAAAGAAGAAGAATGACAAAAGGCCGAAAGTGGTTTGTTGGGAGTGTCAGAAGCCCGGTCATTTACGTAAAGACTGTTACCGCCTTAAAAAGAACAAAGGCAAGGGGCTTGATCATCGCGCCAAAAATTCGAACGAAAGGTTCGTGGCGATGATATCGGAAGTCAATCTAGTTGAGAGTGATAACTCTTGATGGATTGATTCGGGGGCCACGAGACATGTATGTAAGGGCAAGGGGTTCTTCACAACTTTTGAGCCCATGGACAACGGAACTGAGTTGTTCATGGGAAATGGGGCGTCTGTACCGGTTAAAGGAAAGGGAAAAGTTGATTTACTTTTCACGTCAGGAAAAACCCTTACTTTAACCGATGTATGCTTCGCTCCTAAAGTTAAGAAGAACCTCGTATCTGGTGGCCTGTTAAATAGGTTTGGGTTCAAGTTGGTCTTCGAGGCCGACAAGTTTATATTGTCTAAGGGTGGAGTGTTTGTTGGCAAAGGGTATCTATGTAACGGAATGTTCAAAATGAATATTGAAAATAAAATTGGAAGTTCTGTTTATATGCTTGGCTCATCGTTTTTATGGCATCAAAGACTAGGTCATGTGAATTTTCGTAGATTACATGAAATTGTTAATTCTTTGTTGATTCCTCACATAGATAAAATTGATGACAAATGCAAAACGTGCACGCTAACAAAGATAACGAAATTACCATTTCCTTCAGTGCAAAGAGAGACTAATCTACTTGACCTAGTACATAGTGATTTATGTGATTTCAAGCGAACACCGAGTTTAGGTGGAAAGAATTACTTCGTTACATTTATCGATGACAGTTCAAGATTTTATTATGTATATTTGATAAGTAACAAAGATGACTCGCTTGATAGATTTAAAGCATATAAAGCAGAAACTGAGTTACACTGTGAAACCTTCCTCAAACGTTTAAGGTCGAACCGTGGTGGGGAGTACTACGATCCTAAATATTTCGAAACCATAGGAATAATACATGAAATTACTGCACCATATATGCCACAATAGAATGGCGTGGCTGAGAGGAAAAATCGGACTCTAACCGAGATGGTTAATTCCATGTTATCTTATTCCGGTCTCAGCGATGGGTTTTGGGGTGAGGCTATGTTAACAGCCTGTCATATATTGAATAGAGTTCCAAATAAAAAAAAATAAATAACCCCATATGAGTTGTGAAACAAACGAGCCCCTAATTTGAATTATCTGAAGGTGTGGGGGTGTAGGGCAGTTGTTAAAGTCCCTGAACCTAAATGGAAAAAATTAGGTGAAAGAGGCATTGATTGCATCTTTGTGGGTTATGCGCCTCATAGTAAGGCATATCGGTTCTATGTAGTCGAACCTAATGACTATATCAATGTGAATACGATAATAGATTCGAGAGACGCAATTTTTGATGAGAATCGGTTTACTTCTATCCCTAGACCGAGGGATTATGTACCAGTTGAGAGTGACACTCAAGTGTCGAATGACGATGTTCGTCATGGGAGGGAAGATGTCCCTGAAAGTGCTCTAGAACTCCGTAGGAGTAAGTGAGCAAGGAAAGAGAAATCTTTCGGTTCAGACTTCTACACATATTTGGTAGAAGGTTCGAGAAACGATGAGGACCAAGTGGTTCCATATTGTTGTGTCATGGAAGCTGATCCCGTGGCGTTTAATGAGGCAATGAGGTCTCATGATGTCTTGTTTTGAAAAGAGGCTGTAAATGATGAGATGGACTCCATCTTAGGTAATAATACCTGGATCCTTGTGGACCTTCCACGAGGAAGTAAGCCCATAGGGTGCAAATGGATCTTCAAAAAGAATATAAAAGTCGATGGAACGATTGACAAGTTCAAGGCCCGATTGGTGGCTAAAGGGTTCACCCAAAAGCATGGGTTGGACTACTTTGACACGTATGCCCCCGTGATAAGAATATCGATGATAAGGGTGTTGATAGCCCTTGCCTCTGTTTTTAAATTAGTGATACACCAAATGGATGTCAAAACGGCATTCCTGAATGGTGAGCTAGAGGAGGAAGTATACATGGAACAACCGGAAGGATTTGTTGTTCCGGGCCAAGAGAGAAAAGTATATAAACTTATATGCTCTCTGTATGGGCTAAAACAAGCCCGAAGTAATGGCACCAGAAGTTTGATCAAGTTGTATTGAACAACGGATTCGTTATAAACGAATCGGATAAATGTGTCTATACCAAGTTTGATAATGACAAAGGGGTCATTATATGTTTGTATGCCGATGACATGCTGATTTTTAGTACTGATATGGAACAAGTAGAGAGAACCAAACGATTTCTCTCTGAAAACTTTGCTATGAAAGACATGGGTGAGGCGGAAGTAATCCTTGGTATAAGGATTGTAAGGAATAGTGATACAATTTCCTTGAGGCAGTCTCACTACATCGAAAAGGTGTTGAAAAAGTTTCATTTCTTTGATTGTGCACCGATCTCCATACCAATGGATCCCAGTGTGAAATTAGTACCGAATGGAGGTGCTTCAGTGGCACAACTGGAGTACGCACGAGCTATTGGCTGTCTCATGTATGCCATGACTAGCACTAGGCCAGATATCGCCTTTACTGTTGGAAAGCTGAGTAGATACACCAGCAATCCGAGTAAGCTGCACTGGGATGCGGTGCACCGGGTACTGAAGTACCTAAAGAAGACTATGGACTATGGCCTCAATTATGTTGGGTATCCTCCTATTTTGGAGGGGTACACTGATGCAAGTTGGATCTCCGATGTGGAGGATCATGCCTCCAAGAGTGGATGGGTATTCCTGTTTGGTGGGGGTGTGGTTTCTTGGGGTTCCAAGAAACAAACTTGCGTATCTAATTCTACAATGGCGGCGGAGTTTATAGCTCTCGCATCTGCGGCTAAAGAAGCCGAGTGGTTAAAGGATCTTTTGTATGAGATACCTTTGTGGCCGAAGCCGATCTCACCAATTTCTATCCATTGTGATAGTCAGGCTACGCTTTCTAGAGCGTAAAGTGAGGTGTATAATGGGAAGTCCAGACACATTGGTGTAAGACATAGTATGGTGAGACACCTTATTCGGGAAGGTGTTATTACTGTGGACTTCGTGAGAACCAGTCAGAATCTAGCGGATCCGTTCACTAAAGGCCTGGCTAGGGACTTGGTTCTGAGAACAAGTGATGGGATGGGGTTGAAACCTGTCATACTTAGTCACTCATGATAGGCCCTCAACTCGACGCCTAGTATGACGCTAGGTCTCGGGTTCAATGAGAGAGACTTGTCATCTGTGTGACTGCAAGCACTAAATGAGAATATTTCCATCCCGAGTGTGAAGTGCTTGATACATGCGTCAGAGATTTTAAAGGATGAGCAAATGCTCTTAATGGACCTGGTTCTAGAACTTATTGAATGTCGCGTCGCAGGGACATGATCAATGAGGTCCACCTTAGTGTGTGTTGGAGTTTGACCGCTTCAAAGGGGTGATTTTTGACAAGGGTTTGGCCCTGAAACACTCATGAAGGGTACAAGACACAAGGCCACAAATGTGTCGATCTGGGAGTTGTAGGGTGTGTACGGGGAGTACGCCTTGTGCGTGATTAGATAGTCGGTTAGTCAAATGCGTTGTATGGTTCAAAGTTTAGTCTACCATTTTCGATCCAATTAACTGTATGGTCTTTTCACTAGCTGGGGTTTCAATCGTGAAACACCCTCGTTAATGCATAATAAGGTCTCCTTTAACCGAGATGTCATTTTGAAAATGGTGGGGGATTGTTGGTGTATTTTCAAAATATGTGTTGTATAATACGTATGTATATGTTTCGTGTTGTTTATATATGTATAAGATGTATTTGAGATTGTCCCGATACTTGTTTGAATGTTTAGAGCATGTTGGGGGTGTGTGTCTACACATGGGCCATGTGTGTTGACACACAATCCTACAGAACGATGGGGGAACATCTGTGTGTCGACACACATGGCCCGTGTGTCGACACACAGCCCTTTACAGAAGCGCACGGAGGAAGTCTGTGTGTCGACACACAGATCTACAGTAACCCCGTGTGTCGACTTGTGTGTCGACACATAGCTTTGACACACAGGTCGGTTTGGACAGCTTGTCTGCGCGGTTTTTTCCCTGTTTTCGTTATTTCTTTGTGGCTCTTCTCTTGGGACGTCTTTTTCCATATATACATATATATATCCTCCTTCTTTGATGGTTGTTTTAAATGAATGAAAAAACACAAGGGAAAACAAGAGTGAAAAGATCTTTGCGTGTTCTTGTTGTTGTGTTCTTGAACAAAACTCCAATCTCTCCACATCTCGATCTTTCTCTCCCTTTACACATTCTCACTTCATTTTGGTTGTTGTTGTGTCCTCGAGGATATTTCGTATAGCGAAATAACCTTAAGGAAAGTGATTACATGGCCTCAACACCTGAGATCTCTTGGATACCCGGTTGCAAGTATATTGCAAGTATTTTGGCAATTTGCTCTAACACAATTTACATGATTTGGTCGAAGTCTATGTCTATGGAAGGGAAACATCACAATTTAAGGCACTAGGTTTGTCGTCGTTGGTTTTGTTATTATGCTCTACTCTATTTTTTCCATTATTTAGGATTTTTTTTTTTTTATAATTTTAGCTTCATATTTTGATGTTGAATTTTGTTTAGTTTTTCGAATGTTGTAAATTTAGACATTAGTTTTAGGAATTAAGTATATGTTCACATTTTTCAAAATATGAACTAATCTATAACCAGTTCGTTTATGAAAAAATTCCTACGAACTACTTTCTATTGACACTCATCTCAATGTAAAGAACGGACAGGTATTGGTGGCAATTGTCCGTTTGTTTCAATGGAAGTACTTTTCCCACGGAAAACGTTTTCCTTTGGAAAAGATTTTCCATGGAAAATGCTATTCCCATGGAGGTTTTCCGTTGTTTGTTTCAACGGAAAATATGTTTTCACATTTTGATATTTCTTGTTTGTTTTAAAGGAATCATTTTTTTACCAATCATCTTATACACAGTTATAGGATAATATAAGTAGCAATACAATATATTTAAAATTATTTAAACTCTGTGTGGTTGTAGAATTATTACTTGGATACCCTAAGGTTTGAGCATTCATTACATATCATGACATTTGAATGTATATAATGACGTACCCTAAAGTTGAATATTTTATCACTTGGATACCATACATCAAAATTTGATGAATTTTTGCAAAAATCTGACCAAATATAAAAGTGCTAATATAATACATAATTACGATAATATTTACAAGTCATGTCAATAGTTTTAGCAAATTATAATAAAAAGTTCATCGTATATTGATGTAAAAACTACCTAAATATGGCCAAAATCATACGCTGTGTTAGCCTTTTTTAGGAAAAATCTAATGAGCATACTTATATATTGCCACAATCATGTTTCTAGATCACTCGGAATGATGACTTCCCTTCTTTTAAAAGGGAAGTCATTTTCCCCCATTTGAAAGAAAATGTTTTCCTTTGGGAAAACCTTTTCCGTCACCAATCTTGTGCCAAACAATGGAATGTGGTTTTCCCCCTAAACAAATGGAGCCTTAATTCTCAAAATCAAGTTAATTTAAGTAACCTTTGAACTGATGGAGGATAGAAAACAAATCTTAGAGTGTCGTTTTCATGAATGAGATGAAGGGCACATACTTGTTAAAAGGACCATGTGTTGAAAAAATGATACAAGCAAAATTGGCTTAAAAAAATTTTGTAACCTATGTTGAGTTTGCCCCACCAAAGAGGTTATCAACACACTGTCGCCGGATCCCATTACAACTCCGAAGTTAAGCGTGCTTGGACGAGAGCAATACCAGGGTGGGTGACCTCCTAGGAAGTACTCACCTCAAGTTGGGGGCACTCGGAAACAACCTCTCTTCAAGGATAATACACTGAAGGGGGAAAGCTGCGTACATCTGCCCCCCCAACTCTGCTTAGGCAGGAGCTCTTGGGGCACTCGGTATGTTGCATTTTTTTTTTTTTTTTTTTTTTTTTTTTTACAATGCGTTTGTCCCACTTAAAAAAAAAAAAAAAGAGGAGAATTTTTTTTTTTGTCCACTTTATATATGGGAGTGTTTTTAGACACTTTGAATTAAGTAAAAGGTGAGTGATAGGTGGGCACCACATGCGCCTGCGATGCCCGCTCGTCGTGCTTGTGTGTGGGCGTGCTTTTTCTAACGGGTATATTTATTTTTCGGAAAGTACTTCTCCAAATCAGGTTTCGTGTTCCCAACTATCCGCATTGTAGTTCACCGTGCCCCATTATTGCATTTTTGTTGTTCCCATAGCCCTCCATACTGCAGAGTTTTTCCAAGCATTGTGATTTTTAAAAATATGACTGATAGGTGGTGTTATCCCTTATGAGTAGTCACCTTACTGCTATAAATATCCTTGTCCAGCGCCATCTCATATCATCCCAAAAAGATAGCATTACCAATCTCTTTTCTCTTTATCCATCTTTGTCCTTCTCTCTTTTTTGGGCAAAGTTCTTAGACTCTTCAACCCGGCAATTAACGCATGCACGTTAATACTTAGATCATGTTAATCGTAGAGGATGGCCGCCAAAAGTACTGTGTGCACCGGAGTAGCGGCAAAATCGCCTTTTAGGACAGTGGCCTTTGCCATAGTGCGGTATCTTTGGTTTTTGTAAGAATTTCAATTTCACTTTCGGTTTAATCTTTTTGCTTGCTATGTTTAGATATTAATCTCAATTTCTACCACCTTGTAGGCTTGATTTTCGACATATATTACTTGGAGAAAAATTACGTAGATTTGCTTGAGCTTATATCGAAAAATGCTCAGGGTAATCATCAAATGTGGCTCTTAGCAATCAAGAGAAACATCTAATGACGTCACGATTATCTCTGAGAAAAGTTATTGGGGATACTAGTGTTAGAATTTTGAACTTAATCGATTAGGTTAGCCTAATAAGATGATGCATGGTCCATCATGATATAAATATCTTATTATGTGTTGGGTCTGTTGTGATATATAGGCTTGAGGTGGATTAATGAGGCCCAATTAGAATATACGGATCAGTGATGGATAGGCCCATTATATTTGCTTATATAAGAGGTCACCCCCTCCCCACAATATTGATTTAATTCATTTCTCTCAATGACAAACCAAGGGAATTGTTAGAGAACTTTCCCACATTTTCTCTTTTCCCGATTGGTGGATTCATTATGGGTGAGAGGAAGTGCGTCTCGGGCTTAACTGTCGGAAATACTTCAATGATCAACAAACATGGATGTAAATGGTATAGTCCAATTACTTATACTTTGTTTGATTTAGTGTTATAACTTTTTTGATTTACTGTTATAATCTTTATCATGGATGAAGTATTAATCTTACATGTTGTATCAGAGTCACTATGAATAGAGACTATAACCCCATTCCATAAATCTCAACAGATGATATATCCACTATATATTAATCTGGTGACAATTTATTGGGGATACTACTTGATTAATTTGGTTATTATCTCAAAAAAACAAATGGTTGTTCTGTCAAATTCAGTAGATAAATTTAGAGTCGGGAAGAGAATTCTATTGTTGTCATACATGAGAAGAATACTTCTGTGTTGTCTCTTAATGCGACAATTGATTCCTTCCATTGTGTCTTAAAAATTCACAAGGATGTGTTGGAGCTAGCAATATGAAAGATGAGTTCACTGGTCTTAAAGTATAGATTTTGAGAGAGAATGAATATATATAATGTTTATTGTTTTCTACATGGGCTACAATGAGAACTTATGGCAGTGCCCTCACTATTGATGTGGGGCTTTCCTAAGGTTTTGATACCCTTTTTTCTGCATCATTGATTTCCTCTTCAATCATTCTCATCTCCCTTTGCATTTCTCTTAATTCTTCACCCCATCTCTGTTCTCACCTTCCCTTTGCCTCTTTCCTCTCCAATTTCTTCACCCATTACCATTTCCCATTAACCTTTCATTTCTGCCCATATCCCCTTGTCGCCTTTTACGCTCTTCACATTTATACTATATGTTCAACTTCTCTTTATCATCTTCTTCTTCATAGTGCCCTAAAGTTGGATAACTAATTATCGAAAAAAATCGTCTCTCCTAAGCCATGATTATTATGCTAGAACTGTCAGGGCTTTGGCCAAACCCTTACAGTTGGAGTACTTAGAGAGCTCATTCGAATTTAAAGACTAGGTCCTTCTTAGATAGAAAGGAGAAAGAAGACAAAAAGAATGTTGAGATTAGCTGAGGTATTGAGCTTTAATCATAATTTTATTGTTAACCCTATTGGGAAGGGTGGTGGTTTAGCTCTATTTTGGAGCGATAATTTTAGTATACAAGTAGTAGATCATTTAGAAAGGTCTATAGTAATGGAAATGAAAGAGTTGGAGTCTAGTAAATGATGGAATTACATTTCTGTCCACGGGGAATCGATGCAGGCTAAGCGAACTAACTTTTGGTAGTCTTTGAGCCAATGTTATGTGGGTGCTTTTGCTCCTTTTGCTATTATCGGTGAATTTAATTCAATTTATACAAATTGAATGCCTACATAAATGGATGTTCTCAAGTTTCCCTTCTTGAAAAGTTCTATGAGGATTGTCACTGAATTGAATTGGAATCAAAAGGATATCGCTACTCGTGGTCAAATAAGAGGGATGGGTTGGTCAATTTCAAGGAAAGAATTGATAAAGTGGCGGTCAATGTGCAATGGATTTAAGCCTTCCGACATGCATCGGTTCGGTAATTGCCCGTGGTTAGTTCAAATCACTCCCTATTGATTCTTTTGCTGGATTGGGGATCGTAAAAAGGTGAAACAAGAATTTAAGTTTGAGTCTAAATAATTACTTCATTAAGACCATGCTAACATTGTTAAAGAAAGTTAGGGTTCTTTGGGTCGTGGTCGTATCCTTTCGAAGCTTAAGTTTAAGCTTAAAAAAAGTAGTACCTGATTGAAAACTTGGAGAAAAAGTAAAAGTCATGTTGCTGTTGGGGAATTGAAACGAATAAATGCACGGTTGGAGGAGATTCAGAGCAGATACTAGTCCTTGAATGACAAAGAAGAAGAAGCCAACCTGTTGAAAAGAGTGAACAACGTATGAGAGGAGGAGCGTTATTGGCATCAGAGATCGAGGATTGATTGTCTTTCTTATTGGGAAAAAATGTGAGGTTCTTTCATACAAACACGCAAGTTGTAGGAAGTTGCAATAGAATCTCTAGACTCCGAGATGCTCAAGGATCATGGGTTGAGAACAAAGATGCAATGAGAAGTTTGATTCTCAACCATTTTGAAAACATGTAATGGGCTGGGAAGGGATGCAGAATTAACGAGGTTATTGAGACCATGCCATGTTTTCTCTCTGATAACTTTAATGGGGTGCTTGAACAGGTATTCACCATGGAGAACATAAATAGGCAGTCAATCAACTGGGGAGTTTCAAAGCTCCTAGACCTAATGGATACCCAGATATATTTTATAAGGAGTTTTGGAACTTTGTCTCATATGATGTCTATGAAGATGTCCATTCATTTTTGTAAGTTTAGTCGTTTTACTTGAAGGTATGAAATAAACAATTAACCATAATTTCTAAAGTCACTTTACCTGAGTTTTGTCTCTCAATTTCGATCCATTTTTATTTTTCGATAAGTGGAGGAAACTCAAAGCTAAAAGCGGGGAACCCGAAAACAAAAATACAATCATCATCGAAAGAAAAATAAAACAACAATCAAAAGGACAAAAAACAAGACCACATGCAGACATCAAAAGAACACAAGCAAACCAAATTAAATTGAATAAAGTAGCAAACCAAAGCAAAGTTCCCGCTAAAGCTAAGGGAAAATACTACAAGACGCTAGTGAGACTGACTATGTCGTATGGGGCGAAGTGTCAGCCAAAACAACATCATACACAGAAGATGAAGGTGGCAAAGATGAGAATGCTGCGGTGGATATGTGGACATGCAAGGAAGGATAGGATCAGGAATGACGTCATAAGAAGCAAATTGGGCGTAGCCTCGATCTAGGATATATTAAAGAAGCAACGTTTGAGGTTGGCTGGACATGTTAGGAGGAGACCAACCACTGCTCTAGTCAGGAGATGTGAACAACTCCATACTAAGCTAGGAAGGAGAGGGAGAGGCAACTGAAAGAAGAGGTGGTTGGAGACGATCCGACAAGACCTCACCCACCTAAACCTATGGGAAAGATGGCCTTAGATAGAGCTCACTGGAGGGTTAGCATAGGGATAGTCGATGTAGCGGCTTAGAGTAACGTTGCGTATTATAGCTAACACTAGTATTACTAGGCATATATGACCTTCTGTGGCGCACTTACTTGCCTATCTGTTTACTTGCCTATTATTTGCCTTGTAGCTACCTTCTATTGAATTTTGAATTTTGCTTCGTAACTCTTGCTTTATGCTATGTCCTGCTCTTATGCTTTGTTGCTTCATGCTTACAGGCTGACATGCTTCCACGACGGCACGCTTCTCAAGTTAGGGGTCCTCGAAAACAACCTCTCTTCAGGGAAGCACCCTGAAGGGGGAAGGCTGCATACATCTACCCCTCCCTCAGACTTTGCTTATGTGGGAGCCCTTGAGGCATGGGACTGTTGTTATTGCTGTTGTTGAGCAAACTAAAGCAAAGTAACAACAGGGGCATGCAGAAACAACAGAGGATAGAAGCCACCATACATTACTCCCAAGAGACGGTCAACCAGTCCATAAGTGTCCTTTCATCACGTAAAACCAGCTCAGCTGATCAAATGAGGGAACCAAACTGGCAAAAGACATCTAGTATTGAGGTCAACTTCCATGATTTGATGCTTTCGATATTCCGAGCTATCTCTTCTGGACTATATGTGAATTCGTTACACCATGCAGTTATCCAATATCCAAGCCCCATCTTAATACACCAAAAAATGACATTATCCTCCCAAGACTCACCTCTGAAGCTTAACTTACTCCTCTTATTCTACAAAGGCCAAATGGTCACAAAAACAAGGTGAACCAAACCTTCTTTTGAAATCTTCCACTCAATTCACATTCAAGCCATTGTTCAAAATATCATTCTAACCAATGAAGGAAGGATGAATGACAATCCCCACCAGTTAAAGCATTTATACCACACATGTGACGCCCATAAATATAGATCTATTTGCTGAAGTTAACTACACTTGAGGCTTTACATACGTTTGTATTTCAACCCAAAATGAGAGCACCAGCATTTTTCTCTGCTTCAACTATGCATCACTCCACCTTCACAAATCCCCACATAGATTTCTTTATTCTAGGGTCCAGTTTCTCATGCTTAGCTTCAACCAGTCCCAATACAAATATGTTAAATTTCTTAGTGATGTCTCGAATTGCTATCTTCTTATGTGGACTTCTAATCCTTCTACAATTCCAACAAAAAATGTTCATTTTAAAAATGCTAATATGACTACAAAATGTACTAGATATAGTAGCTCCTCTTCAACCGAATACCGAGACGCATGGTACAGCTTCACCACATCACACCTGCTTCTAGTATCTTTGAACAATTGACCTAAGTCATTCCTCCGCTAGCTCATCAATTGCTTAACAGGACAATGCAATCTGCTTACCCAGCACCCATATGTTGCAAGCTATTTGCCCAGAGCTTAGTAGTTGTTCGGACTTGGGAGGAGAGCTATGTGAAATGGGGGAGATTGAAAGGGGGAATTTATGGGAGTAACATAGATTAGGGAAAGCTTTTGACCTTTTCCAAATCCTTTTATGCACAAGGATAGGGGTCAAAAATTGGTTAGATTCGAAACTAGGTAGTTGAGATGGGCTAGAAGAGGACAATGGGCTATCAGAGTCAGAAACAATTTGAGTAGGGTTGTGGGCTAATGGGCTACATTGGGTGGGCCCACTCAATGCCTTCCCAGGTTCAGGAGCACACAGGCACTCTACATCACGGTTGACCACCAAATCACGACCCCTGTTGTAATTAACAATACCTTGGACACCATGCTCACCCAAGTTACTGCCACCTGTCACTCTAAGGAGTAGCAATCGACTACCCACCTCCCCACCAGTCACTACCACAGAACTCGCACGATCTAAGGAATCCAAAGAGTCATCATCAGACTCGAGCACTATAGAGGCCTGCTCTTCCCCACCAAACCCGATTCACTCTTGCTATCCAAAACTGGATCTGATTAAATTTTCTCTTATGTGAACTTTAAAGGTTGATCCTTCCTCACAATGCGATAGATCTTCGTGAATTGTGAACACTGAGGTGTATCAATCATAATTCATAATTCCCGCAACCATAAAAGATGCTCTCTTTTCAGTTCTTTTGTCCATACAAATGAATTCTCCCCACTTACTAGAGATTTTCTCGAATGTCTCTCTGCACCATGCTTGGGCCAGAACTTAAAGAATTTCTATCCAAGTTCCCATCATTTGGCATACTTCTCCTTCCATCCATAGTTCAATCACATCGAACCATTTCTTCAGCCATTCAAGACCTTGTACTAACATTAGCCTTACATCTTCACTTCTCTCAAACGTAATGATGAATTTTATACATCCCCATATCAACTACATCAATGTTGAAAACACCTTCCATTACACATATATTTTCAGGAAAGAGGCCTTGAATGTTCTAGACGACAAAGCAATGAGGCACCTATGCAGCATTTCATTGGTTTCTTTGCTAATACGTCCTTCAACAACTCTATTTTTATCACCCACATCACCCTATTCTTGCCGTCAACACTCTTTTGCAGGTGTATCTTTCCTAAAGGCGACATCCTTTTAGGTCCCCATTAGATCCATAAGTTTGTATAACTTTTCCTATAAAACAATCTCAAAAGTAATTGTGAACCGCATTAAGCCCTTACTAAGCTGCCTTTCTGAAAGGAAGGTGGACGCAAGATAATATTATTATAACCCATAAAGTTTTTCATTGTATGAAAAAGAGGAGACGGGGGAAAAAAGCTATAATGGCCGTTAAAATAGACATTTTAAAGGCTTAAGATCAAGTTAATTAGGAATTCTTAGGGCTGGTTTTGGATCACATGGGGTTTTCGAGAGTGGTGGTGTCGAGGATCATGTCTCGTGTCTCGTTAGTTTCGATGAGTTCGGTTGTTAATGGTTGTAGACTTCCATCTTTTCCCATTGGCAGGAAACTTCACCAAGGTGGCCCTCTCTCCCCTTATCAGGTCATGGATGGGGATGGAGCCCTTTTAGGATGTTGGGTCTCTTAGTTTTGATGATTGCCTTTTGTTTTATGAGGCTAACTTGGAGGTTATTAGAGTCATCAAGAAAATAATTAGTATGCATTATGATGCATCGGGTCAACTGTTAACTTCGATAAATCAAGTGCTTTAAGAGACAAATACTTCGGAATCCAACAATCCCAGATTGTAGGAGTTGTGAGCTTCTGAGTTGAAGATAATGAGAAATACTTCGGAATCCAATTGATGACACGAAGAGACAAACATGGTGCTTTAAATTATCTTCTTGATCGAGTCCCAAAAAAGTTCTGTCATTAAGAGCTTCCCTCCTATCTCATGCAGGTAGGGAGATCCTCATTAATTTAGTTTTGTTAGCCATGCCCAATATAGGTTTCATTGTTTTAAAGTTCCTGCAACTTAAAAGTGAATGGCGTAATTACCAAGTTACAGTGGAGGGGTAATATTGATGACAATCGAAAGATCCATTTGATGGGATGGAAATATCTTGCCAAACCTTAAAGTGAAGGGAGTTTTGGGTTTAGGGACTTTCAGGGACTTTCCCTTGCCATGTTGGCAGATCAACTTTAGAGACTTGGTGATAATCGAGATGAGGTTTGGGCCTGATTTGTTAAGTGTATTATAAACAATGGCACTAGAACTATTGTATGGGAGGACGAGTAGATCCCGGGTTTTGGGTCTTCTTTGATTCGACTTATGAGGAGGGACTCACCTCCAATGAGGGACTTTGAGCTTCTTAGTCCTTTAACCAGAGGATCGGATGTCAGCAATCCAGAAAAATTCTTTTCTAAAGAAATTTCTAAGGCAATTATAGGTATCCTGGTCTCTGACCTAGAGTTGAGAATAAATTCTTCTAGGATTAGGATTCTAGGTGCATGTAGAGTCAAGCAGGGGTACGCATTTTGGAGCCATATGCGATCTTGCTTTAATATGGAAAACCGAGCTTCATCCTCCTCTCTCTGACAAAGATCATAATTGAGGCTTTGGAGGGTTAGTGTCCCTCCTCGGATCTGATTTTTTCTTTGGACACTTTTGTTTGATGCTTTACCATCAAATGCTAACTTGGTTAAAAAGAGTGTCCGAGTGTCGGATGATTGTCCTTGATGTGGGTGAACCTCGAAGTCTGCGAACAATATTCATCTTCATGTGCTCATTTGTGAGGGTCGTTTGATTAGCTTCTGATATTGAATACATCCCAGTTTTGCAAGGCTTCCCTGGTTCTACATAATGGTGGGACTCTTTGTCTTCTTCCCTTCTATGTAAGCCTCTTGTTTTGGCTAGAAGTGGTTTTCTCTGTTGATGGATATAGAAGTCTCAATGCAGGCTGGTTATGCAAGGAATTCGTGATGATCAATGTAGGTGATTAACGTTGCGGTTCGGGAAGCCTGAGAATTGTAGAACCTCGGCTCTGGCCCTTAAGCTTCATTTACTCCTTCTAGTTATGATGTTAGATGGGAGACAGGGCCTGCCAAGATCGTGAAAATAAATGTTGATGCAACATGGGTGGATTGTTTTTCCTACATAGGGTTTGCGCTAGGGATGTTCATGGTTCGGTTAACCGTACTAAAAAGTATCTTGATTCGGTTAACTATAACCAAAATACTCATAAATCTCTAACCATTACTGTAACCGAAAAGATCGGTTAACCGACTTTCGGCAAATTGGTTATTCGGTTCAGTTATACCGGTTAAACAATAACCAAAAAAATAATATGCCACCTCTTTCATGTTGTATGATCAATCTCCTTAAAGGTTTATAAATGTCGAAAAGCGTAAGAATATTTGACAAATTATGAGCTTATAATCCGATTCTAAAAAAGTAAAAATATAATTCCTCATTTTAACCAATTTGTGGGCAAACAAATAGCATTGGATTGTAGTAAAGTAGTGCTTCGTTCATAGATGCTAGAAGATGAATTGGGAGAAAAAGATAAAGTTGATCATGCATAATGAAATAGTCACCTATATGCTAGAAAAACATACTTAATTAACAATATAATGTTAAGAAGATGTAAAAATATATATATGTGATATATAGTTATTCGATAAATTGGTTAGCCAAAAGAGACAAAATCACTAATTGTTGTCGTTCTGAAATACCTCGAATTTTTTTGGTTCGGTTAACCGATCTGAAAATTCAGTATGGTTAACCGCATTTTTGGGTCGATATTTTGGAAAATCAGTTCAGTATTTTGGTTTCAAATTTTTTGAACACCCCCAGTTTGCGCTGGTGGTCAATGATAATGAGGGTAGAGTAATTGATGGTTGGTGTAGTTCCAATTTGGCTAGGTCCGCTATAATCATTTAGAGTTGTGCTTGTCATTTTGCAGTCTCAAGAGCGTTCACTTCTATTAATTTTGAATCCAATTGCCTAAGTCCCATTCCAGCTCTATTACATGAGAATAATCGACCGTCTTAGGAGTTAAATGCTATTGCTCCAATATTAATCTCTTGAGATGCAATTATCTTTCCGTGTTTTTTCTTTAGGTCCCTACAACAGCCAATAACATGGCTCATGAGATAGTTGTAGCTCATAAACTGAGTTCTTGTAATCATGGCTGGGTTTCTGCCCCTTCCTGCGCAATAAAGGATGCTTGTCTCTTTGAGCTTAATGAATACTTTTGCCTCCCGGCTTTTGTCCCAAAAAAAAAAAAAAGGAACATTTGAGAACTTCTAGCGACTATGAAGAGCCATGTCAATATTGTGAATATTTTACTAGGTTAAGGATATAATCAATTGTGATTGTATCTTTTTTTCTTTTTTTTTTTTTTTTTTTAAGTGAAGAGATGTTCCTTTGATGGCTCTTGAGATGAAAATTGTGGAAGCAATCAGTAATGGTGAGATTTTAAGTGGACAGGAGTTGAATCAAGAACTTGCACTTAATAGAGTAGGTCATACATAATATCGATCCCACTATAGGTACCTCTCGAAAAAAAATAAGTCATATTTAGATGGATTGATCTTTCTAAGGCATTGAGTTATTTTTGTTGTTGGATGTGATGGATCTGCTTGATTTTATTTATAAGGAAACTTTATTTGCATGACACAAGGATACACGTACCTTTGTGGTTTTCTTTGTGCTCATTTGAATTTTCAGTTAATTGTAATTAGATGATTACGCTCATTTATCAAGCACTAGGGCATCGGATCCCGTTAAAACTCCGAAGTTAAGCGTGCTTGGGCGGGAGTAGTACCATGATGGATGACCTCCTCAGAAGTCCTCGTGTTGCCAACCCTATCAGGCTGGGGATCCTTAGAAACAGCCTCTTGTCAGGGTTACACCCTGAAAGGATAAGGCTGCATACAACCACCCTTCCCAGACCCTGCTTATACGAGAGCCCTTGAGGCACTGGGTATGTTGTTGTTGTTGTTGTTGTTGTAATTAGATGATTAATGTATTGGAATCACAAATAAATTGTCGATAGCATTGTAAATGGGAAGAAGCGGGACATTGTTAATGAATGCAACTTGTTGAGGTACTTAAGCAATCATTACAATGGATGAGGGATGATAAATGCGACTATTTCTTAGAGAAGAAATTTCAATTTTCAGTGCTCGGAAAAAAAAAAAAAAAATTCAATTTTCTATCCTCATTGTATTGATAACTCCATAATGGATGATGCGTATGTTTCTAGAAAATCAAAGCAAAGAGCATCACCAATAACTAAATTGCGTCATTATCATGTGGATGTGGAAACAGCCTCTCTTTAGAGTCGTATCCTGAAGGGGCTGCGTACATCCTTCCCCTGACCCTGCTCACGCGGGAGCTTTTGAGGCACTAGGACTGTTGTTGTTATTATTGTTGTATCGTGTGGATGTGCTCTATTCAACTATAGATTCGCAACTCTAAAGAGTTTAACAATCATTTCAATTAAGTAAATATTGAGCTGCTACTTTGTGTGCCTTGCTTAAGTACCAAGCACTCATTTCCAACTTCTGACTTGTCAAAGTTGATGAGCAGCGTAAGTTTCCTAGAACTAATAACATGGCATTACATCATGAGCTTCGAAATTGTACTTTTTACGTGTGGTCACATGATTCATTAGTCTCATAGGGGCTTGGTGATCTTTGTAGAAAGATGGTGAAAATGGGAAATAATGTCAGTTATCCTTACATATGTGTGCTGTTGAAGTATAGAATTTCCAACCCAAACCACAAGTGTGTAGAGAGCTTTCTCGTCCATTGGGTACATCACAATGAAATTACTCAGTCGTATGTGTGACTAGTTTCAAAGTGATATCCTACTGACATATTTACACAGAGATGTATTAAATACTATAATTGATGTTGTTATAGATTCTTCCCAAAGCATAAAAACTCATATGAGACAGTAACTCTAAATGTATGTTATTTTTATTTTTTTATATATATAATAATGTCACTTAATTTTTGAGTTTGTCTATTTAAAACCACTTTAAAAGTTATTTTTAATTAATCACGAAAATTTTTAATATTTCAGAAAACCACCTCCAAAAGTTCGAAAATTTTCAATCAACCTCCTTAAGTCATGTCACTTATTGTTATTTATCCTCTTGTGACTTTTACATTGGATTTATATTTTAAAGTACATATAAAACATGACTTAATCTTTATTTTTTATATCTTTTCTTAGAGACTCTTCGAAATTCTCCTTTAATTTTGAAATTTATTCCCTTTTTATTTTATCATAATCACTCTTGCATTTAGAGAGCTTTGTCCCATCTCATAACTGTGTTTATTTTCCTATATACACGCCAACAACTCTACCCGAGGTAAGTTTGCATCAACATATATCTAATTTATCTCTTACGGGCGAAATTGATGGAGGCTTACTGGTTGGATGGCCAAGGTTACCTTTTCTCTTGTGTTTTATTCTTGTTGGGGTCTAGGCACCTAAACCCAATTCCAATTAACCACTCAAGTCAATATCAATGACAAATAGAAATCACAGGGCATACTAATATCACCAAATATTAACGACGAAATAAATATGCGGAAATTAAAACCAACACCAGATATAATGTGGAAAACCCTCCAGAGTAGAGGGAAAAACCCCTGGGCAAACTGACAGCAAAATCTGATATAGAAAATAGTAATTATAACGTTTATGGTTTCAAGATGTTTGCCCTAACTTGAAATCTACAAGCAAATTGAACGATATAAGAATTACCTCACCAGGCCCGAGAACAATTGATTCTCCTAATCAATTAACTCCAATCAATGCCTAGTAAACCCGCTCCAAATTGCTCCAAGATCGAACCCGATCTCACCATTGTCGTAGTGCCGCGTCTCTCTTTCTCTCGTTATTTTTCGTGAGTTATTTCCGGCCGTCACTTTATTTTATGCCCTCATAAAACACCCACAAACTTTTTGGGTATATATATATATAATATAATATATATTTAAGAGAGAAACCCTAGGCTTATTAACCATGGGACATAACTTAAAATTCAACTATTATTTTTTTTTATTTTCATCCCGAAAATAATGTTTAACTTGTGGGCTGGATCATAGTACATATTATGTACCCCACAAATCTCCCCCTTCAGCCCACCACGAGGAGGGAAAAACTCCACATCAAGCTATTTGGAGTCCATACCAGCAATCCTAGTGCACAACTCTACTTTGCCACTAGGAACCAAGCCATGTTCTTGTCAGTGTAAATCTTGTTCAGCATCATCAGCTTTTCTTCAATAACAGAACACAACCAATGATATCTGACATCAATATGCTTCGGGCAGGCATGGTACATGGAATTCTTACTCAGGTCCATTGCGCTCTGACTGTCACAGAATACCATATACTCTTTCTGTTTCAAACTCAACTCTTGAAGAAACCTCTTCATCCAAAACATTTCCTTCCCTGCTTCAACAGCAGCAATTTATTCAACTTCAGTAGTGGAGAGAGCAACACACTTTTGCAATCTGGACTGCCAAGGCACAGCCCCCCCTGCAAAAGTGAACAAATACCCCAAAGTAGATTTTCTACTGTCAAGACATCCTGCCATATCAAAATCAATATACCCTTCAAGAATCGGTCCCGAGCCTCCAAAACTCAAACACTGTTTTGAAGTACCCTGCAAATATCTGAAGATCCACTTCACTGCTTCCTAATGAGCTTTCCCTGGATTGGACAGAAACCTGCCCACAACACCTACGGCATGAGCAATATCTGGCCTAGTGCAAACCATAGCATACATCAAAGACCCAAAAGCAGAGGAGTAAGGAATAGATGACATCTCTTCTTTCTCTTTCTCGATCACAAGACAAGATTGTTTACTCAATTTAAAGTGTGAGGCACAAGGTGTGCTAACTGGTTTAGCACTCTTCATATTGAATCTTTCAAGCACCCGTTCAACATACTTGTCTTGTGACAACCACAACTTTCCAGCCTTTCTATCACGGGTAATCTCCATACCCAAAATCTAATTTGCTGGACCCAAGTCTTTCATTTCAAAAGACTTTGACAACTCCTCTATAAGTCTTCGAATCATGTCCGCATCTTGACCAACAATTAGCATGTCATCAACGTAAAGCAGTAAAATAATAAAATTACCTCCAGCGAATTCCTTATATACACACAATTATCTGCAGCTGTTTTCTTGTATCCTTGACCCACCATAAATGAGTCAAATTTCTTGTACCACTGTCTAAGAGCCTGTTTCAAACCATACAAGCTCTTCTTCAATCTGCAAACCAAGTGCTCTTTACCTTGAACTTCATATCCTTCCGGTTGCTTCATGTAGATCTCCTCTTGCAAGTCACCATGGAGAAATGCAATCTTCAAATCTAACTGTTCAAGCTCGAGATTCATACTAGCCGCCATACCTAGTACCACTCGAATGGAACTCATCTTCACAACTGAAGTGAAGATCTCATCAAAATCAATCCTTTTCTTTTTATTAAAGCCTTTCACCACTAAACGAACTTTATGTTTCACAATTTGATCACCATTCTTTTTCATCTTGAACACCCATTTATTCTGAAGTGCTTTTCTGCCTTTAGGAAGATTAACCAGCTCATAGGTTCCATTTTTCTCTAAAGAATTCATCTTCTCATCCATGGTTTTGACCCAGTTATCCTTATCCTCATGAATCTGCACCTATTCGTCGCTCTCTAGCTCCCTGTCATCAGTAAAACAAATATAATTAGAACTCGAATACCTCGTAGATGATCTACGCTCTCTATCAGATCTTCTCAACTGAGAGGGGTTGAGCCCCCCCGCTCAACACCATCTGTATCTAGAGCATCATCAACTGCAACTGGATCAGTGTCATTCTCGAGTTCTGTCCCATCATAAACCTGCTTTTCATCTGTGGCACCTGATGAAGATGAAATCGGTGTAGTATCAGCAATACCACTGGGAGCACGTGTAGTCTTCTCTAACTAGTCAAAATCAGCCATATTCTTATGTTCATGAAACACGACATCTCTGCTTCTCACGGTCCTTTTCTTCATGGGGTCCCATAATCTGTAACCGAACTCCTCATCACCATATCCTACAAATATGCGCAGAGTGGCTTTATTGTCAAGCTTGGATCTCTGTTCCTTTGGCACATGCATGAAGGCTTTGCATCCAGACACCTTCAAATGAGAATAAGAAATATCCTTCCTAGTCCAAACTCTCTCTGGAATGTCAAAATTCAGAGGAACATATAGACATCTTTTGATAATGTACACAGCAGTGTTCACAGCTTCACCCCAAAATGCCTTAGGCAGCTTCGACATTCTGAGTAAACATCTGGTTTTCTCCACAATGGTTCTATTCATCCTTTCTGCCACACCATTGTGCTGAGGAGTACCTAGTTCTGGTCCTTCAAGGTGAATCCTATGCTTCTTACAGTACCCTCTGAAATCTCGGCTGACGTACTCTCTCCCATTGTCAGTTCGGAGACACTTCAGCAACATCCCTGTCCATCTCTCCACCATGGCGTGAAATAGCTGAAAGACTTCAAATACCTGGCTTTTGGATCTCAACAAAAATACCCAAGTTTTTCGTGAAGCATCATCAATAAAAGTAACAAAATATCGATTTCCTCCTTGAGACTCCACCTCTATAGGACGACATATATCAGAATGTATTAATTCAAGCTTGTTTTGTTTTCGTTTCAACTTTTTTACCAAAACTGACTCTATATTGCTTACCTAACAAATAGTCATCACAAGGATTTAGTGACTTACCTTCAAGTGAAGGAATGAGGACTCTTTAGCCAATATCTACGATCCTTTCTCACTGGCATGAGCTAGTCGTTTGTGCCACAAATTCGGTGAAGTATCATCTTCGACTGCGTTCAATTCACCACCACACACTGTCACACGTGTCTTGTAGAATGAACAACAAAGCTGTCCTCTGGCTACTATCAGTGACCCCTTGGTAAGCTTCCATTTTTCATCACCCAGATGATGTGTATAATCTTCTTTGTCCAAAACATTCACAGAAATCATATTAAGGCGCAATTCGAGAATATTTCGCACATTTTTCAGAGTAACAGTGCAACCAGCACTAGTCTGTACACGGATATCCCCAATCCCAACGATCTTAGCAACACTACTGTTGCCCATTTTCACAGTACCAAAGTCACCTGCTTTGTACATAGAAAAATATTTTCTCTTGGGTACACAATGATAAGAAGCACCAGAATCCACAATCCACTCAACATCAGGATCACTTATATGATTGCACTCTCCCTGAGCACAAAGCAATGTTTCCTAGTGGTCACTATCATCATCTGTCACTGCAGCTGCAGTCTTTTTATTATCTGCCTTATTCTAACTCGTTTCACCTTTCTGTTCTTTCTTCAAAAGAAAACAATATCTTTTTAGGTGCCCAGTTTTATGACAATGCCAGCACTCTGGTCTATCTCCCATGGACTTAGATCTGACCACGCCCCTTTAGGCCCTCTACTCTTAGTTCTGCCTCGATTCTCGGCAACAAGTGTTTGTGCAGAATCAGCACCCATCTCTTTTCTTCTCATCTCCTCATTGAACAAGCAAACTTTTACGGTACGCAAAGCCAACTTTACATCAGGAGCTGAGTTACTAACAGTTACCACCAAGGTCTCCCAACTGTCAGGTAGAGAACTCAAAAGAAACAAAGCCTGCAACTCATCATCTAGAGCAATTTTCATAACAGTCAACTGGTTAATAACATCCTGAAATTCATTCAAGTGTTCGACCATTGATCGTCCCTCTTTCAATTTCAAGTCGACCAACTTCTTAATCAGGATAGCTTTATTTCGTGGAGTCTTTCTTTGATACCGACTCTCTAAACTTTTCCATAATGACTCGGCATTACTCTCTTGTGATATATGGTAAAAGATATTGAAATCTACCCATTGTCTAATTGTCCCCACAGTTTTTCTATTTAGTTTCTCCCATTCTTTAACTGACATTTTTTCCGGCCTAATACTATCACCCTCAATCGGGACATGTAAATCCTTACAATAAAGTAGGTCCTCCATTATTGGCTTCCAAATTGATTAATTTTCTCCGGTCAGTTTTATCATACCACTAGTACCATGCATTATTATTTATACTAATAATGAACCCTAGCTCTGATACCACTTTGTTGGGGTCTAGGCACCTAAACCCAATTCCGATTAACCACTCAAGCCAATATTAATGACAAATATAAATCACAAGGCACACCAATATCACCAAATATCAACGACGAAATAAATATGTGGAAATTAAAATCAACACCAGATATAACTTGGAAAACCTTCCAGAGTAGAGGAAAAAACTACGGGGCAAACTGACAGCAAAATTCAGTATAGAAAATAGCAATTACAACATTTATGGTTTCAAGATGTTTGCCCTAATTTGAAACCTACAAGCAAATTGAGCGATAAAAGAATTACTTCCCTAGGACCGAGAACACTTGACTCTCCCGATCAATTAACTCCAATCAATGCCTAATAAACCCGCTCCAAATTGCTCCAAGATCGAACTCGATCTCACTGCTGTCGTAGCGCCACGTCTCTCTTTCTCTTGTTATTTTTCGTGAGTTATTTCAAGCCGTCACTTTATTTTATGCCCTCATAGAACACCCACAAACTTTTTGGGTATATATATATATATAATATAATATATATTTAAGAGAGAAACACTAGACTTATTAATCATGGGCCATAACTTAAAATTCAAATATTATTTTTCTCTTATTTTCATCCCAAAAATAATGTTGAACTTGTGGGTTAGATCATAGCACATATTATGTACTCCACAATTCTGTTCATGTGTTTTCATATATTTTCTCGTTTAACAAATTTCCTATTTTTGTCGCTATAATTACTTCGATTTTTGTTCTTTCTTTATTGGTTTGCAACAAATTATTAAAAAAGAACATACAATGTATGCTTTTGTACTTCAAAAGTATGACCTGACTTGTCTATTTTATTTTCTTTTCTTGATAACTTTTCTAGTCTCTTATTGAAATATGGTGTTTCTATGATGAGAGTTTACCCATCTAATATTATATTGTTATATTGTTGATATGCCTAATTTTACTTTGCGTACTGCAATATCTACTATTTCAAATGCAAATGGGAGGTAAATTGATATGGAACATATACATAAAATTCGATTTGAACATGTCAAGAGAAGCAATTCAGAATCACTAAAGATTAGAGAAGAAATGCCAAGGTTTCTATTTGACGACAATCTGGAATGAATAACAACAATAGCTGCAACAAGTTTTGTAAGGCAAAAACTAACAGAATCCTCAAATAAAAATTATTAAAATAACATTGAAGCCCTAAAATATAAAATTACAAAATTGCCACTATACTATCAGTAATATATAAAAGTGGCCCAAGAACATGTGTACAAGCTGAATTTGGAAAATAGGTGAGGCCATGCAAACCACCTGGGTTTACATAGTTCATCCAAGGAGCTTTGTTTTGATATATAGTGAGCCCAATAATTCATTACGGACCAAAAGTTATGGCAATGTGGAGTCACTACTACAAATCAATGTTTTCGACGCACTCCTCAAGGGTTCTGATGATCTAATTGCTCCTTAAATGCTTCTGCTGTTAATCTTACATCGGAAATGTTTCTACCGATTTTTGTTAAATATATCATTGATTTTCATGTAATATGTACTAGTACTTAATATATTGAACATTTTAATATGTTGAACAATCAACAACACTATATTGGAAGGTTTTTCATTTTTCTGAGTCATGCACTGTATAATGGGATGACAATGTTTCATTACCATCTAATTAAGTTAGATAAGAATCTCCATTCAAATGGGCTCAACTAGATTCAAATAAAAATTGAGCTCGATTCACTCCCCTCGATAATGAGGTAGGCTGAATAAGACAAATGAATTGGATTAGACTCAATGACAAAAGTGAGTTCAATTAGCTTGGCTAGATAATGAGCTCGACTCACCTTCTTATTGAGTTTAACTCAGCTTGATCATGAGCTCGGCTTGGCTCAAAAATACGAATTCCTTACGGAAACTTCATATATGAGTTTAATTGCTCGTTCAAAAATCAGCTTGTATTCTATTGATTAACACCTATCAAATTCGGGCTCGGGGCTCGGCTCCTTTACTTCTCTGAATATATATTACGTATGAGTATAGGTGTATTCCATGTCCAATTGTAAGAATAATATTCTTTGCGCAATAATACCTCCTTTATCGGCGGTGGGTACTCTTTCTATGCCTCACTGCATTCTTAACTGACCCCTCCTTGAATTGGGCAGTCCCCATGCATTTGCCTCTTATTTCGGTTATGTCTTCGGTGCTAACCTACCTTTATCCATTCTCAATGCAAGGGGTCCCTCTAGACTTATAATATTATTATCATTGTATTTGTGCAATATCTTGTGAGCTCATCTCTATTAAAATTTTTGAAATGGAACTTTGTTAGGTTGTGTCTCAAATTCCTCGTATTTATGAGGGGCTTGCCGTGAGAACATCGATCGATCGGGGTATTGCTGATCGGTCGGGAAGTTCACAGAAAGCACGAGGCTGCAGAGAGCTCACTGGTCGATCAGGAAGTACCAATCGATCGGGACCCGATCTACACGCTATGATATGACGTGAGGGTTTCCGTATTAGGTATCCAATTAAAAAGCGAGCACCATCATTAGAGAGACAGAGGAAGTGAATTGTAATTCTTCCATTATTTCGATCAATAAAGATTCTCCATCTCCGCCCGTGGTTTTTCCTCCTCTCGATTGAAGAGGGGTTTCCACGTAAATCATTGTCTCCTTCGTTTGTTCTATTTTATCCTGTTATTTACTTCTCATATTTGTTATAGTATTTGAATCGAATCCTGTTCTTGGGTGTTATTTCCGCACAAGAAGGTAGTGTTTCCTTCTCAAATTGGTATCAGAGCTAGGTTATTTGATTTGGTACTATAACGTCCGTTGTGAAATCTGAAGTTGAGAACTTTGGTGGTCAAGGGAGTTTCAGTTTATGGCAAATTCGTATGAGGGGTCTCTTGACCCAGAGCGGATTGAAGAAAGCTTTGGATGGGAAAGAGAAGAAGCCAGAGAGTTTTTCAGAAGGACAATGGGAGGAGTTAGATGAAAAGGCTCTAACCGCTATTCAGATGTGTCTTACGGATGATGTTTTGACAGAAGTTTTGGAAGTGAAAACCGCTAAGGAGTTGTGGAACAAATTGCAGAAGGTGTTCTGCATTAAGTCTGTCTCCAACAAAATTGCAGTCAAGCGCCAGTTGTTCACCTTTCGTATGTCAGAAGGTACGTCACTTAAGAATTATATTAATGAATTTAACTCTATTATTCAAGAGTTAAAGGAGCTTGATGATGCTCCTAAAGATGAAGATCAGGTTATATTGTTGTTGTGTTCCCTCTCTACCTCTTATAAAGGCTTTGTTGAAAGCATGATTTATGGTGGCAGAAAATCTATCACAGTTGATGAGGTTAAGAAAAACTTATTGAGTAAAGAACGAGTAGATAAGGAGTTGTCTAACTCCATTCATGACTCATGAAGTGCTTTATTTGTGAGAGGAAGAGCTAAAACAAGAATCTGATAATGGTTGAAATAAGTCTAGGTCTAAGTCTGGACATAAAGACATATCCTATAATTACTGTTATGAGAAAGGGAACATTAAGAGAAACTGTTATAAGCTTGAGGGAAAACTAAAAACTGATAACAGAAAAGACTAGAAAAGAAATGACAAACCCGCAGAAGCTAGTGTACTTGAAGATGAGACTGATGTTGATATTCTGTTAGTGACCGAAATTTCAGTCTAGATCTAAAGATAATTGGATTCTGGATTCAGGTTGCTCCTATCATGTTTGTCCCAATAGAGACTGGTTCACCACATATGAGTCAATTCAAGGTGGAGTTGTTCTAATGGGTAATGATGTAGCATGCAAAGTTTTGGGTACAGGAACAATTCAAGTTAAGATGTTTGATGGCACTGTTCGGATTTTGGTGATGTTCGTCACGTTCCAGATTTAAAGAAGAATCTTATCTCTTAAGGTACCCTTGATTGTCATGGGTACAAGTACACAGCTGAAAGTAAAGTGATGAAGGTCAGTAAGGATGCATTGATTGTGATAAAAGGTAGACGAGTAGGAACTCTGTATGAACTTATTGGTTCCACAGTGACAGGATCAATAGCTGTTTCTTCATCATCTATGATAGGTCCAGATATCACTAAGTTATGGCACATAAGGCTTGGCCATATGGGTGATAAGGGGTTGTCTAAGCTTAGTAAAAGGGGCTTCTTATGTGGTCAGTCTACAGGATTGATTGAATTCTGTGAGCATTGCATTTATGGGAAGCAGAAGAGAGTCAACTTCAAATAGACAGTGCATAAGACTAAGTGGACATTAGATTACATCCATTCAGATTTATGGGGACCTTCCAGAGTTGCTTCCAAAGGTGGTTCTAGGTACCTTCTAACGTTTACTGATGATTTTTTCAGGAAAGTTTGGGTGTACTTCTTAAAGCAGAAGAATGAAGTGTATGACACTTTCAAGAAATGGAAGGCTTTACTTGAGAAGCAGACAGGGAAGTAGATTAAGAGGTTGAGGACAGACAATGGTCTTGAATATGTTGAGGGTGACTTCACCAAATTCTGTGAATATCAAGCATTGTCAAGCATAGGACTTGCACAGATACACCTCAGCAAAATGGAGTTACAGAAAGACTAAATAGAACGTTGCTAGAAAAATCTCGTTGTAGGCTTTCGAATACAGGTTTGGGCAGAGAATTTTGGGCAGAGGTAGTGAACATCGCATGTCACTTGGTGAACCGTTCACCTCATTCGTCTCTTCAAATGAAGACTCCAGAAGAGGTATGGTCTAGATCTTCTGCAGATTATTCTCATTTAAGAATTTTCAGTTGCCCTCCTTACACTTATGTTAATGAAGGAAAGCTTGAGCCTAGAGCCAAGAAGTGTGTCTTTCATGGTTACACTTCAGGTGTAAAGGGATTTTGTTTATGGGATTCTAATTCTCATAAATTTATGACGAGTAGAGATGTCATATTCAATGAGTCTTCATTACTCCATCCACAGAAGAAGTCTTCTGTTATTTGTGATTCTAATCAGGTGTAGATACCAGAGATAGTTTAGATACAGTTGGGTAGTCCTATTTAGCAGCAGAATGAATCCACATAAAGTATACAGGCACCTCCATTATAGATTTCTGAAAGAAATGAATTGGTTGAAACAAATCCGCAGGTGGAGTAGTATACTATAGCCAGTGGAAGACAGAAGAGACAAGCCAAAGAACCACAGCGTTATGGTTACGAAGAGATCGTAGCTTATGCTCTTTCTGTGGCTGAGACTATGGAAGATAGTAAACCTTCCACTTATTCAGAAGCTGTGTCTAAAGCTGATTCAGAAAAGTGGTTGATGGCAATGCACGAAGAGATGGAATCTTTGCAGAAGAACCAGACTTGGCAGCTTGTTAAGCCTCAAACAGGGAAGAGGATCATTGGTTAAAAATGGGTCTTCAAAAGAAAAGAAGGCATTCCAGGAGTTGAAGATGCCAGGTATAAGGCTCGATTGGTAGCCAAAGGTTACAGTCAGGTACATAGTATTGATTTTCAAGATATCTTTTCACCTATTGTTAGACATACTTCCATTCGAGCACTTCTTACTTTAGTAGTCATGCATGATTTAGAGTTACAGCAGTTTGATATGAAAATTGCATTTCTGCATGGTGAGCTAAAAAAGAGTATTTACATGCATCAGCTTAAAGGCTTTATTGTTGAAGGAAGAGAAGACCATGTTTGTTTGTTGAAGAGATCCCTTTATAGTTTAAGGCAATCTCCAAGACAACGGTACAGAGATTTGATCAGTTTATGACCAGTCATGGGTTCTTCAGGAGTAAATATGACAGTTGTGTCTATTTCAGACAAACTAGTATAGGTTCATTCATTTATCTTCTGTTATATGTTGATGACATGTTGATTTTAGTTAAAGATATGTCTGAGATCGACAAGCTGAAAGCTATGTTCAAGAGTGAATTCGAGATGGAAGATTTAGGAGCAGCCAAGAAGATACTCGGTATAGAAATCAAGAGGGACCGAAAAGTAAGAAAGTTATACTTGTCTTAGGAGAAGTATATTGAGAAGGTTCTAGATTGTTTTCATATGAAAGATGCTAAACTAGTTAGCACTCCTTTGGAAGCTCATTTCAAGCTTTCAGCATTAGCTTCGCCACAGATAGATGAAGAGATCCGAGAGATGTCACATGTCCCGTATTCTAGTGCAACTGGTAGCATCATGTATGCCATGGTGTGCACACATCCAGATATCGCACATGCTGTTAACAAGATGAGCAGATATATGACAATTCCAGGTAAAGAGCATTGGCAAGTTATTAAATGGATTATCAAGTATTTACATGGCACTTCTGATAGATGTTTGGAGTTTGGGAGGAGTAAAAGTTGTTTAGCTGGTTATGTCGATTCAGACTATGGTGGTGACCTTGATAAGAGGAAGTCTACCTCAGGTTATGTCTTTTGCCTTGGTAAATGTGCTATAAGTTGGAGAGTTTGTTTATAGTCAGTTACAATATAATCAACTACAGAGGCAGAGTATATAGCAGTGACAGAAGCGTTTAAAGAAGCTGTGTGGTTGAGGGGCTTAATCAGTGAGATTAGTGTTGATCAGCGTACAGTTGTAGTTTATTGTAATAGTAAGTCAGCAATTCATCTAGTCAAGGATCAGATGACCCATCATGACTGGACAAAGTATATAGATGTTAAACATCATTTCATTAGGGATCTGATTGAAGAGGGCAAGGTTAAATTGAAGAAAATTGGAACAACTGATAATCTCGCTGATATGTTCACTAAAGTCCTACCTAGCAATAAGTTCGAGCATTGCTTGGATTTGGTTGGGTTTTGTGTTTTGTTGAGATAAGTCCGATCGGAATATTTTGTGAAAAAGGTGCAGAAGTTCTTTTGTTTGAAATTTGATCCAAGGTAGAAATTTGTTAGATTGTGTCTCAAATTCCTTATAGTTATGAGGGCCTTGCAGTGAGAACATCGATTGATCGGGGGTATTGGCGATCGGTCGGGACGTGCGCAGAAAGCACGAGGCAGAGAGCTCGCCTATCGATTGGGAAGTACTGATCGATCGGAGAGCCGATCAATCAAGAGATGCCGATCAATCGAGACCCGATCTACACGCTACGTATAAATATGACGTGAGGGTTTCCGTATTAGGTATCCAATTAAAAAGTGAGCGCCATCATTAGAGTGAGAGGAAGTTAATTGTAATTCTTCCAATATTTCGATCAATAAAGATTATCCTTCTCTGCCGGTGGTTTTTTCCCTTCTTGATTGAAAAGGAGTTTGCACGTAAATTATTGTCTCCTTCGTTTGTTCTCTTTTATTCTGTTATTTACTTCTTATATTTATTATAGTATTTGAATCGAATCTTATTCTTGGGTGTTATTTCAGCAGTTAGTATTACCTTCTCAAACTTTTTATTTTAACTATGCACTCTTTTAATCTTATGCCCCATATCCTGAGTGAAAATTGCTACTCCTTGGTGTTGGAGAATTTCAAGCTTGAAAATTTCATAACATTCAATTTATTTCTATGTATGGCATTATGAGTATGGGATTCTACATGTAAGTCTATAACGAAAGAGTCACATTTTATTTGATAATTAAAATACAAGCTCCAAAGACATCAACACTGTGAGGTAGGGTTCAAAGTCAAATAACAAACAACAAAAGTAGACCACCACCTACGCAAAACAAAACCACCCAGGACCGAAAAAGGCCAACCAAAAAACACACTACAAAAAGTAAAAGCAACAAAGCACCAATACACAAATAATAAACTACCTACGTTCTAAATTCACATTGTGGACAAAAATAGATCTTAATATAAATAACTAAAAGATTTCATAAAATTAAGTATATTATTAATCTTACAGTAGAGAACTTACATATTCAAGAAGAATCCCAAAAGAACAAACAAAGAAAGGAAAGCAACAATGGAAGGCAACAGAGGAATATGACTGTTTTACTCAATCCCGGAAATTTAAAAAAAAAAAAAGAAAAAGAAAAAAGGGGCCTTTTATAGGCAAATTAGGAGACAAAAGTCAGTTAGAGCTAGTGGCGGCTATCCCTAGTCATGCAACAAAAAGATCAGCGCAGGCCCAAACCCAGCAAATTTCCAGCCCAGCTTCGACCCTATAAATAAAAACAAGAATAATATTAAGTCATAAAGTCTAATAATAATCACAACAAAGTATTCCTATTGCTATCAATTTATTTTACAATGCAACCTCGCATCTTATAAGTGTTTCATACTTCGATTCCCATGATTAAGATAGTAACACGGTGAAATTTCACATGAAAAAATTCGGAAAAACAATTATTTAAAATAGTATAATACCAAAGAGATTCCCTAACTATTGACGAATATCACAGTGAACCTCAACTTCAAATTTTATCAAACACACTCTCAAAATATTGGTCAAAATTAATATGACCTCCGCAACTTCTAATTTCATAAAAAATACCCCCGAACTATAAACTAAATTAATTTGACCCCCTAACATTTAATTTATTCAAAGGCACCCCCAAACTAATAAATTTGACTCCAACTTTTAACTTTTGAAAAAAGGTTTAAAATAATTTATTTAAAGATCTAATTTATAGATAAAATATCATGATAAACAATTACTAAATTCATCATCATCATCAACATACTCAGTGCCTTAATGGCTCCCGCTTGCGTAAGGTCTGGGAGGGGCAGGATATACGCAGGCTTACCTCCTCAGGGTAAGACCCTGACGAGAGACTATTTTCGAGGACGATAAGCGATTGCTAAATTATAAAAAATAATATAAAATTATTTATTATTTTACAATATATATATATATATATATAAATTAAATATATTTTTAATAATTAAAATTTTACTTAAAAAAGAATTTGAACCGTCATCAACTTGTGGAGCATCCAGTCTAAAAAATATAGGGTTATTTATGTTAGGAACATATTTCAAAACTCTTGCATACATCAGGTGCACCAAAAAAACACTTTAAAGTTCTAAATTTTAGATATAAATCCCTAACCTAATTAAACTACTTAATTAGATCTAGATCTTGTTCTAATAGGTTCATAATATGACAAATGAAAACATAGAATGAAACAAGTATAGTATGTAGAATAAACGAAATAAAGAAAAATAAATTAAATGTCATATATTTAATTAGACATACCGAAAATGCGAATCTCAACTCTGACTTAAAGATCTGAAATTAGAAAAATATTTCTTGACACCGCAAGGTTTTTTTCGCAATGACTTCTTCTAGTACCGGGAGTGTGGGATCCCAACTATATTTAACTTAGAAAAATTTTCAAAACAAAATCTTTCCTTACAATCTTTTTGAAAAATAATTTTTCTAAAATATTATGCTAAATAATAAATTTAAAAAACCTTAAAATACTTTTAAAATTTTCATCTTGCGAGAAAGCCAACTTCCAAAACCCTAGCTCATACTTTTCCATGATAAATCGCGTGTTTAAAGTAGCAAAATACCCCCTACTGCTAACGTGTTCAAAACGCATTTAAACCCTGTCACTAACGTCATCGTGACGTTAGTGATAGAAGCCTATTCCAGGCAGAGGCAGGCGCGTTCTAGTCATGGATTTGGATCCCTGCGCGTGCGTTGCACCCATGGAGCTTAGATACTGCGCTTTTCATTTTTTTTCTTTTTATTTTTTTGAAACATAATATTTATTATATTATAGATTCATCTCATGAATATTTATTTAGCACAATAATTTATTTATCTCATAAATAAATAATTCGTCTCATGAATTCATTTTTAAATATTTTTAAATGACGCTTAAATTGAGACTTGCGAATGAATCTCAGGGACACTCTAACTCTAGCTTCAAATGTGTCAAATTAGATTATCATCTTATAATAACAATCGATTACCATTTAACAACACTTAATTCTACTAAATAAATGTTGTTGCACCATAGAATTAAATATATTCACTCAAAAATTTTTCCAATGACATTTATTGTGACAATCAACCACTCCATTAGATATCCGTGAGCAAAAGTAACTTTAACCAGTATCATTGCTTTTCTCACATTTTTCGCCATAGTTTCTGACTTGCCCTTCTCGAACAATTCAATAATACGAAAATAATTTCTGTACTAATCCAAACGTCAAACATATGGAATACTTTAGTCAAAGATTCTAGAATATGTTCTTATGCTTGCGAATCAATTAAGGGGACATCTCTATCTCGTTAAAGACCATAGATTCCATGTAAAACAACTGTTCCCGCTACACTTCATGCAGTTACCTAGCACACGTAAGATTTAAGTAAACGTGTTGTGACTAATCTTTTTAGCACATCAAAGCAGCAAACAGTCTATGCACGAGTTCTGACTATTTTCTGGATTTAGAGTTATCATCCTACAGGATTAAATATTTCTGATAGCAGTTAAAGAAACAACTAATTCATGTGAACCTGCTCAGTATTCCAATCATATAGATTACACTAATATAATATTTTTGGATCTCTATCCATATGACCAAGACAAGTCATCTAAAGTATTATATTACAGTCTTATCAGACAAGTTGTCCAAACTTATCACTGGCTACGAACATATAATTTGACAATATATCACTAATTTGATTTAAGTCTATATGTGGCTTAATCTCATTGACCACTTAAACCAAACCTGATATGTCAGCTTGGACTATGTCCATCGCATGGAACGTTTTAGAAAATAATCACACGCATATTTCACTCATAAGACATAATCAGACAATAAATAAATAAAATAATTTTATTTATTAAATATTAAAAACTAACTAATTTGGTTTTTTTTTGGGCACTAATTCTAATAATCTTCCACTTGTCCTCAACACTTTAGCCTTGTATTGCATAACTCTCTTCTAGGGATCTATCAATTCTTTGACTACAAACTTTAACCAATATTGATATGTCAGTGTCTCATTCCTTTGCTCATAAGTTTTAATCTACAAGGAACCTTCTGAGTCAAATAGTCTACTCAACAACTCCACAGCTATCAAGTACCCAACTTACGTAGTTAAATAAGTAATATAAGATTGCTTCATCCTTCACCATCTAATGGCTCCCTCTTCAAGCGTAAACAATAATTCTAACAGCAAAAATCTAAGCTTCCTTTTAAAGTAAACGACCCATGATAAACTCAACATTCTTTCTTTTGAATCTTGCATAAGCATGATCCTAAAACATAGTGTGCTCATCTTAGATCTTTCATGTTTCAATAATTAGTCAATCAAATCTTAACATCTCATTACAATTCTACACCATTCTTAATGAGTAGAATCCCATCTATATACAACATTTAGAAAATCTTTACTTTCTTGTTATGTCACTCGTATGCTCATGGTTCACCAACCATTTATTCTAATAACTAAGACTTGATAATCGTCATCAAATCTACTATTCAATGAACAAGAGACTTATTTAAGCCTACCAATATACTTCCTCGGTTTGCATACTATATGCTCTGGACATTTGGTGACAAACTTGTGCAATTGTATCATATAAATAAGCTTTCAAGATGACCATTCAGAAAATGTCCTCGTTTACTCTGGCTAGAAGGTTTCATCAAAGATGATTCCTTCCTTTATGGTATAACCCACTGCCATCAATCTAGCATATAAGGTCTCACCCTTCTCATCCAATGAAATCTTTATATTTGTAGATCCATTCAGATCCAATTTAATGGACTTAATGCCTATCGATGCCTCTACAAGTTCCCAGACTTTGTTAAAATACAATTACTTTAACTTAAATTTTATTGGCCTGACTAATTAGTTTGCATCTTTATACTTAAGATTTTTATTGAAGTCTAAAGGATCAAAATCACCATCATACTTAACCGTTAAGACTGAAGATATGAATCTGTCAGGTGATCCCGACCATCCTCCCACTACACCAAAGCTCCCATATACTTAGTGTGATAATAACCTAGTTGAAGATATATCTAATGCATCATTTACACTATAAGTTGTATCCACCTGTAAAGCTATCTAATGTACTTTTAGAACACTTTCTAAAATCTCTAACATAACAAACCTTTTGATATGCGGATGTGGCTCATCATATGAATCTTATCATATTCAATAACACATAATTGATCCTTTCTCCATCA
This sequence comes from Simmondsia chinensis, assembly GCA_018398585.1. Taxonomy (NCBI): domain Eukaryota; kingdom Viridiplantae; phylum Streptophyta; class Magnoliopsida; order Caryophyllales; family Simmondsiaceae; genus Simmondsia; species Simmondsia chinensis. The sequence continues at coordinate 26,718,049 of JAGTTD010000010.1, read as the reverse complement.
CTTTGTATTAAGGAAAAATAAGAATTCTTTTGAAATTACCACTTTGATCTAATCAAAGTGACTTGATATAATTACGTAATTGATCCTAAATTTAGTCTTTAATTCTTTAAACATTTTGAAGGATTCAAAACTTCAGTCTTCATAGATATTTTCTTATATCAACTAACTAAGTAATCATTCATCAATATTTTATGAAATACTCATGGCTTCCATTCACTTGAACTTTTCGCGGTCCATTAACATTTTATAAACAAGTTCTAGCTTAATGGTTTTATTGATTTTAGTCTTAAAGGTTCTTTTAGTCACCATTAACTCAAACATGATTCTCATACCGGTTATCATTTTATAGTACTTATGATCCCATAAGACAAATCAAATAGTTTTGAACCATATTAGATTAACGTGACCTAAGATCAAGTGCCACTTAAAAGCTATATGGACTTCATGAGACTCTTCTTTTATATGGTGACACGGCTTACCTTGTATTGGATGAATAAATTGCCATTAACATAGTTTTGATAAAAAATAAGTCAACTATCTACCAATATACCTTTTAAATAAACAGTTTACATGCTTAATATCATCTATTTTATATAAAAATAACTAAAAGACTATTTTGAAACAAATATTATGTAAAATTAAATTTCTAAAGAAATTAGTACATCAAGATAGTTATTTAGAACCAGAACTACATTCATTAACTTAAATTACTATCTCTTGGCGCCCTTAATGAAAGCCCACTCACAAGGACACAGATGAGCTATCTACTAATCACAATTAGAGGAGACGGAATATCGATTACCTTGTCTTATTGGCTTTCTAGTCTTGACAACAATAGTATATAAGTGCCTGGATAATTCCTTTTAAAAACTAATGTCTAGTGTTTTTTTTTTTTTGTTTTTTTTTTTTGGTTAAAGAAACAAAACTATTTTGACTTATGTTTTATTTTACCCTCTTGAGGTTCCCAATTCTTTAGATAGATGTTGCCACTAAGTGAACTCTTCCCTTAGTTCTCATGACACTTTTTCTCAAACTCTACTTTCATCAGTTCAGACAACAAGCAATCGCTATTACTCAATATATCCAGCCTAAATCGATTGCAACACCTTGATAGGCGAGTCAAGATCATATCTAGTTGAGATTGGCCATCAATATTTGCATCAAGGATTCCAGTTCAATTACATAAGCCTTCATCATATGACAAGCTTTTAAATTGAACTTTCTTGATACAGCCATGTGTCGATCATCTTTCTCATAAGCTAGTCTCGTGCTACAGGTTCTCTAACCAAACACTTCTTTCAAGTATCTGATCATCTCTACTATAGTCAGCAAGTCAAGTATCTTATTGAAGAATACATTTGACACCTGATGTCCAAATGTTGCACCCGACTAACTCATTTATCTAGTTTAACGTTCCTAGCATTCTTTTTGACTTAGTAGAGATATTAGTAGCGAACTAGATAACTTTGAGCATCTACTAGTTCTCCACATGTACTAAGACATACTAAATTACCCCATTTATGACAGAATAGACAAATAACATATAATCAGTACTGATCACAATGTATAACATAACAATCAGTCTAAAATCAAAACTGTAAACAAGTCATAGAACATATATGATTACTTTTCTTTCTTTTAGTAAACAATCAAAGTTCAGAGCTCACAATCCAACACTTATATATATGCCGTGGTGACCCAACCGGGCTACCCAAAACTCCCCGTCTGCGAGGCCGAATTGATATATCAGAAGGGTGAGAACTCTTCTCAATAAATATGTTTTCTTACTAAATATATTTAATACACCACTCTTCCTTCAACCTCTAAGGTCATATAACAAAGCTCCTTGAGGAGGCTAATACGCACCCTTGTCAATTGTGTACTGCTACCTCGACATCTATAAAAGTCCACGAAGTACTCCACGTCAGCGTGCCCGTACCCACTTTTCCTGCACTTTAGTCTATCTCCAAGAGACCTAACCTAGTATTTTGCAAATGCGCACAGGGAGTAGCACCCCCCTACTATATTGCTAAACCAGTAAGAGAGGCCATAAGCATTCACTTATAAGCTCGCTCCCACTCGATATTTTGAATCTTATGAACCTTTTAAAAATTTTAGCAAACAAATAAAGCATGGAATCCACCTAACCATTCTTTGTGTGCGTGCAACGATGAGCTAACCAATCTACCCATTACTCCATGGGAATGGGGCGCAACAAGTTATCAGTAAACGGAGAACTATTCACAATTTATATATTTTCTAAACATAATTAACTCACCATTTCTTCCTTGGCCACCAAGACAGTATCACAATGCTTCCTAAGAGACTAACATACTACCCTAGTCAAGTGTATACAATTGCCCAGATATTAGTACAAGTAAATAATATACTCCGCGTCAGTGTGGCCGCAACTGCTTTCCCGTACCTATCCTAAAAAAGTGTAACCTTGTATTCCATGAACAAATACCCTTCTCGGAGAGTAGCACCCATCCACTATAGTATTAGACCGACAATAGAGAAGCAACTCTTGTACCCCATTTCCATTTAAAATTTTCAATAGCAGATCTTTCTTTTAAATTTGATTATCTCAAAATTAGTTTTACAATTACATTCTAAATTTTATTTAACCATTAAATAAAACCATAATTATATTAGTTTTCTTTAATTATTCAACTTATGTAATCTAATCTTATTAGAAAAATTTTGAGAATTTTTCATTCAAATAATTCAACTATTGAATTATCTAATCATATTAGATCTATTTGGAAAAAAAAATTTCACTTGACGGAATTAAATATTTCACCAAGTTATCTAGTGTTATAACTTTATTCACATTGTACATAATATTTAACTTATTTAAATAATATTAAACATGTGAAATAAAATTTAATAAATGTCATGTTCTGAAACAATTTGAACTAAAGATTTTTCTAAACACATTTAAAAAAAATATTCTAATAATCTAAATTAGAATCTCATTCTAATTAGTTATTTATTTATGTAAATTATTTTTTATTAAAAATAATAAAAATTGATGATCTGACCCGATGGGTCAAGTCACCTTCTAGATTGCCCAATGCGTAGCGCTAGGCAATACATTATATATTTTTTGTTTAAACTAATTATATAATTAATTAATTAAAATGATGTTAATTTCATTAGATTGTAAACTGGACATCTAATCTTATTAGATATTTTTTTGTTTTGGATTGTCATAAAATATTCAACTCGATTTAAAAATACGCAACTAGATTGAATCATGACTTATCTAAACTGTTAAACAATTTAAAACTTTAATAAACTTTTAATACAACAACAACAATAACAAATCCAGTGCCTCCAAGGGCTCCCGCCTAAGCATAGTCTGGGAGGGGTAGATGTACGAAGCCTTCCCCCTTCAGGGAGCTACCCTAAAGAGAGGCTGTTTCTGAGGACCCCCAACCTAAGGAGCAGGTCCGCCGTACAAAGCAATTGACCTGGTAGCATGGAATTGTTTTTAAACTCTCTTAATCTTGTTATTAAACTCTTTAACAACAATATTCAGAATTGTTTTTTTTTCTTTTAATAAAGTTCTCAATTTCATAATTTCATAATTCTACATACTCCAATTTTATAGTTGATATTTTTATTGTCAATTGTTAAAACATTCAAAGTTGGCTTTGGTACCAATTGTTGGGAACATATTTCAAAAACATTCCCTAGAGCGGGCGCAGCAAAAAAAAACTAATTTTAAAATTCTTAATTTAAATTTAAAACTCTAACCTAATTAAACTATTTAATTATATCTAAATCTTACTCTAATAGTTTCATAATATGACAAATGAAAACATTGAATAGAACAAGCATAGCATGTAGAATGAAGAAAATAAAGAAAAATAAAATAATTATCATATATTTAATTAGACATACCTAAAACGTGAATTCTAACTCCAACTTGAAGATCTCAAATTAAAAAAAATTTCTTGACGCCTCAAGGTCTTCTTCGTAGTGACATCTTGTAGCACAGGTAGTGTGGGCTCCCAAAAATATTTAACTCAGAAAAATTTCGGAACAAAATCTTTCTTTACAATTTTTACATAAAATAATTTTTTTACAAAAATTATGCTAAATAATAAATTTAAAAAAACCCTTAAAATAATCTTAGGGTTTATGTTATAGGAGAAAACCAAATTCCAAACCCTTAGCTCACATTTTCAACGATAAATCGCGTGTTTAAATAAGCAAAATACCCCCTGCTACTGACATGCTCAAAATGCGTTTAAACCCCATCGTTGATGTCATCATTACATCAGCGACATGCAATCTATTCCATGCAGAGTTGGGTGCGTCCCTTCCACTCACGGATTTGGATCCCCACACGTGCGTCGCACCAGCTAGGCTGAGATACTAAGCTTTTTCACTTTTTCATTGAATGAATCTTCAAGTACATGAATGAGGCTCATTTATACTCTAATTGCAAATGGGAAGTTAAAACAAAGAAAAAACAAGCTAAAGCATTACAAACAATTATTCCCGCAAAAACAACCCGATTGGCTAACAACTTTTCCCACTAAAAACTGAATTTAAATTCAAATGAGAGTTTAACATCAAAAATCAACTAAATTGCATCAGGATCCTTCACAGTTATGACAATACCCTCTCCTCCAAATCATTCTTGTCCCAAGAATGAAGAAGTAGGGAATTTACTGCGTAAGAACTGCCATTTCTCCCAGCTGGTTTGTGTTGAGTCCAAATTGGTCCATTGCACCGGAATTTCCTTCCCAGTTTTGTTTTGCTGCTGTACCAAGCGAGAGTCCAGAATTGCTACAGGAGCCTGTATCAAAGTCCCACCTTGTGCTGCTGCAGGAGGCTGCTTAGAACACTCTTTCCCTTCTTCCTTATGTTTCTTTAAAAGTGAGATATGAAAAACAAGATGCACAAAGGAATGGGGTGGTAGCTCTAATCGATAAGCTACATTTCCCACTTTCTCTAATACCTAGTAAGGACCGAAGAATCAAGCCCCTAACTTCACATTCTTGCGAACTGCATTGGACGACTGCCTATAAGGTTAGGCCTTAAGATATACCAAGTCTCCAACTGCAAAGGATCTATCAGAATGTTTCTCATCAGCATATAACTCCATTCTTGATTGGGTAAGCTGCAGATTGTCTTTCAATTGCTGAATCAACTGCCTCCTTTGTTCAAGAAGATAATTAACCTCTATCACATGAGATGTCAAATCTTGTAGCACCATGGGGGAAGGAGGATCGTACCCATATAAGGCCTTAAAAGGAGTAGTCCAAATAGCTGAATCGAAGTGAGTATTATACCAGAATTCTGTTAAAGATAACCAATGGGAGTAGTGCTTAGGATAGGTGAAAGTCATACTTCTAAGATATTGTTCCACACACAGATTCACCCCCTCTGTTTGCCCCTCAGATTGAGGATGATAGAAGGAACTACGAGCAAGCGTAGAGCCCATCAATAAAAACAACTCCTTCCAGAATTGGCAAGTGAACATCCTGTCTCTACTAGATACAATGGATTGAGGCAATCCATGCAATTTGTAGATGTTATCAAGGAACATCCTGGCCAATTTTTCAGCTGAGATGGGGTGATTCAAGGCAATGGAGTGGCTGAATTTAGTAAATCGATCCACAATGACCCAGATTACTTCCTTGCCTTCAGCCTTTAGCAAACCATCCATGAAGTCCATGCTTATATACTGCATGGCTCTATCAGGAATTGGCAGGGGCTGAAGGAGGCCAGGATACTGAACATGCTCATATTTGGCCCTTTGACAGACATCACAACTTTGCACAAACTCTTCTACTCCCTTCTTAGCTCCAACCCAACAAAAACACTGCTTCAATCTCTTATAAGTGCCCTCTATACTAGAGTGACCACCCCAAGTAGCAGCATGAAAGGCCTGAATGATCTGTCTTCTCAATTCAGTAGAAGCTCCTATGTAGATCTTCCCTTTAATTCTAACAATTCCATTCAAAACAGTGACTTCAGCTGCTAAATTGGATGAATTGCTTGCACTGTAGGCTGTAATGGAGTTTAAAGCAAACTTATCCCCTTTATATGACTTGTAAATCTCTTCCATCGAGTCAGGTAATACACAAGAGATGGCTGAGCAAGAAGCAGACTCCCCTTCTTCCATCCTCCGAGAAAGAGAATCATCAACAATGTTCTCTTTCCCTTTGCGATACTCAATAGAATAACTCAGCCCCAACATGCTCACGAGTCCCTTCCTCTGCGCTCTTATGGTAATCTTCTGCTCCAAGAGATATTTCATATTCCAGTGATCAGTTCTGATGATGAAATGATGCCTTTCGAGGTAATGTCTCCGCTTCAAGACTGTTAACAGGATAGCCAAATATCGTTTCTCATAAATCGAGAGTTACTAATTTCTTAGATTGAGACCTTTGTTGAGGAAGGCTATTGGCCTGCCTTGTTGAGAGAGCATTGCTCCAATTCCCAAGCTGCTGGAATCAGTCTCTAGTATAAAGGGTTTCCCAAGGTCTTGCATAACTAGAACAGGTGCAGAACACATAGCTATTTTGAGGCCTTTAAAAGCCTCTTGAACCACAACAGACCACTTGAATGCATCTTTCTTTAGAAGATTAATAAGGGGCGTGGCTAGCACTCCAAACCCAGCAATAAACTTCCTGTATTATTCTGATAATCCCAAGAAACCCCTTAGCTACTTAAGGTTTTTGGGAATAGGCCACTCCTTCATTACTTGTATCTTATTAGGATTTGTGGCTACACCTTCTTTAGAGACTATGTGACCCAAGTATTTCACTTGGGTTTGAGCAAAAGAACACTTGGCAAGCTTAGCATACAGCTTATTCTTGCACACGATCTGAAATAATTGTCTCAAATGTCTGATATATTCTTCCATGGAGGGGGCCATAAACCAGAATATCATCTAAAAATACTAGCACAAATTTCCTCAATTGATCTTTAAACACATGATTCATTAATGCTTGGAATGTTGCAGGAGCATTAGTCAAGCCAAAAGGTATGACCACAAACTCATAATGGCGCTGGTGTGTCCTAAAGGTAGTTCTATGAATGTCTTAATCCAACACTAGAATCTAGTGATAACCTTGCCTTAAGTCTAGCTTTGAATAATACTGTGAACCTCTCAATTCAGCAAGCAGATCATCAATAACAGGAATTGGAAACTTATCCTTAATGGTGAGGAGTTTAGCTGCCTGTAATCCACACACATTAGGAAGAACCATCCTTCTTCTTGACAAGAATCACCGGAGAAGCAAATGGGCTATGGCTATGACAAATGAAGTTAGTCTGTAACAGCTCTTCAACTTACCTCTCAATCTCACTCTTCTGAGAGTGAGGGTATTTGTAGGGCCATAAATTCACAGGATTGGAGAGACGCCTTGAGAGGAATGGCATGATCCAACATCCTCTTAGAAGGCAAGGCATATGGTTGAGCAAACACATCTTCATACTCAAGCAGTAGCTGTTCAATGAGAGGATCTGAAGTCTTGTGTGAAGTAGCAGCTCCAACAGTAATTGAGAACAGCTGACCAATCCACTAGCACCTTCCTTTGTTGACAAGCTTCTCTAGTTGCTTCCCTTTCATTATCTGGAGCTGCCCCTTCTCCATAATGTCTTGCAAAATCACCTTCTGTCCATCCCTTTCAAAAGATACTGATAGCTGAGCGCATTCAAAGATCAAAGGGTTGATGGTTTTCATCCAATCAACTCCAAGGACCGTGTCACAACCACCTAGCTTCAAAACACTGAAATCATACTCAAACTGGTGCCCTTGCATTCTCCAACAGAATCCTTTGCACTTCATATGTGTGATCATCGAATTACCATCAACCATTGTAACAGCTAGGGGACTGGTTTTTATCATTTCATGCCCAACCTGCTTCACAACTTTAGGATCCATGAAGCTATATGTACTGCCACTATCGATTAAGATCAACATATGTTTATGTCCTGTTTCTTCTTTGATTCTAATCATGTTGTGAGAGCCATTATCAGTAAGAGCTTTAACAGAGATCTCTATTTCATCACTCTTATATTCTGCCGTATCTTCCTCCTCTAATTCTTCAGAAATCTCCTCTAACACCTAATCTTCAATATCCTTACTAGCTTTCGCTCCAGTCACAGCCATTAACAACTTCAGATTATATTTATGTCGAAAGAAATACTTCTGATTGCACTTGAAGCACAACATTTGATTCTTGTTTTCCTCCAAGCTCAAACCATACCCCTTAGGAACACTCACAGAGGTGGCTTATTGTTGAGAAGATGATTATGGAGCCTTAGTTTTAGGTCAATCAATACCATTCAAAATCGTGGCCTCCATCAATTTTTGGCCTTTGAAAAGGCCTGAGTCAGAGTACCCGGATTCAAAGGCTTCACCAATTTCTTGATCCATGGCTTAAGACCACTAATGAAACTGGATATATAGTAGGATTCATCAGCTCTCAAAGTGACTGTCAACATCCTTGCTCTCAAATTCTCAAAACGAGTCATATAATCTCTCACAAAGAAAGTTTGAGTTAGTTTATTAAAGTGATCAATCACTTTGCCGGGATCTTCTTCTCCATATCTCTCACATAATTCATTCACAAATTCATTCCATGATAAGCAAGGATTGCTATGGATCAAACTATAATACCAAACCTCATGATCTCCTTGGAGATAAATAGCAGCTAATTCAACTTTCTCAGATTCATTAATGTGATAGAATCGAAAATATCTTTCACACCTCCTTATCCATGATTGAGGCTATCTTCCATCAAATGCATCAATCTCCACTCGTGGCTTCCTATGTCCTTGAGTCCTTCCACTAGCAGATCCATTCTCACTGGATCCAACAGACTGATGAGCAAAATTAGGGGGATAATCATGCTGGCTAGCTGCAGATAACACTCCTACTTCCAGAGGCTGATTTTTTCGGGTAATCTGCTGTTGTAACCAATGGAGCTTCGATTCAATTTGCTAATGCTGATCTAACTTCTCAGCTAGCTTCTGATCCTACGATTGCTGCATTCTTACAAGCGTTTCCTCCATCTGAAGTCTCAATTGCTCGAATCGATTGACCTCCACACAGCACCAGTATTTGAACCCACAGCAGCAGCATAAGTCATATTTGCAACAGCATTTGCTCAAGTAGTGACTCCACCAGCCATTGGTACTGATTTCTTGTGTCTAGCTAGCTCCAATCAATCGATCAAGCAATTAGTCAGCAGCAAACACAAGCTTTGATACCAATTGTTATGATCCTAGATCAAACTAGGATCATAAACTTTAGATATAAGAGTATGTGATGAGAAAGAAGTGAAATAGATGAGAAATAAAGAAGAAATTAGGGTTGAGAGAGAGAATTAGATTACTTTTTCATGAAATGAATCTTCAAGTACATAAATGAAGCTTATTTATACTCTAATTGCAAACAGGAAGCTAAAACAAAGGGGAAAAAAAGCTAAAGTATTACAAACAATTATTCCCGCCAAAACAACCCATTCAAGTACGTCAAATCTGATTATCATCTTATGACAACAATTAATTACCATTTAACAATACTTAATTCCACTAAATAATTGTTGTTCCACTCTAGAATTAAATATATTCACTCAAAAAAATTTTAAATAACTTTTATTGTGACAATCAACCCCTCCATTAGATATCTGTAAGTAAACAACTTTAACTACTATTGTTACTTTTCTCATATCCTTTGCCATAGTTCCTGATTTGCCCTTGTCAAACAATTCAATAATACGTAAATAATTTCTGTACTAATCCAAATGTTAAACATATAAAATACTTTGTCCAAAGATTCTAGAATATGTTCGTATGCTTGTGAATCAATGAAGGGTACATCTTTATCCCATTAGGGACTATAGAGTCCACATAAAACAACTATTCTCATTACACTTCATGCAGTTACCCAACGCACATAATTCTTTTAGCTCACCAAAGCAATGAACAATCCATGCACGAGTTCATATTATTTCATAGATTTAGAGTTATCATCTTGCGGAATCAATTATTTTTGATAGCAATTAAAGAAATTACTAATTCAGATGGTCTTGCCCAGTGTTCCAATAATATAGACAATACCAATATAATACTTTTGGATCTCTATCCACATGGCCAACAAGCCATCTAAAGTATCATATTATAGTCTTATCAGACAAGCTGTCCAAACTCATCACTAACTATGAACATATACTTTGACAACATATGACTAATTCGATTTAATTCCATTTGTGGCCTAATTTCATTGATCACTTAAACCAAAACCGACAAGTAATCTTAAATTACGTCTATCTCATGGAACATTGTAAAGAATAATCACACACATATTTGACTTTTAAATCATGACAATGAATAAATAAAACAATTTCATTTATTTAATATTTAAAACTAAATAATTGAGTTTTTCTAGGACACCAATTTCAACAATTTACGAGAAAGATCCTTATACCTATTCTGTCAATTTAGTCATTATACTTTTAGTTGTGTCAATTTAATCTTTGTACTATTAACTTTGTGCCAATTTAATCCCTAGAGTAAAATTAGCATCGAGTTGGTAACATAATATTTAGTATTTAGGTGATGGGTGAGTTTAATTGAGTTAGCAGATGGGTTTTTATCGGATCATTTGTATTTTATATGACCAAATTGTTAAAACTTATGTCATTAATTTGAATTCTATTTCCAATATAGGACTAAATTGACACAATTTGAATCTTACAAGGACTAAATTGACCATGTTAAAAGTTCAAAGACAAGAATGAGACAATGGTCAAGTACAAAAATCTTTTGTGTAAATAACCCAATAGTATATTAAAAAATTTTAACTATTAAAAAATATATTTAACTGTTAAAATGTTTTTCTTTAGTAAAATTTTAACTATTAAAAAAACATTTAATTTATATATTCAATATATAACAAAAATAATTTTATGTTATTTTTTAGAATCTAGTAATTTTTTATCATGATATGGGAAATACAAATTAGATATTTAAATGAGTTATTTTAAATCTTTTTAAAATGTTACAAGTTTGGGTCGAATTTATTTTAATTAATAGTTTGGAGTTGTCTTTGATGAAATTAGAAGTTAGGAAGCCAAATTGATTTTAGCTAATAGTTTGGAGGGTGTCTTTGATTGAATTAAAAGAGAAGGGGGTTACATTAATTTTGACCAATAGATCGGAGGTGTATTTGATAAAATTAGAAGTTACGGGGTCAATTTTATATTTACTAGTAGTTCCGGGGGCTCTTTGGTATTTATCCTTTATAATATATAGCTGCTGTGAAGTTGTTGCTAGAGCGTAGTTCTCTGAAATTTCTTGCGACGATGTTCTTCTCGCTTTGAATTAAAAATGTTAATAAAATATAAACAGGAGTCAAGGTTCATATTTGATTTACTATAAAATATGTTGTGATGACGATGATAGCAAACGGATTCAAAACCCTTATGTTTTATAATAAAAAGTTAGTTTACACAACATCCCTTCCCCCCTTCCCCCCCCCCCCCTCTCTCTTTAAGGCCATGCGATTTATGTCACTAGAAAATCTAAAGAGCCAATGTAATTTGGTTTTTTATTTCCTTTTTAAATAATGAGATCCATGTGTTTTGTGAAAGCAATGCCAAGAAGATGTATCCATAATAGGAGAGTATAGGAATCCGAGCTCGTGAGGCACAAGGCTTGGGTCAGGCCCAACTCGAAGCTTGTCAAGCTTGGAAACTTCAAACTCGAGCCTGACTCATCATAGCTCAAGCTTGACTCGGCTCGGTACAGTTGAGTTCATACCCGACTCAGTAAGTTATAAACTAAGCTTGCAATTTTCAAGCTCATTTAAACTCGATCTAAGCTCATTTGGGTTCGTTCAAGCTCAACTCGATAAGCTAAATAAGTCAAATCAATTCGGCTCAAGCTCGAAATGAGCCGAGCTTTTTGAGCTTTATGACGAACCGGCTCACTAGGGCTCCCGAACTGGCTTGACTCATTTACGCCTCTAGTCATAACCTTCAATTTATTTTTAGAAAATTGCTAAATTTAAATAATTTTTGATTGTTGAATTACAAAAATTTAGAATAAATTACCTTTTCTAAGAGCTAATAACTTTTTGATGTGTTTTAGATATTCAAATTTTGGGGAGTGCTTCAGCTTTCTTTAAGTCTTCTTGTCCTGCATAAAAAAATTGGAGCTAAAAAGTCATTTTATATATCCCCTCTTATCTAACTAAGTAAAGTCTTAAGGGTCCAGTTTGGGCTTGGTAGGCGACACGCATGCGCGCCCTGCCGAATCAGGCCAGCATCACGAAGTGATGTGGACATTTTCTGTTATTGACATTTATTATGGGTTGCAACAAATAAGAAAACAAGAAAATTTTCTTTCTTCATTGCTACTCCGGGTTCGAGCTCAAGGATTGCAAAGTAAAGCTTGAGATATAATTGTTCACTTATTCAATAGCGGACTCCTTCCATATCTGCTCTTTCCTTAACCGAGCAAGATTTTCCACTCTTTCATATCAGCGTACTCCTTCCTTATTGAAGTTATATTTTTTGCGTTCTTTTATTGACAAACATTTGGTTTAATGGGTAGAATTTCCTCTATAAATAGAATGCCAAGGGGGAGGGGAGTGGGGGGCCATTTATATATGGATAAATATAGAAGTCCATTGTTTTTTTCTCTTCTCTCTTCTCAATGTTTCTTGCTTCTTTCATTAGTTGGACAACCCATTATTTGAGAATACATTTTAATGATAGATGCCGCGTTAACCATTGGAGTAGGAGTGCCAATCGATCAGGTTTCTACCAGTGCGAGGGCATAAACGACTTAGGGAAATTATGATCTCCACAATGCGGCAATTTGCTCAGCTAAATCAATCCTCTCCGATTTTCTTTCAATTTCTTGCTTAATTATCTTTGCTCGAGGTTATCTTGTTTAAATTCGGGATTGCCCATTTAAGGTTGAGTAGGTGTAGTTCAAACTCTTTTAATTCAAAGAATCTTAATTAGTCAGTTCGAGTTTCATTTTGCCACATCTCAAACTTGTTTTGTCTATATCGAGTTAATTTTCTCATTATCCATCTGCAATATTTTCCTAAAACTGAAATGTCAGAACTTTATAAATGATAACATAGTTGGTGTAGTAGTTGGTGTAGTTCAAACTCTTTGAAGGCATGAAAAGGGATGTATTTGACTAATATTGGTCCATTCAAACTAATGTGACCAAAGTGATATATATATACATATATATATATAGAGCCCGACCTAGTGTGTTCATTGTAACAAAGACATCTAAGGTCCTTAATGAATTACTTTCGTGCCTTGCAAATAATCTCTGAATCTTGCCAATCAATCTACTTCTTGATTTTCTTGTGTAAAATGTGACCAACTTGAACTTCCCTACAATTTCAAACTATTTGACAGTTATTCAAAATAATATTTCTAATTTTGTTAAGGGCAATGAATCCCAATTTTAGTGCCTTCACCACCAATAAATTATATCATTTCATATGCTTTCTAGTAAAACCTACAGCAATGCACTTTAAATACAATCCCCAAACACAATCATATCTAGAACGACAATTGATGTAGTTTGCAGCCCACGACAACCATACAACCATACAACCAAACAATAGCTGAGATGATCTCTGATATTTTAACCATAAATAAAAGACTGCCCCTTTTTGATACATCAAAGTTAACATCACCTATTCAATGTGTGGAGAATAGCATTGGATACAACAATGCCTACATTAAGATATGTTGGAGAAAATAAACAAAAATTATTACCTCAATAACGTGGAAATGACGAGTTACCGATGAAGTAGAGCCGAGCGAGGCACGGATCACACTTTCTTTAAGACGGTTTCCACGCTCCTACGGATAAGCCCGATGCAGTAGGTAAACAGCGCGCCGTCCCCAGGATACCACACTCAGCTATCGCTAACGCTCTTTGACCCTGCACTGATCTAAGAGACCAAAACTATACTACCAAACACTCTTAACTCAAATATTATAAAAGAAGGGAATTATAGCTAAGTAGAAGAAGATGAATGCTTTTTTTTTTTTTTAATTAAAACACCACATTCTAGTCCCGATTTATAGGGTAAAAACAAGATCAATACAATGATAACAAAATTAAAATTGCCGTTGAAAATTCATGAATTCAGCCTACTGTTGTAGTGACCCAACGTCACTTTTCTTTTAATTTTTACTAGCGTTACAGACCCAACGTCACTCTTCTTCTTATTTTTATTTTTTCCTTTTATTTATTTATTTATTTATTATTATTATTATTATTTTTATTATTATATATAAAAAAGGAAAAAAAAATAGAAACTTTTATTAAAACCAACAAGATATTAATGTAACAGTCGTACGTCCCCTAAAATTCATTAAGTTCAAACAAATCAAAGCATGAAATTCATATGTATAAGTTCAAATAAGATTTCATTAAGAAACTAATACTTATTGAAGGTCATAGCCGACTAGGCGGCAACAACAATAACAATTCCAGTGCCGCAAAGGCTCGGGGGGGGGGGGGGGGGGGGTTCATATATATAGCCTTCTCCCTTTAGGGTAGAAGGGAGGCTGTTTCCGAGGATCTCCAATCTGAGGAATAGCCAACTAGGCCTTTGTTGTTTTTCGATATATTGCGGTTATTTTATTGTTAAGAACACTTGCATGTAGAGTCGTTATTACTTTCCCTTGTGAGTCTCTTTGCCACTTATTGCTTCCTCTAGCTCATAGTTATGTGATGGAACGGGTATCCTCCTTGTTGGATTTGCTTGTTATAGTTATGATAGGTGTTTCATGGAGGACTAAACATAGAGTTCAATAATTCCCAACTTGCATGCCCTGATATTACACAACACTTTATAGGTTAAAACCTATTTGTAAATTCAAGTGAAGTTTCATCTCAGCATTAATTTTGTTCAGATGTATATTCCAGGAGACTTGACGTTATATATTTGTTGAATATTAGAAAAATATTACCCTAGTTAAAATTTTGAACTTGCATGCCCTAATATTATACAACACTTTATAGGTTAAAACCTACGTGTAAATTCAAGTGAAGTTTCATCTCAGCATCAATTTTGTTCAGATGTATAGTTCAGGAGACTTGACTTTATTTATTTGTTGAATATTAGAGGAATATTACCCTAGTTAAAATTTAGAAAAAATTATCAAATAGGTATCTAAAGAATTTGGTATTGTTAACAAAACTTAAACAAATCTAGTATGCTAAGATACCAATTTGTTAGGGAACTTATTGCCGAAGCGAAAAATCCTGGTAACTTGATTCGATTCAAATAATATAACTCACGCAAAATGAGAAGTAAACAAATATGGAGAAAGAAGGAACAAACACAAGAACACACAATATTTACGTGAAAACCCCTCTACAATCGAGAGGGGAGAAAATCACGGGCGAAGATGGAGATTCTTTATTAACCGAACGGAAGAATTACAATGACACTTCCCAAATGAGATATATGGAAGAATTACAATCACTCCCTTTGAACTCTCGTAGCACTCAAAAATCTTGGAGGAATTATGAAGTCAACTCTTTTTCTTAATGGCGGCTCACACGCTCTTTGATTGGATACCTCTGATGAAAACCCTACGTCCCTATTTATAAAAAATAATTAGGGCCGGCGGATAACGACTCCTGATCGATCGGAACCCACCGATCGATCGGCGCTCTAAACTTCCTAAACCACCCGAATCTTTCCTTAAATCACCCGATAGATCGGGTTCTCTCCCGATCGATCGGTGACCCTACGGCAGCCCCAATAAAAATAAAACAAGTAATTTGAGACATAACCTAACAAATCTCCACCTTGGCTCAAATTACATACATAAAAGAATTTCCTCCACCTTTTCCACTAAACCCTCACACACAGGGTTAACACAACGAAGTACGAAACCTAACCGTGCGAAGCTTGACTTCCTGTTAGGTAGAAACTGAGTGAACATATCTGAGAGGTTATCAGCAATGCTAATCTTCTTCTCTGAATTGGCTCTTGACACATCAACTGAAACAGCCACCCGCTGCTGAACTGTGTTACTGAACTGAACTCCCTCTGGCTTACTTACCTGACCTGAATCACAAACAATTGATGACATTTTCTGTAGAGATAACAGTAATGAAGACTCACCAAACGTGACACGTCTCGTCAGGAATTGTTTGAAGAGAAAACCTTTCTGCTTCACATAAAGCCCTTGTTCACATACCAGCAGTCCTCTGGACTGACCGCATAAAGAGCCCCTTACACTGTGCTCAGACAGACACCTATCACCTGAACGATCCAATCTCAAACGTCCTAAACTTGTGATCTCTGGTTTTGTCAACAACAAGGATGATGAAGATACTACAATAGATCTAACAAATGTGGAACCGACAAGTTCATACAACGTACCTGACCTTCTGCCCTTCATAACTGTCAATGCACCCTTAACGGCCTTCGAAACTCCACCTTCAGCTGTGTCCCTATATCCCTTAGATTCAAGAGTACCCAAAGAGATGAGATTTTTCTTCAAATTAGGAACATGACGAACATCGCCCAAAACCTTGATAGTGCCATCAAACATCCTAAAACGAATTGTTCCTATACCCAGAACTTTGCATGGATTATCATTACCCATCAAAGCAACTCCACCTCGAACAGACTCATATGTGGAAAACCAATCCCGGTTAGGACAGACATGATAGGAGCAACCCGAATCCAAAAACCAACTATCTTTCAAGTTGAACTGAGGTTCAGACACATACAATAGAAAATCTTCATTCTCATCATTCACAACACTAGCTGCTATGGATCTCTGGTCAGACCTGTTATCTGCTTCTAATTTTCTCTTAAGCTTATAACAGTCTTTCTTAATGTGCCCTTTCTTATGATAGTAGTTATAGGTTAGGTCTTGATACCTAGACTTAGACTTGTTTCCACTATGATTATACTCGGTTCTCCCCCTCATAAATAAACCACTACCTGAGTTATACACAGAGTCAGATAATTCCCTATCTACTCGTTCTTTACTCAGTAGGTTTCTCTTAACTTCATCAACAGATATGGTTTGTCTACCCCCATAAATTAAGCTTTCGACAAAACCCTTATATGAAGTAGAGAGAGAACATAACAACAACATTGTCTGATCTTCATCCTTAGGAACATCATCTAATTCTTTCAAATCTTGAATAATTGAATTAAATTCATTGACATGGTTCTTAAATGACGTACCTTCTGACATACGAAACGTGAACAACCGGCGCTTAACTGCGAGTTTGTTGGAGACAGATTTGAAACATAACATATCTTGCAATTTCTCTTACAACTCCTTAGCGGTCTTCACTTCTAGAACTTCTGTCAAAACGTCATCGGTAAGACACATCTAAATTGCTGTGAGCGCCTTCTCATCTAACTCCTCCCATTGTGCTTCTGTAAGATTCTTTGATTTCTTTTCTTTCCCATCTAAAGCTTTTTTCAAGCCATTCTGAGTCAAGAGGCGCTTAACGCGAACCTGCCATAAGCTGAAGCTCCCTTGACCACCAAACTTCTCAATTTCGAATCTAATTGCGGACGTCATATTATCAAATTGAAATAAACAGGGCTCTGATACCAATTTGTTAACAAAACTTAAACGAATCTAGTATGCTAAGATACCAATTTGTTAGGGAACTTAATGCTGAAGCGAAAAACCTGGTAACTTGATTCGATTCAAATAATATAACTCACGCAAAATGAGAAGTAAATAAATATGGCGAAAGAAAGAACAAACACATGAACACACAATATTTACGTGGAAACCCCTCTACAATTGAGAGGGGAGAAAACCACGGGCGGAGATGGAGATTCTTTATTAATTGAACGGAAGAATTACAACGACACTTCCCAAACAAGATATATGGAAGAATTACAATCACTCTCTGTGAACTCTCGTAGCACTCGAAAATCTTGGAGGAATTATGAAGTCACCTCTTTTTCTTAATGGCGGCTCACACGTTCTTTGATTGGATACCTCTGATGAAAACCCTACGTCCCTATTTATAGAAAATAATTAGGGCCGGAAGAAAATGACTCCCGATCGATCGGCGCTCTAAACTTCCTAAACCACCCGAATCTTTCCTTAAATCACCCGATCGATCGGGTTCTCTCCCGATCGGTCAGTGACCCTGCGGCAGCCCCAATAAAAATAAAACAAGTAATTTAAGACATAACCTAACAGGTATATATAATGAGATCATTTTTTAACATTTTATCACCTCTGCATATTGTGTCGAAATATAATGCATTCTTGTTAGATTGTAGAAATTTTCACTAGAAAATGTTATTGTGACACATCATTGAGATAGTATATATGAGCTACACTAGTGTTTACATTGAAAATTCAACCATGGCCCCGTTTGGTAGGACCGAACATTAAATCATAGAAATACATTTTCCACTTTTCTGTTGTTGTCATTGATTCATTGATGCGAAATACTTTTTTAGGGAAAACATTTTCCACCCATGTCTTCCCATATGAAATTGGAGAAGTTATAATTTCAAATGGGGCAAAAACCTTCAAAATAGTCGTCGTGCGGATCTAGATCTAAACAGATTGGAACTCAAACCTTCAATGTCATAACGACGAACAAGAATTGGACCGAATAGTCAAATGGAGCCTAGATGTTACTTTGTTATTGTTTCAATTGATTAATTTTCACCACTTTGAATTATTATAGATATTTTATAGGGAAATTATCAATTAGGTATCCTCAGATATGAGCATTTATTACATAAATACCTGGATTTTCAATGATATATAATGATGTACTTTGAAGTTTAAAAATTTTGTCGTCCAAGTACCATTAGATTGAAGAATTTCATGAATCATGTATCTTTTACCAAAATTTGATAGATTCTAAATGAAAATTGTTAACTTAGAACATGAATTCAACAATATATATGTGTTTTTTTGTCATAATGCGGTAATTTCTTTTATCAGTGAATGCTAATATGACGCATTATTTTGGTAATATATATGTATTTTTTGTTTAAAATAAAACCAACCTTTTGTGTAATTCACTGGATTCTAATAAAAATGAAAAACTAACACATCGTATATGTTGTCATTGTTTGTATCATATAAATTTTTCAAGTGAAAATTAGCTAAATTTTAACTATACTTCACCGGATTCTAACACGGAGTATACCTAGGTGACAAATTTCATATCTCAAGTTACCTTAATATGTATATTAAAATGATATGGTACTTAAATCATAAAGGTTCAAACTTTAAGGTATCTAAGAGATAATTTTCCTATATTTGATAGTTAATTTTATTTTAATATTGCTTTTCATGCATTATGTCGTATTTCTACTGATTTTTTCCTGTTATAGGATGTAAGATGATTGGTGACTAATGCTTCTTTAAGACCATACAAGAAAATATCAGAATGCAGAATCAAGTTTTCCCTTTAAACAAACATTGGAAAACCACAATCAAAATTTGAATTTCCCTAGGAAATTTCCTAAGGAAAACTCTGGCTTCTAGTTTTCCCCAAACAAAAAGAGGAGCCTATAAAAAAGATTTTCACCGAACTCTAATGGAAGATGTCTATATATAGCCTCAATTATGTGTCGTGGCAGTGTTTCAAGGCAAAAAGAATATTAGATTATGACAGAGGATATGTATAATCATGTTTCACACCAACATTTTTTAAAGAAAATTCATTGAATTTTGGTAGAGGATACATAATTAATAAAATCTTAAAACTTTAGAATATATGAATGATAAATTATTAGAACTTAGAGTTACCAATTATATAAATTGAAACAATAAAGGTCGCTGGTGATAAAGGTTCAAATCTTAGTATAATAAGAATCTGTTTAGAAATGTGTTTTTTTTTTTTTTTTTTTGGAACAAAAAAAGGTGTCATTTTCTCTCAAAAAATACTTTTCTAAAATTTAAAGGGTGGTTAGCCAAAGTGAACGAAAGGAAGGGAGGATGACATTTATTAATCACAATTATAACGAATCATCGTAGAGAGAAGCTAGAATTTCATGGGAAACTTCCTCAATCAAAACTACTTCCTTTTGATTATTTAAGGTTCAACTAGGCATCATATAATTTTCAAGTCTAACAATCCATCAGTTATTAAAGCATTATATTCTTGACTTGGGTACGATAAATTAAGGGTGATTTGGATTTTAGTATCTTGACATTTTTTAAAATAATAAAAAGAATACTAACTTTTTTGAATTATTAAAAAAGCCCGTTTTTGTTGTATTAATAAGAAGGCCCCAACTTTTTGTTGTGTATTAATAAAAAAAAGCCCATAACTGCGTTTTTATTAATGCCATAAAAAATATCCTTCAATAATCATATTTTTAAACAAATTAAGCGAATATAGATAATTTCTATATAATACAATATCTAAAATTTCATGCTTATAAAGTAAAGGGTATTGAAGTGTACTTTGTTATTTTACTATAGCATTAATAGAAAGGCAGGTTTTGCTTCAGTTTTGTCTAACGAAAATGACGCCATCATGCCAGATAAGGGCTTTTTTATTAATACAACAAAAACTTAGGGGTCTTTTTATTAATTAAAAAAGTTCAAATCCTTTTTATTATTTTTAAAAACGTCGGGATACTAAAATGTAATTAACCCTTAAATTAAAGAGGAAATTGGTTAAAAATGCATGCAATCATACACAACCACGTTACAACAGTTTTTCTTTTTTCCGATAGTTGGCAAAACCCTATAAAACACACAAGAGTGCAAAGAGAAATAGCACAAAGAAAACCAAATGAAAGTATGAGAAAGCTACTCCAATGACACAGACCCGAGAAAGTCCACCCTAATGACACAAACTCTTCAAGGCTAGGAGATGCTAAAACAACCAAGTTAGCTTACAGGTGACAATAACAACTATTCACAAAAGTATGAGAATCAAGATAGAACGAAAAACACACAAACAAAAGGACAAAAAACAAGATTGAATTCTATTTGAACTTTTTAGGGCTGCCTACTAAATACTAAATTCCTAAATTGAAATAACAATCACTAATGAAAGAAAATTAAGGAGTAAAATTAACAATGCCTATATTTATATGATTTGGCCCAAGCTTATATCCACATTTGTTTGGGGGGGGGGGGGGGGGGGGGGGGGGGGGGGGGGGGGGGGGGGCGGGGTTGGGGTGTTATAATAATTCTACTGTATCATTGAAGGATTACATAAGAAGTCTTAATTGTTAACCCTTTCTCAATTTTAGGGGTGATATATATAACCTTAGTGTGTATATAGAGCCTTCTACACTAAAACCCTAGTGTGTCATGGGCTTAAGTCAAATTGTCCTGAATTTATATGGTTCATCCCAAGCATACATCAAGCAGCAGTACGGTGGAGCAACATGAAGTACCCTCAAACTACTTATCTGAAATTCTTTGAAAAAGCGGGTATTTTGAGCCAAAGTCAATTAGGTCAATGCTCTGTATTCTTGACTCAAAATAAGCCTTGACATATCAAGACAAGAAACAAAAGAGTGAACCAAATATGAATCACTAATCTAGCACCAACGGTATTATGCTCAAGACTTGGCCATCAAAACTTTACGCCAATATCACAAATTTAAATTCAACTATTGAACCAAGATGGGTCACCAACCTAAGAAAAAAACTCTCAAACTCAAGTCCTGGATATCAAAGCTTTAGATAACACACATTGTCACGGCACATTTCAAAAATTATCACATGCATATATAACTCATAAAATATATTTAAATAATATAAATAAAAAATAATTTCAAAATAAAATAAAGATACTTACATAATTATGTTGGAAAAAGATAAAAGTTAAAGTTTTTTGAAACCTCATTTATCACCTTGATTATGGTAGTATAAATTATCTCTTGTATTAAGTTAGAGATAAGGTTAATGAGAAAAAAAACTCAAGTAGTTGAGTCGGGTCCGACTTGGACTAGAATTTGGAGAATGATGTTCAATTTGAGCCACTTCTATTATTGACAGGTACTCATATTGATATGACTTACACTATGAGTTAACGAAATGTGGGCTTATTGCCATTAGGACAATGACGATTATTTCGCAAGAACTTGTTATGGTTTAAGAGGACAATGCAAATTATGTTGATCTAGTTAGTGATAATATTCCACCCCAGTAGTGGTATGTAAGAGACCACAACATGATATATTTAACTTACTGCCAACCAAGTGTATGATAGAAGTGCAAAATTAAAACTTGAAATGGTGGTGTGCTTAAGATTGAATGTGGTTAATATAATAAATAAAAATTAGAAATATTGTGTGTATTTACATGCTAGAAAGAGACCCCAAAGCATGTGACGAGGTCATAAATTCTGTTGGTTTCATTTTCCAAAGAGACCACTACAATGAAGTAAAGTTAATCTTCAAAAATACATATGGACAAAAGACAATCGTAAAGGGTGTAAACCGATTGGTGAAAAGTAGGTATCCAAAATAGATTGAAGGTTAACTACTTTATAAAAAAGTTTAAAGACAAGATTATTAGCTAAGAGAAGCACTCATAAGAACGGGGTTGATTAACTTGACAAATCGCCCTTGACTAAAATATGCACCATTAGAGTTACGATAGATCTTATGTCTATTCATAATCATATAGTGCAAACAAATGAATGTCAAAAAAAAAAATGTATTTTAAATAGTGACTATCAGGAAGAAGAAAAACTAGAAGGGTTTGCAGCTCCTAGTACGAAAATAAAGTTTGAAACATGTAAAGCTCTAGTGTGATCTTCAATAAACACCTAAAACCAGTGGCATCAAAAATATGTAAAACATTGGTTAGATATGAATTTGCTAGTAGTAGTTGTGATTCATGTATTTTAAGTATGACGAGAATGGTTATGTGATGTTTTATATGGTACGAGTGTTAATGTTGTGTATGCAAATAAAGTCCTTTAATTTCGCACTTTGACATGAAGAACTTTGATGAAGATTACGTGCACTTGGTGTACAAATCCCTAGAACACCTAAGGGTTATGGGTCTTGATTATGATGAAGGAAAATGCACATGATCTTAATATTCACTTATAAAGGTAGAAAGTTGATTGTGTATCACAAGCTAAATACATTGAGGTGTTTGAAAGCATAATGCTTTTAATGACATATAATTCTTGAAAATCAATGCAAATTCTGATGAATTCTCACCACTTCTATGCTTATCAACATAATTTCATCACAAACCAGCAACAAACACAAATTCTCATTGAATTGCAACTTGAAGTTCAGAAACCGTTACCTCAACCTCAGTGACTGAATTGTAGAATCAGAATTAACCTCAATGCAGCCTGTTTCTGATCTTTTGATTATGATCAATTATAATGTTGATCAATAGCTCACTTAACTTCTTCTCCAACCGATCAAATGAATGATTGTTCAAGAATTATTTTGCTCAGCACTTCAACTTCAGCAACTCATGCTATGCTTCAGTACTCAACTCAGCAGCTGATGCTTGATCAAGTCTATTGAATTCAATTTGAATCAGCTTTGATGTTGAATTAAATCAACAAATATTGATCAAATAAACTTTCTCCAATGTAACTCAATCAATTATATCCCAACCGGAAGCAACACCCAGGCAATGCGCAGGATGTGAATCTTGCATATGTTAGTAACCGCCAATTTCAAATTCAGAATTCAGAATTGAATTCTTAATCATATAAACTAAACTAAATCAGTATCAAAACTTTTTTTGTTGATTAATTGCAACACAATCAATCGAATTTTGTAATTTTTCTGATTTAGAGCTTGATTCAGAATCCAAATCAAGGCTCTGATACCAATTATTAAGGTTTCAAAGATTGCTCTTGAACCTCAACCTTAGTTGGGATAGAGAGAGTATGAGATGAGAAGAGAATATAGAGTTGAGATGAGATAAGAAGGGAAAGAAGATGAGAAGTAGAGAGAGATATCAAAAGCTATCAATTTCATTCGTCAAGTTGTTATGGATTACAAGCTAAAGCTAACTACTTATACTACTTACAAGATATGAGCTAAAACATTGAATCTAGCCACACAAGGACTAACCGACTCTAAAGTTAGCCGCCACCTTTGACTAACTAACATAACCGCCTTGACCACCACAGCCTAACAACTCTAGACCTCACTTATTACATGACTCAACCAAAGCTTAAGCCACTAATTACAATATCAACTGACTAATACCACTCAACATAGTAGCAGCCCAATAAAACAGCAGCAATCACCCGTAGCAGCAGCACAGCAGTAGCAAGACAGTAACCCGGACAACAATAGCCCATGCTTTGGATTCACGGTTTATAACATTCCCTTCCCCTTGAAAATATTCTTATCCTCAAAAATAGAAGAGAGTTGTAACAATGAAGATCACTTATTACTGATGAAAAGATAGCTGAAGTGTTGAACTCTTGCTGAAATTCTACAGCCTGAAAGACCACTGAAGCAATTCAATCCGAATTTTCAGCAGAGCACATTGTATGTTGCTTATCCCGATACAATGTTTGCGTTTGAGTGTATAATACTCTTCAGGAGGTCTGCACTGATCAAACCAAACATCAACTACACACCCACAACACCTCATGATGCACTTAACACAACTCAAAATTCCATCTTGCTGCTGAGAATCACAAAATGCATCAGTAATTCTGAATTTCTGCTTGTAGTAAGCTGTATAACAGATTTTGTATGTCGTTAACCACACAAAAATGCTTTTGAAGTCCTTAAACACCTCAGGAGGCCTTCCAAACTCAAACCAAGAGGACCTAACATCAAAATCTGCTTGTAGGCATTTCCCATTGTAGCTCAAATAGCCCCATTTCTTGATCATGGTAACAAAATACAATGTAATTCCATAAGACTGTAGCTGCAACTCTTTCATCTTGGATCTTATCCAAAATTTGTATTGCTTAAACATCCACATACTAAACCATCTCAGACCATGCTCAACAAACTCTTGATTGCTTCCCAACACCACATGTTGTGTTGCAGATCCCAGAAATTTAGCAGTGTATAACCAACACAACCCATAGCTGCAATTATTACCAATTTCAGCTCGATTCTTGTTCAGATGGAAGCTCATTGATGCGAATAAGTTATTACACCTTCCAAAAGCCATAATAGCACCAACCAAACACAGTCTGAACAACTCATTTACTGCTGACAGTGAAGGGATCGTATTTCTCCAAAAATTTTCAGCAACCACGAATTCTTTTGTTGCTTGAATCTTGATTGTGAGCTTGTAAGATCTGAAAGTACCAGCCTTTTCTTCCCAAACTCTAGCATAGACCACACAAACTAAGAATTCATAAACCATTGTTGAATGCCAAATGCACAATGTCATAACTTGAACACCCAAAACATTTTCAAAATCTTTATTATGTTAGCGTCTCTAATTTCAACTATTGGTTGGAGCTCTTTTCGGGAAAGAGTCTAAGCTGCCCGCCTATCACAGTCAATGCTGCAGCTCACACCTTCCAACCTGTTCTCAAGTCTTTCATGGATCCAGAGCTCATCCAGCCGCCAAGTATACCTCAAATGATCAAACTTTGCGTCCTTGTCAACCATCACAAGCATGAGTAACAAATATAACAAGTGGAGACACCAAAAGAACTCTCGCACAGCTGAAAACTTCTTCCATTCCAGAGCTGATCTATCCCAAACTACCTTGCTGATTTCACTCTGATTTTAGCTGGAGTTTTCCTCAATCTTGCATTGATCTTTTCCATCCAAACACTAAGAAGATATTGAAGCTTGTGCAAATGATTTTTCCACTCAGAACACCCACAGTAGATCACCAACGAGCCACCCTTCTGTAAATGATCCAATTCTGCCATAGTTCTGAATTCCCAGCCACAAGCTCTTGTATTCCAAAATCCAACCAACCACCAAGCCCCATAACCTCAAGAGGACTCACATTTGGTTGCATTAATGGAATTTGCTCTCTGCTCATAGCTTGATTAATGCACAATTTGACTTTGGAGCTCAACACACTTGCCTCAATTCTGTCCAGCACTGCCCTTCCAGAATCGATGCAGCTACCAGATTCTCCCAAGGCTTCAGGGGGTCTTCCAATATCAAAAATAACCCAAAGACCTTCAGTACTACTGGATCTTGGCTGAACAAACCCAATTTTCGTACCAGTGCCCAATTGGTGAACTTCTAACATGTAAAAAATCCTTCAAGAAATCAGTCTTGGCCTAAATTGGACTCGAAAAATGATTTTAGCAGCTTGCTCGAACCTTTCCTCCGACTCGGCCTCATGTTTCAACTTGTTACAATCAAGATCTATCTTCCCCGGATCAAAGGGACTTCCCACAACATTTGCATCAGATAAAGCATTTGTGATACTCGTTTTGGTCTGCACAGGAACCTGTTGCAGCACCTTACTAAACTTATACACCTCCAACAAATCAATTGCTTGTATAGGCACCATGCTTCTCCTTCGTTGAACCTTAAAACGCATCCTCGCAGCTTGAGTAATTCTTTTCAGCAGAAAATCAACTTTTATCAGCTTCATATAAACTTGAGAATCTTCTCCCGGATCAGGAGGTAACTCGTCATAAGAGTGTACATTTGAATTCTCCATTCCTCTACTCCAAGAACCTTGCAATGTATCAATTGCATCACTACCAGCACAAAGCAATTGCTGATTACGAGTATCAAGATGCCTTGAAGAAGTGTTAACATGTTTTGTGGTGCTTTCATTGTCACTACAGTAGTAAACTCAGCTTTCCTGACAGAATGACATTACTCAGCAGTGAAAGTACTTCGATTCTGCCTATAAGCTTGCCATGGAGTCACACTTAACGGATTTGGTGATATACCCACATATACATCGGTAAAATCGTGATCTTGAGTTAGCTCTTGTTGTCTAGCTTCTTCTTGTGGATCACCCCGATGTCCCATAACTGAATTGGACACAGTTAAGGCAACCACAGGTTGTCCATTGTACTGTTCTTGCAAATTCAGAAGCTCTTTGGGCTGACACACAACCTCACGCTTCAATTTTGGCTTTGTAAACTTCCTTTTACCCCAAGAATCCTTCAACGCTTCATTTAGATGGTTCCTTTTCGTCTTACTCTTTGCTTTCTTTAATATTCCTTTGACATGAAAATCGTATTCCCATTCCGGATGTATGTCATACTGTGCCCTAACATCATCAAGATACTCTAACTCTAGCAAAGAGTCTTCATAAGGATCATCTTGTTCAAACTCAGGTTCTTCTAGCTTGTGTTTGTCAATTTCGGCATTATTGGGGACGAGTTCATCTCCAACGGCAACAGATTCCACTCTATCTTTTTGCTCAACATGGAACTTCCGTTGTCTAACGCTATCCTCTAGCTCCGGAAACTCATTTGCATCAAGAACAGCAGCACAATCACGACTGATGTTAGGATAAGCTAAACATTGCCGAATCATATTTCGCTGCATCATTTCGTCCCGTTCCTGTCTCCTTTTCTGCTCATATTCTTGTTGCTTTTTCTGCCAAAATTCCTCACGTTCTTATCTCAATTCTTGCCTTAATTTCTTCAACTGCTCAATCAACTCAGCCATATTGACAATGAACAATAACTTTAATCAGGAACAACTCTGTTCGCAGCAAATGAGTTCGAAAATCGCAAAAGAGGGAGACTTGTTTCACAACTCTTCCACAATCGATTGCTAAATGAAGTTCTGCTCCTTCGTTCACACAAACAATTCCTTGCTATCGGTTCAACAATCGTCACTGATTACAAACCCTAAGTAGAATTCGCGGACGAACCCCAACTTCGAACAAACCCTAACAGTGATGCTTCCCTAAATATTCAGACTTACAATTCGAAATTAAATTCGATTCTAGATCGCATTCATGTCCTCAACACAATACTCACAGCAATCTTCAAGAACGAAATCAGATTTCCACACTTTCGGAGCTGAGTTCATTGTCAGATTTTTGCCTAAGCAAATCTCAACTTAATAACATATAATTCTTGAAAATCAATGCAGCTTATGATGAATTATCACCACTTCTATGCTTATCAACATAATTTCATCACAAACCAGCAACAAAAACAAATTCTCATTGAATTGCAACTTGAAGTTCAGAAACCGTTATCTTAACCTCAGTTACTGAATTGTAAAATTAGAATTAACCTCAATGCAGCCTGTTTCTGATCTTTTGATTATGATCAATTATAATTTTGATCAATAGCTCACTTAACTTCTTCTCCAACGATCAAATGAATGATTGTTCAAGAACAATTTTACTCAGCACTTCAACTTCAGCAACACATGCTATGCTTCAGTACTCAACTCAGCAGCTGATGCTTGATCAATTCTATTGAATTCAATTTGAATCAGCTTTGATGTTGAATGAAATCAACAAATACAAATGAAATCAACTTTCTTCAATGTAACTCAATCAATTATATCCCAGCGGAAGCAACACCCAGGCAATGCGCAGGATGTGAATCTTGCATATGTCAGTAACCACCAATTTCAAATTCAGAATTCAGAATTGAATTCTTAATCATATAAACTGAACTAAATCAGTATCAAAACTGTTTTTGTTGATTAATTGCAACACAATCAATCGAATTTTGTAATTTTTCTGATTTAGAGCTTGATTTGGAAGCCAAATTAAGGCTCTGATACCAATTGTTAAGGCTTCAAAGATTGCTCTTGAACCTCAACTTTGGTTGGGATAGAGAGAGTATGAGATGAGAAGAGAATATAGAATTGAGATAAGATAAGAAGGGGAAGGAGATGAGAAGTAGAGAGAGATATCAAAAGATATCAATTTCATTCAACAAGTTGTTATGGATTACAAGCTAAAGCCAACTACTTATACTACTTACAAAATATGAGCTAAAACATTGAATCTAGCCACACAAGGACTAACCGACTCTAAAGCCAGCCCCCACCTTTGACTAACTAACATAACCGCCTTGACCACCACAGCCTAACAACTCCAGACCTCACTTATTACATGACTCAACCAAAGCTTAAGCCACTAATTACAATATCAAGTAACTAATAACACTCAACATAGCAGCAGCCCAATAAAACAGCAGCAGTCACCTGCAGCAGCAGCAGCAGCACAGCAGCAGCAAGACAGCAACCCGGACAGCAATAGCTCATGCTTTGGATTCACGGTTCATAACAACTTACTCGTCTCAAGTATAAGATCATAAAGGATCTACTTGAAAGAAAGTGATATCACTAGATTGTCTAAGGTCTAAAAAGAACCTTGTTGATCCATTGACGAATGGCCTATGGTGTAAAATAGTTGTGGATACTTCGAGGGGGGTCGGACTAAAGTCTATCATATGAATGAACTGTAAAAAGTCACAGTTTAATCCAAGGAATTCACTGTATTTTATTTTTTCCCTCCCTAATGATATCAACGGTCTAAGATGGGCCCATAGCCATATGATTGGTGGTGTGAGTAAGCTCACACTTGATGGATACTGTTAATATGCTACCAGGTGCTGAGGTTGAGCTCTTGCTCTCAATGGACCTATAGCCATATGTTTAGTGGTGTGCGATAACACATACTTACTCCCTAATGATGTCGACGGTACTAGGATGGGCCCATAGCCATATGCTTGGTGGTGTGAGTAAGCTCACACTTGATGGATACCGTTAATATGCTACCAGGTGCTGAGGTTGAGCTCTTGCTCTTAATGGACCTATAGCCATATGTTTAGTGGCATGCAATAAGACACACTTGATGGGATCCACTTATGTAGGTGTTGGAGTGTGGCAGCTCCCTATGAAGGTTGAAGACTTGCCATCTAGAGCATCTACGAAAATCTAGGACAGATGCATGGCCGATAATTGCACCGAACCGTAGGAGTTTCCAAGATTTGGAGCTTGGTGTTGTCTTGGTTGCAAACTGTATAACCCTTTGTGAGGTTCAAGATGAAAGTCACCTTGCAAGTCGTTAGTCCTAAATTTGGTTTATACTAGATGATGATTCAATTCGCAAGACGTTGGCATTGAAACACAAAGTTCCCATTGCCCAAGTTCTTTACACTTTCTCTAGATTGTGTCTTTTGTGGGAGATTGTTGGAAAAAGACACTAGTTAAAGTTTTTTAAAACTTTATTTATCACCGTGATTATGGTAGTATAAAATTAGCTCTTGTATTAAGTTAAAGATAAGGTTAATGAAAAAAAACTCAAGTGGTTGCGTTGGGTCCGACTCGGACAAGAATTTGGAGAATGATGTTCAACTTGAGCCACTTCCGTTATTGAAATGTACTCATATTGCTATGACGTACACTATGACTTAATGAAATGTTGGCATATTGCCATTAGGACAATGATAATTATTTTGCAAGAACTTGTTATGGTTTAAAAGGACAATGCATATTATGTTGATCTAGTTAGTGATAATATTCCGCTCTAGCAGTGGTATGTAAGATACCATAACTTTGTGTATTTAATTCATTGCCAATCGAATGTATGATAGAAGCGCAAAATTAAAACTTGAAATGGTGGTATGTTTGAACGTGGTTAATATGATAAATATAAAATAGAAATATTGTTTGTATTTACATGCTAGAAAGAGACCCCAAACATGTGAGAAGGTCCTAAAATCTGTTGGTTTCATTTTTCAAAGCGACTGCAAACAATGAACTAAAGTTAATCATCAAAAAATACACATGGGACAATAGAAATTCTTAAAGGGTGTAAACAGATTAGTGAAAAGTGGGTTGCCAAAACAGATTGAAGGTTAATTAATTCATAAATAAGTTTAAAAATAAGATTAATATCTAAGAAAAACACTCAAAAGAACATGGTTGATTAACTTGACAGCTCGCCCTTTGCTAAAATATGCATCACCAGAGTTATGATAGATCTCATTGTTATTCATAATCTTATAATGCAACAAATGAATGTAAAAAGAACGTATTTTAAATGGTGACTATCAGGAAGAAAGAAAACTGGAAGGGTTTTTGGTTCGGAGTATGAAAAATAAAATTTGAAACATGTAGAGCTCTAATGTGGTCTTAAGCAAACACCCGAAATCAGTGGCATCAAAAAATGTTAAAACATTGGTTAGACATGAATTTGCTATTAGTAGTGGTGAGTCATGTATTTTAAGCATGACGAGAATGGTTATGTGATGTTTTGTATGGTACGAGTGTTAATATTGTGTATGCAAACAAAGTCCTTTAATTTCGTGCTTTGACATAAAGAACTTTGATGAAGTTTATGTGCACTTGGTGTAAAGATCACTAGAATACCTAAGGGTTATGGGCTTGGATTATGATGAAGGAAAATACATCAATTGTTTGATCATATAGATGGCATGCTAAATAAGACTGCATATGATCCTAATGTTCACTTATAAAGGTAGAAAGTTGATTGTGTATCACAAGCTAAATACATTAAGGTGTTTGAGAGCATAATGCTTTTAATGAACTACACTTGTCCTAATATAATATAAGCAGCTAGTAATCCTAGTTTATATACACATGATCAATATGATGAGCATTGGAGTATTCGAATTAAACTATTGAGGTACTAGCGAAGGACTATGGCTTAGGGTTTACCTCGTAATAGACCCATTGTACTATTGGCGAGATTTTGTGATGCTAGTTGGGTGTCTAATATTGATGAGAATCACCCTACTAATGACAATGAGTTTAGGCTTATAGTGGTGCCGTATCTTGGGATCCCTTCTCAATCCCGCACCATTGACTTGACCATGTGTCTAAGTTTATTGTAGTAAAAATGGCAGATATAAAAGTTAAATGGCTTAAGAATATGGTAGGAGAAGTTCCATTAAGGTGGCTTTATACACCCAAGATCTATATGATATATTGGGCCTATGTTATATATTGTCTGACTATAATCTTTGTGATTACTGTGATTCTGCCTATGTTCGCTAGTTACCTGTAGCTTACATGAATTGATTATGGTGTAAATACTATTTTGATGATTGTTCAAAGTCAATGTGGATAGCTTGATGAAGCTACCATTTGGGCTGGAAAGCCCCATGATTGTGTGGATTGCAGTAATCTGAATTGTAAAATGCACTTTAGACATTATGGTTGTTTTTAAACTAAATTGGTGGTCATCTAGTTGATTTGAGATGATAATATTTCACAATTTGTGATCGTATTTGAAAATTCAAATTTGAAGGATATATCCTTCATGCCAACTATATATACAATATAAACACGATGTGTGTACTTGAAGTAGAGATATGATTTTATTAATATAATATATGTTCCACTATTGTGTTATACTTACAATTGTTGAAGTTGGCAGGAGATGGAGCTAGTTATTTAACAGCTCGTTATAGATCTCTTAGTATGGGGGTCAAGATGAACCCATGATTGATGTTGGCAATGGTCAACCCGCAAGTTTCGCTTTATTTTAATACAATGCTAAAATGCCATATATGAAGGTTGAGCTTGATGCTCTAATCTAATCCATGGTTGGTAACAGATGGTGTGGGCACTGCACACTTGATGGGTTTTGCAGGAGGAGACTTACTCGTCTCATGTACGAGATCATAAAGGATCTATTGGAAAGAAAGTGATATT
Source organism: Simmondsia chinensis (assembly GCA_018398585.1). Taxonomy (NCBI): domain Eukaryota; kingdom Viridiplantae; phylum Streptophyta; class Magnoliopsida; order Caryophyllales; family Simmondsiaceae; genus Simmondsia; species Simmondsia chinensis. Next base: position 26,685,489 of record JAGTTD010000010.1, on the reverse strand, counting down.
AGTAGATTGTGTAAGGCCTGAAAAGAACCTTACTAGTCCACTGATGAATGGCCTATGTCATAAAATGGTTGTGGATACATCAAGGGGGATAGGATTGAAGTCCATCATACGAATGAACTATGAAAAGTCACGGTTTAATTCAAGGAATTTATTGTATTTTATATTTTCCCTCCTTATGATGTAGGCAGTGCTAGGATGGGTCCATAGTCATCTGCTTGGTCGTGTGAGTAAGCTCGCACTTGATGGATACCGTCAATATGTTACTAGTTGGTGAGGTTAAGCTCTTGCTCTCAATGGATCTATAGCCATATGTTTAGTGTTGTGCGATAACACATACTTGATGGGATCCACCTATGTAGGTGTGGGAGTGTGGCCACTCCCTATGAAGGTTGAAGACTTACCTTCTAGAGCACCTATGAAAATTCATGACGGGCACATGGTTTATGAGTATGCCAAATCGCGGGAGTTTCCAAGATTTGGAGCTTGGTGCATGTCCAGATGGCAGATTATACAACCCCTTGTGAGGTTCAAGACAAAAGTTACATTGCAAGTTGTTGGTCTTAAACTTGGTTTGTACTAGGTAACGATTCAGTTCACAAGATATTGGCACTAAAACACTAAGTTCCCTTTGCCCAAGTTCTTTATTCTTTCTCTGGATTGTGTAATTTGTGGGGGATTGTTTGAAAAAGACACAAGTTAAAGTTGTATGAAACCTCATTTTTCACCTTCATTATGGTAGTATTAAATTATCTCTTGTATTAAATTAAAGATAAGGTTAATGAGAAAAAAAAACTCAAGCAGTTGCGTCGGGTCTGACTTGGATAAGAGTTTGGGAGATGATGTTCAATTTGAGCATGTGTTTTTTACCCTTCTCGGAAAGTGTTTTGCCAAAGTCTTAATTTTGCTCCCTCCCCATAATGATGCTCTTACTTATGTGAAACAATACATTAATCATTGGCACCTCTTCCAAATTATCTTCTCTCCAAACTAGTTAATTGTTAGAACCACTAAATGGTGACTCTTGGAAGCATGATACATCCCTTCCTAAGACGTGTATACTCTACTCTATAATCACAATTTTATCTAAGTTTTGGAACCACCAATCTTTTCAATTATTATCTCCCTTTCTAATCTATTCTTCTCTAAGTTCTTCTTCACTTGCGCAAAGTTTTTAGCACTCCTACCGGCAACTATAAGTCGGATCGTGTTTATACTGTGTGCACCCAAGCAGTGGTGAAATCATCTTTTGCGATAGTGGGTTTTTTGACCACGGCACGATGTTCAACTCCTGCCTTTCATATAAGAATTTTCTTGTTTCTTTTTTCTTGCTGTGATTGAATTTATTCTATTTTTGCTTAATAGATTTGTAAAACACTGTTTTTAATAATTTTTTTCCCCTTCAGTTCAGTTAATAAGGTTTTTAACAAGGCGTAAGACGCATAAAGGTAGAACCTTTTTTTTTTCCCCTAGTAAGGTTTTAAGGTGATTATGTAGAAATTTTGTAAGGATCCAAATATTAGGGTTAGAGATTGTAAACTTACCATTAGCGAAATTCTTTGTAGTCAATTAAAATCAGGTTTGATTTGCAAGACAGTCACAAACAAGCAAAAACGCATCGCTCGATCACTCGTGTGATGTGTTAAAATAATAAATTTGGTTAATTCAGGTCAAAATAATAACTCCTTAATTCTAATTCTCCATAGCAATAAAAATAATTTCCTTGTTTAAAGGCCTTAGGGTTAACTCAGGCTACATGTCGGGTTGGTTTGTGCTTGGGTTTAGATGGGTTTGGGTCTACTTGGGTTTGGGTCATGTTGGGTCAGGTTACATCAGGTCATTAGTGGGTCGAGTTGGATCAATATTCATATCAGGCCTTTTCGGGTTGGATTAAGACTGGATTAGGTGAATCTTAGGTTGGGTCATTATAAGTTCAGGTCAAGGTATTTACATCAGATCTTTGGGTCAAATCAGGTTGGGTCATTGATTTTTCAGGTCGATTTTACGGGTTGGGTTATCTTTGCCACGTCTAACTTTTAGACAAGATCATTCAATCCCAATTAAAAATAAATATAATATGATCAAAAAATTGAAATCAATAAATTATGTTAAATTACTATAATAATATACACTAGGGTAATTTACTTATTGGTACCCCAAAGTTTGGCACATTAATTTCTTTCAGTTCACAAATTTTGTAAAATAATTTTTTACTACAAGAATTACGTTACTTTAATAAAATACTCCAAATAGCGGCATGAAAGGTTGTTAAATTTGTCATTATTTATTAGTGAACCCACCATCTCTCACTATTCCCTCATTCTGCACAAAAAATGCAGCATTGTAACTCTGTTACTAAAGAAGTGTAGGGCAAAGACACCTATTAATACTTATCCAGAAAAGGTATATATGGGTCTCGAGTGAAAAGGCGGTCCAATAAAACATAGAGTGGGCCACGCCCGACAAAGGTGGCAAAGTCTATATATTGTGGTAATGAACTGTATTATAAATTATCCAATAAAAACCAATATCATCCCTGATCTTTTATCTTGTATCTTTTTACTTTCAGTATATTTTCATTTTAGATTATATCAATTGTATTTGAGCCAGTCCATCCTTGGACCTCTGATTACCATGGTAACTAATCTGCTAACAATTGTGACAATTAAAAACTCGATAGTAGAAATACTGCAAATGATGGATAAAATTCAAGAAGGATATAAATAATGATAAATTGGTGCAGATTACCACATCAAGGGTAGTGGTGGTTTGCGGAAAAGGCTTGCTGGAACGTATAGTATTGTCGCAACAACACCGAAGCCACCAGCTCCAACCAAGATCAAGATGTCGCTGGTACTTGATATTCGACACCAGTGCTCCGTTCCAAGTGTGTGGAGGAAACCGAAAATGACATCAGAAGTGAAGGATGATGACTGGTCCACTGCCAAGGTGATGAAGCCATGGATACCACCTGAGAAAAACATCCACGACAAAGAAATTGGCTATGATGACAGGACCAACCATGATAAAAAGAATGGCCACAGCCAAGGAATCAAACATGGTTATCCCATCAGTCACGATGAGGAAATTAAAGGCAGGCGAGGCACTACCACAACTGTCACCACAACGCTATGCTTCTAAGATCAGAGAAGAGGAAAGAAGTAGGGGTGGAGAAGCGATGAATGTGAACTCATCCTAGCCCAACAATGTACCACACCTAACCCTCCTTCACCTCTCCGAACACTACAAAATGGCCCTCAGCCGAGTTCTTCGCCACCGCACTTTTTTTGCGAGAACGATTAGCACTTTCTTCACTCTCTCCGACAAATCAAGGCAGCGCTGATAGTAGTGTTGACGCCTAGCCTCCTGTTTGACATCAAAAATCCATGTTTACCCTTGCAATAGGAGTCATTAGATGGTGAAGAGTGAAGCAGTCTTATATTGATTACTTCACTATGGAAATCGAGCACTCGGCAGCTATTAAATGTTTAACTCCTAAAATGCATCAACCATGAGATGAAGGTTGCGCTTGCTTGAGTTGTGGTAAAAATGATCTTGATATTGAGTTGTAGTAAAATTGATGTTCATATTGAACTATTAAATGTTTACTGCCTATTTCTTTGCCTTTATTTGCCTAACTTTGCCCTGCTTATATGCTTATTTGGTCTCTTGATACCAGGCTGCAAAGCGTCATTGATGTCGACAAGCATATTAGGTTCGGGGTCATCGGAAATAGTCTCCCTTCAGGGCAGCCTGGAAGGGGGAATGTTGCGTACATCTATTCCCCTTCCACCCCCCCCCCCCCCCCCGGGCCCCCGGCCCTGCTGATGTAGGAGCCCTTTGAGGCACTGGGATGCTGTTATTGTTATTGTTGTTGTTGTTGTTGTACTGAACTATTAAATGTTTGATTCCAACAACGCATCAACATAGGGGAAGAATATTAAGATTGATCTTTAACATGTTAGACAATGCTTCATGACTTGATATAAATGTGTAATTGCATGATTTGATTAGTCAATACTTTTTTGGTGAATTTAATACTTCAACTTTCACATTTTTAAAGAGAAAAACCAAATGTTTGTCATCATTAAAAGGGGTAGATTGTTGGCCATAAAGGCTATTTACATTTTGATGCTGATGATAACAATCATTTAGTGAGTCATTATATTTAATTGCTCTAGTGTTGTTTGAAAATAATTCATAAAAAAGCTTAAAAAAAATCAAGATTAATCAAGTTGATTGAAGCTTTCTAAGATGATGGATCAAGAGAAAATCGAGCTAAGTTAAAGAGAAGGTTGATCCTAAATCAAAAGAACGAGATCCAAGTCCTGGCACTTTAAGCCAATTTTTTTTTAAGTTTTTTAGCGCTTAGGATTAGGATATAACAATTGAGTCAAATCTCAATATTTATATATGATACTCCAACAAAAATATTTTTGAAATATCTTTGAAATTTGATTTTCAAATGTTATTTGAAAAATACTCAAGTCAAATTCAAGCCAATCAAGTTTTTCTATAAGGATATTTTAAATTTGTTTTAGGGAAAGGATGCCTAAAAAATAGTAAGATCTAAATTTTATTAGAGTGATATTTTAGCTTGACTAAATCAATCACTCATTCAAATGAACTAGGAAGCACATAAGTAAATTTTTTAAAAAAAATATGAAAAATCAATCAATCAATCAAGCTAAATGGTCAAAATTATTCAAATTCACCCAGGCATGCTAAATGTCGACACACATAAGGGATGTGTCAACACATAGACATGCAGTGGCCATCTAAAGCCACTGTGTGTCGACACACAGTCCTCAAAAGGCTCCAAACGGCTACTTTTGATTTGATTTCTTTCCCAATCATTTCCCAAATTTCAACCCTCCCCTATCCCCTCATTTTGCTATAAATAGGGCTTGAATGCTTTGGTTAGTTTATCCAATTACTCTAAGCATTCCTTAATTTAAAGCTCTTATTCTATTGCGCTTTAACATTTTAATTTCGAGTTTCTTTTAAAGTTTTCTTGAGTGTTACTAGTTCTCTTTATTGTTGATCATTGAGCTTAATTTGAATATCCTTAGATTTGGCAAAGCTTGATTTATTATCAATCCAGTCTTGAAAGAGTGAAGAATTTCATTATTTTCATTCTTTCATTGCTTTAGTTAATTCTGAAGGTCGGATTCTAAGATTACTGTTACAAAAGGGTTAGTTGTAAAGGTTGGGTCTTGAACCTACATATAAAAGGACTGGCTGTAAGTGTTGGATCCTTAGCGTGGTTTTAAAAGTGATCATCAAGCTTAGTTAAATGCTCAAGTGACAAAGAGTAGTCACTTAAGGAGTAGACTAGCTTCTGGTTTGAAAGTGAACCACTATAAAAATCACTGTGCATCATTTTATTCTTGCCTTTGCATTTTATATTTTGCATTCATTGATTTTGTGTTTTTTAAAGTTTAAATTTTCATTTTATCATGAAAGAACCTAATTCACCCCCTATTAAGTTACTCTTTGGGTCTTCAATTGGTATCTCATCTAGTACTCTTTATTTTTGGTCTGACAACCTTAGAGTGATCTAAATGGCAACATTCGCTTCTATCTTGGCCGAGGCTCAATTGACCAACAAATCTCCTCTTTTTGATGGGAAAAATTTTCACATTGGAAACTTAGAATGAGATTGTACATCATTTCCATTGACTTTGATTTATGGTTTATAATGAAAAATGGTGACATTGTACCTTCAAGAAAAGAAGGAGAGAACACTATTGAGAAAGCAGAAAATGAGCTCGTCCATTATGACAAGATAAAGCTTGAGAAGAATGCTAAAGCTTAATTCAAATTACTATTTGCTATTACTCCTGATTTGTTTATTCATGTCAAAAGTTGCAAGACCAAAAAGGAGATTTGGGACAAACTTGAAGCCACTTTTGAAAGAAAGCCGAATGAAGAATCCATTAATGCAAGTGAAGAGGAGCGAGTGAATTCATGTCTCATGGCTATTGATGATGAGAGCATTAAAGAAGATGAGGCAATAGATTTATCCAATGATGAATTTGTTATTGGCTTTCATGAATTACATGAAAAATATAAAAAATTAAAAAAAAAAAAAATGACACAGTGCTTTCATAAAGGGCCTAGAAAAAAATGAGTCTAAAAAAGGAGTCAAAACAACATTTATCGTTTGAACTTGAAAATGAATCCTTAAAGAAAAAGAATGAGTCTTTGAATGATCAACTCATAAAACTAACTAATGAAAAACAATACTTAGAAGGAAAGCTTCAATCAATGAAAATGAACAGGAAAAATCAAAGGAAGATGAATTACTATTGAAAGAAAATGAGTCTTTGAAAGAAAAGGTGTAAGAACTTTCAAAAATCTCAAGCAAATTTTTCAAAGGGCAAGAAACACTTGAGAAAATACTCTCCTCTCAAAATTTGATTTGCAACAAAGAAGGAATTAATTATAATGGCAATGTTCAAAATAAAAAATTGAATATAATTTCTGTAAAAGCCTCCTCCTTACCATTGACGAACTCTATAAGATGTCATTATTGCGGTTATCAAGGGCATATTATGCATCAATGTCAAATTAAAAAAGAATTTGGGGAAAACAAAGATGGTTTGGGTTCCAAAGAGATCTCAACTACCAAAGATCAAGGCTAACAACGAAAGACCCAAAAAAAGTTGGGTACCAAAAGTTCATTAAATTGTGTAGGTATGCTTGAAGATTGAAAATAAATATCAAAAGTGATGCTTGGATAGTGGTTTCACAAATCATATAACCGGAAATAAATCCAAGTCCACTTCTATTAAACCAAAAATAGGAAATCTCGTTTTCAACTAGAAGAAATGAAAATATCTTTGTATTAGTATTGTGGTTTCTAATTCTTCTCCTTGCATAAATGATGCTCTATTTGTTGATGATCTTATGCATAATCTTATAAATATAGTCAACTATATGATAAAGGTTATTATGTGCATTCTTGAGTCATCTAAATGTATAGTGGCTCATGTTCATATGAATGAAGCATTACTTGATCGATTAAGATGTGACAATATCTATATTATTTATCTTGCATGTGTAAACTTTGTGAAATGTTCAAGTGTCTTGAATGAAAAGGATTCTTAGATATGGCATAGAAGCATTAGGCATGCTAGTATGGACTTAATTTCAAAACCTTCGAAAATTCACCTTGTTTGACAACTACCAAAGCTTAATCTTTTAAAAATACAGATAAGAAAAAGATGATATTGGTGATGCATTTCAATATAGGAAACAAACAAGATCTTCATTCAAACTTAAGGATATAGTTTCTATCTCAAGGCATCTTGAATACTTACATATAGATTTGTTTGGTTCTAATCGTCATTTAAGCCTAGGTGGAAAGCGATATGGACTTGTAGTTGTTGATGATTACTCTCATTTTACTTGGTTTCTATTCTTTTCTCGAAAGAGTGAAGCATTTGAAAATCCTTTCGGCTAGAAGTGATCATGGAAGGGAATTTGAAAATTACAATTTTAGAATTATTGTGATTACTTTGGAACTGACCATGATTTTTCGACACCTAAAAATCCTCAACAAAATGGAGCGTTTGAAAGGAAAAATAGAACTCTTGAAGTGATGGCAAGAACCATGGTGAAAATAATTTACGAAAATATTTTTGGGCCAAAGATGTTAACACTGGTTGCTACATCTTAAATTGAGCTTTAACAAGGCCTATTTTGAAGAAAACACCCTATAAACTTTATAAAGGTAGAAAACTAAGTATTGTATATTTCAAACCTTTTTGGTGCAAATGCTTAATTCACAACAATGGCAAAACAAACCTTGGTAAATTTGATCCACAAGTGGATGAAGGTATTTTTAATGGATATTGTTAACTAACAAAGCATATAGATTCTATAATAAGAAGACAAAGGTTGTAAAAGAGTCTATACGTATGATTTTTTATGAAACTAATGTCTTGTCCTCTAAAATTTCTTGTGATGATGATGATATAGTAATCAAACCAATAAATGTCATACCCTCATCTAAGGAGCAAGAAAATTATAAACTCAAAGCTCCTATGGATGAACCGAAAGGAAATGATGAAATGTAGAATCCAAAGAGGAAGACTTGCCACTAGATTGAAAATTCTTGAAGGATCACCCAACAAGTGAAATTATTGGTGATCCCTCTTAAGGTGTAAGAACAAGGCATGCATTGAACGAATATTGTCATCTAGCCTCATTCATCTCTCTTAAAGAACCCAAGAACATAGAAGAAGCTTTTAATGATGCAAATTGGAGAATGGTAATGGAGGAAGAGCTAAATCAATTCAAGGAAAATGGTGTGTGGGAACTTGTGGATAGACCTCAAGATCATCATGTCATCGATAGCAAGTGGGTCTACTGCAACAAGAAAGATGAGGAAGGCAACGTGATAAGAAACAACAAAAGGTTAATAGCTAAAGGCTATAATCGAGAGAAAGGTATAGACTACGATGAAACATTTGCTCCCATTGCTAGATTAGAAGCTATTAAACTCTTATATGGATTTGCTTCATTTAAAAATTTAAACTTTTTCAAATAGATGTAAAAAGTGCATTTCTAAATGGTCTTATTAAAGAAAAGGTTAATGTTGAACAACCACTCGGTTTTGAGGATGAAAAAATTTCCAATCATGTTTATAAACTCAAAAGGGCTCTTTGTAGATCAAAACAAGCTTCTAGAACTTGGTATGAAAGATTGAGTTTATGTTTAATGCAAAACAGATTTTTAAAAGAGAAGGTTGACACCACATTTTTAGTCAAAAACTCTAGAAATGATAATCTCATTGTGCGAATATAGATATTGCTAATATAGTGTTTGGTGCTACTAACCTATCTATTTGTAAAGAATTTGAAAACCTTATGAGTAGGGAATTCAAAATGCGAATGATGGGAGAAATTAACCACCTCCTTAGACTTCAAATACAAAGCAAAGAAGGAATTTTCATAAATCAAGCAACATCAAGAAGACACTTAAGAAGTTTGGCATGAAAAAATCCAAGGCAATTGCAACCTCAGTTAGCTCAACACTTAAGCTAGACATGGATAAAAAACATAAAAAGGTGGATCAAAAGCAATATAGATGTATGATTGGATCCCTTCTTTACCTTACAGTGAGTATACTCGATATCTTGCTTAATGTGTGTGTATGTGGTTTGATTTCAATCATGTCCTGAGGAATCTCATTTATGTATCGTGAAAAGAATTTTTTCAATGCCTAGTTGGTACTTAGACTTGTTCTATCCCAACTGTGAATTCCTAGATCTAGTTCGATATAGTCATGTTGATTTTACTTGTTGCAAAGTACACTAGAAATCGAATTGTGGAACTTGTCTATTTATTGGTCATGCTATAATGTCATGGTTTAAAAAAACAGAAAACAAAAAACAAAAAACAAAAAAATGGAACGTTGCCTCATCCACTGTTGAGGTCAAATACATTGCATGTGCAAGTCATTGTACTCAAATATCTTGTTTAATGCATGAATTTAATGATTAAGATATTCATATCGATCATGCTCCTATTATGTGTGATAATGCTAGTACAATATGCTTAACCAAAACTCTAGCTCTATATTTTAGAACTAATCATATAGAGTTAGACGTCATGCTATTCGTGATCATGTGCTTAAAGAAGATGCCAATTTAAACTTTGTCGCCCTGATCAATAATTAGACATTTTTACTAGGCCTCTATGTGGAACTATTTGGTGATACTAAAACACAGATTGACATGGTAAAATACCATTACTTGTGTGCATTAATTTCATATGCATGTTTACATTGAAAGTGGCTCTCAAAGATTTAACATGATGGCGCGCATTTGTCCAAGTATTCTTATCTAGTCCAATTGATATTAGTGCTTGGAAAATGTTGTTAAGGGAAACACTAAATTTGAGTTAGCTTCGATCTCTATTTTGAATAAAATCTCTCTAATGATTGTTTAACTTGAATATTCTCTCACATCCTTTTTTATAATTTTGATCAAAGTTGTAAATGTGTTATGAGAATTGCAAAACTTCGATCAAATTTAAAAATCTAGCTTTTTAAAAATAAAATTTCTTGCTCACCTCATTAAGAGATATGAAAATATGAGTGATAAAAGAGGTGAAACCATCATTTAACATATCGAGCTATGTTTGCAAATGCTACTTTTCTATTTTTACCTTTAATGTATAAATTCCCTCACTTATTCTTTTTTATTGATGACAAAGGGGAGATAAGTTGGTGTTTGTTTACATATGAAACATGTTGTGATACTTGTCTTAAGCATTGGGAGGGATAATGTTTCATAATTGGTCATTGAGTTTGAACATTAGCGTTGTTGTGAATTGCTATTGTATACATTCATGCAAACTAATGCTTGCACGAAGGGTACAAAAATATAAAAAACAATGTGTCAATTTTATTTACTCTTTTTTTATTAATGACAAAGCAGGAGAGAAGTTAGTGTTTGCTTGATTTTTGAATGTTTAACTTCTAAAATTCATCAACCATGTTATAAAGGTTGTGCTTGCCTGAGTTGTGGTAAAAATGATCTTGATACTGAGTTGTGGTAAAATTGACGTTCATATTGAACTATTAAATGTTTGTTTCGTACAATGCATCAACATCGGGGGAGAATATTGAGATTGATATTTAACATGCTAGACAATGCTTCATGACTTGATATAAAACTAGTATTTGCATGATTTGATTAGTCAATACTAATATGGTGAATTCAATACTTTAACTTTCACATTTTTTAAGAGAAAAACCAAATGTTTGCCATCATAAAAAAGGGGAGATTGTTGGCTATAAAGGTCATTTACATTTTAATTTTGATGGTAACAATTATTTAGTGAGTCATTATATTTAATTGCTCTAATCTTGTTCGAAATTAATTCATAAAAAAGCTAGAAATGATCATGATTAATCATGTTGATTCAAGCTTTCTAAGATGATGGATCAAGAGGAAATCGATCCAAGTTAAAGAGAAGGTTGATCCTAAATCAAAAGAACGAGATTCAAGTCCAGGCATTTTAAGCAATTTTTTAAAGGTTTTTAAAACTTAGGGTCGGGATATATCAATTGAGTCAAATCTTAATATTTATATGTGATTCTCTAATAGAAATGTTTTTGAAATATCTTTGCAATTTGATTTCCAAATGTTCTTTGAAAAATACTCAAGTCAAATTTAAGCCAATCAAGTTTTCAGTAAGGATATTTTAAATTTGCATTAGGGAAAACATGTCCAAAATAACAAGATATAGATTTTATTAGAGTGATATTTTACCTTGATTAAATCAATCTATCATTCAAGTGAACTAGGCAAGCATAGAAGTTAATTCAATAAAATAAGCAACTATGGTAAATCAGTCAATCAATCAATTAAGCTAAATGGTCAAAATTGTTCAAATCTACCAAGGCATGCTAAGTGTCCACACAGAAGGGATGTGTCGACTCATAGACATACAATAGCCATATGAAGCTGTTGTGTGTCAACTCATAACCCTCGTGTGTTGACACATAGCCCTGAAAAAGCTCCAAACTGCTACTTTTGATTTGATTTCTTTCCTAATCTTTTTCCAAACATTTCAACCATCCCCTAGCCCCTCATTTGCTTATAAATAGGGTTTGAATTCTTTGGCTTGATTCATCTAATTCTCTCTAAGTATTCTTTTATTAAAAAGCTCTTGTTCTACTGTGCTTTAAAATCTTAATTCGAGTTTCTTTTAAAGTTTTCTTTTTTTTTTGATTATTAGGCTTGACTGTAATATCCTTAGCTTTGACTAAGCTTGATTTATTGTCAATTCAGTCTAGAAAGAGTGATGAATTTCATTTCTTTAATGTATTATAAAAGTTGGATCATGAGTCTACCATTACAAAAGGGTCGGTTGTAAAGGTTGAATCTTGAGCTTACATACAAAAAGATTGGCTGTAAAGGTCGGACCTTGAGCCTAGTTTTAAAAAGAATCATCACAAAGCTTAGCTAAAGACTCAAGTGATGAAGCTTGAGGAGTGGACTAGCTTCTAGTTTATAAGTGAACTACTATAAAAATTATTGTGCATCTTTTTATTCTTGCCTTTATATTTTATATTTTGCATTCTTTATTTTTTATTTCTTAAAGTTTAAATTTTAATTTTAACATGAAAGAACCTAATCCCCCCCCTCCCTCCTATGTTGCTCTTTGGGCCTTCAAATAGTTATGCAATGCAAGGCTAACTAGGTTTCGGACAAGCGGGAGATTATTGGAATTAATGTCCTAAAAAGCCCAATTAGTTAATTTTTAAATGTCAATTAAATAGAATTATTTTATTTATTTACTTTCCGAGTATGTTTTACTAGTTAAATGTACGTGTGATTGTTTTCTAAAACGTTCCATGAAATGGACGTAGTCCAAGGTGACATGTCAAGTTTGGTTTAAGCGGTTAATGAGATTGAGCCTAAATAGACTTAAGTCAAATTAGTGATATGCTGTCAAAGTATATGTTTGTAGTCAATGATGAGTTTGGACAACTTGTCTAATAAGACTATAATATCACACTTAAATGACTTGTCATAATCATGTGGATAGGGATCCAAAAGTATTATATTATTGTTTTCTATATGATTGGAATACTAAGCAGATAATTAATTAATTATGTAAGCGATAACCTTAAATCTAGAAAATAGTCTAAGCTCGTGTGTCGATTGTTCGTTGCTTGGATGTGCTAAAAAGATTAGTCGCATCGCGTTGACTTAAATCTTACTTGTGTTTGGTAATAGCATGAAGTGTAGCGAGAACAAGTATCTTACGTCAAATCTATAGTCTCTCACCAGATAAAGATGTCCCCTTAGTTGATTCGCAAGCATACTAACAAATTCAAGAATCTTTGGCCAAAGACTTTTATATGCTTGACATTTGAAATTAGTACAGAAATTATTTTCTGCATTATTGAATTGTTTAAGAACGACAAGTCGTGAACAACGGTGAAAGATATGAGAAAAATGACGATAGTAGTTAAAATTATTTTTGTTCATGGATATCGAATAGATGGGATGATTGTAAGAGTAAAAGTTCTTTGAGAATTCTTGAGTGAATATATTTAATTCTAGAGTGCAACAACATTTATTTGGTAAAATTAAGTGTTGTTGAATGGTAATAAGCGTTATCAAGAGTTGATGATTAGATTTGACCCTTTGAGAGTTAGAATTAAGTTGTCCGTGAGGTCCCTTCACAAGCCACAAGTTAAGCTTCATTTGAAAATATTTTAAAGTGAATTCATCAGATAAATTATTTATTCATGAGATAAATAAAATTTATAAGATGAATTATTTATTCATTAGAGGAATAAATTTATTTTAGCTAGATATAGTTAATGAGATGAATTTCTGTATGTGGAAAAATGCTTCAAACTTGATTTTATAAAAAAAAAAAACAACTAAAAAATAAATAAATATAGGAAAGCAGCGACCATAAAAATGCCTAGCGCCATATTTTAGAAGGTAAGTCACGTCAACTGATATCTATTATTTTTCAAAACAAAACTTGAGTTTGCTGCAGATTTTCATATACTCGTACGTGTATTTATATTGATATATATATATATACCATATGAATTTGGGGTACGAGAAAAACACGTTTTTCCATCCAACACGCCGTCATCGGATCCCATTAGAACTCCGAAGTTAAGTGTGCTTGGGCGAGAGTAGTACCAAGATGGGTGACCTCCTGGGAAGTCCTCACCCTCAGGTTGGGGGCACTGGGAAACAGCCTCTCTTCAGGTTAACACCCTGAAGGGGGAAGGCTGCGTACATCCGCCCCCCCAGACCCTGCATAGGTGGGAGCCCTTGAGGCACTGGATATGCTCCTATGAAAAATCCTAGAAATTGTTATGGGAGTTTTTCATGTTAAAAATTTTACATAATTTCTTTTGACGAATTGTTCTTCAAAAGTATTAGAGCAAAAAATTTAAGAAATTTTGGATCACGGCTGTGAAAGTCTGTATTAGTGTCTATAATTGCTTTGTAATTGTGCTTTTGATGTTGGAAGGTTGTATTTCCTTAGAATAATGGCTAACTCTAGTAAATCGTTTGAATTAGGCCTTGGCGGGAAAAGTGGTTTAAGTGGTTAAGTATAGTTTAGTCATTTTTGGCGGCTGTGCTGGAGGTTAGTTGGATTAGTGATCCCATTGTATTGTTCTCCTTTCTTAGCTAAATCCTTATAAATAGTTAGATATTTTTTTGTAAAAGGATTCATTGAATGAAATTGAATTGATTCTTCTTCTGAACCCTAATTCTCCGTTTTTTTTTCATCACTTTTCTTTTACTTCTCATCTCAATTCTTTCACTATCCTAGGTTATGATTCAAGATTGATCTTGAATCATAATAATTGGTATCAGAGCTTGTCTATTTGCTGCTATTGAGTCGAATTACATTCAATTTGATTGTTTAGCAATCCGATCAAGCTTCATTAGTTAGAAGATCATCTGATTAGGTTGTGCTGATCAGATTCTAGAGGTTAGAGTGTGCATAATCTAGCCAAATGCAAGAAGGTGATTGCAATGGCAGGTGGAGCTACTACTAGAGCCAATGCTGCTGCTAATGCTGGAGCAACAGCCGTGGAATCAAATCAAGTTGACATGATTGCTCAGCTGTAGAAACAAATGCACGATTTGATGTTAGCAGTTGGTTCAGTGACTCAAAAGGTTGGAAACATATCTTAATCGCAGCAACAAGTGCAACAACAGCGGGTAGGAATGCAAGAACAAATCACGCGTCAAGCTATGCCTCCTGGAGCTAGAATATTGTCGTCTGGAAGTCAACACACGAGACCTATTGATCCTTGGCATCCTCTAGCATCTGAAGAGAGTTTTGAAGGTGTGGCTATGGAGAGGAGCAATAGAATTCGATAGCCTAAGGTTGAGATTGATACTTTTGATGGGGGAAAAAAAAAAAAAGAAAGATTGCATTTTCCTAGGTTTGGCGATTCAGGGACGACTGGGCGATTTTTTTTCACCGTGGCTAGGGCACGCACGTGACGGCTCATGGAAGGGCCTATGGGGTTGGGAACGGTGGCAGTGTGTTTGCCAGCTCCTCCATTTCATGGTGGTGGTGCCCGCTGGTGTGTCCGTCGGTCGAAAGAGGGTGAAAAGAGCAAGAGAGGGTGCTAGGGTTTTGGGGTTGTGGTGAGGAGACGTGGGACGTTCATGGCTGCCTTCCCAGTGAGCCCATCACCAACGACCACTCCTTGGTGACTCGCCTCTCCCTTTTCGTCCTCCTGGTGGTTGTCCGACAGGCATTGGTGGCGTGGGGCGGGGCACATGCCATTTTCTCTCTCCTGGTGATTTTGGGTCACGACTTCTCTCTCTCTCTCTCCAGATTTGGGGCTCTTGTCTGTAAGTCTTCTCAATCTTCCTTTGTTGTGGTGTTTCTGGTTGGTTGGGGTCCCTCTTGGTCGGTGTGTTGCCGGTGGGGAGGTGGTGGCGGCGCACGGCGGTTGTGTTTTGCATACCCGAATTTTCCCTCAAGATTTTACAAGATTTGGAAGTGTGGGTTGTTGGGATTTCTTCCTAAGATCACACACTTCCTTGCTTCGTGTTAGATTTGAAAATTTTTGTTTCCAACCGGTGGTCTAGGCGTGTCGTGGTGGTCTTTGGGTGGTTCGAGGGGTGGTTTCCGGTGAAACATCAATTTCCTTTTTTTTTTTTTTTTTTCAATTTTTGGGTCCTTTCCTCTTTTGGGCTTTAGTTTTCGGGTCTATGATGGCTAAAATGCAAGCTTGAATGGAAGAAAACGAAGTTTCCTCTACCAGGGGAGATGAGGGGGTTGTTCATGGTGATAGAGGTTGGGGTTCTACTTCTTCCACCGATAACGATCTCTCCTTGGCTTTTGTCCCTCCCAAGCATATCGATGGCAAGGTTGTTGCATCTATTGTTGGTCTAGATATGAGTAAGGCTAAAGAGAAATGGGAGCGCACTCTTCTAGGGCGCGTCATTGGAGGCCGAGTTGCATATTCCCAATGCATAGCGATAACCAAATTACTATGGGGGTCTACGGGTTTGGAATGTGTCCTCTCTAAAGAAGACATATTCTTTTTTCGGTTAAAGACTTGGGAGGCATTTGAGAAAGTGCTACAAGGTGGTCCTTGGCACCTCAAAGGTCACTCTCTCGCTCTCATACATTGGACGAGTTCTACAATACCCAAGCGTGAACCTTCTTCCATTCCTGTTTGGGTTCAAATCCATGGTTTGCGCCCCTCCATGTGGACGAGGGAATCACTTAGCGCGGTTGCTAGTGTTGTGGGCAAACCCCTTTTCTTGGAAAAGCCAACATTAGAGGCTACTATGATGAGTTACGCAAGGGTTTGTTTTCTACTCGATGCCAAAGTTACACCGGTCAAGAAATTGTTCGTTGATTACGGAGGCATGGAGTTGTATTTGTTAGAGGTCAGGTATGATGCTCTCCCTAAGCATTGTCAAACATGTCATGTTTTTGGTCACTCATGCCAAGACCCATCTTACCCGATTTCCTCTGATAAGGCTGGGAAAAAGGGAAAAACACACCGGAATCGTAACTGCCACCGTGGGAAGGTGACGGCTGATGTTGCTGCGGAGGGGGACCCAAGTGATGGGCCGTCGGACTCCACCAGGGCTGGTAGCATTGGGATGGACCCCCATGGGCCTCCGGTTGGGGCTAATGGGGCACCTAACGCTGGGCCTCGGGATGGGTCGCATTGGGCCCCTTGCCGTTGGGCTGGTTGCAAATTTAGGTTCTCGGGTTGGGCTCGCGGAGGGAGAACATCAGGTTAGGGTTGAAGCTCGAGATGGGACACCGGTTACAGGCCTACCGTCTTCTTCTTAGCCCACGTTATCTCCTGCTGGGCTGTGCTCTGGGCCTCAGAATGGGCCGGCTATGCCCCCCCCCCCCCCCCCCCCCCCCCCCCCAATGCTAACGGGGGGTCATTTCTTGAGCTGGGCAGATAGAGCGTTCCCCCATGCTACGGGGGGAACGTCTACCAGTACTGGGCCTTGGGCCAGCACCACGGTGATGCTGGCCCACCTTCGGGCACCAGCAAGCCCAGCAAGGGCTCGAGTGCCCTGTCTTAGCCCAGGTCCACCCGGGTTGTTCTTCGTTTGGGTATTGAGGATTTTCGACTGGATGCTGATTCATTTACCGGTGAGGAGGATTTGAGTTGGGCTATGGTTCCAGTTGATATTATTGACACTCAAATCTTTTTTAATTAGGCTTGAAGAGCCTGATTTGTGTGGCGTGAGCTTGGAAGCAACTACAATGGGAAGTACAGCGGTTGCGCCTCGGATTGAAGGTCGTGTGACTAGGGCTGCCTTGAAGAAGATGTCACAAGTCAAGAATAAGAAATCAAAGGGCAAGAGGAAATCTTGATGCTTCCTTTTTCTTCTTATGGTTTGGTATTACTTTGTTTTTGCATTGTTTCCCTTTTACTTAAAGGCTTGTACTTAGTTGTGATGTACCTATGTATTTCCTCTTTGTTTGCTTTTTGCGTGTTTTGTTGTCTTTTGATTTGCATTGTAGGCTCCTGCCGTGTCTTGGGGTATGCCCCTCGTACACTTGTATTAAACATACATTTGTACAATTTTTTTATATATACAACTGACTTATCAAAAAAAAAAAAGAAAAGAATATAACCTCAATCGTGGATTAGAAGATGTGAAAGATACTGCCGCTTCTATCACAATGTTGAGGCAGAGAAGGTGGAATTAGCTGTTGTTTATCTTCAAAGTGATCAAGAGGTGTGGTTTTACAACTTGATTTGCAGCAGACCGGCACTCAATTGGCCTAAGTTTGTGGAGGAATTGTGTGAGTGCTGTGGTGATGAAGATCCAAGAGATGTGGTGAATCACTTCAACAAGGTAGCTTAGACGACATATGTGAAAGAATACATGGCTCGTTTTGAGAACCTAAGAGCTTGAATGATAACTGTGAACCCTGGTGCAAATGAGGCTTACTATGTCTCGAGTTTTATCAATGGTCTTAAGCCAAATATTGAACATTCGGTCAAGGCATTGAATCCTATGACTTTAACACAAGCCTTTCCTAAAGCAAAGCTGTTTGAAGCTACTATCTTGGCAAATTCTGATGGTTTAAGGAACAAAAAAGGTCAAGTGGCACCTTCCCAACACTCTGTTGCTATTGTAGCTCCTAAGGCCTTGAGTTTGGAGGAAATGAAGGCTCAATGGTTGTGCTTTAAGTGCAACCAAAGGTATTTCTTTGGCCACAAGTGCAATCCAAAGTTCTTGATTACAGTCACTGGAGTTGAGACTGAAAGTGATCAAGAAGTCCATGAAATGGAGGAGCATATCAGCGATTAGGTTGAGGATGTGCAAGGGGAATCTGATGATGATTAGATGGAGATTTTAGTTATAGCAATGATAGGGAATGGCTCATCACAATAAGAATCAAGGGAGAGGCCAGGTGCAAACCTTTATTAATTGTAATCGACAATGGTAGCATGCATAGTTTTATAGATCCGAAGGTTGTAAGAGCTGTGGGACATGAAATGATCAAGACAAGCCCTTTTGCGGTGACAGTTGCTAATGGAAATTCGATAATAACACATACTAAATGTAGGCAGTTCTGTTGGCAGATTCAAGGTCACAATTTCGTGCATGATTTTAGAGTCTTGAGATTGCGAGGCTGTGACATGATTTTAGGTGTTGATTGGATGAAAACTGTCAGCTCCTTAGTGTTTGATTCTACTCAATTATCAGTTTCCTTTGAAATAAATGGCCAAAGTGTGAAGCTGCAAGGGATTATGGAGCAAGGACAACAGCAATTGTTGAAGGGAAAAAGGTTACAAGGAGTGATCAAGAAAGTATCCTACCAGTGGATAGTGATGCTGCTCTAATAGGTGCTTAGGTGAATTCTAATCCTGCAATTGACGAGCTCTTATAGAACTATAATGATTTATTTTACCAGCCAACCTCCCTTCCTCGTAAGAGGACGTTCGATCATGCTATTCCTTTGAAAGCAAGTTCGATTCTAGTGAGCCTTACACCTTACATGTATCTTCATTCTCAAAAAACTAAAATTGAGAGGCAAGTAGATGAGCTATTAAGGACAAAATTCATCAGACACGGTCACAGCCCATTTGCTTCTTCAGTGATATTAGTTAAAAAGAAGGATGGGACTTCCCGGATGTGTATTGATTACAGGAAACTTAACTCCCTTACAATTTAAGACAAATTCCCAATTTCCATCGTTGACGATCTCTTAGATGAGTTGTATGGAGCAATGTGTTTCTCCAAGTTCGAGTTGAGGCAAGGCAATTACCAGATTAGAGTGTTGGATCAAGACATTCATAAGAGTGCTTTTAGAACACATCGTGAACATTATTAATTTGTGGTAATGCTATTTGGATTATCAAATGCTCCAGCCACATTTCAAGCTCTAACGGATTCAATGTTCAAGCCCTTCTTGAGAAAGTTTGTTCTTGTGTTTTTTGACAATGTTTTGGTATATAGCCCATCTCTGGAGGGTCATATAGCACACCTAGATCAAGTGTTTAGTAACATGAGACATCACAAGTTGTTTGCAAAGCTCTCCAAATGTTCTTTTGCTATAACTCAAGTAGAGTATTTAGGCCATGTGATTCTATTAAGGGACTAGCTACAGACCCTTCAAAGGTTCAGGCAATGAAAGATTGGCCTACACCACTAACGCTCAAACAGTTAAGGGGATTTCTGGGGTTGATTGGTTGTTAAAGAAAATTTATAGCTTGGTATGGCATGATTGTCGAGCCTTTGATAGATCTCTTTAAGAAAGATGCTTTCATCTGAACAGAATTAGCCCATAGCAGCATTAGAATAGTTGAAGACTGCTATGAGCTTAGCACTAGTTCTTGCAATGCCAGATTTTAGTGTGCCATTCATCCTTGAAACTAATGCTTGTAGCAAAGAAGTGGGAGCAGTTCTATCTCAAAATGGAAGACCTCTAGCTTACCTTAATCAAGCTTTAAGCCCGAGGCATTTGGGTCTATCCATATATGAAAAGGAATATCTAGCAATCTTGATGGCAGTGAAAAAGTGGAGACACTATCTCGAAGGTCATCACTTTATCATTAGAACTGACCACCAAAGTCTCAAGTATTTGCTTGAGCAAAAGATCACCATAAGAGTTCAAGGCAAGGGTGTCACGAAGATGTTAGGTTGGACTACTCAATTCAGTACAGAAGTGTAAAGGAAAACCTTGTAGCTAATGCTCTATTAAAGAGGCAAGAAGATGTAGAGCCTGCTGCTTGTGCTACTATTTCACTTGCTCTACCTTCTTGGATGGAAGAGGTATTGAAATCTTACGAAGGGGATGATTTTGCTCTTGATAGTATAATAGCCTTCAGTGTTAAAGACCCTCAAGATGGTGAATCCGATCTTTCTTTCAGTAAAGGCATTATTAGGTTCAAGGGGAGAGTGTATATTGGTACATCAACAGATTTGAGGAAGCAAGTGGTCTTGGCCTTTCATGCATCTTCTTGGGGTGGCCATTCCGGTATTGAGAGTACATATCAGAGGCTGAGGTAGTATTTCCATTGGACTGGAATGAAGAAAGATGTGATTGAATTGGTTCAAGTATGTGAGACTTGCCAACGTACGAAGAGTGATCATGTGCATTGCCCAGAGTTTCTTCAGCCCTTACCTATCCCTTAGGCAGCTTGGCAATATATCAGTATGGATTTTATTGAAGGATTGCCTAAATCCGAGGGAAAGGGGATTATTTGGGTAGTTGTGGATCGTTTTACCCAGTTTGGGCATTTCATTGCTCTCCATCATCCCATTACAGCTAAGAGGTTTGCAAGACTATTCTTGGATCACATCTACAAGCTTCATGGATTACCTCAATCTATTATCTCAAATTGAGACAGGTTGTTTACTAGCAAATTCTGGCATGAATTGTTCTTATTGCTTGGATCAACATTTCCTCTGAGTTCCTCATACCATCTTCAAACGAATGGTCAAACAGAGAGAGTAAACCAACGTGTATAGCAATATTTGAGGGGTATGACATTCAACCAGCCTAAGAATTGGCACAAATGGTTATCTTTGGCTAAGTTTTTGGTAGAACACACACACTCATTCAACTCTAGGAACAACTCCATTCAAGCCACTGTATGGGTATGATCCACTCTCTCCCTTTGTTCTGTAAGGAGCAGTCTCCGAGATGGTTAAAGTTAATGACCTTCTAACTCAAAGGCAGCAGTTAGTGCAACAACTCCAGGACAACCTTCAAGTAGCCCAGTCCAGGATGAAATTTTTTTTACGGATAAGAAAAGAACTGACGAACTTTTGAGATTGGTGATTTTGTTTTCTTAAAGTTACAGCCTTATGGGCAAGCATCAGTGGCAATGCACAGGAATGTCAAGCTATGTGCTCATTACTTTGGCCCTTACAAGATCTTGGAGAAGTTAGGAAGTGTTGCTTATAGGTTGGAGTTACCTCCTGATTCATATGTGCATCCCGTGTTTCATGTATCTCTCTTAAAGAAGCATGTAGCAGAGGGCTCTTCCAGTTCTACAGCACCTCCAATAGATTCTGTCCAGGGATGCATTTTTCAGGAACCTACTGGTATATTAGACTCTCGTGTTGTGCAATAACAGGGTCAAGGCTTCAAGGAAGTGCTCGTATAGTGGGCAAACTTGGGATTGGAGAATGCTACATAGGATAACTTGAATTTCCTCAAGAACTAATTTCCCTCTTTTCATTCTTGAGGCAAGAATGTTCTTAAGGAGGAGGTATTGTCATTATCACGGCTGTGGAAGTCTGTATTAGTGTCTGTAATTGCTTTGTAATTGTCCTTTTGATGTTTGAAGGTTGTATTTCCTTAGAATAATGGCTAACTCTAGTAAATGGTTTGAATTAGGCCTTGGTGGGAAAAGTGGTTTAAGCGGTCAAGTGTAGTTTAGTCCTTTTTGGCGGCTGTGCTGTGAGTCGGTTGGATTAGTAGTCCCGGTGCATTGTTCTTCTTTCTTAGCTAAATCCCTATAAATAGTTAGATATTTCTTATAAGAAGATTCATTGAATGAAATTAAATTGATTCTCCTTCTCAACCCTAATTCTTTCTTTTTCTCATCACTTTTATTCTACTTCTCATCTCAATTCTTTCTCTATCTTATGTTATGATTCATCTTGAATCATAACAAATTTTTTCTAAACTAAATATTTTATGAGCCTACACTCCCGGTGCAAAGGAGGTCACTATGAAGAAAGCCTTAAGGTGTCAAGAAATTTTCTTCTTAGATTCCAGATCTTTTAATTCATATGGGAGTTCTTGCTTTAGGTATGTTATATAAAGTTTGACTTTAATGTTCTTCCTTTATTTTGTTTATTCTACATACCATGTTTATATCAGTTCTATATGATATTTTTGTTTGTTATGTTATGAATCTATTAGAGTAGGATCTAGATTTAATTAAATAGTTTAATTAGATTAGGCTTTTAGATTTAAAATTAACGGTTTTAAATTTGTTTTCGCTGCTCCGGCTCTAGCCAATTTAGGAAATAATTTTGAAATATTCCAAACCAAATCTCGATGGCCGAGAATGCAGCCAATTGCCACGTCGAAGTAGCCCTGGAGTGCAAGGAGGCTATGGAGGGTATAGCGCCTCTGTTCCAGAGCTTTTCTCATGTCAATTTAGTCCTTATACTTTTAATTTTGTCAATTTGGTCCCTCGACAATTTATATTTTGTTAATTTAGTCCTTTGGTCAAATTTAAGCCAAGTTATTGACATAATTTTTAACGGCACAATCACATTAGATACAAGTAACTAACTACAAATCTGCCCATTGACTCAATTTAAATCAATCCACAGTTGAACCATTAAAAATGTTATTAACAACTTAACTTAAATTTTACTCTAAGAACCAAATTGACACAATATCAATTTTACATCAACTAAATTGACACAATTAAAAATATGAGGACTAAATTGATATAATAGGTAAAGTACAATGACATTTGATGCCAACAACCCTTTATTAAATAAAGAGGATATACGACATCACATGGCAAGATCAACGATCATTGGCAGCAATGGCAAAGCAAGAGATTCTCAATATCAAATGAAGAGTCAAACAAGAAAAAAATTATGTACTTAACAGATATTCCCAACTTCTGTTGATATCTGTACAACCACAGCCAAAATTAAATATTAACAATTCGGGCCCCATATCACGTTGCTAAATATAATTATTGCATGTTTACGGCGTTGGAATTTGGGGTAGTGTGCTTTAATTTTTGAAGGCTTGTATTTTACCTCAATCTCACATAGAAAATCTAGATGATAAGAGTCCAGTTTATATACCCCTCTGTTGTTGTACTTGATAAAGTATTGCGGGGGCCTAGAGTGGGTTTTTTGAACGACACACGAGCTCGCCTGACGTGCCGGACTTTTTCTAACCTAGACTTTTATTTTTACAACCCTCATATTGTTTAAGTTGTCGTAAACTAACTCATGATGAGTTCTTATTGTTGGGATTATTCTTGAGGATGTTATTCGAGTTCTAGATGTCATCCCTCGTGGACCTCGAGGCCATTAGCTCGAGGCTCTGTCTATTCTTTGGGTCTCGAGTCTCGAGGTTACAAGCTCGAGCTCGAATATGCATTTTGACCGCATCTTTTCCCGCTCTTTCCTTAATTGATTTTTCCACAACTGACCAAATTTTTAGGTTCTCCATATCCGCTACTTTTCTTATTTGAGGCAAATTCTTTGCCACGATCTTTTACTTAACCTCCAAGTATTTTACTCTATAAATACGGTCATTTAGGGTTATGATAAACATAGAACTCATATATGAAATTCTCATATATTTCTCCGTCTCACGACTTTCTTTTCTCTGTCGATATTCTCTCTTCCATTACTGAGCAAGTTTGGGCATACTCCAACCCACTTCTCTGGAGTAAACTGGATGCCGTCTTAACCCTGGGAGTCGGATTGCCATTCAACACATTGTACCTCTATTGAGGCATAAATGACTTAGGGCAGTAGATTCGCTATGACGAGACAATTTCTTCAGTCAATTCTTTCCCTTCTATTCTTTATTAAAAGTCATTTTTTCATATTTTTTGTAATCTTCAAGTCAAACATATTGTAACAAAAGAGTTATATTTTGGTCGCTCATTCACATATTACACTAGAGGTGGTCAGGGGCCGAGTTGGGCCAGGCTGGGCCGGGTTCGGGCCCGGCACAAAACATGGCAGGGCCGGGTCGAGCCTTCGCTTCCGCCTGGCCCAGCAAGCCTAGCCGGGGCTTTGGTTTTTTTTTTTTTTTTAAGATATATATATCTATAACATATAATACAATTATAATAGTGTCTCATAAAATTACAAATATATTTTATAAAATGAAATGTATCATAATTTTTCAGAAAATATAACTATAATAATATAATAGTACGTTATAAAATTACAAATATATTTTTAAAATTAAATGTATTGTAATTTATTTAAAAATAATTATAACAATATAAATACAAAATACAACTATAAAATAAGTTAAAATGTCCAAACGATCCATAAAATTTGGGGGAGGAGCCCTCAATAGGGCTGTAAGGAGTTAAACCGGGCCTGGGGCCCGGCCCAAAGAAGCTGGCTGGGTCGGGCTACCCGGTCCACTGGCCACCTCTATATTACACCAACATAAAATTTTTAATTTTTAATAATTTAATAAGTTTTAAAATAGCATTTTCTTTTTTCTTTCAACTTAAGATTTTTAAATTCTACTTAAATTATAATGAAAACTTAATATCAAAAAACTAGAAAGTTAATTTTTTTTATTTTTTTTGCTCAAGGTAATTAATAATTTCTACATAATTATAAATTACAAAAATAAAATAAAGTGCCTCAAATTATTTGAACACAGGCAGAATTAAATAGTACAGAAGTAGGATATCAGGTTATTAGTTGCTCGTATCATCCTATGAATAAAATTTAAATGTACCATGTGCCAGCCAAACAGCTTTTGTTGCCCAATGCTGGTTGGTGAAAATGTCAGCTAATAGATTAGTTTTTTCTCTTTTTAGTTGTTCGGTATTTGTTTGCTAACAGAAAAGGTTTACTGAAGGTAAATGCGGGATAAGAATCTGATATAAAAGAGGGAAGGTCATCATTTCAAGCAGTCTAAAAAGGTTAAGATATACATTTTTCTAGTAGCGGATACAATATTTGTGACTATTAGGGGTACAATGCAAATAAAGATATATATGTGTGTGTATCAAAAATCTAGTATAGTAATAGACAACGATGGGTCTAGAAAATTTAATTAATGGGAGCAACTAACAATTTTTAAATTATGCACTAAATATAATAAAAAATTATAATCAGCTACCAAATAGCACATATTTACAAAATGAATCAAAATCAAAGAATATAAAAATTAAAAATTAATTAATTACATAAAATAAAGCAAGTGGGACTTGAAATTGATAATGTTAAAATATTTATAACTTTGCAGAAAAACTTTTGAGTGCTCATAAATAGAAAATTAATTGATTTGTCAATTAGAGGCGCTGAGAACGGGTGATTTAGGATTCATAATTATTACAAAAGTATATATTAAAAATTTATTACCTTATTAGTTAACTAAAATTAAATATATAATTATTGAAATAAATTTATAACACAATATTAATTAAAAGGTACAGATACTAGCATATAAAAAAGATTAAATAATTGTTTTTTCATAATTTAATAAATTTATTTAATGTAAAATAGAATTTTTTTATAAAGGGGAGTAGAAAGCAAAAGAAAAAACTTAAGAAAAAATTAATAAGAAGAGAGGCATATGGAATCAAACCCTTGACCTAGTGTACAAGGTGTTTACAAAAGATCACTAGATTACTAGTCACAACTACAATGTCATACTTAAGCCTGGATTATTATGTACATTTCTAAAACCTACAAGATCTAACATAGACCAACCATTAACTGGAGGCTCACGCCCCCAGTCCTCAAAGGTTCGATCTCCCCCTGCATTTGTCCAAATATGGATTGAACCAAAATAAACTAGACGGGATCATAAACTATTGCATAAAATAATGCAGGGCAAGTATTGGACGAAGAATAATCAGTTAGGTTCGATCATGGACTAAATAATGTGATTCGATTTGATTTGGTTTTTTTCTCGACTGATATTTATATGTTGAATATTATACTTCATGCCTGAATTGAGGTAAGTAAGAGCAATAAAAATATGAATCAAAGATTGAGGACCAAACCAAATAAAACTTAATTTGGTCATCTCATAGACTACACATTCATGATCGGGGGTTTATAATTTGGACCACTAATTGAATAGCAATATTGGCAATGATCCTCTACGTGAAATTCCAATCTCCTGAGTATATTAGATGTTACAATTTTGAAGTACCTGAAGTGCTAATCGAACAATAAAGAGCTAATTTCACAATATCGGTTCTTTAGTCTTAAACCATACTTCTTTAATTCAGTCCAAGTTTTATCTTAAAGTAATATTTCACATGCTAAAGATATTAATTACACGAAATTTGCAATTAAACATAAGAAAAAAACTATGAAAGTAAAAACCAAAGAACGAGTATAAGGTCTAATAGTCAACACTACCATAGTGAATACTATTCATAGGAAATAATGTTTATATGAAACCAAGTACAAGGAAACTATTTTAAATTATAGTTTTCATGAAAAATCGTGTCTTCTAATATATATTTTTCACTAAAAGATAACATCTTAACAAGCACACAAAGCCTAGACAACTTCGAATATATTGTATCTATTCTTATATTGTCCTATTATAAGGTATAAAATGATTGTTAGAAGATATTTTCTTTGAAAATTGATAAAATAATATAATAAAAGGAGGCATGTTTTCCAATGACAAAACAATGAAAAAATAAAGTGGAGTTTAATCTTTCCTAGAAAACCTTTTTGAATGGAAAATGCTTTTTAATGAAATAGGACTTTCCTCCTATGAAACGAAGTCAAAATTTATCCCCCTCTCTAATATGGATTGTCATGATCATCTTATTTGTTACTTTGATAAAAAAGAGTAACAATGTTAAAGGCGATTGTACCTTCTGGCTTTCCTTAGGGCATGATCTGACAGACCAAAGGAGGACTCCTAACTCAACATGTGATCAACCCTACTCCATAAAAAGAGTACTGTCAATTAAGATCACCTAAGAGTTTAATACTTCATCTACAGGTTCAATATTCCTATTGTTGCATATGAGAATCTAGCCAAGAGATAAAATATTACTGTTCTAACTATCCGAGATGTGGGAATCCATTGGATACCATTAAACATTTAATATTTTTTTCTTACAAATTGGACATTGTGTTCGCCTCTTGCGTTGGCTTTAAGCCTTAAGCTATGGGAACACCTAGGTACCCCAGATGGTGGGATTCAATTTGTAAAACCACTTCTTTATGTTCTGATGTTATTGCCAGGATTTTATTTTATGTTGGTGGGCTTTGAAAGCCAATTGCTCAGATGTTGTTCAAGGTATATATCAAAATTGATCCTATGTGAGCAGCCATCAAGATTATCAAGGAGTTATATGATTTCACCTTATCACTGCCAGTTTCCCTTCCCTACTCGATGTCAAGAGTAGAGGTCATGGCTCACTCCTCAAGAGAGCATCATTAAATTCAAATGTCACACCATATGGTCAGATCCTTTTCATAAAATGGCTATTTTATCAGTAGGAAGGAATAATCTTTATGAATTGGTTGCCAGATTGTGTGGCTCGGCTAAGCCTTCTTCTCCTCTTGCAAAAGAGGCCCTAGAGGGTCGTGAGGTTTGCTTCCTCGCTCTAACTTAAGGCATCAAATGTATAGTCATTGAACCAATGCCTTGGAGTTCATTTGTGTGGCTAATTGAAGGGATCATGACCTCCATTGGAAATTCAAGTCATTATTTCTAATATCTTACAATTGATTTGTTCTTGTGATTGGTTTCTTTTTGTTGGATTTCGATGAACTAGAGTTCGGCAGGGCATATTTTCTCTAAATTGCATAAAATAGATTATTGTAATCCTATCTAATTCTTTGACCCCTCCCCCTTTAGTTAGAGGATGTTTGGAGGTATAGGGATACCTCTATTTTGGCCTCATGGCCTTTTTTCGTTCTTTTCCAGTAGTCGAGTACAAAATCAAAGGCACCTAGTGCCAGGTTAGACTACTAAAAAATTCAAAATCCAAATACCAAAAAGATTACCATCTTCACCATAATGAGCAAATAACAAACAGAGAGAATCAGAACCACACTTCTGTAATTATTAAAAAAAAAAAAACCATATGACCATACTCCTACAATGCCTAACCTTCGCTTCAATTGTTTCTCCTTTTGTGCATCTAATGTTTCCTTTGCTTTTATCCTAGTATTACTTCATTACATCTCACAATTTATGAAAAATTCACGTATTAAGAACTCATCCAATATGCTACCCTCATCCTAATACACGAAAGCAATTCTAAGATGTTGAAGTCCTTCTCATCAGCACAATCTTATTTCTTTTGTTCCAGACTACTCATATTAATACAAAAAAGAGTAAAATTCATACCTTCATTTGAAACTTCCACCGATATTGAGTGCGAACAGTTGCTCAATGTCAACCATTATGGACAAGGGAACATTAATACGTACATTCCATCATTAGATACATCAAGCCCAAATGAGCCATCTCCCGCTTGCATAGGGTCTGGGGGTAGGATGTACTCAGCCTTACCCCGTCTGAGTGAGACCCTGATGAGAAACTATTTCCGAGGACCCCCAACCTAATAGTGTTATGTTGTAAATGACCCATATAATGCTCCCTAGAATTCACATTTCCTAGCAATGCCAATTAGAGGTGGCCAGTGGGCCCTCTAATGGGCTAGGCCCGGCCCTTTTTTTTTTTGGGGGGGGGGGGGGGGGGGGGGGGGGGGGGGAGGAAACCCCTAAAAATAATGGTGAAAATTTTTTGATTGTGGGTGGATTTGAACCCAAGACCTCGCACATGTTAAGGAAAGCCCCCACTGTATAAGCTACAACTTTTTTTTGATATATTAGGATATAAAAATATTAAATTATATATATCTCAAAAAAAGGGAGTGACCATCTTGGCCTTATATAGTTTGTTTATAAAACATATTTTGAGATAGATATGTAGTCTATGTGCTTTGTCTGCCATTAGCCTAATAGCCTCTAATAGGTTCTTGCACTTGTATGCTGTTGCCATTTCACTAAGTAAGAAGTTCCTTTTCTAGTTGACTGCCCATCTTTAGATCAGATCATCCCAATATCCTGATTATGCATTCGTGTCGGGCAGGGCTGGGAGAAATCCCTCAGGCCCAGGCCCGGGCCCGGTCCATTTCCGGGACAGGCCCGGCCCGAACGGGCCCGTGGCCACCTCTAATGCCAATCAAGCTAGGAGTTGGACTTTCCGTGGTTCAAGTGCTTTGCATTCTCCACTTACTAAACTATCACCAAGGTTACAGCTCCTTGCTATATGACTTCAATAAAGGAAAGAAGATACTTGAATTGTCAAATTTCCATTGAAGTCTATGTGCTTTGTCTGCCATTAGCCTAATAGCCTCTAATAGGTTCTTGCACTTGTATACTGTCACCGTTTCACTAAGTAAGAAGTTCCTTTTCTAGTTGACTGCCCATCTCTAGTTCGGATCATCCCAATATTCTGATTATGCATTCATGTCGAAGGGATTTTCTGAATAGTCTTGGAAATATGTGTCTTAAAAAAAAAAAATCTCCAATCAATTTCATGTGCCAAAAATATGTGCATTCCCTTTTTCCTACTATTACAGATATTCCTTCCCCTATTACTGTACTTCAGCCTCGGCTGTGACTCAGTGACAAATGCTCATCCAAGGTCCCTCTTTTTGTCTTGATTTCAAGCTCAATGGCCTAGAAGACAGTCCACCACCCCCTCCATGGATAAAAAAATCACACTGTTCCATTGAGCATTCCCTTCTTCAAAGTGTCGCCACCACCAGTTGAATAACCACATCACGTTTTATGTCGGTATATCCTCATTTTCATGGCCACCTTGTTCCCTTGTCTTGGTTTGATCCTATTCTATAAAGATTAGGCATCTTCTTTCTTGTCTCCCACTCCATATGAATCGTCATTGTATCTGCATGATTTTCATAGCTATCGACTTTGGCATTTTAAACACAGAGAGATTGTAGGTAGGTAGGTTGTTGAAGATGCCTCTTATTAATGCCAACCTACGATCTAGGACAAGGCACCTTAGTCTCCACATTTTAGCCTTTATTGATACGACGCCGGGCATCAATCCAATCAGCTTCACCAAAATGAGGTCCCCTAGATGGTAAGGCAGCCTACAACACATGCACGTTTTCTTTCCTGAAGGCCCAAAAAGCAACCTAAGAGTGGGGTGAATTAGGTTCCTAAGTGCTAATTAAAAATTTTGAATTTATGAACCAAAAATTTAATTAAAAGCAAAACAATAAATGTTAAATAAAAAAGACAAAGACAAAAATAAAAGGGACACACAAAGATTTTTATAGTGGTTCACTTCCAAACCGGAAGCTAGTCCA
This sequence comes from Simmondsia chinensis, assembly GCA_018398585.1. NCBI lineage: Eukaryota > Viridiplantae > Streptophyta > Magnoliopsida > Caryophyllales > Simmondsiaceae > Simmondsia > Simmondsia chinensis. Next base: position 26,654,952 of record JAGTTD010000010.1, on the reverse strand, counting down.
CTTCTCAAGTGACTACTCTTAGTCACTTGAGCCTTTAACTAAGCTCGATGATCCTTTTTAAAAACAAGCTCAGGTTCCAACCTTTACAACCGGTCTTTTTGTACGTAGGCTCAAGACCAACCTTTTACAACCGATCCTTTAATAACCGTAGGTTTGGGATCCAACCTTTACAATGCAACAAATTTAAATAAAGCAATGAAAGAATTAAAGCACTCAAATTCTTCACTCTTTCAAGAGTGAATTAACACTTGATCAAGCTTAGCCAAAGCTAAGGATATGCCAATAAAGCTCAAAGATCGACAATAAGAGAACAAGTGATGCTCTAATAAAAGTTTTAAACAAAACTTAAAAAAAAACCTTTAAAGAGCAAGTATACAAGAGAACTTTTTATCAAAGAATGCTTAGAGAGTATTGGATAATTTCAACCAAAGTATTCAAGCCCTATTTATAGGTAAATGAGGGCCAATAAGATGTTCAAAAATTTGAAAAAAGGTTTTGGAAAGAAATCAAGTCAAAAGTAGCCGTTTTGAGATTTTTCAGTTTGTGTGTTGACACACAAGGGCTGTGTAGCTGTGTGTCGACATACATCAGCTCTTAGTGGCTACTGTAAGCATGTGTGTCGACACATAACATCTGTGTGTCGACACTCAGCCTAGGTGCATTTGCACGTTTTGATCACTTTGCTTGATTGGTAGGATATTTTATTACATTTCCTAAGTTAAAAAATTAATTGATTGATTGCTATATTTGTTCAATTTTTTGAATTTATTTCCCACTTTACTTGTTCATAAAAATGATTGGTTCCATAAATCAAGCTAAATCATCACCCATTAAAATTTTATCAATATTTGATTTGATCATACTTTTCAAAGTACCAATCTTAAAAAATATTTTAATTGATAAACTAGATTGGTTTAATTTTGACTTGAATATTTTTCAAATAAAATTTGATAAATTAATTTTCTAAAATATTTTTCAAAAACATTTTTGTAAGAGCATCACATATCGATATTGAGACTTGGACTCAATTAATATATCCCGATCCTAAGTCCTAGACAATAAAAATAAATAACTTGAGGATGCTCGGACTCGGATCACGTTCTCTTCAGTTTGGATAAATCTTTTCTTCAGCTTTTATCTCTCTTTTCCTTTTGATTTATCATCTTTTGGAAAGCTTTGTACCCATGAATAATCTTGATGTGCCTACCTTTCTTATACGTCACTTAAAAACAAGATTAGAACAATTTAAATCTCATGACTCACTAAATGCTTGTTATCATCAAAATTACAATAATATTGGCTTTAAGGCCAACAATCTCCCCCTGTTTGATGATGACAAACATTTGGTGTTTTCTCTTGTAAATGTAAAAGTTGAAGAATAGATTTCACCATACAAGTATTCACTTGCACATGACTATGAACTTATGGAGCAATGTATATCACAATTAAGAATCAAACGCAATTGCTCCCCCTAAGTTGATGCATTTTAGGAATCATACATTCGGTATATTAACATCATCACTATTTTCAACATTTCTCAATCAAACACATACATAAGTAGCATGAATACTATATATCAGTACACCAATTTTTCTCCCCCTTTGTCATCAACAAAAAGCACAAGGGAAGAGATGGAATATGACAATTAGAACATTAATGCACACAAGAAGAATAAAGAAGAGCATCCATAAAGTGTGTGTCGACACACTATCTATGTGTCGACACACAGATGCAGAGTAGCGGTACTACTGCTCTGTGTGTCGACACACAGTATACAGAACTTGGCCCTATTTTTCTGTGTGTTTTATCCCCCCCCCCCCCCCCCCCCCCCCCCCCCCCAATTTATTTAAAAAGATCAAGCTCCTATATCCATGAGTGGGATAAGAATCCTTAATCCATTGGAGCCCTTTTTTTTTTGTTGAGTATCTGAACTCAATGTCAAATGCAAGCAACCAAAGTAAAGAAGTCAAATTACACATGCCAATTCTGGTTCTAATATCACAGAAAATTTCTTCACTTAGAGGTTTAGTAAAAATTTTCGCTAATTGGTCATTCGTGGGAACAAATTTCACAATGACATTTCCCTTAAACCCATGATCACGAATAAAATTACGTCTAACCTCAATATGCTTTGTTCTAGAGTGTTGAGCCGGATTTTTAGTTAAACATATAGCATTAGTATTATCGCACATTATAGGAGCATGGTCAATATTAATGCCACAGTCATTTAATTGGTGCATTAACCATAACATTTGAGCACAACAACTACCACATGCAAAATATTCGGCCTCAACAGTGGATAAAGCAACGGAATTTTGCTTTTTGCTGAACCATGACACCAAAGCGTGACCAAGAAATTGACAAGTACCACTAGTCGATTTTCGGTCCACTCTGTATCCGGAAAAATCTGCATCACTATATCCAACTAAATCAAAGAAATCACATTTATTGTAAAATATGCCTAAAGTAGGAGTACCAACTAGGTATCGAAATATTCTTTTCACGGCACATAGATGAGATTCCTTGGGACATGCTTGAAATCTAGCACATAAACATACACTAGACAATATGTCAGGTCTACTAGCGGTAAGGTAAAGAAGGGCTCCGATCATACCTCGATATAGCTTTTGGTCCACCTTTTTACCTTTTTCATCCATATCTAACTTAAGAGTTGAGCTCATTGGTGTTGCTATTGCCTTGGAATTTTCCATGCCAAATTTCTTGAGCATTTCCTTTATGTACTTGGCTTGGTTGATGAAAATTCTTTCCTTGCCTTGCTTGATTTGTAATCCAAGGAAGTAGTTAAGTTCTTCCATCATACTCATTTCGAATTCCTTACTCATAAGATTTGCAAATTCTTCACAAAGAGATGGATTAGTAGCACCAAACACTATACCATCAACATAAATTTGTATGATAAGAATGTCATGTTTAGAGTGTTTGATAAAGTGTGTGGTGTCAACTTTTCCTCTTGAAAATCCATTTTGCATTAAAAAGGAATTCAATCTCTCGTACCAAGCTCTAGGAGCTTGTTTCAATCCATAGAGTGCCTTTTTAAGTTTGAAAACATGATTGAAAAATTTGTCATCCTCAAATCCGGATGGTTGTTCAACATAAACCTCTTCTTCAATAAGACCATTTAAAAATGCACTTTTAACATCTATTTGAAAAAGTTTGAAATCTTTAAATGAAGCAAATGCACATAAGAGTCTAATAGCTTATAGCCTAGCAATGGAAGCAAAGGTTTCCTCATAGTCTATACCTTCTTCTTGGTTATAGCCTTTAGCTACCAACCTTGCCTTATTTCTTACCACATTACCTTCCTCGTCCTTCTTGTTGCGGTAGACCCACTTGGTACCTATGACTTGATGATCTTGGGGTCTATCTACAAGTTCCTATACATCACTTCTCTTGAATTGGTTAAGCTCTTCCTCCATTGCCATTATCCAATTTGCATCATTAAGAGCTTCTTTTATGTTCTTGGGTTCTTCAAGAGAGATGAATGCAGCTAAATGACAATATTCTGTTAATGCATGCCTAGTTTTTACACCTTGAGAGGGATCACCAATGATTTGACTTGTTGGGTGATCCTTCATATATTTCCAATCTCGTGGTAAGTTTTCCTCTTTAGATTCTACATTTTGGTTATCTCCTTTTGATTCATTCATTTGAGCATTAGATATAACCTTTTCTTGCTCATTGGATGAGTGTGTGATGTTTATTGGTTTGATTACTATGTTATCGTCATCACAAGGAGTTCTAGAGGACAAGACATTAGTTTCATCAAAAACTACATGTATAGACTCTTCTACAACCTTTGTCTTTTTATTACAGACTCTATATGCTTTGCTTGTTAAAGAGTACCCAATGAAAATACCTTCATCAACTCGTGAATCAAATTTTCCAAGATTTGTTTTGCCATTGTTGTGAATGAAGCATTTGCACCCAAAAGGTTTAAAGTATGCAATGTTTGGCTTTCTACCTTTATAAAGTTCATATGGTGTTTTCTTTAAAATTGGTCTTATTAAAGCTCGATTTAAAATATAGCAAGCGGTGTTGACGGCTTCGGGCAAAAAAGATTTAGGCAAGTTATTTTCACAAATCATTGTTCTTGCCATTTCCTTAAGAGTTCTATTTTTTCTTTCAACCACTCTATTTTGTTGAGGAGTTCAAGGTGCCTGTGATCAATTCCAAAGTAATCGCAATAAATTTCAAAATCATCATTTTCAAATTCCCTTCCATGATCGCTTCTAACCAAAACAATTTTCAAATCTTTTTCATTTTGTACCTTTTTACAAAATTTTTCAAACTTATCAAATGCTTCACTCTTATGAGAAAGGAATAGGACCCAAGTAAAGCGGGAGTAATCATCAACAATTACAAGTCCATATCACTTTCCACCAAGGCTCAAATGACGAGTACGACCAAATAAGTCTATATGTAAGAGGTCAAGATGCCTTGATGTTGAAACTACGTTCTTGGGTTTGAATGACAATCTAGTTTGTTTGCCATATTGACATGCATCACAAATATGATCTTTTTCAAATTTTAACTTTGGTAAACCTCTAACAATATCATTTTTTGAAAGTTTTAAAATTAAATCCATACTAGCATGTCCAAATCTTCTATGCCAAATCCAAGGATCATTTTCATCCATGACACTAAAACATTTTAATGAGTCTACACAATCAAGATCAATCATATAGACATTCTCACATCGTAGACCAACAAGCAAAATTTCATTTGTTTTAGCATGTTTAACTATGCATCTAGATAATTCAAAGTCCACACAATAGCCTTTATCACATAATTGACTATGCTTAGCAAGTTGTGCTTAAGGCCTTTCACAAGTAAGATACCTTCAATGCAAGGAGAAAAGTTAGAAGCAACATTACCAATACTAATTATTTTTCCTTTCTTATTGTCACCAAAGGTGACATTTCCTTTTCTTGGCATTAATGAAGTGAACTTGAATTTATCTCCGGTCATGTGTCTTGAGCAACCACTATCCAAGTACCACTTTTGTTTTTTGCCTTGGATTTTCAAGCAAACCTATCAAAATTCAAACAATTTTAGGTACCCAAATTTTATTGGGTCCTTTATTGTTAGCCTTTACAGTTGGTGCTCGAGATCCTTTTGGGACCCAAACCATCTTTGTCTTTTTCAAGTTTCTTTTGAAAGAACATTGATAAATGATGTGCCCATGGTCACCGCAATAGTTGCACCTTACAGAGTTCGTTGAAGGTGATGAGGCTTTAACAAAAAGAACTTTTAAATTTTTCTTTTGGACATTTCCATTATAACCTATTCCTTCTTTGTTATAAATTGGCCTTTGAGATGCAAGAATTTTGTCGAGTGTTTCTTGACTTTTAAAAAATTTGCTTGATATTTTTGAAAGTTCTTCCGTTTTCTCTTTCAAAGACTCATTTTCTTTTAAAAGTGATTCATCTTCCTTGAATTTTCCTTTCTCATTTTTCTTTAAAGTATAAAGTATTTCTTCCAAGGATTTTTTTTCATTTGTTAATTTAATAATCTCATTATTTAAATACTTGTTCTTTTTCTTTAGGGATTCATTTTCAAGTTCAAGCACTAAACTTCGTTTTGAATCCTTTTCCAATCCCGCCTTTTCGAGACCTTTTACAAAAGAATTGTGTTATTTTTTTAATTTTTTATATTTCTCATATAACTCTTGAAAACCAACCACAAGTTCATCGTAAAATAGATCGTTTACCTCGTCCTCTTCAACGCTATCGTTGTCAAAAGCCATAAGACAAAAGTTAGCTACTTCCTCTTCACTTTCTTCATTTGAGTCATCGTCGCTATCTCCCTAAGCCGCAAAAGCTTTCTTCCGTTCTTCCTTTTTGTCTTTCTTTTTGAGTTTGTTGAAGAACTTCTTATTTTTTGGCTTGGGACAATCTCTTTTAAGATGTCCGACTTCTCCACACTCATAGCAAGTTAGTTCATCTTTGGAGGAAGATGAACCTTTTTTGAAGTTTTTCTTAAGTCTTTTCTTTTCAAGACGTTTGTAAAATCTTTTTGCTAACATTACAATTTCATCATCACTTTCATCACTTAGAAATGATTTAAATGCTATGTCCTTGTTTTTCTTTTATTTTTCCTCTTCTTTGAACTCTTCCATATCAATCTCATGGGTCATGAGATTTCCAATTAGTTGATCAAGTTTATAAGTAGAGAGGTTATGAGCTTCTCGAATAGCAGTAACCTTGCCTTGCCATGAAATAGGGAGACACCGAAGAATTTTACTAACTCACTCCTCATTTGAATACATTTTCCCGAGAGCTTGGAGTTTGTTAGTAATATCCAAAAATCTAGTGTACATCTCTTTTATTGAATCCTCCGGTTTCATTTTGAAAAGTTCATAAGCTCCTACCAACATATTGATTTTAGAAGATTTAACTTGATCCGTACCTTCATATGTGACCTCTAGCTTGTCCCAAATTTCTTTTGCCGATTGACAACCGGACACATGGTTAAAAACATTTGGGGCAATAGCACATAAGAGTTGATAATGAGCTTTTGCATTTTTTGCAAGTTTTTCTTTGTCATCTTGCATAAGCTCATTTTCTTCTTTTTCAATGGTTTTCTCACCTTGTTTCTTTGAGGGTACGTAATCACCATTTTTTGTAATAAGCTATAAGTCGAAATCAATAGATGTAATATAAAGTCTCATTCTTAGCTTCCAATAGGGGAAATTTTTCCCATCAAAAAGAGGAGGCTTGTTAGTCAATTGACCCTCAGCTAAGGTTGGAGTGAAAGTTGCCATAGGATCACTCTAAGGTTGTTAGACCCAAAAAAAATAGAGCACTGGCTCTGACACTAATTGAAGGCCCAAAAAGCAACCTAAGAGGGGGGTGAATTAGGTTCTTTAGTGTTAATTAAAAAATTTAAATTTATGAACTAAAAATTTAATTAAAAGCAAAACAATAAATGTTAAATAAAAAAGACAAAGACAAAAATAAAAGGGATGCACAAAGATTTTTATAGTGGTTTACTTCCAAACCGAAAGCGAGTCCACTTCTCAAGTGACTACTCTTAGTCACTTGAGCCTTTAACTAAGCTCGATGATCCTTTTTAAAAACAGGCTTAGGATCCAACCTTTACAACCGGTCTTTTTGTACGTAGGCTCAAGACCAACCTTTTACAACCGATCCTTTTATAACCGTAGGTTTATGATCCAACCTTTACAATGCAACAAATTCGAATAAAGTAATGAAAGAATTAAAACACTCAAATTCTTCCCTCTTTCAAGAGTGAATTGATACTTGATCAAGCTTAGCCAAAGCTAAGGATATGCCAATAAAGCTCAAAGATCAACAATAAGAGAACAAGTGATACTCTAATAAAAGTTTTAAACAAAACTTAAAAACAAACCTTTAAAGCGCAAGTATATAAGAGAACTTTTTATCAAAGAATGCTTAGAGAGCATTGGATAATTTCAACCAAAGCATTCAAACCCAATTTATAGGCAAATGAGGGCCAATAAGACTTTCAAAAAGTTGAAAAAAGGTTTTGGAAAGAAATCAAGTCAAAAGTAGCCGTTTTGAGCTTTTTCAGTCTGTGTGTCGACACAAGCAGCTCTTGGTGGCTACTGTAAGCCTGTGTGTCGACACATACCATCTGTGTGTCGACACTCAGCCTACCCAGGTGCATTTACACGTTTTGATCATTTTGCTTGATTGGTGGGATATTTTATTACATTTCCTAAGTTAAAAAATTGATTGATTGATTGTTATATTTGTTCAATTTTTTGAATTTATTTCCCACTTTACTTGATCGTAAAAATGATTGGTTTTATAAATCAAGCTAAATCATCACCCATTAAAATTTTATCATTATTTGATTTGATCATACCTTTTAAAGTGCCAATCTTAAAAAATATTTTAATTGATAAACTAGATTGGTTTAATTTTGACTTGAATATTTTTCAAGTAAAATTTGATAAATTAATTTTCTAAAATATTTTTCATAAACATTTTTGTAAGAGGATCACATATCGATATTGAGACTTGGACTCAATTAATATATCTCTATCCTAAGTCCTAGACAATAAAAATAAATAACTTTAGGATGCTCGGACTCGGATCACATTCTCTTCAATTTGGATAAATCTTCTTTTCAGCTTTTATCTCTCTTTTCCTCTTGATTTATCATCTTTTGGAAAGTTTCGTATCCATGATTAATCTTAATGTGCCTACCTTTCTTATATGTCACTTAAAAACAAGATTAGAACAATTTAAATCCTATGACTCACTAAATGCTTGTCATCATCAAAATTACAATAATATTGGCTTTAGGGCCAACATTTCCCACCAACCAGGTTTAGTTCAATTTTTCGGTTACCATGTCTCACATCGTCTCAAATTGACCCTAAAGTTGTATGCCCAAATACACCATTGGTAGTGTTGCAACATTGTAGCCAAGGTAACTGTGAATCTCTGCAATCCAAGCCTCTGTCATGATGATGGAAATCAAAGTTCATTTCTAAAAGTTTTTATTTAGGATGATTAGCAATTGGAAATATGTGGTAATTTTATGGACGCTCCTTATATTTTTCCCGTTTAGCCAAACTGAAAATAAGAGTGTCATCTGTGACTCAAAGATTGGCGAGCAGGATCCTTCCTCTTTCGATCTCCAATGCTTTGATCTTTCCACTAAGTTCAACAATTGGTAGAAAGCCTCCGCCTTACAGCTATTTGGTTTATTAGAAAAACAGCAATCTTTTTCATTGTTCAAGCAAAAAGAACAACTTTATTTCAATTAGGGCAATATCGTATTCTTGTTGTTTTATCCTCATACTTTTAATTTGGTCTTGGGAATTTTAATTAGAAGGGTGTCTTGAACTTTAAAAATTTTATCAATTATGTACCCTCTAGCGGTATCTGTAGATTTTTGTTAGAATATCTTAACACAAAACATGATTCTTGGTATCCACAATTAAAATTTGACAATTCTTTTTTGAATGATGCTGATATGACACATAATTTAGGAAATATATATGTATCTGTCGTTAGAATACGGTGAATTTTTCGTCACAACTCATTAACTTTTTGCTGAAAACTCTTGAAATTCACCGGATTTTAACAAAAGATACATATACAATTTAATATTCCTCATGATAGTTTTAGAACAAAAATGTAAAATTATGTTGTTTCGAAAATCACTAATTTAATTATTTAACTATTGAAATAGTAAACTCAAGATACTATGAAAAAAGCTATTCCAAAGAATCAACTGATATCTTCATTGTTCACAAATATGTCTAATGGAATACGGACACAGCCAATAATTTCTCTATTATTGCTCTTAAATCAGCACTGTTCTTTTGGGAACCAATAGTGGAAGGAAAGTACTAAATTATTATTTTTGTTCTTATTTCATTGAAAAACATAGTTATACAATATCAAATGATGCAAATAGGGATGAAAATAATTGAATAAGAAGAGAAAGAGAGAAATGGATCACGGGAATTGTACAAAATGCATCTGTGCTGGAAAAGTAGTGTCAGACACGATTTTATTATGATTAGGGTTTTAAGATATTTTATTTAATTAAAATTTTTTATTAGGATTTAGTTTTTATTGAATTATGTAATTAGATTTAGAATTTTTGAGTTATATTAGGTCTAGCTAGAGTTAGAATATTATTGTTTTTAGAGTTTAATGTGAAATAGGAGTAAGAAAGTGCCCATAAATGGGCCTTTAGTTGTTTATTTTAAAAAGCATTTTATTATTGAACTATTTTGATTAGTTTTATGTTTTGAGTTGATCTTTGTAATTTTAATTTGAAAGAGTTCAATAAAATTACATAGCTTCTCTTTAGGTTATTACTCAAATATTCGCAGATTCAACAAGTTTTAGCCGATTCCTCTTAATCCGGAATCGTTGGGTACGATCAACGGGTTAGAGGCAGATTATCCTTCCCACCATGTGTCGTCGAGGTCGAGGCTACAAGTCAGATCTTTAGGCCAATTTGCATCATCATATATACCAATTTATATAAGGGAGTTGTTATTGTTAGAAAAAATATATATTGTTATAGTAATATTGTGACTTATAAATAATGAGAACTATAAATTTATCTTAAAAACTACTATCTCACTCTAATAATAACAATTTTGTCTGACAATAACATTCATTATTACATAATAAGAGTGCCAATTTGCACCAACACGCTGTCACCGGATCCTATTAGAACTCTGAAATTAATCGTGCTTGGACGAGAGTAGTACCAGGATGGGTGACCTCCTGGGAAGTCCTCACCTTCTGGTTGGGTGCGTAGGGAAACAGCCTCTCTTCAGGTTAACACCCTGAAGGGGTAAAGCTGCGTACATCAGCGCCCCCTAGACCTTGCGTAGGCGGGAGCCCTTGAGGAACTGGGTATGTTCCTATATTCCAATGCCAATTTTCTAGTATTGTCTTGATGTGGTAGGATGTGTTAATTTGTATAGCGTGCGTATCCATCATTTAATAAGCCATTTTACCTGGGATGTTTAGGCCAAATATCTTTTGAAATTGCTCATTATTGAGAAAACAATTAATACTTGTATGTTTTCATCCCTGAGTTACAAAAAAAATGTATTGTTTCTTTGACAATAATTGATGGCAAAAGGGCGGCAAAATGTGATGTGATAGTCATGTAAAAATAAAATAAAAAGCATTTAGATAATAATTAATCAATCTAGTAGTTGAGGGAAAGACGTTGGGATCACTAATCTCATACCCAAATTTTGCGATTCATTTTAAAGATGACTTTAAGAGAATTTTGACCACAAGCTATAAATTCGAATAAACATGAAATTAAAGTCTAGTGGAATGAGTTTGTATAAAGCCATCTCTCATCTAAACTTTTTCCTAGGTATTGCATGTGTTCCCTCAATCGTGTTAAAAAAATCTTTTTAACTCCAGATTCAATGTCAAAACAAAGCTAATATATTATTTTTCGATAATTAGCATGAAAACTCGCAATATAAAAGTTGGCATCTCACATAAAACAAAGCCAGCACATTACGGTCAAGGATAAAAACACAAGACAACATGCCAATAAGTTGAAAAATCAAAAAATAGTTGCAGGCATGTAAATAAAAATTCAATCAGATAATATTAAAATGCCCCTTAGGGGAGCAGGAATTGTGTAACAAATGTCATCAACAAAGTATAGTTATAAAACCTGAGATTCAAACAAAGATTGTTCATCACTCCTAAATTAGAGTCTATTTCTCAATAGGAGTCTCAAAAACACAAAACAAAAGAGAATAAAGGGATAAAAAGCTCATGAAGATACTAACTCTCTCAATTGATGTTACGTGCTGTCTCCTATAATGCACGTTTGTAACTTCTCGTGCACTTTGGCATTCTTGGTAACTCTTGATTGCCAGTGTGCTCGAGAATAAGGACAACTTAGGGTTGAGAAAAGAACGCTACAATGTTGGAAAAAGACATGAATTTTTGTTAAAAAATAAATTCTGATGTGGACTATTGGGTTTATAGATCCAAACTATGGTCACAACAATAGGCACCTATTAGAGCACTTAGAGTAGGAGACTCTTCTCTTGTCTAAGCCCCCGGTTGGAGAGTCAGGCTTCTTGACAATTCACGTGCAAGAGTTCCCGGGAATAGGTTTATCTCTATAAACCCTTTGCTCTAATACCGGTTGCTGGGATGAATTTCAAAAATTCTCCCTGAAATTTACGCAGCGGAACAAGTTTAGAATTCATAACTCTAAACTTAGGGTCAATTTAAAATTCTTAATTTTAAATCTACTGACTTAAATTCATAATTTAAATCGACAGATCTAAATTTATAATTTATATCTACAGGCCTTTTACTCTAATATATTCATAATAATACATAAAATTAAATAAGTATAATAACGAATATTGTAAATAAATGAAAAAGCGAAAACTAAAGGAAGAAGGAAAGAATAACATACTTGGAATTGCTCCAATTATTAAGAGTACCAAGAAAACCGAGACCCCTCGATCGTCTACGCGATGACCTCAAACTGCACGGAAGATGGGCTCCAAAAAATATTAAATTAGGAATGAAAGAATTTTAACGGAAATCTTTCTCTCCATTTGGGTCTCCAAAACAATTACAGAAACCTAAAATAAATTGTTTCGATTGAATGCCAAACCCTTGGTATAGGTGCCTCTATTTGTAGGAGTATACCGGAGTGAAAAAATTACAAAACTACCGATGTAGCACAGAAATTAATTCCAATTAAAATACAAAACGCAGTGTTGCAAAAACAAAACAACCCCAAAATGCGTCGTTTCGGCTCAAAGCAAAATACCACTCTTTTTTATTTTGAACAAAGCGTGACACGTGGCGGGCCATGATTGCTCGCCCTTGCTAACACAGATCACCATTCGAATACCCAGCGCGCAACACATGTCGCACGCTGGTGGGTCGATCTGTGAGCACACGAATCCGGCCCTGTGCGACTATTTCGTGCCTTTTTTTGGCTTTGTTTCCCACTTGTAAAAATTCAGCTTATGGATTTAATTTTCCAAAAGTATTTTATTTTATAATTTTTAATTTTTATTAATCTCATGAATAATATTTGGCAAAATTAAATTTACCCATATCATGGATAAAAAATTCATCTCATAAATTCTTTAATATTTTTCCGATAGCAATCAATATAGAGGCTTGTGGAGGGATCTCAAGGAAAATTTAAATCTAGCTCCAAATGGGTTAAATTAATCATCTCACGAAATAATTTAATTACCATTTAATGAGACTTAATTCTACTAAATAAATCACACTGCACTCCAAATTTAAATTATTTAATCGATGTCTCCCTAATAGACTGTATTGATGACAACAATCCCTCTACTAGATGTTCATGACAAAGGATAAATATAACCACTATCATTATCCTTCTCACAGCTTCTCCTTTAGTTACCAACTCGCCCTTCACATAATTCATTTATACTTAAACATATTTACAGTATAAATTCAAAATGTCAAACATTTGAAATACTTTGGCCATAGATTCCGAACTATTCAAATATTTGCAAATCAACTAAAGGGACACCTGTATCTCATAAGAGATTGTAGGTTCCCTATTGAATACCTGATTCTTATCACACTTTGCCCCGCTACCCAATATACATGGGATTTCGGTCATTCGTTGAGACCTTACTTATAGTATACCAAAGTAACTAACGCTCCATGCATAAGTCCAGAATACTCTTAGGATTTAGAGTCGTCATTCAAATAGTGCAAAGTCCAGAATACTCGTAGGATTTAGAGTCGTCATTCAAATAGTGCAATATGAATCACTCATCTCCAATAGTAGTCTAGAAATAAGTAATCCACATGGTCCAACTCAATGTGTCAATCTTATTAAACATACTAACCTAACACTTTTATATCTCCATCCACCTGACCAAGACAAGTCATCTAAAGTGTCACGTTATAGTCTTAACGTAAAAGTGGTCCATACTTGTCTTCGACTACGAGTCTTTCAAACAACAATCCATATCATTTGTTTCAAGTTTATCTGTGGCTTAATCTCATAAACCACTTAGAACAAACATGTAAATTGTAATCTGAGAACTACACCCATCTCATGGATGTCTCCCAAAAGAAAATCACATGCAGTATACAAGCTCACTTTACACAAATTCAATTAGGAAATGACTGGGACTTTAATCTTATTTATTAATTAAAATAATATATCCAGAATAAATTTAAATTTCAGGACACTGTTCCTAATAATCTCCCACTTGTCCTAAATCCAATTTATGACAAAGTCCATACTCACCCTTTTAAGTTTGAACCAAAGGTCTACTGAGCCTAATCCTTAGTGAGCTTAATTACTCTATTGTGAAGTCAGCAATACAATATTGCTTGACATTCTTCTCACTATTGGCTCCCACTCCAAGGATAAAGACATGCTTAGACGTCGAACGTCTATCATTTTAATTTGATTCGAAGTCTTAAAACAATATATCGAACTGGAACCAGCTCGCACTTTGAAAGATCAGCATAAGATCTCTAGTTCTTCTCGAGAACTCGAGAAAACACTTCACTGCCACCTAGTCCATTAGACCCATGTTAGACTTACACCTGCTTACTATACCATAGCATAGCAGACATCAAGTCTCGTGCACAACACGGCATACCTGAGGCTCGTACAGCCAAAGCAAATGGAATATTCCTCAATTGCTCTTCCTCTTGGGGTGTCATAGAACACTACTCAAAAGAGAGAAAGAGACTACATGCCTGAAAGGTAAAAAAACCTTTCCAAGAGTCCTCCATGCAATACCTTGACAACATTTTGTCAATATAATATTATAAACCGAGGATCCCAGGCATGGGTTTAAATTGGTTGAATGGCAGGAAAATCTGTTAGCTGCTGCTGCTGCTAGGCTGTTTTGTGATTAATTGCTGCTGTTAAGGTCTGTTGTTGCTGATCCGTGTGCTGCTGCTGCTGTTCAGGCTGTTTTTCTGAACTTGGCCCCAATAATAATGAGTTTAAGTGTTAGTTAGCTTAAATTCTAGATGCTTCTAAGTTGGTTAGTGAAATAAGTCTAGATTCATTGCTTTAGCTTGCATTAGATTGCTATAAATAAGTGATGGTTGTAATGTTCAGATTTTATTCAATCAAATATCTGAAAAATATCTCATTTGAGATCAAAGCTTCTCTCTCTCATCTAACTCTCTCTATTTCTCATCTCCTTTCCCTTTTTATCTCATCTAAGTTTAATTCTCAACTTTCTCATCGCAATTTCACTTCTTTCTCATCTCATATTCTCAATCTATCCTATTTTACTTAGCTTATGTTTGGGAATAGATCCCGATCATAACAATTGGTATCAGAGCCTCGTTTCCAATCGAGTGCGAAAAAAAAAATCAGAAGTAGTCAAAATCAAATTCATTATTGAATTTTAGTTTAGTATAGGCCAATCAATTCAGTTTTTTGTAATTTTCAAATCTGAACTTGCAAATTCAGAGAAACAAGTGACAGTGAGCTCAAGTGTGAAAATCAGCCTGCGTGATCTGTTGAGTAGAGAATAGATCAGATTTTGTTTTAGAAATCAGATCAGGTTTACACACAATCTGATCAAGATCAAGTGCAGTCAAATTTGTTTCAATTCAGTGCTTATCATTTCGCGCATTACTCAACAATGACAAGTGGAGTGACAACAAGATTCGATGCTGCAAAAACGATGGTACAACCAACATATGCAGAGGTGGCTGGTGGTAGTACAACAATTGAACAAGATTCTGTGACTCAAGATCAGCCGATCGCACGCTTGGAGGCAGTGATCATGCGGCTGGAGCAATCTCAGTTGGAGCGCGACCAAAAAGCTAAGCAAGAGCAGCTGAAGAACTTGCATAAGATGGATCGAATTCTTTCGTTGTTGTTGGAAAAAGATGAAAAAGATGCAAAGGTGAGTGATCGGGTACAGCAAATTGAAGAGACGATTGTACAATTGCAAGATCAAGTTAATAAACAAGGAGAAAATGATCAAGGCAATGAGAATCTTGTGTCACAACAATTGCAAGATTGGGAAGAAAAGATTAGTGATAATGTGCAACATCAAATTCAGAAAATTGATGGAAAGATTGATGCTCATTTAAATCATCGATTGCAGAATTTTAAAGAGAGGTTTATTGAAATCAACAAAAAAGCAATTGATGCTCGAGTGAGTGAACAATTGCAAGGGATTGAGGGTAGAGTGGATGGTTGTCTAGCTATGTTGCAAAATCAAACACAAAAACAGAATGTTGTTACAAATGGTGGTGGATTGTTGCCTACAAGTCAGATATTGAGAGCCTCTAATTTGCCCCAAACACAAACAGCGAGTGTTGGAGTTCATCAACAAGTTGAACCTTAGGGAATTAGTGCAAGTACTGAACCTCAAATTCCTCTTCGAACAAATGTTAACCGAACACAAAATCAGGTTGCAGATGCTGTTAACATTGACAGTCCTCAAAAGCAAGCTACTGATCAGAGGCAGGGCCGAGCGGAAAGCATGAATTTTGGACAAAATAATCACCCTCAAGATCCACCTAATCGTCCACCAGATCCTGCCATAAGGATCAAATCCAGACTTGCAGATTCAGGACACTTTGATCCATTTCATAATCCATCTCGCACACGACCTGTTTGCTTGAATGCCGGGCACAATGTTCAAGCACCTGAAATTGTTCAGCAGTATAACGTTGGGCAGAATGCATATGAGTTTGTTATTAATCGAAGCAATGAAGTCTCTTATGGTAATGGACACAATGGCTTTCGACAACCGAGAGTTCAACTCGAAAATTTTGATGGGAAGCAACCTCACTCTTGGATCAGAAGATGCGAGCGATATTTCCACTTTTATTCCATTCTCGATGATCAAAAGGTGGAATTGGCTGCAGTTTATCTTCAAGGAGATCATGAAGTTTGGTTCTATAGTCTATTGTGGAGCAATCCCACTCTTACTTGAGTTGAGTTTATGATTGAGTTATGTGAGCGCTATGGTGATGAAGATTTGGGTGATGTAGTGGATAGCTTCAACAAGCTAACTCAAGTCACAACCGTGAAGGCATACATGACAAACTTTGAAAATCTCCGAGCTAGTATGATAACGGTTGCCCCTCGAGCCCCCGAGTCCTTTTATGTCTCGAGCTTCATCAATGGACTAAAGCCTAGAATCAAGAACTTGGTAAAAGCACTTGAACCTACTTCCTTGTCTCAAGCTTTTTCAAAGGCAAGGTTGGTTGAGGCCACAGATTTAACATTCCTTGATCGGCCAAGGCATCGGGAAGAAAACTTCCAACATTATCACAAGGGGATTGATCACAAGGGGGTAGATGAACGTAAAGATCCATGAAACATCGAGAAGGAGCCTCGAAACCGCTATTTTAAGTGTCATCAGCGTTATGTACCTTGTCATAACTGAAATCCTAAATTTCTCATGGCAGCTAGAGGAGTTGATATTGAAGAACAATCCGAAAGCAATGAAAGTGCTACTGATGTTGATGGATCAGTTCGGGATACCGGTAGTGAAGCAGAGGTTGACATCACAGTTCGACGCAAGGAAGGAAGGAACGTGTTTAAGAAAATGTCAAGGTCCAAAGCCCTCCAGTTTCTAAAGGACAATTTCTACAACAAGTGATTTCCGAAGTCTCATTCTCTTTTATTCTTAAGGGCAAGAATGTTCTCAAGGGAAAGGGAATGTTATAAACCGAGGATCCGAGGCATGGGTTTAAATTGGTTGAATGGCGGGAAAATCTGTTAGCTACTACTGCTAGGCTGTTTTGTGATTAATTGCTGCTGTTAAGGTCTGCTGTTGCTGATCCGTGTGCTGTTGCTGCTGTTCAGGCTGTTTTTCTGTACTTGGCTCCAATAATAATGAGTTTAAGTGTTAGTTAGCTTAAATTCTAGATGCTTCTAAGTTGGTTAGTGAAATAAGTCTAGATTTATTGCTTTAGCTTGTATTAGATTGCTATAAATAAGTGATGGTTGTAATGTTCATATTTTATTTAATCAAATATCTGAAAAATATCTCATTTGAGATCAAAGCTTCTCTCTCTCTTCTAACTCTCTCTATTTCTCATCTCATTTCCCTTCTTATCTCATCTAAGTCTAATTCTCTACTTTCTCATCTCAATTTCACTTCTTTCTCATCTCATATTCTCAATCTATCCTATTTTTCTTAGCTTATGTTTGGGAATCGATCCCGATCATAACATATAAGCGGCTAGAGAAAGACCAACATCCTACTTTTACGAACTCACAGATGCTTAATCCTAAGAGTAGAGCTGGCTTCTCCTATGTCTTTCATATTGAGCTATCATGA
The DNA here is from genome assembly GCA_018398585.1 of Simmondsia chinensis. Classification (NCBI taxonomy): domain Eukaryota; kingdom Viridiplantae; phylum Streptophyta; class Magnoliopsida; order Caryophyllales; family Simmondsiaceae; genus Simmondsia; species Simmondsia chinensis. Next base: position 26,637,131 of record JAGTTD010000010.1, on the reverse strand, counting down.
CAACTAAGTCTTTACAGTTAATGACACCCCAACATCATTCCTAATGAGTAGTATATTGTTGACATACAATACCGAGAAAGTCACTGCTTTCTCTTAGTGTCGTTTGTACACGCATGGTTCGTTCAACCAATTGCTCAAAACTATAAGATTTAATTGCTTTATTATGGCTAAAAGGATCAAATTCAATGCCACGGTCAACACTAAGGCTTCCGCTATGAACCGTCAAGTGTCCTGGCAATCCTCCCACCACACCTAAGCTCTTGTGTACTTGGAACGTTCTCATTCCTATCAGTAGGTTCATCTAATGCATCTACTATGTCTTAAGTTATGTCTAGCTGTTCAAAATTATTGTCATTTTTCTTTAATGCTATTTTGTTTTTTATTTTTGTAGCTTACTTGCAAATTTTTTCTCTTAAGTATTTTGCATTATTCACGTATATAAGGAAAACAAAATGAATAAATCATAAACACATGTTCCTTAGTAAGTAAAAATTTTATTTCTTGTAATAAAGGGTCACAACCATATTCATACTGAATAATAATTATTCTTCAAACCACATAAATTAAATTCCTGTCCAATGCAGATACAAATTAATAAGAATTTTTAATAAGCAAAAAAAATAAAATTCTAACTCTAAAATCTAAGCTATCACTTCCTACTACTAAAACTGCTACTCTTGTACCACCTTCAGCTGTCAGGTACTAATCCCATCATGTAGCCTCCTAGTTGGCCTGAGCGCCTGTAATGTATTATAGACTTGGTCAGTTGAACCTGAGTCCATACACCAGGAATCTGGTGAACTCACAACTACACATGACTCAAATCAGTGAGATATCAACATACCTTCACCAGATGGCTTAGCAGTCTTTGCAGGAAGAGTAGCCATGTACTTCATGCAGTTTCTCTTCCAGTGGTCCATCTTTCCACAAAAGTAACACTTTCCTTTTGCTGGCCTTTTGTTAGGATTAGCCGCTACACTAGCAACCTTGCCTTTGCCTTTCTTTCCAGTCGGTCCCTTGTTCTGCTTGCTCCCACTAGTCCTTGATACCTAAGTCAAGTGGACACTCCCTTTGGCTTGCATAACACCCTCTGCTACCTGTAGCTCTTTCATCAGCTCAGGTAATAAATAATCCTTATTATTCAATGTGTAGTTCAGCCTGAACCGAGTGAAAGAGCCGGACAGAGAGCTGAGGACGATGTCTTGCTGAAACTGACTATTAATCTTAGCACCTAGAATCTCCAACTCAAACAAGCACGCCATCATTTTCATGACGTGCTCCTGAAATGGGGACCTTTCTGACATTCTCATGTTCAAGAGCTTCCTCATCAGCTCTTACCTAGCTGCCCTATCTTGACGACCAAACATTTTCTTTAAATGTTTGATCATCTCAGCTACTGTTTCCATCTCAAGCATCTAATGCTTGAGTACATTGGTCACAGAGGCAAAAATGTAGCATCTAGCTAACTCACCTTATTCCAGCGCTCATAACACTCTTTAATAGCAGCTGCAGAATTATTAGCGGGCATCGTAGGTCGAGTTTCAGTGAGAACAAACTTATGACCCTCATGTATTAATACTATGTCCAGGTTCATTTTTCAGGTGAAGTAATTTGGTCTAGTTAAGGCATTATCTTTCAAAATTGAATGAAGAGCACCAGTCGCAGCCATTTCAAAAACACTATAAATGCAAACAATCGTGTGACTACCTTATATGAGTCATATATAATGCAGTGATATATATTTTTTCAATTTAGCATACATAATAAGTCAGATATCCGCCAAATTGTACTATCATGCATACAATGATGACCCAAACACACCACTCCTTACTCCCCGACAGCGGGGTTGCACGAAGCTAGTTCAGGTGAGAACTATTCTCAATTAACCTATTTTCTTGTAACTCTTACTAAACATGATTAACTCAACACATTACCTTAGTCTCTAACATGACACAACAAAGCTCCTCGGGGAGGCTAATGCATCATGCTAGTCTAGTGTAAACCATTACCTAAACCTCCATCCAAATACACGAAATACTCCACGGCAGAGTGGTCACGTCGCTTCTTTGCACTTTGGTTTATCCTAAAAGAAGTCTAACCCTGTAATCTGCAAACAACCATCCTCCACAGGGAGGTCTATCGATCTACTACACTGCTAGTCCGGTAATAAAGACCGTGAGGTTACAACAATTCAAACATCGCTCCTACTTGATTTTATAACCAATGATTTTTAATTAATTTTTATTTATAGCTTGAATTATCTCATAATCCCCTTTAGAATCTCATTCTAAAACTAACCAAAATTAATTAATTAATTTATTCAAAAACACTATCGTTTTACAGCATGGATTATCTCATAAAGTTACTTTAGAATCTTATTATAAATTTATTCAATAAAATAAATAAATAAATTTTAATTAAAACAATACAAACATCTTAATTTAGATTGTCACATAATATACTTTTCAAAATCTAATTCTAAAATTAAATTAAAGTTAATTTTATTTAAAATTAATAGAAATTTTGTGTTCAGACTATCCCATAGTCTATTTTTAGAATATTATTCTAAAATTTAATTAATAAAATTTAACTTTTATTTTAAAAATAAAGCTAACTTAGACTATCATATAGTCTATTTCAGAAAATAATTTAAAATAACTTTTATTTATGGTACACTAATTCAAAACTTAGATTATCACATAATCTAATTTAGAATATCATCTAAAAGAAAATTAATTAATAAAATAATTAATTTATAATTCTTATATAACTTAGTACTGACGTTTATACGTCCCAAAAACAAAATAAAAATTTTTTTGTTTTTAATTGCTGAAGTTAGCGCTGACGTCAGACTTCAACAGTAGGCATTAACGTTAGCATGACGTCAGCGTCTACTGAAAATTTTTTAGTTAAATTTTAAAATAAATTGAATCTAATCTTATTAGATCAATTTTATCCAATTTCATAAAAATAATTGAATCTAATTTCATTAATCAATTTTATCCATTATTGTTAAAAATATTTGAATCTAATCTTGTTAGATCAATTTTGTCCGATTTCATAAATTATGACCGAGAATGTACAATCTCATTATACGAACAACACAATCGCAAATTTATAGGTTGTTCTGAATTAACGATTAATTTGTAACGATTTAAACAATTTAAATCGTCACCATATATAACATAGTTAACTATTAAATCTTTTAACCTATTTAAACAATTTAAATCAACACTTTAAATAACCTAGTTAACTATTAACTCTTTTAACAGATTTAAACAATTTAAATCGTTACAATAAAATACTCTAATTAATAATTAACTACTTTAATGATTTAAATAATTTAAATCACTAATTCAAACAATCATCTGAATTAACTGTTAATTCTTTATTGATTTAAACAATTTAAATCGAACCGTCAAATTAAACTAACTTTCCTTCTCAACAAAATTTTTATTTTATTAAATTGCCAATCTATTTATTTCGGTCTTATTATACCTAGTCATGTATATTATGAACGTAATCAAAGTCTGGCTCCGATACCAATTGTTGGGAAAAGATGTGAATTTTTGTTAAAAAATAAACTCTGATGCCAACCATTGGGTTAACAGTTCTTAGTTATGGTCACAACAATAGACACCTATTAGAGCACTTAGAGTAGGAGACTCTTCGCTTGTCTAAGCCCCCGGTCGGAGAGTCGCGCTGCGTGACTCCGCACGTGCTAGAGTTCCCGGGAATAGGTTTATCTCTATAAACCCTTTCCTCTAATACCGGTTGCAGGGATGAATTTTAAAAATTCTCCCAAAAGTTTACGCAGCAAAACAGGTTTAGAATTCATAACTCTAAACTTAGGGTCGATTTAAAATTTTTAATTTTAAATCTACAGACTTAAATTCATAATTTAAATCGACAAATCTAAATTCATAATTTAGATCTACAAGCCTTTTACTCTAATCTTAGGGTCGATTTAAAATTCTCAATGTTAAATCTACTGACTTAAATTCATAATTTAAATCAACAGATCTAAATTCATAATTTAGATCTACAAGCCTTTTACTCTAATATATTCATAACAATACATAAACTTAAATAGGTGTAATAACGAATATTGTAAATGAATAGAAAGGCGAAAACTAAAGGAAGAAGGAAAGAAGAACATACTTGGAATTGCTCCAATTATTAAGAATACCAAGAAATCGAGACCCCGCGATTTTCTATGCAATGACCTCAAACTGCCCGCGATTTTCTACACAATGACCTCAAACTACCAATGTGGGATGCGTAAAAATTAATTCCAATTAAAATACAAAACGCAGTGTTTTAAAAACAAAACAACCCCACAACGCCTCGTTTCTGTTCAAACCAAAATCGCACTCTTTTTTATTTTGAACAAAGCGTGACACGTGGCGGGCCGTGATTTGGCCACCCGTGCGCTGGTTAGTCAATTTGTGAGCACACGAATCCAGTCCTGTGCGTCTATTTCATGCCTTTTTTTTTTTTTTTTTTTTTTTGCCTTTGTTTCCCATATATAAAAATTCATCTTATGAATTTTAATTTTTCAAACTTATTTTATTTTATAACTTTTAATTTTTATTCATCTCATAAATAATGTTTGGTAAAATTAAATTTATCCATCTTATGGATAAATAACTCATCTCATTAATTCTTTAATATTTTTTCGATGGCAATAAATACAAAGGCTTGCGCAGGGACCTCAGGGATAATTTAAATTTAGCTTTAAATGGGTTAAATTAATCATCTCATAAAATAATTTAATTACCATTTAATGAGACTTAATTCCACTAAATAAATTTCACTGTACTCTAGACATAAATTATTTATTCGATATCTCCCTAATAGACTGTATTAATGATAGCAACCCCTCTACTAGATGTTTATGACAAAGGATAAACATAACCACAACCATTATCCTTCTCACGGCTTCTCCGTAGGTTACCGACTCACCCTTTACTAAATAATTCATTTGTACTGGAACATATTCAGTATAAATTTCAAATGTCAAGCACTTGAAATACTTTGGCCAAAGAATCCGAACTATTCAAATATTTGCAAATCGACTAAGGGGACACCTGTATCTCATAAAATACTGTAAGTTCCCTATTGAATACCTAATCCTTGTCACAGTTTATGCCGCTACCCAGTATCAGTGGGATTTCAATCATTTTTTTAGACCTTACTTATAGTACACCAAAGTAACTGACGCTCCATGCATAAGTCTAGAATACCCTCAGGATTTAGAGTCGTCGTTCAAACAGTACAATATGAATCACTCATCTCCTATAGTAGTCTAGAAATAAGTATTCCACATGGTCCAACTCAAAGTGTCAATCTTAAACACACTAACCTAGCACTTTTGGATCTCTATTCACATGACCAAGACAAGTCATCTAAAGTGCCACGTTATAGTCTTTACATAAAGTGGTCCAAACTTGTGTTCGACTACGAGTCTTTCAAACAACAATCCATACCATTTGTTCCAAGTCTATCTGTGGCTTAGTCTCTTAAGCCACTTAGAACAAACATGTAAATTATAGTCTGAGGACTACACCCATCTCATGGATGTCTCCCAAAAGAAAATCACATGCAGTATATAAGCTCACTTTACACAAATTCAATTAGGAAATGACTGGGACTTCAATCTTATTTATTAATTAAAATAATATATTTAGAATAAATCTGAATTTCTGGACATTGTTCCTAACACACAAAACTATAGACAAGTGGCTACTTACATACCCTAAAAGCCGGCAACCAGAGGTACAAAGTTGTTGGGCTGATCGACTGGATTTTCAAAAGATATACACAAACCAAGCAGAGTTTCAAAATCTATACCCACACGTGGCCAGTTGATGTGATTTTCAAGTGTGTTTTAAAACCATCTACTCACAAACGTACGAGATCGTTGTAGCTTTGTTGGGTATACTGGTCGTATCCATAGGGAATCATGTTAACTTAGACGTAGTGATTAACAAGCGGTTTGAATTTTTAGGTTTTTGTTATTTGAATAAATTGTTGGCTAAATTAATAAAACTGAATATAAAGTAAATGTGTCAATTCAATTGAGGTTAGTTTAGGTAGTAAATTTAGGATAGCTTAACACGTATCCCGTCATTATATTTTGCTTAGGACGATGATTTGAAGGACTTAGGATACAAGCTCTAAGCCAGTATTAATATATAGATTATGGCTTAGGGTAATGAACTAGTCTAAAGATAGAACCTATCTTAGCACCCTAAATGGAGCATAGGTTATCTCATTAGCACTACTTAATTCCTTTGTTACACCTAATTCAATATTAATATATATAGAAAATTGGGTTCAGGGTTGGGTACAACCTAAATTCTGACCACGCATGAATTCCTGTTATGTTATGATCTAGGCTGCAAGTACAAGACTAATAGCTACAAAGTTAGAGAACTAGTCATGACTACAAGCACACATACAAAAATATCCAACAATCATAAAGAACTCCCCACAGGGGTGCGAATATAACATAACTAAACCAATAATCAAAAGTATAATATAAATCAGGGATACGGGAGGCTACCCGCCCTTCATAGGAGTTCTAAACATCATGAAATCCAAGAAAGAAAACAATAATGATAAAACTAAAGATTTGAAGACTCCCCCAATTGATGTTGACGTTGATCCTTGCTTTGATTCCCCCAGTACTCTGACCACCTATGCTTTGGCGTTTGAGAACCCTTTGGAACTCGTAGCAGCTTCTGGAAAGAGAGGATGAGATGAGGTGTGGCAAAAGATCCCTAAAAACAATTAGGTTTTTGATATTTAAAGTCGGCGTGTTGTGCGGCCCTCTTTTCTTCCCCTCAGGTGTATATATATATATATATATATATATATATATATATATATATATATATATATATATATATATATATATATATTAACTATCCACGAAACCTATTTTGGTTTACCAAATTACAACCCGATTGATTATTCGTTTCCAAATGTGGTCGGGTTTCTCAAAGTAGTCTTCTATTATGCATCGATTACATTTGATTCTACCACTTTTCAACCTTTATTTGCTTCATTGCATTCTAAGGCAAAATGTACCTAAATTACAACAAAACACACATGTAAAAGCCAAATATATTGCATGAATGAAGAATAATATACGTAAATATAAGGCTCATCTACATCCCCAAACCCACTCCTTGCTTGTCCTCAAGCAAGAGTCAGCTCAAACTAGCTAAAGATGGAAAGTTTAGACAGGCATTTAACCGAAAATGTCACTTGTGAAAATTATTGTTCAATCATATTTGAGAGTGTACTTGAGAGTAGCGAATCCTTATGTGACGTTATTATTGCACTAGTTCTAACTTAAGTTTTCGTCGTTAAAGTCTTTTTACTAGTGAGTGATCTTAGAACTTCTCTCCCCTTCGTCTTACTTCAAAAATCCTCCGACTTTAAGAAGACATAAAGGTAATAAGTAAAGGAATAAATTATCCTAACTCTTCACTGATAATCAATAGTGAAATTAAAAGGCTTCTCTTTTCTCTCTTGTTTTCCTCCCTTCCCCGTTTTTTATGTTTTTACTTTTTACTTTTTTTCATTCGGTTAGGCGTGTCTCCCTCAGATCCATGTAGCGAGTTTTCGGCCGGCAGCTCCCGATCCAGTGGGCTCAAGGTACCAGGTTTTAAGAGACCCCTACTGACCTAATGGCTCGAGTCTTTAGGATCCACAACCTAATCCGTTAGCACACACCTTTTTTTTATGTATTATTACTTATTTTAGTAACTACAAAGTTGATTCATCTTAAGTTTTCCCTATGGCCCATGCAGTGAGCTTTCGACCGACAGCTCCCGACCCAGTTGGCTTAAGGCACCAGGTTTTAAGATACCCCTACGGGCTAACTTGCTCGAGATACAAGGGCTACAAGAACCAACCAGTCATTTTTTTTAAGGGGTTACTCAAGATAAAGAAATGTACAATTGATTTCAACATTGTTGGAAGTAGAATAATGGATTCATATTCCTAAAGTTATTACCATTATTTCGACCCAAACAATAGGATATGTCACAAGATTAAGGGTGAAAAGTAATAATCTCATTAACTAGTTAAAAGACAAAAATACGGATTCAAAAGTCTGATCGAGCAATAATCTCATCTCATAAACATTCTAATCATTAAAATACATCTCAGAATTGGTCTACAATAAGGGTCACAAACAACCTTATACTCATTTATGCCTTCAAAAGTGTAGCCAATTTGTACCAAATTAAGCTTAAAGGACAAACAAAGCTGACTCTCATCTGCCATCTCCAAACCCAAACCTTGCATTGTCCTCAATGCAAATCAACGAAAGTAAATACAAGAAAGGAAAGGAAAGAGACGACCTGAGGTATGGCATATTCAGCTATGCGTGGCGAGAAAATCCAAAAAGGGAAGACAGAATTAGCGAGCTGCAATTGAAGACATAGAAGACAAAATACTAAACGGACTTGTTAGTAGTGTCAGAAATAGGGATTATACAAGTGTTTAGTAAAAGATAAAAAAAGTTAGCTGGTAGGGATAATAAAAGGACCTACCATTGAGAGAGTTCGTGTTGAAAAACAAATTAAACAAAATTAAAAGTAGGTTGGGTTGCCTCTCAAGAGCGCTAAGTTTAACGTCTTCTAGACCCGTGACTAGCAAGGAGGAAAACATTACCAGCATCGAGTTCACAAATCTCTAGCCTACCTGGTATAGGTGATGAAGCACAGCTATCGACACAGACAGGAACATTATTACAATAAACACTTTTAGTAGAATCTAGCTTACCAGGCTCTACCAAAGGGTCATTATCATCAACCCTGTAGCATTTCAACTCGTCCTCAATCTCAGAGTGTCGAACAAAGTTAGAAGCCTTCAATTTGCCCTTGAGATTTCCAAAAGAAACCTCCAACACTCTCGTCTTACAATGAATCACAGAGTTAGCCGTTGCTAGGAACGATCGACCTAGAATAATGGGAGCGTTGTGCTTTTTCCTAAAAGTAGGGTCTATATCTAAGACGAGAAAATCAACTGGGAAAACAAACATATCAACCTTGACAAGTACATCTTCTACTACCCCAAGAGGTACTCGCTCTGTCCTATCAGCCAACTAAAGTGTAACATTCGTTGGCTTAAGGTCTCCTATACTCAATTCCTGAAAAACTGAGTAAGGTATGAGGTTTACACTCGCTCCTAGATCTAGCAAGGATCTGCTAGAGTAATGCTGTCCTATGACGTGTGGAACTGTAAAAGCCCTGGGGTCTTGAAACTTGAGTGGGGTGCCTGATACTAGAATACTGCTCACCTCCTTGGTGAGCCGAACCTTCTTCGGGATATGCACTTGTGTGCACTTCTTTTTGGTGCAAAGGTCCTTGAGGAACTTGGCATATATAGGAATGTGTTTATGACTTCAATCAATGGCAAGTTGATCTTCACGTCCATAAACACATTTAAAAGCTCAGCCCTCTTTGGGTCGTCCTTCTTCTTCGATCCTATAAGGGCCGAAGGAAAAGGGACGACAGGTTCAATAACCCTTTCTCGTGATCCCTCCCTATTAACAGTAGGAGGGAGAGTCACATCCTTCTCAGTTTCAACCTCAATTTTTCTAAGGTTCTCCTCCCCTAAAACCGACACAATCTGAGCTTGCTCATGAATGAGCAAGCTAGGGTTAGAACTAGTTGATCCTGTGGGGTTTGTGGATGGTTGGGAGGGTAACCTCCCTTCCTCTATCCTATTCAGTGCATGGGTCAACTGTCCTATCTAGGTCTCTAATTTGGCGATAGATTGCGAATGAGACCAAACTAGTTGTGTGGTGTCCTCCATAAACTGGAGCATACGCTGCTCGAACTGTGACATAAATCTTGGAGGTGGAGGAGGAAGGTCATTATGAGAAACATTGGAGTGAGGTCGAACATCATACCTATGCCTTCCCTGAAAAACGGGAGGGTGCACGTTACCTTCAAAGCCGGGATCTTGTTGTTTCGTTGGTTGATATTGTTTGGCGTTCTGCTTCCACAAGAATTTCGGATGATCGTGCCACCGGGAATTATAGGTGTTTGAGAACGGGTCGTTATATCCTGAATATCCTTGAGCTGCCTGAACCTGTTCCTGTACGTATTTGGGGAATCGTGGCACATACACAATTAAACACAGAATGGTCCTCACTTGAACAAATGTGGCACGGAGTAATATCACTTGATGACTCAACTGCATTGACCATACGCACATTAGTAGGATTCACATGCAAGTTCATAATCTGATCCATCTTCCTACTAAGGGCGTCTAGTCTATGGTTGATGTTATCGTTGGGTGCTACTTTGTAGACACCATGTGTACCCCCTCTAACCACCCTCATAGAAGAGGCTTGGTCGAGAGAGTGTTCACTGAGGCGCTCAAATAGCGTCCATGCCTTGTCCTCATTTTGTTGGTTAAATGCTCCCCCGCATGAAGTATTAACCATTTGTTTGTTGGAAGTCGTGAGACTATCATAGAAATTCTGCACAAGAGCCCACTTGGGTAACCCATGCTGGGGACAGCTTCTAAGGAGCTCCTTAAATATGTCCCAACTCTCATGGAATTGTTCCTGATCCTTTTGTTCAAAACTATTGATTGCACGTCTAACAACCACAGTTCTAGCTTTGGGATAAAATTTGATCAGGAACCTTTGCTGGAGGTCAGCCCAAGTGGTGAATTCACCTCTCAGAAGAGACTGAAATCACCTTTTGGCTACATCCTTTAACGAGAATGGAAAAAGACGTAGCCGAACAGCATCAGTTGAGACACGTTGATGATGACAAGTTTCGTAACTTTCTATAAAAGCGTCAAGGTGCTCGTATGGGCTCTCAATCGGCCTCCCATAGAAAATGGGAAGCATGTTGATGATCTCGGGCTTGAGCTCAAAGTTAACATTACCCAAGGTGGGTAGCGTAACTCCGGCGGGTGTGATGTACGTGTGGGGAATGAAGTGTTCCCCAATCGTACGCATTGCAAAATCAGCCATTCTAAAAAATATAACTAAAACAAAATAAATAAATAAATAAGCAAAAATAAACGAACAAAGAAAAATAAAACAGAAAAGTAAACTAATAAAAAATAAATTTTTTTAAACAAAGAAAAAAAATTAAAAGTAAAATTGAAAAAATAAAAATAGTAAAATAAAATAACAAAAAATAAAGGGAAAAACAGGAAAAAAAAATTAAGTAAATTTTTTTTATTTATTTAAATTTTTGTTTTCTTAAACAAAAAAAAATAATAAAATAAAATAACGTTGTTAATTTCAAAATCAACTTAGCTTACCGATTCCCCGGCAACGACGCCAAAACTTGATGTGATTTTAAAGTGTGTTTTAAAACCGTCTACTCGCAAGCATACGAGATCGTCGTAGCTTTGTCGGGTATATGGGTAGTATCTACAGGGAATTGTGTTAAGTTAGACTTAGTGATTAACAAGCGGTTTGAATTTTTAGGTTTTTGTTGTTTGAATAAATTGTTGGCTAAATTAATAAAACTGAATATAAAATAAATGTGTCAATTCAATTGAGGTTAGTTTGGGGAGTAAATTTAGGGTTGCTTAACCCATATCCTGTCATTATATTTTACTTAGGACGATGATATGAAGGACTTAGGCCACAAGCTCTAAGCCTGGGCTAATATAGAAATTAGGGTTTAGGGTAATGAACTAGTCTAAAGGCGTAACCCATCTTAGCACCCTAAATGTAGCATAGGTTATCTCATTAACACTACTTAATTCTTTTGTTACTCCTAATTCAATATTAATATATATAAAAGATTGGGTTCAGGGTTGGGTACAACCTCAATTCTGATCACGCGTGAATTCCTGTCATGTTATGATCTAGGCTACAAGCACAAGACTAATCACTACAAATTTGGAGATCTAGTCATGGTTACAAACACGCGTACAAAAATATCCAACAGTCACAAAGAACTTCCCACAGGGGTCCGAATATAACATAACTTAACAAATTGCCAAAAGTATAATATAAATCAAGGATACGGGCGGCTACCCACCCTTCATCCCTAAACTAAAATTCTACTCCTCTATAGGAGTTCTAAATATCATGAAATCCAAGAAAGAAAATAATAACGATAAAACTGAGGATTTGAAGACTCCCCCAATTGATGTTGACGTTGATCCTTGCTTTGATTGCCCCAGTACTCCGACCACATGCGCTTCGGCGTTTGAGAAACCTTTGGATCTCGTAGCAGCTTCGGAAAGGAGAGGATGAGAGGAGGCGTGGCAAAAGATCTCTAAAAGTAATTAGGTTTTCGATATTTAAAGTCGGCGTGTTGTGCGGCCCTCTTTTCCTCCCCTCAGGTGTGTGTATATATATATATATATATATATTAACTATCCACGAAACCTATTTTGGTTTACCAAATTACAACTCGATTGATTATTCTTTTCCATATATGGTCGGATTTCTCAAAGTAGTCTTCAATTATGCATCGGTTACATTTGATTCTGCCACTTTTCAACCTTTGTTTACTCCGTTGCACTCTAAGCCAAAATGTATCTAGATTACAAAAAAAAAAAAAAAATATACATGTAAAAGCCAAATAGCTTGCAGGAATGAAGAATAAAATACGTAAATATAAGGCACATCACCAGTCAATCGAAATTTCAAAACATATACATGCACTCCGACGTGCAATTAGATCACAATCCGGTTGGTTATTTTCATGTATATCATCAGGTTTCTTACTCAAATCTTCAAAGAATGCGTAGTTTGTGTGTTTCAATGTATCTCTAATTCAATCTAATCTGAATATGTTTTGATCTGTTAAAGCAAAAATTACATCAATATATATATATGAAATCGTTTAAAAAATCATTACGAATAACGGTACAAGACATATACAAATGAGACATATATATTAATAAGTTAATTGTGTCGAATTGATATTTGTTTTAAGATACGACAATATATATATATATATATATATATGTGATGACTAAATTTACTTCAGATGGTAAGTCAAGTTCAATTCTAAGTACAAATCAAAGTCATATCATGTGATGCTAGAATATCTTTCAATAAGTTAATATCATATTCATATAATGTTACTATAGAGAAAGAGTTTGGTCATTCATAAGTTCTAATTCATCTGCCTCACTTGCCATTAATGAGTCGCAGCGTCTCCGAGAAGATTATCTTTAGTTTGGCACCCCAATATGACTTGATTATTGTAGATAACTCTTATCAAAAATGCCAACTCAAATGCATTATTATTTTAGTTAAAATTATAAATTTTCTCTATATTATTTTAATTGAATAAAAATATAAAACATAAGTAATTAAGATAACAATAGACCTGAGATCTAGTAAGATTGTAAGAGGCCTTAATATCTATACAAAAACTCTTAAGTTTTCCTACACACATTGTGCTTTCTTTTCCATAGGACTAGTTGTAATTGTAGATCCATTTGATCTTGCAAATACAACGATGCATCATCAACGATGTTCAAGAAGATATCCCATTCTGCGAAAGTTGTTGTTCTCTTCCCTTTAGGCGGAGTAAGTTAACCCCATTAATCAAAGCATTTGATGACCAAACCTCTAGCTTGATAGCATTGATCATAGGTTGGTGACATAATCTAGTGAGTCCGGTGAAATTAGGTTTGAGCCATTGGTTTAAGGCTTTGACAGCCAAGTATCGAGTTTGATAGCATTAGTCCTCTATCAGTGACATAAAACGGTTTACTTCAACCAATTCTTATTAAACTTGAACTAACATGAGTTAGCTTGAATTAGGGGTGCCGGGCATAGACCTAATTGACACAAGCTCAAGATAGGATGTCGAGCTCTCGAGCCTATCTCCACCGCATTTCTCAGCTCTTAAGCACTTGAGGTAGGTGTTTTGTGGGTTTTGCTTTGTCACCCAAACTATTGCTTAGGTTGGGTCCATGTTTTTAACTTTATCGAACTAAATTAATACAAAATCTCAACAAAGACACACAAAAGTCTCCCTTGTTGGAGCATTGACTAAGTCCACCTAAATAAGAAAATGAATTATATTCACCAAAAATATTAGCATACAAAAGAGCTAAGTTGGGTCAATCACATGCTTTTCAGACCTGACTTACCCCCAAGTTGTGGTAAGTCCTTTTAAGAAATATTTCAAAAATATTCCCTAAATTGCAGGGAATTGCCGCACCAAAAAATTTAAAAATATATCTTAATTATATATCTAAGGATCTCTAATCTAATATATTCATAACAACATATAACATCAAACATAATAAATAAGAAATAAATAAACAAATAAATACCATTATGTAGACCACAAATGTTGCCCCAAAAGGAACTATCGAGACTGCCAGACGTTGCCTACAATCTCCTCTTAACCACTCGAGTGCGGGCTCTAAAAATATTTTACTAAAGAAAATTTTCGAGGTGAAAATTTTTCCTTTCAGTTCTCCGAAAATAATATTTTAACGAAATTTTGGATGCTAAACTCAACTTGCAAGATGCCCATTTATTATAGGCAATTGGATCGAATACAAGTTTAAGTTCGATGTGGGACATGAATAATGCTTCAACAAGAAGTCAAAATTGCCACGTCAACCTCTCATTTCTGAGTACATTAAAGCAACAAACACTACATGCACGAGTTTAAGATATCCTCAAGATTTAAATATTTCATTTAAATAGTACAATATAAATTACTTATTTTTAATAAGTCTAGAAACAAATAATTTAGGTGGCTCAGTTTAGTATTTCAATCTTATTAAAAAGCACCAACATGATACTTCTTGGATCTCTCACTATCAACATGTTCAAGACAAGTTATATAAAGTATTATGTTATAATCTTACCAGACAAGTAATCCAAACTTGTCACTGAATATGAACCAGTTTATAACACATGATTCCATTTCTTTCAAGTCTATCTATAGTATAATCTCATTATCAATTATGAACGAACACTGAAATGTTGTTAAACTACATCCATGATCCATCTCATGGTACATTATCTAAAAGAAAATTGCATGCATGTTTAACTAGTAAAACACAACCAAATAATTAAAATGAAGAATTTTATTCATAAAAAAAATAAAATATTTACACAATTGGGTTTATAAGAAACCTGCTCCTAATAATTGCTTGATAAAATTATTTTTCCTTAAATTTATGGTGACCACAAAAAAAAAAAAAACAAAAATAAACAAAAATAAACGAAACGTCCTAGATTGGAATAGAGTTATTAATTACAATCCTAAAATCATCTCTAAAATTACCTAAATTGGCTGGGGACTCCCGACTGTCATTCCTAAAGGAGAAACAGATTTTGGATGGAGCATTGATTGCCAATGAAATTGTTCAATGGGTGAAAAGACGGAGATCGGATGGGGTCCTTCTCAAGTTTGATTTTCCGAAAGCTTATGTTTCAGTGGATTGGAATTTTCTGGATAAAGTTCTTAAGCGTATGGGTTTTTGTGAGAAGTGAAGAAAGTGGATCCAGCAATGTGTCATCTCGGCCTTAGCTCCGGTCTTAGCGAATGGATCCCCAACTACTCCCTTCCAATCGGGAAGGGCTCTTCGGCAAAGAGACCGCTTTTCCCTTTTTATTTTTGTTGATCATCGACGTCCTTCATAAAATGTTGGTTAATGCTGAATTTGATGGTCTCATTGAAGGCATCCTAGTTGGAAGAAGTAACATGCGAATCTCACACTTACAATTCCTGGATGACACCCTCGTTTTTTTTTTTTTTTTTTTTTTTTTTTTGAGCCTGTGAAATGCTAAGAAATGTTAGAAGATTAGTAATTTGTTTTGAAATGATCTCGAGTCCCTCCATCAACTACCAAAAATCTTCCATGCATGTCTTTAGTCTAAACGAGCGGCGGGCCAGTGAAGCAGTTGTGGCTTTTGGGTGTGCTTCAACCTTTCTTCCAATGAAGTATTTGGGACTTCCTCTGAGCGTGAATCCTAGGAAATATAGTACATAGAGTCTAGTGATCATTAAAATAAAAGATAGATTGGAGGGATGGAAAGCAAAAACTCTCTCAAGATCAGGAAGATTGACCTTGATTAAAGTGGTTTTAAATAGCTTACCAATATATTATCTATCTCTATGTAGAATGCCAGAGAAAGTAGCCAAGTAGATAATTTCTCTATAAAGCACATTATTTTGGAGTAGTAGTATAGGCAAGAGAGGAGTAGCACTTACTAAATGTGACATCGTTCAAAAACCAAAAGATTTGGGAGGATTAGGCGTGGGGAACATCTTGGGGGAAAAAACACAGCTTTGCTTTTTTAATGGTGGTGGAGATTTTTGGATGACTACCAATTATGGTGGAAGAAAGTGATTTTGAGTATTTATAATCTTCCTTCTAATCGTTGCTTTATGAACCTTGAGGGGACAATCTCTAAAGGTTTTTGGGGTTCAATCTGCAATATCAAAAATATCAGCCTGGAAATAACCATAGGGTAGAAAATGGGGTCACAGTGGCTGTAGGTAATGGGCTTAAAGCTAAATTTTGGAGTGATGTATGGGTGCGACATTCTCCCCTTAGAGTGTTATATCCGAGACTCTGTGATCTTTCAGAACAGGAGGAAGCAATTGTCATAGAGATGGGAATGTAAGACATTCTTACATGGAATTGGAATTTTGTTTGGAGAGGGCGTCTTTTTCAATATGAAGAAGCTTCGAAGTTCAATCTTTTAGCAACTTTGGGCCATTTTCTTATGTCCAAAAAGATCCGATAAAGTGTGTTGGAGATTTGATACAAGAGGAGAATATTCGGTGAAGTCATTTTGTGCCGTCAAATCAATTGCCTGCCCCCCCCCCCCCCCCCCCCCCCCCCCCCCCCAAAAGATATTGTAAAGGGTGTGTGGTCGGGGTATGCTCCACTTAAGGTGGAGCTACGCAATGGTTGGTGTTGCTTAAGTCATTTAACAAGAGAAATCGATTGGCGAAATTTGGCATCATCGATGAAATCAATGCAGTTTGTCACTTATGCGAAGAGGAAGTAGAGACGGTGGAGCACCTGTTCGGCCAGTGCAGTTATGTTTGGCTACTATGGATGGAAATGTGTAAATGGTGGAATGTGCCCTTAGATCCTGATTGGTACATTAGCAGTTGGTTAGAGATTTGGCAAGATGTTCCCTTCTGCAACCTCCAAAAGAAGATTTGTGCTACCTTATTCTTTGTAATGGTGTAGTTGATTTGGAATTATAAAAATGAGGGTGTCTTCAAAGAAAAAAGAGTATTTGTGGCAAATTTGGTGGAAATAGTAAAGTGTAGACTCATTTTTTGGATGTCAGCCTTGTTCAATGCCCTTTATATTTAAGAGAGCTCATTGCAACTAACTTAAACAATATTCAAGCATGGTCGGCAAAGTTCTCTGCTAGACCACATCTGTCATAAAATCTGCCAAGGATAGGAGCTCTTAAGTGGAACACGGACGGATCCTTTCTAGGGAATCTAAGGTCTTCAAGCATAAGTGGAGTTTTGAGAGATGATAAGGGCTACTTCTAGTTGTATTTTCAATGGCGGTAGGGATCATGAAATCTAACCAGGCGAAGGTCAAAGCCATTTGCTCTGCCTTGGAGGTCTTGGCAAGGAGGGAGATATCGAGTGTTACGGATCTGGAGGTGGAATCCAACTCGATGGATGCAATATGGTGGATTGATGTAAGTACAATAGGCCGTGGAAGCTCAACTTTTTGCTTGATAAAATTGATGCCTTAAAACAGTCTTTTTGGTCTATCTCATTCATTCATACGTGAAGAGAAGCAAATTACCACGCTGATACACTTGCTAAAAATTGAGTTCATAGGTCTAATCCACTCATAGTTTGGCTTGGTTAGTAGTGGGCAAGGTAGATGTTGTACTGTTTGATTGTTTTGGTGTACGCTAAGATTGTAGTTATACTTGGATTTTTTTTAGTTTTAATGGATTGATGTTTAATTAAATAAAACAAGAGTTACTAATTAAATTAATCCTAATATTTAGAATTTTCTAAAATTAATTTGTATCTTTTTATAGTCGTTATACTTTATTTTAGTTAACCTCACATTAGTTACCCGCACTAGATAGCAAGTAATGTGTAAGTTTTAGTCCATATTGCTACATGAGATAAAACAACAAGGTATTTTAAACCAAGTTTGGTTTAATCAAATGTAATGATTATTGAGGATTCAAGACACCACTCGATTCAAATCCCACTGTTAACAAATACCCACACACCCTTCTTACCATCTCAACAATTCAACTCATAATATACTTATTTTATATTATTTCATATATTATATGATTGAATAATTTATAAAAAATAATGCCTTACTAATAACAAAAGCTGTCATTTCTATTCTTAATAATGAAAAATGAATTTTAAATTTAAACTATAAAAAATTAACTCACAAGTATTATTTTCTGTAATATTATTTGGGTAACTCATGACCTTTTGAGGTGTTACCTTACCATTAGAACACCAGCTCAAAAAAAATATATTCAAATATTTAGGAAATATCATAAGCATATACGTATAATAATGTAAATTTAAGATTTATATAGTGTTGGGTGATTCATGCGATTTCTGTTATTTTCATAAGTAACATGTATTGTGATTGAATGTATTTTTAACAAGCATATCAATTGCAGCTAATTGTAGCCAACCAAGCGAAGCCCAGCGTAATGCCAAGCAATACAAGGAATCGCTTGAGACTCCCGAATTTTAAGGGCCCTAAATTTTAAAGATTGTGGTTTTTGAAGTAGATATTAATAAGTTTTAAGAAAAATATTATTACATCCAAAGTTCTCCATTTAAATATTTTACTTAGGGCCTCGAAAATGTCATGACCGACCCTACAATCAAGTAATGACAGCATATAAAAAATAAAAGGAATTATTTGATTCAGTTATCGTGTGTTTGGTGAAATATTTGATGGATGTATGAGCTTTTTAAATGTTTGAGAGATCCATGTAATTTTAATAATATTTTTTCTTGTATCCTCCATATAACAGTGTCAAACGTTCATTAATTTTATTGATGTAGTATGGAGGGGGGGAAAAAAAAAAAAAGAAAATTTATATAAAAGTAACTTATTCAACTCATAGGCTGAAATATACTTAATCTATTAATTAAACCACAATAAAACTCCTGTCACTCTCCTCCCCTCGTCTACCTCGAGCCGCCGCCAATACTGTCATTATAATCAGTGGCCTCACCAGCTCCTTAACCATCATCAGCCTTCCCATTTGCCCTTCCATCGTTGTCCTTCTTGTCGGAAAAATAACACTGTTCGAGTATAAAATTATTCCTATGCTTTCACCCATCAGTTGAAACTTTTGGGAAAGTTGGTTCCTTAATATGGTATCAAAGTCTTGTCACCAAGAGGTCACGAGTTCGAATCTCAGCAGCCCCTACTTTCAATATTAAAAATATTTAAGCACAAAGTATGAGATGGGCCAGTGCACTATCCACATTTCAAGCCCAATTGGCATTCGTGTGATGGGGCATGTTAGAGCATAAAACTATTCTTGTGCCTTTACCCATCAGCTTAAGCTTTTGGGAAAGTTAGTTCCTTAGCAAATACAAGCTAATCTTAAGTATAATAGAAAAATATTTTTTCTGAGACCCGTTATTAGCTGTTTACCAGTAGTAGTTTAACGTCATTAAATTTGTGACCGTTTATAGTCGTTGGAATTCATTGTACTTGATTTTAATGCTTTTTACTGTTGCAATTTATAATTTCCGTTATTTTACTGTTGTAAATTAAAATCTAACCACGTTCACATCGACACTAAAAAACCCTATATTTCTTTCTCTCTCCAACGTAAAAAGGAAGGAAGAAGACAAAAGATCCTATGCTAAAATTTATACTCCTTGAAATATCTTACGAATTCTTCGTATTCATTGTACAAATTTGGATCGCCTCCTCGATCCACTTTGTAAAATATGTTCTTTCATTCATTGATCTAAAATTTTGGGCAAAGTTCAAGGCTTTTCTACCCTGTAATTAACAAGTGCATGTTAAGAGACGGATCGCTTTAATCATGGAGGACGGCCACCGGTTATACTGTGTGCACCGAAGCTGCAGCGAAATCGTCTTTTAGATTGTTATAATAAGTAGTATAAAACAATAGCAGAGCATACATTATATCAGTTAATTCATATCTCCATCCCAAGTATTCAAACGGTACACATATCGTACGTATATCCTACATATAGTTGGCACAATAAATATATACCGGAAATTGCTCAATTCACATACTATCACAATTGTGAAACATTATCATCTCAAATCAATTGGATCACCACCAGTTTAGGTCACCAAAGACCATATACCCATTTTCATCGTACTTAGAGTACATGCATTATCACTATTAAGGGTAGTCCATGTTACCAATGTTACATCGAATTTGGTGATACTAAAATAAAGGGGTACAGAAGATTATAATTCAATTGGTGCCTTTTACAATTCAACTTAAGGCAACCCGAGCCTCTTTAAGGCTCTCGAGCCCAAGTGCAAGCATAGTCAAGCTATTCACACTGACTTTGGGCAGTCACTAAAATAATATTTCTATCATAATCAATTTTCATACGCTAGCTATAACTAGAAAACATAGGCAAAAATACATTTTTAGATTGTTATAATAAGTAGTATAAAACAATAGCGGAGCATACATTATATCAATAAAATCATATCTCCATCCCAAGTACTCAAACGGTACACATATCGTACGTATATCGTACATATAGTTGGCACAATACACATATACTGCAAATTGCTCAATTGACATACCATCACAATTGTGAAACATTATCATCTCAAATCAATTGGATCACCTCCAATTTAAGTCACAAAAGACCATATACCCATTTTCATCGTATTCAGAGTACATGCATTATCACTATTAAGGGTAGTCCATGTATTACCAATGTTATATCAAATTTGGTGATATCACAAGAAAGAGGTACAAAAGACCATAATTCACAAGGTGCCTCTTACAATTCAACTTAAGGCAACGCAAGCCTCTTCAAGGCTTTCGAGCCCAAGTGCTAGCATAGTCAAGCTATTCACACTGACTTTGGGCAGTTACTAAAATAATATTTCTATCATAATCAATTTTCATACGCTAGCTATAACTAGCAAACATTTGCAAAAATATAATAATAAAAAAAAATTATGATCAGACAATATATCTCATAGGCTCTCAGGTGCTCTTACAACTCCTACAATGACATGTCTTACACTACATTCCTCAACCATTCAATTTTTTTACCTGCCAACTCAATCTTTAAAGACAATAAAACAATGCAGGTTTTAGAGGGGCATCACAAAACATAGCTCACTGATGAGCCTAAATACATAGTCATTAGTAGAATATCTCTCAATGATATTAGACATCCAACACAACAAGAAGCCCATTACAATATAAACCCCATTCATAGTACTTCACTAGTACCTCATCAATTTAATTAGATCATTTCAATATTCATCATTTGGATCAATATATGTAGACTAGGTCTATCACTGACATATGAAATAATAGGACGAACATTGTGTTCTACATCAAACCATAATGCTATCAATCACCTTAGGGTATTTAGCTTGTGACACGACGCCATGTTTCTCTTCTCATCAAGTGAACACTAGGGTTATATAGTCTGTTGTCCAAATGACCAACATGAGCATACAATATATGACAATAACCCACATAAGGTATCTAGACACAAGTTAAATACCAAGCCTATGATAAATCAAGGTTTCCATATGACCTGCACCTTACCCTTTCTCCAAAACTAGAAAAGAAGGTGTTAAATAATGATCCTAAGGGCATGGAAGTCTCCTAAGACAACACAGGCCTGCATATTTTTTGCTATTTGAACTATGTGGATTTGATTGTTATTGACTGCGATTATAATAATGCCTGTGTGTTGGTAGTTACACGCTCATGTTATGTGATATGCTTCTTATTCTTATATTACCTTCCTTGGGATAGTGACAGTTAGTGCATGAACACGACTAGTTATGGAACTCAAAACTTAAGGCCATCTTCAAAGGGGGTAGGGAGAGGGAGTACGAAGCAAAACAAAGTGCGAAACGTGTGAATAGGGACACTAAATGTTGGGACGCTAATGGGTTGGCACGGAAGCTAGAGATGTGTTGGGGTATAAGTTGTGGTATGTGGGCAAAGTCAGAGACATGAATGGAGTTGGCACCATAGTAGATAACAGCCTCAAGGATAAAGTAGTCAAAGTGACCAGGACCAACGATAGGATCATATTTGTCAAGATGGTCCTAGAAGGGGAGATATGGAATGTTATCAGTGCCTGTGCATGTCAGACTGGACTAACAGAGCATGAGAAAGCAGCATTCTAGGAGGAATTAGACACAATGATGCAAGGCATACCCAAACCGAACAAGTGGTTATTGGCGGGGATTTTCATGGGCATGTTAGAGTGACAGAGGATGGATACGCATCATACCATGGAGAATTTGGTTTTAGAACTAGGAATGCAGAAGGCAAAGCGCTCCTAGACTTTGTGGTTACTTACTAGCTATAACAAAGAGACTGCAGGAATTGTA
Source organism: Simmondsia chinensis (assembly GCA_018398585.1). NCBI lineage: Eukaryota > Viridiplantae > Streptophyta > Magnoliopsida > Caryophyllales > Simmondsiaceae > Simmondsia > Simmondsia chinensis. Next base: position 26,614,562 of record JAGTTD010000010.1, on the reverse strand, counting down.
AGGTCATCCCAGGGGAAGACCTTTCCACACAACATAAGATGGCATGTGCTGATGTAAAGGCCAAGACGAAGGTTCTAAGAACAAGGAAACTTGCGCACACATAAGCGATAGAGGGATTTGAAAGGGGAGAAGTATAAAGTCTATAAGGAGAGAGCGGAGGTGGAGTTTGAGTGGGACATGGAGCGAGATACAAACCACATGTGGAACCACCTCGCACAGAAGATTAGATGATTGGCACGCGAAGTTCTGGGCTTGGCAAATGGAGGGATACCAAGTAACAGAGAGTCCTGGTGGTGGAGCGAGGAGTTTTAAGAGAAGATTAAGGCCAAACGGTAATACTTCAAGGAATGGGAAAGTAGTGCCGACAAAGACAAGCGACAATGATATCAACAAGCTAAGAAAGAAGCAAAGAAAGCAGTCAGAGAAGCGCAATCAAGAGCTTATCAAAATTTCTATAAAAGGCTGGATACCGAGGCAGGAGCCAAGGATGTATATATATAATTGCCAAAGCACAAGAAAGGAAGACGAGGAACTTAGAACGAGTAAAGTGCATAAGAGGAGAAAATGGACAGTGCTCGTGGACAGGGAACAAATTAAAGCTAGATGGAGAGCCTACTTCAACGATCTACTCAATGACTAGGGTGCTACTGGGATATCACTAGATGATCTCCAAACATCTGCGAAGCACCAGAACCACAGGTATTGCAAGTGGATTACGGCTGACGAAGTGAAGGAAGCCTTGAAACATATGGAACGAAATAAAAAGAATTGGCCCAGACGGAATCCTCATAGAGGCATGGAAATGCCTTGGACAGAAGGGCATTAGTTGGCCGACTAAATTATTTAACCAAATCTTTTTGGGGACGAAGATGCCTGACAAATGAAGAAAGAGCACGTTGATCCTGGTATATAGAACAAAGGTGACGTCCAGAGTTGCGTCAACTATCAGGGTATTAAACTAATATGCCATACTCTGAAGTTGTAGGAACGAATCGTAGAGAGGAGATTATGACAAGACACAGAGGTGCCCGAGAACAAATTAGGATTTTTGCCCGGGAGATCTACAATAAAGGCCATCCACCTCCTAAGGAGGACGATAGAACGATACAGGGAGAGAAAAAAGGATCTCCATATGGTTTTCATAGATTTGGAAAAGGCATATGATACAGTACCAAAGAAGGTCCTATGAAGAGTTCTGGATAGGAAAGGTATTCCGGCTCCTTATATCCAGGTCATTAGAGACATGTACGACGACGCAAAAACTAATGTGCATACAGGAGAAAGAGACACAAAAGCCTTTCCGATAACAGCCGGGGTACATCAGGGATCTGCCTTGAGTCCCTTCCTGTTCGTACTGGTTATGGATGAGCTCACAAGGCACGTCTAAGGAGATGCGCCTTGGTGCATATTTTTTGCAGATGACATAGTATTGGTGGGAAAATCTCGGGAAGAGGTAAATAAGAAGCTGGAACTATGGAGAAGGGTATTGAAATCGAAGGGCCTACGAATCAGTAGATCCAATACCAAGCACATAAAACTTAAGTTCGACCCACATACAACGCCTAGTGTAGTAGACATTAAGGTCGGATCTAAAACCATACAAAGAAAAGAGAGTTTCAGATACTTGGGCTCTATGGTACAGAACAACGGCGAAGTGGACGAGGATGTCAACAACCGAATTAGAGTAGGCTGGCATAAATGGAGGATGGCGTCCGTGGTACTTTGCGATAGAAGGATCCCATTAAAGTTAAAGGGAAATTACTACAAGACAGTAGTGAGATCGGCCATGTCCTATGGTGCAGAGTGCTGGCTAATGAAACAGCAGCATACACAGAAGATAAAGGTGGCGAAGATAAGGATGATGCTGTGGAGATGTGGACATACAAGGAAGGATATGATCAGGAACGACGTCATAAGTGACAAATTAGGCGTTGCTCCAATTGAGCATAAATTAAGGGAGCAATGTTTGAGGTGGTTCGGGCATGTTAGGAGGAGACCTTCCACAGCTCCAGTCAGGAGATGCGAACAGTCCCATACTACGCTAGGGAGGAGAGGGAGAGGCAGGCCTAAGAAGAGATGGATGGAGACGATTCGATAGGATCTCACCCACCTACACCTACGGGAGGAGACGACCTTAGATGGAACGGGGTGGAGGGCTAGCATAAAGGTAGCAGAGGTAGGGGTCTAGAGCAGTGCTTCTTCTATGGTTAGCACTAGTGTTTCTAGGTATCTTATCATCCTCTCTTGGCGCATGTATTACAGCTCCTATTTGTGTATGGGAGTTCTTGTTCACTTGTGTACTTGCAGTCCTGCAGTGATCTTCCTTGAGTTTTTGCTTAGTATCGCGTGACTTGTGTGTTGTTTGATTATAATTCTATGTTGCTCTCACATGTTCAAGTTATACGCTCCCATGACGACACGTTCTTCAGGTTGGGAGTCCTCAGAAACAATCTCTCTTTAGGGTAACACCCAAAAGGGGAAAGGCTGCCTACATCCACCCCCTCCTCCCCAGACTCTACTTTTACAGGAGCCTTCGTGGCACTAAGACTGTTGCTGTTGTTGTTGTCACCAATTTTATAATATTTTTTTATATACTCCCCTCTTTTCCTTGTCTTATGAAAATTACATTGGAGTACTTATGATGCAGCCCGCAAAAGTAGCACAGGCTTGGCAGGAGGAGATTTAACCATGTCAGGCTTGGCTGAATGGATGCTTGTTGGGACGGGCTCTTCAACACTGAAGCCAAGATACAGCAATTACCGCCCCGATTTCAGCCATGATTCTAGGGACGGTTTTAGCAGCTTTCATCCATTTCCGATTTGGCTTTATCTCTTTCCTTATTTTGTTAAACGTTTGGATTCAAATTTTAATTCTCTCCTTTTTTTTTTCTACTCCTCTATATAAGGGAGAAAATTAGGCTAGGTTTAGTTAGTCAATTTTCCACATAAATTTCAGATTTTCTTGTACTCATTTCTCGACTTGTGAGAAATCGAGTTATCAATCCTCTTTGTAATTTTGTTATTTAATTAATAAAATTCAAAGGGAAGGCTATGAACCTTCCCGTACCCCTATTTCCCATTTCACGCGTTGCATCAACTTAAAGCTAGGTTCCGTATTTTGAAAGCGATCAATGATTTTGAAGGTGAAGGACACGTAAGATGATCATGCGAGTTCTTTAATTATAGATATTCTTGTTTGCATTATATAATTGAGCGGACTTTAGAGATACTTAAGGCTTTGTTCCTTTTTTTAAAAATCGATACCAAACCATCCGCCAAGATACGGGCGTAAATGAATTGAACATTCGATGAACTAATTGCATTCCAAATCAATTGGGGCTCATTCGTGTTCATAAGTAGACTTTATAGCTTATTGAGCTGAGTTCGAACAGGCTCGATAAGCTTAACGATCCGAGTTCGAATAGGGGAAGCTCGATTAGTTAACATTTGAGAATAGTTTGATAAGAGCTCGTTAAGGTGTTCGTTAAGGACTCGTTAAAAGCTCGTTAACAGTTGATATTGGTTCAAAATTAATTCCTTAATGACTTAATAGTAACTTGAAAAGCGTTAGTAGCGATATCGACTAGATAGCAAGCTCCGCTTGGTTTTAAGCTCGATTGGGTTTGATAATAGCTCGACTCAACTACATAAGCTCAACAAGTCGAGCCGAGTATTGAACACTCTAAAATGTTATTGAATCAAGCTCGGACAAGGGTTGGAAAAGCTCAATAAGAGTTTGGCTCGAATTTAAGCGTGATAAGCCTTATCAAGCTCGATTTCAAACAAGGAGGTTCTGAGTTCGGCTTGACTCATTTACAACCCTATGTTAAGACGACATAAGTTGATTCTTATATCATATTATACATTATTTATGTACCATTCTCAATTTTTAAAAAACTGAAAAAAAGAATTCACTTGAACACATTTTTGAGTTTTCTGTGTTGTAAAATTGAAAAAGAAAAACTGAAGATGAAAAGAAAAACTAAAAATTAAAAAAATTATTTTTTACTATCAAACAGATCCTTATTTACCTCTTTTTTACCCTTATACCCCTAAATTTGATATATCTAAACAGGAAGATAATAATACCTTACTCCCTCCTTTTAATCATTTTACTTAATTGTCAAACCAGACATAAATATTAAAAAAAAAAAGCGGCGGGTGGGTCATCGAGGTGGATGTGTTGTGGGCGTGAGTCAATGTGAAAATGAAATCCAATTAATTTTCTAATAATTCATTCATTACATTCAATATCCACCCTGAAACTTCTACTTTCCTTCCTTTCTCCCTTCCCTCTTTCTTATATCACCCAGTCAATTCTCTCTCCTCCCATTTCCAGATCCGACACCCAAACTTCAAAACCCAGAAGCACTACATAAAATCATAGCCACAACTACCAAGACAAGTTAAAATTCAAAGTTCAAAAGTTGAAAACTTTTGGTAGGTAATTTGGAGAAGAATGGCAGGGATGTTACCAGGGGTGGAAGCGGCAAGGAGGAGGAGGTTTCACAGCGGATTGGGCTTGGCCGCCGGCGGCGGTGGTGGCAGCGCAGGGTTGCACGCCTGCACCAGGCGTCATGCTTTAGGTGTCTGGATATCCCACCATGACCAGTCTCATACTTACTCCTCTGCTTCTTCCTCGGTACTTGATTCGATAATTTTGTGCTTCGTTTGCTGTTCATTGATTGAAGTCTGTGTCGCACATAATTTGAAGCAATTTTTAAAAAATTGTGTAGAGCTCCCAAATTTAAGGGGCTTCATATATTTTTGGGGTCGCAGTGTTTTAAAGTCTTAATTGTTAATATTAGTAAGTTTTACACGAATTTCTTTTGTCATAGGTGTATTAGTTTTGTGTCATTAAAAGAAATGTTTATATATGAAAGGCCTAATTTGGCCCTGCTTAAAGCGTGAATATTATGCAAACAAAACGTGTATGTTGTCTTGAAGTATGCTAACATTAAGGCCTTGTTCGGTTAACATAGGGACTAAATTCTCATTGGGGGTTGTATTTTTGAGGAATTTAATTTCTATATCAACTTTATAGGAAGGAGGTATTTGTATTTGGTTGCCAAAATGGAAAATAATAAAACTTCCATGAATTAGAACTTACCTAACTCTCCTACATCAGTTAATTCATGTGTAATGAAAGAATTGTAAATCGCTTTCCAATCCTCATGTTGTATGAATTTTTTGGTAATCAAACGAATTGCTATGCTAGTTCATGGTGAACAAACAACCCCTAAGATTGAGTGCTTATTGATTCGAATTGTACACCTTTTGGGTCAAATAGGTTTTCTGGTCATGTCAAAGGATATTAAACAAGGCATTCGAATAATTCTGCGCTTTTTACATCTTTTCAAGGTTATTGTTAGAGTTTAAACTATTATTGAACCTTCACCAATCAGTTTAAACTTTTGGGACATATGGTTTTCTGACAATGATGATACTTTGTACCATATCTAGTTTGTAGAGAATTTTATGTCTCGAGAGAAATTGACTACTCCACCCTAATTAATTCAGTTCAATCATGAATGAGCTTTGCAAAAAACATTAATTTTTCATGAAAATCTTTTAAGAGGTAATATATCTCAGAGCCCGGGTTCTTGGTGCTTAGTGTAGCGGTAACTATATACTGTCCAATTCTTAACGAGCCCCAGTTCCGACTTCATCATGACATTCTCTCGAAAAAAAATACCTTAGATTACTATTTTGCTAAAAAACGATTACCGAAACCGGGAAATTAACCGTGCGTTTCTTGCCCTTTTTGTGTTATGAATATTGATGGGCAGCAAAGGAGAAGCAGGGGGTTGGAGGAGGAAGAAAAGCTAGGACAGTTGGCTAGAGAAGCCAAACAAAGGCTTGATGAGAGATTGAGAACCCAAACAAAATCCCAGTTAATCAGGTCTCTTCATTTCTTGCCTTTTCTTTTTTCTATTTTGGGTTTGAGGCACTTTGGAAACAGCCTCTCTGTAGAGTATCACCCTAAAGGGATAAGGTTATGTACATCTTACTCCCCCAATCCTTGCCTTGGCAGGAGCCTTGTTGGGGCCCTGCGTTGTTGTTGTTGTTGCATTTCTCATTATTGGATCTTAGCATTTCAATTGTCTTTTGTAATGTGGGTAAGGAAGATACAACTTTTTCAGAATAACGACACCAAGTTTATAGGGAATAGGGAAAGATGAGCTTTGAATCTAAGACATCTTTCTTAGATGGTAGTTAGCTTAATCACTGTACTAACTCCAATAGCTCATCTTGGCATTTTGATATAAATGTATGAATAAAATTAGCCCAAATCCAACAATATCCGGGCAAAAGTTTGATATTTATGGAAACTCTCTACTTTTTTGAAATTTCAATTACTGGCTTAATTCATAACGTATTTGAGGTTGATGGATAAATTCAAATGGATTTCCATCTCAATATCAATTAATTGCAAACAGGGTTTGTGCCAGTCGCGTATTTTTCTCCATTCTAATGTGAAATTTACTAAGAATTCACAGCCGTATGCTCAACTTTTTAAACACAATTCTTTGTTTTTAAGGAAAGAAATATTTTCACTATAGTATTCTCAATAACTAGCAGGTCCCACCTATTAGAAATCACCTACAAACACAAGAATTCTCAATTGAGTTAGTAGACACACAAAAAGGGACGGGAGAGAAAGAAGATCAAATACCACAATTTTACGTAATTCAGCCTTAGGCCTATATCCACAGAGAGGAGTACAAAAGGTTTCAAAATTTGTAGGCTATTTTTGTAATAGAAGCAACTGAAGAGGTGTCCATGTCCATTATTCTTCCATTACAATAACAGCACGGGAGACTACTATTAAACAACAACAACAAACCTAGTGTCTCAAAGGATTCCGGCCAAGGCAGAGTTTGGAGTACCTCTATACGGTGCTACCCTGTAGGAAGGCTGTTTTTAAAAGCCCCAACCCTAAAAAGCAAATACTGAACAATATTTATAAAATTCAAAGTCAAATAAAACTGTCATCAGACCATATTAATGAAGTCTCCACATTTACTCCCAATGAACCCAAAAATAACTTGTATGATTATCTAAAGTTAGCTAATCTAATGTGGCAGGAACGACAATGATACAAGCGAAGAAACCATTGTAAATGGGAATGGGAGACCAATAACAATCATGAGAGAATTACAGACAGAGGTATACAGATCAAAGCGAAACGCTACGGGGTCGGGGTCGGGGTCGAAGCGGTTTAGTTGGGTGAAGTTGGTGAAAGGGAAGCCATGGGAGGATGAAGAAGAAGAAGAAGAATGCGTGGTGTGCTTGGAGGGATTCAAGGGTGGAGACAAGCTCGTGAGCTTGGCATGCGCCCACAGGTTCCATTCCTCTTGCTTGTTGCCTTGGGTTCGGACCCATGCTTTTTGCCCTTGCTGCCGCACCCCCATTTCCTCCCTTTAGTTCTATGTGTATCTGCACATCTCTCTTCCTTTTTCTGGTTTTTGTTTTGTTGTTTGTTCGATGACGTCTCATACACAAGGAAATGGGAAGTTATTAGGTGCTCTGAACAGCGCGGAGGGTTGTGTTTGAGGGAGCGTTAGTGTGGTTGTAAACAAACTTCTGGGTTTGTAAAGTGGCAACTTTTTTCCTTTTACTTCGAAAACATTTAGGCTCTATTTGGCACATGGAATTAAAATTGAACTATGAAATTGCAATTCCAATTCTATTTGTGATGAAATTAGAATTCCATTGTTTTGTATATCATAGGAATTGGAAGTCGGAATTATGATTACATAATGATTCGAATCACCAAGGTTTTCATTCAATTGAGATGTAGTGTTTCGAGTTTTAAATCAACGATGGTTAGATTTTGGTCGGAGCGGTCCATATAATGTTCAAGTTATTATGGTTTGAGCGATTTAATTTTAGTTCGAGTTATTCGATTTTCGAGTCACATCAGATCGAGTATCGCATTATATCATTTGGTGTTTAAGTTACTTCATATTTTCAGTTAATAGAGTTAGGTGTTTTCGAGATTTAGGCTAGTTGTAATCGTGTTCGAGTTTGATTAGGCCATTTCTAGCTCGAGACACGGAGACAGCTTAGTTTTTGGACAAATGAGTTATGTCATTTCAAATTTCAAGTCATCTTAAGCTAAGGTTGAGATGGGTCGGATCATTTTGGGCATGGGTCGTATTAAGTTTGGGTTAATTTGGTCGGGTCATTTTCACTTTAACTGAGCTTGGTTACATTACATTCAAGTCGAGTAGTTTCATTTTTGAATTTGAGTCATCCCAAGTTTCGACTCAGCTAGGTTAGGTCACTTCGGACTTTAAACTAAAGTGATTTTGGTCATTTCAAGTTCAAGTCATTCAAATTGGGTGATTTCAAGATTTGGGTCAAATTTTAGGTTGTGTCTAAATCTTTGAATTTTGAGTCATTTTGGATTTGGGTTAATCAAATGGGGTCATTTTGAGTTTTAGGTCAATGAAGTTAATATAAAATTGCAATTCCTTACCCCCGTCCCAAGAAATTAGAAAGTATAATTTTCAGTTAAAATTTAATTCCATGGAATTAGGCAATGAAATTTTAATTCTAATTCCAGCAAATGATTCAAACAACAAAATTAAAATTCTGGGCCTCAATTTTAACCTCAATCCTAATTTCAGCCTCCAATTCTATACTCCAAACATTGCCTGTGAAGAATGAAAGATAAAGAATAAGATATCAATCGAAAAGAAGTGTGTCAAAAGATCATTCCCTCTTTATAGATGACAAAGCCATCTAAGAGCCTTGGCCTAAGCTTTTCATATGCTGTACCATTTACCAAAGAGAGATATGCATCACCTAAACCAGCAGAAGGTCGACAGCTAGTCACCTTGTAACCCTTAGGTAGGACCAATTCTTGATACAATCAGCACAGCTTACCTTACTAGACCGCCTTGGATGTTCAACCTCTCAACACAATCTAAGCACAAGAGCCATTGGAACAATGTTGCAATCTTAGACTTTGAATTTTTGGAGAGTACCAAACAGGGGGATGAAAACATTTAACATACGAAAAACAAAGACGGATAAAAGTCTTTCTCCCTCCTCCATTTGAGCCTTTTTTTTATGGTTGAAGCTCGATCCATGTCACACCTCCAAAGACGGCGCCATCTCCACCATCCCATGCCATCTTAATCAACAGTCAAAAAGCGCCCCAAAGAAACACCCATGGGGACCATAGGATCATGACACGCTGTTGCATTATTGGGACGGTATGTTTTAATTTTAAAAGTCTTATGATTTTACCTCTATCCCACACTAGAAAAATAGTGAATGGGTGTCTAGTTTATATACCCATTCTCCTTGTGCTTGGTAAAGTATTTTGGACCTATAGTGGGTTGTTGTTGTTGTATACACATGCGCGGCCCCTCCCCACCTCAATGGGTTGTAGTGTAGTGTAGAATTTTTTTAACCCGAGCTTTTATTTTTAGGGACACTTTATTTTATTTATTGTTAACGAACTCCAAGGGAGCTCTTGGACTGTGCTCGAGGCTGTTTAGCTCAAGCCTCTATGTCCTTCGGTTCAGGTTCGAGCTCAAGGCCCTTTGCTAGAGCTCAAGATACGCGTTTGACCACGTCTTTACCCACTCCTTTCCATAACCGTTTGTGCCTTGATTGTGCCCGAATTTTGTACTCTTCCATATCCGCCAATTTCCTTACTATGGCCGGATTTCTTGCCCACATTCCTTAAATCAATTCTTGCTTGTACGGTAGGTATTTTGGCCTATAAATACCGCGCTTTGGGGCATTGTTCTTAACGTTGAATTAACACAGAAACACACGGATGCAACATAGTTCCACAGAATTGATTCTTCCTTTTCTCTCTGAAATTCTCTCTGAGTTTCTTCTTCCATTACTCTGGTTACTGAGCAAGTTGGGGCGTACTCCAACCTATCCACAAGAGTACATTCATATGTTGGGTGCCGTGTTAACCCTGGGAGTCGGAGTGCCTGACGATCCCGTTTGTACCGTAGGAGGGCATAAACGACTTAGGGCAATGGTGAATTCCACAAGCTTCCTTCCATTCACTCTTTCCTCTCTGAATCTTTTGTATTTCAGTTGTTTAATTATCTTATTCCAAGTCAAGTTGGTGTAATACGAGGTTTATTGAGTTCAGCTTTGTCATTGTGTCATTTTTTTATTGTCCACCCCCATCTTGAGTTAGTCTTGGCATCTCAAATTTGAGAATTTGATAACTTAGTTGCCCATATTTCTCCAACAATCTAAGTCGTTTAAAAGAAATGAATAATCAAAACATGGCTAACACTGGTTTTATCATACCATACATGTCAAATACTATACCTTTAGACGGGAAAAACTATAAAATTTGGTCTGATAAGATGGAATTTTTCCTTGGACAAATTATTGTCCACTACACCCTCTCGAGTGACAGGGCTCCTTCTCGGTCGAGCCAAGACTTTAAGAAAGATAATCGAACCTGTAGGGGGATGTTGTTGTATTACATGACAATCCCACTTTATTAAATTTATTGTAAGTTGAAAAATGCTAAGGAAATCTAGAAACCCTTGCGTAACAAATATGGTATAGATGACAGCGCAGATAAGAAGTATGTATGCGCTAAGTGGTTTTCTTTCACCATGATCAATGACAAACCTATCCTAGACCAGATCCACGAGTATGAGAACTTGTGTGCTGATATACTTAACAAAAGAGTGAAAATGTGCGAGACGTTTCAGGAAAATTGTCTCACTGAGAAATTGACTCCTTCGTGGGAAAACTATAAGGCTCAATTAAAACATAAAAAAAGGACATGACTCTGCAAGAGTTAGTTTCCCACATTAATCTCGAGGACCAGAATTGAAAACAAGCTAAAGAGAGGTTCTCTGAGCACTCATCTATGTCTACTAACCTTGCTGAATCTAAGAGTACAGGAAAGAATGACAAGTTTAAGAAGTCATGGAACAAGAGACATTCCAACCAAGGCTCGAGCTCTAACTCGAACACGAAGCAGAAGCAGACCTATGGCAAGAGACCTCAAACCAACCGCAAAGGAGGACTGAAACAAGTTAAGTGTTAGGAATAGTGTCCTGAAATTTAGATTTATTTTATAATATTATTTTATTAATAAATTGAAGTTCCAGTTGTTTACTTGTTAAATTTGTGTAATTGAGTATATATACTGCACATGCTTTTCTTTTAGCATCGTCCATGAGATGGACAGAGTCCTCATATTATATTTTACATGTTCTAAGTAGATAATGAGATTAAGCCACAAATAGACTTGGAACAAATGGTATGGAATATTATTTGAACAACTCGTGGTCGGTGATAAGTTTGGACTACTTGTCTATTAAGACCATAACATGACACTTTAAAAGACTTATCTTGGTTGTGTGGATGGTCATCCAAAAGTGTTAGATTGGTGTGCTTAATAAGATTTACACGCTAAGTTAGACCATATGGATTGCTTGTTTCTAGACCACTATCGAAAATGGGTGATTCATGTTGTATTGTTTGTACGACCACTCTAAATCCTGAGAGTATTCTGGACTTGTACATGGAGCGTTAGTTACTTTGGTGTACTATAAGTAAGGTCTAAATAAAAGATTGAATTCCCACGTACACTGGGTAGCGACGTGAAGTGTGACAAGGATCAAGTATTCAATACGGAATCTACAGTTTCTCATGAGATACAAATGTCCCCTTAGTTGATTCACAAGTATTTGAATGATTCGGAATCTTTGGCCAAAGTGTTCCATATATTTGACATTTGAAATTTATACTGTGAATATGTTCAAGTATAAATGAATTAATCGAAAAAGGGCAAGTTGGGAATTAATGAAAAAGTTGTGAGAAAAATAATGATAGTGGTTGTAGTTATTTTTGGTCATGGACATCTACTGGAGGGGTTGTTGTCATTAATACAGTCTATTTGGGAATTATCGAATAAATGATTTAAGTTTAGAGTGACGCGGAATTTATTTAGTAGAATTAAGTCCCATTAAATGGTAATTAAATTTTATCATGAGATGATAATTAATTTAACTCATTTGGAGCTAGAAATAAATTGCCCTTGAGGCCTTTGTGCAAGCGTTTGTTTTTATTACCATCGAAAAAAATTAAAGATTTTATGAGATAAGTAAATTTAAGTTTTCCGAAAATTATTCATGGGATGAATAAAAATTAAAACTTATAAATAAAATAATCTTATAAAAATTAAAATTCGTAAGATTAATTTTTACATGTGGAAAGCAAAGCAAAAACAAATAGCAAAATATCGCACACAAGGGCACGATCAGCGTATAACGCCAGCAGCGTGCTAGGTTGCTCAACATGGAGATCCGCATGCCCTGTGGCAAACCAATCCCGCCATGTGGCAATCAGTGATAGAGCGGTTGAGCGCGAGAGCACACACCGCATTTTGGAAATTTTTTTTATATTAAATGTTGCATTTTGTTTAAAGAACACGTGTACATCATTTGTTTGCTTATTCTCGCTCAAGTATCCTACTATAAATAGAGGTACATCGAGTTAAAAATTAAAGATTTCTAGAAATATTGACTTTTGAAGATCTAGTTAAAGAGAAAATTTTCCTTCAAAATTTTTTTTCTTCAGTTTAATATTTTTTAGAGCCCACTCTCCAGGCGGTCTGAGGTCATTGTGTAGAAGGCTGTTGGGTCTCAGTTTTCTTGGCATTCATGGTTATTATTCTGGTTTTCATTAATTGGAGCAATTCTAGGTATTCTTCTTTCCCTTTCTTTTAAGTTTTCGCTTTTCTATTTATTTACTATATTCTTTTTATGCTAGTTTAAATTCATGTTATTATTATGAATGTATTAGAGTAGAAGCATGTAGATTTAAATTAAAAATTTAAATCTGTAGATTTAAAATTCGGGATTTTAAACATTTATGTTGCGTTAACTTTATCAAATTAGGAAAAAAAATTTAAATTCATCTCAACAATTAGTATTAGAGCCAGCCTCTGATTACATTCATAATATATATCAATAGGTATAATAAGATCAAAATAAATAGACTTGCGATTTTATAAAATAGAGATTTTATTAAGAAGGAAAGATCGTTTCATTTGGTTTTGATAATAATCAAAGTACCAACTTAAATTTTTTAAATCGATAATGAATTAACAATTAATTCAGATATGTCAATGAAGATTAATTGAAATTGCATTCATATTATTTGCATGATGCGATTGTGCATATTTGATCAAGACTTACGGAATCAGATAAATTGATTTAATGAGATTAGATTCAATTATTTTTAATTAAAAATAATAATAATAATAATTTTTTTTAAATGCTGGCGCTGACTTGGCCATGACGTGACGCTGACATCAGCAATTCAAAAAAATTTTAAGACGTCAGTACTGGTTTATGTAATTATTATTAAAAATTAATTTTGATTATTTAATTTAACTTTAGAATAAGATTATGAGATTATGAGATAATCTTAGGATGTAAATGCAACTTAATTAGAACCACTAGTTTATAAAATCAAGTGGGAGCAAGGTTCAATTGTTAAAACCTAACAATCTCCATTACCGGTCTAGCAGTACAGGATATCGACAGACCTCCTAGCGGAGGGTGTCGATTGGCAGGTTATAGGGTTAGACTTCTATTTGGATAAACCAAAGTGCAAAGAGGCGATGTGACCACATTGTCGTGGAGTATTACGTGTATTTGCATAGAGGTTTAGTTCATGGTTTGCACTTGACAAGCATGATACATTCGCCTTCTCGAGGAGCTCTATTGTGTCATGTTATAGACTAAGATAAAGTGGTGAGTTAATCATGTTTAGCAAGAGTTATAAGAAAATATGTTAATTGAGAATAGTTCTCACTCAAACTAATTTCATACAACCTCCTTGCCAGGGAGTAAGAAGTGGTTTATTTGGGTCATCATTGCATACATGATATTACAGTTTTGTGGATATTTGACTTATTGTGTTTTCTAAAATAAAAGAATAAATATCATAGCATTATACATGACTCATATTTGATAGTTACACAAATATTTGCATTTACAGTGTTCAAAAATGGATAAGGCTGGTGGATTTCATCCAATACTAATGCATAATATATTCACTGGACCAAATTACTTTGCCTGGAAAAAGAAGTTGGACTTAGTTTTTACTCACAAGGGTCTAGAGTTTGTTCTCACTGAAGCTTGCCCACCAATGCCCACTACTAATTGCACAGCTACTGAAAAAGAGCGTTACAAACGATGGCATGGGGCTAATGAGTTAGCCAAGTGCTATATATGGACCTCGGTGTCAGAAGTACTCAGGCATCAGATGCTTGAGCGGCAAACAACAACTGAGATGATTGAACATTTAGGAGAAATGTTCAAGGAGCAATATAAAGCATCATGGCAAGAACTTATAAACAAGTTGCTCAACATGAGGATGTCCTAAGAGATACTAGTTGAGGAACACATCATGAATTTGATGGCGTGTTTTTCTGAACTGGAGATCCTCATAGCTGAGTTTGATAATCAAACTAAGTAGGATATCATCCTAAGTTACTTGTCTAGCTTATTTGCTCAGTTCAGGCTAAATTTTTATATGAACAATAAAAAACTATTCGCTATCTGAACTAATAAAAGAACTACAAGCAATACAGGACATGATGTGGGGCATGAGGAGTGCACAAGAACTGGGGATGAGTAATGGTTAGTAAGTTAAAGGAAAGTGTTTCTTTTGCGGAGAAATGGGCCACTGGAAAGGGGACCGCCCTAAGGACTTAGCTGCCCTTCCTGCAAAGACTGTTAAGCCATCTTGTGAAAGTATGCTGATATCTCACTTAGTTAAGTCATGCGCAGTTGAGAGTCCACCACGATCCTGGTGTGTGGACTCAGGCTCAACTGATCATGTCTGTAATATGTTACACGGGCTCAGGTTCAAATGACCATGTCTATAATAAAGCTGCCCTTCCTACAAAGACTGCTAAGCCATCTAGTGAAGGTATATGGATATCTCACTTAGTTGAGTCATGCGCAGTTGAAAGTCCACTAAGATCCTAGTGTGCAGACTCAAGTTCAACTGACCATGTATGTAATATGTTATAGGGGCACAGGCTAACCAGGAGGCTGCACGATGGAGAAGTGTACCTGACGATTGGAGATGGTACAAGAGTAGCGGTCTTAGGAGTATGAGATGTTAGCTTAGTCTTTAGTACTAGAGTTTTGTTTTTGAAGGATTGTTTATTTATACCTGCATTGCGCAGGAATTTGATTTCTGTCTTTCGTTGGGTGGATAATGATTATTCATTGAATTTTAGTTCTAAACTACTTATTATGATAAATAAATTGTTTATTTGCAAAGGTACAAGTGTTGATGGTTTATATATGTTATTTCCTAATCAAAACTCTGATATTTATTTAAATGAATGTAACACAAGCTCACTTGTTCAATCGCCTAAGAGAAAATAACCTAAAAGGGATAATGCCTACACATGGCACCAATATTTAGGTTACATTAATTCAAACATGGTCCAAAGACTGGTAAAAGATGGACTGATAGAATCTTTGGACTTAAAGTCATTACCAGCCTGCGAATCCTGCATAGAAGGTAAGATGACAAAGTCTGTCTTTAAGAGTAAAGGCAATTGGGTTGGTGGCTTGCTTAAGATGGTTTATATAGATGTATGTGGACCAATGAGTGCTCAAGCAAGAGGGGGGTGTGAGTACTTCATCACGTTTACTGATGATTACTCAATGTATGGATATGTTAACCTAATGAGACATAAGGCAAACTCTTTTGAAAAGTTTAAAGAGTACAAAGCTGAAGTTGAAAAGCAATTAGGTAAAAAAGTTAAGTCACTTCGATTAGATCGAGGTGGAATATATCTTTCAGGTGCGTTTCTGGATTTCCTAACTACAAATGGGATACGATCTCAACTTTCTACTCCAGGTATACCGCAGCAAAATAACGTTGCAGAAAGAAGGAATAGGAAATTATTAGAGATGGTAGGGTCCATGATGAGTCATGCAACCTTGCCAATCTATTTTTGGGTTTATGCTTTAGAGACAGCAGCATATCTTCTTAACTTATTCCATCTAAGTCAGTTCCTAAAATGCCTATGGAATTATGGACCGGGCGAAAGTCAAGTCTAGGGTACTTTTGTATTTGGAGGTGCCCAGCATATGTATTGAAAAAGAATCCTGACAAGTTAGAATCAAGGATGGAGGTGTGCATGTTTGTTGGTTATCCTAAATGAACAAGGAGGTGGTCTTTTCTACAGTTCTTCTGATCAAAAAGTTTTTGTAAGTGCAAAGGTAAAATATTTAAAAGAGGATTTTGTAGTAAACCACAAGAGAAAAAGCAGAGTAGTGTTAAAGGAATTAAAAGAAAATGACACTAATTCTAAACAACTAGACACAACTCGGTATACAGTGAATGCATTAGAGGCAACAACTGATATGGTCAAGAGTAGCACCAGGATGGATGACCTCCTGGGAAGTCCTCGTGTTGCCAACCCTATAAGGTTGGGGGTCCCCGGAAATAGCCTCTCAGTAGGGTTATACCCTGAAAGGGTAAGGTTGCGTACATCCAACCCCACCCCCCCCCCCCCCCCCCCCCCCCCCCCCCCCGCCCCGCCCCGCCAAGCCAAAGAGCCCTTGAGGCACTAGGTATGTTGTTTTGTTATTGTTGTACTGATAGGATCAAGAATGTTCCAGGTACACGAGAGCCTAGGCATAGTGGGAGAATTGTCAGGGCACCTGACAAGTTCATGGCAGGAGGCTTAATTGTTGATCGTGACATTGAATTTGATCCTCTCAGCGACAATGAGGAAAGTAAAGACAATTTAGCAATGAAATTTGAGATATGATCTATGTATTCTAATCGGGTCTTGGATATTATAGAGGCACCTGTTGGAATTAAGCCCATTCGATGTAAATGGGTCTACAAGAGAAAAAGAGCAGTGGACGGGAAGGTAGAGACCTTCAAGAAAAGACTGGTTGCTAAGGGTTTTACCCAAAAGGAAGGAATCGATTATGATGAGACCTTCTAACCAGTAGCCATGCTAAAGTCCATAAGGACACTCCCATCCATTGCAACTCATTATGATTATGAAATTTGGCAAATGGATGTCAGAACGGCCTTTTTGGATGATCTTCTTGAAGAAGATATCTATATGGTGCAACCAGATGGTTTCATTGGGAACAATCATGAGCATATGGTATGCACTGAAGAAGTCCATATATGGACTAAAGCGGGCATCACACTCATGGAATGTTAGATTCAATGAGGCGATTAAAGCCTATGGGTTTGAGCAATGGTTGATGAACCGTACTTGTACAAACGATATCAAGAGAAAGCAGTTACTTTCTTTGTATTGTATGTCGACAATATACTACTCATTGGGAATGATGTAGTGGTGTTAACAGCTGTAAAGATTTAGTTGTCAAGTCAGTTCAATATAAAGGACTTAGGAGAAGCCAACTATATTCTTGGGATCAAGCTTTTGTGAGATCGTAAGAGTAGGATGTTGTGTCTTTCTCAAGCCACTTATATTGATAAGATGTTGTCAAGGTATCGCATGGAGGACTCCAAGAAAGGACTTTTACCTTTTAGGCATGGGGTCCCTATTTCTTAAGAGCATCGTCCTAAGACACCTCAATAAGAGGAGCAGATGAGGAATGCTCCATATGCTTTGGCTGTGGGAAGCCTCATGTATGCCATGTTGTGCACGAGACCAAATATCTGTTATGTTGTAGGCATGGTGAGCAGATATCAGTCTATCCCAGGTCCAATACACTGGGTGGCAGTGAAACATATTCTTAAGTACATGAGAATAACTAGAGTTTTTATGATGGTCTTTCATAGCGATGAACTGGTTCCAGTTGGCTGTACTCATTCAGACTTCCAGTTAGATAGAGCTGCCAGACATTCGACATCTGAGTATGTTGTTAAGATCGAGATTAAATCTTGATCTTAATCTAAGATAAAGAGAGTTTGGGATGAGAAAGAAGTGAAGGAGATGAGAAAATAGAGAGAATTAGATGAGAGAAAGAAGGTTAATCTGAAAGAGATTGATTGATATTTTCATTGAATGCCTTGAAATTACACATGATCAACCTATTTAAAGGAATCTAGACACATTAGACCAAGACAACTCTTAACGACTCAAAACAGGCCAGCCGCCAAAGAAGACTAACAAGACCAACCGCCTAACTAACCTTGGCGCCAAAACTGCAATTCAAACAATACAAGCATAAGCACCTTATTACATTGAAAACGAGTAAGAAACATAACAATCCCCTCCCCTTAAAACATTCTTGTCCTCAAGAATGAAAAGAAGGAGATTGACTCAACAAAAAACGCTTCTCTTCCCAAGTGGTAAAAGTTTCATTCAAATTACACCAGCTAACACGAATTTTCTGTCCTTTTGGGTCTCCTGCTGCTGCCTGCATCAGCTCCTCTACTGCAGCTGCCTGTAAGATCAACGAACCATTGGAGCCTACCTCCGAAGGACTTGGGGAAGAGCTGTGACCATCTTGAACCTGCTTTTTATGAAGTGACACATGAAAGACAGGGTGAATATAAAAGTCGGGTGGAAGCTCCAACTTGTAGGCCACCTTGCCAATTCTCTCCAACACCTTGTAAGGCCCAAAAAAACCTTGCACAAAGCTTGACATTTTTCCTCACTGCTACTGTAGATTACCTATATGGTTGTAATTTCAGATATACCATATCTCCCACATCAAAATTTCTATCAACTCTTTTCCGATCTGCATACCACTTCATTCGGGCTTGGGATTGACTGAGATTATGCTTCAGCTATAGTCTAATATGTTTCCTCTACTGTACCAGCTCATTTACCTCAGCCACATTTGCCCCAGCTCCTTGCAACATCAAGGGAGTTGGAGGATCATACCCATACAATGCCTTGAAGGGTGTAGTGCCAATTGAAGCATGGAAATGAGTATTATACCAAAATTCCGCCATAGAGAGCCATCTTCCCCACACCTTAGGATGACTAAACACCATGCTTCTAAGGTATTTCTCAATGCATTGGTTAACCCTCTCAGTTTGACCGTCAGTTTGAGGGTGGTACGATGAACTAATGGCCAAGGTCGTTCCCAAGAGACCAAACAACTCCTTCCAAAACCGACTTGTAAAGAGCTTGTCCCTATCAGAAATTATGGATTGGGGCAATCCATGGAGCTTGTAGATGTTATCTAGAAACACACGAGCTAACTTCTCAGCAGTCATAGGTCGAGCCAAAGCAATGAAATGCTCGGATTTAGTGAATCTATCAACTACTACCCAGATCACCTCTTTCCCTTCTGACTTAGGCAATCCCTCAATGAAATCCATACTTATGTGTTGCCATATACCCTCTGGAACAGGCAAGGCTGGAGAAGTCCTTGGTACCTATGATCACCAAGTTTGGTTTGTTGGCAAACCTCACAACTTTGCACAAAGTTAGTCACTTCTTTCTTCATTCCCGGCCAACTGAAGTGAACCTTCAATCTCTGATATGTTCCCTCCATGCCTGAATGTCCTCCCCATGAAGAATCATGAGCAGCACTGATAACTTGGTGTCTGAGATCAGAAGAGGTGCCAATTTACAACTTCCCTGAATTTTGATAATGCCTCGGGTCACAGAGATTTCTGCACCAGCAGCCACATTGCTCGCCTTACCCACACTGGCAGCAGCTATGCATTCCTGTGCAAAGTAGTCATTCTCATAGGACTGATGTAACTCTTCCATCCAAGCAGGAGAAATCACTAAAATGGCTCCAAGGAAACCCTGCTCATAGTCCTCAAATCTGCGTGACAGTGCATCTGCGGCCAAGTTCTCCTTCCCTTTCTTGTACTCAATGTCATAATCGAGCCCCAACATCTTCATCAGCCCCTTCCTTTGAATCCTTGTGGCAATTTTCTGCTCCAACAAGTGCTTAAGACTCTGATGATCAGTCTTAATGACAAAATGATGCCCATCCAAGTAGTGCCTCCACTTTTCCACCGCAAGCAAGATTGCAAGATACTCCTTCTCATACGTGGAAAGAGCATGGTGCTTTGCACTCAATGCTTGGCTAAGGTATGCTATAGGCCTTCCTCCCTGAGATAACACTGCCCCAACACCACTTCCACATGCATCAGTCTCCAAAACAAAGCTTGAGGAGAAATCGGGCATTGCTAATACTGGTGCTCCACACATTGCAGCCTTAAGAGCATCAAAGGCCTTTTGAGCTTCCTCAGACCATCTGAATAAGTCTTTCCTCAACAGATCAGTTAGGGGCTTGGCTAAAGCTCCATACTTGGCTACAAACTTGCGGTAATAGCCAGTTAAACCCAAAAAACCTCTTAATTGTTTCAAGGTAACCGGAACATGGCATTCTTTCATGGCTAGGACTTTGGAGGGATCAGTGGCAACTCCTTCACAAGAGATCACATGGCCAAGATATTCCAAATGAGTTTGAGCAAAAGAACACTTGGCCAACTTAGCATACAACTTATGCTCCCGCATGACCAAAAACACCTCCCTCAAATGCTTCAAATGCTCCTCGAAAGATGCACTGTAAATCAGGATGTCATCAAAGAAAACCAACACAAATCTCCTAAGAAATTGTTTGAAGACATCGTTCATGAGAGCCTGAAATGTTGCTGGGGCGTTTGTTAAGCCAAATGGCATAACCACAGACTCAAAGTGTCCATGATGTGTCCGGAAGGCAGTCTTGTACACATCGTGCTCTCCCACTCTAATTTGATGATATCCTTGCCGTAGATCCAACTTGGAAAAGACTTGAGCTCCATACAACTCATCTAACAAATCATCTATAACTGGTATAGGAAACTTGTCCTTAACAGTCATAGAGTTGAGTTGCCTATAATCAATACACATGCGAGCCGTGCCATCCTTTTTCTTGACAAGAATAACCGGAGAGGCAAAGGGACTATGGCTGGCCTGAATGAAGTTGGTCTTAAGCCCTTCATTAACTTGCTTGTGGGTATCAGACCTCTGAGCATGTGGGTATCTGTAAGGCCTAAGCTTCACCGGCTCTGCACCCCCTTTGAGAGGAATTACATGATCTAAACTCCTCTTGGGAGGTAAGGACTTGGGCACCTCGAACACATCTTCAAATTATGTGATCAATGCCTGCACTTCTGGTTCGGTAATGCCAATCATCTCAGTAGAATAAATCGCAAATAGCTGGCCAACCCACTGGAAAGCACATCTCTGAATGCCCTTCTGTAACTTACTTCCCTTCATAACTTGTAATTGAGCTTGTTCTGCTATCCCAAGCAATGTGACCTTAGAGCCTTGTACATCAAAAGAAACTGTGAGATTTGCATAATCAAACAATACAGGACTATAAATTCTCATCTAATCTACCCCAAGCACCATGTCACACCCTCTTAAAGGAAGGATTCTAAAGTCACAGCTGAACTTGCGGTCTTGCATCAGCCAAGAGAACCCTTGGCATTTATTTTGAGTAGTTACTGACTTCTCATCAGCCACGGTAACAGCAAGAGGATGAGTTTTAATCACTTCATGACCTACTTTCTTGACCACTTTAGGATCAACAAAGCTATGAGTACTCCCACTATCAATAAAAATGATAATAGACCTTTTACCAGCCTTCCCTTTTATCCGGATTGTGCTATGAGCTCCACTACCAGTCAAAGCTTGAACTGAAATCTCCACTGCAGCATCTTCCAAGCTTCCTTCACTTTCCTGATCTGAATCAGTACCATCCTCTGCAATTTCATCCCCATCAGGGAGTTCACCAGCATTAGTTCCTTCAAAAGCCATGAGGAACTTGGGATTACACTTGTGGCCAAATTGGTAAGGTTGATTACAATGATAACACAATTTTTGCTGTTGTCTGTCATCAGTTCTATTGGTTCTAATGCTGCTCGAACCTTGCTGAAATTTGGAACTGCTCCCACGAGGTCTGGAAGCATCACTTGCTGCTAGACCCGTTGATTCATAAAGCTTGGCTTTAGCAAAAGCCATAGAAAAATCAGTAGGATCAACGGCTTTAACCAAGTTCTTCAACTTAGGCTTCAAACCGCTTATAAAAGCTGATACATAATAAGACACAGAGGCCTCAGTTTCAATTACAATGCTAGCCCGAAGATTCTCAAATCTGGTCATATAATCCTTCATAGTCGTCTCTTGCTTCACTTTATTGAATTTATCCACAATATCACTTCCATCCTCATCACTATACCGAGCACACAAAGCCTTTGCAAACTTATTCCATGAAATGGAAGGTTTACTTCTTATCAAGCTATAGAACCACACCTCATGATCACCAAGCAAATACACAGCAGCAATTTGTACCTTCTCTGATTCATCAATGTGATAGAAGTGGAAGTAACGCTCGCACCTCCTCAGCCAAGAATGAGGTTGTTTTCCATCAAATGCATCTATCTGCACCCGAGGTTGTCTATGGTTATTATGATTACTTCCTGATCGTTGCTGCTGCCAAGAATCAGGTGGCCTATCCAATTGATCCACATTTACTCCTTAAGGCCTGTAAGTGTCCTCCATTTCTTGAGCCCGGCCCTCTGTTACTGCATTCCAGTTTGAAGGTCGAGATTGTACATGCTCACTGCGACCTTGCCTGTCAGTAATCTCAACTTCTTGTGCTCAATCTGGAGCTCCCGCTTCAACATCACGATTTAATGCTTCAGCTCTCACTGATGGATTAGCTTGTAACACACTAGCAGGAATTAATGGATCCGACGCAACAGGAGGTTTTGGCCTCCTGAATTGCTCTCGAATTTCTGCTACTTTACTTCCAACTGCTGCATTTCACGATCACACCTCAAGGTAATCCTCTCCTCCAATTCTTGTGATTACTGTGCGATCTGTTCAAAGATCTTAAGCTCTTCCTGCTGAGCTTGTTGATCAAGCTTCACATCAATTTGCTGATTTATTTGCTGAACTGATTTAGCGCTAGATTTCTTGATTTGAGCTACAATAATCTTCAACTGACTGTCCAGTTGTGCATTTGTGACCAATTCTCGACCTGCTGCATCGCTGCTGCCAACAATATCAGCATAAGTGGATTTAGCAGCTGCCTTAGCTGCGGCTGATCTGGTGGTAACTCCTCCAGCCAATGCAATCTCAAAAGAGTCCATAGATCACAATGATTCAATTGTGTATATATATATATATATTAACACCTTTTCTTTGTCTATTTTAAGTAACCGCTAGCAATTATCCTCAGAAATCCAGATTGAATTTCCTAAGCAATTTGCAATGCGATCAAGGAGTAATTTGATATCAAATCACGTTTGATTTGGAACCCAAACGAGACTCTGATACCAATTGTTAAGATCGAGATTAAATCTTGATCTTAACCTAAGATAAAGAGAGTTTGGGATGAGAAAGAAGTGAAGGAGATGAGAAAATAGAGAGAATTAGATGAGAGAAAGAAGGTTAATCTCAAAGAGATTGATTGATATTTTCATTGAATGCCTTGAAATTACACATGATCAACCTATTTAAAGGAAACTAGACACATTGGACCAAGACAACTCTTAACCGACTCAAAACAGGCCAGCCGCCAAAAAAGACTAACAAGACCAACCGCCTAACTAACCTTGGCTCCAAAACCGCAATTCAAACAATACAAGCATAAGCACCTTATTACATTGAAAAGGAGTAAGAAACATAACATATGTCTTTACCCTTGAAGGAGAATTACTGGAGCCAAGGTTGAGACGCCAACAACGCAATATTGGTGACCTCAATGACCGTGATGATCAGAGGTGGGAATCCAGCTTTCGAATTGAGATCCCAAAGTTCAGTGGAGGAGGACGTCCAGAAGAGTTCCTAGATTGCCTTGTTTCCATAGAGGAGGTCCTTGAATTTAGAGAAGTACCGGAGAAGAAGCAGGCACCGCTTGTTGCTACTTACCTTCAAGGTAGGGCAGCCGCGTAGTGGCACCAATTGAAGCAAACCTAGTTCCGGCAAGGGAAATCCAAGGTTAAATCTTGGGAGAAGATGAAGAAGCACCTCAGAGGTGCCTTCTTGCCCCATAACCATGCCGGGATGATGTACCGGCGCCTAAAGGGGTTATGCCAAGGCTCAAAGTCCGTGAAAGAATATACTGCATAATTTAATTCTCTAGTTGCTAGAAACGACTTGGCGGAATCAGGAGAGCAACTGGCAAATGATTATATTGGCAGTCTGAGCGAATCCATTTAAAGTGTGCTCAACATTTGGGACATCTTCACTATGTCAGAAGCAGTCCAGAGAGCCGTGAATGTGTAACGGAAGCAAAGGCGCAGCCAAGTTGGTAGGACCTTGAACACACAAGTTGGCGAGAGAGATCTGAACAGTGCACCGCCAGCCCAAAACGCTCCAAACAGACCACCACCTCTCAACCCCGGGAAACAGTTGAGCCAAGAGGTAGCAGGTTTGTCAAGAATGCATGGCTTCAAGTGTGGAGAAATGGATCACCGTGCCATCGACTGCCGGAAAGGTGACAGACCAGGTAAAGCCCTTTTCATTGATGAACCAAGGCAAGAGGAGGATGAGGCCATTGATGAGGATGGCCAAGAAGAGTTGGTGGATCAGGGGGAGGATGCAATAGAAGGTGACGAGGGGCGTTTGCTAGTCGTTAGGCGTGTCTGCTTCACGCCTAGGGAAGAACAGGGAGATAGTTGGCTGAGAAATAACATCTTCCAAACCACTTGCACAATTGGTGGAAGGGTTTGCCGCCTAGTTATTGATTCCGGGAGCTGCGAGAACGTGATCTCAGAAGAAGCAATAGCCAAGTTGGGGTTGAAGACAATGGCACATCCCCATCCTTATAAGCTCTTGTGGTTGAAGAAAGGGAACCAGGTTACGGTTTCTAAGCCTTGTTTTGTGAACTTCTTAATTAGTGCTAAGTACAAGGAGGGAGTTTGGTGTGACGTCATTGCCATGGAGGCCTGCCACTTGCTCTTGGGATGCCCTTGGCAGTACGACAGAGGTGCAATTCATGATGGAAGAAAGAACATATACAGCTTCATTTTTTAGGGAACAAAGACCGTATTGCTGCTTAAAAAAGAAGAGAAGCCAAAGATTCTCGAAGCTCAACATCCCAACGTCCAGGGTTGGGCCATGTTTGCCAAAGAAGTTGGCGAGACAAAAGTTGTATTCGTCTTGATAGAAAAGAAAAGCACTGTTACCCCCCAAGAGTTACCGAGTGAGGTCACAGCATTATTGGAGGAATACGCTGATGTATTCCTGGAAGAGCTTCCAGCACACTGTCGCCTTTAAGAGGTGTTCAGCACTGCATTGATCTGGTTCTTGGCGCCTCTTTACCAAGCGGGCCTCATTACCACATTAGTCCAACCGAGCACAAAGAGCTGAGACGCCAAGTAGAAGAGCTTCTCGCCAAAGGGTTCATCAGAGAGAGTTTGAGCCTTTGCATCGTCCTAGCCTTGCTGACACCAAAAAAAGATGGAAGCTCGAGGATGTGTGTGGATAGCAGAACCATAAACAATATCACAGTACATTACCGCTTTCCCATTCCAAGGTTGGATGACTTGTTGGATCAGGCACAATGCACCAAGGTGTTTACAAAGCTGGATCTCAATAGTGGCTACCACCAAATCTGAATATCTCACGGGGAGGAATGGAAGACGGCTTTCAAAACGAGAGAGGGACTTTATGAGTGGCTGGTTATGCCATTCAGGTTGTCCAATGCACCTAGTACATTTATGAGATCATGAACCAGGTATTATGCCCTTTCATTGGAAAGTTCGTCATCGTTTATTTTGATGACATTTTGATCTACAGTGGAGACCATATTAACCATGTTAGTCATCTGAAAGAAGTGCTTCACACCTTAAGAACACAAATTTATTCACTACCTTCAAGAATTATGAGTTCATGAGGGACAAAGTGACCTTCCTTGGGTTCATTGTATCCAAGGATGGCATATCTGCTGATGAGGGAAAGATTGAAGCTATCTGTGACTGGTCTTAACCGAGAACAATTGGCGAGGCTTGCAGTTTCCATGGGTTGGTGTCATTCTACAGGCGCTTCGTTACTGGCTTTAGTTTAATTGTGGCGCCAATCACTGATTGTTTGAAGGGATGGTCCTTCACGTGGATGCCTCAAGTAGCAGACGCTTTTAGCAAAATCAAAGAGAGATTGACCACGGCACCAGTGTTAGCATTCCCCGACTTTCAGAAGACATTTGAGCTGCACACCAATGCTTCGAAGATTGGAATTGGCGTAGTGCTTAGTCAAGATGGAAGGCCAATCGCCTTCTTCAGTGAGAAGTTTAATGGGAGTAAGTTAAATTACTCGACGTACGACTTAGAGTTCTACGCCTTAGTGAGAGCATTAGGGCATTGGAAATCATACTTAGCCAACCAGGAGTTCGTTTTGTATTCTGATATCATTGCCCTCAAGTACATTAATAGCCAAGACAAGCTCTCGGATAGACACGCCAAGTGGGCTAGCTACTTTCAATTTTTTCACTTTGTCATCAAGTACAAATCTGTTGTGCTAAACAAGGTAGCAGACGCGCTAAGCAGGCGCAATTTGATCTTGGAGCAAAGCGGGGTGGAAGTAACGGGGTTTGAACAGATGGCAGAGATGTACAGTGATGATCCCACATTTGGCAGCATTTGGCGTGATGTACAGACAGGTTTAGTTCACGAATACTCCATTCAAGGCGGGTTCTTGTTCAAGAGGAATCAGTTGTGAGTCCCAAACTCTAGTTGGCGGCTCAAAATCATTTAAGAGAAGCACAACGTAGGGCATGTTGGCTGGGACAAAACACTCAAGCTCATTACCGCCAACTACTATTGGCCAACCGTCCGCAAAGAAGTTGAGAGGTATGTCAAACGTTATCGTATTTGTCAAATCTCTAAGGGTGGGGTAACAAATGCTGGGCTTTACATGTCATTACCAGTACAAAGTTAGCCATGGACGGACGTCGGCATAGATTTTGTGTTAGGATTACCGATAACCATTGGCGGGGTTGATTCCGTTTTTGTTGTAGTTGACTGATTTTCAAAGATGGCACACTTCATTGGTTGTAAAAAGGCCGCAGATGCCATTCACGTCCCGGGTCTTTACTTCAAGGAAGTTTACAAATTGCATGGCTTGCCATCTAGCTTTTTGTCCGACAAGGATGTCCATTTTGTCACCCATTTCTAGAGGACATTGTGGAAAATGGCAAACACCTCACTTGCCTTCAGCATAGTCCATCATCCCCAAACGAATTGACAAACCAAGGTCATCAACCAATCGTTAGGTAATCTCCTTTGGTGTCTAGTTGCAAAAAAATGCCAAGGGGCGGGCAATGAAGCTTCATCAAGCCCAATTGCTTACAATAGTTTGGTAAATAGGAGTATAGGGTTTGCGCCATTTCATATCGTTTATGGTTTTGTGCCTCGCACCCCCATTGATCTGGTGCTAGTACCAGACTTGACATGTTCCCATGGGAAGGCAAAGGACTGCATTTCGTCACTCCAAGACATTCATGAACAAACGCAAGCTCGGTTACTGAAAACTAACGCCAAGTACAAAGCAGCCCGTGACAGAAAACGGTGAGAAGTTCAGTTCCAAGTTGGCAAAAAGGTTTGGGCAGTCTTAACTCGAGAACAATTCCCGGCTTGGGAGTATAATAAGCTCACGGCTCACAAGATGGTCCCACTGGCGTTTCTAGAGAAAATCAACGACAATGCCTATCGTCTTCAGCTTCGACCAGGCATGCGAACTTCTAATGTCTTCAACATCAAGCACCTTAGCCCTTATTTTGGCGACAATGACAGTGTTAATCCCCAAGCAAATTCGAGGACGAATTCTCTCCAACCTGGGGAGGATGATGCAGCCAGCCAAGATGGTGCAGCCAGCCAAGGATTGGCAAGAGGCTAGCATTGGCGAGAAGAAAACTTGGCATGACACCAAGATCTGCGCAGTACCAACTCAGGGGGATTCTAGCCGTGATTTTTGCGATTTTTAGCCAAGATTCTTAACAAATTTGTTCATTTCCTTTAATAGCTGATTTTATTTTATTTGTTTCATTAATTATTGTAAATTTAAATTTAAATTTGAATTCAAATCTCTTTAGTCTTCCTTTATATAATGAGGGGGTGATTAGTGATTAGGGTTAGCTAATTTTCCAGATCTAAAGTATTATTTCCTTGTATTCTCAATTTCTCGGATTGTGAGAAATTGGTCTATCAAGCCTCTTTGTTATTTTATTATCATCTCAATAAAATTTAAAGGGAAGGCCGTTAAACCTTCTCGTACCCCTATTATCCATTACATGCACTGCATCAGATCTATACAATATTTACGTGGGGAAACTAAAAGAAATTCATATTAAGATTATTATAACAATAACAATCTACATGTCTTTTTTTCCAAATAAGTTGGGTATAAAATCATTATGACAAACTATACACACTTCTCTAAAGTCATTTATGCATTTACATCAGTACAGCGGCATCAATTGTTACTCTACTCATAGGATTAACACAACATTCAGCTTATAGTGTACTATAATTAGGAATTTATGTCTCAATGTTGCTCAAAATCATATTGAAAATAAAAATGAACGAGAAGAAAAAAAAAATGAGGGAAAAAGGACTTTAACCTTTTTTCGTCCTGTCTCAACAAAAAAATACAACAGCACTCCACAAGGATAAGGATCTGCATCATGCATTTTGCCATATTAAGTTTATAATAAATGTATGAATTTTTTATGTCATATTATATTATCATGCATTTATTAAAAATATAGCTAATATGACAAAATACATGATGCATTTATTTTTAACAAATACACTTAATATTTGCCCCTCAATATAATGGCAAATTACCTGCCAACATGGATACCTAGATAATAAAATATTGAAACTTCATGACACCTTATTATATATATTAAAATATTATAATACTTATGGGATAAATGGTCAAATTTTAAGATAGCTAATTGATAATATTATGTCAGATTGAGGGTCTCATTCCTAATTATAGTCCTTCATTGTTGGCAGGTGTTACATATGTCTGTCAGAGTACGAAGATGGTGATAAAATACGAGTCCTTCCCTGCAACCACGAGTATCACATGCTTTGTGTTGACAAGTGGCTGAAAGATATTCATGGGTATAATTTCCTTCTCTCCTGTTTAAAGCATGAAATTATAGCCTAAACTTGAGGGTTAAGAGGAATTGAGGCCCTCAATTTCAATTATGTTGTTTCATTCACCGGTTAGAATTAGAACAATTCCACTACCTAATTTCAAGGAATTGGATTTTAACTAAAAATCAAAAATTTTAGTTCCTTGGAGTAAGGGAAAGAATTGCAATTTCATGTTAATTCTATTTATCAAAAATAAAAAATAATCCAACTTGATTGACTCAAATCCAAAGAGGATGCTAAACCAAAAGACTTGATCTCATATCAATTTGACTAAAAACTTGAAATGACCCAATTAAATCACTCAAACCCAAATTAAACTAACCCGAGTTAAGTCGGACCTGTTCTCATTCGAAGTTCGGAATGACCCATGCCAACCTGAATCGCAAAATGACCTAACCTGATTAACCCCAAATTCAAGACGGGTTGAACATGAGATGATTCGACTTGAGTAAAATTCTACCTGAGGTTACCAAAGCTCGAGATGACTCAAATCCAATATGATCTTACCTGACCAAAACTTGACTCTAGTTGACTCAAACTCAAAATGACTCAACCCAATTAGCTAAAAACTTGAGATGACTCAAGAAGTTATGAAATTGTAATTCTAACTTAATTGCATTTCCTTCAAAATTAGGATTCCACCTACAATTTCATATTCTAATTCCAATTAGATGTTCCAAATAGTCCTAGTTTCTTCATGCTTGATCGTAACTGTTCTGTGTCATGCATGTTCCTTGTAGGCTCAGGAAATTGTTTCAGGCGGGCTCAGGAAATCGAGCCTTAGTGATTATTTTCTTTCTTTTTTTTTTTTTAACTGGTAAGAGCAAGGTCCTCTAGGAATGCCCTCGTTTCGAAATGAAACACAAGGCATCAGCACGGACAAGGAGGGTCTGGAGGGAACAAAATCCCTCATTATAAGTCCAGAACTTTCACGACAGGCACAAGCCATCCAAATTTGCTAGTCTATTTGCCTTTCTAAAGCAATGATTGTACTGGACTTGATCCAAATTTTGACAAAGAATATGAATATCTTAAACAATATTAGTGATATCCATCAAAATCCATCGGTATAGAGTAAGCACCCTTAAGAGCCCTAATATTAGTGATATCGAATCAACTAGTGTATTTGCCTCAACCATAATAATCAATGCATCACCCGGTTTTCTCGATCTAGCCAAAACCACGTCTTCTTGATAATCTCGAATGATAAACCCTGTAGAAGCGGACTTTCCATGTCTTGAACCATCAAAGTTCGCGTTAACCATTAGTGAAAATGAAATTGAATAATTTTATTTTACCACATATATTACATGTAAATTCAGTGTATGTATAACATTCGTATTCTACAGGGTGTGCCCGCTTTGCCGCGGAGATGTCAGTGGAGGGGTGAGAGAGGGCTCAAACTCCCATGTTGATCTTACATGAACACTGTATATAGAAGCTGCTTGGTTGTTGGAGATCCATCTTCAATGTGCTTTACGAGTCCCGTCACCTTTTTTTTTTTCTTTTTTGGTGTATACATTTCTTAATGTTGTTGTTCACCAAGAAAAATTCTTAATGTACATATTGTCAATCAACCACCTCTTATATGTAATAATGAAACTTTAGTGTATATGTTATTGCTCATTCTTATCACTTAGGTATGTGAAGGTTTAATCATTTATCTCCTAGATATCCTGACGTTTCAATATGTATAATGAAGTATCCTGAGGTTTGAAATTTGCCTCACTACCCTATTTTGGAATTTGACGAGATCTTTTTTTTTTTTTTTTTTTTTTTTTTTTGGTGAGAATCAAACCAACTTTGTACAAAAGTTGCTAATGCAATACTTGATTACAATAAGTATTTAAGTCATGTCAATATTTTCATAAAGAATTCAATAAATTACGATTAAAAAACTCACTTAATGTAACTTATACATTGCTAAAATCGTGTACAATATAACCATTTTTTGGTAAAATACCATCAAAATCCAATAAGTATATTTATATGTTGTCGGGATTATGTTTCACTTAATTATTTTTCAATAGAAATCTATTAAATTTTGGAAATGCATGTTTGATAATATTTTAAAATTTCAGGGTATATAAGTGATAAAGTTTTTAAACCTCAGGGTATTTTATTATATATTTTGAAATGTTAAGGTATCTAAATAATATATGATCAAACCTTAATACATCTAAGTGATAATTTTGCTATTTCTAAATCAATATTGCCAATAGTTTCAAGTTAAGCTTCAAATTTTTTGCAAACTCTATTTGTTTTGACTAAAATTTTTTTGTGTTCTGATTCTATTATTTCTTCGCATAACTTTATATAAATAATTACAAATATTTGAATTAAGGCAAAACTGTCTTCCACTCAACAAATAGAGAAAATATTTTCCTTCGTAGAGGGAAAAACATATTTCATTGTAGTATTACGTCATATGCTTCAATTCAACTTCAACTTGACCAACCGTACACCACATACAAATTTATAGAATGAAATTATTTTCTTTACAAAAATATTAACAAAAAAATATTTTCAATTGAAAGTATCTTGTGAAGAAAATTTTTCTGTCCATAAATATTTTCCACTAAACCAAAGGTAACCTTAGTGTTTATAATGGTACCGCTATGAGGTATGTAGCAAACAAATCACAAACATGGCGTTTATCTCGCCATGGGCCATAAACAGGGCATTTAACTCAACATGGGCCATAAACAGGTCATGTAACTCACTATGGACCATAAACAAGACATGTAACTCACCAAGTGTCATAAATAGCACGTGAATTCACACTGCTGTAATGGCAGATGATTCGTTGATGGACTTTCGGAGAGGACATCAAATTCATGGCTTAAAGCCGCATTTCAGTATTTTGAATCAATTTATGGCACTTGTGTTCCTCAAGAGATAAAAGCGGGGTCAAGGCTTTCTTATAGCTTTGTTAGGTTCCATGCTAGGAGCAAAGCTGCCAAGGCAGGCCATGAATGGAAGACGGATCATCGAGTTCGTGATTAGAGTTGACAGGGCTAAATCTGATAGAAAGGCTTCATATTCATCTCTTCGAGATCGATGTTGTTCAGATTCTCACAGGGCTCAGCACAGGGGTCTTGAGGCTCAATTCAGTACTAGGGTTGTGGTTAGAGCTAGCTAAATGTGACCTAATCCTATGACTTGACCCATTTGACCTGCCATCCAACCATAACCCAAAAAATTTATAATTTATTGGGACCCGAACCTGATAATGACCTGACTCGAATTTGTACCGACCCTGACTTGACCCACCCAAGCTGACCCAAAACCTGGAATGACCTAACTTGTAATGACCTGAGACCCGAATAAGACCTGTCCTATATTCCGAAATGACCCAATAAGAATCCATTTTATCATAGAATCTAAATAAAATGCTAATTATAGTCATTTTATTTTGTAGTTTTAGTTATAATTTTCAAGGTTAAATAAATATATTATCAAAATAATATGATAAGTCAATTTGAAATCCAAGCGGACTTAAGAATATTCGGCCTGAGGTTAACCCGACCCACGGTTGACCCGTCCCAATGTCAATCCAACCTGAGACTAATCCGACCCAAGGTTGACCAAACCCGAGGATGACCTGATCCAAGTCTGCCTCGACCCGATTCTAACCCAATGTGACATTACCTCGACCTGATTGCCAGGTCTAGTTTTGGTGGCTCATATTGACAAGCGAGTGAAGGCATGGCTTAACAGGACCATAATTGCCCAATCTTTCGAGGAGGATACCCTCGATAGTGTCCTCATATTTATTATGGAGAATAGCCTTCAGGGTTTGGTCCCTCGAGCGTTAAGGCCTAACGCCTTCATTTTGACATTTGACTTGCTTGAGTCCTTGGATTCATACCTCGGGCCTCGAAAACAGTTGCTGCTTTGCAAATTCAAGAAGGTTAATAAGTACTCGGGTTAGACTCTTGGTTCCTTGTGCAGAAGAGTATGGATTGAGATTCATGATTTGCCGGTCCAGTTTCGGTTGAAGGAAAGCTTCATTGAGTTTGCTAATTTATGGGGCAAGTTTATTCAGATTGATACCAGAACTTCTGCAATGAGATTCTTTCACGTTGTAAAGATACTTATTGATACATGCCTCCCTTCGTGTATACATGAAATGGTCCAAGTGTAGGTTCACGGGGGATCCCGTTTGGTGTATGTGAAAGAAGGTATTTATGAAATTATTCCTAATTGCTCCTAGTAAGTAATTGCCCTTGTCACCTCTGCTAGGCTCTCCAATAAAATAGAATCATCTTCTCAGGTTGATATTGACTTCAGAGCATGCATCATTCGAAGAACTTGCTGTCCAATTGGGCCTTCCTTGCATAAGCTCTCGAACGTTGGCATGGGAGGTTGTGGAGATTCCATGGGTCCTTCATCTAGATGGGTTAGAGATAACGTAAGGTTCGTGGAGCATGGCATTGGCAGTTTTGAGATTCATGTTTGTGGCCAATTTTTCGGTACATGGGCCTGGGATGCTCATCAGCCACGTCTGGCCGTCCTGCTCACTTTTATCTAGTTAAGTTCCTAAGTAGCAGCTCGGCCAACTCAATCTCCTCTTGCCTTATCCTAAAATGATGTTGGTTTGGATGATTCCGAAGGGTCCCAAGATCACTTGCAAACACTACTACATATTGGGTCATATGCAACGGTTTAAAGCCGCAGCAAATGGGACAAAATTGTTGCATTAACTCTAATGTAGCGGTTCATAAACCGTTGCATATATGTCCGTGGCATTAGCCTTTTGCAGCGGTTTTTTTGACTATAGTTGCGGATAATAACCGTTGCATTTGGGTAGCTAATGCAACGGTTATTTGACCTATGGCAACGGTTATTGGAAACCTAATGCAATGATTATTTGACTTATTGCAACGGTTAATGGAAGCCTAATGCTACGGTTACTTTGACCTATAGCAGCGGTTTATAGGATATCTAATGCGGCGGTTATGATGACTTATAGTAGCGGTTTATTAGATACGTATTGCAACGATTTTTTTACCTAATGCAGCGGTTTATTAATGATCTAATGCAGCGGTTATATGTACCTATAGCAGCGGTTTTTGAGATATGTAATGCAACGGTTATTTTCACCTAATGCAGCGGTTTCTGATGACCTAATGCAACAGTTATTTTAATCTAATACAGCGGTTTGTGATGAGCTAATGCAATGGTTATTTAACCTAATTCGGCGGATTATAATGAGCTAATGCAACAGTTATTTTAACCTAATATAACGGTTTATTATGACCTAATGCAGCGGTTTTTTGTCCTATAGCAGCGATTTATAGATATTTAATGCAACGGTTATACTATTTTTTGCAGCGATTTATTGATGAACTAATGCAGCTGTTTGAATTCGCTAATGCAACAGCTTGTACAAAAACTAGTATAGTTATTAATTCAGTTTTGACATATATTGTAAGAATTTTTTAAACCAACACCTCTTAATCCATAAGCATATCTTAACACATCCATACATTCAAAAGATCTTGCTCGACATCAAAACTAATAATAATCCAAATACAAATTACATAGTTGATAATCAAAAGAAACCACTGAATTAAATACATAGCTGCTAATCACAAAAGTCTAGACCTTAAAATATATCAACCTTCACATATTAAAGCCAAAAAAAGTCCTACACCCACAAAAGTCTATAACCACCAAGTCAATATAAAAAACACAATTTACATTCAACCACATAAAGTACAATGCTCGTAACAATAAACTCCACACTATGTTCCTTTATTGGTCGTGTGTCCATCAACATTTTTGAGATCCTCGCCACCCTGACACCAAAAACATATAAAATGAGCATAAGTAGCAGTATTAGAGTCTTATACAACAAGAGAGATGTAGGAACAAATGATTTCTTTAGTTTTACAAGAAGAATCATTGAGAGATATGATCATTTTTGAGTTAAAAGTAGAACTAAAGCACTAATATACTCATTTGTAGCACCTGATGAAGAAGCAACATTTCGAGTAGTACTATGACCATTTTCAGGTGATCCTTCTACCAAGGTTTGAAGTACATGGGGATCAAGATTGCTTAAACTTGGGATTATTAAGGCAAGTCTAGAGACCAGTTCCTGCATAACTTCTTTCGTCAGTTCAGCTTTAATGTCAGCCTTCATGGACTCCATAACCTCTTTTGGAAATTGAAGTCCACCCACTTGAACCTTTTCTTTAAGATCTCTCTGGGTAACACCCCTCCCAAATAGATAGATACGACCCGGATGCTCATCACCCATTACTTCATCAAATGCATCTGTACTTTGGCTATTTGATCCTCCCTCAGAATCAATCTTGGATTGATGTTCCTCAACTTATTTCTACATCAAAGAAATGAAGTAAAAAATTATACATTATTTATAATGTCATGCCATAAACCAACTCAATATTAAATCACTTAAATGAATTTAGAAAAATTCAGGACCAATAAAGTTAATAACTCTATTTAATTTATAGTACTTAAATGTATCTTATGTTTTTTCACTTAAATCACTTAAAAGAATCCCCCCACTCTAACTTTATCCATAAATGCACTAGAGTTCAAGGATGACAATCAGGTATCAAGAAATGGTCCAAATTTTACTTAACTAAGTATTCTAATAATATTAATATGTAACCACCCCCACAATTTTGTGGTTCATCAAATATTTTAATTAACTAACTAATCTACATATCACATTGTCTTAAAGTGATACTCACAAATATTTATATATATGCATATATATAAGATATACATATCTCCTCTGTAACATATGCCATAATATGCAATAATATACAATAAGAGAAAATCATCAACTCATAATTTGAGCAAGCTATTTCAAAATACCTAACATAATTTTCACGACACCTTTCTAGAATAAGTCAATAATCCATGACATATTAGTAACTCAATACAATAAAGTAACGATACAAGAATATTTTGCTCACACAACACACATAAATAATTAAAATTAAATTTATATAGGTGATATACATGATAATCTCATTCCAATCTTAACCCGCATAACATTGGCAAAATATGATTTCAACTTCACGGCTGCATGTATCGAGGAAATAAAAATTTATTCTCTTTTCTTTTTCTTTTCAAAAATCCGCAGGCAATGTCATGCTATTTTTATGTATTTATTTTTTTTTTTGGATAAATAGGACATACAAATACATCAGTCGAAAAAATTAAGTCAATCTAGAAGAACCGCTTTATTATGTTCTTACAGCCACTGCTTATGCTTTAATTTCAGGGTAACAATACATCCACATTAATATTCAACATTATTTGATGAGGAAGATGATGTAGAAATTTACAAAATTTCTATTACTAATCTAACCCAAAATAACTAAGCTTACATAAATATTTTCTTTTTATAATTTGATAGCCATTTAAAACTTCAAATAGTTTAATGAGGCAATTTTCGTATACCGATATGGTCAATTGCCAAAGAGATAGGGTAATAATATGGTTTTCCATAAGATGAAAAACATATGAATTGATATTTAAAACCTTCAAATATTTTAATAGGCAGATTTTCCTTTCAAAGGCTGTCGGAAATATTTTCCGTAATATACATCAAAGAACTATTATACATTTACATCAATAACATTACATCAATTAGACATGAATAATACAACATAACATTAGATGAAAAGTGATTTAAGTGAAAAAACATTACATCAATTTGACACATCATTAGTTTGAGGCATCAAAATTTTTCAATAACAATAGTAAGTTACTCGAAACACCACATGTTACTTTTCCTACATAAAAAGTGACGCATAAATAATTGAATGTTATCTAAAACATCTACTACCCAATATTCTAAAACAAACTCATTCCACCGTGCTTCAAAATGGCCACATGGGTTGTAGATAACTCGCCAAAATTTTCTAATTCGAAATATCAAACACGTCAACAATCAAGCCAGTCCCACCATCATCATCAAATCCATCTTACATAAATCCAATTTCATTGCTTCAATCTTATCCCCAATTGATAAATGTATATGAAAATGCCTTCATACTCTTTATACCTTATGCGAATAGTAAAAGCAATTAAAACTTACAATTTTTGCTATTGTAGGCTGCACAGGATCTTTATACTTTTTCATAGGATTCCTCTTCCATGTCTCAATGAATAATTTACTCCGTGACGGTTTCTGTTTGTTTGGATGTTCTTGTTTTTGTAAAAAGGGTAAGTGTTGAATACATTAAAAAATTAAAAACAAAAACAGTTACAAAAATTAGATGCAAGAAATAAACATGAATATATATATCAAAAAGAAAGTGAATTACCAATCTGCACATGACCCTTGCAAAACTTTTCTTTCCGGCAGTGTGCATGTACTTTTGTTTCTTCCGATTCCGAGTGTTGATTTCGGTAATTCTCTAAATTTATACGTACTTTTAGTATAACTATCAACACATACAATAACATATGCAATGCAATGTACATATTCATGCCGCGCACCTTGGCAGTAGAGGAGTTCCAATATCTAAATAGATCTTTCAATTGATCATCAGGAATGGATGCTGGTTGATTTGTCCAACGAGTGGCATTGTTTGAAAATTTGGTGAAGCGATGCTGTTTCACTTCACATTTAAAAGACTTCCATGCCGAGTTCACAGTCGACATAACCCATTTCCTACCCTGTGGGGGGATTATGTACTTCTTCTGCAATCAAAATGAAACATCTTAGAGAAGTAAAAGAAAGCATAAAAGTAGGATATAATTGTATTTTGAAATAACCATACCGTTACATACTCCCATATCTTCTCCTTCAGCACTTTTCTCCAATTGAAAAAAATTTAGAGGTGCAATGGTAGGGTCCCGCCCTAAGGTGCCCAAGAAGCTGCTGAACTCATCTAATATTTTGTCATCTGGACCAATTGATTGATTGTGCTCATTTAGAAAGATAGGTACATGATTTTCCAGTGTTCTACCGTGTACATGCTTCATCATGGTCCTCCCTCTGTGCTTCTTTACTAAAGCAGAAGATTTGAACATAGACCAATAAAGTTACAAAATACATATAGTCATGTATAACAACACTCGCTTAAAAACCTATCACATAACTGATCCTAAATTTTATCAGTACTACCTTTGACTTCATTATTCTCTGGATGGCCTTGATCGCTGCTATGTGAGGATGTGTGTTCGGGCCTAACACGCTTTTGTAATGAAGATCTGCTTGCTTGTTCGTTTAGGGCATCCGCTGGTCTTTCTGATGGGACTGATCCTGAGCAAACATAATGTTATGATTGTGATGTGAGAGTCTACTAGTAGTAAGACATATGCAATATTTTTCTATAATGCTCACGTTGACGATCCCATTTTGCTCATTTTTGGCTGAATTTCAAATGTTTTTCAGAAGTAATAAGAGTTCTTCAAGTCTCAATTCTCTCTAATAAGATTCTTGGTTATGTTAGAATTAGTACAAGTAGGATGATATGCATTGTAATTTCATAATGTTGATGATTGATATTAAACTTCCTCTCTAAATTCTCTGTAGATTTCTCTATCTCTCAACTCTTCTCTACTTCTAGTGTCTTCTTCTCATAACTATTCTCTTCTAGTCTAATCTATCTCATCTTATTCTTCCAATTCTCGTCTCAATTCTCCTCAATTTCAATATAAAATCATAAAAAATGTAGGTTATGATTCAAGATTGGCTTCAATCATAACACATAACAAGATTCAACCAAAGGATACCTAAGATTGAATTACGAAAGATAAATGGCAAAAAGGGATATACTTGACGTATCAGCAGTGTCACGAGCCTTGTCCAGCAATGAGTCTAGATGTCTCTATATGTGCTTAGCTCTCTTACTTCTTTCCGACAGTGTTATGAAATCATTGAGTAAGGACCTCCTCATATCTTGTGCCATTACAGGATCTTGGCCTTGTGAAGGAAGGCATTCTCGATCAACTTCCTCATCGCTCTCGATAAATCCATCATTCATCACCCAGGTCATCATTTCGCGTGTACTCCTCGTCTGAGAAGTCATCTTCTTCTCTATTTTGAATATGTTGAAGCTCCTTCCTTTGTTGTTGCTCATTGTTTGCTCTTTTCTGTTGTTGCTTTTTTCTTAATGTCCTTGCTATGGACCCAAGTGTACAAAAAGTTGGTCCATGTGACGTACTTTTCTTAGAAGTTTGCTTATTTCCTTTCATCTTTTATATCCTGAAACATAAAAAAAAATAAAGAAGAAAATAATTAGTATCATTAAAAATAAAAGAACTAAGGCAACATGTCCACCAATATGTTGCGTTGTTGCTGTGTAGAAGTAACAAAAAACACATAAATATTTAAACAGTAACATGACAAACTAGCGAAAAAAATCAACAGATCAAAAAACAAACGCTCACTGGGTAAAATACATAAATAATTAAACACATCATACGTAATCCCAGTCTGTATTATCATAATCCGTGTCATCTTCTTCATCCTCCTCCTCTTAATCCTCATCCTCGTCCTCCTCTTCATTTTCATCATCCTCTTCCTCCTCTTGCTCATCTTTCATAAGTAAACCGTCCAATATGTTTGTCATTTCAATGGCCATTTCATGAACATCATCTCTGGCTAAACTAACTTCATCATGACTAGAATGCATTTCGGAATCATGTACATCTAAATAAGAAGGGTCTTGGACATTGGTCTCTATCCCTAAAGCAATATCATAGAGCTCTCTTGGAACATACTTGACAACATAGTGCACAAATTCATTAACACGGTCCTGGACATAGTATAATTGTTGCACTTGAGATGCTAAAACATATGGTTCATGCCTGGACCACAACTTATTGAAATTAACACAAGTAAGCCCATGTTCATCATTCTCTACCTGGTACCAGTCACACTGAAATAGTACAACACTGAATTGAGCATAATAATATATTTTAATGATTTCCTGTACTGTTCCATAGTAAGTTATTGTATCGGTAACAGGTTTACTATCCCCAGAACTAGCGAAACTCGAGGTCAAAGCAGCGAGGCTGACTCCACTATTTTGAGTTTTGCATCTCGCATCACGCTCTGTAGTATGGAACCTATACCCATTGATGAAATAGCCATTATATCTCTTTGCCACTCGATTCAGACCATCACCTAAATACCAAATGTAGCTTGCTACCATATCCTTATTTACCCTGTCCTTGAACCATGATTCGAAATCATTACTGTGTGCTCGAGCTTGACTCCATTTGGTGGTTTTGGATCTTCCATTCTTTTGGTTATGTACCAGCTGATAGTGCTCACTGCATAAATAAGGTATTTTACAATTATTTTACATAATTGAGGGCCATATGGTTATAAGAAAAAAATTTGAAACTATCGGTTTAGATTATCTAACCTGATGTACTTCTCAACCAATTCATCGATAGAATTGAATAAGGCACATTTGTGTGCCATACTGCGAACACGAGCTTCTAAAATGATTGATTTACCTTTTTCTCTCTTCTTTCCCCCAACAAGATGGCCCACTCTTGGGAAAATAGGTGATGAAGCATCATTATTAGATGTCATCTCAAACACTCCAGATTTCTTGTTAAATTTGGTTGTAGCCCTATTGCTCATGTATCTTGAGCAAAAGATCAAACATTCATCAGCCAAGTAACCCTCTGCTATAGAGCCTTCTGGCCTACATTTGTTACATACATATGACTTCAAATTGCCAAGTTTTCTCTCTGCACTAAATATCCACTGACAATGAATAGGTCCACTGAGCCGTATTTCATTCACCAAATGTATGGGTAAATGCACCACTAATGTCCAAGAAAGCTGGTAAAAAGAATATTTCAAATTCACATAATATCTCCCTTATCTCTTTCTCCATATGATCAAGATTTTTGGAATTTATAACTTTGTTGCATATGCCCCTAAAGAAAGCAGCAAATCTCATGATGGAAAGTGCAATGGGTTTTCGCAATGACTTTCTCACTGCAACCACAAGCAGATCCTGCATAATTACACGAGCATCATGACTCTTATAACCTGAAATCTTCCTACCATCAAGCTCCACACATCGTCCTATGTTTGATGCATAACCATACGGCAATTTCGCATATTTCAGCACAGAGCAAAACATGTCTTTCTCCTTTGTTGTCATTGAGTAGAAAGCACGGTTGAACATCACATGCCGACCGTCTATAGAAATCTTTGGTTGAAGCTCACTTTTTATCCCCATTTGTTGGAGGTCAAATCGAGCATTGGGATGATCCTTTGTCTTTCCAGGAATGCCCAA
Organism: Simmondsia chinensis; assembly: GCA_018398585.1. NCBI lineage: Eukaryota > Viridiplantae > Streptophyta > Magnoliopsida > Caryophyllales > Simmondsiaceae > Simmondsia > Simmondsia chinensis. Next base: position 26,573,188 of record JAGTTD010000010.1, on the reverse strand, counting down.
CAAGGTGCCAAGTATGCTATCGATGATATTTTTCTCAATGTGCATGACATCTAGATTGTGACAAATGGAATTGTGCTCTCAATATGGCAAATCAAAGAAATGGATCTTTTCTTCCAAGGGCTAGTTACACATTGTTGTTTCTGATGATGGTAGTGCTTCATCTTCTTATTTTTTTTCACAGTCGTATTCTTCTTTTTACTCGTTTTTGGTGCTTTATTCTTCTTTCCGTACACATGATTCAAAGTAGACATTTCCTTTAAAACTTCACTTCCTCCCAACACAGTAGGTGCTATTCCATGCTTTGTTTTGCCATTAAATGTTGTTGTGTTACTTCTCCACGGATGGTTTCACTCCAAAAACCTCCGATGCCCCTGAAAGCACACTTTTTTACTATGAGGCAACCATTCGGAAGAAGTGTTGTAATTGCAACAAAGGCATGCTAGGTACCCTTTTGTAGACCACCCGGACAACATTGTATAAGTTGGAAAGTCGTTAATGGTCCACATTAAAGCAGCATGCATTTGGAAGGATTGTTTACCATATGCATCATAAGTTTTCAAACCATCATTCCATAGATCTTTTAATTCATCAATCAATGGCTACAGATACACATCAATATCATTTCCAGCAGATTTCGGACCTTGAATAAGCAACGGCAAAATCAAAAATTCATCCTTCATATAGATCCATGGAGGCATATTATAGTTTACCAACATTACTGGCCATGTGCTGCAGCGAATACTCATTGTTCGAAATGGATTGAACCCATCACTCACCAATCCCAGCCTCACATTGCGAGGCTCTGCTGCAAATTTCGGATGTAAAGAATCGAAGTCCTTCCATGCTTTTCCATCCACTGGATGTCTTAAATTTCCATCTTTAATGCACTCATTGTGATGCCATTGCATGATCTCGGCCGTTTCCGCACAGAGATACAACCTTTGAAGCCTATGCTTTATAGGGAAATGCTACAAAACCTTGGCAGGAATCTTACGAGGGTTTATAGCTTCACGGTTATTCTCTTTGCCTAACACCTTCTCCTCTTCTTTCCACCTAGAAGCACCACAAACATAACAAGATGTAGCCTCTTCATACTCTTTCCAGTAAAGCATACAATCATTTCGACATGCATGTATCTTGTGGTAATCAAGTCCCAAATCTTTAACTATATTTCTTGCTTCGTTGAATGATTGAGGAAACTTGGCATTTGGAAGCAATTCCTTCAATAATTCTAGGAGATCACCAAATGCTACATTACTCAAACCATTTTGATACTTGAAAAGATACAATCTGATTGTAAATGACAATCTAGAAAAGTTCTCAGTACCCGGGAAAAGCTCAATCTTCCCTTCTTGTAATAATCTATAAAATTTCTTAGCATCTTGTGTCATCTCATTAGTGACCTCGTGTGACAAATCAAAACCTTCAGCCACATGTATAAATGTGTCATGTAATAAGCCCTCAACATTATCATGGCTAGAAGACTCATCATCATCATCATTTATGTCATCTACACTCAATGAAGACCTCTCTCCAAGATAATAATTATCATAATGAGGGACAAATCCATCGGCAATTAAATGATCATACAATTCTTGTCTAGTTCCACAAAATCTAAACACATAATGATTACAAGGGCATTGTAATTGTTTTCTATTGCCTTTGCCTTTAGCCTTGGTTGCAAATTGTTCAGTAAGAAAGTCATTCAACTGCAAGTCAAATTCCTCAGTCCACCGAGGTATATACATCCAACTTGTATCTCCCTCTTCCATATTCACAGTGTAAGACGAAAAAAAGAAGGGAGAAAATAAGTAAGCTTAATCTGAAAATGGGTTAGCATTCAATCCACATACAAATTACATCCAACTTGCATCTCCCTCTTCCATATCCATTAGTAGTAATATGTCATGATTCTAGAAGATGGAACACATGGAATTTAGTACTAATAAGTGAAGATTATAAAGAAGTTTGTAAAAAGTTGTAAAAAAGAAGTTTAATTCATTAGAATATTCCAATAAGTTCATTAGCCGTTAATGAATAGGTGAAGAGAAGGTTTCTGTTAGTATTGGAGGGCTGGTTAGTTGCAGTTGTTGAAGTGTCTAGGTGAAATGTTTTGTTAGATATTTTCTTGTTAACAAAGAGGAATATAATTAGCTTGTCATGCTTTGCAATTTGGCATTATTGATGAATGATAATTGATTCCATCTCCCTCTCAACCCTAATATTCTCTAATTCTTATCTTATCTCTCTAATTCTCTTCTTATCTCAACTCTAATTGTTCACATATCCTATGCCATGATCCAAGAGTAATCTGGAATTATGACATAATAATTAGTCAATTAAAGGGAGTGAATGAATTCAGACCAAGAATTAGTCAAATATTGCGACTGCTTAGATGAATGTCGGTTAGCTTGTATGTCTAGGGCCATTTTTTTGAATCTTTAGTGTACCATGTATAATAGGTTTTAATGGTGTAAAATCAACTTGTATAGGTGTGTTTCAAGTAATTAGTGGTATATGATCAATCATACACCATGTATGATAGGTTTTAATGGTGTGAAATCAACTTGTATAGGTGTGTTTCAAGTAATTAGTGGTGTATGATCAATCATACACAGTGTATGATAGGTTTTAATGGTGTGAAATCAACTTATATAGGTATGTTTTAAGTAATTAGTGGTGTATGATCAATCATACACTGTGTATAATAGGTTTTAATGGCGTGAAATCAACTTGTATAGGTGTGTTTCAAGTAATAAGTGGTGTATGATTAATCATGCACCGTGTATGATAGGTTTTAATGGTGTAAAATTATCTTGTCTAGGTATGTTTCAAGTAATTAGTGGTGTATGATCAATCATACACCATGTACGATAGGCTTTAATGGTGTAAAATCAACTTGTATAAGTTTGCTTCAAGTGATTAGTGGTGTATGATCAATCATACGTAGTGTATGATAGGTCTTAATAGTGTGAAATTAACTTGTATAGGTGTGTTTTAAGTAATTAGTACTGTATGATCAATCATACACCATGTATGATTGGTTTTAATGGTACGAAATCAACTTGTATAAGTGTGTTTCAAGTAATTAGTGGTGTAAGATCAATCATACACCATGTATGATTGGTTTTAATGGTGTGAAATCAACTTGTATAGGTGTGTTTCAAGTTATTAGTGGTGTATGATTAATCATACACCGTCTATAATAGGTTTTAATGGTGTGAAATCAACTTGTATAGGTGTGTTTCAAGTAATTAGTGGTGTATGATTAATCATACACCGTGTATGATAGGTTTTAATGGTGTAAAATCATCTTGTCTAGGTGTGTTTCAAGTAATTAGTAGTGTATGATCAATCATACACCATATATGATAGGTTTTAATGGTGTAAAATCAGCTTGTATAGGTGTGTTTCAAATAATTAGTGGTGTAAGATCAATCATACACCGTGTATGATAGGTTTTAATGGTGTTAAATCAACTTGTATAGGTGTGTTTTAATTAATAAGTGGTGTACGATCAATCATACACCGTGTATAATTGGTTTTAATGGTGTGAAATCAACTTGTATAAGTATGTTTCGAGTAATTAGTGGTGTATGATCAATCACACATTATGTATAATTGGTTTTAAAACTGTGAAATCAACTTCTATAGGTGTGCTTCAAGTAATTAGTGGCATATGATCAATCATACATCATGTATGATAGGTTTTAATGGTGTAAAATCAACTTGCATAGGTGTGTTTCAAGTAATTAGTGGTGTATGATCAATCATACATCGTGTATGATAGGTTTTAATGGTGTAAAATCAACTTATATAGGTGTGTTTCAAGTAATTAGTGTTGTATGATCAATCATACACAGTGTATGAATTGTTTTAATGGTGTGAAATCAACTTGTATAGGTAAAGACATCAAGATATGCCAATTAAACCATATAAACAGAAAAATCAATAGCATCATCAGCCAAGAAGAAACTTAATATGTCGAGATCTACTTAGACAATTGATATATGCACCTGTACAATTTAAGCCAAGCTCGTTCACCAATGTTGGTAATAATGTTCACATAAATATTCCATAACCAGTTCATTTTACTTCAAATAACGGTAAAAGTTAGTGAAAAGGCAATTTACTAGAGAATTTTACTCAAAATCAGGTTTGGCCATAAATATTAACATAGAGCTCTAATTTCCAACATGAATTACTAAAAATCGGATTTTACCTAAATTTTGTAACTTTTTTCATCATCCCAGCACTTTGGACCTTTACAATGCAACTTGAAATAGACATTGTTATTAAAATAGGCAAAGTATATGGACCTTTTGTATTAATAACCCTTTAAACAAGGATGGAAAAAATAGGCATTTCCTATAAGTCTTTTCCATCAATATTAATTGGCAAATTGCTATTTAGGTATAAGTATAGAATAATACACTGATGGAACTACATAAAAGATTTAATAGGTGTACTATATTAAAAAATTCGTTGAGGCAAATCAACAAACACCTTATAGGCACTATCTAGTAGCCATGAATGTGTGAAAATCATCAAGATATACTAACTAACCTATAAAGACATCACAATAATACACTGATGGAACTACATAAAAGATTTAATAGGTGTACTATATTAAAAATTCATTGAGGCAAATCAACAAACACCTTTTAATGATCAAAGATGAGCTTAATATTAAACGTTAGGGCTTAATATACAATCACAATAACAACAACAGCGCCAGTGCCTGAAAATTAGGGCTTAGTATATTATATAAAAATGTAGAAAAACACATTAAAATCTAAATTATTTGAGTTTTGACATTGAAACTAACATTTTAATGAGAGAAAGGACTTAGGCGGAGAGCACTGGAGACCGGTGGCTGGACCGATGAGCCTCCTGCAGTGGTTGGATGGTGGCGGAGTGCGGTGGTTGTTGTCGAAGTCGGAGAGACGAGTCATCACCGTTGAAGTAGGGGAGGAGAGGAGAGTGCCGTCATCGTCATCGTCATCGTCATCGTGGTCGGGGTTGAAGCACAGGAGGAGGAGGAGGAGGAGGAGGAGGAGGAGGAGCAGGGGGAGTGAGGAGAGAGAGAAGTTAGGGTTGCGCGTGCATATGCAGGGGAGGAGGGAGGGTCATGTACATATGATTTTTTTTTAAAAATATTTTTTTTATTTGTCACGTGCCTTGCACGTGATACACTCACCATTTTACCGAGTTTGATGCGATTCTACCAATTCTGGCCGATTCTACTTGAGTACAATTTTTTATGTAATTTAAATAGGTAGGATAAAGTAAAATCGTAAAATCGTACGATTCTACGAGTTGAATCGCGATTTTAACAACCATGCTTTGAACCCTTGTATTGTAACTTATTGTGATATGTGGAAACTCATAGTTTGCAATGGAAAATAAGTATTGCTATAAATTACATATGGTTTAATATTCCATGACAACTGATATTTCCCATGATAATTGCTATACCATTTACGATGGTTTTTATTATCTATCTTGACAAGTCATTGAAAATAAGCAAATTATGTAATTGTTTTTAGTTGTTTCACGAAGTTTATGAACTAAAAAATTATTACAACATATCTAAATATAATAATATTTAATTTACCTAAAAATTTTAAACGCAATATTATTGGTTGCCTTGGGAATAAAACAAAATTTTTTAGACTTTATGCAATGGTTTTGTAAAACGGTTGCATATGACTAAGCTTATGTAACGGTTTTAAAACTGCTGCATAAAATGGTCAAAACTACTGCATAATGGGGGCCTAATGCAACGGTTTATAAACCGCAGCATAAACCGCCGCATATATATTATGTAATGCTACGGATTTGTAAATGTTGCAAAAACCGCTGCATAAAATAACTTTATGCAACGGTTTCAGAACCGCTGCAAAAAAACTGCTGCTTATGTCCAATTATGTAGTAGTGAAAATCTTCAAATCTAGGCTTGGGATGCCACTAGTGATATTGATTCTGGGTCTTCTGAGTATCCATCGGGTTTTGAACCCCCATGTTGCGATTGGTCCCACCAGTGGTGGAATCTAAAATATTAAGGGAGAGAAGAGGGAAGACAGTGGCAAGTATTTGTGGCACTAGCTTTGTTTCTTCGAAAAGGAGTTGTAGAGCACAAAAGCTCAGGATTAAAGAACAAGAAAAGCAAGATATGCAGGAATTTTTTAAAGATATGTTGTTCGAGCAGTGTGTGCAAAGAAACTGGTCAAATCCTCTGGTATCAAAAAGGGATGTTGGCGAGGAGGGATGATAGTACAATAGAGGATGTGAAGTTTATTGGTGTGAGGCGCATGTGGGAGTATAGGAAAAAACTTGGTTTGTCTTATAGGGGCTATGAGTCAAATATGGTTAAACTATTTGCAATATTAGGTTGGAGTAGAATTTTAGGTGTTATAACCCTGTCAATCTCAGCTTCAGTTTTGGTATGGTTGGTCATTTCCTCTATCCATGGCCCGTCCCAGCTGGGTTTTTGTATACCTGTAGTGCCTGTTTGAATCTTTCAGGCCAATCTATTTTTGTCTTCTTTTCCTGTTTTGTCTTGTCTCTTGTGGATTTGCTCCATTATTCTTGCTTTTATGTGAGTTGACTATGGCTTTGTTTATATGCGTTGCAGTTTTGTAATGCGACTGTGTCGCGAATTATAGAAAAAATGCACGTGTAACTCACTAAGGTCCCAAAAAAAGTGTGCAACCTTCCGTGAATCCAAAACTCAAGGCGTGCCACATCTCGAGGACCCCGAATCGGGCGAGTAATGCTTCATGAGATATCTCCTAGGCAACCAACTCTAAGAGTTTCTAATAAGATACATTCCACAATAAGACCTAATGCTAGGAGCCTAGTAAAAACCCCCTCTACACACATCATACTTACACACCTTATACTTGTCTTTCAAGCTTTGATAGGGACAATTGTTAGCAACAAAAAGAATCACCTTCACTTACCCCTATACAACTCTTTTACCTTCACTCCCTGACTATAAAAAGGGGCCATAGATCATAAAACTGTTGAAAAAAATGATACAAGCCCACTTTTAGTTTTATGGGAGAGTTGTATCCCACACTAGGAAAATTGTGTGGGTAATCTTTTATTAAGAGGTATATTTATTTGTTGAAAATAATTTACCACTCTATTAAATAACCGTTTGCCATTACTAGCTGTTTAGAGTCATTAAAATTATGACCGTTGGAATTAATTCATAATATGACTGTTGGAATTTATTCTTGTAGCCGTTGAAATTTATTACACTTGATTTTAATATTTTTTAACATTTCTGCACTATTTAATATGTACCATTGGCTCTCCCTCTCTCTCCATGTATATGGCCTCTCAGCTTGTCTCTCATCTTAGTCCTCATTTTCTCTCTCTTCATCCGCGCTCTTTCTACAGTTTACATTTTGATTTGCTTTCTCGTCCTCTCCGATTCTCCCATGCTTCGAAATTCTACTTCTTTATCTTGTCTATGCCAACAATCTGTTACATAAGATCCAATGCTGATAAAATTATCAAGAAATTTGAATTCAAGTTCTCCAATTTCCATGCTTCTCGAATTTTGGGCAAAGTACAAGGCACTCTTACTCGGCGATTAACGAGTGCACGTTAAGAACCAGATCACGTTAATCCTGGAGGATGGCCGCCAGTTATACTGTGTACACCGGAGCAGCGACAAAATCTTCTTTTAGGACAGTGGCATTTGCCACAGCGCGGTATCATCATTTTGTAAGATCTTTCTAATTGCTTTCTCTCTCTCCTTCGGTATTCTAACCAATCTCTCCTCTTTTCGGCATAATTTGATTATTGTGTTTAGGTATTTTTCACTGATCTTTCATACTGCAATTACGTTGCTAGTTTTACAACAATTATTTATTAAAATTTTACGATATTTTCGTAGTGTTTTCGCTTTTTTTTTTTTTTTCTGCAGCTTCACTGCGTTTTGCTGGTTTTACTATTTATTTCTAACTATCTAAAAGACGATTTTATATTTAGTCATGGAAACTCTTGATATCCCATGGTTGTTTATGATTAGTAATGTTTATGTTTGATTTTGTTCTCAATTTTTTTGAGTATAAAGTGTTCGATGAAATGCCTGTGTGAAATGTGGATTCTTAATTTTGGATAGATGGGTTTGGATTATTAGGGTGTGATGATGTTACATTGAAGAGTTATAGGGGTCTGGATTATTAGAGTTTGATTATGTTGAACCGAGGTTGATAATTCTACGAATAAATAACACATAATAACATTGTGTTTAAAAAGTATACCACAGTCGCTATTAGTATATGCCTCGAAAAATAAATTTTTTAGATCCACCACTGTAGGGCTTCGTTTTATAAATGATTATCCCTTCCAGTTATTTTACAGTCTTTTGATCATCATATTGGTGATGCATCTAAGACAAGTACCGATGCTGTCGAAGAATTGGTCTGAAAAATTCAAATTAAAGCATAAATTTACTGTACATTTTGGTTGAGCCTTGTATGTGGAAAATATTTTAGTTTCAAGTTAACAAAATACCAAGCTGAGAGGTAGTCTATATTCCCTTGGTTCCATAATTTTCTATTGTTTTGATAGTCATTCTCATGACAATATCAATTTCAACACAATGCTTAGTGGAGGTTATTCCTATGAAATTTATCTACTGAGTTCTATAGTCTCATGTGGTGCACATATTAAACTGTTTATATTATTATTTGAAGGACCTAATTTTCTAGGTTTATATGAAAAAGGTTAAATGGGAGCAACATAATGTTGCCATGCATGTATTACTCGTATTTTATCAATGGAAGTTAGACCCACATTCACATAAATTCTAATATAAGCTAGGAAAATGTGGAGGTAGTGCTCTTATATGAGGCAAAATATCTTGTGTTACATAGGAACTATTTAACCAAGATTAGGGGGCCTAGGTAGCATGGATTTCTCACTATTTTTAACATCCTTTGGTTTCCTCTTTGTGGATAAGATGTTTATGCTTAAGACTAACGGTTTATCTTGAAGTGAGAGAGCTCTAGGTACATTTGATCGATGGGGTATCTCGGTGTTAATTGCTTGTTCGGCCTCATGTATGGTCAGTTGAGAATCTAGTGTAGATTCTTATTTTTATGGAGCGATTTCAGACTTAGATTGCTCGATCTTGATCCGGTTGGTGGTCAGAGAAGTATCCTTGGTTTGGATTCAGTTTCGGTGTTGTTTTGAACACCTATGCATGGTGCTAGTGCTACTGTTGTGCCTGACCATGCTGTATGAAAATTAAATTGTGTGCTCTTTCAATTTTCTGTGTGATTGTTGTGGTCAATACGTGTTTAATGCTCGAGGTCGATTGTGAACTTGGAGTCTTGAACCTAGAAATGGAAACTCTTAGGTTAAGCATATTTAGTTGCACAATCTTGAAATCCTCGTGTGGGTAGAGCATGGTAAGTTTTAACTATGAGATTAACCTTGTCTGTTAGAGTTGGTTTTCTTGCACAGTTGCAGTGATCCACGTGAAATAGTTGATTCTTGTAAAGGGCTAACAGGACTTGTGAGTTCTTGTGAAAATCCATGTGTTATTTTTCCCCATGTTGATGTTTCATGTATTTCCCATGGCTATGTTTGAAGCAAGTTGGTACTTGTTAAACTTTGCTTGAAGTAATGATAAACATGTTGTTTGTGGATTGTTTTCAAGCTGAATATGTTGCTACTTGATATGTAGCTGTTGTATGTCATTGTCCATATTACCTTTATAAAGATTTTAGGCAGTATGTCATATACGTATTGCAGATTATGACGTTTAGCTGTTGAATGTTGCTGTCCATACTAGTGTTATGCTAGTTTTTGGATTGTTTTGCTGAATTTTAGCCAAGAATTGGGAAAAACATGATATGTTTGAGTATATGAGGACTGTATATTGTCTTCGGAGACTTATTATGCCCTTAGGATCATTGTTTCATGCCTTTCTTTCTAGTTTTTGGAAAAAGAGTAAGGTGCAAGCCACATGAGAACCTTGATTGGTTATAGGCTTGGTATTTAGCTTGTGCCTAGATGTGAAAGTGACAATTTGCAGTATATGGTTTTCGTGCCAACTGTATATACGATATACATACTACATGAGTACTTGGGGTGGAGATGTAATTTTACTAATATAATGTGTGCTCCACTAATGTGTTACACTGACTCTTATTGAAGTTGGCAGGCGATGGAGCTAGTTGTTTAACAGCTCATTGCAGGTACCTCAATGTGGGGGTAAGAGCAACTCGTGATTGATGTTGGCAGTGGTCAACTCTGAAGTACCGCTTTGTTGTAATACAGTGTTGAAATGCCATTCATGATGGTTGAGCTTGATGCTTTAACCTAACCATAGTCCATAATGGGTGGTGTGGGCACTGCACACTTGATGGGTATGGCAAAAGGAGACCTATTCGTCTAAGGCTTAAGAGACAGTGATTGTGTAAGATCTGAAAAGAACCATGTGGATTCATTGATAAATATTCTATGTCGTAACACGGTTGTCGAAACATCAAGGGGGACGGGACTAAAATCTACACATGAATAAACTGTGATGTATCCAACCTAGTTTTAACAGGTTCAATATGAAAAGTCATAGTTTCATTCAAAGAATGCACTGTGTTTTATGTTGTCCCTCCCTATGGTGTGACAGTGCGGAGACGGGTCCATATCCATATGTTAGGTGGTGTAAGTAAGGCTTGCACTTGATGGACACTGTTTGTATGTTACTAGGGGTGAGGTTGAGCTTTAGCTCTTAATGGACCCATATCCATATGGTTGGTGGTGTGAGGTAACACACACTTGATGGGATCCACCTATGTAGGTGTGGGAGTCTGGCCGCTCCCTATGAAGGTTCAAGACTTGCCTTCTAGAGCGCCTATAAATATACAGGATAAGCGCATGGCCAATAAAACGCACCGAACCGCATGAGTTGTTGTTATGTTACCAAGGAGTAAGATTGAGCTTTAGCTCTTAATGGACCCATATCCATATGTTTGGTGGTGTGTGGTAACACACACTTAATGGGATTCACCTATGTAGGTGTGGGGGTGTGGCCGCTCCCTATGAAGGTTTAAGACTTGCCTTCTAGAGTGCCTATGGATATTCAAGACGAGCGCATGACCGATGAAACGCGCCAAACCGCTGGAGTTGCCGAGATCTGGAGTTTGGTATGTGTCCAAGTGGAAGACTATACAACCCCTTGTGAGGTTCAAGATGAACGTCACCTTGCAAGATGTTGATCCTAAACTTGGGCTGCACTAGCTGACAATTCAAGTCACGAGACATCGGCACTGAAAAACTAAACTCCCTTTGCCCAATCTATTCTTCTTTTTTCTCTTCCGCTTGTATCTTTTATCGGGGATTGTTAGAAAAATGATACAAGCTAACTTTTAGTTTTATGGGAGAGTTTTATCCCACACTAGGAAAATTGTATGGGTGATCTTTTATTAAGGGGTATATTTATTTGTTGAAAAATAATTTACCGTGCTATTAAATAACAGTTTGCCGTTACTAGCCGTTTAGGGTCATTAAAATTATGACCGTTGGAATTAATTCTTAATATGGCTGTTGGAATTTATTCTTGTAGCTGTTTATAGCCGTTGAAATTTATTGCACCTGATTTTAATATTTTTTAACGTTTCTGCACTATTAATATGTACCATTGGCTCTCCCTCTCTCTCCATGTATATGGCCTCTTAGCTTCTCTCTCACCTCAGTCCCCGTTTTCTCTCTCTTCATCCTCTCTCTCTCTATAGTTTACATTTTGATTTGCTTTCTCATCCTCTCTGATTCTCCCATGCTTCAAATTTCTGCTTCTTTATCTTGTTTATGCCAACAAACTATTACATAAGATCCAATGCTGATAAAATTATCAAGAAATTCGAATTCAAGTTCTCCAATTTCCATGCTTCTCAAATTTTTGGCAAAGTTCAAGGCACTCCTACTCGGCGATTAATGAGTGCACGTTAAGAGTTGGATTCCATTAATCCTAGAGGACGGCCGCCGGTTATACTGTGTGCACCGGAGCAGCGGCAAAATTGTCTTTTAGGACAGTGACATTTACCACGGCGCGGTATCATCGTTTTGTAAGATCTTTATAATTGCTTTCTCTCTCTCCTTTGGTATTCTAACCAATCTCTCCTCTTTTCGGTATAATTTGATTATTATGTTTAGGTATTTTTTGCTGATCTTTCATACTGCAATTACGCTGCTAGTTTACAACAATTATTTACTGAAATTTTACAATATTTTCATAGTGTTTTTGCTGAATTTTTTTTCTGCAGCTTTACTGTGTTTTGCTACGTTTTTGTTGGTTTTACTATTTATTTCAAACAAAAACAAGGAGGACTAGGCAAATGAAGGAGAAAAAATGAGAGAGGGAGAGGGTGAGAGAGAGAAAGAGAGAGAGAGAGAGGAGAGTGGAGAACCAATCATCCAAAGAAAAGGCATTAAATCATAGAGATTGCTTTTGGCTTGTCCTACTCTACCAAAAGCATATTAAACATATTTGGTAGCGTTTCTAGGGAGGATCAAAATCATAGTAGGATCACCAAGATCCCCTGATCTCCCCCCAAACAATGCTGAAATGGAACATGTTCCAAAACATTGAATTCAAGACATGCAAGCAACTTTACAACGTTTGGTGTCAAGAATGGGGGAAGAGGGACCGGAGGTGCGATAGAAGCATGTAGAGGAAAGATTGGAGGAAGCAAATCAAGAAAACGTTGGTTCCATAAGACGAGGGGGGTTCCTATATATGGTTTCCCAAATGTAGAATGTTCTCTACGAAGGGAAGGAACACTCTTTTACCACCTTGTGGTACATTAATATGTCATCTAGTAGAGATGGTACCAACGTACTGTTAGGATCAAGGTTGTTAAAATCGGGATTCTACTCAGAATTGATAGGAGTTTTTAGAATCTAAATTGTAGAATCGAATCGAGAATCATAAGATTCTACTAAATGTATATTATAGTTGTTTTTCATATTAATATCAGTTATATAATTCAAAAAATTATTCATAAGACCTTTACTTCTATGAGTATATATAAGAAATATAATCAAATATGATAAAAATATTTTCATGTAACATATATGTGTCATTTTATGTTATAATAATCATGAGATCTTTTAAGATAAGATACTTTAAATCGTACTTTATACTAAGGTTAAAACATAAAACTGAACTTAATTTAAGTTTATTGAAAGTATATAATGCCTAATTAACTTTCTTTTACTTCGAACCAATAAAGTAAGTCCGTTATAATATATGCTTGATTCTTTTACATTTTAATTTTTTTTATTTGTATAAGTTGGTAGAATCAAGGTTTACTATTCTATCCGTTAGTTTCATGTAATATCAATGAATCGTAAGATTCTATTTAAGATTCAAATCAGCCGGCAACTGTGGAATCGTAGAATCGTAAAATTCTAATATTTGAATTGAGATTTTAATAAACCATGGTTAGGATGCGGCATGATGTACATTTTAAATGCCAATGTATAGCTATTGTGGTTGGTTAGGTCGAACTCAGGTATCGTTTTGGGATAACACTCACATACTTTGATTCATGCTTCCGACAATGCAGTAAGATAAGGCTGAGATTTCACATTATAGAAACATAGGAGCCTTTTGAATTTAGAAAAGGGTTGACAGAAATCATGGAAGATGAAAATGTGCTCGACTATAGAAGGAAGATGATCTCTTTTGTTTTTGGTGGCCAGTGATTCGATGTTTATAGAAACTGAAACATGATTGATCTTGTGGAGTGTTTCCCAGTACGTTTAAATTGTAATCAGTGGCATTGGAAAAGTTGTAAAAACAAAAATATGCCCGAATGCAACGACGCCTGTTGTTTCTTAAGGTATCTAATAGAGCCATCCTCTCCTAATTTGACATAAGGGGTGAAGGTGCTCTAGAAATTTACTGATTCGGCTTCTGTGTTAACAAAGCACTATTTTTTTTCTTCGTACTCTGACAGACATATGTAACACCTGCCAACAATGAAGGACTATAATTAGGAATGAGACCCTCAATCTGACATAATATTATCAATTAGCTATCTTAAAATTTGACCATTTATCCCATAAGTATTATAATATTTTAATATATATAATAAGGTGTCATGAAGTTTCAATATTTTATTATCTAGGTATCCATGTTGGAATTTAATAAATTTTTGTAAGAATCTAGCCAAATTTGTAAAAAAAAAAAAAAAAATGTTGATGTAGTATATTAGTACGATAATATGTCATGTCAATATTTTCAACAAAAATTTAACAAGTTACAATAAAAATTCTCTGAATTTCTATGCAAACTACCTATATATTATCAAAATCATTTGCCACGTGATCTTTTTTTGGCAAAAAATCATCAAATTTTATTAAAGATACTTATCTGTTGTCCGAATCATGTTCCACTTTACCATTTTACAATAAAAATATATAGAATTTCGACAAAAAAGTACCTAATTAATTAAATTTTAAAACTTCAAAATACCTAAGTAATAATTTTTTTCAAAAGTCAAGATACCCCATTGTATATATTAAAACGTCAAAGAGATATATGTTCAACCTTCTTGGTAGACAAGTGATAATTTCTACAAATGCAATGACCAAATTATAACTGTCATCCATCGAACATTTTCTCAAGCTTTTTTTTTTTTCCATTTGAAAGTGTTCCTAGGAGCTCACTCATTTCCTAATACTACTCTGGCATGAGCATTCTTTAACTTTCAAAGTTCTAATTGAATCCGGTTTTATTTTTGGCACCCAGAGAAACCTAGGAATATACATCCATTCATAACAGTTTTCACGCTGGCTTTCAATGACCGAATACTACTATCATCCATATATATATGAAGTAAGGAATGAATGTGGAGTTACAATGTGGATTCATCCTTTATGCTTCTTTTTTTTTTCACTCTAGTGTCTATGTCAGAATGCATACCTCAACCAGTTCTCTAAGGCTCTGTTTGGAACTCCGAAAGTGTTGTAAAATGAAAGAAACTATGAAAGAAAGCATCTTCCTATGTTTTGAATACAAGAAAAATAAGGAAAAAAGTTGAACGAAAAACTTTAAAAAATACAATAGGGTTTGAGGAAAATCATTGTGTCTTAAAACGGACTGGAAAACTGGGAAAAAATAAATCGGTTCGTTTACTCCTGGCAGCAAGTCCAAGTGTCCACCAGCACGCCATCACTGGATCCCATTAGAACTCCGAAGTTAAGCGTGCTTGGGCGAGAGTAGGACCAGGATGGGTGACCTCCTGTGAAGTCCTCACCCTCAAGTTGGAGGCACTGGGAAACAGCTTCTCTTCAGGTTAACACCCTGAAGGGAAAGACTGCATACATCCGCCCCCCTAGACCCTGCATAGGCGAGAACCCTTGAGGCACTGGGTATGTTCCTTGTTCGGTTCGTTTACTCCTAGCAGCAAGTCCAAGTGTCTTAACGCAAATACAAATCTATTGCACTCAACAATCACAACCAAATATCTCAGAACTGAATTATTTGAGATTCAAAATATATTACAAGTGCGCAAAACTTACTGTTCAATGTCATCCCCATTCTCAACTCCAGAGCGTTTCTCATAACATTTCAGAGGAAGAGAGTCCACAACTGACTCGGGAGCCGGGTTAGAGAGCATAGATAACGAAAATGACTCAGACTGGCCATGAATGATTTCCCAAAGCTGCAATGCAAAGATCAAATCATTCAGTAAGAAATCGACCAAAAGAATAAATAAAACTATATCGAAGCATATTTACAGCATGCAGTAAATGAAGGTACAATACAACAATGAAGAACGGCCAAAAAGAAAAGATAAAACTGTTTGGCACATGGACTTAGAATTCGATCATGGAATTGCAATGCTAATTCCAATTCGGATGAAATTGGACTTAGAATGGAATTGAAATTCTATAGTTTGTCTAACCAACATAATCGGAAGTTGGAACTGTAATTTTATAACTAATTGTCTCGAGTTTTGAGTCAATCGAGTTAGATCATTCGGGATTTTGGGTGAACTAGGGTCGAGTTTACAGCACATGGAGCAAACCATTTACGACAAAGGGTAAATGAAGGAACAAGACAACAGTGAAAATCACTAAGGCTGTGTTTGAAGCATGGAATTGGAGGCTGGAATTGGGGCTGAGGCTGGAATTGGGGCCCAGAATTCCAATTCTGTTGTTTGGTTCATCTGTTGTAATTGAAGTTACAATTCCACTGTCCAACTCCATGGAATTGGATTTTAACTGAAAATCATACTTTCTAATTCCTTGGGATGGGAATAAGGAATTGCAATTCCATATTAACTCCATTGACCTAAAACCCAAAATGACCCAACTTGATTAACCCAAATCCAAGATGATTCAAAATGAAAAGACTTAGACACAACCTAAAATTTGACCCGAACCTCGAAATCACGCAACTCAAATGACTTGAACTTGAAATTACCAAAATCACCTTAGCTCAAAGTCAAGTGACCCAACCCGAGTGACCTGAAACAAGAGATGACTCAAATCCAGAAAATGAATCTACTTGACTTGAATGTGATATAAACAAGCTGAGCCGAAGTGGGAATAACCCGACCAAATTAGTCCAAAACTTAATACGACCCATACCCAACATGACTTGACCCTTCTCAAACTCAGCCTAAGATGGCTCGAAATTTGAAATGATACAACTCATTTGTCCTAAAACCAAAATGACTTGACTAAATGAACTCAAACCCGATCATAACTAGTTTGAATCCTGAAAACACCTAACCCGATTAACTAAAAATCCGAGGTAACTTAAACGCCAAATGGTCCGACGCGATACTCGACCTGATTTGACTCCAATATCGAATAACTCGAACTCAATTTGAATCGCTCTGACCATAATAACTTGAACGCAATGTGAACCGTTTCGACCAAAATCCAACCGTAATTGATTTAAAACTCGAAATACCCCAACTCAATTGACCGAAAACCCTTGATGATACGAATTATTATATAATTATAATTTTGACCTCCAATTCCTTTGATGAACCAAACAATGCAATTTCAATTCCATTAGAATTCCAACTCCAGCAGAATTGGAATTGGAATTGCAATTCCACAGTCCAATTCCAATTCCATATGCCAAACAGAGCCTAAAAGAAAATTGCAAGACAAACAATTAACAGTCATAAGACAATACTAGAGCCAACTAGTACACGTTCGGTTCAATTTGAAAATTTTCTGGGTTTCTTTGTCTATCTTGCCATGTGTTTTCTATTAAAAATGGAAAATCGGAAATCCCCCAGAAAAATTTGAGAGAGGGAAAACAACCCCTTTTGATTGTAAAGGAAAACTTAGAACACGAGAAATTTTTTATTTTTTTTTTTTCTTAGTGCAGAGGGGAGAAAACTGGAAAGCGGAGAACGCATTTTCTAAAAAAAAAAGGAAAATTATCACTTAGGTACCCTAAGGTTTGACCATTTATCACTTAGGTATCCTAACCTTGGTTATCAAACTTCGGATCTTAGAATCATACGATTCTACGATCCCACAATCGTTGATTGGTTCCGTTCCTAAGTAGAATCTTAATTTTGTAGAATCTTACAATCCACTGATATTAAACAAAACTAATGGATAGGATCATAATACGATTATATGATTCTATCGATCTTACCTTGATCCTACTATGCTTACATAAAAAGTTAAAAGCAAAAATTTCAAGCATATATTGTAAATAAACGTACTTTCTTACCCTAAAGTTAAAAAAAGTTAAACTAAATGTTTACATATTCTAATGAAACTTAAATTAAGTTCAATTTTAAGTTATAACCTTAATATATATATACACACACACAACAATAACAACAACAACAGGAGGCCTAGTGCCTCAAAGGCTCCCGCGTGAGCAGGGTCTAGGGGGGTAAGATGTACACAGCCTTACCCCATCAAAGGGATACCCTAACGAGAGGCTATTTCCGAGGACCCCCAACCTGAAAAGCGTGAAGGGCAAGAAAGCACGAAAAGCACAAAAAGCATGAATAGCACGGAGATCATGGAGAGCATGAGAAGCATGGTAGCATCTAATCAAAAGCAAAAAGCAAAAGCAAGCACACAACTATGGGAGACAGCCTACCTAACGGCAAAATGCAAGCATATATATGATGTAATCAACAAGTAGCAAGGCAGAAATGCTTAAAAACAGACAGACATGCAAGAAATTTGATAGCGCTAGAACTAGCTTAGAAGTGCTCGTCGTTCCTACATTGCTATATCTGTTACACCTACACTAGTCCTTCACTGAGCTCTATCTAGGGCCATCTCCGCATTGAGGTTGAGATAGGCAAGGGTCCTGTTGAATTGCTTCCATCCAACTCTTCTTTGGCTGGCCTTTTCCTCTCTTCCCGTCTATAATATGTAGTAGTTCGCGTCTCCTGACAGGTGCAGCGCTCGGTCTCCTCCTAACATGCCCAAAGCACCTCAACCGCTGCTCCCGCAGCTTATCCTCATTTGGGGCCACATCTAATTTACTTCTTATAACTTCATTCCTGATCCTATCCTTCCTTGTGTGTCCACACATCCATCTCAACATCCTCATTTCTGCTACCTTCATCTTCTGCGTGCGATGATTATACATACATACATACATACATACATACATATATATATATATATATATATATATATATATATACATATGTATGTATGTATGTATGTATATATATATGTATGTATGTATGTATGTACATATATGTATATATATACACATATATAGGGTGCCGTTCTTATGAAAGGATGAGAGCGTAAGAGGGAAGAATCTCAGCCCTCCATTGTAATGGACGGTTAAGAATTGTTGAACATTAAAAAAAAAAAAGATATATATATATATACACACACACATAGATACATATATATATATATATATATATATATATATATATATATATATATATATATATCTTGAACGCTCTCATGATCTTTTGAGCATAAAATGGCACATGTATGTTATATGATAACATATTGTCCTATTTAATTACATTTCTTATACATACCCTTGTAAGTTAAGGTCGTATACAATACTTCGTGAATTATGCAACTAATTTTAATATCGAAAATAATTATACCATACATGTAGTACATGTCAAAAAACCAACTTTTCCAAAAGCTTAAGCTTATAGGCGAAGGCCTAACCCCCCAACATTGATTCTATGCTCTAATATGCCCCCTCACGCAAATGCTCATTAGGCTTGAGCGTGACTATTGTACAAGCTCATTTAATAACTTGTGCTTAAATTATGTTAATATTACCTTATGCTTAAATTATGTTAATATTGAAAGTGGGAATCATTAGGATTTGAACTCATGACCTCTTGATTAATAAGGCTCTGATACCGTGTCAGAACCAATTTTTCAAAAAGGTTAAGCTAGTGGGTGAAGGTCCAGGATAGATTTTATGCCCTAATAGTAGAATCTTAAGATTTTCAATTCGATCTTACGATTCTTATTCGATAAACCCCTAACTATCCTAACTAGAATCACAATTCTAACAACCTTGACCTTAACGTTTCAATATATACAATGAGTTACACTGAGGTTTGAAAACTTTGTCACTTAGGTACCCTATGTCAGAATTTGATACATTTTTATGAGAATTAGACCAATTTTATACAAATATGCTAATATAATACATAATTACGATAATATATACAAGTCATTTTAGTGTTTTCAACAAAAATTTAACGAATTATGATGAAAATGTTCACTTAGTTTGGATGCAAACTACCATTATAGTGTCTAAATCATGTGTCATGTCAACATTTTTTGGTAAAAAAATATCGAATTCTAATGAATATACTTATGTATTGTTGGAATCATATATTACTTTGACATTTTTCAATGAAAATCTATTGAACTTTTGAAGAAGGGTACCTGATTGATAAAATTTTAAAACTTCAGGGTACCTAAGTGAAAAGCATTTTAAATCTCAAGGTACCCCATGCCTAGATGATAAATAATCAAACCTCCTGATACCTAAATGATAATTTCCCAAAAAAATATGGTTTATGAAGAAAATTTGGTAGAAAAATTAACATCATGTGGATTGAATTCTATTCAATAACGGCCTTTTAGTGTTCAAAAAAAAGCAAAAGATTCTACTCAGTAACGAAAGCAGCGACTCCCAAATGGAACACATTCAAAAGAATTGAGTTCCACAAGAACTCCTCAAAAGGAAAAATCAACAAGCAACATTGTAGCCCCTCCCTTTGGCTATGTAGTCAAGATTAGACTGCACTGTTCGTTGTTTTGACCAGTCCATGGTTATTGATTTGTAGCAGCAACGATAACCCAGTGCCTCAAAGACACTCCAGCCAAGCAAGGGTTTAGGAAGAAAAAAATGTATGCAAATCTTACCCACATAAGGTGCTACGTTGTAGAGAGGTTGATTCGGAAGGGCCCCCAACCCTAAAAATGGTTATTGATTTGCCCTTTATTAATTTTCAGATTGGACTGGATTAGGAAACTCAATCTATGACTGAACCAAACTGGATTAGTTATTACTCAGGTCCAGCCCTCAATCCTTGATCTTGATCTACGCCAGTCCCCAATATAGACTAAAATGGAACTTCAGTCCTTACACGTCACTTCGGACCTTATCAACCTTTGATCCTAACCAACTCAACATTCCAAAAATTGGATATATTTAAAATGTTAACATACCAATCCAAACCAAACCGAAAAGCTTGATAAATGATTGAATCTGTTATTATCCGATCCAGCCCTTGGCCCGCTTTTACAAACTTTTGCTCCCCACATAGGCCTAAGACGATTATCCTCAGACTTTCCTCTTATTTTTAAACGGAAAATAGAAATTTCAAAATCAACAAAATTTTTTACAGCATTTTCCTGAATACTTTTTTCCATTGCATTTTCTGTATCTTCCAAACACAAAACAAGCTTTTTTCTCCGTATTTTTCCTTCCACAAAATTTTCCGGTTGCCTAGGAGTACCTGATGCAGCAACTATTGCATCTGTTTCACATTTACTTCTTTTTTGCATTGCCATTTCATCTTGTTTTCCCTTCGATCCGATAAATGCATAGATGGATGGCCATAAACTCTTCAATTCAAGTTTATGGCCAGAAACACAAAGAAAGAGGTGTATAGAAAAGCCAAAGGTCCCTAAACCATAGTTAGAGAGAATATATGCCCCTAATACCTTGGACAGAAGAAAACTTCAGAGACAGAGAAATGATAGCCGAAAAACACAATCATGGACTATTTTATTCAAATGGATATCAACCACAGGCCCTAAATTTACTACACTAGGGAGTTACATAACTCTAAAGGCGTGACAGACGCTGCCGAAATCATATCGGGAATATCCTAAAGGGGTATTAAGCTACAGGGACTGCATCTCTTTTCTCGCATAACTGCATTGCTTGGGATCATATGATTCACCGGGCAAGGATCAGGTGCATTTTATGAAAACAAATGCACCATGCATTTTTCCGTTTATGCATTTATTTTTAACTTAATATGACAAAATGTATAGTGAAAATGTACCTGATTCTAGTCCTGATTCACCATATCAACACCGGTGAAACAGACCTTCTGGGCCAGGGCCGCTCCAAAAGATTTAGGTGCCCTTGACATGGCCAATGGAATTAAAAGCAAAGTCTCAAACTTATCAAGCATATGAAATAAATTGTTTATGTTCAAAAAACATAAATATAAATTCTCAATCTTGTGATTTCAAAAGTTCACCTAACAAGAATTTACAAAACCAAGCCATTACAGACATTGTATGAGTACACACAAACTAATGTGCGTACAACGGAGGGGGACGTTTTCCCCATTACAGTTGGGGTTCACCAAGGATCTGCCTTGAGTCCCTTTCTATTCATTCTGGTTATGGATGAGCTCACTAGACACATCCAAGGGGGTGTACCTTGGTGTATGCTTTTCGCAGATGACATAGTTCTGGTGGTGGAATCACAAGAAGAGATAAATGAGAAGTTGGAACTTTAGAGAAGGGCCTTGGAATCCAAAGGCTTGCGACTCACTAGATCCAAGACCGAGTATATGGAACTTAAGTTCGGCACCTCCACCAGGCCTACCATAGAAGATGTCACGATTGGATCAAGTCCATACCGAAAAAAGAGTGTTTTAGATATTTGGGCTCCATGGTACAACAGCAATGTATAAAAAGCCGCAAGGCGCACTGAGGCGATAGGGGGTCCTAGTGCCTAGGCGCAAGGCGAAGGCGCGTGCCTTAGCGAAGTGAGGCGCACAATTCCGTAATATGCATTCATAATGTATATTCATAAAATATTTCATGAACATAAATATAACTCTAATTAAAAATCTATATAGTGATAACAACTCTAATTAAAAATCTATATAGTGCTTAAGAAAAATACCGCTAAAAGATATTGATATTCATCCAAACACGTTGTATTATATATATCACCTTGAGCTTTTTTACAAAAATTGCAAATATATCAACATAAGCTTTTTTCAAAAATTATGTAACATAACAAAAACACACACAATATAATAATATGTTAAATTTAAGGCAAAATATACCCAAGCGCACCTCAGCGCGCCTAGGGGCGACTAGGCGCACCTCAGCGCGCCTTGGTGCTCCTCACTGAAGTCACCTCGCCTGAGGCTTGTGAGGCGAGGGAGTTGCGCCTCGCCTCGCCTCGACGCCTAGACGTGCCTTAGTTGGGCCTTTTTATACACTGTACAACAGGACGGCAAAGTTGACGAGGATGTCAACAACCGTATTAAAGTAGGCTGGCATAAATGTAGGCTGGCCTCTGCGGTACTTTGCGATAGAAAGTTGCCATTAAAGCTAAAGGAAAAGTACCATAAGGCGGTAGTGAGACTAGCTATGTCATATGGCACGGCGTGTTGGCCCATGAAACGCCTTCATATACAGAAGCTGAAGGTGGCAGAGGTTAGGATGTTGCAGTGGATGTGTGGACACAAAAGGAAGGATAGGATAAGAAATGATGTCATAAGAGGCAAATTAGGCGTGGCCTCGATCGAAGATAAATTGAGGGAACACCGTTTGCGGTGGTTTGGGCATGTTAGGAGAAGACAACACTACCTTGTAAGGAGATGCGAACAACTCCATACTACGCTCGAGAGGAGAGGGAGAGGTAGGCCAAAGAAGGGATGGATGGAGTTGATCCCCCACGACCTCACCCACCTAAACCTACAAGAGGAGATGGCCTTACACAGGGCTCAGCGGAGGGCTAGCATAGGAGTAGCCGATGTAGCGGAGTAGAATTTTGGCTCGCACTAGCACCCCTAGACTTATATATCTTCCTGTTTGGCTTATTTGATATGTCTGGGAGCTGTTGTATCGCCTATTGCTGCTTCATGCTTTCTTTATGCTTTTTTTATGTTGTTTGCTCGCTCTGTGCCGTTATTTGCTCCTATGCTTTTATGCTTCTCAGTTGGGGGTCCTTAGAAACAGCCTTCCTTTAGGGTAACACCTTGAAGGGGTAAGGCTGCGTACATCCCCCCCCCCCCCCCCCCCAACCCAAAAAAAAAAAAAAAAAAAAAAT
This sequence comes from Simmondsia chinensis, assembly GCA_018398585.1. NCBI lineage: Eukaryota > Viridiplantae > Streptophyta > Magnoliopsida > Caryophyllales > Simmondsiaceae > Simmondsia > Simmondsia chinensis. The sequence continues at coordinate 26,549,625 of JAGTTD010000010.1, read as the reverse complement.
CCCCACCCTACATATGCGGAAGCCCTTGAAGCACGGGGTCAGTTGTTGTTATTGTTGTATAGAATACCTCAAACATAATTCCTCTAATTTCTTCTATTGTGAAATCACTAATTAGAACTATGTAGTTAAGTTTTGTAATAAAATTGTTCCAAAAGATTGTATAACTCATCATTTAATCTCTCTTTTGAAGGTCATCAAAGGTAAGATTCAATACTCATCCAATTTTAAAAGGCTTTTTTGTTACAATATTTGGAAGACAACTACTTGTTTTTCAAATAATTAAACATTTAAGTTCTCTTTTCTGCCTCTTTGTAAAACTTCTTTAAATATTTTTTGGGTCATGTAAGTATTAAATATGTAATCAGCAGCATAATCCATTATTTCAAATCATATAAATAGTTGAACTTTCATCATAAACTCAAAATTAAAATGAAGAACTAATTTGATCCATTATCTACAAAATAATTGATTTTGAAAGATTCTTTAACCAATGGTGTCATTTTTCACAAGCTTTTTTTAATTAAATTTGGAGGTTATCTGAGGAAAAGGAGAACAGATTTCTCTAGTCAATGATTGCTTGGACACTCTATTGTATGTACGAAAATATTACGGGTCTGTTTAGAAATAGAAAATAGTTTCAACTTTTTTTTAAGTTTTCCTTTTCCATTTTCCACTTTCCATTTTGAAAGTACATTTAGAAATGGAAAATCAATTTCCAATATAACAAATTAGAAAATACGTTCAAGGGATGTAATTTCTTTATTGTTTTTTTTGATAAAAACATTATAGGCATAAGAAGTCAAAATGACCTCAAGATGTCAAACAAGATAATTCCAAGAGCTTGCAATGAACTTGCCTATTATCAATACGATCATAGATTTCAATCAAGAATCTTCTAGTTTTACACCTACGCGACAACAGTAGAAATCAAAACTATGCAAGAACAGATGCTGAAAGCATCAAGAAGTACCTGAAACAAAGATTCAGCAAGCGCCACGATACGCTGTATACTTCTGAGTGTACCAGGCTCATCCCCCAACAGACATAAGCATGAGCCATCAGGGTGCAAACCCAATGGACATGTAGTCCTCTGATTACCCTCCCCAGAACCTGCCCGCAATCTCCCCAAAAACTGTAAATAGATTCAGTATACAACCAACATAAATCCATAACTTCTAGCAACCATCATCAAGCAACAGAAAAAGAAAACAGTTGCCTGAGACAAAAAGGATGAGGAGAATCGCTTGTGAGGGAAATCAAAATGGAACCCGTTCCCAAAAACTAAAACAAATAAAAAATTAATAATACCCAAGATGGTGTCCACATTGGGACCCTTTGAATACAACCTCTCTAATAGGTTACCACCCCGTAGGGGTAACGTTACATACATCTTACCTTCCCTAAACCCAGCCTTAGCGGGAGCCTTTTAGAGGCACTGGGTTATTGTTGTTGTTGTTGCTTTTTTAGGTGTCCACATGGACGTACCGTGGCACCCATCGTTCTTCTAGGGATGCCACGTCATAAACCGCATTCCCAAAACACGGTTATATAGTAAACTAAAGATTCCAACTTTTAACCGTGTTTTGCAAGCGCAGTTATTTTTTATAAGAACCCCAGCATAGAACCAAGTTTTAGGACCGCGGTTTACTACTGGATCATACCAAAATTGAACCTCATACGGTGCGGAGTGCTATGCTATACAGTAGTTAGACCATCTATATCATATGATGCGGAGTGCTGGCCAATTAAACGGCAACACACGCAGAAGTTGAAGGTAGCGGAGACCAGGATGTTGTGATAGCCGTGTGGACACACGATGAAGGATAGAATCTGAAATGATGTTATAGAAGCAAATTGGGTGTGGCCCCAATCAAGGATAAGTTGAGGAAGTAATGCCTAGCGATGGTTTGGGCATGTTAAGAGGAGACCGACAACTACTCTTGTTAGGAGATGTAAACAAATCCATGTTACGCACGACAGGAGAGGTAGAGGCGGGCCAAAGAAGAGCTGGATGGAAATGACTAGACATGACCTCACCCACCTAAACTTAAATGAGGAGATGACCTTAGAAAAATCTGAGTAGCAGGTTAGAATAGGTGTAGCTGACATAGCAAATTAGGATAGAGGAGCACAATGAAGCCAGTCCATAGCGTCCCTAGACTAGCATGTTCACTACTGTTGCTTGTTACCTACATGCTAGGGGTGTAATCGAGTTGAGTCAAGCCGTAACTTAGTACTCGACTCGAACTCGATAAACTACTCGAGTACTCGAACTCGATTCAAGTAGTTAATTTTGCTCGAACTCGAATTCAATTAACTATTCGAGTACTCGACTTGACTCAAGTACTCGTTTATTGTGCATATGAACGGTTAACAAATTAGCTCTCTTAGAATATTATTCTGTACACTGAAACATTAGTTATACCCAATTTGATTACTCAATTATTACTCCATAACTCATCGATATATTAATACCAAATATGGTTCAAAACCTAAGACTCGAAAAACACAAACCAACCAAATACAGCGGGTTATAAGAACTCGAGGTTCTTTAATTCCACCCCAAATGTAACATGTCATCTTTTACAAGAAATTCGAGCTTCCTTCTTTCATTCCACCATTAATGTCACAAGTCATCCATTTCAAAAAAAAATAATACACAAGAATTACTCCATACGAGTCATGTATTGAGTCGAGTACTAATTCGAGTATCGAGTCAAGTATTTAATCGAGTATCGGGCCGAGTAGTTCCCTACTCAACTCGTGCTCGTTCACTAATCAAGTATCCTTTGATACTCGAACTCGGTTCATTCGAGTTCGAGTCAAGTATTATTCAAGCTACTCAGGAGCTCCTTGCGAGCAACTCAAATCATTTGCTCCCTTACTGCAAGCTTTATTGTTGCTTTGTGCTCTGTGTTGTACCTTCTGCATTGTGCTTTGCGGATTGTTGCTTTTTTGTTGCTTCATGTCGCATGTCGCATTTACTTTTATGCTTTTTAGGGTTGGGGGCCCTCAGACATAACCTCCCTCTAAAATACCACTCTGAAAAGGTAAGGTTACGTACATCCCCCCCCCCCCAAAAAAAACACAAACAAAAAAAAAGACCCTGCTCTAGTAGGAGCCCTTGTGACACTGGGATTGTTGTTGTTTAATATTGTGTTTAGCATGCATACATAAGTGGCTTGATTCTCAAGTGGATGAGGCGTGCAAAATAAAGTGTCAGGTCGCGGGTTTGATCCCTATCATACTCGTAGGAAACTCCTAAAATACTAAAGTTTCATGCTTTGGAAACGCGATTCAGCGTTTCGAAGTCATATTCGCGTTTCCAACATGTATCAAACTTGACCGAAACACGATTTAAACAATTATGGAATCATTTTGATAAGAAAATACTTATTAGATTATTCGTTGGCTAATTGTATCACTCAATTTTAAATAATGATTGAATTGTGTGGACATGCTAGAATCAATTTTCTAGATCTTATTTATTGGAGTACTTAATTTTCTTAGTTATAGCTTAATATTGACTTTATTTTGATGTTTATTCTTTAAAGGCTCAATTGTACATAGTGATATAAGTGCTCGCTCCAAGCTCCCAGCCTTAGAAACTTCTATGACTCCCCGTTCCCGCTTCAGTTTCCACTCCCTCCCATTCCCGCTTCGTGCAACTATGATTCCTATTGTGCCTTATTTTTACGTTTAAATCAATTTTCCTTTACTACGACAAAAAAACAAAAAACCTTACTTGTACTTGGTGGGAATTGAACCCGCTACCCCTGGCATAATCTACCCATATCCTAACCAATTTTTCGGGTACCGACTCACCAAAATGAGTCGCAAATAACACAAATACAGGACACTTAACATCCCTGCTCAATTGCATCTGCATCAAAACACATCCATCATTGGTTGAAGAGTAACTAACTAGCACCCATAATAGAAGAAACTAACCTCTGATCTTGGGCGTCGTCGGTGACCATTTATAGTGTGATTTCTTCTGCCAAGGGGCCAAGAATCATCGCCTGCCCAGTCATCAAAGATGTCACTGCCAGAATCAAGAAGCCATCTGCGACTGCGTCCTATGTTATCACCATCTTCTGTTGTGAAAAGTATGGATGGAAAATCAGTGTCCCTTCTAGAACTATGACTTGAAAGAGAATGCCAGAAGGCTCTTCTACTATTTCTTCTTTCTTCACGAGTGCTACTTGGCATGGAGGAGATACTTACCAGATCAACAAAAAGTACACTTCCTTCTGTTTGGCCTAGTACCCTATCTGACAAAAGAAGCCCTAATCCTGATGATATTGTCTCTCGAGTGTTATCATCTCCGTGTGATTGAGAACCTGTTCTTGAGCCAGAAATAGGGCGGGATGGAACAGGATTGCTACCAAGCATTCCTGAAACCTCAGCACTATTTTCCTCAATAGACGTTCGATCTAATGGAAAAATGTCATTATTTACAGCGTTATTGTCAAGATCAACCAAACCCGTGTCTGAATTTCCATCTACTTGCAAAATTTGTCCTGCATGAGGCACACTTTGAGTGTCACCATGTCTCTGCTGATAATGTCTGGTTTCAGCACTAATCTCATGGGGGCAGAAAGATTCAAATCTTTCAGAAAGGCATGCCCTCTCACTGGACAAACGATCATTGCTTCCATCATTCTCAATAGCAGCCAGACTAATACTGCTTTCTGATGAAGTTCCCGTTTCAGTTTTAGAGCTGGTTAAAAAGGCATCGCCTAGGGAGGTACAGGCAGACTCAGCTGCAGGACAATGGGACTTATTATCAGCATCTCCGCCCTGATATACTGGGGAATTTACCACTGATCCAGCCACATGATGCGCTCTCTAATTCAAAGAAATATCACCATCAACCTCCGTTTAACTTGTAAAATGTTGAAGAGTACATAGTTGTCTTCATTCATAACTCAATTCCACCACATTATACCATATCAAAACATTTATGAAAGATTATAATATATTCCTGAAAATAAGATATGGGCACAATAAGCCCTTCATTAACAAATGAATGCTTGATTCTACTCTTGGAATAGAGAAATAAGTTGGCTGATGTAATTGGTAGATGTATGCGAGAGGGGTAGGGTCACAACTTCATACCTCTTCACTTCATTGGCTGCATTATCGGGATGAATAGAAACGCCCAAGTCCTTGACTCATAAAAATGAGCCTCTGGGCAAGTGACAGATTGCTATTAACCCACTAAAAAGGCGTCACCTTTAGGGAAAAAAGTGATAATCACCTTAGTACAAGCTCAAAAAACTCAAAAACTAATTTGAGGAAGACAAAATACACAGCACAAAAATAATGCACTTAAAACATGTAGAAAATATTCCAATTTCCCAACTTCCTATTCGGCATATGAGCTAAACTAGCTACTTCCATGGCGTAGGGAAGAGGAAAGATGTTCTAATGTTATTCTCCATAGCCAAGATTAGCTACTTCCATGTGTTAGTTAATTTCTCATGAGAAAAGATGGTCTTTTAGGAGTTCCTTAAAGAAAGAGCTTTGTGGACTTTGCTAACATACCCGTAGTTGATTTACAAAGGGATTTGAGGGCTTTATGTTATTAGTTTGGGGCTTTTATTCTTGATTTTTATAATTTTGAGGACCATCTTTTCCTTAAACCTTTATACATTCTCTCTTTCTTAATATTATTCTTTTTCTGACCAAAAAAAACTAGCTAGTTGTAGTTACAACTTGTATAACGTGGAGAAACACTTCGACATGAGTTTGATCGTCAAAATAACAATACTCTAATCCTCAAATTCACTCCTCTCTTCCAAGGATTCATACAAATTCCATTTCACCGTTTACAATAATCTTAATCACCTTATAGCCACGGGACTGCTCCATGATAGTACCATAAGCAGACAAATATGGATTGCAATGGCGAAAATCTGAGATTAAGCTTAATATGCATCTCATTTTGTATTGTAAATAAGAAGAAATGAATTCAGTGAGCCCCCATTAAAGTCATCTTGTTAAGAAGTCAACAAGTCTAGTTACAAGTCCCACATCGATGTTGTGACAAACGAATGTACTAGCATACAAGCCTAGTAGGCACTCCAACTAATCTCAGCTGGTTTTGGGATAAATTTCACTTGCATTTATATGTCAAACTCAAATGCCAATTTTATTAGGCTAAGATCAGACCCAAAGAAAATTTCATTGATTTTAGGCGTTTATTAACAAGCCACTTATAAGACTATATAAGCCTAATAAAATATTCCACTAATGTGACTGATTTTCAAATGCCACATGATATGGACTGAACTTTACATACCATTTAGAACTCACATGTCCTTTCTAAAGCATAAAACTAATACTGATCCTTCACCCATTAATTTAAACTTTGAGATACTTGGTTCCTTCATAGTATTGTTGACAGAAGTCATAAGTTCGAATCCCAAGAAATCCTACTCTAAAATATTAATATATTTTAAGCATAAGGTATAAGTAGACATGTAAATTATCCATGCTTTTAGCTCAATGGACATTTTCCTAAGAGGCACGTCAAAGTATAAAAATATGCCCAAGTCTTTCACCTTTGAACTCAATCTTTTGGATTGTTTGGATAACATAATAATGTCCAAATCAACGAATGAAACAAAAACATTTTTACAAAAATTACTAATACAACAACTTTCCCAAAAGAGAAACCAAACGCTTGGGGAGGGGCGATTAGCTTTGAACTCAACAATTCTTACTCGGGTGTTTAACTTGAAACAGAAACTATCATGATATCATTAGGGCTCGCGATTACGAATCATAAAGAGGAGAAAATAAAGAATAGAAGGGAAAACCTGAGAGGGAGAGGGGAAGAAGCCGCAGAAGAGGGAGGAAAGCCTGCGTTTGGTACGTGAGGGTGGCGCACCCAGGCAACTACTGCCCGAACCCATCTATTGCAGAGAGAGAGAGAGAGAGGGCCGAGAGAGAGAGAGAGAGAAGATGAACTTTGCAGGTTCATCAATGGTGGTCGTCCATTTAAGTTCAAGGAAATCCCGATGGTCAAATGGAGGGGGAACCATGTCCCATAAAACATTGAGGTTGTTAAAAGTAAATAAGTTTGAAATAAGATAATCAAACGGACTTTAAGTTAGTCTTTACAAGCTTAAGTTGTGTTGCGTTCGCTCGTTAAGTTAAACAAGAAGAGTTAAAGTCTAATAAAAAGTAAATTTGTGGCTAGGGATGCATAGAGGTCCAAGATCGGATCGAAATTAGAACTACATTAAATCTTTAGACCGTGTATTGAACCAATTAAAACCAGAACGGTCTGGTTCAAGACCGATTAGAAACCGGATCGAACTGGACTAACTAATTTGGATTGGTTTTTCATTCATCAAGCGTAATTATAAGGAAAAAAAAAATTCATACAAAAGTTAAAAGTTTAAAAATAATAATAGTAGTATAATAATATTCGCAATTTATATAATTTGAAGATAGTCATACAATAAATTATATAATTATTAAATAATAAAAAATAAATATTTAATTCGCTACAATTTTATTTTTAGATACATATAATATATATTAATTATATACTAAAATTATACATTCAGAATATTTAATGTAAAATTCGTGTTGATCAGTCTTTGGATTTTTCGGTCATAGACCGGACCGGATCAACAACTGATTAGACTCATAAATTAGGAGCAAGGACTGGACTGATATATGGTCAGTCCGATTCTATAAACTGGTCCAAACCAATTTTTCTTCATCCCTACACGTAGCATGCAAGTTTGAATTAATCTAATAAAAGAAATAAGAAAATTCAGCATTTATTAAAAAGGAAGAATGATAAAAATATACCAAACTAGGCATATATTATTTTTTGTAGCACTGTACCTACAAAGTTAAAATGAAAGATATTTTATTAGTATTAATTAATTTTTTACACACCGAATTAGAGAAAACCTAATTTTTTTTTAGCACCCAAAGGTGGAGAGTAAACGCCACTTGCTGCCCTGTAGGTAGGGAAAAATAAAGTTGATTTTAATGTAAAAAAATAATTAATAAAATATCAAACAATGTTTATGCAAATTTTTTAGCGTTATACTTACAAAAGTAAAAGAAAAAAGTATTTTTCTTGTCAAAATGAATATTTTAAGCATTGAACTACACATAAACTAATTTTTTAAGCACTGTATAGTATACAACACTTGCTCATATACTTGTATCCTCTGTTTTAATTCAATATATTTTTGCTTAAAAATACTAATGTGGAACATGATTTTAATAATATATAAGTATATTCTGTAAATATATTTTTAAAATAAAGTGTCTCAGTGATGTATTTGATGTGTTCCATATGTCGACACACAGCCCTAGTTTTTGGGACTAGAGTTTATGTTATATTATGTGTTGTGTATCGACATACAGCATCTAGAAAACAATTTTGTAATATGTCGACACCAAGTATATGTTGACACATGCCATGTTTAAGCCAAAACAAATCAAATACACAACCAAAACACTTTATTTTAAAAATACATCATTAAAATATACTTGTGTATTATCAAAATTATGTTCCACATTAGTATTTCTGAGCGAAAATACTTTAAATTAAGACAGATGATGCAAGCATATAAGTAAGTATTAAATACGATACAGTGCTTAAAAAATTATTTATGCCTAGTTCAATATTAAAAATATTCATTTTGACTATTTTTTTCCTTTACTTTTGCAAGTATAATACTAAAAAAATTCACAAACATATAGTTTGTTGTTTTATTAACTATTTTTTACATTGAAATTAACTTCACGGTAAGTGGGGTTCACTCTCTACCTTGGGTGCTAAAAAAATTAGTTTTTTTTAGTTTGGTGCCAAAAAATTCATTAATAATAGTACATTATCTTTTTTTTTAACTAAACAAGTACAGTGACTAAAAAATTTATATATTGCCTAGTTTGATGCATTTTTTAATCATTCTTCCTATTTAAAATCTATTTTTAAACTCATTTCTTGCTTGTTTCCTTCATCAAGTGAAGATAATTAAGGGGATTGTACTGGGGAAGATAAGAATTGAAGGAATTAGGACTTGGAGCATTACTGACCTGTCCAGCGGGGGTGAAAGGAGTCAGAAGCTCTCCTCTTTACCTTTTCATATGTAAGTATCTCCGCAAAATTTAGATATTTCCCTGCCTGTTTACTGTGGATTTGGTGCCTGATTCGCATTTACTCCCCCCCAACCACTTATTCACTGCTTTATGAGAACGAATCATAAATATCGAAGCTTGGGGGTAGGTAAGGACGAACTTATGTTTTGCATGTACAAATTGATTAACTGCTATATTGGGGTTTCCTAATTAAAGGTTGCTCAGGTCATTCTCCGACACATCATAGAGTATCCCAAAATTTCTTAGTTTACAACCTCCTCCTGTGCATCTTGTTAGCTATTGGCCAACCCATATTTGGATCAATCTCGAGTACTTTTGGTCCTTGGTGTTTTTTGTTTTCCCTTTTGTGCGTGAAATGGAAGAAATGACATATGTGCTTAGCCTTGATGTAGATAGTTTGGAGTTACATGATAATGTGGAAATCAGCAAAGCACTAACGGAGCTGGTCCTTGTGGTAAAGTTCTTTCAAACAAAATGTTGAAGCTTGGTCCGGTCAGAGCCATTTTGGGGAAGGCTTGGTCCCTGCAAGACAAGTTAGATGTTCAAGAACTGGCAGGTAACATGTCTTTGTTCTTGTTTAATAGTAAGGAGGATAAGAATAGAGTTATAGTAGGAACACCATGGTCTCTCAGTGATGCCCATTTAATTCTAAAAGAATGGCCGAGAGATGTAACCTTTAAAGAATTTGATTTTACAACATCGTTATTTTGGGTTCAAGTCCATGGGCTCCCTTTAAAATTTATGACCCTAGAGAATGGAGTGAAAATAGGCAACCCGTTTAAGGGTATTGTTAAAATTGATATGGAGCCATATGGAGCATCCTTTTGGTGTAAGTATATTAGAGTGAAGGTGATGACTGATGTCAATGCCCCACTCAAAAAAGGATTCCGTCCTGTCAGATCGCGATCTGAGGAGGTGTGGATTACCTTCAAGTATGAAAGATTCCCTGATTTTTGTTGTGCCTGCAGTAAACTTGGTCATGTTATACATAAATTTTCCTTAGACGATGACAGGATAGCTAATCCACAATTTGATAAATCACTTAGAGCAACTGAGTTGGGGGCGTAGAAGACTAAGCTAAATATGTCAACAGGAGAGTTATCAGAACAAAGTAATATTCATAGGATAAGCCGAGGGTACTGTAAACGGATGTCAGCAAGTCAAGTTGAAGAGATTAAAAAGGATTCTGATAGGATCCTAGATGTAGTTACAGCTCTTTTGCGTGCCTATGTTGGTAGTTCCTCAAGCCAGCCTCTCACGGTAGCTTATGGAACTAACCAAGTAATAATGAACTATGAGAGCAGCTCTGGTGGGTCTGATAGTGGGAGAAAAAGAGCAACACCAGAGGTCCAGCAAGTTGTGGCTAGGAAGAGAGCTAGAAGTGCAGTTTAAGATCTGGTTTATAGCCTAGTAAAACATGATAGATATGGTAATTGGTATTTGCCAAAGGAAATTGCTGAGGGATTGGGTGACAATATCACAGCGATTTTTGACTCACAGGGAGTGGAGGATCAACTTACAATTTATGCTCCATATGAAGATGTTGTTCAAGCGCAGGGGTATGCCAAGAGGTTGCTAAAGAAGCTTGAGAGTGCCGCATGACAAAAGTCTGAATGGGAAAGAACTTTGAGGTGCAATGACAGTGCGGTCAGAATTGAGGATTGTTTTGTTATGGACCAGGAGCAAGACAACATGGGGAATAGCTCAGGAGCCCAGACACATGGGGGGTTTGAGATGGTTGTCCCTAAACAATTGCCTCGAGGGCCATGAGTCTCATATGCTGGAACTATCAAAGGCTCGAGCAAACCTTGATAGTTCAAGCACTTCGGGATCTAGCCTGAACCTATAGGCCTCGTTCTAATTTTTCTAATGGAAACAAAACAGAAGGAAGGTAAGGTCACTGAATAATGAGAAAGCTTGAATTCAATAACCTCTTTATAGTTAATTCAGTTGGCCAATCAAGACAACATGGGGAATAGCTCAGGAGCCCAGACACATGGGGGGTTTGCGATGGTTGTCCCTAAACAATTGCCTCGAGGGCCATGAGTCTCATATGCTGGAACTATCAAAGGCTCGAACAAACCTTGATAGTTCAAGCACTTCGGGATCTAGCCTGAACCTATAGGCCTCGTTCTAATTTTTCTAATGGAAACAAAACAGAAGGAAGGTAAGGTCACTGAATAATGAGAAAGCTTGAATTCAATAACCTCTTTATAGTTAATTCAGTTGGCCAATCAAGGGGTATGGTAGTAGCATGGAAAAGTTAAAGTAGATATTATTCATAGTTCTAGGAGATGGATTGACACAAGGATTAAGTCAACTCCATTATTAAAGGTTTGGCGACATGTCTTCGTTTATGGGGAACCAAATGTTCCACGCAGAAGGGAATTTTGGGAAAGCTTCAACTTAACATTCTCGGGCATAACAGAACCCTTGGCTGTGTTTGGAGATTTCAACACGATGTCTTCCTTCACGGATAAATTAGCTTGTTCCTCCTTATCAGGTGCGCAAATCTCTATTCTTAATGATGTTTATATTTCATGTCAACTAATGGAGCTTGAGAGTAAGGGGTGCCGATACTCCTGGGCTCGTCATAGTGGGGACCATGTCGCTGTTAGAGAGAGAATTGGTAAGATTGCTGTTAATTATGTGTGGCTAACTCTATTTGAATTTGGAGAACCATTCTTGTCCCCTACTATAGGATCGGATCATTCTCCCTTGGTTGTAATGTTAGATGGAATGCTTGGTAAAAAGAAATCCCTATTTAACTTTGAATCTAAGTGGCTGAATGAAGATGATTGTGGTATGGTGGCCATGGATAGCTGGGATCCTAGTACCAAGGGTTCTAGAATGTTTAAAGTTTATCACAATCTACGCCGATGCAAACGAGAGCTTGGTAAAGTGGTGGGGGAAAGAACACAGGAAGGAAGTGCTATGATTAAGTCCATCAACCAGAAGCTCACAGCTATCCAGAGTCAAGAGGACGATTTGGGTTAAGCAGCGTTGGAAGAAGAGCTGAAAAGGCAGATTCAGGCTGTATGGGAAGTTGAGGAGATGCACTAGCACCAACGATCAAGAATTGAATGGATCAAGTACAATGATAGGAATACTCAAATTTTCCATGCAGCTACAGTGGCAAGAAGGAAGTCTAACACTTTGATTAGCTGTGCAGTTAGTACAGGGAATTGGGACCCCGTCTAGAATTAATAAATCCATTTCTCATTTGTTGTTTGTTAATAACTGTGTGTTGTTTTATGAGGCTTATTCGTATTCATGTGTTAAAGTTTGTGACATCATTCATAAGTTTTGTCGTGCTTCTGGTCAAGAAATTAATTTCACAAAATCAAAAGCATTTTTCTCTACTAATGTCAAAGAAAATGATAAGAGTGAATGCCTTTCTCACTTTGGGATTCAAGAAATGGGAACTAATGAGAAATATTTAGGGGTTATGTTATCATGGGGACAGTAAAAAACTACTGGCCTCAACTTTATTTTGGAACGTGTCAGAAAGAGCTTAAATAGTTGAGCTAGTTCTTTATTGTCCCATGAGGTTAGAGAAGTCTTAATCAAATCAGTGCTAGCGTCTGTCCCTACATATGTTATGCATTGTTTCAAGCTTCCTTTATCATTCAATAAGAAACTTAATAGTGTAGTTACATCGTATTGGTGGAAGGGGGGTAATGGATCTAACAGAGGGATTCATTAGACGAATTGGCATACCCTCTAACCGAAAAGGAGGGGAGGTCTGGGATTCAGGGACTTTGAAGGCTTTAACCTCTCATTAATAGCGAACCAAGCCTGGCGAATAATTCAAAACTTGAAAGCATTCTGGGTGAGAGTTATTAAAGGCATGCATTTTTCGAATTCTTCTTTTATTAATGCTAGGCTTTGCTCAAATCCCTCATGGTGGTGGAGGAGTATCATATTTGGTAGAGATTTCATTTCTAATGATCTCCATTGAGTGGTTGGAAACGGAAAATCTATCAAGATTGACTTGCACAATTGGATCCTTAATGTCAGAGATCTTAGGTGGCTAGACGTTGATGCGGTTAGGGGTTCGAACCTTGTGGTTACTGATTTCATCAACCATGATCTTAGGAAATGGGATTCTGAAAAAGTTTACTCATTTTTCAATCCAGATGCAACTTGGAGCATCCTCCAAATTCCCGTTGGGGGTCTTGAAGTTGATATTTTTTGATTTGGCAAAGATCGAACGATGGACTTTAACAGTAAAGAAATGCTATAAGCAATGGAGTGGGCTCAAATGCAACAATGACAATGGTGGTGAGAGTTCTTATTCTTTGTCTATTTGTAAGTCTATCAGCAAATTTTGGGGGCTTTTATGTGAACCAAAGGTGAAACATTTTATGTGGAGATGTTGCCATAATGCCCTTGCCAGAGCGGAGAATCTCGTGAAAAGATTATGTAATTATAATCGTGTATGCCTTTAGTGCAGGAGTGATTTTGAGTCTATTGATCATGTCCTCTTTCTCTGTCCTTACGCACGGGCTGCGTGGCTGAGATCTGGGCTCGGTTATAAGCCAAACCCGTTGGGCCATCTAGGGTTCTTACGGTGGTGGCACGGTCTTTTCGATATGTTTCATGATAATCCTAACGCTATTGTTTTGTGTGCATATATGTGTTGATGGCTTTGGAAAAACAGGTGCAATTTCATATTCATAAACCAGTTGATGGAGCTGGAGCTTATTCCGAAAAGGGCTTTGGAGAATTAGTCCAACTTCCAAACATTCATTAGTAGATCATCGATTGCAAAAGGCTTTGGGACTGGTAGTGTTTTGCCCGGGTGGAGAACGCCTGACCCTCCTTTTATTAAACTCAACATGAACGTTGCTTGGAGCTTGGGAAGGAGTGGTGCGTTCGCTATAGTGGCTCGGGATCAGGAAGGCACGCTGGTTCGGAGCTGGTGCAAGACTTTGGGCACCAATGACCCGCTTATTCTTGAGGCTCAGGCCATTCATAAAGCTTGTTTTTGTGCCTTGTCAGAAGGGTGGAATTATGTCATCATTAAATCTGACTGCAAGGTTGTTACTGATGCTATTAATGGGTGCTTGTTCGCTTCTTGCATTTTAAGTCTATTACTTTGGACATTTTGAAGTTTAGGGTCCATTTTGGATGTATATATTTTAGGTGGATTCCTAGACGATGTAATAGGATAGCCCATATAGAAGCAAAGCTCCATGTTGCGAACAAATGTAATCAAGTGTGATGGTTTAGCCCACCAGCTAAACTTTGTAATGTGTTGTTTTTGGATCTAATGCCATGCCTAGTGGTATAATGGTCACCGTTTGATGTTAAAAAAAAAAAAAAAAAAAAAGCTCATAACTTAGTTTAAGTTTATTTAGCTTCTCAAAATTTAAGGCCCAATATTATGTATTATTAGCACATTGCCCACTCCCCTGTGAGTAGGGTTTTCCTCGGGTTTTGTGCCCTTGCCTCTTTTCCTTTCCATTTTCTCACTCTCTTTTGGTTTTCCTCGCTCTTCCTTCCTTTCCTTTTGTGTTGAGTGCTTATTTTGATTTGCCCTCATTGCTGTCTGCCTTTGGTCACCTCTGTTTTTGTGGGTTGGTAAGGCATTCTACATTTCCATGGCTTCCTCTTCTGGGAAGGGTAAGTAGATTATGGTTGAAGACGCGGAGCTAGCTCATGCGATTAGCAAGCTTGAGCTTGAGGACGACGTCAGTTTTGATGAAGCTTTGATAGATTTGGTGTTGGTGGGAAATATCCTTGCTAAGAAACCTTCTAAAATCAGTCTTTTTTTTTTTTTTTTTTTTTTGGTTCTAAAATCAGTCCGAGGGGTATCTTATGGAAGGCTTGGGCCCTTCAAGACAAGATCCAGATTCAACAAATCGAAAGTAACAGCTTCCTTTTTTTTGTTCCAAAATCGGCTTGATAAGGCTTGTATTTTAAAAGAAGCTCCATGGTCAATTAATAACGCTCAGTTAGTCCTCAAAGATACGCCGGTATGGTTGTGTATAATGAAATAGATTTCTACTTTTCCCAATTTTGATCTAATTTCACGGTCTTCCCTTGAACCTAATGATTAAGAATAATGCCATTAAAGGATTGCTCAGTTGTACCCAAAATTGATTAAAGTCGATGAAAAGCTGAATGAACGAGCCTTATGCTGTAAATTTGTTCGGGAGGGTTGAGATTTGTATTGATTTGCCGCTCAAGAAAGGTTTTGGCTACAGAGGAACGGGAAAGAAGATTTATGTATCCATTTTAAAATATGAGAGATTACCATATTTTTGCTATGTTTGTGGTTGTTTGGTTCATAACAATAAGAAATGTCCGAGTAGGGGTGTTAAAGGAGCTGAGAAAGCTATGTATGATTTAGATTTAGGACTTAATAGTATCTCCTTTCCAGACATAAGAGTTAAAGGAGCTGAGAAAGCCGTGTATGAGTGTGGATCTTCTTCAAGTGTGGAGTTGGAGCATTCTATGAGTTATGATGCAAGGCAAGAAGAATATTTAACATATAAGGTGTTAGAAGCTAACACATTAGCTTTTCTAAGATCCGCTTTCCATGATGAGCATTGTCCATTGGTAGGCAGTCCCTTGATTCTAGGTTTTGAACATGTTGATGATAGTGGTCAAATTATTGTCCCACAGTGGGTGAACTCGGTGCGCGCGCGTCTAAGAAGAGGGCCCGAACGACTTTGAAAGAGGTTATGAGCTTTGTGGTGCGTCGGAACATGTTCAGTAATTGGATCATGTGTTCTTCATGGGCTGAGGATGAAGATGATTCGATCTAGTGAATGTGTGATGATGGTTGCGTGATGGAAGGAGTCGGGGAATATCAGAAACTACATGGTAACTAGAAGGAT
Source organism: Simmondsia chinensis (assembly GCA_018398585.1). NCBI lineage: Eukaryota > Viridiplantae > Streptophyta > Magnoliopsida > Caryophyllales > Simmondsiaceae > Simmondsia > Simmondsia chinensis. The sequence continues at coordinate 26,533,636 of JAGTTD010000010.1, read as the reverse complement.
TCAAAAGTCTAAAGAAACCTGCCAATGCTAAGTTGGAATTGGGCAAAATTTTGGCACCATCATCAGTAATTTTATCTGAGATTAAGATTCAAGACAATTTAGCTCCTGAGGTTTCAACCAAAATGCAGTTGGATGAGACTTAAGGTGGGTTTGCAGCAATTGTCCTCGAACAACTACCTCAGGCGTAATGAGTATTATCTGTTAGAACTATTAGGGATGTGGCTCCTCCTTGACAGTCTGGGCTCTTAAGGAGCTCAATAGACGTTTGAAGACAGGGATTATTTTTTTGATGGAGACGATACAGAAGAGAGATCGTTTAACTTCTTTGTTGGCCCCTTTGAATTTTTTAACAACTTTTTGTTGATCTTATTGGGTTTAGAGGTGGAATGACCCTCCTATGGAATGATAATTCCAAGATTAAGATTATGAACCATTCGACCGATTCATTGCCGCTTGGGTGGAGGAGTATAGCTTGGGTGAATGTTGGCTTCAAACTTTTGTTCATAGGGAGCCCGCGAAGCCTAAGAGAAGAGCATTTTGGGAGTCTCTAATTCATATTTATTGTGGGGATGATACCCCTTTTGTCATTGTGGGAGATTTCAATTGCACATCGTCTCAAAATAATAAGCTCAGTAGATTGGGCTGGGATCGTTTTTGTTTTGATTTGCTCCACAAGTTCTATGATGAATGTCATGTAGTCGAGTTAGATGAAAAAGGTTGTAGATTCTCGTGGTCTAACAAGAGAAATGGCCAAATCAAGGTGAAGGAGCGCATCGACAAGGTTGCCGTGAATGTTGGATGGATGCTCCTTTTTTAGAGTGTTGATGTCTCCCTTTTACCTGCTATTGGCTCCAATCATTCCCCCCTTGTGATTAGACTTGTGGGTAACCAAGTTAAGGCCCATTTTGTGTTCAGTTTTGAATCTAAATGGTTGTTTCATGATGATTGTAGAGAGCTGTGAAGAGAGTTTGTGGCCCCGGTGTGGATGAGGGTAATTCATTATTTATTGTTTCTAGATTGAGATCTTGCAAAGCTGAACTAGTGGACTGGAGCAAGTGCCAAAATTAAGCCTCAAAAGTAGGAAATTGATTACTTTACCAGAAGACTTCAAGAGCTTTAGACTAGAACCCAGTCTTCTACTAAGCTCCAAAAAGAAGTTGAGCTAAAGAATCGATTTGAAAGAATTTGGGAAGAAGAAGAGCATTTTTGGCATCAACGATCAAGAATAGACTGGCTTAAGTTTGGGGACAGCAATCCGAGCTTATTCCACGCTGCTATAGTGGTTTGTAAGGCCCGTAATAGGATTGCTAGGCTTTGTGTTCCATCGGGGTCTTAGATTGATGATGACAAAGGGGTGCAGAACTTAATCTATTACCACTTTGTTCGTGTATATACGACCAGAAGCATCAGTGGCATGTTCAAAGCATTGCAGGTTATTCCTTAAATGGTATCTATTACTAAGAATGCCTGTCTTGATGCACTTGTGGAAAAATGCAGAGAAGTGGTAGTTAACGAATTAGGAAACCTTAAAGCCCCGTTTCTTAGGTACTTTTATAAAGAGTTTTAAGACTTGATAGGGGGAGGTTTGTTTAGCGGTTAAAACCTTTTTGAATGGGGTTCTCTTCCCACCAATGTTAATGTCACTAATCTTACCCGCATCCCAAAAGTTCCTAATCCTGAGTATGTGTTTCAATTCAGGTCCATAAGCTTAAGTAATTTTCTCTATAAAGTTATCTAAAAAATTCTGCCAACTGTTTAAAACTTGTCCTTCCCACTATTGTTTCTCTTTACCAAGCCACCTTTGTTAAAGGAAAGTACATTCAAGATAACATCATTATTGCCTACGAAGCTTTCCATTATCCTAATAGAGGGAAGGAAGACAAAGTGGTGGCATTGGCTTTAGAATTAGATTTAACTAAAGCTTATGACTAGGTCAATTGGGATTGTCTTGAGAGTCTTTTGTTGCATTTGGGATTTTTGATCGTTTTATCTTGTGGATTGTGGTTTGTGTTAGGACGGGCTCGATGTGTCCTATGGTCAATGGTGTTAAATGAGCTCCGAAGGCAGGGGGACCTATTATCTCTCTACTTGTTCATTTTGTTATGGATGTTCTTTCAAGGCTTATAGAGAAGGAAGTAGGGGATGGTGTGTGGAATCCCCTGCGTATTTCTCCTCATTCTCCGGTCTTATCTGATCTGTTATTTGCATACACTTGTTTATTATTTTGTGTGGCCAACCTGAACGTTATTTGTGAGGTGAAGAAGATGATTGATTTGTTTTGCGACACTTCGAGATAATGTGTTAATTTCAATAAATCGAGTGTTTTCTTTTCTCCTAATATGCCAAGTGAGGTCTCATCTAGGTGTATGATCGAGTTAGGGGTGTCGTTGTTTATTAATGAAGAAAATTATTTGGAAATTCAAATGTTATGGGCCCGGGATAAGAATGGGGCTTTGAGTACCTCATCGAGCATATTAGAAGGAAAATTAGTCCTCGAAGGCCACTTTTCTATCTCATGTTGGCAGGGATGTTTTAGGTAAATCAATTTTAGCGGCGGTGCCTTAATACATATTTCATTGTTTCGAATTTCCTAAATCCCTATGTTGTAAGATTAATAGTCTCATTGCAAAGTTCTATTCAAAACGGAATGTGAACCGAAAGCATAATATTCATTTGGTTAGATAGAGCCAACTTTCGACGCCTAAACGTGTTTGTGGGTTGGGGTTTCGCGGTATGGAAAGCATGAATATTTTTATGTTAGCTAAACAGGAATGGTGCTTACTCGTCAATCGCAATGCCTTTTGGGTCTGTGTGGTTAGAAGGATTTATTTTCCCGATGGTGATTTTTTGGGGGCTAAGGTCGGTTATCGCCCGTCTTGGTGGTGAAGGAGTATCCTATGTGGCAGGGATTTTTTTGAATAAAGGGTTAAGATGGAACATGAATAATGGTAGACTTACTAAAACGTGCAAGGATGAATGGATCCCTAATTGCCCTCCAGTTCCTATTAACCCGCCTCCTTGTCGTGTGGGTGTAGAGAGGGTTTCGGACTTTATAATATAAACAAACTTCAAATGTTTTTTTCCTATGGACATGTTTCGAGCCATTAGGACTATTCCTATTTCTAACCCTTGTATTGATGATAAGTTGATTTGAAAATGGAGCGTTAAAAGGTCTCTTTACAGTCAAACAGGGTTATGTGGTTTGGGTCGCATCTAGAGAGGTTCATGACAGAAGATTCTAGGCCTCGACCTCCTCTTTTCCTGAGAAAAAAGCTTTAAGCCATCTATGGTCTGTTCTTGTACTACCTAAAGTGAGGTTTTTCCCTTTAGAGAGCTTGTTGATGCTATTACTTCGAATCTCAATCTTGGGAATAAGGGGTTGCTACTTCCCATTTATGGTGTCGGGTTGAAATCGAGTCATTAGACCATATTCTCTTTCTTTGCTCTTTTGCTTGGCGTGTCTAGTTGGCTTCCAATGTTGGTTATAAACCTTCTTGCATTGGTTTCCTTAGTTTTCCTAAATGGTGGGAGAGTATATCATTAATGTTATCTGACAACCACCTTTCCTTAGCTAAGATGCATTTGTGTGTTAGACGAATTGGAAATCTCCGTGCAGGTTTCTCTTTAGTGGGTTGCATGATAATCTGGGTTGGGCGGCTACGAGCTATATTCAAAGCTGTGAAAGCAACTACGAAGGCAGGTCTGGATGGGCATATCCGTGTGAGGCCCAGGCCTAGTTCTCGTTGGCTCTATCCCCTTTTGGGTGTGCATAAAGATTAACGTTGATGCTTGTTGGGTTCATCCATCCTCTGTTGTTGCAGTGATTGTTGTTGTTCATGATCATATGGGTGCTCTTATCGATGGCTGGTAAGGGTCTATCTATGCTCGCTCTCCTCTTGTAGCGGAATTTCATCGGAGCGGCTGTCCATTTTGTTATCAAATAGAGCTTCACTCGCGTTATATTCAATTCTGACTGTCATATGGTTAGGCTTGACGTGATACTGCACCCCCTCCTTGGGAGTTAGATGCTTTATTTTCTAACATTCAAGTTTTGATTATATAGTTTTCTTCTTATTCCTTTTTTTTTTTTTTTTTTGGATCTCTAGGGAGGGTAATAAAGTAGCTCATTAAATAGCCAATGTTCATGGGGAGGGTTTTTGTTCTCATGACTGGGTCTCAAGACCTCCCAAGTCTATTCTACCTGCTATCCATTTTCATCGTTATGAATAGCATGCCTTCGGGCTTTTTGTCCAAACAACGCACTACAACACATCTAATTTTTGAATTCTAATTTTCTAATTTATTATTAACAATCTTTGCATGCTTATGCTGCAAGCATGCAATTCAGTTCACATCTTCATATTGTTAGACTATTCCCATATATACTAATTTGTATCACATTTTATATGAACTCAAGGTTAAAGAATAAATACTTTGTTATGTCATAATGTGTAGAATTTTGCTGAATGGGAGTTGTGCTAAATCTTTCTCTCTGTCTCCCTACAATATGACAACCATCTATGGAAACGATCTATGCTCAATTAAAGAGGAGAGAGGGTCCAGCCTTTCTTTTTGTAATAATCTGATGGGTCTACTCATAAATGACTTTGTCAAATTTATAGGCCTACATTAAACAATAACCACATAATAAAATAATGAGGTAAACCTAATTTAATATGACCACCCAATTTGTCTGTGAACCAAATATTCAACATATCAATTATGTTGTCAAAACCCAAATATAATTAAGCATAAATCCATATTAAGAGAAATATTCGAACAATCTCCCATTTGTAATGTTAATTACTTGCTTCATTTTTAAAAAAAATTTTAATACAGAAATATGCAATAGACTAATAGTACTGAAAGTGGCTACAATTTTTTGATCAACAAAGTGGCTACAATTTTGAAAAATTCAAATTCACAATACAACATCTAGAAAACAATCCTATCCAATAAGATTATCAAGTACTGAATCATAGTTGTCATAGTGTTATTTATAAAACACTAGGCCTCTCATGATGACAGATGTAGGTGACCTAATTGATATTGATCATTAGGCGATAATGTCACAAGAAAGTTGCACAAATAAGTGATTTGAGTATGCACTTTCATTATTGGTCCTCAAAATGATTCCTCATGAAATAGTGTTCAAAATGCTAGAGAAAACTATAATGAAATTCCTCACAAAATTGGCAGTCAACAAGCCAAGAGGGAAAAAAAAATTGATTCAAACACATCAGGTTTTCATATCTTGTGTTAAAAGATGTCAATAATGGGATATATCAATCACTAGATATAAAGGTTAACAAATGCACATTGATAATAACCAACTATGTCATCAGGCAATAAACTATTATGTCACTACATAAAAACACCCGAAAAATATGGAGTCACACTTGAGCAAGAAAATGATACCAAAATACACTTCATCAAAAGACTCCAAGATGCCCATTTTTTGATAATTTGCGACGAAGTCGTGATACAACAGACACCTCGTACAAACGAGACCTGATTCAACCTATACAAAATGGGGAACAAAACAAAGAAAAGAAAAACATACAATAGACCAGAGAAACAAGATTATAGGAAAAAACACAGGTAAAAAAACCAAAAGGCGGCATATGACTACGGTCACCACTGGACAATATGGACCAAAACTAAGGAAAAGATCCAGCGTACCAAAATTGGGACTGAGGTTAACATCGAAACATATTGACCAATACCCTAATTCGTTATTGCAATGCACTCAATCACAGTTAGTTCATTACCATCAAAGCTTAGGCCAAGGTTTTTCCCGGTGTCCCATGCACTTCTTGCATCAATAAAGCTTATCAAGATTCCCATATTATCAACATGTATTGAAAAGACTATGGGTCTAAGACCCTTGGTCAATGGATCAGGTAGCATCACATTAGTATCAATCTAGTATATTCGAATGTCTCACTCTTCACATAATCTCTTACCACCAAAAATTTGATGTCGGTATATTTGCAAGCTCCAATACTCTTATTATTTTTTAGAGCAAAATTGCAGCTCTATTATCACAATAAATGATGATAGATCGAGTTAAAGAATTCGCTATTCTCAAACTTGGAATCATGTTTTTAAGCTACATAGCTTATGTCAATGCTTCATAACAAGTAATAAAATCTTCCTAAATGGTAGAAGAGGCAAAACATTTTGCTTAAAACTCTTTCAGGACACAGCTTCTCTAGCTACATAAAATCATACGCAGAAGTAGATTTGTGCTCATATGAATATCTAGCATAATTAGAGTCAGAATACCCAATTAACTCTGGATGGTCTACCTTTCAATAAACAGGCATGTAACCCTTTGTCTTTTGCAAGTATCACTTTTATAGTTGTAACCCAATGATCTCTTCTATGATTTGTCTGATATGGACCATGAATTACCACTATAGAGGCAGTGTCAGGACTAGTGCACACTGGTGCATGCATCATGCTACCAATAACACTAGCAGAAGGTACACTTCCCATAGGATTCCTCTTCACATCACTATGAGGATTTTACTTCAAATTAAGCTGATCAACTTTTACTATAGGAGCATTATAAGGTTTGTAATCATGCATACTAAATCTTTTAAGCATTCGATCAACATAAGCCTTCTGTGACAAGCCTAAAATCCAAAGGGACCTACCTCAGTGTACCTGGATGCCAAGAGCGAAGAACTCTTTGCCAAGATCATTCATTTCAAAATTCTTAGACAAATACTACTTGGTTTCATGATTTGCAGCTACAAATATGTCATCACCGTACAAAATTAGGAAAATAAATTTGGCCCCACTAATATTGAGATATACACAATGATCAACTTTATTTTCATCAAAACCAAAACGAAGTCACCTCCTCATTAAATTTCAAGTACCACTTTCTCAAAGCATGTTTCAAGCCATAAATGGATTTCCTAAGCTTTTTTCTAAGCTTGCAAACCATATTTTCTTTCCCAACCTCAATGTAACCTTCAGGTTATTTCATGTAGGCTTCTTCAAACATATCACATTCAAGAAAGCTACTTTCACATCCATCTGATGAAACTTTTGAACAAAATGTGCTACAATAGCCATTAAGATACTAAAAGAGTCCTCAATGAAAATATGTGAGGACGTTTTTTTTATAAAATATACCTTCTCTTTGAGTAAAGCCTTTTGCAACTCATTTGCTTTGAAACATTCCATCATCCCTTCAAAACCGCTTTTAATCTTAAAGACATATTTACAATTAATAGGCTTATGATCTTGGGGAGGTTCAACAAGTTCCCAAACTTCATTATCATTCATAGATTAAAACTCATTTGTCATAACATTGATCCACATGTCATATTGACTTCCATTAATAGCTTCTCGATATGTAACAGGATCAACCACATGCTTTTCCTCATCAGGTATTGTTGATCTCCTTTTTCTAATAGACCTTCTTAAATGCATTTCCTCATTAGGTTCTTGAGGTTGTGGATTTAAAAATTGGTTCTTAATCAACTACAACTTATTCTTCTATTGCATTCGGTTTTTCAAAACTCATGTAGGAATGGAAGTAATGGTTTGATTACACATGAGTAATGGAAGAGCAATAACTCCGCTACTATCATTCTTAAAATATGGTAGAGGATTTGACAAATTTCCAGCATTAAAATCCAAATATTTCGCTGTCATGCGATTCCACAATTCTAGTACCACGTGTAAAACAATAAACCTATATCCTTTAGAGTGTTTTGGATAACCAATGAAATAGCAACAAGTGGTTCCTGGGCCTGTATTTATTCCCTCACTTGGATTATAAATCCTTACCTCAACAAGGCTTCCCCAAACACAAAAATAGTTCAAACTAGGCTTTCTCCCTAATCAAAGCACAAAAGGAGTTTTTGGAATAGATTTACTAGGAACACAATTGAGGATATAGTAAGCAGTTTCAATGGCTTCATCCAAAAGGTACACAAGAAAGTTAGCAACACTCATTATGCTTAATCATATCTTTAAGCGTGAAGTTTTGCCTTTTGGCATTGCCATTTCTTTCAGGGGTACCTGGATGGTATATTGGGCAACAATCCCATAATCCTACAAGTACTTGGCCAGCAGCCCCAACGGTATCATGTCTGCCATAGTACTCGAATCCATACTCAGATCTTATACTTTAACTAATATTCCCCAATTATTTTTCTATCTCAGTTTTGAAAATGTTAAATTTTTCAAAAGCTTCAGATTTTTCTTTAATCAAATGGAGATATACATATCTAGAGACATCTTCAATAAGTGTAACAAAATGCTTGGTACAACACTATGTAACATAATGAGGTCCGCTATATCTGTATGTATCACTTCTAAAAGTATAGAGTTGCATGTAGTCTTTGTGTTTTTAATTTTAGTCAATTTACCACTAATGCACCCAATACAAGTTCTATGGTCATTAAATTTGTACTAACATGTCATGCTTTATAAGTCTTTGGACTCTTTGTTTAAAAATATAACGCAATCTTTTATGCCATTCTAGAGAAAAGTTCTTTTAAGCTTCTTTCATAGGCATATTTTTCAAAAATAAAAGTGTCACAACAATTATATGAGGGTAAAGACAATTTTATAAGCCATTTGACCAAATATATTCACCAACAATTTAGAACTCAAAGATAATTGTATTTTGTCATTGCAAAAATTAAAGGGTTTTTACTTAAAACCATCTTCATTTTAAGTGCAGTTTAAAAAAAATCATCTATAATTTTCTAATTTTTTCAATCTAAAGGGCTATATCTATGGGTTTGCCTTGGTATCATGTGCATACCATCTTATTGAATGATCCCGGTCGATTGATTATCTTGCCTAAAATTTCAAAAACTTTTTAATGTCACATTTTAATATGACACCATTAACATTCATTAGTTCTTAGTAAAGTGGCATTATGAAAAAATAAAAAGAAAATAATTTTAAAAGTTGGAACTTATTAATTTTAAATATTGTAAGTATTTAGAAAAATAATTTATAAATTTTAAAAAATATTTTTTTGAAAATGCCATTTCAGCAAAAACTAATGGATATTAACTGTGTTACATTAAAGTGTGACATTAAAAAATTAGAAAATTTAGGTGCTTTTTGAAACAACAACAACAACAACCTAGTGCCTCAAAGGGCTTCTGCATACGCGGGGCCTAGGAGGGTAGATGTACGCAGCCTTCCCCGTTTCGGGGGCTGCCCAAAAGGGAGGCTGTTTCCGAGGACCCCCAACCTCAAGAACTTGTTAGTAGCAATGAAGCCTGGTAGCCTAACAACAAGAGAGCAAATAGAGCAAATAAGCATATAAGCCTAAAGCATAAAATCAAAAGCATAAAGCATAAAGCAGGGCAAAGCTAGGCAGAGAAAGGCAGAGAAATAGCAGATTGCAAATAAGCCAGTAAACAGATAGTCAAAGAGGAGCTCAGATCGCATATAAGTGCGCTGAATCCGGGCTACCCCAAAGGCCCAGAAACACTAGAGGTAGCAGAAAAAGCTGGATACCCTACTCTATGTCGCTACATCTACTACTCCTATACTAGCCCTCCAATGGGCTTTATCTAAGGCCATCTCTTCCCGAAGGTTTAGGTGGGTGAGGTGTTTGTCTCTAGCCATCTCTTCCTTGGCCTGTCTCTCCCCCTCTTGCCTAACGTAGAATGTGGCTGCTCGCATCTTCTGACTGGAGCAATGCTCGGTCTTCTCCTAACATGTCCAAACCACCTCAAATGTTGCTCTCTTAATTTATCCTTAATGGAGGCCACGCCCAACTTACCTCTTATGACATCGTTCCTAATCCTATCTTTTCTTGTGTATCCGCACATCCACCGCAGCATCCTCATCTCCACCGAAGCTAAGGGAAACCATTGGGCCTACTGTTGGGTCTAGTGGGGCTCCTAATGTTGGGCCTCAGGTTGGGCCACTTAATGGTGAGAGTGGGGTTCATAATGGGTCACATATTGGGCCCCAGGTTGCTTGTGTGGGTAATATCATGGATGGGCCGCAGATTGATGTTGGGCTGCGGGACATTGTTGTGAGTCGGGATGGGCTTGGTGATGTAGCTGGGCTTCCCTCTTCCACATGGCCTGCACTCCCCTCCTCTATCGGGTCATGGTGTAGGCCCCAAGGCAGCCCAATTTCATTCCCCCATGCGCATGGGGGAAGTGTTTCTCAAACTAGGCCTAATGGCCCAGTTACTTCCAAGTCCTCCCATTCTGATGGGGGGACGCAGGCTGGCGCAGTACCAGGTTTGGGCCAGCACCGTGGTGGTGCTGACCCTCTTCGAGTACCAAGCCCAACAGGGGCTCGGGCCCCCCTTCCCAGCAAGAGTCCGCCTGGGTTGGTGATCGTCTGGGCCTCTCGAATTTTCGATTGGATGCTGATTCGTCTATCCATGAGGAGGACTTGAGTTGTGCTATGGTTCCAGTTGAAATTATTGATGCTCAAGATAACTTAGTTGGGCTTGTGGAGTCTGATTTGTGTGGCAAGAACATGGAAGCAAGTATTCCAAGTAACGTGCACTGTGAGTTCCAGTGACTGGGACACCTCGATGGACACTGCTATTTCTGTTGGGCTTGAAGAGAGTTTAGTGGCTCAGCCTCGGATTGAATGTCGGATGACTAGGGCAGCTTCGAAGAAGCAGACTCAAGTCAACAACACGAAATCGAAGGGCAAGAAGAAGTCATGATTTTTCCTTCGTCTCATTTGCTTAGGATTTACTTTGATGGTTTGATTTACTCATTGTTTTCCTTTGTTAGAGGTTTGTACTTAGGAGTTTCATTTGATGTACCTTTTTATTTCCTATTTGTCTGCTTTATGCGTGTTTTGCTTTATTTTTGATTTGTTTTGTTGGCTTCGGCCGTGTCTCGGGGTATGCCCCTCGTACTCATGTATGATTCTTTTTTGATATATACAATTGACTTATCAAAAAAAAAAGAGAGATAACGGTGGAAAATAAAGCCCCAGTAGTGGTGCCCCTAGTTGAGTCTGACGACCTAGGAGATAAAGATTGGGGCATTCCCTTGGGGTTTTAGGGTTTTTTTGTTCTCTATTCTAGTATCAACATTCTCGTGTCATTAGGAAGTTAGGGATTCAGGGAGCTCAAGTCCAGGTTACCAAGAAAAAGAAAAAGAAAGTGGTTGGTGCAGGTTAAGGTTTCAAGTGAAAAATTCCTTAAGCTACAACTGCTTTAGAAGTGGGTGATCTACCTTTCGATTCAAAGTTTGATCCACGCTCTTTTGCCAAACAAACTTGGAAGCTTGGGCATGAGCTCGGTCTTCAAGTTGATAAGGAAGATGAAGTCATCATTAAGACACTTCAGGACATGGTTAGAGGAGGCAAGATGTCAAGGAAATCAACGAGTATTGGCAACAAAAGATGAAGGCGTAGTGCTTTCTTAACATGTCATCAAATGCGTGCTCTCTTTCAGGAATTTGACCGTTCGTATTTTTGGGGCTTCAATATTTATTCCTTTGTTGGTTCTATTGGTCCTTTTTTCTGCCTTTTAGGCATTGGCTTTGCCGTGTAGAGTGTTGTTATTGTTTAACCCCCAAACTTGAGTGAGTTAGGATGATGCTGTTTTGAAATAAAACGTTGCGTTCTTATCACGTGAGGCTATAGGCCTTTAATGTTAAGACGACGGCATCTCGAGCCCAATTGCCCGGACAATTAAGACTCTTTAAAGGGTATCAGCCACTCGAGGTGGTTAATGGAGTAGAAGAGGCTTAAGCTCGAGGGACTTCCTAGAAGGCTATAAGACAGGTTCTTTTGAAGCTTGAGACAGTTACTGAAAGCGCAATTCCAGATACATGAGCCTCAAGCCTATCCAATAGAACATGAGGCATCGAGAAGGAACTCCAACGAGTTATACGAACGTGGAGCTTCTAGAAAGACACTCAACCATATACATTTAGGGCACGTTCACTACCCATTCAGTGCGGCAAAGGAGCATTGAGGAAGACATGGGAAGAAAATATTGGGGAAGTAGGATGCAGCAGTTAGTTCCATCTTTTATAAATAAGAGATTCTATTGTAGTTGTAAAGTGTACAAACCGCCATACAAACTTCTTCAAGCTTATTTACAGCACATTTGTGTTTGTTACCTAGGTGTAGTGTAATTTAGCCTAGCCTAGCTTAACGTAGCGGAACGTAGGACTTCACTGTACTGGCTTTCTTCAAAGCACTACATTTTTTCAGGTTTCAGATGTGAACTTTCTATTTTAATCTGTTCCCACAATCTGCGAGTTGAGAATCAAAGCGTTGGTTTAAGGCTTTGACTGCCAAGGTTTAACTTTAATTGCATTGGACTTAACACTGGTGTCAATGCTTAATAAGTTAAGTAAACTTAGGTTTGCACTATTGTTTAAGAGCTTTGACGGCCAAGGCTCGACCTTGATATCCAGTAACCTAGATACGATATTCTCCATCTAAGTCTTGTCAAATTCTAACTCATTTGAGTTATTACAAGTCAAGGGTGCTAGGCCTAAAAATCTAGTTCACTAGGGCTTATAAGTGGACTGCTTATCTCTTGTGTTTGACTCCACCCCAATTTCTAACTTTTAAGTGTACAAGGAAAGGTGTTTGTGACTTTGCTTCGTCATTGTAACTGTCGCTTGAGTTAGGTCCATATCCCTTTAATTTTTTGTCATACTTATATAAACAATCCGCAAAAACATAAAAAGTCTCCTTATAAGTAGAATCCACAATTAGTTGCAAACCGAAGCCGGATTCACCAGAGCACCATCCCTTTTCCTCGAGAAGGTGATTGGTTGAGGTCAAACATGTGCATCGCAAAATTCAAGCTTGCTCCCACGTCATTGCAAGTCCTTTTTACATGTTTGTTTGATTTGTATTTATAATGACCACATCCGCACACTAAGCAAACAAAAAGAGCAAACACGCCTTTTGGTAACCAAATTGGGAGACTTAACATTAACATAAGATGTAGTTGTCTTTAACCCATCGTGAATTATCAAAATATAGTCTCAGACCATTCACCAATAATAAGAACAAGGAGATCTAGTGCTCTTGAACCAGAGAAACCTGAAGGGTTAGCTTTAATTGGGTCTCCATTTGTGCACCCCTTAGAGTAAAGTCCTGTGTCACAAGGGGATGAACAAGTCAAAATAGTGGTAACGAAAGCAGAGGTGATGAAGATATCCTAGAAGACGAGCATATTCGGCTCGATGCCTATTCTCATAAGAGTTTATGGCCATGCTCAAACGTCAGATGGAACTCATTGATCAAAGGATTGAACAAGCTATGAAAGAGGTCTATGAAAGACAACGCGCTGAAATAGAGCGCACACTAGCTGCTCAGCGTGAAACCTCTGCCGCAATGAGAGCTATCATCAATGCTGTTAGGACCTCAATGAATGAAAAGCTTCATAAAGAGACCAACAGAGTCTTGGCTGAAATGAACTCAGCCCTATCTTCTACCGCTACCCTTATAGCTAAGGTTGTGGCAAGACGGATAATAGTTGAAGTCGAACCAATCTGAGTCAGGCTGGCTGAGACTCATAAAGGCTTAGTTAAATCCATTAGAGAAGATATTAGGCAACTAAGGCTCGGTCCTTTTCTCTCAATTCCCGCTGGATACTCTCGTGAGGTTCCTTCGAGCTCACAAAGGCAAGTGGCTTAGGTTGAAGACACAGTCCCTGAGAGAATGGAAAATCCAACTATGGATAACCTAAGTGCTACTCACTTGGACTCTAGCCAGAGGAGTGACTGCTTAACTTTTGGGTTGTTGGCCCTTTGAACCAAGGATATACTTTGGCTTTGAGGGACCTTAACACCAATGTTCAGGTCATGCCCATCCCTAAGACAAGGAAGCATAGCGATGAATACCCTCCTCAAGCTAGAGAGGCTTCCTTGAGGCTTAGTCAGAGCCTCTGTATATGTGTGCAGGGACAATTTCCCAAAGTGGGGACCAATGTCCTCCTCCTAGTCCTCTTTCCATATATGAGACTGGGGGCAAGCTAACTTTCTACGTCCTCACGATGAAACTGTGGGGATTGATCAGACAAGAATGGCCCAATAGCCTGAAGGCATGCCACATACCCAAGGGTTTGCTGGTACATACTTCATGGCCAATCAACCAAATAGCCAAAATGATCACGGGAGTTACTACCTTGCGTATGTGGGACAACAACCATTCCCTCATCTTATTATTATGGGAGCTCAAGGGTATCCTGTTGATCCCCCTTGAGACCCTCAACCAATTGGGAGGCAGTAGTAAGCGCATAACCATGTTCCAAAGCTACCCCTTCAAGACTAATTGGCCGCCCTTAAAGAACAAATGTATAGCCAGGCATTAGAAAGGTCAATAGACCCCTGTATGGTAAACCATACCCTGACTACATTAACATGGATTATCCTTTCCCTCAAGGATACAAAATCCTCGAGTTCACCCTTTTCTTAGGAGAATAAAGGATGTAGAGAGGTAGCTAACAACCCATACTTAAAACTGAGGTTGTTCCCTAGTTCTTTAACAAGGACTGCCTTTCAATGGTACATTAGTTTACCATCCAATTATATTTAGAATTGGTATGATGGGCTATAAAATTTCTAGCCCAATTCCCAAGAATGCAACTACAAACCTTTATGTCAGATTTGGCTCGAATGAGACAAAAGCCATGTAAATCTGTAGAGGATTATATTAACTGGTTCAAAAGTGCCAGGTTAAAATGCACAATGGCTTTACCTGAGGTTGAATATGCCAAGCTAGCTTTAAATGGCTTGGATATTGAGTTTAAGAAGAAGTTTGAAGGCTCAAACTTCACAACTCTCCTTTAGTTGGACGAATGTGCGGCTGGGTATGAGGAGGTCTTGAACGAGAAGCCTCAAGAAAATAGCGTGTATGGAACCTACATACATGATCTAATTGATGAGGAGAAAGATCCTCCATTAATTGAAATCACTGAATATGTCAAGGGAACTCCTATGGTTTGTAATCATTTAATAAAAATCACTGAATATGTCAAGGGACCTCCTATGGTTTGTAATCATTTAATAAAGAAGGATATTAAAGCTAGGAAGTCAAACCAGTCTTAAGACTTGAGAAAGTACTCATTTGACCTCTCAAGAGTTGACATCATATTTGATTGGCTTGAGGGAAATGGTAAGTTTAAGATTAGGGGGAAACACAGAAACCTGACCCCAATACGCTAAAGAGGAAGGTATACTGTAAAATGACATGAATTGCTTACTCACTCAATAATGAATTATGTAATCCTTAGAAACATGGTTAAAGATGCCATTAAGGCAAGGTTATTAATCTTCCTTAGAGAATGATAGATGGGAGTTGATAAAGATCCTTTCCCTGGTCCTCATTAAGATAACGTTGTTGACACCTTAGCCTGAAATAATCGAAGCACTGTTTAAGCTAACCATTTGCCCTCTTCCAGTAAAACACTAGTCTTGAACAATGCTTAGAAGGCAAGGCTTGCAAATGGCCTATTCTATAGGTTGGTTTTGGAGGGAATATTAAAATTCCCATCATCTAAGCGAGCATTGGATGATGAGATATGCCATTGGCACATCACTAAGCTTCATCCCATCAACAAATGTTCAGTCTTCAGAAACCTACTGATTAAACTCTACAACAAGTCAGCCATTTCATTATCAGTGGCTGAAGAATTGGCTATGGAAATTAGCAGTGTTCCTAGGAACCTCAAACTTAGCAAATAGAGAGAGGGTATCTCGAGACCTGGAAAGGGTATCCTACAAAGTATGCCACAACTGTTGTGGGAAAATACAAGGGGTGAAGAGGAAATTTAAGCTCCTTCCTTGGTACATTTCCCCTATAGATCCACTCTTGGAGGTAAAAATGCCTTTTGAGAAGTCCTATATGTACGAGCCAACTGAAGATCCCACTTCTAATGCTTAACTAATCATGAGGATTGGACATTGAAAAAGGAACCCAAAATAGCACCTGATTGAAGTGGACAACAGTTAGGGACCACTACAACCAGGACAACAACCTTCAGGGGTTCGCTTTGGTAATGTATGGAGGAGAAACCAGCTTGAGTAAGAAGATACTGGTCCTTCCAACCTTATGTGAACCAAAAGAGGAGGCTGCTTTGACAAAAGGCAACAAAACGCAGAGCTTGACTTGATTCTTCTTTGGCCAAGGATTCTGATGAAGAAGACAGAGGTCACAAGAACAACTGTACTGAGTCCATGGATCTTGAAGATCTAAAAGAAGAATCAAGACCTTTAGCTACCAATGATGGTGAGCCATGTAGGAAGCTTGAGAAATGGGCTAGTTTCTCGTCTTCCAAAGGAAAAGAATCTTGGTGGGACCAGCTTGCCAAGAGTACGTGGGCTTGAAGAACATTTGATAATGAGGAGGATTACAGTCTCCTCAGCATCAACATAGTGGAGCCTCTAGACCGTGTCAATACAACATGGTATGACATAGAGAACAACTTCCATGAGGAAGATTTCCCTACATAAGTGGAGGAGTCTCAAACCCCTAAGGTTGAACTAAGAGATCAACCTCACGACTAGGACACGCAAATAGAAGGCAGTCCTAGAAAAGACACAAGCTAGGGAATCCAGATACAGTTTGGGTCACACCCTGAACAAGCTGATGCTAGAACTGCCTTGCTCCTTCCCTTCTAGTTCATGGCAACCAAGACATAGGGGAGTCTCAAAGGGGATGTAGTAGCAACATATGAAGATCCCTAGGTGGAGTTTCTGGCTAAAATTACAATGCCTAAAGGTAATTTTGATCCTTTATCTTTTAAAGTTACAACCCTAACATCCATGTCAATCAATGACCTTGCTGACATGATGAAGATGAAGTTTGATGGCCCCATAACTGCCAACAAACACATTAAGCCTCTATACATCAAAGCCAAATTTGATGGCATCTTAGTGAATAGGGTCTTAGAGGATAATGGCGCGACCATCAATGTTTTACCTTCTTATATGTTGGGGCTTATTGATAAATCTCGAGATGACGTGATAACTTTAAATGTGGCAATCTGTGGCTTTTTTGGGGCCACCACCAAGTCTGAAGGGGTTATCCCGATTGAATTAACTATTAGGAAGTTGAGTAAGTTGACAGTCTTCTGTGCAGTGGTTACCACCCCAAGTTATAATTCCTTACTAGGGAGAGATTGGCTTCATGCCAACTATTGTATCCCTTCTTCACTTCACTAGTTGTTAATCTTATGAAACCATGACAAATATGAGGTTGTTATAGAAGATGACAAGCCATTCATGATTGCTCCAACTTCGTTGAGGCAAAGTTTTATAAAGACAACGTGGGACCATTAGCTATGAAAAGGACCACTCCTCAAATAGCCGAACATGAAGAACTAATAGCCATCCTCAAGTGTCCGCTCACTGAAGCCGAGGTAGATCAAGTAGATGTGGAGTTAGATAGCGCTGACTTTTGGGAGCACATGAGAGCCCTTCTTAATGAAGGGGACCTTCAAGGCATGGAAGAAGCCTTATGAAGGGAAGCCAAGACTTTCCGTTAAAGGTCCAAAGGGCCATTTCCTCGCCATTGCAAAGCTTTGGCGTGCTGAGTATTAGTTATGGGCAGAGCAGCCATTTAATTATGGGAATGGGCTTCAAAGCCCAACTAGTACAAGAAAAGGAGTTAGAGTTGTCTGACCTAAGAGCAGTGCTAGCTAAAATGGAGGCCTTGAGGGCTGAAGTTCAAGACCCTCTCCTCGATGTTAACTGAGGCTCAGTAGAAGACCCAATGCCTATTTATGTGAGTGCTCTACTTTCTGAATAGAAGAGGAGGTAGTACATGACCTTGCTCCTTGAGTTTAAGGATTGCTTTGCTTGGGAATATTACAAGATGCCTGGCTTAGATAGAAAAGTGGTTGAGCATAGGCTTTCTATCAAGTCAAGCTCGAGGCCCATACTTTAGGCCAAGAGAAGAATGTTCCTAGAAGTGATAGATTTGGTCAAAGAGAAAATTGAGAGATTCTTAAAGGCCAAATTCATCACAAGCTCCAGGTACATTAAGTGGTTGGCAAATATTATTCTTGTTATTAAAAAGAACAACAAAATTAGAGTTTGTATTGATTTCGGAGATCTAAATGCAACCACCCTAAAGGATGAATATTCTATGCCTATAGCCAATGTTTTCATGATTTAGCCTCAAGGCATAAGGTATTGTCTTTTACGAATGGCTATTGCAAGTATTACCAAGTCGTGATTGCTTCGGAGGATACCCATAAAACTGCATTTAGGTGTCCTGGGTCAATAAGAATTTTGATGAATGAATTGATATCTTTTGATATCTGTCTCTACTTTCTCATCTTCTTTCCCTTTTTCCTCATCTAAACTCTATATTCTCTTCTCATCTCATACTCTCATTATCCCAACCAAGGTTAAGGCTCAAGAGCAATCGTTGAAACCTTAACAATTGGTATCAGAGCCTTGATTTGGCTTTCGAATCAAGCTCATATCCAAAAAAATACAAAATCTGATTAATGGTATTGCAATTAACCAATAAAAAAATAATTATGGTACTGATTTAGTTCAGTTTTTGCATTGAGGAATTCAATTCTGCATTTTGAATTGAATTTTGGCGGTTACTGCATTTGTGAACTGCAAGGCCTGGGAATTGCTTGGGAGCAGCAAATGGGTTATTCAGATTGATTTTGGTTGGTGCTATTATGGTTTTTGGAAGGTGTAATAACTTGTTTGCATCAATGAGCCTCTATTTGAATAAGAATCGAGTTGGAATTGGTAATACCCGCAGCTATGAGTGGTCTGAGGTATACATTGCTGAATATGTGGGTTCTGCAGCACAACTTGTGCAATTGGAAAGCAATCAAGAATTGGCTGAGTATGGTCTGAGGTGGTATAGTATGTGGGTGTGTAAGCAATACAAATTTTGGATAAGATCCAAAATGAAGGAGTTGCAGCTGCGTCCTTAGGGAATCTCAATGTGTTGGGTTGCCATGATCAAGAATTGGGTCTGTTGGAGCTGCGTTTGGGAATGCCTACAACCAGAATTTGACGTTTGGTTCTCTTGGTTTAAGTTTGGAAGGCCTCCCGAGAAGTTAAAGAACTTCATATGCATTCTTATGGGATTAATG
Source organism: Simmondsia chinensis (assembly GCA_018398585.1). Taxonomy (NCBI): domain Eukaryota; kingdom Viridiplantae; phylum Streptophyta; class Magnoliopsida; order Caryophyllales; family Simmondsiaceae; genus Simmondsia; species Simmondsia chinensis. The sequence goes on along the minus strand of JAGTTD010000010.1, from coordinate 26,514,570 downwards.
ACATTCAAACTCTGTTATGCAGCTTACTACATGCAGAAATACAGAATTGTTGCTGCATTTGGTGATTCTCAGCAGCAAGATAGAACTTTGGGCTGTGTTAACTGTTTCATGAGGGGTTGTGATGTTTGGTTTGATCGTGGAAGACCTCCTGAAGAGTATTATGCCCTCAAACGCAAGCATTGCATCGAGATAAACAACATACAATGTGCTCTGCTGAAAGTTCAAATAGAGTTGCTTCAGCGGTCCTTACAGCTGCAAACTTCAGCAAGAATTCCTTACTTCAGCTATCTTTTCATATGCAATTAGAGTCCTTCAATGTTACAACTCTCTTTTATTCTTGAGGACAAGAATGTTTTCAAGGGGAAGGGAATGTTATGATCCGAGAATCCGAGGCATGAATTCATGGTGGTTGTGATGCTGTCCTGCTGCCGTAGCTGCTGCTTAGGTCTGGTATGGGCTGTCTTGCTGTTGTTAGCTGCGGTGCTGCTACTGATTTACTGCTGATTGGCCAGCTGCGTGTGATGACTTGCTGCTATGATGAGTTGTTTTTGCTTGTTGATATTGTATCTAGAATAAGTCTAATATAATTGATTCCTTAAGTCTCTTATAAGTCATGTAATAAGTGAGCTTAAGTGTGGACTTGCTTAAGAGGTCAATGGCCGGTCAAGGTTGGTGGCTAATTGGTTAGATGGCGGTTAAGTTGGTTAGGCCATGGGTCCAAATGCAATGTATCTCTAGATATTTTTAATCTAAGCCATCCTAGGAGGAAGTAGTATAAATAGATGGCTCTAGTTGTAATCCAAAATAAGAATTTTGATGCATGAATTGATATCTTTTGATATCTCTCTCTACTTTCTCATATCCTTTCCCTTCTTCCTCATCTAAACTCTATATTTTCTTCTCATCTCATACTCTCATTATCCCAACCAAGGTTAAGGCTCAAGAGCAATCGTTGAAACCTTAACAGGACCTTCGAATGGGTAGCTATGCTATTCGGACTAAAGAATGCTGGTGTCACTTACCAAAGAGCCATAAACATGATCTTTCATGACCTCATTGGCAAGACCATGGAAGTATACATACAAGACATTGTGGTCAAATCAAAATCCTAAGATGAAAACCTGGAGACTTGAGAGGAGCATTCCTTCGAATGCGGAATCACAATTGAACCCACTGAAATGTGCCTTAGTAGTTCGTGCTTGGAATTTTCTTAGCTTCTTAGTGCACCCCAGGGGGATTTAGGTCAATATAAATAAAATTAAGGTCATTCAAGAGGCTAAACCACCTTCAAGCAAAAAGGTGCTCCAATACTTCTTGGGGCGGGTTCATTTCCAATGACTAAAGTCTTCTCTCCACTGCTGAGGCTCAAGTATGAAAATGACTTCAAGTGGAAGAAGCCACACCAAGTAGCTTTTGAGGCCATCTAGGATTATTTGATAATGCCACCAGTGTTGATTCTATTTAAGTAGGGCAAACCCTTGAAGATTTATGTCTCTACTTCTGATGAGTCAATTGGTTGTCTACTTGTACAAGACAATGAGCAGGGGTATGAACAGACTGTGTTCTACCTATGTTATTATTTTAATGAGAGTGAAATAACATATTTTTCCATTGAGAAATTCTGTCTATCCCTGTATTAAGCATTTGTAAATTTGAGACATTTCTTTTTTTTTTTGGGTAAGTCAGCAAAATATATAGATGAAATGAAAAATAGTACAAACTATAAGGGGCATACCCCAGGACACGGCCGAAGGCAACAAATATGAAACAACGTCAAAAAAGTCCAGACAAAGTCTATACAAAAACAACCAAAATACAACTAAGGGAACAAAGAGGAAGCTAAGACACAAAACCCCAGTGACGAAGCAAGGAGGTGTGACGATGAGCTCCTCTGAATGAAGGAGCAGCAAGTAAGCGGCTCCTGACCAAACCCGTAATCTCCTCTCGCACGGCCGCAACTGATCTGGACTGAGATCGCTGAACCCGAAGGTTGCGCTCGTACCAGATAGTATACACAGTCACAGAGAGGCAGAGTCAAGCAATGATACTGTCAATCTCTCGCCCCCTGAGATGCTGAGCAGCCCAAGTGCCAAGATCGTCCCAAGGAAGGGTAGGCCAAGCAATAGATGTACTCGGAGTGACAGAGCTCCAGACCGAGGCAGAAAAGGAACAGGCGCAGAAAAGGTGCTCATGAGTCTCGTCGGTAGAACCGCAGAGAACACAAACACTCTGAACCTCTAATGCTCCGAAACGCTGAAGCCGGTCCCGGGTCCAAAGCCGCTGCCGAGACGCGAGCCAGAGAATAAAGGAGTGCCTCAGAATATGCATCTGCAACCACAGAAGGTGGTGAATGGTATCCTCCTCTCTCCTACTCCGCAACATCTCCCAAGAGGACTTGGTGGTGAAGTTCCCCGAGGGGTCACCCAACCATCAGATGGAATCCGCTACACCAGCCCGAGGGCGAAAATCAATCATGTCCCAAATGAGTCAGAGCTCCAAACAACCCTGTGGAAACCTCCACCGACCACCCTCAATAATGGATGAGACCCGAGAATCCCAATGAAGTCCAGAGGAGGTGAGCAGTCGAGCAGGGAAGCGCTCCGAAAGACGACCACATGGCATCCAGTAATCAGTCCAAAGGGCAGTGTTAAGGCCATCACCTATGACATGATAGATAGCACCAGAGCAGAGGCGGCGAACCGATAAAATCTGACGCCAGCCCTAAGAAGCAGAACTCGTCGCCCGAATAGTTCAGAAGCTCCTCCCTCGAAGCCGGTTCAAATGAACCCAACGCGGCCATAACGAGGAAGGGTCAAAAAAGAGGAACCAGATATGCTTCATAATCGAAGCCTGGTTCCACTCAGCAAGGCGACGGAGCCCAAGACCACCCTCCCGCCGAGGGTAACACAGATGCCTCCAAGCAACCTTCGCCCCTTCCAGGGCTAACGAAGATCCTCTCCAAAGGAAAGCCGCAAGAGTCGACTCGATCTTCCTGATCATCATCATCGAGAGCATGAAGATCGATGACCAGTAGACCTGAGTGGCGAAAAGAACAGATCGGATAAGCTGCAGACGACCAGCATACGATAGAGAACTGGAGGTCCAGAACCGTATACGAGAGAGAATGCAATCCGGCAGTGGGTTGCAATCAACGTACCGCAGCCGAGAAGTGATAAGTTGTACTCCCAAATATCGAACGAGGCACTACCCAAGGCTGAAACCAAGAATACCCAAAATGTCCCGCTGAGTCGCAGAGTCCACCCCTGCTAGAAAAACTGAGCTCTTCGCTGCATTGAAGGACAGCCCCGAGAGTACAGCAAAGTGGTCTAAAACCTCACGAACAACAAATACACTACCCGTATCACCCCGACAAAAGATCATCAGGTCATTAGCAAAGTAAAGGTTTGTCACCCAGTGCGACTGCAACACGGATGATAGAGAAACCGCGGGTCTTCGATAGCACGACGAAGCAGCCCTCGGAGACCCTGCATAGCATAAGGAGAGAGAGGGTCACCCTGACGTACACCTCGGCTGAAGGGGAAGAAACCCTGGAGCTCGCCATTGATGGCGACAGAAAAGCGGGCTGTAGAGAGGGACTCATGGATCCAACCAATCATGACCTTGGGAATCCCCATACTCCTCATACCAGCTAGAATGAAATCCCAACGAACAGTGTCAAAAGCTTTACGGATATCGACCTTCAGTGCACAACGAGGCGAGACCTGAAGGTGATAACCGTGCATTAACTCCTGTGTCAAAAGGATGCTGTCAGAGATCTGACAACCTGGACAAAACGCTGTCCGAGCATCGCCAATCAACTCGAGAAGGACACCCTTCAACCTGTTTGCAATGATCTTAGTGATACACTTATAGATCACGTTGCAACAGGAGATAGGACGGAAGTCGCCAAAGGTGGAGAGAGTCTCCACCTTAGGCACAAGACATATCCTGGTGGTGTTCAGGGCCCTCAGCATGCGCCCTGAGATGAAGAAAGACTGCACGGCCCTAATCACTGCTCCTCCTACCACCTCCCAAGCCCTCTTAAAAAAGAGGGAGGTGTAACCATCAGGTCCCGGGGCCCTGTCATCACGTATGGAAAAGAAAGCATCACGAACCTCAGCTGCAGAGATCGCGGAGATAAGCGGGCGAGCCTGATCCTCAGAAATGTGAGCCTCAAAAATGTCAGAAACATCCTCAGTTAGCGGACCACCTGGCTCAGTCAACAAATCCTGGAAGAAAATAATCCCGGCACGAGAGATCAACTGCAGATCATACGTTCTCACACCATCAGAACCAACAATCGACGAGATCCTGTTCCGGGCCTGCTGATGGAGAACAGATCGATGAAAGAACTGAGTACTCTGATCCCCAAGCGAAAGCCACTGAATACGCGACTTCTGACGGTAAAACGCCTCCTCATCCCTACACAAAGCTGAATACTCACGAAAAAGACGGCCTCCTCAAGACGAAGAGGGGGACTCTCAGGGTCCTCATCTAAGGCCCTCTAGCTCATGGCCCAAGCATCACGGGCCACCTCGACTCTGGCTGAAATGTGACTATAATGGCGGGCGTTGAGGGCCTTCAACTCACTCTTCAGCAGCTTCAGCTTCTGAGTGAGCTGATACATCAGAGTACCCTTAATAAAAGTGTCCCAGACTTGTCTAACATTGGGAAGGAAGTCCTCATGATTAGCCCAAAAATTGAAGAACTTGAAAGGAAGTCGCCTGGCACGACGTTCCCCAAGCCCTCTCACAACAATGACGCTATGATCCGAAACAATATGTTGAGCAAGGATCTCGGCAAATGCGATGGGGAAATCACGGAGCCAACCCTCACTAACAAGGCACTAGTCAATCCGCTTGAGAATCAAGTGGTCATCCTCGGCCTCATTGGACCACGTAAAATGAAGACCCGAAGAGGAGATGGGCGTGAGCTCAGCCTCAGTATCACACTCCTGGAAGTCATCCATGTGACCCGGCCAACCCTCCTGGCCGCCGCATCGATCAGAGAGACTAAGGATGGCATTGAAATCCCTAAGAAGGATCCAAGGCTCACCCAGGAGACTCAAGTTAGTGCTCCGAATATAGTCCCATAAAGCCCGGCGAGGACCTGGCTCGTTAAAGCCGTAAACAAAAGTAGCAAGAAAGCTCACAGCCCCATAAAGACTAGAGATATGACAAGTAAGGAACTGGTCCCCTCCCCGAATGAGCTCGACTCTAAAAACGTCCGGATCCCAAGCAACAATAATGCGACACTGAGTAGGGCATATGCCACTAAAGAGAAAGCTCCACCCATCGGCACAACGAGCAATCACCGCCCCCACATCAGAAGGCTTGGTTTTAGTCTCGGCCAAACCAACAACAGATAGATGATTGGCAGAAATCCAATCACGTACAGCACAAGAAGATCGGGGATTGTTAAGGCCCCTAATATTCCAACAACCAACCACCATGATGAAACAGTCAAGAAGGGACGCGGCCCGCACCCTTGGCCGCACGAGTGAGCGGCCTCCTCGGGCCCTGAACGACAACCTCAACACATGGGGAAGTGGAGGTGTCCGACAAACTCTCAAATCGGTTCGACGTGCCTAGACTCGACACAATAGCCGACCGATTCAATGAACGTTCAGGGGGGGTAGCAACTCCAAGAATGCCAGCCTGAGCCATCTCCACCTTAATAGGAGCATCCACTGTTTCCGAGTCTCCTCGAAGAGGAGTGGGAACATGTAAAAAATCAGCGAAGGTTCAAGGCGAAAGGGGAACTGATCCAGAATCAGAAAGAACCATATGAGCACTAACACCCTCCTCCCTAATATCCGAGCCAACCGCCCCCTCATCTCAACGGCAGCCCCCATGCACGGTAAAGAAGCCTCAAACCGGCCCTCAATCCTCCTACGGTCGGCGTCTACCCCTAAAGATCCAAAAATCGGCCCACGACTAGAAGAAAGCCCCTCCAAAATGGGCCCATTTCCTCTAGGGGCAGAGGGGGAGGACGCACTAGAAGGAAGCCCCTTCGAATCGGGCCCATTCCCACTAGTGTGAGTAACTGGTGAAACTCTAGGAGAAAGCCCCTCCAAAACGGGCCCATTCCCCCTAGATGTAAACAAAGGTAGGTCACTAGAAGGAAGCCCCACCAAACCGGGCCCATTCCCCCTAGTGTGAGTAGTAGGTGAGTCACGAGAGGAAAGCCCCTCCAAAACTGGCCCATTTCCTCTTGTTTCCTCAAGCCCAAAGTTAGTCCCAACCGGCCCATTATTCACCTCATCACCATTCCCCTTACCACCCTTACGCCGCCTCCACCGCCCCCGGGTTTTTTTTCCGACCTCTAGTTGCTCCGGGAGGATAGTAACGGTGTTCAGGTTGGGACAAGACTGACCAAAGACCTTACATTTACGGCAAACTTTTGGCATACCCTCCAATTTAACAGTCACCGGTATGATTCGACCATTATAATCAACCGAGAGTCGCTTCGGGGGGTTGGTCCAAGCGTCAAGTTGTACACATACACAAGCATAGCTAACCATAGTACCCTCCAAGGTTGGTTGATCCATGAAAAGGGGGTGGCCCACACTACTAGCGATGGAGCTCAAAGAATTATCCGACCACAAGGAAGCCGGAAGACCATGTAATTGGACCCAAATTGCGATCCGAGGGAGGTCACGTGAGGGAGCGAATTTGGGTTGCCAACGCTCAAGGGAGAGGTAGTGCCCAATAAGGGTCCAAGGCCCACCCCTAAGAATCAAATCCGACTCAGCTATTGACTTAAACCGGAAGTAGTAGCCCTCCTTATCCGCAATTACACATTCAAGCCCTTTCGACCCCCAGAGCATTCGAGCTAAAGCCCACACCAAGAGTATGCAACAAGACCCCCAATAATATGACCAACAAGACATTAGGCCCATTTTTCAAGACCCAGTGCTACATCGGCATCGGTGATGGTAGTAACCACTTCCCCATTCACAAGCCTCGGAGGAACAAACCGAAGCGTACCACCCAGGGGTGACAAGGCAGCCACCAAGACCCACCGCTGGGGTGGGGCACCCGGTTCAGCCATGCCTCAAACCAAACAAGGCAAGCAAGAATATTCAAGCAAAACAAGATTGTAACAAATTTGAAACAAATTTCCAACAACCCCAAACCTTCAAACAAGCAAAACTGACATGCTCTCCACCACCCCAACCTAACAATGGCAATCAAGAACAAGATCAAGCGGGATAGAGAGTGTGTACCAAGAATTGCTCCACAAGAGAAGAGATCCAAGCAAGAATCGAAAGAGAAAGTAGACCCCGCGGAGAGAGATTTTCTCCTTTTTCGCTGATGTGAAACTTTCAATGTCAGATACAAGATCCCTTTGAGACAGTACTTCCTACCATTTACCATATATGTGGTTGCTCAGACAGATGTCCTTAAGTATATGTTGGATAGACCTTTAATGAGAGGAAGATTAAATAAGTGGAGTATTGCTCTACTTCAATTTGAACTTATTTATGTTTCACAAAAGTCAGTAAAGGATTAAGGTCTAGCAAACATCTTAGCTAATCATCCAAACATCCGAACTAACATAGGCCATGAGCCAGGTGAGCTCTTGGCGATTGAAATAGTCCCTTGGAAACTATATTTCAATGGTTCAAGGACCAAATCATATGTTGGAGTACGAGTTATGATTGAAACCCTACTAGAATCATCACTAAGCTTGTTGTCACCTTGGTAGTCAAGTGTTCAAATGATGTGTTTGAGTATGAGGCATTAATTATTGGCCTACAAACTCTCCTAGAGATGCGAATCCCTAACATAGTAGTGAGAGGGGATTCATAGTTGGTGATTTGCCATGTAAAAGGAGAATTTAGTGTTTGAGTGACACCTCGAATAAGTATATCTCAATAGTGCAAGGACTGTTAAGCAAGTTTGATGGTGTTGAATTTAAACATATACCTCATGAACAGAATAAGACAACCAATGATTTGGTTCAATTAGCTTCTAATATAAATTGTGTAGAACATGGTGCAAAGAGACTATAGTTATCAAGACTAAGGTCTTAGATCATGACCCTAAGATTACCGAGTCTTTTAGCTCTGAAGCAAGGTAACTAAAAGTGAACACTTGGATTCCTTTGAAGCACAACAATCTGTCATAAGTAAACATAAGGATTGAAGGAAGCCCTTGATGGATTACTTCAGGAATCCTCATGACAATGTTAAAGATAGAAAAATGGAAAAAAAGAGCTCATAGGTACCATCTTGATAGTGAATTTGGAGAGTTACACAAAAAGAACACTAGTGGAGATTTAGACAAAGCAATGCTAGTAATGGTTGGAGCCCATGAGGGAATCTGTGGATCCGTTTGGCTGGTAATAAGATGCATTGGCTCATCAGACATTATGGCTATTATTGGCCTTAATGATGAATAACTGTATCAAATATGCCAAAAGGTGCAGAGCATGCCAAAGGCATGGACATGTATCAAGGGTTCCTGTTGTTGAGATGCATGCTATTATTAAACCATGGCCTTTTCGAGGATGGGCAATGGACATTGTAGGAGATATCAATCCTCCTTCTAAGAAGCATCATTCATACATTTTTGTGGCCGCAAACTATTTTACAAAATGGGTGGATGCTAAACTATATAGGAATATCAATCAGCAGGAAGTGATTGATTTTTGTAAAGACTATATCCTATGTAGGTTTGGAAACCGCATAAACCATAATTGTGGACTAAGTGATTTGTTTTTCGATGTCTATCAAAATTTAATATATAACCCTATCTATTAAACACTCCTAAATTAAAGTGTAGGGTGAGGGAGTGTCGAACCACAGGGACTAAGAGTGTGTGAATTTAATCTATGATCTAAATTGATTTAAGAAAAAGTGATATTTTGTGTTAATTAATCAAGAAAATGACAATTAAACTAAAGTAATCTACTACTAATCGGAATCGTGTATTAAATTGGAGCCCAGGGTTTCGAATCCATCATTAGCCAATTATTTTTGCGTCAACTCTTAAATTGGGATTATTGATCGCCACACGGGTAGTGGTTGAGGCTACAAGCTTCAACCTACTAAGATAATGTTGTTAGTATTGTGTATTGACCCCATCTAACTAAAGCATAAGGAAAATAGGCTCTACCTAACCTATTGTTAATTATTACATATTGACTCTATCTAACTAAAGCATAGGGAAGATGGGCTTTAATTAACAATTCGGTTAATACTATCGCTTGATTAATTAATCCTAAGGCTACAATGATAAAGAATTAGTTTATAAATATCAATATCAACAATTAAAGGTTACAAACTCAATAATCATATCAATTGAATAAATAATAAAAATATAATACTTCAAAGTATTTATCTCAACAAACCATTTCATGTAGACAATCAAATTAACCCGAATTAAAAGTAAACAAAAGTAAAGGCTAAGATTTCATCTAACCCCAGAGAGCAAGTTAGCTCTCCATCATGGATGATCCGGTGAAGGAGGAGATGAACGAACTCATGGCGGTCTGCACGCCACTTTCGCTCTCGTTCCAAGTTAACAAAAAAAATAGAAAAAAGATAATCTCTGAGAGAGAGAGCTGAGAGAAAGAGAGGGCTGAGAGGCGAGAGAGAAACAGGGGAAGTTGTTCAGCAACCCCCAAAAACAGAGACGAAGCACCCAAAATCCAACGCAATTTATAGTGATGCCTCGCAATCCCTAACAAGCTGGGCTTGGTGTTGATGATGGGCCTGCGTTTGCTGTTGGGCCGAACAGGGGATCGAAGATGACAGTGGCTTGGTGTCAGTGAAGATGGTGGTGAGCTTGGACTCTGCTGCGTGTGTTGGGCTGCACGTTGGTGGGCCTGGTGTTGGTGGTGTCGTGGGTTGAGGTTGATAGGCCAGGTGTTCTGGGCTGGACTGAACAGTGACTTTTGTGTGTTGGGCCCGATACGGGTCGGGCTCGAGTTTCGAGCTTATACGTTTATGTCCCGAATCTCAATTGACTTGATTTAATTGTTTACGCATTGAATTTGTCTTATTTGCACCGGCTTCGACAATTTTCGGAACTTTGATTTCAAACCTACTAAACATAAAAATTGTCAAAATGAGTGTAGAATTTTAATTAAATAGGCGCAAAATAATTAAAATAACAATTAAAAGATGCGTAAATCTGAGGCGAATCAACACCCCCACACCTAACCTTTACTAGTCCTCGAGCAAAGCATATGATTTAACATAAAAATTATAATGACCAACTACCCTAACTAACCCAAATTTTGCCAGGTTTTCCGAGAATAACACCTATATTACAATTCAAGACAAAATTAAATCATCTAGAGCATTCTCCAATTCTATGAATTTTGATGATTAAACTTCAAAACTCATCATAGAATTTCATTAACCTGTATCAACTAATAGGAATTACTCAAGCAATTTAAGCATACCTGTGAAAGTGACTAGGATTTCGTGCCACATAATCTCCTCAAATTCTCGCTTCCAACCAAATATATAAAGGTTTTGTGCACCTGCACCATTGAATCACCTAACACATGCCTATACATAGAGAAATTTTAAGTGGCATATGAGTGACCACTTTACAACATTCTGACCTCAGTTTAGTACAAAAGAACATCTTTGTCATGAATGTACACCAGTTTTCACTTTTTCTTTTTTCTTTTGCCTTTTTCTTTTGGAGGAAACCCTTTTTTTCTTTTTTTCTTTTTCCTTTCTATTTTTTTTCTATTTGTTTCCTCTTTCTTTTCTGTCCATTTTTGGATTTTATTTATTTATTTATTTTTTATAACACGTCCTTCATCATTACAATTGACATTGACCAATCAGTACTTTACATAACATCAAGGGCAAGGATTAGGATAAGCCAATAGGGCAGGCTTGCAAAACTCAAGATATATAAGGTTGTTAACTCAAATTCTTTAGATTTTTCGCGACATGAAAGTCATGTGCTAGTGAATATGTGAGCGGCATGAGTAGAACCCATTAATATCAACATTGATCAACAACACTCATTAACAAGTATGAAGTAGAATCATTTAATTTCATGGAATTAAGAGAACGAAATAAGTAACTAATCCCACTGTCATCATAACATATGCGTCGATCGAGGAAAACTTGGCTAAACGGCTATAATGCACGCTCAAAATGCACAAAAAGATGCCAAAATTTTAAAAATTTGACCAAAAAAATGAGCACATAAAAATGAGCCTCACCCCCACACCTAAATCATGCACTGTTCTCAATACGACAACAACATAAAGCATTAAAGCACAAGAGATAGGTGAGATGGACCGATACAACTCGACAAGGCGGCAGGAACATGTATATATGACTCCTTCAACTCGGGACAAGAACCTGAAAAGAGATAAAATAAGTCTCCAAGAAACTAATTAGTTCAAAAACTAAACTAAAACAAGAATTAACAAAACCTAGGCTGCCTCCTAGGATCGCTAAGTTTTACGCCTTCAGCCAGGCACAATGGGTCCAGCGAAGATCAAGTAATGGCATCAACCAAAGAAGTAACTTCACTAAGCTCACCTAAAATAAGATCTATAGCACCATCAGAAGTGTCACACATGATTTCAGAAGGGAAAGAATAGTCGGGTGGATGCCTAACAAGAGCAGCAAAAAGTGTAGATCAAAGCTTATGAACAGCTTCCAACCAAGACTCATCGAGCTCAACTGATATGTCCTTAGATAGCACAATAGTCAATGGTCTAGTCAACTTCCCACGGTCCCTAAGGAATCCCTTATAGAAACTCGCATGACCTAGAAAGTCTCTAACTTGCTTCACATTTGAGGGTGGGGACGAGTTCACATTCAAATCTATCGTAGCTCTATCAACATCAATACCCTCCTTAGACAACCTATGGCTTAGTACAATTTCCTCCTGAATCATAACATCGTAATTCTTCTCCCAACCCAAGACTTCTTTCATGTCCGGGTTCAACCTTCGTTGCATCTCTTTAGAAGGTTTTGCATTCTCATCATGGGGGTCACTAACTAAAGTAGAGGAGAGCGTTTGATCCACCAAAGCATCAACAACATCTACACAAAAACACTCTGGCTCATCCTCGCTAGTGAGTGACATTGAAGCTTTAAAAATATTTAACCTGATATAGTCATGTTTGCAAAGCTAACATCCATTACCCTAGATCTACAATTAATCATGGCATTGGCTGTTGCTAAGAAAGGCCGACCTAGAATGACAGGGATATTGTTTGTTGGATGACTAGAAGGTTCCATGTCAAGCACAATAAAATCAGCCGGAAACATTTGTCTACTTTTACCAGTACGTTAGTAAGCTCACCACGGGGGTTCCGAGCTGATCTATCCGCTAACTGTAAGGTTACCATGGTGGGTTGTAACTCCCCTAAGCCTAAGTCCTCATAAACCGAGTAAGGAATAATGTTAACACTCACTCCTAAGTCCAGTAAAGCTTTATCAATCGGGTAGTCTCCAAGTGAACAAGAGATGGTGGGGACACCAGGGTTCAGTAGATCCTTAATGAACTTCGCATAGGCCGGGATCTGTTTAATCGCATCAAGAAGGGGAATGTTGATCTTTACTTGCCTAAATGTCTCCAAAATGTCTTCCCGCTTCTTGTCCTTCCCATTTAGACATGGTGCAACTAAAGCTTGGGGGAAGGGAACTCTAGGCTCATATGACAAGGGAAGATCAGAGGCTTGAGGAGTGGGAGAAGGGTCCATGACCTCATCGGTCGCCTTCTCTCTTTTTTTGCTCTTCTCTTCTCCCTCACCACTTATGGGTACTTCACTCTCAACACTCATTCCATTGTTAACCTCCATCCCACTTCTTAACACTGTAATGGACTTTGCTTGTTGTTGATGGGGAGGATAGTTGTCTTGCCTCACACAGTTCTTAGGGTTTTCTATAGTTTGGCTAGGGAGTCTTCCCTCATCTCACCTACTCAAAGTGTTAGCTAGTTGACCTATTTGGGTTTCTAGGTTTGAAATTGATTATGTATGGGAGTGGAGGAGTTGGGAATTAACTTCTAAACCTTTCAACGCACTTAAAACCTTCTCTTTAAAATTTGAATTATAGCTCAAATTAGGAGGTTGAGAGTAGTTATAAGCATACCCTTGCGGCTGGAACCTGACGGGTTGTGTCATACCAGGTGAGTGAGCTCGTGGGTGAGATTGTTGTGGCCCAAATTGTCCTTCTCCTCCTTGCCTCCAGGAGAAGTTAGGATGGTTTCTCCAGCTCGGATTGTATGTGTTAGAGTATGGGTCATTTCGTGAGAATCCTTGGGCTGCATTACCTTATTCCTCTGACCAATCCACATAAGGTGAAGCAAAGGAGTAGTCATGTGTAGAATGACAGACACTAGAGCATGAAGAGCAAGCATTATGCACATTTGAAACATGAGACACATTTTAGGTACAATAGAGAGGGCCAATGTCATCTTAAATAGGGAAGTTAACTGCTCTACAGAAGAGGCAAGATAGTCTACTTTCTTATCTAAGATGGAGGTGTGAGCAATCTCCTTTACCCCTCTATTTAACCTAGTACCATTAAGACGTGCATGTGCGGCAAATTGTTGTGAATTCTCATTCAAAAGTTCGAACAATTCCCATGCCTCGTCCTCATTCTTTCTAAGGAACTGACCACCACACGAGGCATTAATAGTTTGTTGACCCTTCTTATTCAACTCGTAATAAAAGTTTTGGACTAGTTGCCATTTAAGAATAGCATGACGCGGACAGGCTCGTAAAAGTTCCCTAAACGTATACCAACTCTCGTGAAACTCTTCAATAGGAAGTTGGGTGAAGGTGTTAAAGGCTCTTCTAGCAGTGTTAGTCGTACTAATGGGATAGAATTTCTCAAGATATTCTTGTTGCATTTGAGTTCAAGTACTAATCGTCCCACTAGGTAAGGTGCCTAACCAATATTTAGCATTTTCCTTTAAAGAGAAAGGAAAGAGGTGAAGCAAGATGGCGTCATCACTAACATTAGAAATCCTAAAGGTTGAGCAAACCTCCATGAAACTGTCCAAGTGTGCGTACGGGTTCTCATTACCTAAGCCATGGAATGAAGGAAGCATCTGTATGGTATGTGGTTTAAGCTCGAACTGATGAGCTACAGGTGGCAACCTAATGCATGAGGGTGAAGCGTATGTGGTGGGAGTAAAGTAGTCCATAAGTGTACGTGGTTGTTGTTCGTTAGCCATTGCGGTTTGTAAAAAAAAAAAGACAAAACAAATACTAAAAAAAAACAAATAACAAGATACCCTAAAATCTACTTATGCATGAAAATCACAAGAAAAATAATGCTAATAAAAAGAAAATAAATTTTTTTTTGGAAGAGATACAATAATAATTAAAGAGAATTAAAAATTAAAAATTCTAAATTAAGAATTAAATTAAGATTTCAAATCCTGGGTTGAAAAATAAAATAAATTAATTTAAAATTAAAGAAGAAATAGAAAGTTAAAAGTCAAAGAAAATGACGAACGTTGCCGAGTCCCCGGCAACGGCGCCAAAATCTTGATGTGTTTTTCTACGTCTATCAAAATTTAATATATAACCCTATCTATTAAACACACCTAAATTGAAGTGTAAAGCAAAAGGGTGTCAAATCACAGGGACTAAGAGTGTGTGAATTTAATCTATGATCTAAATTGATTTAAGGAAAAGTGATATTTTTGTGTTAATTAATCTAGAAAAAAATAATTAAACTAAAGTAATCTACTACTAATCGGGAGCGTGTATTAAATTGGAGCCTAGGGTTTCGAATCCATCATTAGCCAATTATTTTTGCGTCAACTCTTAAATTGGGATTATTGATTGTCACACAGGTAGTGGTTTAGGCTACAAGCTTCAACCTATTAAGATAATATTGTTAGTATTGTGTATTGACCCTATCTAACTCAAGCATAAGGAAAATAACCTAACGTATTGTTAATTATTACGTATTGACCCTATCTAACTAAAGCATAAAGAAGATAGGCTTTAATTAACATTTTGGTTAATACTATTGCTTGATTAATTAATCCTAAGGCTACAAGTACAAAGAATTAATGTATAAATATCAATATCAATAATTAAAGGTTACAAACTCAATAATCATATCAATTGAATAAATAATAAAAATATAATACTTCAAAGTATTTATTTCAACCAAGCAATTCATGTAGACAATTAAATTAACCCAAATTAAAAGTAAACAAAAGTAAAGGCTAAGATTTCATCTAGCCCCAGAGAGCAAGTTAGCTCTCCATCAAGGATGATCCAGTGAAGGAAGAGATGAACGAACTCATGTCGGTCTGCACGCCACTTTCGCTCTCGTTCCAAGTTAACAAAAAAAATAGAAAAAAGATAATCTCTGAGAGAGAGAGAGCTGAGAGAAAGAGAGGGCTGAGAGGAGAGAGAGAAATAGGGGAAGTTGTTCAGCACCCCCCAAAAACAGAGACGAAGCACCCAAAATCCAATGCAATTTATAGTGATGCCTCGCAATCCCTAACGAGCTGGGCTTGGTGTTGGTGATGGGCCTGCGTTTGCTGTTGGGCCAAACAGGGGATCGAAGATGACAGTGGCTTGGTGTCAGTGAAGATAGTGGTGAGCTTGGACTATGCTGCGTGTGTTGGGCTGCACGTTGGTGGGCCTGGTGTTGGTGGTGTCATGGGTTGAGGTTGATAGGCCCGGTGTTCTGGGCTGGACTGAACAGTAACTGTTGTGTTTTGGGCCCGATACGAGTCGGGCTCGAGTTTCGAGCTTATACGTTCATGCCCTGAATCTCGATTGACTTGATTTAATTGTTTACGCATCAAATTTGTCTTATTTGCACCAGATTTGACAATTTTCGGAACTTTGATTTCAAACCTGCTAAACATAAAACTTGCCAAAATGAGTGTAGAATTATAATTAAATAGGTGCAAAATAATTAAAATAATAATTAAAAGATGCGTAAATCTGAGGCACATCACTCAGCTAAAGTTTTTAATGGGGCTGAGGTTAAGGAATTTACCAAGAGTTTTAATATTGAGATCTTGAACTTAACTCCTTACTATGCACAAGCAAATGGTCAGGTTAAGTCTACTAACAAGCTTCTAGAGGCCAACATTGAGAAAATAATTGAGGACAATCCTAGGACGTGGCATGAACTTCTACTTAATGCTCTTTGGGCCTATAGGACCTCTAAACATGATGCACCTAGGACAATTCCCTTCCATTTAGCGTACGGCCATGATGTTGTACTTTCAATTGAAGTTATGATTCAGTCTAATAGGTTGGCTCATCAAGGGAGATTTTCTAACCTTTAATATAAGCAAGCTATGATGGACGAATTAACTAATTTAGATCATGTTAGGCTTGATGCTCTTCATAAGCTGGAGAAGCAAAAGAAAATAGTTGCTAAAGCCTACAGCAAAAATGTCAAGCCAAGGACCTTTGACTTGGGGGACTTAGTCTAGAAAGTGGTGTAGCCCATTGGCCAGAGAGACTGTGTCTTTGGGAAATGGCCCCCAAATTGGGAGGGTTCATTCAGAGTCAAAGAGGTGTTTGGAGGAGTTCTTACTTAGTAATCCAAGATCTAGATAGAGGGACTCACCTTAGGGCCACTAATGGAAGGTTCCTTAAGAAATATTTGCCTTCAATTTCGGATTCTAACAAAGAAGTTTTTAAGTTTAGATTTCCTGAGTTGTGGGCCCAATTTCAGTATTAATGTCTTGAGGGTCAACTTAATGATCCTTAAGTAGTTGAAGTAATAAGTTTGTGAGAGGAACTACCAAACTGAGAGACGTGGTAAACATAACATGTATTTCACTAATGATTTCACAGAAGTACATGGCAAGTACAAAACAATACAAGTCAATCATTTGTATGGCCTAAAGCTTCTATGCAATCTCATATTGTTTTTTTCGAATCCTAACCAAGGACTCCTCTATGGATGATAACTAGTTGGTAGCCTCATTTAGCCATTGGTCCATGGAGATGAGTTCTTCTTGAAAGACTTGCTGAGTTCTCTGGGCCTCCGTTGCTGCTTGTTCAGACTCTCCAACTCTTGAAACTTGGAAAAGTATGTTGTCCCCTAGAAGATGCAAATGAAATAGAGCTGCATTAGTATTCTCTTAAGGCAACAAGGGTATGGAGGTCTATTCACCTTGTCTGAAGAATTTCTGATGGGCTAGGAACATACTATCCTGCTTGTTTGATGCTTGTAGATCCTTACGGGGATACACGATGTTATTTGACGCCTTTAGTTTTTCTAAGAGAATATTTTGGAATTTAAAAGTTGGGTATATAACCAAATTAACAGAGGACCTGGACTATAGAGGAAGTTGTTTGGGGCCACTTTGTAAACCATTGTGGCATAGACCTACGCTACTCTGTGGACTTGCCATGCACTAACATGGTGCAGAAAACGTTCACGTCAATGGTACACAAAGGCATTGCCCATCTTTGGAAGGCTGGAAGGTTGTGCACTCGATTCATGTATCACGGAAGGTTGTCGACCCAATTCATGTAGGGTAGGCCCTTCTCTGGTTTGTTGTATTACCAGAAGGATATCCATAGAAGCAAACAAGGAAAACCCATATTTATCAAGAGGAATATCCTTAGAAAGGTCAAGGATTGGTCCTAGGGCACATGGTTCGTAGAGAAAGAGGGATCATTCTTAGTCATCAATAAAGATCCTTCTCAATGGTATTGAGGTCAATAGGGTTTTGGAGTCCATCTAAGACCATTGAAACATCTAATTGAATCAGACGTGTTAATTGTTGTATAGGACTGTTAGCTTATGGGATTAGGACACAAAGAGCATGGAAAATTTTGACCATTATTAATGGTTTAAAAAATTCTAGAAGCTTTAAAGACAAAATTGGCAACAGATAATGAAAATTCGAAACTTGAGAGCAAGTGTTCAAAGCGCTTGATCACAATGGGAAGAGAGCACAAAGTGAAAATTAAAATTTTGAAGCCCTAACTGTCATATTTAGAGACACATGGGAACGAAGAAAGATGAAACATCCAGCAGTGCTCTCTCGAGCTCCCTGTAGCTGTTGGAGGTCAAATTAGGCAGATTTTTACCCATTGGAAATATGAAAACACCAATGGCTAAAAGGGGGCAAGGAAGTTGGGATGACGTGGTTTTGAAATAACACGTTATGTGCTTATCACGTGAGGCCATCCTCAAGGGATACTAGGCCTTAGATGTTAAGACAGCGGCATCTTGAGCCTAGTTGCCTGGAAAGTTGAAACCCTTTAAAGGGTATTAGCCACTTGATGTGGTTAAAGGGGTAAAGGAGGCTCGAGCTCGAGGGACTTCTCAGAAAGCTACAAGACGGGTTGTTCTGAAGCTCGAGACAGTTATTTGGAGCGTAATTCTAGACACGTGAGCCTAAAGCCAATCCAACAGAACGTGGGGCATCTAGAAGGAACTCTTGTGAGTTATACAGACATGGGGCTTCCAGAAAGATGCTCAAGCACCCAAATTCTGGGCATGTTCACTGCCTATTTTATGCGCTAAAGGAGCTTTGAGGCAGATGTGGGAAGAAAATGCTAGAGAAGAAGGATGCATCAGTTATTTCTGTTTTTCTAAATAAGAGACCTATTGTAGCTTTAAAGTGTTTAGCACCATCATACAAAGTTCTTTAAGTTTCTTTACAGCACACTTGTGCTTTTTACCTATAAGTAGGGTAACTTAGCCTAGCTTAACTTCGCGTAGCATGACATAGGTCTTCACTATACTTGTTTTCTTCAGGGTAATACAGTTCTTCCAGTTTTAATTATGAACTTTCTGTTTTAATCTGTTCCCACAATCGACAAGTTGAGAATTGTGGCTTTGATTTAAGGCTTTAACAACCAAGGCTTGACCTTGATTATGTTGATCTTAACACCGGTATCACTGCTTAATAAGTCAGGTGAATTTATGTTTACATTATTGTTTAGGGCTTTGACAGCCAAGGTTCGACCTTGATTGCATTGGCCCCCATCTAGTAACCCAGATACAGTTTGCCCCATCTAAATTGTCAAACTCTAACTCATTCGAGTTATAACAAGTCAAGGGTGCCAGACCTAAAAATTTGATTCACTCGGGCTTATAAGTGGACTGTTGATCTTTTGAGTTTGTCTCCAACCCAATTCTTACCATTTAAGTATACGAGGAAAGGTGTCTGTGGGCTTTGCTTTGTCACTGTAACTACCACTTGAGTTAGGTCCATATCACTTTAATTTTCTGTCATACTTATATAAAAAATAGACAAAAATATAAAACTCTCCTTATAAGTAGAATCCACAATTAATTGCAAATCGAAGTCGGGTTCACCAAAAGCACCATCCCTTTTCCTCGAGAAGGTGATTGGTTGAGGTCAAACAAGTGCGGTCCAGAATTCAAGCTTGCTTCCACATCGCTTGAGTCCCTTTTTGTGTGTTTGTATGATTTGTATTTACGGCGACCACATTCACACACACTGGGCAATCAAAAAGAGCAAACAATTAGCCTTGGTCATTGGCCTTTTCTGTCTTGGTGTTAGTTGTCACTGCCTTGTGGATGTGACGGCCAAAGTTCAAGACTTGGGCCCAAAATGAAAAGAGGTTAGGTGAGAAAAGAAGAAGAAATAGAGTTTAGATGAGAGAAAGAATTAGAGTAAGGTGAGAGAGAAGTAGAGTAAGATGAAAATTGAGAGAATTAGATGAGAAAATGAAAGAGATATTTTATTAATTGCATAATTGATTACAAAATGAATTACAATAATCCTATTTATAGAATTACAAGAATTACTAAAAATAATATCTAAAATATAAAATACATCAATTAAATCTAGAATAATATCTTCCAAGAATATTCCTAACGGCGAGTGGAGCGGGCCTGCAACGGTCATGAGGAGAGTCCTGGCACGGGCTCAGGTGCGGCACGGCACTGGGAAGGACAACTGGGGACGCAGGCCAGACACGGGACAGGGGCGCGACCCGGACAAGGCCATGACAAGGCCTGGCACGAACTGGCAGCAAACTGGGACAACACTTGACAATGCCAGGGCGCGAACTAGGGCACGAACCGACACGACACTTGACAACGCTAGGGCAGCGACTCAGCAGCGAACTAGACACGGACCACGGACACCTGCTTTTATCTAGGCAATGTCAAGGAAAACCGAAAGTGTCATGACCATGACAATACCCCCTCCTTAAGCCAATCCTTGTCCTCAAGGATTGAATTGTGGAAATTTGCCTTGGATGAAGGCCCAATCTTCCCAAGTCGCGGCCTCACTTGGCATGTTTTCCCATTGCACAAGAACTTGAGTCATCCTCTTGCCTTTGTGGGTTAGGGTGCGTCGTTTTAGGACCTTCTTGGGTTGAACTTCGGGGTGGCCATCCTGGTCACAACTAGGCAAAGAGACACTAGGCACAACATTATCTCCAATTTTCTTTTTAAGGCGTGAAACATGAAAACGGGGTGAATTTTAGATTCTTGAGGTAGTTCCAATCTATAGGCAACCTTCCCTACCCTTGCAAGTATCTTAAATGGGCCATAATATCTAGCGGCTACTTTGAGGTTACGCCGCATGGCGACCGAGGTTTGGTGATAAGGTTGTAACTTTAAGTACACTAAGTCTCCTACGTCAAATTCTCGCTCAGTCCTATGTAGGTTGGCTTGTTGCTTATAACGATGTTGCTTCTCGACTAGGTTTTCTCTTAAGAGGTTAGTCATTGTTTGCCTCTCATTAAGCAAGTCTTCTACTCTGGGGGAAGAAGATACACATGGGTAGTCTATAGCCAACATCCTAGGTTCATACCCATAAAGAGCAAAGAATGGTGTAGTCTTGATAGAGGAATGGTAGTTAGTGTTATACCAAAATTCCACAAGTGCTAACCATTGAGCCCATGCCTTCGGTTTGTTCAAGGCCATGGCTCGTAAATAATTTTCTAAACATTGATTCATACGCTCGGTTTGGCCATCCAATTGGGGATGGTAGGAGGTACTCATGTTAAGTCCTACACCCGCCAACCTAAATAACTCCTTCCAAAAGATGCTTTGGAAGGTGCCATCCCGATCTGATATTATGTTTTTGGGTAGCCCATGCAAACGATATACATTGTCAAGAAATATTTGCGCCACTTTGGTGGCCGTGAATGGATGAGTTAAAGACATGAAATGAGCATACTTAGTAAAGCGATCAACTACTACCAATATTGCATCCTTACCCATGGACTTAGGCAAGCCTT
Source organism: Simmondsia chinensis (assembly GCA_018398585.1). Classification (NCBI taxonomy): domain Eukaryota; kingdom Viridiplantae; phylum Streptophyta; class Magnoliopsida; order Caryophyllales; family Simmondsiaceae; genus Simmondsia; species Simmondsia chinensis. Next base: position 26,493,399 of record JAGTTD010000010.1, on the reverse strand, counting down.
CAACAAAATCAAGACTTACACTTTCCCAAGCTTGGCTAGGAATGGGCAATGGTTGAAGCAAACCGGGATAAGTGACATGCTCGTTTTTGGTGCATTGACATGTGTCACACTTAGAAATCCAATCACTAAAGTTTTTTTTCATATTAGGCCAATAGAATAAACGTTTTGCCCTTATTAAGGATCCTTGGACACCGAAGTGCCCTCCAATAGGTGAATCATGTCAGGTGTGCATAATTTTGGTTCGCAAGTCCGTGTTTTCACCTATGTAAATACGACCTTTATACCTTAAAAGACCACCATGAAGAGTGAAAGGGCCTTAAGCCGAAGGTTCAAGGGTGGCGTGGGAAATGAGATCTAGGGCGCGCTTGTCATTGTCATAGCTTGCCTCGACTTCGCGTACCCATTGAGGTACCACACTAGTGAGGACCGAACAAGACCCTAACTCACATTCCTCATCACGTCTAGATAGTGCATCCACGGCCCTATTTTCCACTCCCTTACGGTACACAGTAGAGTAACTAAGATCCATGAGCTTAGACATATCCTTTTGTTGCAATTGGGTAGTCACACGTTGGTCTAACAAGAAACGTAAGCTAGCGTGATCAGTTTTAATAACGAAATGGTTGTTAAGTAAGTAGTGACGCCATTTTTCGACAGCCATTAGGATTGCCATGAGTTCCTTTTCATATACCGATAGCCCTAAGTGACGAGGACCTAAGGCCTTACTAAGATAAGCTATAGGTCTACCTTCTTGGCTTAAAACCACACCAATACCTACAACACAAGCATCCGTCTCAAGTGTAAAAGGTTTAGTAAAATCGGGGAGAGCTAGGACCGGCGCCGACACCATAGCATGTTTGAGGGTGTCAAACGCAAGTTGGGCACTCCCATTCCAATGAAATTCACCTTTAGAAAGAAGGCAATTTAGTGGTTTACTAATTGATCCACATCCCTTAATAAATTTTCGGTAGTAACCGGTTAGACCTAGAAACCCCTAAGGCTTTTAAGGCTTTTCGGTTGAGGCCAAGCAACCATGGCTTCAATTTTACTAGGGTCCGTAGCTACACCATGTGGGCTAATGATATGTCCTAGGTACTCGACATGGTCAATACCGACTGCACACTTACTTCTTTTAGCATATAATTGATGAGTTCGTAGTGTCTCAAGGATCTCTCCTAAATGTCCAATGTGAGTTTTCATGCCAGGACTATATACCAAAATATCATCAAAAAAGACTAAAACAAATTTTCGAAGGAAAGAAGAGAAGACCTCATTCATTAAAGCTTGAAAAGTGGCCGGTGCGTTGGTGAGTCCAAAAGGCATCACCTTGAACTCGTAATGACCTTGATGCGTGCGAAAAGCCGTCTTGTGGCGATCCTCATCTCGGACAATAATTTGATGGTATTCGGCTCTTAAGTCTATCTTAGAAAATACACGGGCTTCATGCAACTCATCAAGTAAATCATCAATAACGGGGATGGAGAATTTATCTTTTATCATGATATGATTAAGTTGTCTATAATCAACACAAAAACGATAAGTGCCATCCTTCTTACGTACTAGCAAAATGGGTGAAGCAAATGGGCTACGACTCGGTTGAATTATAGAAGAGGAAAGCATTTCCTTAACTTGTTTTTCAATTTCATTCTTTTGACTATGAGGGTAGCAATAGGATCTTATAGATACGGCTTTAGTGTCGGGTTGGGTGGGAATAGCATGATCATGGGCTCGGTTAGGTGGTAGTGTCCTAGGAGCATCAAATACATCCTCATATTTTTTAAGTATAGGCTCAAGGTTAGGATGGGCATAAGTTGCTTTTTCTTCACTTCCAATAGCCAAAAATAAGTGACCTACTAAACTATGAACTTTCTTTTTAAGAAACCGAGTTAGGCCTTTTTCGGACATAGCATGTAAGGTCGCATTATCGGCTGTGCCTTGTAAGTGAATAGGTTGTCCATCCTTAAAACATGAGAATTTAAGGTTAGAAAAATCAAAAGTAACCGGGCCATACCTTTGTAGCCAATCCACACCTAAGACCATGTCACTTCCTCTTAAGTCAAGTACTCGTAAGTCATCGAAAAAAATGTTACCTTGCACTTTCCACTTCAATGTTGGACATTTTTGGTAGCTCACCAAGTTTTCCCCATTGGCAACCGTCACCGTCATCACTACGGTAGGCACAGTGTCGAGCTTGAGCTCTTGAACAACGCTTGTGTCCAAGAAATTGTTGGTACTTCCGCTATCGACTAAGATCGTGATAGGCCTTTTCTTGATTGAGCCCTTCAACCTTAATGTGTTATGGGTGATGCGTCCAGACAAGGCATTCAAAGAGATTTCCATGACACCATCACCCTCTTCTTCTTGGGGAAGGTCTTCCTCTATATCTTCGAGTTCATCATGCACTTCTTCTTGGCCTTCCATACTTTGGAGCCGTTTGTTTTTGCATATATGTCCAGGAAAATACCGTTCATGACAACGGTAGCATTGTCCCGAGTCTCGCCTAGGCACGTTGGGGGCTACCATGGTGCTAGGCGCTGGCTTTGGAGGCACGGTCTGGGGCGCGCCCGTAGGGGCCTGGGCTCTGGACTGGTACGGTGCTGCTGGGCGTGACTGGAATGAGGACCCAGCTCTGGTCCCATACGGTTGCTGCTTGTATGAGGGTCTAGGGACCGTGGCTCCCCTAATCTCCGATATAGTGATTTCTTGGAGTTTTGCTTGCTCGATGGCGGAATTCATATTGGATGGACGGTTGGCCTTAACAGCAGCTCGGATTGCGGCTTTAAACCCCCAATAAAACTCGAGACAAAATAGGATTCACTTAGGTTGTGATGATAAATCATCATCCAACTTCGTAATTCCTCAAATCGGACCTCATATTCCTCCACAGTGCCGGTTTGAGCAGTTTTATTAAATTGTTCAATCACATCTTGTAAAGACTTATCCCCAAACCTTTTACATAATTCGTCTATAAAAAATTGCCATGTCATAACCGGGTTGCTTAGTTCTAGAGCATGGAACCAAATGTCCCCATACTCATGTAAGTGTGACGAGGCAATGTTGACCCATTCATCAATCGGAGTTTGGTACCAACGAAAGTATTTTAAACATTTACGTATCCAAACTCTAGGATTCTTACCATTGAAGGTTAGGAGATCAATCTTTGGGTTGTGATGGGAAGACCATGAACGTGTGCTATAGTCATTGCGGCTGTGTTCCCCATCTTTGGATCTCGGTTGATGCCTTACTTCTCTTTGCTCAGGCACACGGACAGGAGGTGGTGGGGGTGGTGGTGGTAGAATTCCCGAACCCCCTACATGCATATAGTTACCCGATCCAACTTGCTCACCATGCGCTGCAACTTCGGGTGCTGCCACAAGAACGCTTTTGGTTTGTTTCTCTTGGTTCATCAATATTCGGTTCATGGTCTCAGCAAAGATGCTATTGAAGCTTCGAACCCACGTTGGCTGCGTCCAATGCCGGTGACTTCAGTGGTCAAGTTGTCCACTGAGGACTTCAAACCGTCGCTCACCACATTTTGGTCTCGGACCAACGTGTCAAGCTTATCTAATCTCCTTTCAATAGCCATAATTCGTTCTTGTGAACCCGAAGTCTCCTCAGATGAAGACATGTTGTTGGAAGCTCGATTGTTTATTGTAATAGCCAGTTTCGTGATCGCAACGTGCTCTGATACCAATTTGTCACAGCCTTGCGGATGTGACGGCCAAAGTTCAAGACTTGGGCCCAAAATGAAAAGAGGTTAGGTGAGAAAAGAAGAAGAAACAGAGTTTAGATGAGAGGAAGAATCAGAGTAAGGTGAGAGAGAAGTAGAGTAAGATGAGAATTGAGAGAATTAGATAAGAAAATGAAACAGATATTTCATTAATTGCATAATTGATTATAAAATAAATTACAATAATCCTATTTATAGAATTACAAGAATTACTAAAAATAATATCTAAAATATAAAATACATCAATTAAATCTAGAATAATATCTTCCAAGAATATTCCTAACGGCTAGTGGAGCGGGCCTGCAACGGTCATGAGGAGCGTCCTGGCACGAGCTCAGGTGCAGCACGGCACTGGGAAAGACAGCTGGGGACACGGGCTAGACACGGGACAGGGGCGCGACCCGGACAAGGCCATGACAAGGCCTGGCGCGAACTGGCAACGAACTGGGACAACACTTGACAATGCCAGGGCGCAAACTGGGGCGCGAACCTGCACGGCATTTGACAACGCCAGGGTAACGACTCAGCAGCGAACTAGACACGGACCACGAACACCTGCTTATATCTAGGCAATGTCAAGGAAAACCGATAGTATCATGACCATGACATTAATGTGGCTAGGTTTTATGTTTGGCTCTTTGTTGGGGTACGTTCGAGCGTTGTTTCAATTAGCACAGTGTTTGGCTTCTCTCGCTTAAGAGTTGTTACTTGCATTTGGGCTTGACCCTGCACTTTTTGTACTTTTGAGCTTGTAATCCTACTCATAAAAAAAAAAAAATATTTGTATGATAAAATATTAAAATCTTGAAATACTTTATTTTATATATCTATATTCTCAATTTATAAACAATAAGCTACAAATTTTATTTTTAATAGTTTTAGTCCTATTTTATTCAAATTAAGTGCACCAAACATTGTTTCTTTGCTTAGGAAATGAATTCTTGTTCCTCAGGGACATAATTTGATGACGGAAAATGCCGCCAGCCAGAGAAACTATGCGAATTAGTCCCTTTAGTTGTTCCTACAGTTAAAAAAAAAAAAAAAAAAAATAGACAAAAAAAAAAAAGAAAAAAGCTTGCCGCAGTCATCGAGTCGAGACCACATAAATATTAGATCTGACAAATACTCGTGAAGGACACTCCAGTCATTTCTGAAAATTCAAAAAAGCCAAAAGATTCATGAACACGTCGGTGGCAAATCAAAGTCTTCACGGTATAAATTCCCATTTCTTCTACGCTTTCATTTTCTCGCTCTTTCTTTCTTCCCCAAATTAACCCTAATTCCCCAATTTGGGAGAGGGCTCTTCGATCTTCTTCGCTGGTAAGAACCCTTTTCTCTTCATTGATTCTTGCCAAAGTTAGTCAAATCTCTGCTATTTTACTGATAGTTCGTTTTTCATTTACTTAGTTTAACCAGATCTGGTCTGAATTGAGGATTTCTAGGGTTTCATTCTAGATTGTTGATCTGGGTGCCCCAGATCTGGTTGTATAATTGCAAATCTGGGTTAAAGATGGAGTTTTTAGGTAAGTTTGGGATCTGGGCGTTGTTGTTTTGCTTGGTGTTTCAATCTGGGTATGGGTTTTACCTTCCTGGTAGTTACCCTCACAAACATGATGTTGGGAATCAGTTGTCCGTGAAGGTCAATTCTCTCACGTCAATTGATACTGAGATGCCCTTCAGTTACTATAGTTTGCCCTTCTGTAAGCCCTCTGAGGGTGTGAAGGACAGTGCTGAGAATCTTGGTGAGCTTCTCATGGGGGATAGGATCGAGAATTCACCGTATCGGTTTAAGATGAACAAGAATGAGTCTGAGATCTTCTTGTGTAAGACGAGCCCTTTGTCTGCTGATGAGTTTAAGCTCTTGAAGAAGAGGATAGATGAGATGTATCAGGTTAATTTGATCCTTGATAACTTGCCTGCGATAAGGTACACGAAGAAGGATGATTTTCTTTTAAGGTGGACCGGTTATCCAATTGGAATTAAGGTTCGGGATTCGTATTACGTGTTTAACCATTTGAAGTTTACTGTTCTTATCCATAAGTACGAAGAAACCCATGTGGCTCGAGTAATGGGGACTGGAGATGCGGCTGAAGTGATCCCAACCGGTGGTAAATCTGAGAACCCGGGATTTATGGTGGTTGGTTTTGAGGTAGTACCTTGTAGTGTTCAGCATGACTTAAATGTTGTTAAGAATTTAAATATTTATGACAAGTACCCTTCTAAGATTCAGTGTGAACCTGCATCTGTGTCGATGCAAATCCAAGAGAATCAACCAGTGGCTTTCACTTATGAGGTTGCATTTGTGGAGAGTGATATTAAGTGGCCGTCTAGATGGGATGCGTATTTGAAGATGGAGGGTGCAAAGGTCCATTGGTTCTCTATTCTCAACTCCATTATGGTGATCACTTTCCTTGCTGGAATTGTCCTTGTGATCTTCTTGAGGACTGTTAGGAGAGATCTGACTCGCTATGAGGAGTTGGACAAGGAGGCTCAAGCTCAGATGAACGAGGAGCTCTCTGGATGGAAGCTCGTTGTTGGTGATGTCTTTCGAGCTCCTGATCACGCATCATTGCTCTGTGTCATGGTTGGAGATGGTGTTCAGATCCTTGGGATGGGAGTCGTGACGATCCTTTTTGCCGCTCTTGGGTTTATGTCACCAGCATCTAGAGGAACTCTCATTACAGGCATGCTATTCTTCTACATGATCCTTGGAATTGCCGCTGGCTATGTTGCTGTTCGATTATGGAGGACAATTGGGTGCGGAGATCACAAAGGATGGGTCTCTGTTTCCTGGAAGGCTGCTTGCTTCTTCCCAGGAATCGCATTTTTGATCCTAACCTTCTTGAACTTCTTGTTGTGGGGTAGTCACAGTACTGGAGCCATCCCGTTCTCTCTCTTTGTCATTCTGATTTTATTGTGGTTCTGCATCTCCGTCCCTCTAACCCTAATCGGTGGATATTTCGGTGCAAAGGCTCCACACATCGAATACCCTGTTCGTACAAACCAGATTCCCCGTGAAATTCCACCACAAAAGTACCCATCATGGCTGTTGGTCCTTGGGGCTGGCACCCTACCCTTTGGCACTCTCTTCATCGAACTCTTCTTCATCATGTCGAGTATCTGGATGGGCCGAGTCTACTACGTTTTCGGGTTTCTCCTGATTGTTATGATCCTTCTTGTGGTTGTCTGTGCTGAAGTCTCTTTGGTTCTGACATACATGCACCTCTGTGTGGAAGACTGGAAATGGTGGTGGAAATCCTTCTTTGCTTCTGGGTCAGTGGCTATATACATCTTCTTGTACTCCATCAACTATCTCATATTCGATCTCAAGAGTCTGAGCGGGCCTGTCTCAGCCACCCTCTACATAGGGTATTCTCTCTTTATGGTTCTGGCCATCATGCTTGCAACGGGCACCGTTGGGTTCCTCTCGTCGTTCTGGTTCGTGCACTACTTGTTCTCTTCTGTGAAGCTGGATTGATGGACTCGACCCGACTCGAATACAGGTGTGTTACTCAGCCATGGCGAAAGTAAAGACATATTATGAGTTGTTTTGCTAGGGAACTTTGATGGAAGCATGTAATAATAACTTCTTTTTAAGTCTTCGGCATTATTCTTTATCTCCTGGATTACTTGCATGATTTTCTAGTTTTCTTGCATATTAGAGCTTCATGTAGTGAAGTACTTGCATGTGTTGCTTCATGTAATTGAGGTTTAGCATGGTGTACTGCAAGGCATTACTAAAGTGAAAGGTTTGCGTTTCCAGTTGCTCTTGTCGTTTTTTGGATAATTTGACTTCGAATATATAAGTTATTGGACATGCAGGATTGGACCCGAAGGTAAGTAAAACCAGACGAAGCAAACAATGGAAGTAAGAAACACACGGAAAAAAGATAAAAGACGTTGAAGCACAATTGGGTTTTGTAACATATCTTAGTACCTTGTATTGTCTTTCAGACGAGTCTTCAACCATATGTCAGTAATATCTCGATGTCATTCTCATGCCACATTAGTAATGATGTTGCCACTATACCGGATCTTAAGTGAACAAGGAAATTCCTTTAACCATGCACTGCCTAATCCGAGTCTCAGCTTCATATCTCAAAACAAAACCTCATTTTTCACCGAAGCTTGTTTCGGTTTTACCTTAAAGTGCAAAACGTGAAAAAAAATTTGGACCAAGTGCACTGCTAAAATAAGTCTGGTATTGACTGATATTGCTATTTTTCGCTAAAGACACAACTTGATTATTTGATCTTGTGAAGGCAGTTTTACAATTACAAGCGTATCAATTATTAGGACACATGCTCCGGTAAATGTTGATAACACAGCAATGGCTGGACATGCAGTGAGAATGTGAGCTCTGATTTCCTAGGCCTGTATTTGTTTGTTGTTGAAGCACGGTACATCTATGTTGTTTTCCTGGCATTGATTCAATTGGCTGGTTTTAGGGGTGTAGATGAGTTGAGCACAATCTTAACTTTCCTCGTACTTTGCTTTCCTCGAACTCAACTTGACACAGCCAACGTTGGAATCTTCTGGCTTGAATTTGGCTCATCATGCTGTCTGAGCTTGAGTTTCGACTTGAGCTCAACTTAGTAATGCTCAAGCTCGGTTCAATAAGGCTCAAACTTGAATTGTATAAGCACCTTAGGCTCATTATTTGGTATGAGCTTAGCTTGTTTAGGCTCACAATTTTCAAAATTGAGCAATTAGGCTTAGGCTTGGTTCGATTTGGCCTGGGCTAGAATTAATAAGCTAGCTTCCAAGGGCTCGGTTTGGCTTGACCCTATTATATTCGAGTCTTACACAGGGAAAGGGTGGACCGGAAGCCCCCAGTAATGAATAAAATTAGACTAGTTAATTAATTGTTGGTGGCTTATGACTAAGGAAGGACTAGTCGATATATGTATAAGCTGTCTGCACATATCATACACCCGAAGAGTGGGCTTTTTCAATGGGGTTCCTTGCTCTTTGCAAGTTCTAGAAACGATCTGCACAGTTGGGCTTTTGGTCTTGTTTATGGTGTTAGGAGAGATGTTAATGTCTTTCAAGTTATAACAAATGAGAAATATGATCATAGAGAGCTTGATCAAATACCTAATATGATGGCATTTCTTACCTGCATCTAGTTATGGATGCTTGACTCAACACCCCAAGCGCTTTTTTTTTTTTTTTTTCCAATTTATTAACTAGGGTCAACACTTGGCATTAGGGTAAGGTAGGTAGACTGAAATATAGATAGAGTTTGTACAACCGACCTGTAGCATTCAAAAGGTATCTACATTCCCAGTGCCCCATGAGCTTTCGCCTAAACAAGGTCGGCCTTCTCCCTTTAGGGTGGTATCCTGAAGAGAGACTGTTTCCGAAAACTCCCAACCCGAGGGGTGCAACACGAGGAGTTCCTGGGAGGTCACCTATCTTAGTACTACTCTCGTTTAAGCACGCTTAACTTCGGAGTTCTAATGGGATTCAGTACTTGCGTGTTGGTACCCTCTTAGGTGTAATTGAAAAGGTGTAATTGAATGCACCCAGCATTCAAAAGGTGTAATTGAAAAACAAAGCAAATGAAAATTAAGGGGGAAGGGGAATGGAAAGCACGCTTCTTGGTGGTCGGATGATATATCAAACATTTTTGCACATACATCTTGACGGATAGAATCCCACTAGTAGCAAAATACCTTTACCCTTCCTTACGAATATAAGACGAGAAAAAATGTTGATGGCCATGTTTGGTGTTGCATAAACTGTGAACGGGTTTAGATCTCAATTGGTGAAGCTAGCATCAATCCATTCTACTACTGTTGCCGGCATGATGTTCCCAAGCAACATTCGTGGGAATCAATGTAAAAATCTCTCGTTCATTTTTTGGAAATGATTTCTAGATTCTTGACCGGTGAGAAAAAGTGTTTGGCCAAAGCCAAAATGAGTTTGACCCACTTCAGTTGCAAGAGAATGATCTTAACTTTGTGGTAAAAAATCGAAACAATTGTTTTGCTTTTTCCTATTTTTGGTGCTACCTCATTCTTTCCAAGGGGTGGAGTTATAGTGTTCAATAACCCTATGTTTTCAAGATATTATCAGGAAGTCCAGAGAAGTAAGTAAGAAGGGGAAGAGGGAAAGGAAATTATAAGGTTAGATTGCTTATGTGTCCATGGAATAGGGGATAAAAAAAAAAAAAAAAATGGATGTTGTTGTGAGTTTGTCAAATGCTTGACAAGAAGTTATATTTTTTATTTTCTACTTTACCTCAAATCAATGTTTGTTAACCTAATTATTAATGCCCTAATGATGATATAATCGATTCTAAAATCAAATTTTATGATCTAATTTTGTTTCGGTGTGGATTATTACTTTCACATTATGTGCTCTTTGATTTAAAGTTTCAAACCTGAAGTCAGAGTCAGATCTAGTATACATTAAAGCTCATAAGATTTAGACCTTTATTATTTAATTGTATTTTGTCACTTTATATCGAATATACAAGTAATATTTTCTCTTAATTCTGAAAATATTAAAGAAACTTAAAATTACTTCGAATGAAATGGTATATATGAATAAAAAATTTAATATTAACTTTAGAGCAATATCTTCCTTTTTCTTTTGACCTAATCAACCTATAATTATATTTTATTGTTTATTTTTCAATTTTTAAATAAAATTCATTGCTATTAGTGATTTACATATTATCACCTACTCAACATTAGTGGCCCCAATGAGAACATGTTCAAGTTCCGCCACCGTATAGGCTAGAGAATGCCAAATGACCAAATCACACAATAATGAGTACGACTCATAATTAGACTGAATTTTAATCCAATTCAATTTTGTTCTGCATTGGCATATTCAGATTTAATTGTGTTCATCAATTAATCCATAGTAGCTCAAACCCTGCATATGCGGGAGCCTTTAAGGCACTAAATTAGTTGTAGTAATTAATCCAGACTAGACGTGGGTGAGAATCAATAAAGCTCTAAATTAAAGATCACAAATTAGGTACCCAATAATTTAATATTAGCCTATATTTCACGGTTTTTAAATCTCCTAGTTGAATTCTTAATTCTTAATATTAGACTTAGGGATGCAAATGAGGCGGGTAAAACCTTTTACCTGTTGGTACCTGCCCTATTTGGGATTGGTATGGGTATAAGTGAGGTGGATAGTAGGTACGAGTTGGGTGTGCCCGCCCCGTCTCCGCCACGGTTATGGGCCGGGTACGGATGTAGTGTTTTACACTCCCAGTGCTGCTTCGTACCCCCCCACTATGTCCAATACCCGCTCTATTTTGTATCTAATTAACTTTTAAATTAAAAAATATTTGCTAAAATTCAAGGATTTTTTCTTACTAAAAACCACCCACATTTTAGGTGCTGTTTTAGAAAACCATCATAACTTTTCTCATTTTTTAAAGGCACACCTGAACTTTTCAAAATTTTTCAATGTCAAACCTAATGTAGACGCTATTAACTTTCCATTGAAATAAATAGAAAATTACCAAAACTACCCTCAATAAAGCTTTTTTCATTTTTTGGTTTTTATTGAATTATAATAATTGGAATTTTTTAATGAATTATAAATAATTTTACAAATAAAAAATACTTTTAATTTTTTTTGGTTGGCAAAAGGCTGTAACAGCTTGCCAAACCCTAACAATTTCACACATTCAAGGGTGAAGGGTAATTTCGTAATTTATAAAGTACATTACTTAATATAATTTAATTAAATTAAGTTAAACTTGGTGTCTTGATGCATTTACACCCGAAAACATGGCGTTTCGTTTGATGGAAGGTTAACGGTGGCAGCATTAGGCGTGACATTGAAAAATTTTGAAAAGTTTAGGTGTGACTTTGAAAAATTAGAAAAGCTAGGTGATTTTTTGAAACCGTACCTAAAATGTAGGTGGTTTTCAGTAAAAAAACTAAATTTAATTATTCAAATTTTATATCAATGATATAAAAACAACATACAATTGAATTTTTAAAAAAGTATTAAATAATTAATACGGGTAGGAAAGAATAATCATTTTATACCCTTATTAGGGTAGGTATGGCGCAGATAATGGATACTTGTTTGGTACTCTCGGGTATGGGTATGGGTATGGGTTTGTACTTGTTGGGTAGGCATGGATATCCACTTCATACCCGTGGCGAGTAATGGGGTGAGCATGGATATGGATGGGGTGTAAATGAGCCGAGCCAGCTCACGAGCCCTTGTGAGCTGGCTCATCATAAAGCTTAAAAAGCTTGGCTCGCTTTGAGCTCGAGCCAAGCTGAGCCTAGTGAAACTCAAGCTCTTAGGCTCATGAGCCTAAACAAGCCTAAGCGAGTTTTTTTTAGTATATTAGCTTAAAGATTGCCTAATGAATCCATAGTAGAGCCTAAATGATCCGAGCTCGAGCTTAAACAAGCCTATATTAAATGAGCTAAAATATTGCAACCTTAATTCGAAACCCATGAAGCTTAGATCAAGCCGAGCAGAGCCCAAGCTTTTGATGGGCGGAGCTCAAGCTTGAACTTTCAAAGCTCGGCGAGGTTTGAGCCGAGTCTGAGCCAAGTTTAAAGTTAACGAGCCAAACCTCGAGCTTGGTAGGCTAGGGCTCGGCTTGGCTCAAATACACCTCTGGGCATGAATTTGGGTGGCGGATACAGGTATGAAGGAGGCACTCCCTCACCTACCTCGCCCCATTGCCATCCCTAATTTATTCATTCCAGATACAAACTAAATCTAAATAATTCTAGTATATGACCATCAATTTTCTAGAACACCAAGTATTGTCTTAGAGTAATCATTTTATTAAGGAAAAACAATCTAATATCATAGCTAAAATGAATATTTAAATAGTTCACTAATATGCATGTGAATAAATAATTGACAAAACACATAAGAAGAAAATTAGAACCAAATTTTTTTAATACTTCATGATTATATATAACGATGACAAGTTCACAACTTGGAAAGCTAACATAAAAATATGGAGATCAATCCTCAATTAATGCAATCTCGATTATATGTTTGTTTATCCTATATAATATTTTAAAATCTTTAGATACAATGGCGCATCTAGATTGAAGAGACCAAAGTGCATGAATCCCATAACTTTACTATTTAACTTTTTAATAGTAATATATATTGAAATAAAAAATATTGATAACTATATATATATATAATAATAGGTGAATCAATAGCATTTATAGCATGTTCATATTTGGTGGCAAGCAAGCTTCATTTTCTGTTCACGGTTGCATTTTCAATTCAAGTCATTGCCTTCTTTCTACAAAAATCTTTTCTTTGTAATTGATTCCTTGATCCCCTAACACTTATAAAAAGGGGGAAGTAGGATTAAATGGGGTACAAAATAAATAAAATAATTTTAAGGTATGTATCGAGACACTGCCCTATACATTTTTTCTTTGTAATTGATTCCTCGATACATTTTTTTTTTTTTTGGTAAGTCAATGAAATATATAGATGAAAGAAAATGAGTACAAGTTACAAGGGGCATACCCCAGGACACAGCCGAAGCCTACAAGTATGAAACAACGTCAAAAAAATTCAGACAAAGTCCATACAACATGCAACCAAAAAACAATAAAAGGGACAAAAAGAAACTAAGTCTCAAAACCCCAGTGCCGAAGCAATGAGGCGTGACGGTGGGCTCCTTTGAATGAAGCAGCAGCAAGCAGGCAGCTTCTGACCAAACCCGTAATCTCCTCTCGTACGGCCGCAACTGATCTGGACTGGGAACGCTGAACCCGAAGGTTGCGCTCGTACCAGATAATATACACAGTCGCAGAGAGGCAGAGTCGAGCGATGATACTGCCAATCTCCCGTCCCTTGAGATGCTAAGCAGCCCAAGCGACAAGATCACCCCAAGGAAGGGTGGGCCAAGCGATAGATGTACTCGGAGTGACAGAGCTCCAGACCGAGGCGGAAAAGGAACAGGCGAAGAAAAGGTGCTCGTGAGTCTCGTCAGTAGAACCGTAGAGCACACAAACACTCTGAATCTCTAGTGCTCCGAAACGCCGAAGTCGGTCTCGGGTCCAAAGTCGCTGTCGTGTAGCGAGCCAGAGAATGAAGGAGTGTCTCGGTATATGCATCTGAAACCATAGAAGGTGATGAATGGTATCCTCCTCTCTCTTACGCTGCAGCATCTCCCAAGCGGACTTGGTGGTAAAGCGCCCCAAAGGGTCCCCTAACCACCGAATGGAGTTCGCTACACCAGTCCGAGGGCTAAAGTCAATCATGTCCCAGATGGATCGGAGCTCCAAACAACCCTGTGGAAATCTCCACTGACCACCCTCAATAATGGATGAGACCTGAGAATCCCAATGAAACCCAGAAGTGGTGAGCAGTCGAGCAGGGAAGCACTCCGAAAGACGACCACATGGCAGCCAGTAATCGGTCCATAGGGCAATGTCAAGGCCATCGCCTATTATATGATAGATCAAACCAGAGCAGAGGCGGCGAACTGATAGGATCTGAAGCGAGCACCAAGAAGCCGAACTCGTCGCCCGGATAGTCCAGAAGCTCCGCCCTCGAAGCCGGTTCAGATGAACCCAACGCGGCCATAAAGAGGAGGGGTCAGAAAGTAGGAAGTAGATATGCTTCATGATCAAAGCCTGGTTCCACTCAGCAAGGCGACGGATCCCAAGACCACCCTCCCGCCTAGGGTAACACAAATGCCTCCAAGCAACCTTTGCCCCTCCCGGGGCCAACGAAGACCCTCTCCAAAGGAACGCCGCAAGAGTCGACTCGATCTTTTTTATCATCGTCTTCGGAAGCATGAAGATCGACGACCAGTAGACCTGAGTGGCGAAAAGAACAGAGCGGATAAGCTGTAGGCGACCAGCATAAGAAAGCGAACGGGAGGTCCAGAGCCGTATACGAGAGAGAATGCGATCCAGCAGGGGCTTGCAGTCAATGTACTGCAGTCGAGAAGTGATAAGTGGTACTCCAAAATAACAAACTGGGCACTGCCCAAGGCTGAAACCCAGAACACCCAAAATATCCTGCTAAGTCGCAGAGTCCACCCCTGCTAGAAAAACTGAGCTCTTCGCTGCATTCGAGGACAGCCCCGAGAGTACAGCAAAGCGGTCCAAAACCTCACGAACAACGGATACACTACCCATATCACCTCGACAGAATATCATCAGGTCATCAGCGAAACATAGGTGTGTCAACCTAGTACAACGGCAGCTCGGATGATAGCGAAAACGCTGGTCATCAATAGCACGGTGAAGCAGCCCTCGGAGACCCTCCATAGCGATAACAAATAGATAAGGAGAGAGAGGGTCACTCTGACATACACCTCGATTGGAGCGGAAGAATCCCTGAAGCTCGCCATTGATGGCGACAGAAAAGCGGGCCTTAGAGAGGCACTCGCGGACCCACCCGATCATGACCTCTGGAATCCCCATACTCCTCATACCAGCTAGGATGAAATCGCATCGGACAGTGTCGAAAGCCTTACAGATATCGACCTTCAGTGCAAAACGAGGTGAGACTTGAAGGTGATAACCGCGCATCAACTCCTGTGTCAAAAGGATGTTGTCGGAAATCCAACGACCTGGAACAAACGCTGACTGAGCATCCCCAATCACCCTAGGAAGGACACCCTTCAACCTGTTTGCGATGATCTTAGTGATGCACTTATAGATCACGTTGCAACAGGAGATAGGGCGGAAGTGGCCAAAGGTGGAGGGAGTCTCCACCTTAGGCACAAGACATATCCGGGTGGTGCTCAGGGCACCCAGCATGCGCCTTGAAACGAAGAAAGACTGCACGCCCCTAATCACTGCTCCTCCAACTACCTCCCAAGCCCTCTTAAAAAAAAGGGAGGTGTAGCCATCAGGCCCTGGGGCCCTGTCATCGCCTATGGAAAAAAGAGCATCCCGAACTTCAGCTGCAGAGATCGTGGAAATAAGCTTGCGAGCCTGATCCTCAGAGATGTGAGTCTCAAAAATGTCAGAAATATCCTCAGTCAGCGGACCACCCGGCTCAGAAATCTTGGAAGAAAGTAACCTCGGTCTGAGAGATCAACTGCGGATCATATGTCCTCACACCATCAGAGTCCACAATCGACGAGATCCAGTTCCGGGCCTGCCGATGGAGAACAGACCGATGAAAGAACCGAGTGCTCTGATCCCCGAGCGAAAGCCACTGAACACGCGACTTCTGAAGGTAGAATGCGTCCTCATCCCGACACAAAGCTGAATACTCATGAAAAAATCGGCGCTCCTCGAGACGCAGAGAAGGACTCTCAGGGTCCTCATCCAAGGCCCTCTGGCTCGTGGCCCATGCATCACGGGCCACCTCGACTCTGGCCGAGATGTGACTGTAATGGCAGGTGTTGAGGGCCTTCAACTCACTCTTCAGCAACTTCAGCTTCTGAGTGAGCTGATACATCGGAGTACCCTCAACACAAGTGTCCCAGACTCGTCTGACCGTGGGAAGGAAGTCCTCGTGATCGGCCCAAAAATTGAAGAACTTGAAAGGAAGTCGCAGGGCACGACGTTCCCCAAGCCCTCGTACCACAATGGCGCTATGGTCTGAGACGACATGGCGGGCAAGGAACTCAGCGGATGTGATGGGGAAGTCACGAAGCCAACCCTCACTGACTAGGCACCAGTCAAGCCACTTGAGAATCAAGCGGTCACCCTCGGCCTTATTGGACCATGTAAAGTGAAGACCCGAAGAGGACATAGGTGTCAGCTCAGCCTTAGTAAGGCACTCCTGGAAGTCTTCCATATGACCTGGCCAACCCTCCTGGCCACCGCATCGATCGGAAAGACTAAGGATGGCTTTGAAATCCCCAAGAAGGATCCAAGGCTCACCCAAGAGACTCAAGCTAGTGCTCCGAATATAGTCCCATAAAGCTCGGTGAGGACCCGGCTCGTTAAAGCTGTAAACAAAAGTAGCGAGAAAGCTCACAGCCCCAGAAAGATCAGAGATACGACAAGTAAGGAACTGGTCTCCCCCTCGAATGAGCTCGACTCTATGAATGCCCGGATCCCAAGCTACTATAATGCGACACCACGTAAGGCAAATGCCACTGAGGAGAAAGCTCCACCCATCGGTACACCTACCAATCACCGCCTCAACATCAGTAGGTTTGGTTTTGGTCTCGACCAAACCAATGACAGATAAATGATTGGAAGAAATCCAATCACGAACAGCCTGGGAAGATTGGGGATTGTTGTTAAGCCCCCTAATATTCCAACAACCAACCACCATGATGAAATAGTCAAGTGGGAGCGCGGCCCGCACGCTTGGCCGCATGAGTAAACGGCCTCCTCGGGCCCTCTACGGTGACCTCAACACGTGGGGAAGTGGAAGTGTCCGACACACTCTCAAATCGGTACAACGTGTCTAGGCTCGGCACACTTGCCGACCGATTCAAGGAACCTATAAGAGGGGTAGCAACTCCAAGAATGCCATCCTGAGCCATCTCCACCTCAACAGGAACATCAGCTATCTCTGAGTCTTCCCGAAGAAGGGTGGGAACAAAATCAGCGAAAGTCCGAGGCAAAAGAGAAACTGACCCAGAATCCGAAAGGACCGTACGAGTACTCGGCTCCCTAACGTCCGAGCCAACCGCCCCCCTCAACTCAACGGTACCAACCATGCGTGGGCTAGGAGTCTCCAAGCAGTCCACACACCGATCAGCATCAAGTCCGAGAGACCCAGGAGTCGGCCCACGACTAATACCCCTAGAGGAAAGCCCCTCCAAAACGGGCCCATTTCCTCTAGGAATAGCGGAAGTGGATGCACTAGAAGGAAGCCCCTCCAAATCGGGCCCATTCCGACTAGTGTGTAAAACGGGTGAGACCCTAGGAGAAAGCCCCTCCAAAGCGGGCCCATTTCCCCTAGGTGCGACAACGGGTCGGTCACTAGAGGGGAGCCCCACCAGACCTGGTCCATCCCCTCTAATGCTAGTAGTAGGTGAGTCACGAGAGGAAAGCCCCTCCAAAGCGGGCCCATTTCCTCTAGTAAAAAATCTCGCAACATTAGGCCCACCCGCTTCACCCACTTCCCGTGCCCCATTATCTACAAAGGGCCCAATATCACAAGGCCCATTAACTCTTGCCTCCCCAAGCCCAACATTAGGAGTAGCGTTAGGATTAGCGTCTCTCCCACCACCCTTACGCCGCCTCCGCCGCCGCCGGCCTTTTCTCCTGGCCACCACCTCCGGCTGCTCCGGGAGGATAGTGACAGTGTTCGGGGTGGGACAAGTGTGACCAAAGACCCTACATTTACGCCAAACTTTCGGCATACCCTCCAATTTAACCGTCACCGGTATGATTCGACCATTGTAATCCACCGAGAGTCGCTTCGGCGGGTCGGTCCAAGCGTCAAGTTGTACACATACACGAGCATAGCTAACCATAGTACCCTCCAAGGTTGGTTGGTCCATGAAAAGGGGGCGGCCCACACCGCTAGCGATCGAGCTCAAAGAACTCTCCGACCATAAGGAGGCCGGAAGACCATGTAATTGGACCCAAATTGCAATCTGAGGGAGGTCCCGCGAGGGAGCGAAGTTGGGTTGCCAACGCTCAAGGGAAAGGTAATGCCCATTAAGGGTCCAAGGCCCACCCCTAAGAATCAAATCCGACTCAGCTATCGACTTAAATCGGAAGTACTAGACCTCCTTATCCGCAATTACACATTCAAGTCCTTTCGACCCCCAAAGCATGCGAGCTAATGCTACACACCGAGAGTATGAAACACGACCCCCAATAATACAACCAACAAGACATCGGCCCCATTTTTCAAGGCCCGGTGCTACATCGGCGTCAGTGATAGTAGTGATCACTTCCCCATTTACAAGCCCCGAAGGAACAAACCGAAGCATACCACCCGGGGGTGGCGAGGCCGCCACCGAGACCAACGGCTGGAGGGGGGCGTCCGGTTCACCCATGGCCAACCAAGCCAAACAAAGCAATCAAGAAGATTCAAGCAAGGCAAAATTGTAACAACTTGTAACAAACTTCCAACAAGCCCCAAACCTTCAAACAAATCAAACAAACATGCTCTCCACCCCACCAACACAACAATGGCATTCAAGATCAGAACTCAAGCAAGAAATTCAAGAAGCATGTTGAATTATCATCATCTACCAAATCGGTCCCTGCTTCACCGAGAAAAATAGGGCACGATCGTGCCGATCCGAAAAATTCCAAGAAAACACCTCAAACAGCCAAGACAAGAACAAGATCAAGGAGGATAGAGAGTGTGTACCAAGAATTGCTCCAAAAGAGAAGAGGTCCAATCAAGAAACGAGAGAGAAAGAAGACCCCGAGGAGAGAGAGAATGAACACCAAAGTCATCAATCGTCCAAGAAACGTCAGGGGAACACCATGGCCGGAGGCGCGAGCAGATGGAGAATGAGAAATCCTTCGCTGTCATCAACATCAAAACTCGAACACCCTCGCTCACATGTGTTTCCACCCTCAAAAATCAAAGTGATTAGATTGACACCAAAATGGTTCCATTAGAGAGAGGAGATCACGACGATTCCAAAACTGGCCTCCGCGCCGCCGTACGACACCACACACACCGCCACGCTCCGGGAAAAGCCTGCAGTGGAGGAGGAAGAAACCCCATGCGCCACCCGGGTCCGCCCACGAGCCGCTAGCCGGAAATCACCTATGAGAGCATCTCTTTCTCCAAGTCATGATTACCAACCTTCTTTTGTATCGAACTATTAGAGCACCCTTCTAGAATACTCTACAATTTAGGAGAATAAACTCTAGAATATTCCAAGCATAATAATAATATACTCTAGAATATTCCTCTTTGACTTTTGTGCTTTATTGCCTTACATGTCTCTTGATATATGCCGATATAAAGACAACCTTTGTACCTTGTTTATTCATTCAATCAACAGAGTTTCACATGGTATTAGAGCCAACCATCTGAGTCAGTTCTCTTTTTCTCTTTTTTTGTTTCCGCTGTTCTTTCTTTATTTCTTGTGTTAATTTCTCTAGCAATTTTTTTCATATACCCTTTTTTTTTTTTGAGTAATGGCATCTAACATCAATCAATCCTATGCAAATGCTTTGACCTCCTCCCCCTCCCCTAATCCCGGCGCAGACTCGGCGCTAGTGGCGACCGGCCTCCCTCATGCCGGTTCAACCCCAGTCGCCACCGGCTCTGCTACCACAGCGGTGGTGACCGATAGCACTAGTGTCAGGACCATCACCTCCGGTGTTTCTTCCCCTCGGTTGGTTGATACCGGTGTCGCCATCCCCTGTACTCTGCCACCACTTGGAACGTCAACATTTCTCCCGTCACTTAACTTGGGCATCTCAACCCCCACATCTCTTTTCTCTTTTTTCTCTCTCCCGGGACCCATCGGTCCTATGCTTGCCTAAGCCACCATCAGTGGTGGCTCATTGACCAGTGTGGGTGGTCCTCCGTCCTCCTTCTCCCCGACTTATCTCCAAGCCGCGGGGGGGGGGGGGGGGGGGGGTGACGGTGCAGCTACCCCCTCTCCCTACCCGCTTAATAAACCCTAATTTTATGAACCCTAACACTTACAATCACTCCTCTTCCCCCATTGTAATTCCCCAGACCAATATTACTAACATTGTCACAATTAAACTTGAAACGACCACTGACTATCCCCCTTGGCGTGAAGAGTTTAATATGCGACTGTTTTCTCACCAATTGTTAGGATTCATTGATGGGTCTTATCCCTGCCCTCCGGCCTTATTAAATCAACCACATGGATCAACTTATACAAACCCTGATTATATAACTTGGCTACGAATTGACCAAAGCCTTAGATCTTGCATCGCTGCAACACTATCTCGTTCACTTATAAATGACATTGTCCGCCATCCAACATCAAAGGCTGTGTGGGATGCCCTAGCTAAGCGGTTTCGGGACCACTCCGTGGCTAAGGAGTATGACCTCCGAACCTAACTCATAACTCACCGTAGAGATGGAAAAACAATGCATGCTTAACTCTCCGAATTAAAAACTATTGCAGACGATTTAGTTGCCATTGACTCACCTGTTTCTGCTAGAGAATTTCAACACTTTGTTATTCATAGTTTATCACCTGAATATGTTGCTTTTGCAGCTTTTACTTAACAAACCTCAAAACTCTATTCATATAATGAACTTAAATCTGCATTACTAAACGAAGAAGGTGCTCTTACATGAAACTCTGGACGTCCGAACCCCGACCCAGCCCATGCTATGGTTGTCTCGAACCAACCCCCTCAAACCCACACCGGCCAAGGTGGCCGTGGCGGGGGTCGAGGCCGCAACAAGGGCCGAGGGGGCAGTGGTGGTCAGGATGGCAAAAATCCCAACCCCCACGGTTAAAAAAACCCAACCGTGACCCCTCCCCCTGGCTCCCTATACCTGGTTCGACCTCCAGTTGGCCCTCCCTTTCACTTTAATGTAGGTGTGCTCGGAGCCGCTCCTCAATTCTATTAGATCTGCTCCCAGATAGGACATTCTGCGGTTGCTTGCCCTCAACGCCTTGATACTTCTGCCTTTCCTGATCCCAATCATTCCCTTGCTGCCATGACTATTGGCGAACTGCACGACTACAATTGGTACCCTAATTCCGGTGCCTCAAACCATATGACGCCAAATCCAGGTATTCTCTCTAACCTTCTTTCTTATTCTGGTCATAAGGGTGTTCTTGTAGGAAATGGAGAATTACTGCCTGTGACTCACATTGGCTCCTCTAGTATACCTAAAATTTCCCTTAAACTGAACGATGTCATGCTTGTACCAAACCTCACCCATAATCTACTATCTATAAAACAATTGTGTCATGATAAT
Source organism: Simmondsia chinensis (assembly GCA_018398585.1). Classification (NCBI taxonomy): domain Eukaryota; kingdom Viridiplantae; phylum Streptophyta; class Magnoliopsida; order Caryophyllales; family Simmondsiaceae; genus Simmondsia; species Simmondsia chinensis. Next base: position 26,471,870 of record JAGTTD010000010.1, on the reverse strand, counting down.
AGTAGTTGGGTTGAATTTGACTCCACCTCTTTTTGCGTTAAGGATAAGGCTACGGGGACGCCACTCCTTCTGGTACCCAGTAATGGACCACTATGTAACTTCTCACCACACGAAGTTGGCCTCATTACACGTGCTACGCAGGGTGAATTATGGCATCAACGATTAGGGCATTTAGGAAAGGTTGTTCTTGATTCCTTATGTAAACAACAATTTTGTCCGAATGTTAAGGTTTTGAATAAGTGTGTTTCTTGCTGTTTAGGTAAATCTACTAAATTACTTTTGAACTTGTTCATCACAATACTACTATACCACTTTAATTAATACATTCTGATATTTGGCAATGTCCAGTTCTCTCTACATCTGAATATAAGTACTATGTTCTTTTTGTTGATGATTTTTTAAGATTCACGTGGTTGTATCCGATGCGAAACAAATATGAGGTTTATGAAATATTCACCGCTTTTAAAAATTAGTGGAAAACCAATTTAATGTCAAAATTAAAATTTTTCAAAGTGATGGTAGAGGTGAATTCGATCGTCAGCGCATGAATGCGCTTTGCCGAGATGTTGGAATTTACTTTCACCTATCCTGTCCTGATACCCTAGAACAAAATGGGGTGGCGGAATGCAAGCATCGACACTTATCTAAAATTGCACGGACTCTCTTAATTCATTCTAAACTGCCTTATAAATTTTGGGATGACGCCTTTTGTACGGCATGTTTTACCATTGATCATCGCCCAATGCCAACACTTTCAAATCTCTCTCCCTTTCAAAAACTCTTTCATACAAATCCTGACTACAAATGTTTTTGAGTTTTTGGGTGTGTATGTTATCCAAACATCACATCCCGTGCCCCTCATCAATTGCCTCCATGGTCTACTAGCATTTTTTTAGGGTATGGGCACGATACAAATGCTCTCATTGCTTTGACCCCATCAACAAACGAAGGTACATAAGTCGTCATGTAGTATTTGATGAATCCATTTTTCCTTATAACAGTTTGATTTGTCCATCCGGTCTTCCCTGTAATGTCATAATAAACCCACCCTTAGTAATTCACACACCTATCGCACAGAGGTTCCCCCTCGACCTCAACCGCATCCCTGCATCACCATTTCTGGTGCCCGCGGCAGCGGCTGGGCCGAGTGACCCCCCTCCCCTACTCTGGCCGCACGCCTCCCCACTCCCTGAGTGGTCCTGCAAGCTGCGGACCCCACTGAGCCTCAACCAGACCAGCCCCCACCTTAGATCCCCTCTCAACCACATCTAGAACCCTCCAGTGAGCTCCAACCCCCATCCAGCTCACCCCCGGGATCACCATCCCCCTACCCAAAATAGGACTTTCATCGGGTCCTCGGGTGGTCCCTCAACCGAACCAAACCGAGACCCAACCCAATGTTGTCCCTGGGGCCTAAACCCTTAACACACACCCGATGTGTACTCGCCTCAAAAGTGGTATTCGAAAAACCAAGTATCCCCTTTCCCTATCCTCCATAACTGTCATACAGGAGCCAACTTGTTATTTACAGGCCATGAAAATCCAAAATGGCAAGAAGTCATGGCAGATGAATTCAATGCTCTAATTCTCAATAACACCTGGGATCTTGTTCCCCTTGAGCCTTCTAAAAACATTGAAGGAAGCACTTGAAAATACAAAGTTAAGTATAAAGCAGATGGTTCGGTTGAGAGGTTCAAGGCCCACCTTGTTGCCCAAGGTTTACATCAAGGTGAAGGCCTTGACTACAAGGAGACTTTCAGCCCCGTGGTCAAACCCGCTACCATACTTTTAATACTTACTCTTGCCATTACGCATAACTGGTCCATACAACAATTGGATGTTAAAAATGCTTTCCTATATGGTCAACTTAAGGAAGACGTTTATATGAGACAACCCAAGCGATTTATATCATGTTTGTCGTTTAAGAAAGGCATTGTATGTCCTGAAATAGGCACCTCGAGCTTGGTTCCAACGGTTTAGTGCGCTTTTATTTAGTCTTGGTTTTATTTTTTGCCAGGCTGACCCCTCCTTATGCATCCATAAAACCCCTACCCACCTCACGTGCCTTTTACTATATGTGGATGACATCATCCTCACTGGCACCAATAGCTCTCAGCTTCACACTCTTATTCGATCTCTCTCCTCCCAATTTGTTATGAAAGACCTTGGACCCCTACATTTCTTCCTTGGCATTTAGGCATACCGTTATGCCATTGACCTTCTAACCAAACTTCATATGGCTGATGCCAAACCCATCAAAACACCAATACCCGCCCGAGCGCATCTCACTTTAAGTGAAGGAACCCTTCTGGAGGATCCCACCGAGTATAGGAGTGCTGTGGGAGCTCTCCAATACCTAACCATGACCCGTGCTGACATTTGCTATGCTGTTAATCTACTCTCCCAGTTCATGCATGCTCCCCGCACCTCTCATCTGCAAGCAGTCAAATGCATTCTTCGGTACATCAAGGGCACCCCTGATCATGGCCTTCTCCTTCAGCCTGCCTCCCGCCTCACTGTCACCGCCTTTGCTAATGCTGACTGGGGAGGTTGCCTTGACACACGCCGCTTCACCACAGGTTATGCTATCTATCTCGGTCCCAATCTCATTTCTTGGAGGGCTAAAAAAATAGGCCACCGTCTCCAAATCCACCATAGAATCTGAATACAGGGCTGTTGCTCAAGCAGTTGCTGAAAGTGACTAGATCCAGTACATCACGCGAGACCTTGGCATTCGACACCCTGGACCGCTACTCATTTATTGTGACAATGTGTCTGCTTCCTACCTCACAGCCAACCAGGTATCCAAAGATCGGAGCAAACATGTGGACTTTGATTTTCACTGCGTTCGTGAAAAGGTACTCAAGGGCGATCTTCAAGTACACTACACTCCTACTACCAAACATGTTGCTAATTTTCTAACAAAAGGTCTAGCCACTAATCGGTTTCTGCAAACCCTGCTCGGATTGAGGGGGCCTATTAGAGCACCCTTCTAGAATACTCTAAAACCTAGGAGAATAGACTCTAGAATATTCCCAACGTAATAATATACTCTAGAATATTCTTGTTTGACTTTTGTTCTTTATCGCCTTACATGTCTCTTGATGTATGCCAATATAAAGGCAACCTTTGTACCTTATTTATTCATTCAATCAATAGAGTTTCACACGAACCACCTTCCTTAAAACTTATTTTGTTGTTATAAAAATAGTTAGAGATACAATGAAACCTTATAACAAAGTGGAAGTGTACGTAGAAAGGATGCATTTTTTAGATTCAAGACAAGATAATGATGTAATTTTTCAAGCATTTAAATCTGATATGAAGGGGACTTTATATAGAGGTATTAAGTGTTTCTTGGAAGCAGTGGCGAATCCAAAAAAAAAAAAAAAAAATTCACTGGAGGCACATATTATAACAAGTGGATCTTATAAAAATCAATACTGCCTAAATACTAGGACAATATACAAAGGTCCGTCACCACAACTAAGAATGAAAAAAAAAAAAATTTGTTCACAAATGTCCTCTACGAGTTTTCTGGTTTTGAAAACGAAGCATTACAAATTCATTAGTAATAGTTTCAATGATTTGCTTTTGTATGGAAGATACTGCATGATAATTCAAAAATTGATCACCCATTCGATTCCGCAAATTTGTCTTCATAAAGTTCATGGCCGAAAAACATCTTTCGACACTTGCAGTTGCCACGAACAAAATAAACGCCAACTTCAAAAGATGATACACCAGTGAAAACAAAAGATCCTTCTTTGTCTCTATGAGTATTTTAGGAAGGTCATCAAAACCATTAAGGTTAGCAAATCTATCATCTGTGCCCACATCCTCAATATAAGTTTCAAGTTGATTGTCAATTTCCAACAAATCAAAAAAATTATTAGGATAAAATTGAGCAAATCTCACCAACTTTGAGATATCAAATTGTGAAATGAATCACTTGGGCTCAAGCAAGCCACACAAAGGAGCAACTCTGAATTTACTTAATTGAAGCAATGATTAAGCTCTCCAAGTTGTTCTCCTATAACGACACAAAATAGTTCAACATATAACAATGTATATTTTTCTTACCAGTTTTCTATTGTGGTTGATCGAGATCAACATACACTTCTTCCATATTCGATATTGGAAATCATACTTATCACAAAAAAGAAGATATCTTACTCAATAGAGGTTCCCATTCGCCGTCTCTCAACTTTTGCACTCGTCGCTTAACTACTTTTACTAGTGCCATAGCATGCAAGATATCTCGCTCCTTTCTTTGCAAAGCCAATGACAATTCATGTGTGATTCCCAATATAGCTTGCATTAAATGCAAATGAAACACAAAGTTGAATGTCCTTAAATATCTCAAAACACTAAGTGCTAAAGCTCGTTGCATCGAATCTTTAGCTTAATATCTAACAAATTCCAGCACTTCATTAATAGAAAGATACAATTTTGACAAATTCAAAAATGCTTTCTAGTGGGACCCCCATCGTGTATCCTCTGGCCTTCGAAGAGTAATCTCTTCGTTTAATCTCGTTTCGGTTTGAATCTCACCATCACATTGTGTTCTCGGACTATATCTCGACCCTTACAAGAGGCTCGAACAATATTTAACATAATAATTATCATACTAACAAAATCTTGCACATCAATATTTGTTTTAGCAACCGTTACAAGTGCTAATTGAAGTTCGTGAGTGAAACAGCGAATATAATAAGCTAACTTATTCTCACTTAGAATCAAAGGTTTCAAACCCTTGAACTCATCTCACATATTGCTTGCTCCATCATATCCTTAACCCCGAATCCTTGATAAACTTAACACATATTTAGCAAACAAAAAATCAACGGCATTTTTGAGATCTTCAGCAGAAGTCTCTTTAACATGAACAATACTAATGAATCTCTCTTTCACTATTCTCCTTTTATCAACATACCTAAAGACTACAACCATTTTATTGGATACGTCACTAGATTCATCAACCAAAAATCCAAACAATTCATTACCCATATCCTCCATTATTACATTGATTATTTCTTTCGTAAAGTAATGAACAATGTTTTTCTGAATGCTTGGAGCAACCATTTGATAATTTCATGGAGCATTTTGGATTATAAACTTACCTTCAATGTCATTTTGTTCACCAGTGTACTTCACAAATTTAAGAAAATTACCTCTATTATCAAATTCTTCGAACGCATCATGATCACAAAAAACTAATCCTTGGTGTAACAAAATTCTAGAAACATTGATTATGGCATCAAGACGAATTTGATATTCATTTTTCACAATATCTGAATCTCTCTTATACATTATTGCCAAGTTGTCAAATCTCTAACATCCCTTCCCTCTTCTAATCCTCTAATCTTAAGTGAAGTGTCATTTAATTGGCTTTGCAACAATAAAAAAAAAAAAAAAAAGAGGAAAAATAATTGAAAAGCTATCTTATGCATTATTGCCAAATTGTCAAATTCCCATCCTAATCCTCAAATCATCAGGGATGTGTCATTTAGTTGGCTTTGCAACAATAAAAATAAAAAAAAGAGAAAATCATTGAAAATCTAAAGGCATGTTTATACTCATTAACAATAAATACATAATTTTCATGAACAAAAAAGAATTTATGACTTAAAATTCTTACCCTTAAAAAATTATAGAAGATAAATTAAAAATATTAACAAATTTAACAAGTTTATGATATCTAAAAAATATTTCAATACGTCTAAGTATTTGAAAAATTCATTGCTAAACCTCAGATGTTTAAACTAAAATTTTTAAACAATTAAAAGACTCTTTATATATCTGAAGGTACAAAATATTTAAGGTATTATTTAATTTCTTAAATCTATCTAAATTTTATTCTATATTTTGAATTGAGGCGGGTTATCCATTTTTGTAAAGAAAAAAGTTATTTAATTTTTCTTCAATTTTATTTCAACTTTTTTGGTTACTATTGGAAGCATATTTCTGAATTGTACATTTTCTTTTTGATGCACTTTTATGAGGAATCAGAAATTACACCGATATATAGGCATAACAGTGTCTTAATTTAAAACAAAAGACTATATCATATACACCGTATATCAACTCTATAAATAGAAAGTTAGACATTCCACTATTTAACATAAGAATACAACAATTTTTTAAACATTCACAATATTTTCTAAGAGATTTACGACATCTATTTAAACATATAAAATATTATGTAACTAATTATAATATTTATTTAAATATTTAGAATAGAATTTAATATATATATATATATATATATATATATATTTATATAGTGTGCTGTTCTTATGAGAGGGTGAGCAGGTAAGAGGAGTCAATCATGTCTCTCCATTGTAATGGACGATTAAGATTCTTTGGATACTAAAAAAAAAAAAAAATTTACGGTCAAGATTTATTGAGTATTGAAAAAAATAATTTCCTTCCCTTATCCCTTCTTTCCTTTTTCCCATGAAATGGTATGGGCCGTAAACTGTTATTTTTTTAGTATCTAATAAATCTTGGCTATCCATTACAACGGAGGGCCAGGATTAACTCCTCTCACCCTCTAATATATATATATGGGAGCGGCTGGAATAAAAATGAAAGTTGCATGAGAATATAAAAAAATTAAATCTACATCGTTTGATCTTAAATAAGACCGATCAATGGTTCTAATTAGACCCTAATTTTTTTCTTTCCTCCCTTTACATCCCAAATTTTTTTAACTCTCTCTCCTATCCTTTTTAGCTTTTTACCAAATTTTTTTTCTTTCTTCCCTTTTTCTATATTTACACACCAATTTTTTTTTTTTTTTTTTACTCTTTTCTCTTTTTTTAACCTTTCACTATTTTTTTTCTCATTTCTCTCCTTCCTACGTTTATACCCCTATTTTTTCACTCTCTCTCCTCTCTTTCTTAATATTTTACCATATTTTTCTCTCCTTTCCTTTTTATATTTACTACTCAACTTTTTTTTACTCCCTCTCATCCCCTAACCTTTTACTAGTTTTTTTTTTTTTTTTTTCTCTCATTCCTTTTTTAGTTTACATCCAATTTTTTTTTTTTTTACTTTCTCTTCTTTCCTTTTTAAACTATTGCTAATCTTTTTTCTCTCTCCTTTTCGTTTTTACGTTTATATCCCCTTTTTTTTTTCCTTTCTTCTCCCCTTTTTATATTTACACCATAATTTTTTTACTCTCTCTCCTCCTCTTTTTAATCTTTCACCAGTTTTTTTTTCTTTCATCCCCTTTCTATGTGTACAACCAAATTTTTTTTCACTTTCTTTTCTTTCCTTTTAACCTTTCACCAATTTTTCTCTCTCCACCCATCTTTACGGTTACACTTTAGTTTATTCACTCTCTCTTCTTCCCTTTTTAACTTTGCACTAATTTTGTTTCTCTCTCATCCCCTTTCTACGTTTAACACCCAAATTTCTTTTACTCTTTCTCCCATCTTTTTTAACCTTTCACAAATTATTTTTTCTCTCTATCCTCCACTTCCTACGTTTACACCCCAATTTTTTTTTTATTTATTCTTTCTTTGTCCTCCCTGCAAATACAAGTTTTATCAAGACATGGATTTACTGCATAAATTTTGATTCTCGAGGACCATATATTATTTTAGTCTTTTATTACATTGTAAGACTTTTGTTGCATTAGTCTTTCAATTTTATATAAGAATTCTAAATTCTATAAATGTTATATATTATATTTTAAATTCTAACTTGTCCTTTACTTGCACCTTTCGGCCATTATCATCAATGCAATATAGAACTTGTTAGTAAAACTAGTTGAAAAGGCCGAGTATTACAATAGTAAATTATTATTGATACAATCTTCTAAATGTATAATAAAAAAAGAGTAAATTATTATTTTTTATAATCTTCTAAATGCAAAGAGAACCAAATTTGAGTTATCCATTCAAATGATATGATAACCATAAAAGGGAGGATAGAGAGAGGAAAAACTTTTGGCGAAAGGTTAAAAAGAAGATGAGAGAGAAAAAAAATTTGGGGTGTAAACGTAAAAAATGATAGGAGGATTAAGAGAAAAAAAATATGGCGAACAGTTAAAAATGAGAAGAGGGACAAAAAAAAAAAAATGTCAAGGTTAAAAAAGGAGAGGAAAGAGAGTAAAAAAAAAATGGTTGAAATGTTAAAAAAAAAGTCAAGGTTAAAAAAGGAGAGGAAAGAAGAAAAGAGAAAAAAAAATCGATGAAAATTTAAAAAGGGTAGGAGAAAGAGTAAAATAAAATTTGGGTGTAAACGGCGAAAGAGAATGAGAGAGAAAAAATTGGTGAAAGATTAAAAAGGGGAGGAGAAAGAGTTAAAAAATTGGGTTGTAAACATACAAAGGGGATAAGAGAGAAAAAAAAATTAGTGCAAAATTGAAAAAGAGGGAAGAGAGGAAAACATTGGTAAAAAGTTCAAAAGAAAAAAAAAAAAAGCGAAAGTAAAAAAAAAAAATTGGGTTTAAATGTAGAAAGGAGACAAAACAGGAAAAAAAGCTAGTGAAAGATTAAAAAGAGAAGGAGAGAGAGTAAAACAAATTGGTGAAATGTTAAAAAGAGAGGAGATAGAGCAAAAAAAAAAATTAGAATATAAACGTGGAAAAGGGAGGAGAAAGAAAAAAGTTGGTGAAAGGTTAAAAAAGATCGAAGAGAGAATAAACAAATTGGAGTGTAAACGTAGAAAGGGAAAGAGAAAAAAAAATTGGTTAAATGTTAAAAAGAAGAGGGGAGAGAGTTCAAAAAAATTGGGGATGTAAAGGGAGGGGAGAAAAAAAAAAGGTCTAATTAGAACATTTAATTAATCTTATTTAGAATCTAACGGTGTAGATTTAATTTCTCCACATTCTTACAAAACTTCTATTCTTACTTCACCCGCTGTATATATATATACACACACACAACAACAACAACAACAACAACCACCCAGTGCTTGAAGGGCTCCCACATAGGCAGGGTCTGGGGGGGTAAATGTACGCAGCCTTCCCCCTTCTAGGGGCTGCCCAGAAGAGAGGCTGTTTTAGAGGATCCTCCACCTGAAAAGCGAGTTACCAGCAAAGAAGCCTGGTACCCTGGTAGCACAAGAGAAAATAAGCTTGTAAGTGTGGCAAAGCCAGGCAAATGAAGGTAAAGACATAGCAAATCGCAAATAAGCCAACGCAAAGCTAATGAATAGCTAATGGAAGGCTTGGGACTCAGATCGCACTTAAGTGCGGAATCTGGATTGTCCTACTAGCCTAGGATACTAGAGAATGCACAAAGAGCTGGATTACCCTACTCTACTATGCTACATCTGCTACTCCTATGCTAGCCCTCCATTGGGCTCTATCTAAAGCCATCTCTTCCCGAAGGTTTAGGAGGGTCAGGTCTTGTCTGATCGTCTCCAACCATCTCGTCTTTGGCCTGCCTCTCCCTCTCTTATCTAGCGTAGTATGAGGCTGCTCGCATCTCCTGAACCGGGCGGTGTTCGGTCTCCTCCTAACATGTCCGAACCACCTCAAACGTTGCTCCCTTAATTTATTCGCAATGGAGACCACACCCAAATCACTTCTTATGGCATAGTTCCTGATCCTATCTTTCCTTGTGTGTCCGCACATCTACCGCAGCATCCTCATCTCCGCCACCTTCATCTTTTGTGTATGATGCTGCTTCATCGCCCTACACTCCGCCCCATAGGATATGGCCGGCCTCACTACCGTCTTATAGTATCTTCCCTTTAGCTTTGAGGGAAACTTTCTATCGCAAAGTACCGCAGAGACCATTCTCCATTTTTGCCATCCTACTTTAATTCGATTGTTTATTCTCTCGTCAACATCACTGTTGCACAGTATCATGGACCCCAGGTATCTAAAACTCTCTGTTCTCAGTATAGTGTTCGATCTAATCTTGACATCTTCACAGCTGGGCGTGGTGGTGGAATCGAACTTAAGCTCCATGTACTCGGTCTTGGATCTACTGAGTCGTAGGCCCTTCGATTCCAATGCCCTTCTCCATAGTTCTAGCCTCTCATTAACCTCCTCCCGAGATTCCCCCACCAGCACTATGTCATATATATATATATACACACACACACACCAAAATATAGCAAAGTACCTCCCGACCCCTAAACCCTCCAAAGCCAAAACAAAACATTCTCACGAGCTCTTACCCAAAATCCACCACGTATAAAATGAAGCATTCTCATAAACTCTTACCCAAAATCCACCACATATAAAATGAAGCATTCTCATAAACTCTTACAATTGAAACAAAAAAAAAATTAAAAAAAAATAAAAAAATAAAAAAAATAAAAAAAAAATTTAAAACCAAGAAATCAAAAAGTTAAAAGATAATAATAAAATTAAAAAAAGAAGCAAAGCATTTAAAACCAAAACAAAAAAGTAAATTAAAAGGTAATAATTAAATTAAAAATAAAAAACAAATCATTTAAAATCAAAACAAACCACTAAATTGAAAAATAATAATTAAAATTAAAAAATCAAAACAAACCATTAAATTGAAAGATGATAATTGATATGATTTTAAAGAGTGTTTTAAAAATGTTTACTAGCAAGCATATGAGATCATCATAGCTTTGTCGGGTATATGAGTCGTATCCATAGGAAATCGGTGTTAAGTCAAACCTAATGCTTAACAAACAATTGAAATCAGCTCTTTTTGGGTTGGGTCAAGTGATTAAGTAAGCAAAAGCAATTAAACAGTAAAAAGAGATGTCAATTTGATTCAGGTTATCGCGTCCCATCATTATATTTTACTTAGGACGATAATCTGAAGAAATTAGGCTACAGACTCTAAGCTGGAGTTAATGTATAAATTAGGGCATAGGGCAATGAACTAGTCTAAAGGTATAACCTATCTTACCACCCTGAGTATAACATAGGTTATCTCATTAGCATTACTTAATTCCTTTGTTGCTCTTAATTCAATATTAACTGTACAGAAGATTGTGTTTAGAGTTAGGTACAACCTTAACGCTGACCATGCGTGAAAATATGTTATGTTATGGTCTAGGCTACAAGCACAAGACTAATCGCTGAAAAGCTGGAGATCTAGACATGGCTACAAGCACACACACAAAAACACCAGGCAATCAGGAATAAATCCCTATAGGGATGCGAATATAACATAACTAAATCATCGCCAAAGCAAAATACAAAATTGGGATACGAACGGTTACCCGTCCTTCATCCCCAAACTAAAATGTCTACTCATTCATAAGAGTTTTACACATCATCAAATCTAAGGAAAAGAATAATGCGTAAAACTAGGAAGCGAAAACTCCCTCAATCTGTGTTGACGTTAATCCTGGCTTGAATCCTCCTAATGCTCCGACCACCTGTGCTTTGGCGTTTAAGAAATTCTTGAATCTCGTAGCGGCTTTGGGAAGGAGAGGAGAGGTGACGCTAATCCCGGCTTGAATCCTCCTCTTTATTTATACCCGCGGCATGACCTAGGAGTCACGCTGCAAGTATAACGCTGATTGATTGACGAGCCTATTGTAGGCTGTCGATTGATAGGTGCTATTGGCCGATCCATCGGTTAGTTCACTGTAGGGTCCGTCCTACTATGAGCTGCTGATCGATCAGTTTTTCTTATCGATAGGTCGATTGAACCTCGAAATGCTACAAGATATATTTGGTTTACTGAACTACGACGTGATGAGTCATTCTTTTGCACACGTGGTAATTCAAACTTTTTTTGCTCCGATGTATTCCAAGTATAAATGTGCCTAAATTACAACAAACACATATGTATAAGCCGAATATGTTGCAAGAATGAGAAAAAGAGTATGTAAAAATGGGCCACATCAACATCCCCAAACCCATACCTTGCTTGTCCTTAAGCAAGATTCCACTCAAACTAGCTAATGATTGAAAATTTTGGTTGAGCATGCAATGGCAAGAATAACTTGTGAAAAATATTTTCCGATCATATTTGAAGGTGTACTTGAGAGAATCTTTATGTAACATTATTATTAAACTGGTTCCAACTCAAGTTCTCGTGATTCAAATCTTTTTACTGATGAGTAAGCTTAGAACTTCTCTCCACTTTTTCTTATTTCAAGCCCTCCAAATTTAAGAGGAATAGAGAAAATAATCAAAAGAATCCGTTATCCTAACAATTCACCGCTAATTAATAATGAAATCCAAAGATTTCTCTTTTATCTCTTTTTTAATTCACCATTGGGCGAGAGTAGTACCAGGATGGGTGACCTCCTGGGAAGTCTTCACCCTCAGGTTGGGGAAACAGCCTCTCTTCAGGTTAACACCCTAAAAGGGGAAGGCTACGTACATCCCGCCCCCCTAGACCCTGCGTAGGCGGGAGCCCTTGAGGCGCTGAGTATGTTCATGTTCCTTTTTTCACGATTAGGTGTGTCTCCCTCATATCCATATATCGAGTTTTCGGCCAGTGACTCTCGATCCAGTTGGCTCAAGGCACCAAGTGAAGAGCACTCCTCGGACCTAATGACTTGAGTCAAAAGAATTCACAGCCTAAGCCATTACAAGCACATGCTTTTTTTTTTAGATATTAGTGCTTACTACAGCGACTTGAGCTGATTGATTCTTCTTAAGCTTTCCCTGTGGCCCATGCAATGAGCTTTGGACCAGCAACTCCTGACCTAGTTGGCTCAAGGTACTAGGTGTTAAGACACCCCTATGAGCTTACTTGCTCGAGATACAGGGGCTACAAGAACTAACAAGTCACAAATACATACCTAATTCATGGACATTGGCACCCTTTTTTTAGAATCACTCAAGATAAAGAGATAAAAAATTGATTTTAACATTGTTCAGAGTAAAATTGTGGATCCAAATTCCTAAAATTATTTCCGCTATTACAACCTCAAAAGTAGGATATGTCACAAGATTAAGGGTGAAAACTACTAATATCTCTAACAAATTAAAAGACAAAAATGCATATTCAAAAGTCACATCCAAAAATAATATTGTTACATAAATATTCTAATCGTTATAGTACTTCTCAAATTTGGTGTTTAATAAAAGTCACAAACAATTCTATGCTTACGCTAAAAGGAAAAACATAGTTCAACTCACATTTGACATCCCCAAACCCAAACCTTGCATTGTGCTTATTGTAAATGAATGAAAATAAACATGAGTAAGGAAACAAAAGAGACGACTTGAGTCTAGAATATGCAGCTACACATGTTGAGCAAATCCATAGAGGTGAAAGCAGAAATATCAAGCTACAAAAATATAGATGATAGTATACTAAACAAAGTGGATAATAAGATAAAAATAAAGATATACCGAACAATTGTTTAGTATAAGAGAAACAAAAGAAATCAGGGGGGGAAGTGTGGTGGAGAGCCACCGGTCTGTTGTCCCAAAAGTTCATCCATCTTAAACTCTATACAATTAAGACGGTCCATCATGGCCATCACATATGGCGGTATGACATTGAGGTCAGCAGGGGTGGGTGGGGGTATAGTCCGCTCCTTGGCCTGTGTTACGCTCGGGATTGAACCACAAGCGTAAACTAAGTAAAATGAGGATAGATTGAGAATTTGAGATGAGAAAGAAGTGAAATTGAGATGAGAAAGTAGAGAATTAGACTTAGATGAGATAAGAAGGGAAAAGAGATGAGAAATAGAGAGAGGGTTAGATGAGAGAGAGAATATTAATCTCAAAATGAGATTTGTATTTGATATTTCTTGAATGATATGAATTATTACAAGAGATTACTACTTATAGGCAATCTAAGCAACAAATACATTGCACCTAGACTTTAATAGCTTAACCAACTTAGGAACTATCTAGAAACATCTAGAAATACCTCCAGCTAACAATTAAATCCTTATTTTTGGCGCCAAAGCACCACACCTAACAGGACACGAGCACCTGACCTGCTGCAAGCTTATTACAATACATATTTATTACACCACGCAGCATAGGAAGGGACTAAATGAAGTACTAAGACTAATACAATGCAGCAACAAGACTATCAACATTATTTACTAGACTAACTGACTCTAATAAGCAAAATAACAGCAAAGAATCAACAACTAACAGCAGCACGCAGCAGCCCAACAACAGAGCACCCAAGCAGCAGCACCAAACAGAACAGACAGCAACACAGCCCGAACCTTGATTTCTGGGATCATAACATTCCCTTCCCCTTGAAAACATTCTTGTCCTCAAGAATGAAAGAGAATGAGACTTAAAAATCGCGTAATGATGTAAGGTAGGAAATTGAGTTGATGGTGATGAACTTCAAGCTAGAATTACAACTGAGAGCAGTTCTGAAGCAACTTAGCCTTGAGTTCAGCAGGAAGTCTACCAACAACATGTCAATTCAACCAATTCCAACACAGATAGTCCCACAGATGAGCTGCTTCTGATCCCTGCTAAGATGTTTTGCATTTGATTTGGAGTAAACTTCAGGTGGTCTATTCAGATCAAACCAAATCAGCCTGTCACCCCCCTTGCAATACCAGAATTTCAGATCAGCCTTGAACATCTTCACTTCGATCTCTGATATATGCATCCTTTCCCTGCTGAATTGCTGCACAATTTCATCAACTTGTAATGATCTAGATCTCAAACTAAGCACAAGATCAAGTACATTTATCAGCTCAATTGCTAGCCTAAAAACCAAGCTTTGTTTGTTGTGAACTTTGAAACACACTCTCGCTGCTTGAGTTCATCTTTTCAGCAAAAAATCAACTCCTCTCAGCTTCATATACACTTGAGAAGCCTCTCCTGGGTCAGGAGGCAACTTATCACAAGCACTTGCACGTAGATGAGTCGTAACTTCCTTCAAATAAAGACATAGTTCATCCTGAACTTGTCGATCGGCATGCCGACAGTGCCTAACAGCTTCTGGAATTGGATTTTGAAGGCTAACACCAGCTGTTTGAGTTTGAAATTGAGGAGTAGCTGACACAATAACAACTTGAGGTCCACCTAGAGATCTTACATCAATCACTGCAGGTCCAATAGCCACTTTAGAAACACAAGATTGCAACTCTGCAGTAGCAACAAATGGTTTCCCGATAGAATAACATTGCTCCACAGGGAAAACACTTAGGTTCTGCATATAAGCTTGCCACTGAGTCATACTTAATTGATTTGGTGATATATCAACATATACATCAGTAAAATCATGATCTTGAGTTAGTTCTTGTTGTCTAGCTTCTTCTTGTGGGTTATTCCGATGTCCTATAACTGAATCGGACTCAGTTAAAGCAACCACAGGTTGTTCATTGCGTTGTTCTTGTGAATTCAAAAGCTGATTAGGCTGACACACCAACTCACGATTCACTTTCGGCTTTGTTAACTTAATTATACCCCCAAAGTCTTTCAATGCTTCACTTAGATGGTTCCTCTTCGTCTTACTCTTCGCTTTCTTTAACATTCCTTTAACATGAAAATCATATTCCCATTCCAACTGCATGTTATACTATGCCTCATCATCAGCAAGAGACTCTAACTCTAGCAAAGAGTCTTCAAAAGGATCATCTGGTTTAAACTTAGGTTCTTCGCATTTGTGTTTAACAATTTCGGCATTATCGGGGACGAGTTCATCTCCAACAGCAACAGGTTCCACTTTCTTTCCATGTTCAACATTGAACTTCCGTTGTCTAACGCTATCCGCTAGCTCCGGAAACTCATTTGCATCAAGAACACTAGCACCATCACAACTGATGTTAGGATAAGCTAAACATTGCCGAATCATGATTTGCTGCATCATTTCGTCCCATTCCTGTCTCCTTTTTTGCTCACATTGTTGTTGTTTTTTCTACCAATATTCCTCACGTTCTTGTCTAAATTTCTCAAAAAGCTCATCAAACTTTGATTGAAAAGAGCTCATATCATCCGTATTGACAATGAACAACAACTTCAATCTTGAACCAGCTCGGTCAGCAAAATACAGTTCGAAAATCGCAGAAATTTGAAACTTGTTCCGTAACTCTTCAACACTCGATTGTTTAATGAAGTTGTACTCCTTCGTTCGCACAAACAATCCGCTGCTATTGGTTCCACAATCGTCAACGAATATAAACCCTAACTGATAAACTTCGAGCAAAAGTTCGAACAAACCCTAACCCGAACGATTTCTGACAGCCACGTTTAGTCGCGTAATTCAACTTTCACTTCTGATTTAGGCTCGATCCTAACTCAATATCAAGTCCTCAATGCAACACTCAAGCAATCTTAATGAACAAAGTCGGATTTCAACACTTTCGCTTCTCCTGTTCAATGTCAGAATTTCACCTCCGCTGACAGATTTTCGCCTAAACCTTAGTTTTTAAATTTTAGCATCTGAATCACCTCAATGCAACTAGTTTCTGATCTTTTGATAATGATCAGGTGTAATGTGAATCAATTAGCTCAATTTAAACTTCTTCTTCAACCGATCAGATGAATGATTGATCAAGAACAATTAAGCTCAACTTCATCTAATGCTTTGCTCAGCACTCAACCAGCAGCTGAAACTTGATCGATCCTATTGAATTCAATCTGAATCGGCTTGATGTTGAATAAAATCAACAAATTCTGATCAAATAAACCTTTGTTCAATGTAATCCAATCACTTCTATTCCCAACCACAAATAACTCCCAGGCTTGCAGTTCACAATTGCAGTAACCGCCAAAACCACTTCAAAATTCAGAATTAAATTCTGATCATAAAATCTGAAACAAATTTGTACCACAATTGTTTTTATTGACTAATTGCAATGCAATTAACCAGATTTTGTATTTTTATTTTTTTTTCCCTGATATGAGCTTGATTCGGAAGCCGAATGAGGCTCTGATACCAATTGTTACGCTCGGGATTGAACCACAAGCGTAAACTAAGTAAAATGAGGATAGATTGAGAATTTGAGATGAGAAAGAAGTGAAATAAAGATGAGAAAGTAGAGAATTAGACTTAGATGAGATAAGAAGGGAAAGGAGATGAGAAATAGAGAGAGGGTTAGATGAGAGAGGGAATATTGATCTCAAAATGAGATTTGTATTTGATACTTCTTGAATGATCTGAATTATTACAAGAGATTACTACTTATAGGCAATCTAAGCAACAAATGCATTGCACCTAGACTTTACTAGCTTAACCGACTTAGGAACTATCTAGAAAAATCTAGAACTGCCTCCAACTAACAATTAAATCCTCATTTTTGGGGCCAAAGCACCACACCTAACAGGACACGAGCACCTAACCTGCTGCAAGCTTATTACAATACATATTTATTACACCACGCAGCATAGGAAGGGACTAAATGAAGTACTAAGACTAATACAATGCAACAAGACTATCAACATTATTTACTAGACTAAATGACTCTAATCAGCAAAATAACAGCAAAGAATCAACAACTAACAGCAGCACACAGCAGCCCAGCAGCAGCACCAAACAGAACAGACAGCACCACAGCCCGAACCTTGATTTCTCGGATCATAACAGCCTGGTCCCCTGAGTGTGGTGGGCCGCCTGTTCGGGATCTTCTTTCTAGTCTTCATCCAACCCTACTGCATTACATGGAACAAGTAAGTAGTAGGTGCGCCTATGTTAGGTGGGATTGAAGGGAATAAGGGGGGCACAATTCATGTCGGGGAGTTGGAGACCAAATCCAAGCTTGCCGCAAAAGTCTAGTAATGAGACATGGAAAGAGCAAAGTGCCGTCACCAACTGTGAAGTGTTGAAGCCTAAGGTGTATGACAGCAAAGCTCTCTAAGAAAATAGGCCCGATATCAACCCAGGTACCCCGGTAGAACTTCTAAAGAATTTCTAGGGTAGGACCAATGCACTCTTGTGCATGTCCCGTAGGCCACAAATTGGCCTTAAGGATGGAGTCCATGAGTCACATAGGAGCAGGAAGAGTAGATTGAACAGTGGTAGACAATCGATCTGGAATAGAACAGCGATTACACATCTAAGCGATGATCGTCGTGGCGTTTGGTGGATTCTCAGGGGGGGACCAAATGGTCTCATCGTAAAAAAGTGGATTGCCAATAGCCTCAGCCATGTCATTAAAATAAAAAATGACGCTCTTGCCTCGGATAGTGACCTCACAGAACGGGCGGCCCCTGTCATGGTTGAGAGTGAAGGAGGAATAAAATTCCCTCACCAATTGAGGAAAAACAAGGTCCTCCTCCAAATCCCTACCAAGGAGTTTGGCAAGGCGCACATCCAAACAAAACAGAATGGCCTATGAACCCATAAGGCTCCCTCTTCAAATCTTCACCAAATGCCGTTTCACCAATTATTAGTAAGGCTCAGATTAGCACAGTAAAGTCCAGAGGTTGGGAGCTACTACCCTCCTCATAGGGGGGGGGGGGGGGGGGGGGGTTTAAAATTTGAGGGTGGATGCAGTGGGGACCCCGATCGATCGGGTACTAGGGTTCCAATAACCCAATAGTACCTGCCCCAATTGATCGAGGCGCTTGTATGATAGGTAGGGGATGCTGTTGTACGCTCCCCTTGAAACTATATCCCCCCCTTTTCCGAAAACTTATTAAAGAAGAACATAAATTGTGAAATATCTGAAAAATTGGGTTGCCCCCAAAGCTCTAAGTTAAGCATCTTCAGCCGGACGCAGTGTTTACTACATAACTATGTTAATCCTGAGGCTGGGTCCTCAAGGTGAATTTCCTCAAACTTATGAGGACGATCCCCTAATACAATAGCATGCTTAAAACAATGGCCATTATTTGTGAGAAGGCGGCCATCGTTGAGGTCTCGGATCTCAATTGCCCCAGAAGGGTATGCTTGGACCACTTCATAAGGGCCATCCCATCTTGAGCATAGTTTCTTGGGGAAGAACCGAAGTTTTGAGTTGCAAAGCCATGCTCTCTGTCCAACTTCAAAACTTTGCGAGAAATTATTTTATCATGAAAGCTTTGGTTCTTTCTTTGTAGAGTTTGGCATTTTCATATGCCTTGTATCTTATCTCCTCCAACTCGTTGAGCTGAAGTCGTCAATGCGACCAAATGCTGTGCATATCATGATTGAACTGCCTAATTGCCCAATATGCACGGTGCTCAAGTTCTACTGGTAAGTGGCACACCTTTCCAAAGACTAAGCGAAAGGGAGACATGCCGATTAGAGTCTTGAAAGTTGTACAATAAGCCCAAAGAGCGTCGAGGGGCAGCCAATTTATGAGTGATTGAGTACGCTCGAAGAAGTGCCTCAACCAAACGATGAGTAAAGTGTGTCCCCCCGTCACTAATTATTGCCCTAGGAACACCAAAACGTGAAAAAATATTATCTTTAACAAACTCTGCAACCACCCTGTGGTCATTTGTCCTAGTTGTGATAGCCTCAACCAACCTCGACACACAATCAACAGCTACCAAAGTGAAGAAGAAACCTTGTGAATTAAGAAAAGGCCCATGAAGTCGATGCCTCAAATGTAAAAAAAATTAACAAACTAAAATTGGGTGTTAAGGCATGTCATCACATTTTGTTAGGGCACCTGTGCGTTGACAGCGATTGAACGCCCTACAAAAATCACAAGCGTCTCAGAAAA
This sequence comes from Simmondsia chinensis, assembly GCA_018398585.1. Classification (NCBI taxonomy): domain Eukaryota; kingdom Viridiplantae; phylum Streptophyta; class Magnoliopsida; order Caryophyllales; family Simmondsiaceae; genus Simmondsia; species Simmondsia chinensis. The sequence goes on along the minus strand of JAGTTD010000010.1, from coordinate 26,452,379 downwards.
GAGTTGGTCAAAAGAAGCCACTTTGAAGGACTTTTGTAGCAGTGCGTCGTCCCCCAAAGTGCCCTCCAAAAGCTAGACTATGGAAAAACCTCAATATACTCTCGTGCTCAATTTTTGGGACACAACGACTTATTACCTAATCAGAACATATCTTAAACAAATCTGGATCATCCCAAAAGAATTGCTTTACTTGAGAAAAGAAATTGTCCCTTGCTTACTTTGACCAGTGGGTTGGAAGCCTTCCCATTGCCAAATAATTCACAAGGTGTGCATACCACGGGCATCTATCTCCTATAATAGCAAATAACTATTCATAAGGAAAACAACCATCAATGGGCCAGTAATGGAATCAGATGGCAACACAATCCTCAAAAGGTGATCGACCACTATATTATCTGGGCCTTTCCTATCTCTAATCTCTAGGTTAAATTCTTGAAGTAATAGAACCCAGCGAATCAACCTAGGCTTCATTTCCTTCTTTATGAGAAGGAATTGAATGGCAGTCAGATAAGACTATCACTCTCGAGCCTAAAACATAAAGTCGAAACTTGTCAAGTGCGAAAACTATGGCTATCAAAATTTTTTTTTCCAGTGGTGGCATAGTTTTTTTGGCTTCATTTAAAGATTTACTAGCATAGTAAACAACAACAGGCTTACAATCCTTTCATTGATCGAGCACCGCTCCTACAGCATAATTAGAAGCGTCACACGTGATCTCAAATGGCAACGAGTAGTCGGGAGGATGAATAATTTGAGCTGTAGACAATAAGGTTTTCAACTCAGTAAAAGCGGCTAAACATTCATCATAAAAAACAAAGGGTACATCATTAGCGAACAAATTCAATAAAGGTTTAGCAGTTTTACTAAAGTTAGCGATGAAAGGGGCAAAGAAAATAGCGAACTTCCTGCACTGAAGTTGGTGGAGGAAGGTTGGCAATTAAGTCCTCCTTGGCCTTATCTATAGTGATACCCTCTTTTGATACCACATGTCCTAGCATTATGCCATGTTGAACCCTAAAATGGCCCTTCTCCCAACTAAGCACTAGATTGTACTCCTCACAATGCTTAATAACAAGATCCAAGTGAGAGATACATTCATCAAAAGACATCCCAAACACAAAAAAGTTATCCATAAACACTTACATGTAATTGTCCAATATGTCAGAAAAGATGGATATCATACATCGCTGGAAAGTAGCTGGTGCGTTGCACAGGCCGAAGGGCATCCTTCAATATGCAAACGTACTAAAGGGGTAGATGAATGTTGTTTTCTCTTGGTCCTTAGGGTGAACCGAGACTTGGTTATACCTTGAGTAACTATCTAGAAAACAATTGTAGGCCTAACCTACTACTCTATCTAAGATCTGGTCCAATAAGGGTTGTGGAAAATGGTCCTTACGCGTTAAAGAGTTTAACTTACGACAATCAATGCATACTCTCCACCCTGTAGTAGTACGCGTAGGAACTATTCTACCCGTAAATTTTAACTGTTTGTGATTAATGTGATTTTCTATGTCTATCAAAATTTAATATAAAACCCTATCTATTAAACACACCTAAATTAAAGTGTAGGGCGAGAGGGTGTCGAACCACAGGGACTAAGAGTGCGTGAATTTAATCTATGATCTAAATTGATTAAAGGAAAAGTAATATCTTTGTGTTAATTAATCTAGAAAATGATAATTAAACTAAAGTAATCTACTTCGAATCGGAAAAATATATTAAATTGGAACCTAGGGCTTCGAATCCATCATTAGCCAATTATTTTTGCGTTAACTCTTAAATTGGGATTATTGATTGTTACACGGGTAGTAGTTTAGGCTTCAAGCTTCAACCCGCTAAAGTAATGTTGTTAGTATTGCATATTGACCCTATCTAACTAAAGTATAAGAAAAATAGGCTCTACCTAACGTTTTATTAATTATCACGTATTGACCCTATCTAACTAAAGCATAGGGAAGATAGGCTTTAATTAATAATTCGGTTAATACTATTGCTTGATTAATTAATTCTAAGGCTACAAGCACAAAGAATTAATTTATAAATATAAATATCAACAATTAAAGGTTACAAACTCAATAATCATATCAATTGAATAAATAATAAAATATAATACTTTAAAGTATTTATCTCAACCTAATAATTCATGTAAACAATCAAATTAACCCGAATTAAAAGTAAACAAAAGTAAAGACTAAGATTTCATCTAACCCCAGAGAGCAAGTTAGCTCTCCATCAAGGATGATCCGGTGAAGGAGGAGATGAACGAACTCATGTCGGTCCTCACGCTAATTTCACACTCGTTCCAATTTAACAAAAAAAAAAAAGAGAAAATAAAATATAAGAGCGAGGGAGAGAGAACAGGGGGTGGGTGAGAGAGGCGGTGAACTGCCCAGGACCAAAAATCAGAGAGAGACGACAACCCCCCAAAACGAACCTTATATCCTCACAAACACCGACCCTGCTCTTCTCTATGCCCTAGCGGATCTGGGCCGTCGTCTGGGCGTTGGGCCCCGGTTGGCGCTGGTGAGCTGGTGTGGGCCGGAGATCTAGGACGATGGGCCGGTGATGGTGTCGCTGGTGGTCGAATTGGGCCGGGGTGAGTCTGAAGGTGATGCTGGTGACAAATTGGGCTAGTGAAGTTAGGCCGGTGCTGCTGGGTCGAGCTGGGTTGGTGAAGTTGCGGTGGTGACGGGTTGAAGATGTCGGGCCGATGATTAAGCTAGTGGAGTTAGGCCTGACCGTGGGCTGGTGGCGGGTTCGGATCGGAGCGGGTTGGGTCCGGCTTGGCTTATATTATCTTGTTCCAATCTCCAATTGACTCGATTTAATTATTTATGCATCGAATTTCTCTTATTTGCACCAACATTTGACAATTTCCGGAACTTTAATTTCAAACATATTAAACATAAAAATTGCCAAAAGGAGTTTAGAATTATAATTAAATAGGTGCAAAATAATTAAAATAACAATTAAAAGATGCGTAAATACAAGACGCATCAACACCCCCACACCTAACGTTTGCTAGTCCTCCAGCAAAGTATATGATTTAACATAAAGACTACAATGACTAACTATCCCAACCTTCACCCAGTTTTTCGAGATTAACACCTATATTACAATTTAAGACAAGATTAAATCATTTAGCGCATTCTCCAATTCCATGAATTTAGATGATTAAACTTCAAAACTCGTCGTAGAATTTCATTAACTTTGTATCAACTAATAGCGACTACTCAAGCAATTTAAGGGAACAAGTGAAAGTGATTAGGATTTCATTCACAGAATCTCCTCAAATTCTCACTTTCAACCAAATATATAAAGGTTTTGTGCACCTACACCATTGAATCACCTAAACACATGCCTATACATAGCGAAATTTTAAGTGGCATACTAGTGACTACTTTATAATATTTTGACCTTGATATAGCACAAAAGAAATTTTTTTGTCATGAATGTACACCAGTTTTCACTTTTTTTTTTTCTTTTGCCTTTTTCTTTTGGAGGAAACCCTTTTTTTCTCTTTTTTTTCTTTTCTTTTTTTTCTTTTTGTTTCCACTTTCTTTTCTGTCCATTTTTGGACTTTTTTTTTTCCTTTTATAACACGTACTTCATCATTATAATTGATATTGACCAATCAGTACTTTACATAACATCAAGGGCAAGGATTAGGATAAGCCAATAGGGCAGGCTTGCAAAACTCAAGATATATAAGGCTGTTTACTCAAATTTTTCAGATTTTTCGCAACATGAAAGTCCTGCGGTCAGTGAATATGTGAGCGGTATGAGTAGAACCCATTAATATTAACAATAGTCAACAACACTCATTGACAAGTAGAAGTAGAATCATTTAATTTCAAGGAATTAAGAGAACGAAATAAACAACTAATTCCACTATCATCACAACATACGCGTCGATCAAGGAAAACTTAGCTAAACGGTTATAATGGACGCTCAAAATGCACAAAAAGATGTCCAAAATTTTAAAAATTCGACCAAAAATGGGCACATGCAAATGAACCTCACCCCCCATCTAAATCATGCATTGTCCTCAATGTAACAACATTAATCATTAAAGCACAAGAGAGAGGTGAGATGGAGCAATACAACCTAATGAGACAGCACGTACATGTATATATGATTCCTTCAACCCGGCACAAGAACCTGAAAAGAGAGAAAAGAAGCCTCGAAGCAACTAATTAGGTCAAAAACGAAATTAAAAACAAGAAATAACAAACCTAGGTTGCCTCCTAGAGCGCTAAGTTTTACGCCTTCAGCCGGGCGCAATAGGTCTGGTGAAGATCAAGTAATGGCATCAACCAAAGAAACAACTTCATCGAGCTCACCTAAGACAACATCTACAACACAATCAGAAGTGTCACACATGATTTTAGAAGGGAGAGAGTAGTCGGGTGGATGCCTAACGGGAGCAGCAAAAAGTGTAGATCAAAGCTTATGAATAGCTTCCAACCAAGACTCATCGAGCTATCCTGATATGTCCTTAGATAGCACACTAGTCAATGGTCGAGTCAACTTCCCACGGTCCTTAAGGAATCCCTTATAGAAACTCGCATGACCTAGAAAGTCTCTAACTTGCTTCACATTTGAGGGAGGGGGTGAGTTCACATTCAAATCTATCGTAGCTCCATCAACCTCAATACCCTCCTTTATGGCCGAGTACAATTTCCTCCTGAACCATAACATCGTGATTCTTCTCCCAACCCAAGGCTTCTTTCATGTCCAGGTTCAACCTTCGTTGCATCTCTTTAGAAGGTTTAGCATTTTTATCAAGGAGGTCATTAATTAGGGTAGAGGAGAGTGTTTGGTCCACCAAATCATCCGCAATATCCACACAAAAACACTATGACTCATCCTCACTAGTGGGTGACAAAGAAGCCTTAAAAATATTCAATCTAATAGTCATATTGGTCAAGCTAACATCCATTACCCCAGATCTACGATTAATGGTAGCATTGGCTGTCGCTAAGAAAGGCCGACCTAGAATGACAGGGATATAGTTTTTCGGATGACCAGAAGGTTCCATGTGAAGCACCAAGAAATCAACAGGAAACAAGGCTTTGTCTACCTTCACTAGTACATTAATCAGCTCACCACGGGGAATCCTAGTTGATCTATCTGCTAATTGCAAGGTCACCGTGGTTGGTTGCAACTCTCCCAAGCCTAACTTCTCATAAACCGAGTAAGGAATAATGTTGACACTCGCTCCTAAGTCCAGTAAGACTTTATCGATCGGGTGGTCTCCAAGTGAACGACAGATGGTGGGAACACCAGGATCTTTATACTTAATTGGAGTGTCACACTTTAGAATAGAGCTCACTTGCTTGGCTAAAAACACTTTTTTAGGCAGATGTGCTCTAGATCGCCTCTTTTGGTTCAGTAGATCCTTAATGAACTTCGCATAGGCCAGGATCTGTTTAATCGCATCAAGAAGGGGAATGTTTATCTTTACTTGCTTAAATGTCTCCAAAATATCTTCCCACTTCTTGTCCTTCTCATTTGAATGTGGTGCAACTAAAGCTTGGGGGAAGGGCACTCTAGGTAAATATGAGGAAGGAAGATTAGAGGTCCTAAGAATGGGAGAAGGGTGCAGAACCTCATCGGTTGCCTTCTCTCTTTCCTTGCTCTTCTCTTCTCCCTCACCACTTATGGGTACTTCACTCTCAACCCTAGCTCCATTGTCAACCTCTGTCCCACTTTTTAACACTGTAATGGATTTTGCTTGTTCTTGATGGGGCGGATAGTGTCTTGCCTCACACAATTCCTAGGTTCTCCACAGCCTGGCTTAGGATTCTTCCCTCATCTCTCCTACTCAGAGTGTTAGCTAGTTGACCTATTTGGGTTTCTAACTTTGCAATCGATTATGTAGGGGAGTGGAGGAGTTGGGAATTAACTTCTAAACATTTCAATGCACGCAAAACATTCTCTTCAAAATTTGAATTAGAGCTCAAATTAGGAGGTTGAGAGTAGTTAGAAGCATACCCTTGCGGTTGAAAACCGACAGGTTAGGGCATACTAGGTTGTTGAGGTCGTGGGTTATGTTGTTGTGGCATAAACTGTCCTTCTCCTCCTTGCCTCCAGGAGAAGTTAGGATGGTTTCTCCAGCCCGGATTGTACGTGTTAGAGTATGGGTGGTTTCATGAGAATCCTTGGACTGCATTGACTTGTTCCCCCAACCACTCCACATAACGGGAAGCATTGGGGTAGTCATATGTAGAATGAGAGACACTAGAGCATGAAGAGCAAGCATTATGCACATTTGAAACATGAGACACATTTTAGGTACAGTAGAGGGGGCCAGTGTCATCTTATATAGGGAAGTTAACTGCTCTACGGAAGAGGCAAGAGAGTCTACTTTCTTATCTAAGATGGAGGTGTGAGCAATCTCATTTACTCCTATATTTAACCTAGTACATTAAGACGTGCATGTGCGGCAGATTGTTGTGAATTCTCATTCAAAAGTTCAAACAGTTCCCACGCCTCATCCTCATTCTTTCTAAGGAACTGACCACCACACGAGGCATCAACAATTTGTTGACCCTTCTCATTCAACCCATAATAGAAATTTTGGACTAGTTGCCATTTAGGGATAGCATGATGTGGACAAGCTCGTAAGAGTTCCCTAAACCTATCCCAACTCTCGTGAAACTCCTCAATAGGGAGTTGGGCAAAGGGGTTAATGGCTCTCCTAGTAGTGTTGGTCTTACTAATGGGATAGAATTTCTTAAGAAATTCTTGTTGCAGTTGAGTACAAGTACTAATCGTTCCACCAGGTAAGGTGCCTAACCAATACTTAGCATTTTCCTTTAAAGAGAAAGGAAAGAGGCAAAGTAAGATGGCGTCATCATTAGCGTTAGGAATCCTGAAGGTTGAACAAACCTCCATGAAACTGTCCAAGTGTGTGTACAGGTTCTCATTGCCTAGGCCGTGGAACGAAGGAAGCATCTGTATAGTATGTGGCTTCAGCTCAAACTGATGGGCTACGGGTGGCAACCTAATGCACGACGGTGAGGCTTATGTGGTGGGAGAAAAGTAGTCCAGAAGTGTACGTGGTTGTTGTTCGTTAGGCATAGCAGTTTGTGCTCGGTATTGAGCTCTAAGGTCTCTTAAAGTTCTTTCAATTTCAGGGTCGAATCTAGTAAGGTCCAGAGAAAAAGAGCGACGACCGTGCATGAACAATTAACCACACAAAGCACGTAAATTAAAAATTAAATAAGCAAAACATACAAAACAGACAAAACAAATACTAAAAAAAAAAGACAAATAACAAGATACCCTAAAATCTACTTATGCATGAAAATCACAAGAAAAAAATAATGCTAATAAAAAGAAAATAATTTTTTTTTAATTTTAGAAAAGAGACAATAGCATTAAAAATTAAAAATCCTAAATTAAGAATCAAGTTAAGATTTCAAATCCTGAGTTAAAAAAAATAAAATAAAATAATTTAAAATTAAAAAAGAAATAGAGAGTTAAAAATCAAAGAAAATCACAAAAATAAAATCACGAATGTTGCCTAGTCCCCGGCAACAGCGCCAAAATCTTAATGTATTTTTTTAAGTCTATCAAAATTTAATATAAAACCCTATCTATTAAACACACCTAAATTGAAGTGTAGGGCGAGAGGGTGTCGAACCACAGGGACTAAGAGTGCGTGAATTTAATCTATGATCTAAATTGATTAAAGAAAAAGTGATATCTTTGTGTTAATTAATCTAGAAAATGATAATTAAACTAAAGTAATCTACTTCTAACCGGAAAAATATATTAAATTGAAACCTAGGGTTTCAAATCCATCATTAGCCAACTATTTTTGTGTTAACTCTTAAATTGAGATTATTGATTGTTACACGGGTAGTGGTTTAGGTTACAAGCTTCAACCTGCCAAGGTAATGTTGTTAGTATTGCATATTGACCCTATTTAACTAAAGCACAAGGAAAATAGGCTTGACCTAATGTATTGTTAATTATCACGTATTGACCCTATCTAACTAAAACATAGGGAAGATAGGCTTTAATTAACAATTCGGTTAATACTATTGCTTGATTAATTAATTCTAAGGCTACAAGCACGAAGAATTAATTTATAAATATTAATATCAACAATTAAAGGTTACAAACTCAATAATCATATCAATTGAATAAACAATAAACTATAGTACTTTAAAGTATTTATCTCAACCAAACAATTCATGTAAACAATCAAATTAACCCGAATTAAAAGTAAACAAAAGTAAAGGCTAAGGTTTCATCTAACCCCAGAGAGCAAGCTAGCTTTCCATCAAGGATGATCCGGTGAAGGAGGAGATGAACGAACTCATGTCGGTCCTCACGCTAATTTTGCTCTCGTTTCAATTTAACGAAAAAAAAAGAGAAAATAAAATATAAGAGCAAGAGAGAGAGAACAGGGGGTGGGTGAGAAAGACGGTAGCCCAGGACCAAAAATCAGAGAGAGACGACGACCCCCCAAAACGAACCTTATATCCTCACAAACACCGACCCTGCTCTTCTTTGTGCCCTAGCGGATCTGGGCCGTGGTCTGGGCGTTGGGCCGCGATTGGCACTGGTGAGCTGGTGTGGGCCGGAGATCTGGGACGATGGGCCGGTGATGGTGTTGCTGGTGGTCGAATCGGGACGGGGTGAGTTTGAAGGTGATGCTGGTGACGAATCAGGCTAGTGAAGTTGGGCCGGTGCTGTTGGGTCGGGCTGGGTTGGTGAAGTTGCGGTGGTGACGGGCTGAAGGTGTTAGGCCGGTGATTGAGCTGGTGGTGTCAGGCCTGACCGTGGGCTGGTGGCGAGTCCGGATCGGAGCGGGTTGGGTCCGGCTTGGCTTATATTATCTTGTTCCAATCTCCAATTGACTTGATTTAATTATTTGCATATCGAATTTCTCTTATTTGCACCAACATTTGACAATTTCCGGAACTTTAATTTCAAACCTGCTAAACATAAAAATTGTCAAAATGAGTTTAGAAAAATAGGTGTAAAATAATTAAAATAACAATTAAAAGATGCGTAACTACGAGACGCATCAGTGATGAATTTGGTCAGTGTGCTTATTCATCGCTTTGGATTTTTGTACGAGGTGGGGCTCTTTAGGATGAGCTGAACTCAAGATCTAGCTGCACACCTGACTTGATATTCCCTGCAAGATCAAACGAACGGTTAAAGGGGTCCATAGAGTAACCCACATAGAACCCCTCTGCTGCTTAAATCAGTATCAATATTATGAAATAGTAAATAAGGGCATATAATAAATGAAATAATAGAGATAAAATACTTAGCCTGAGGAGAGTAAGGCATTTGAACTATTATTGCTCCCAGGAGATGATCGTAGGAATGGGTCCTAGTGAAGGAGGAGTGTAGCCCTTTTTATAAAGGAAGCATATTTTTGGATGAGTATGATTTTACGTAAGTAGGAAGGCTGCTTTTGGATGAATAGTACTTTACTTGAAGAGGAATGATACTTTTGGATGAGTATAACTTTACTTAAAGAGGAAGGATATTTGTGGATGGTTATGTTTGATTCTATGCTTTTGTACTTGTGCATGAATGTGTTTTGGAGGGATAAAATAGTTGAATTGTGTTAGGTTGGTTAAAGTGGGCGAATTGTGTTGCTTTTGCCTCTACTGGGCGAATTGTGTTGCTTTTATCCGTACTGGGTGAATTGTGTTGTTTTACCCTTACTGGGTGAATTGTGTGGTTTCGGATTTTTGTTCAATAATTGTATGTGTAACTTACTTGCCCATCTACAGTAGCGAGCTACTCAATTATAGTTTACCACCATATTAGTTCCCCTACTTTCGTGAGTGAACCTCGGTCATTCCAAGTTCGGTCACGAAGTAATAAATTTGTTTTGCTCTCGGCTTGCTACTGTACATTACTTTTTTGAGCAATGGAGGTATTCAGTGTCCTGTTTTGGCCCTTCATAATTGTCATTCTTGTGTATTTTGATTTTTACTCGAAATAAATACAGTGTATGATCTGAGTAAGATGTGTAACGAGGTATATTACAGTTAATAGGATGTTTAAGCCATTATAACTTGTGACTAGGCGCATGACCCATCATGAACTTTAATAGGGCATTTAGCGTAATCATGGATATTGGTAGAGTATTTTATGTCGCAACTCTTATTTGTGTAAGAATGTTTAGAAGAGTTCGAGCTTGTAATGTCTTTTTTAAACTTAGAGTACTCAAGCATTTTGCCCCTTTATATCAGTTAATGTTCATGGCAAATCAAGCTCTATGTTATAAACATGTAAGGATATCACTATCATGATTAATCACTAGGTATATTTGCATTTGGTCTGTAACATCCACAAAGCAATAAATGTGGTGCATCTAGCTCATGTCACTTTGATAGGCAAAGAAACGTATGGCTAAAGTCAGAGGTAGTTGAATTCATACACCTGGTTGGTATTCTGGTGATAGGTGTAGCCTGTTTAAATGACATTAAAGTGCCAGATATATTGCGTTGTTTGTTTACTGCTCGAGCAAACAGTATGTAATATACCGTAATATAGTTAACATGACAAGTATGTCCCTGAGGGGTGTTGCGCTCGTGGCGGGTGATTGCACCAAGGTGGTCCATGGTGATGAATGTTGTACCCATTGCAGGTGATTGCATTTGGGAGGACCATGGTGAGGAATGTTGCACCCGCTACGGGCGATTACACTAGGGCGAACCATGGTGGGAATGTTGCATCCGCTGCGGGTGATTGCACTAAGGCGGACCATGGTGAGGAATGTTGAACCCATTGCGGGTGATTGCACCAGGCTGGACCATGGTGATGAATGTTGCACCCGTTGTGGGTGATTGCATTATGGCGGACCATGGTGAGGAATGTTGCACCCGTTGCGGGTGATTGCACTAGGGCGGACCTTGGTGATGAATGTCATACCTATTGCGGGTGATTGCACTAGGGCAGACCATGGTGATATGTACGCACTTGGTAAATGTTAAGTGTCATGTATAGAATACTTGGATAAAGTCAAGGTAGTAAGCATACTCAAAATAATAAAACCACACAAGGTAGTATTCTTGTTTGATGATGAGCATATCGAGGACATATATCAAAGTAAAGACAGGGTGCTAGAGTTAACACACCTTGAGAGCTGTTACATGCCAAGCAAAAAGTGATTCAAGCGTATGGTATATCACTCTCACGAATAGTGATTAGCAGTATTTATACAATACACTTTGCACCCAAATATTACCTGAAGGATGTGATTCATCATATAGACTATTGCTAACTTTTGAAGCATTTATACCTAATGAGCGGCTTAGTAACAACTAGCCCTCAATATCGTCTTGTCATGACACTTGTTGCTAAAAAGCACCTATGGAAAAAATTGAATAGGTTACGGCAGGAGTTTAAAGTGGACTGTAAGAAAGTCCAAGACCATCTTAAAGCAGGTCATTAGGGATATTGAACTAGTTAATGTCATTCCTAGCTTTTGTTTCAGACTACCACACTTTGAAGGGCTTTTGACTATTGAGTTACCATTTATGTTCATATGTCACTAACTTGGGAGTCTTCTTCTTAAGTGGGTGATTAATAAGTGCCTAGATTTGGGTAGATAAAAGCGACCTCTTGTATTATTTTTCTTAAGTTATTGACCAATAGCAGTGCCCAACTAACAAAGAGCTAATTGAGGTGTGGGTTGTTCAAGCATAGTAATAAGTGTGGTCCAGGTTGGACCTTCCTATTAGAAATAGTTTATCAGGCTGTGATGAGCCTCCGAGTTTTGTAATCGTAGTTTGATTGCTTATGGGTAATAAAGCCTTACAGATATGTCATTGTTTTGAATGACATGGTTCGGAATTACGGATTACGTGCCATCACTGTATGTATCGGACTATAAAGGTGGCTAAGAAGATAAAGATAATACCCTACATTGCCCTTATTAAGTTGTTGACTAGTTGTGGTATTAGATAGCTTAGCAGAAGGTTGGTTGGAGTATGAGTTACTTAGGCGTAATAAGAAACGCGGCTTATTTTGGATTCTCTTATTAGAAATATTTTGCCACGCTGCGATAAGCAACCAAGTTTGACAATCATGGTTTGATTTATGACAAGTAGCGAAGTCTTTCAGATATGCCATAATATTATATAACGTAGCACATTTGAGGACAAAGTTTACTAGTTTTGAAAAGGATTTCCCCTTATGGATGGGCAATTCATGACTTGTAATTGTTTTTACCTGCTCTGCATCGTGCGAAAAGAGCGTATTTTCAACTATTGCTAATTGTAAAGCTTCTTGATTTTGGAGTGGTTTAGCCTTTGTGATGGAGATAGTGCCTAGCTTATGACCTGGGGGTGAGGTCCCACAGTCGTGAAAAATGATTTGTGCCACCAAGATGAAGGGGCCGAAGTTATGAATTGAGACGAACTCCCCCAGTTCTACAATGATTTATATTATTGTTAAAATGAAGTTTGGACTGTGAATAGAGACGAAGTTTTTCCAGCCCTAAAATGATTTATACCACCTCTGAAATGAAGTTCGGACTATGAATAGGGACGAAGTCCCGCAGTCTTAAAAGGATTCGTATTACCATTGAAATGAAATTCGGACTGTGAACAGGGACAAAGTCGCCCAGTCCTAAAAGGATTTGTACCACAGCTGAAATGAAGTTTTGACTGCGAACTGGGACAAAGTCCCCCAGTCCAAAAAGGATTTGTACCATAGCTGAAATGAAGTTCAGACTATGAATAGGAATGAAGTGCCCCAATTCTAAAAGGATTTGTACCACCATTGAAATGAAGTTCGGACTGTGTACAAGGATGATGCCCCCAGTCCTAAAAGGATTTGTGCCACTATTGAAATGAAGTTCGAATTGTAAACTGGGATGAAGTCCCCTGATCCTAAAATGATTTGTACACCACCATGGATAGGGAATCGCGAATGAAGGCAAAGTCTTCCAGCTCCCAATACTTATGAAACGATTTCTATCTCGAATACATTTTGGACTTTTGATCTTACTTGATTTAGTTAGACTAAATAGTATCTCCTAAAAGGCACTTAACATATGGCCACGTCTGATCTCAAGGGATAGTGATATCGCGCAGATTATGAAGTAAGTTAAGTATGGTGGAACTTAGTGTTTTTGCCCAAATAACCCTTGCTAGTGTTTTATAGGCAAAAAATTGCCATGCTGGCACTTGATGAGTAGGTTGTGCCATAACAGCACATTGAGTTCCCTTTGGATGAATTGTTTGCTTCGTGATTTTCTTTGTAGGTCTATAAAATATGCCAATAAGAAATTCATGGAGTAATTGGATTAGTCATGGATGCAGAGAGACAAATGACATGCCTTGTGAATTCCATGGGAGTTATGAGGTCTCTTACGTGCCTAGACAAAGTCCTTGGAATGAATCGTGTAACTTGGCCGCCTTGTTATAAGTACTTTTCATATTCTTGTACTTATATGTGTTCTTTGATTTGCGCTCATGTTTTGGTGTTAGATAGTGTGCGTTTTGTATTTCAAAATCGTTAAGCGTAGGGTCAATGACCTTGTTTCGTTAGTACTTTTAATGGAACAAGGTCCCTTACGTGCCTAGACAAAGTCTTTGGAATGAATCGTGTAACCTGGCCATCTTGTTATAAGTACTTTTCATATTCTAGAACTCAATACTTATATGTGTTCTTTGATTTGCACTCATGTTTTGGTGTTAGATAATGTGCATTTTGTATTTCAAAATCATTAAGCGTAGGGTCAATGAACTTGTTCCTTAATACTTTTAATTTAGAATTATCGCGTCTAATTGTTTATTTGACAATTTATGGGTAAGGATCTGACGAAGTATAACTTAGTCGAACCAGAATTATAGTAAGGGTGTGTTGAGGTATAGGTTGTCTAGACTAGAAATTCTAGCAAAGATTAATTCAGCTTAAAGTTCATCAGAGCGAAATTGTGACGAAGACTGATTCCTTTAGATGTTGATTGAACAGGAATCGACATAATCAAAACTTGAGTAGGCTAAAACTCCTATGAGTATTGATTCAGCTGGGACTGAGACGAACTAATGATGTAGCAAGAATTATTTCAATCAGAATTTGATTTAATATGAAGCTTGAACCAGAATTATAAAAAATTTGTTCAACTAGAGTCGACATGAAATAGGATCGAGATAAAAATTGATCCAATTAGGGTTTAATTTTGAACGAGAACTGGAACAAACCAAGAATGGATCAAACTAAGATTGTGGCGACAACCGATGCACTCGTGGTTTATTCGAATAAGGGTTGTAATAAAAAGTAACCTATTTATGGTTGAAGTAACTGAAATTATAACGAAGATTGATCCATTTAGGGTTAGAGTAAACTGAGATGGTAGCGAAAATTGACCCATTTAGAGTTAAATGGAATTAAGATAGTAACAAAAATGACTCTTTCAAGGTTGAATTGAGCTAAAATTGTCATAGAAATTTACCCAAATTCGCGTTTAAAAGAGAGACCAAGGGTTTGACCATGGTGGGTGGCGAACGACCAATGATGATTGGTGTGCCAGTGGCGGCTGTTGTGCAACCGAAGGCTGTGGTGGATATGGGTGTTATGCTAGTGCTAACATGTAATGTAAATAATGATAGTGGTGATGGAAGATGAAGCTTCACACACGCTGAACAAAGCATCACATGGCGGCAACTTTCGGGAGGATGGTGGTTAAACTCCCAGGCGTCGCGAAAGTGATGGTCTTTAGTGAGAATGACAATGGCGGCTTGGTATGATGATTGTCGTACGGTAAGAGAAGCATCAGGGACAACGCCAGGTTTTACGAATGATGCCTGGTTGCAGATAATGCCGAGTTGTGGAATTCACCAGCATGTGGAAAACACTGGATAGGGATTTCATCAGATGGTGGATTTTTAAATGTATATAACTTTTCACTCATGTTCCGTCTTCATATATGATGAGTTCTCAATTATTATTATTTTTAAATCAAAGACAACATAAGAAAAGGTGAAAAGATAACTGGGTGTTTTATCCATATGGTGGTTATACAACTTGAACCTTTGACTTAGAATGAGCATAGCTTTTAGTCTGTGCAGATCTACGGGTTGAATCACATATCAAATCAAGCTATCGAAGAGTGCTAGGCCCCTATGATTATTGTTTAAGTTTTTGAACAAAGAAAATATGAAAAAGCGGTGGAAAGATGAAGTGGGCATTTTCCTCTTGTGATAGTTATATAACTTGGCCCTTAGATTTGAAACGAACATAACTTTTAATTTGTGAATAGTTATAAACCAAATTAGCTATAAGAATGAAGCTCATGAAGTATTCTATGTAACTATAATGAGTTTTTAAGTTTTGGATCAAATTAAATATAAAAAGAAGGTGAAAATACGAACTGGGCGAATTCCGATTAGTGTGCCTTGTAAATTAAAACGAGAATAACTTTTAATCCGTGATGAGTTACGGATTCAGTTATATATCAAAACGAAGCCCCTAAAGAGCTCTATCTAACTATGATAACTTTTAAAGCTTTGGAACAAAAAGAATATGAAAAAGAGGCCACAACATGAACCGGGCGAATTCGGTTGGTAGTGGTAACATAGCTTACCTTGTAACTCGAAACATGGATAACTTTTAATCTGTGAAGAGTTACAGATTAAGTTACATATCAAAATGAATATCTTGAAGAGTTCTATGTAGCTATGATGATTTTTAAAGCCTTAGAGCTAAAGAATATGAAAAAGGGGTGACAACATGAACCGGGCGAATTTTGGATGTATTGTATAACTTGCCTTGGAATTTTAAAAAAGCATAATTTTCAATATGTGAAGAGTTATGGATTGAGTTATACATGAAAATGAAGCTCTTCAAGAGTTCTAGGTGCCTACAATGATTTTCTTCAAATTTTTGATCAAAAAAGGATAAGAAAGAGGTAAATATTATGTCAAAAATACTTGACTTACTCCAACATACCTCTTTGCCTGTATGGATATGCTTAAAAGTGCTCAAAGGAATAGTAAAGGGCTTTTTTGACTTAATTTGCTTGATAAGCTCATATTTTATTAGAAAAAGGAGCTAAATACCCAAAAAATGCTGAAAATTACCTCGAATGACATTAAAAATGTTCGAATTTTACAAGAAACACCAAGCCATGTGTGAGCTTATGATTAGAGGTGGACAGGGGGCCGGGCCGGGTTCTGGGCCCCCCAAAAGATGGGGCCTGAGCCCAGAACTGGGCTTGGCCCAGCCCGTTGGGGGGCCGGCCTCCCAACGGCTGAAAGGGGGGAGCAACATATTAAAATTATATATATATATATATATATATATATATATATATATATATATATATATGTTTTTTCCTATAAATACTCATTCAAATTTCTCATTTCACCACAATAATCTCTCCATCTAATTCTCTCTTCTCTACTAATCTAAAGTTCTCTTGCTTTAAATTTCTGCAGTTCGAAGTTACAACTTGTTCTATTCGTAGAATCTCGTACAAATTCAAATTTCAGTTTTCACTTCCGTAAAATTTCGTATTGAAAGAAATTTTATTTGTTTGTCATTTTTATATACTGAACTTGCATTCTTAGTTGCATTTTTTAATTAATAATCAACAATACTACCATGGCACGCAACTCTTCTTCTTCATCTGGATCCAGTAAATATAGTTTAAATTCTTCACAACCGCTTAAAATTCCTAAGGAGGGTAGATTTGTCGAACTTAATACACAGGAACCAATTTTTTTAGAACCCGGTTCGTCTCCTCCCTACACAAACACTTTAAATTGGCAGGAGTAAGAATAGTATTTACCTGAATCGGGGCATGCTCAAAATTCACAATTCCAAGAAGAAATCATACCCACTAGCACCAAGATTGAAACCCACAGTGACACCACTAGTAGTAGGCATAATATTAGCGAGGTGTGGAAGCACTTCACACTAGATCGGATAGTTAATAAGGCCTATTGTAAATTATGTGAGCCCCCTGAAACTTTTAGTCATTCACGTGATGGTGGGACAGGCACCTTAAAAAGACACCTAGAGAGATGCCACCCTGAACTGAGCCCAAATAGATCCCAACAATATTTAGTACATCAAATGATCGGTGCACTTGCTGGTTTTAGGTTTTCACAAGAAAACAATAGGCGAGGATTAGTAAAATTTGTCATTGGGGCTGAAAAGCCATTTAACACCGATGAAGAACTTAGATTTGTCCAGTATTGCCAAAACGCGTTAAACCCCACCGCCATAAAGGTTCATCGGAGCACTTTCAAACGTGACACATTTAAAGAACTTTTTAGAATGAAAAATGAGGTTGCAGACATTTTTAGGACGAACACGAGCATGTTCTCATTGACGTCCAACGCATGGAGGTCAAAAATCGGTGTGCCTTTCATGTGCATAACGGTACACTGGATCGATTCTTCCTTCATTATGAAAAAAAGAATAATTCATTTTTACCATTTAGATTATACCCACATTACTGAGATAATCACGGGTGCCATTATACAGGCATGCCGCGAGTGGGGTATAGATCATAGAATTTTTAGCATTATTTTTGACAACGCTACAAGCAACAATGCATCCGTAAAACAATTGATTAGGCACATAAGACTCATGTTAGATGGAAAATATTTTCATTTACATTGCATATGCCATATTATGCATTTAATAGTAACGGATGGTTTGGACCTAATACAAGCTTCTCTTGAGTGTTTAAGAGAAGTTACAATAGCGATCAAATCATCCGAAACTAGGAGGAAAAGATTTAAAAATCTTTGTCACATACATAGTACACACTATAAACAATTTAAATTAGATGCACAAACTAGGTGGTCATCAACAGTAGATATGTTAGAAAGAATATTACCATATAAATATATATTAATTAAATTTGTACAGGATAGTCGTTTAGATCTTAGGTCTTTTAATTTAGAAGTGGTAGACTGGAATCCAATTAGTGAAGCATGTAAATTTTTTAGTATGTTTAGAGACGATACAACTTTTTTTTTTTATTGTTATTATCCTACCATGCCACCAACAATATCTAGTTTGGTAGATATTGTTGTTGGATGGCAGATAACTAATCCAACCCCTTGTTGAAGGCCTCCGTTGCCACAGTGAAAGTAAAATTTTTTAAATATTATTTTGAACTACCTCTTACTTATTGTTTTGCCACCATTTTGGATCCCTGCTGTAAACTTACGGGTTTGCAATTATTTTCTAAATTTTTTTACTAAACGTCAAATCCAACATTTGATAATGCAGGTTTTATTGCGACAGTCGATCAAGATTTACAAGAATTATTTTCCTCTTATTCTCAAAGATTATCGGCTGATAATCCTCAAGTTTCTTCCACATTTTATAGTTCTTCCTCATGTAGTAGTAGTTTCGAAGAAAAGTCATATGCGTGGGAGCTGTTGGCCGATTCAAGCCCAAACAAAATTTCACGTCATGTGATGGGTTAGATTACTACATGTGGTCGCCGATGCTCCAGTTCTTCCCGACACTGGCGAATCCGCGCTTTGACATTTTTGCAATGGTGGTGTTCCAACCAAACCTAATATCCTATGATTTCTGCCATGGCACGGGATATACTAACGTGTACAGTATCTTCAGTAGCATAGGAATGTGCTTTTATTGCATGCGGCAGATTGCTTGGAACGAAAAGAGTGAAGCTTTCATCGTCCAGCTTGCAAATGTCGGTGTGCTTGAAGGACTGGCTGCACGCAATAGATAGGGAGCAAGACCAGTTAATGTTTGGTTCATCAAGCGGGAATGAAGACAACTGTACTACGTATACGTCAAGTCCTAGCTTACCAACCCCTACAAGCTTAGACTAAGTAATTTTTTTTTAATCAAAAAAGCCTCAAAGCGCATTGTAATTCGATTTCTCTAGTATATGTTTTTATATAATATATTTGTAATTTTAAAATGTGTAGTTGTGTTTGTTAATAATTTACAACATATTTTATTTTATTAGCTATATTGACCATTATTTATGATAGTGTTATACTGTATTTATATATTACATTATTCATCAATGAATTATAATTATGTTTCGACAAAACGAAAGTGTATTTTATATTTTTACAAGTTGTATTTAAAAAAAGAGGGACGACTGCCAGCCGACCCGAGACTTGTCAAAAACTGGGGCGGGTGGCCACCTTTACTTATGATACTTCCCACAGACGGCGTGATTATGCTTGTGATAAATTTGGTCAGTGTGCTTGGTCTTCACTTTGGGGTTATGTATGAGGTGGGGTTCGTTAGGATGAGTTGAACTCAAGCTCTAGCTGCACACCCGACTTGATATTCCCTGTAAGATCAAAGGAACAGTTAGAGGGGCCTATGGAGCAACCCACGGGGGATCCCTTTCACACTCAAGTCTGAATCAATATTATGAAATCATAAATAAGGGCAAGTAATAAATGAATTAATAAAGATAAAATACTTAGCTAGAGGAGAGGAAGGCATTTGAACGATTATTGCTCCAGGGAGATAATCGTAGGAATGGGTCCTAGTGAAGGAGGCGTATAGTCCTTTTTATAGAGAAAGCTTATTTGTGGATAAGTATGACTTTACTTAAAAAGGAAGGATACTTTTGGATGAGTATAACTTTACTTAAAGGGGAAGGATACTTTTGGATAAGTATGACTTTACTTAAAAAGGAAGGATCTTTGTAGATGGGTATGTTTGATTCTATCTTTTTGTACTTGTGCATAAATGTGTTTTGGAGGGATAAAATAGGCGAATTGTGTTAAGTTGGTTAAAGTGGACAAATTGTGTTGCTTTTGTCTCTACTGGGCGGATTATGTTGATTTTACCCCTACTAGGCGAATTGTGTTGATTTTACCCCTACTATGTTGATTTTACCTCTACTGGGTGAATTGTGTTGCTTTTGCTTCTAGTGGGCGAATTGTTGATTTTGCCTTTGCTAGGAGAATTTGTGTTGATTTTGCCTCTACTGGGCGAATTGTGTTGATTTTACTAGTATTGGGCAAATTGTGTTGATTTTCCCTCTATTGGGTGAATTGTGTTGATTTTACTCGTACTGGGCGAATGGTGTTGTATTACCCTTTTGGGCAAATTGCGTTGTTTTATATTTTTGTCCAAATAATTATCTGTGTAACCTACTTGCCCATCTACAGTAGCAAACTGCTCAATTATAGTTTACCAACAGTAACCACTATGATTCCTGACTTCTTAGGAACCACTTGAACTGGACTGACCCATGGACTATCAGAGATCGGGTATATAATACCCACATCGAACAGCTTCATAACCTCTTTCTTAATCACCTCCCTTATGTTCGGGTTAAGTCTCCTTTGTATCTGTCTAGAAGGCTTAACATTATCCTCTAAGTGTATCCTATGTATGCATACCGAGGTGTTAATTCTTCTCAAGTCGGCGACCGTCCACCCTATGGCTCGTTTATGGTTCTGTAGGACAATCAACAACCTGGATTTCTATGTCTCAGATAGGTCAAGAGCAATAATCACAGGGAAGGTGTCATTTGGCCCTAAAAATACATATTTTAAGGTGGCAGGGAGAGGCTTGAGTTCCAATACCGATGGGCACTCAATCGATGGTTTAGCAGGTTTACTACGAAGGCTTGTTAGGGGTTCAAAAATTGGACCCCTAGCCTCAATTCTCGAAGCCTCCTATACATTAGACAAATCGTTAGTACCAGAATCAGAATCAACATCAGTCAAAGTCAACGAATCAAATAATTCATCTCCTTTGATAAAGTGAGAAGATGCCGACTCCACCAAAGGGTCAATAGCATCAACCATAAAACAATCAAATTCATTCTCATCACCAGGGAACTTAGCAGCATTCGACACATTCAATTTGACCTTAAGATTCCCAAATGAGACTTCCAACACCCCAGTCCTATAATGAATGATAGCATCAGCTATTGCTAAGAGCAGACGTCCTAAAATGATGGGGGTATGATTCCTCTGATGAGGGATGGGATCCATGTCTAGCATGACAAAGTTGACGGGGAAGACGAACTTGTCAACTTTGACAAGTACATCTTCCAGCATCCCTCTAGGTAAACGCTCTGATTTGTTAGCCAATTGGAGGTAACATTAGTTGGTTTAAGATCTCCAATACCCAATTCTTAAAACATTGAGTATGGGATGAGGTTCACGCTCGCCCCTAAATCCAGCAAAGTTCGACTTGTGTTGTTCTATCCTATGACCCATAAGAATATAAAAGCTCCCAGATCTCTACATTTGGGCGGGATGCCTAAAACTAAGATGCTGCTCCCATTCCCAGTGAGCTGGACCTTCTTAGGGACGTGAGCTTGTGATCTCTTCTTTCTAATGCATAGGTCCTTGAGAAACTTAGCATAAATGGGGACATGATTAATTGCGCCAATCAACGGTAGGTTGATTTTGACATCTTTAAACAAGTCTAGTAGCTCAGCCCTCTTCAGCTCGTCCTTGTCCTTTGATCTTAAAGGGCCGTGGTAAAGGGGACGACAGGCTCAGGTGGTGAACTCAACGAAGGTGTCGATACTCCATCCCCATCAGCAATGGGGAGTGGAGTCTTATCCTCTCGCTCAACTTCTATTTCCACTTCTCTCAGATCGTCCTCACTCGAAACTGAAACAACCTTCGCCTGCTCGTGAGTGACCTAGCTAAGGTTAGAACTAGTTGCTCCCCTAGGATTACCAAGAGGTTGGGAGTGTACCTCCCTTCCTCTCTTCTGTTCATAGCCTAAGCTAACTGCCCTAGTTAGTTTTCTAACTTTGAAATTGACTTTGACTAAGATTGAACCAACTGTTGGTTTTCCTCCAAAAAATAGAGCATACGCTCCTCAAATTGAAAGGCGTATCTTGAAGGTTGGGGCGGAGTGTTAGCATTAGTAGCTGGAGGGTTAGAAGAAGAGTCATACTTGCCCTCTTTGAAAACCGAGAGGGTTTGCTTTACCTACAAATCCTAGCACTGGTTGTCCCATGGTTGGATTCGGATTAGAGTTTTGCTTCCATCAGAAGGTCGGATGGTTACGCCACTCGGAACTAGAGGCATTAGAGTACTGGTTGTTCCTCGAGTACTCCTGCAACTCATAAACCTAGTTTTGCACATACTATGGAAACTGTGATGCATATAAACAATCAAGCATAGAGTGATCCTCACCTGAACAAATGCCGCACGGGGTAACACCATCAGATGATGATTCAGCTGCGTTAACTGGGTGCACGTTAGTAGGGTTTGCATGTAAACTCATAATTTTATCCATCTTCCTACGAAGCGCATCTAGTCTCGTGTTGATATCATCGTGGGGTGCTACTCTGTAGACATCACGTGTGTTCCCCCTAACCACCCTCTCAGAAGAGGGTTAGTTGAGGAAATGTTCGCCCAGGTGCTCAAATAGCGTCCAAGCCTCGTCCTCATCTTGCTGCTAAAATGCTCCCCTGCACGAAGCATTAACCATTTGTTTGTTTGAAGAACTAAGACCATCATAAAAACTCTGAACAAGAGCCCACTTGGGTGACCCATGGTGGGGTTAGCTTTTAAGAAGTTCCTTAAATCTGTCCCAACTTTCTTGAATTTTTCCTTAGTCCTTTTGTTCAAAGCTATTTATCACGCGCCTAATAGCCATCGTTTTGGCTTTAGGAAATAACTTGACCAGGAAGCGTTGGAGGTCATTCCAAGTGGTGATTTTACCCTTGGGTAAGGATTGAAACTACCTCTTAGCTACGTCTTTAATGAAAATGGAAAACGACGTAGTCTAAATACATCAGTCAAGACACCTTGATAATGGCAAGTTTCACAAATTTCAAGGAACGCATCAAGGTGTTCGTATGGGTTCTCAATCGACTTCCCCCAGTAATGGAAAACATGTTGATGATCCCAGGCTTAAGTTCAAAGTTTGCATTCCCACGGTGGGTAATGTAACCCCCGGCGGGTGCAACGTACGTTTGGGGAATGAAGTGGTCCCCAATCGTGCACGATGCGTCGTTAGCCATGGTCTTTGGTGTTCTCTCGCCTGCTTCGTATGGCCACAAAGTAGATAATTCCAACTCAAATTTGGAATGTAAGGTAACAATTCGGGATTGAATGAACATCTACTGTGCATGCAATACTAAAAGCTAGTTGAATTCGTGTGGACACGACTCAAAAATCAAGTTAAAACAAGAAAAATAGCTAAAAGCAATGAACAAAAGTAAACAAAACAAAAATTGTTAATATCAGGTTCTAACCTAGCAACCGTTTCCTCGGCAGTGGCACAAAAAACTTGATATGATTTTAAAGAGTGTTTTATAACCGTCTAAACTTGATGTGATTTTAAAGATTGTTTTAAAACCATCTATTTGCAAGCGTACGAGATCATCATCGCTTTGTCGACTATAAGGGTTGTATCCATAGGGAATCAGTGTTAAGTCACACCTAATGCTTAACGAATAGTTGAAATCGGTTCTTTTTGGGTTGACTCAAGTGATTAAGTACGCAAAGGCAATTAAACAATAAAAAGAGATATCAAGTTGATTCAGGTTAGTTTAGGAAGTGAATTTAGGGCAGCTCTACTCGTATCCTGTCAATATATTTTACTTAGGATGGTAATTCAAAGGAATTAGGCAACAAGCTCTAAGCCATAGTTAATATATAAATTACGGTTTAGAGTAATGAACTAGTCTAAAGGCATAACCTATCTTATTACCCTAAGTATAGCATAGGTTATCTCAGCAGCACTGCTTAATTCTTTTGTTACTCCTAATTCAATATTAACTGTATAGAAGATTGTGTTCCGGGTTAAGGCATAAAAACTTGTTATGTCATCGTCTAGGCTATAAGCACAAGACTAATTGCTAAAAAATTGGAGATTTAAACAGGCTACAAGCACACACGTAGAAATACTAGGCAATCATGAATAATTCCCCATAGGAGTGCGAATATAACATAACTAAATCATCGTAAAAGCAAAATGCAAAATTAGGATATGGACGGCTATCCATCCTTCATCCCTAAATTAAAACGTCTACTCTTCTATAGGAGTTTTACACATCATCAAATCTAAGGACAAAGAATAACAATGAGTAAAACTTGGAAGCGAAAACTCCCTCAATTTATGTTGATGTTGATCCTAGCTTGAATCCTCCCAGTACTCCGACTACCTATGCTTCGGCATTTGAGAAACTCTTGAATCTCATAGTGGCTTCAGGAAGAAGAGGAGGAGAGGAGAGGAGACGTGTGAAAAGATCCCAAAAAATGAGCCTCCCCCTCTTTATTTATACCAGCGGCGTGACCTAGGAGTCACGCTGCAAGTATAATGCCGATCGATCAGCGAGCCTATTGTAGGCTGCCGATTGATCAATGCTAGTGGCCAATTGATCGGTTGGCTCACTGTTGGGTCCGTCCTACTATAAGTTGCTGATCGATCGATTTTTCCTACCGATAGGTCGATTGAACCATGAAATGCTACGAGATGTATTTGGTTTACTGAACTGCCACCCGATGAGTCCATCTTTTGCACACGTGATCGGGTTTCTCAGAATGGTTTTCAAATATGCCTAAGTAATGCTTGATTTTGCCACTATTTAACCTTTGTTTGCTCCGATGCATTCCAAGCATGAATGTATCTAAATTACAACAAAACACACATGTAAAAGCCGAATATGTCGCAGGAATGAGAAATAGAGTTATTTAAAAACGAGGCACATCAATAATTAAAATAAATCATATTAAAATAAGTCATATAAATAGAAATTTTAGCAAAAAACAAATAAACTCTACTCTTTACTTTCTATATTGCAAATAGTGGCCCTATCAAAAATCCAACATTTAAATTCTTTACCTCGAATATCAAAATAATAATTAAAAATTGAATGAGAAACCTTGAAAACATTTTATAAAAAAATATTGGCCTTCTATATAAAAATTTAACCAAATGGCCTAAGAAAAAAAAAATTGAATTAGATATTAAATTGAATGATAAATATTTAAAAAAAAATGGCCCCAAGAAAAAACAAACTCTTAACTTTCCATTTAAATGAATTTTATGAACCAATATATAAATCTGTCCAAAAAAATTTTCGAACAAGAAATTACAACAATTTCATGTTTCAAAATGACAAAGAAAATATTTCACTTAATTTAAAAACAAAATACCAATAATGAAAACATACTTCAATTACAAAAATTGAACAATTAAACTCTTCACCTACAATATGAAAATAATAACCAAAAAGAAAATTTGACCAAAAAAAAAAGCCAAAAATTGAAATATTTACTTTTGACGTTAAAATAACAATTAAAAAAATGAATGACAATACTAAAAATATTTGGATAAAAAAAATGGAAAGACAAACTCTTAACCTTCTATATCAAAAAGTAGACAAAAATGGCCCTATCTATCTTATACATAATTGCAAAGTTTCCACTTCTCTCAAAAATCTCCAAACTTCAATTCCAAGCATTATAGGCCATTTCTTTCTTATTAATGAATTTACCCTTGTATTTAAGTTGAAGACTTGCATTTTTTTTTTTTTTAACATTTGTATAGAAGGTTTTGAGTCAACAAACTTTAGGCTAATTTAGCATAATATTTTTTAAAAAATAGTTTAAGAATTGAAAGAAAATTTCAATAAGAAAGTAGTTAGCAGTAATAATTTAAGTTTAAAACAACAAGACATGTGAATGTAACAATTTTTTTTTTCCAAATTGCAAACACTCTCCGTGCATTGCGCGGGATAATACTAGTAAAGGATTAAAATAAATGGCCTCAAGAAAAAACAAATCCCTTGACCTTCTATATTAAATTGATTTTGCGAACCAATATATGAATCTGCCGCAAAAAAAATTTCAACCAATTTCGTGTCTAAAAATGACAAAAAAGAATACTTCACTTATTTAGAGAAACCAAAACAACAACAATAATAAAAACATACTTTAACCACAATAAAAATAACCAATAATAAAAATTTAAAACATAAAAAAAAATAACAACAATTGTAAATATAAATTCAGAATTTCAATCAATTTTATAATTGAAAACCAATAACAAATATTTATCTTACTAAATAAAATTATAAAACTACTACAATCAATAGTATTAACCCTCCTTTTTTCTAACCAAAAAAAAAAAAACCATTAGTGTTAGTTCGCAATCCTCCAGCTCATCAACACAAAAGCCTCAAATTTCAGAAAAAGTAAATATAAATTTAGAATTTTAATTAATTTCGTAGCTTAAAACTAATAAATAAAAAGTTACTAAAATCAATAGTAATAACCCTTCTTTTCCGATCACAATTAACCAACTCATCAACAAAAAATATCGTAGTCCATAGGAATTTACAAAATTTATTAGAATAAAACCAATAACAATCGTATAAGCCATTACATACTCCATTCATTTGCGAGATGATGAAAACGTGCATCAACAGCAGGCGACTATGACAAATCCACATCCCATTCACTATGAACAACATTGAACTTAAGGCAAGAACTATATACTTATTTGTTGCTTTTGTCGGAAAAGTATACATAAACACAAAGCACTACCCATCTACATTTCATTTACTTATATGTATGCAACAATACTTTGTATTATCTTACCTTTTTTTTTTCCCCCTTATAAGTATAATTCTTTTAATATTATATGCGTATACCAATATTGAAAAGCATAGCGTGGATGTATAGACAACCTTTTCTCAATATATATATATATATATATATATATAATATGTAGTTATGGCATATTATACTAATCATTACATATCATATATCATTCCCTTTCCTTTTAAAATAAACATATTCCACCTAAAAATAAGGGTTTTTTTTTTTTTTTTTAAACTAAAAACTACATAGACATATATAAACAAAAAACATAAAACAAATATTACCCATGCATTGCACGGGAAGAAATATAGTATTATATATCTATATACTATATATTATTGCAAAGCTTTCCCACCCCAAAAGTCTCCGATATCCAAACCAAGCAATTTTACGAGGCTATTATTCAACTTCCTTTTAGAGTAGATGGCCAAAAACAATTAACATTCTGAAAAATGAAGGAAAACCACAAAAAAAGGCCAAGGAATAAAAAACAGTTAACCCAAGAACAACATAATGGAAATACAAATAAAAATATGGTAGATGAAAAGTTTTACAAAAAAAAAGTAACAATTATAAACACAAGCATTGTAACTAAAAAGAAGTTAAAAAGCGAAATCAAATCCTTACTAAATTAATATTATAATTAATTTGGGTGCATTTAATTTTTTGAAATTGATTATAAATTTTGTTTGCAATTCTTTCATGAAATTGATTAAGGGCTTAGAATGCATTCTTAAAATATTAGTGTGGGTAGGTGAATGGTTGCTTTGATGAAATTGTATTATTTAGGAATTGGAGGACTTTAGGGAAATGAAGCACTTTGCAATAATAGATTAGGATAGATAGCATTATCAAAATAATATTAAAACTAACATATAAAAACTACTAAGTTAATAAAAATGTTCGCTGGTAATTCAAAGTTACATAACTTAGGACTTTTCAAAATTATGAAAAAAGTTCACATTATACATATAGTAACTTAATTTAAAAACTAATAACACATAATCAAAAAAAATTTTAAATTTAAGCATCCGGCCGTGCAAAGCATGTGGAGTCACTAGACATTTATATTACATTTTTTTTTTAAAGCTATTCTCTATATTGCTCTAAACTCTATTTGTACTTTATTTCACTAAAATTATTTTGTAAAGCTAAATAAATGTTTCTTTTTTCTATAGCCACAATAAACACACAAAACTTAATATTTAATATATTCACAAAACTTTAATCTAATGATAAAAGTAAAGAAATTAAATAATCACGCAAACTAAAAACAGTAAAATTATAATCCCATAATATTTACTATTTTATTGTTATCATAAATTAAATTCAAAAAGTAAATAATCATTTTACTAAAAGTAAATAATCATTTTACTAAAAAAAATTATAAATCAATTTTACATATATATATTTTTTTAAATTATTTTATATATCTAGATACAATTTTTTTGTACTCACTGTAACTTTTAAAGCAGATTAATTTTAACCTATCTAAGATTATATTTATTATTACTAGTTGTTCCCCATGCGATGCACAGACGATGCTACATATACGAAAATAAAATGTGTAATGGCATTTTGTTTATAACATATATTGTATCGTAATTACTTTATGCACAACTTGCATGACTAGCTTCGTTATTTTATATAGAGGACTGTTAGGAAATGAAAAACAATTATTTAGATTTTAAATTTTGTTTGTTTTGAATTTATTTAGATTCTATTATATCTCTATGGAATAGATAAAGATTGGATATACAGATTTGAATATATATATATATATATATAAATTATTTTTAAATATCATTATATTATTAAAAATAAATTATATACGACTTATTTAAAGGAGCGTGGATTTTTATTAATTTAAGGCAAATAAATTTAATTTTTATTTGTAAGATCATAAGTTTTTTAGTATAATACTCACAAAATCTTTAAATCAAATATATATATATATATATATTTTAAATTATAAGTTATTTCTTTTAAAAAATAATTACTTGTATTAGAAAAAAATTTAATTTATCTTTTGTGTTTTCTACCGTTAGTTTATGGCTTTGTTTATTTCTAACTTATGCATATTAGTTATATTTTTTTTGAACCGTTTATTTTGAATACCAAAGAGGGCACCAACACGTCATCACCAGATCCTATTAGAACTCCGATGTTAAGCGTGCTGGGCGAGAGTAGTACCAGGATGCGTGACCTCCTGGGAAGTTCTCACCCTCAGGTTGGGGGCATTGGAAAACAACCTCCCTTTAGGTTGACACCTTGAAGGGGGAAGGCTGCGTACATTCGCCCCTCCAAACCCTGCGTAGGCGGGAGCCCCTGAGGCACTGAGTATGTTTCCAAAAAGTTATATTTTTTAGAACGAACAAAACTTATTTTACTTGCTATTTTAGCTTTTTTGTTTTTGAATGAATTTGAACAAATGCTGTTGAATTTGTTATAACTAAACTGCTATATTTGAAAAACAATAATTGCTGTAACTTGTGTTTTCTAAAACACCAATATTTTTTCATCTTCATGAACTTTTCCCTTCTGTAGGAGTTTTCAAATTGAAATTTTTTATAAAAGACCATATGTTTACATGAAGTAGTTACATTGACTATACTATTTTAAGAAATAGATTTACTTATTTTTTGAACTCCTTATGTTATGTTCCTTAGCATTTTACTAAATTTCTCTCACTAAAATTTATTAATCTCAATTTTTTTGTATTTGAGTTCCATATACGTGAGTTATTATTAATAATTTACTTCAAATGTTTTGGAGATTGCTTGTAAATAAATATATGGATGGATGATTAATTATTCATATGCATAAGAACATACAAAAAATAACCATACTATAAAATGAATGACATATTGAACTTTGAAATAACTTAATGAACTTACCTCATTGTGTAAAATTATAATTGATCCCTTATTCTTTTATGCTTTTCTCTAAGAGCACATGTTTTAGAGAATGACATAGAAATGATTTTAATAGAATTAACGGAGTAGAATAGAGAATATGGGATGGGAAGTGTTTTGTTTATAATTTCTTTTATTGTCGATTTGATATTTTAGTATTTTGTTAATTTTATTGGGGAGGATGAAAAATAGAGTGGGAAGTTATTTCAGGATTTCAGTGGATAGTTAGAAGATTTATCATGAGAAGTTACTTTAGGATTTTAAATATATGTTTTTTTTTCTTTTTAGGTTGTGGGGGTTTAGAATTTGAGAATTGAGAGAATAGAGACTTCTAAGAGAAGGAACTTCAAATTATATATATATAGGAAGAGATTTGAAGGGGTAAGCCAACTCCTCCTCAATATATTAGATAGATTTTAAATAAATATGCATAGATTTATCAATATAAACAAATATGGAAAAAAAATTCAAAAAATAAGTCTTACTACACATTAAGAAATATAGTAGGCTTTGCAAACTCTTCTTTGAATGTCGAATTTCTGAAATAAGAGAAGATATGAAAAGAATGAGAAAGAAAATCCTAGGATGAGATTAGAGAAAGTAAAGAGGAAGTATGAACTTCCCATACGATCATCGAGGTTGTGAAAGTGAAATGGGGAGATAAATTAAGAGTAAAATTTTGAGACAAATATGTAGAGAAATGATTTATAAATATAAGCACATTCGAAAATAATTTATCAAATAAGTCTTATTACACATTGAACATGAGCAACATACTATGTTTACCTTGTCAATTCTACTTTTAAATATCGAATTTTTGAAATAAGAGAAGACAGAAGGAGAATGAGAAAGAAGGTGAGAGAAAATAAGAGGGAAATATAAACTTCCCATATCATTGTTGGAGGTTTTGGTAGTTATCTTATGTATATATAATAAATAGTGGGTGGTTATGATTATAATTATATATAGTGAGATTTTAATTTTTAATTATTTAAAAAACTAAAATCATAGTTCTCTTAAAATTCAGGATTTAGAATAGGAAGAGATTTGAAGGGGTAAGGCAACTCCTCCTTAATATATTAGATAGATAGATTTTAAATTTAAAACATAATTAATAATCATTTATACTTGAAAAGAATTATACCTTTATGTAGCTAGATACTATAATTGTTTCTCCTCCATTTAACAATATATGCGCAAAACTAAATATTCAGTTTAATAATATTTATCATATTATCATTAGATTTAATTTTAAATTGAATGACTAAATAATTATCCATATTCAAAAATATTTTTGTTGAACTTATATTTTAGTAAATGCACTCAACGAAGAATACAACAAAATGTTTAAAAAAAAAATCTAAGTAAAGCATAAGAGAGAAAGATCTATTATTGTGCTAGCGTTGTAATTTCTATGATCAATATATGCAGCTTAACCTTTCAAAAAGAGATATACGGGTCGTTGTTAATGTTGAATTCTATATGCTTTTAATTGTATTTGTTTTATTTTAATTGTATTTGTTTTTAATGTAATAGAATAAATTAGATCTAGATTTAAATTAGGGTAGTAAATTTGGGTCTTTATTTCTCTCTTGTTTTCCTCTTGAATGCCCTCTTCAATTCTTTATTTTTCTAGATCTAGATTTACATTGATGTAATTAGCCTAGGATTCTTTTAGTCTTGCACATTTTCATTTGCCTGCTGTAAATTATAAATAGGCTAGTATTGTTGTTAATTCAATCATCCAAGATTATTCTCTTATTCCAAGTATTCTCCATTGTTCAAGTTATATTGCTTGTCATTTTTCTACAGATAAAAAGGTAAAGAGTCCAACTTTTGATAATGTCTCGAGCTTTGAGGTTATTTTTTTGGTGATGTTGATGGTGTCCTTGGATGAACCTTACCAATTTTCTATTTATTGGCTTTGTAGCAGTTGTTGTCTTTTGAATATGAAGAGTACACATTTTATTTTTACAATTTGAATAATATAGGAATGAAGGTGATAAGTAATGAGTTTGGAAAATATCATGCATTTGAACATGAGGGAAGTGAGTGAGTAGATTTGAGGCCTTTAAAATATTCATAACCACATATTTTAATAACTCCTGCTTAATATATATATATATATATTTCTATTTTTGTAGAATTGCCTCTTTAACCAAAATCCTTCAATATTTAATCCCTTCAAATCTAAGCCATTTCCCTTATTTTTGAAACACATCAATAAAAAAAAAAAGAAAAATATATTGACTCCCCACTATGTGACTTAACCAAGGGTAGTATTTAGCAGTTACGTACCCTTTCCCCTAATTTTTAATTGAATTACTTAAAAAAAAGAACCAAAAACTATCAAGACCCAACACCTTACTTCTCAAATAGTTGAAAAAATTATATTCAATCTATACTTATACATACTTTTAGTGAGAGAAATTTAGTAAAATGCTAAGGAACATAACATAAGGAGTTTAAAAAATGAGTAAATCTATTTCTTAAAATACTATATTCACTGTAACTACTTCATGTAAACTACTTCATGTAAACATATGGTATTTTATAAAAAATTTCAAATTGAAAACTCCTACAGAAGGGAAAAGTTCATGAAGATGAAAAAGTATTTGTGTTTTAGAAAACACAAGTTACAACAATTATTGTTTTTCAAATATAGCAGTTTAGTTGTAACAAATTCAACAGCGTTTGTTCAAATTCATTCAAAAACAAAAAAGATAAAATAGCAAGTAAAATAAGTTTTGTTCGTTCAAAAAATATAACTTTTTTGGAACATACCCAGTGCCTCAAAAGCTACCGCCTACGCACGGTCTGGGGGGAGGGGGTCTGCAGCCTTTCCCCTTCAAGTTGTCAACCTGAAGAGAGGCTGTTTTTTCCCAGAAGGTCACCCATCCTGGTACTACTCTCGTCCAAGCACCCTTAACATCGGAGTTCTAATTGGATCTAGTGATGACGTGTTGGTGCCCTCTCTGGTATTTAAAGTAAAAGGCTCAAAAAAATATGACTAATATGCATAAATTAGAAATAAACAAAGCCATAAACAAACGGTAGAAAACACATAAGATAAAATAATTTTTTTTCTAATACAAGTAATTATTTTTTAAAAGAAATAACATATAATCTTTCAAAAAAAAATATATATATATTTGATTTAAATATTTCGTGAGTATTATACTATAAAACTTATGCTCTTACAAATAAAAATTAAATTTATTTGCCTTAAATTAAAAAATTCCACACTCCTTTAAATAAGTTGTATACAATTTATTTTTAATAATACAATGATATTTAAAAATAATTTACTTGGAAAAAAAAAAATTTCCAATCTATATCCATTTCATAGAGATATAATAGAATCTAAATAAATTTAAAACAGACAAAATTTAAAATCTAAATAACTGTTTTTCATTTCCTAACAATGCTCTATATAAAATAACGAAGCTAGCCATGTAAGCAGTGCATAAAGTAATTACGATACAATATATGTTATAAACAAAATGCCGTTACACATTTTATTTTGGTATATATAGCATCGTCCGTGCATCGCATGGGGAACAACTAGTATATATGTATGTATAAGTATAGATTGAATATAATTTTTTCAACTATTTGAGGAGTAAGGTGGGTCTTGATAGTTTTTGATTCTTGTTTTTCAGTAATTCAATTAAAAATTAGGGGAAAAGGTACGTAACTGCTAAATACTACCCTTGGTTAAGTCACATAGTGGGCGATTAATTAATTAAATTTTTTTTTTATTCATGTGTTTCAAAAATAGAGGAAATGGCTTAGAATTAAAGGGATTAAATATCAGAGGATTTTGGTTAAAGAGGCGACTTCTACCTAAATAGATAGATAGATAGATACAAGATAGACAGGCAAATTAGTAATTATCCTATGAAAATCTAATACTATCCTTCTATAGTTCAATTTGCAAGGAAAGATAATCCCCTTTCCCAATTTACTATAACTAGGTTCGTTCCCGTACGATACACGGATGGTATTTATTGATCACTGTATTTTATACCCGTGATTTTTTGCATCGAACTAACATCTTATTTGATCAGCTATCCATTATATTGTTCAATTTAGATAATTTCTATAGTAGTAACTATAAAATAAAAAAATAAGACAAACTATATTTTTTATTTGAAGTTTTTAACAGGGACATTATTTGTTATTTTTTTTTATGGATTAATTTTTTTACGGATTAAATACAGAAAGTCTTAAATTAAGAATTTATTGCTTTTTTTATTTTTGGTTATGGGAGGTTTACTTGATTTGTTTTTTATGGACTAAATACGAAAAGTCTTAATTCGAAATTGTTCGAGGTGTAACCGGTACCTTATTCTCGGATTATATAAGAGAAGTATTAAAATAATAATATATTGGCTTAATATTTCCTTTATTATATTTGGTTCTCGGGGGCTTTTGTTTTTTTTAGAACCTTTTTTATAGGTTAAATACGAAAAGTCTTAAATTAAAAATATGTTTTCCTTTTTAATTTTTGGAACTTTAATGAATTAAGTTTTTTCGTACCTCAGTTTTGTTGTATAATGCGTAGATCTCATAAACCTAAGTCAAAATTTATATGCCTCACCGAGTTAAAATAAATTATTTCTTGTAGTAGGCACGCGAAATGTCACACTTCGTGGACTAAATACGAAAACTCCTTTTTTTTTTTTTTAAGTTGTCGGAGATCTAACTTGTGCCCTGTTCTTGGATTAAATAAGAAAAGTCTTAAATAAAAAATTTACTGCTTTATGCACAAATATAAGTTTGGCATAGTGCGCTAGAGTTTTTATCAAAAGAACCCAACTATAACTTTTCTAACCCAGAAATAATCAAACTCAAAGAATTCGATTTTAAAAGATATTGAATTGGCGGTTCAGTGTGGCGCATGGTATAACACTCTGGTTTATTTTGGTAGAAAAGTTGGTGGTGGATAATTTTTTGACTAAAAGATATTGGGATGGCAATGGGCTCCATCTGATAAGAGCGGGTATAGATAACTGTTCTGTATGCACTTTAAAGAGGTATGGGGTGGGTAATGGATACCCGCGAATAATGAGGTGGGTAGGGGTACGGGTCAGTCACCGGCAGGTGGGTACGGGTATACACTTCATACCCGTGGTGGGTCATGGGCCGCTTACGGGAATAGGATTTGGATGGCGGGTGCGGTTATTTTTGTTATCTAGTGCGTAGATCTTATAAATTAAAGTCAAATGGGGCGGGTACTGGTATAAGTGGGGACCCGCCCTGCCACGCTCCATACCCCCCCCCCCCCCGGCGGCTATACCCGACTCATTTTGTACATAGTTAACCTTAAAATTTAAAAAATAAGGGTTTAAATTGAATAATCCAAATTATTTATCAATGCTAAAAAAAAAAACTGTTTTTAAAAATAGTATTAAACAAATAATATTAGTAGGTATAGATAATCATTTTGTACGTACATTAGGGCAATGAAGTGGTTACGGGTATAGGATTTGGGTGGTGGGTACGAGTACGGGTACGGGTACGGGTATGGAAAAGCCACCCCGTACCCACCTCGCCCCATTGCCATCTATTTGATACGTTGAGATATAGTTGTGATACTTTTAAATTAATTGTTGTTGGGTATGCACTTCATACCGGTGGTGGGTAATAGGGCGGGTACGGGTATAGGATTTGGGTGGCGGTTACGATTAGTTTGTTGTCTAATGCGTAGATCTTATAAACCAAATTGAAACGGGACGGGCTCGGGTATAAGTGGGGACTGGCCTGGCCACGCTTCATACCCGCCCCGCCCCACCCCATACCCACCATAATCAGTTCATTTTGTACATAGTTAACCTTGAAATTAAAAAATACATGTTTAAATTCAAGAATCAAAATTATTTTCCAATGTTATAAAAAATAATATGTTTTTAAAAATAGTATTAAATAACTAATATGAGTAAGTATAGATAATCATTTTGTACATGTTATAAAAAAGTAATTTGTTTTCAAATTTGTTTTTAAAAATAATATTAAATAACTAATATAAACTGGTATAGATAATTATTTTGTACGCACATTAGGGCAATGAGGCAGGTACGAGTATAGGATTTGGGTGACGGATACGGGTATGGAGGCACCTCGTACCTGCCCCGGCCCATTGCCATCCCTTTGATACGTTGAGATATAGTTGTCCTATTTCTAGATTAATTATTGTTAGAATTTGGTTCCTATATAGTCTAAACTATGTCCCGAAACAAGGCTTGAGATCTAAGTTATTAATGTTACAACTTGTATTTTTTTAAAAATAATTTGAACTGGTTTTAAATTAAGGTAAAAATAAATTAAATTTTATATCTTAAAATTTGAATTTATTAATAAAAAATATATATATAAAAAAAATAATAATAATCGGTGGGGGTACACTGTACCCGGTTTGGCTTCTCGAGCAAGCTCCTGCCCGTTGCATTTTTTCCCGCTCAACTTGGACACGTGTCGTGTCCTGATTCGTTGTTTTTTGGAGGCTTCATCTGAACCATTTAAATGGGCGGCTGATCGTGTGGCTAAGGGGTGGGACAAGTGTCCCCATCCGGTACCCCCTTGTGTGTGCTTTCTTGGTTGATTTTGGACCATTGGATGACCCTTGATCAACGGCCCATTTTGCTTGCACATGGATTGATTTTTTGCTAAATATGGGGATAGAGGAGAGAGAAAAACGGAAGTCTCATTTTTGGGTGTTTCTTGGTACCCGACTCTCTCTCCTCCTCGCTCTCCCAAAATTTCGGTCATCCTCCTCCTCCCCTTTAAGGTGTTTTTTAGGGTTTTGCTTAGGGGAGTTCAGTGCCAAAACCCCGTGCCGGTAAGATGTTGACTCGCTAGGAGCCGGAAACCACAAAGGCTGGTCCAAAGGTCGGACTTGGGATCGTTAGACTCGCGGCCACTAGCTTGGAGTCGGTATAACCTCTTACTCTTTTCTCTTTCTTTACTATTTGGTTCGTAAAGATTGGTTTTAGAAAGGGTTGTAACTAAATAGCTCAGGTTATTTGTGGAAAGCGCCTTGTAATATTACGTGATTTGTAATATGGTTTGTAAAGATTAATAATATAGATCTCTTTAGTGGTAGGGGGACCGTGGAGTAGATCATTTAGGACCGAACCACGTTAAAAATCGTGTATACTCTTTACTTTTTGTTTATGTCTTCTATCGTTGTTTGTAATCTCAACTTAAATCTTAGAGCAACAGTTTAAAAACCACCCTTTTTACCGATCCTTTTATAAACTAAGTTAATGTTGAAGACAAAACCAGATTTAATAAAGATAACCTAAAATTTGTAAAGTTAAAACAACTGTTTTGGACTTAGGTTGATAATAGGTTCGGTTTTCTCTAAAGATCAATATTAACGGAAGTGTTTTGAGAACTTAAACAAGATTAAAATATGTTTTTGAACCCTTAAATCACAACAAGTGGTATCAGAGCCTTAAGGCTTGTGAAAAAGACGGACGTGGTTCTTTAACTGAGCACAAAAACGTGTTTTAAAAACAAACCCGTTTTTTAAATTAAAAAAAAAAATCGAAAACCATTTTTTTTGTTACTGTTTTTTTTTTTTTTTTTTTTTTGCAAAACCATTTAAAAGGAAAATGGTTGCTAAGTTTGAGATTGAGAAATTTGACGGAAAAAACGATTATACTCTTTGGAAGATACAGACCAAGGCTCTCTTGATGCCCCAGGGTGTTGGATACGCGCTGCTAGAGCCAGCCAAAAAAACCTTCTCATCTGACTGAGAAAGATAAGGTAGACATGGAATAGCGAGCGTATGGTACTCTTGTTATGTGTTTGGATAAAAATATTCTTCTCTTAGTTGCTGCTGAAACCACTGTAGCTAAGATATGGGCTAAGCTAGAAGAAATTTATAAAGCTGAATCCTTAAGTAATATGATACTTTATATGAAAAATTTCTTCACTTAGAGAATGTCAGAACATAAACCCCTAGAAGATTCATTAGATGAATTTAACAGAATTTTACAAGACCTCAAGAATGTAGATGCTGGAATTAAGGATGAGCTTCAGGCTATAGTCTTACTATGTGCTTTACCTAAGTATCTTAGGGCATTTAAAGACACACTAAGATATGGTAGAACAAAAATCACTTTAGATGAAGTGATGCAAGCACTTAGGAGTAAAATTCTAGAATTGAAAAGGGAGGGAAAATATGGAACCAGTGGTGAGGGATTAGTAATGAGGGGAAGAACAAATGATAGACAATCCAATAATAACAAGAAAAGATCCAAGAGTAAGTATCGTTCTAAATCTAGAAGTAGAAGAGACATGACAAAAATGAAATGTTATGGGTGCAATAAATTAGGACATATGAAAAAGAATTGCCCTGATAGGAACAAAACACCAGGAACAGTAGACAATGTGGTTTCATTTGAATCTGAAAATGCTGAAGTTCTTACTGTTTCGGCTAATTTGTGTGATTTGAATACCAATTGTTAACTGCCTGAACGTGCTATGTCTGACTGTAGTACTTCTGATCATGTTAATGTTTCGTCTCATACATTAGAACATGAATGGGTGTTAGATTCAGGGTGTAGTTTTCATATGACTACCACTAGATCAAATTTTATTAATTACAAACCTATAAATGGGGGAAGGGTGCTGTTAGGAGATAACAGGGGATGCAAAATAGTTGGAGTTGGGTCTGTCAAGATAAAATTAACTAACGGGACTGCATACATACTTGAGGATGTAAGATATGTTCCCGACCTATGTAGGAACCTGATTTCCCTAGGTCAATTAGACCTGAAGGGAATGTCATTTAGAGCCATGAACTCAGAACTAAGGATCATGAAAGGATCCTTGGTAGTTCTAAAAGGTGAGTTGAAAAGTGAGTTATACGTGAGTTATACGTACTAAAGGGTAGGATAATGTCGGGAGAGTCTAATGCAATAGTTAATAACAACCCAACAGAACTATGGCATAAGAGGTTAGGTCATATGTCAGAGAGAGGTTTGAAAGAGTTGGCCAAACGAGGGCTGTTAGGTGGAGATAATATTTCAAAACTAAGTTTTTGTAAATCATGTATCTTTGGTAAACATCACAGGTTGATGTTCAATGTAGGTAAACACATAACTCATGGGCCATTAGATTACATTCATACGGATTTATGGGGGCCTGCCAAGGTGTCAACTTTAAGTGGAGCGTTATATTTTCTTTCCATTGTTAATGATTTCTCACGTAAAGGTTGGACTTTTTTGCTGAAAAATAAAGATGATTGCTTTCCCACATTTAATAGGTCGAAAACTCAGATAGAAAATATAACCAGACGATAAATGAAATACCTAAGAACTGACAATGGGCTGGAATACATAAATAGCGAATTTGATGAGTTATGTGCAAAAAACGGAATCATACATCATAATACTGTTTGAGGAACACCCCAACAGAATGGTGTTGCGAAGCGTATGAACCGAACCCTATTGGATAGAGTTCGGTTTATGCTGTTCGCATCAGGCTTGGGTAAACAGTTTTGGGGGGAGGCTGTTAAAACAGCTAGCTATTTGGTGAATAGGACGCCCTCATCTAGTATTGGCCTAAAAACACCAGAAGAAATGTGGACGGGTTAACCGGCAGACTACTCATTATTGAGAGTCTTTGGCTGGGCAGCCTATGCCCACCAGTCGGAGGGCAAGCTGGAACCAAGAGCCGTCAAAGGTGTGTTCCTCGGTTACCCTGAAGGGGTAAAGGGATACTGAATAGAAGTTACGGATGGAAACAAAACGAAAATTATCATAAGTAGAGATGTGAAGTTTAATGAACATGAAATGCCCTACTTAGATAAGAACTTAACTCCCAAAAAGCGCATGTTTGAGCCAGAACACTACGAATTTGAGATGAACCCACCTGAACCGAATTACCAAAGTGAAACAAGAACAAGAACTGAACCTGAACCAGAGCTAGATAGAGTAGAACCCAAACAAGTGTTAGAAACCCAGATAGATCAATCTCAGGATGTAGGTGGTGCTGAAAGAGGCACCGAACCAAAAACCGAGATGGAAACAGAGACCATACCT
The DNA here is from genome assembly GCA_018398585.1 of Simmondsia chinensis. Lineage (NCBI taxonomy): Eukaryota > Viridiplantae > Streptophyta > Magnoliopsida > Caryophyllales > Simmondsiaceae > Simmondsia > Simmondsia chinensis. Next base: position 26,412,860 of record JAGTTD010000010.1, on the reverse strand, counting down.
GAAAACAAGCTAGATGACTATCTGCTGTCAAGAGATAGGGCAAGGAGGGACGTGAGACCCCCACAGAGGTTAGGATATGCGGATTGAGTAGCCTATGCCCTAAATACAGCATTAAAATATATTGAGTCAGAATCTTTAAGCTTTAAACAGGCTATTAATAGTCAGCATTTAGCAGAATGGTTGGATGCTATGAAAGCATAAATGGACTCCTTAGTGAAGAATAGGACTTGGTCACTAGTGCCCAAGCCGGCGGGCAAGAAACTAGTGGGATCTAAGTGGATATTCAAGATTAAGGAACCTTGTTTACCTTTTGGAAAACTTAGGTTTAAGGCCAGGCTTGTAGCTAAAGGTTTTACGCAGCGAGAAGGCGTGGATTATAATGAAATATTTTCCCCAGTAATAAAACACACCACCATTAGGGTGCTGATGGCTTTGACAGCTAAGTTTGACCTAGAATTGGAATAGTTAGATGTGACAAGCACTTTCTTGCATGGGGAGCTCGATGAGGAGATCTACATGGCTCAGTCCGAGGGCTTTGTGAAGCCCAAGAATGCTGGCATTGTATGTAGACTTAAGAAGTCCTTGTATGGACTAAAACAGTCGCCGAGGTAGTGGTACAAGCGGTTCCACCACTTCATGACTGAAGTTGGGTTCTCGAGGTTAATACATGATGTGTGTTTCTATGCGAAAAATTTGAATTCTGATTCTACTGTATATTTATTGATTTATGTGGATGACATGTTGATAGCTAGCCGTCGTCTATCTGAGATTGAGAAATTGAAAGACATGTTAAACTAGAACTTTGAAATGAAAGACCTAGGTCCAGCTAAGAAAATCTTAGGGATGGAAATAAATAGGGATCGTACTAAACATACGATAAACTTATGCCAAACCTTATACTTAGAAAAGGTCATTCATAGGTTTAATATGAAAGATGCTAAAATTGCTAGAGTTCCCATTGCCGCGCATCACAAATTTTCAGTAACATAATGTCCAAGAAATGAACAGGAAGTGGCTAAAATGATTAATGTTCCTTATGCTAATGCAATAGGTTCCATTATGTACACCATGACATGCACTAGGCCTGATTTAGCTTATCCTATTAGTGTGCTCTCTAGATTCAGGATGAATCAAGGGAAAGAGCACTGGAATGGTTTTAAGTGGCTCTTGAGATATATCAAGGGTACCATGAAGCTAGGACTTACATTTGAACGAACAGATACAGACCTAAGACCTTTAGGATACACTGATAGTGATTTCGGTGGAGACCTTGACAAGCGTAAGTCCACAAGCTCCTACATCTTCTCTTTGAATGGCTGAGCCGTTAATTGGAGATCTAAGCTCCAGTCATTGACAGCATTGTCAACGACCGAAGCCGAGCTCTTGACACTAACAGATGCCATTAAAGAGGCAATATGGCTAAGTGGACTTCAAGATGAATTAAACTTAGGCCTAGGGGTACCAACGATATATACGGATAGCCAATCGGCCCTAGCGTTAAGTAAGAACCCTGTTTTTCATGATAGGAGTAAGCATCTTGCTATCAGGCGACATTTTGTTACTGAACAGATAGAGTCGAGAAAGGTGGGCCTACAAAAAATTTGTACAAACGATAACTCGGCAGATATGGGAACCGAGGCCGTACCCTTGAACAAGTTAAGAAAATGCATTAACTTAGTTCAGGACTCTTGGGATCCAGGAGGTGGCTGATGGACCAAAACAAAAATTGTTTTGCCCCCCTATTACTGGAGTGAATCCAGTAGTTAGACCATATAGGAACCAGGTGGAGAGTTGTTAGATTTGGTTCCTATATAGTCTAAACTATGTCCCGAAACAAGGCATGAGATCTAAGTTATTAATGTTACAACTTGTATTTTGTTAAAAATAATTTGAACTGGTTTTAAATTAAGGTAAAAATAAATTAAATTTTATATCTTAAAATTTGAATTTATTAATAAAATATATATATATATATATATATAATAATAATAATCGATGGGGGTACACTGTACCCGGTTTGGCTTCTCGAGCAAGCTCCTGCCCGTTGCATTTTTTCCTGCTCAACTTGGACACATGTCGAGTCCTGATTCGTTGTTTTTTGGAGGCTTCATCTGAACCATTTAAATGGGCGGTTGATCGTGTGGCTAAGGGGTGGGACACATGTCCCCATCCGGTACCCCCTTGTGTGTGCTTTCTTGGTTGATTTTGGACCATTGGATGACCCTTGATCAACGGTCCATTTTGCTTGCACATGGATTGATTTTTTACTAAATATGGGGTTAGAGGAGAGAGAAAAATGGAAGCCTCATTTCAGGTGTTTCCTGGTACCCGACTCTTTCTCCTCCTCTCTCTCCCAAAATTTCGGTCATCCTCCTCCTCCCCTTTAAGGTGTTTTTTAGGGTTTTGCTTAGGGGAGTTCAGTGCCAAAACCCCGTGCCGATAAGATGTTGACTCGCTAGGAGCTGGAAACCACAAAGGCTGGTCCAAAGGTCGGACTTGGGATCGTGAGACTCGCGGCCACTAGCTTGGAGTCGGTATAACCTCTTACTCCTTTCTCTTTCTTTATTGTTTGATTTTTAAAGATTGGTTTTAGAAAGGGTTGTAACTTAATAGCTTAGGTTATTTGTGGAAAGCGCCTTGTAATATTACGTGATTTGTAATATGATTTGTAAAGATTAATAATATAGATCTCTTTAGTGGTAGGGGGACCGTGGAGTAAGTCATTTAGGACCGAACCACGGTAAAAATCATGTGTACTCTTTATTTTTTGCTTATGTCTTCTATCGTCGTTTGTAATCTCAACTTAAATCTTAGAGCCACAGTTTAAAAACCACCCTTTTCACCGATCCTTTTATAAACTAAGTTAGTGTTGAAGACAAAACCGGATTTAATAAAGATAACCTAAAATTTGTAAAGTTAAAACAACTGTTTTGGACTTAGGTTGATAATAGGTTAGGTTTTCTCTAAAGATCAACATTAACGGAAGTGTTTTGAGAACTTAAACAAGATTAAAATCTGTTTTTGAACCCTCAAATCACAACAATTATTGTTGGATATGCACTTCATATCTAATAGCCTCTCTTCAGGGTAACCCTCTTGAGGGGGAATGTGTCATGACCAATTCAAGTAAGAATTAGTTAGTAATCTTGATTAGTTAGATAACCACTCAATTAAGTGGTTAGGTGGTTATTTCATTAATCAAGTATAAAAGATAGTAATTGTATCTGGAATGATCATCCAAGAAATAATACCATTTTTCTCTCTCTTACTTTACTCTTTCTTATTCTCTCTCTCTTCTCCTCTTTCTCCTCTCTCGATCTCCTTCTCCTTTCTCGATTTCCATGGCTGATTCAAGCCCTTTCCCTCTTCTTTTCCCCAATAATCAGGTCTAACCCTGATAGAAGGCTGTGTACATATACCCCCCAGACCCTGCTTTGGCGGGAGCCCTTGGAGGCACTGGGTTTGTTGTTGTTGTTGTTGTTGACCCGTGGCAAGTAATGGGGCGGGTATGGGTATAGGATTTGGGTGGCGGGTACAATTATAAATAAACATTTTGTACGCACATTAGGGTATTGAGGCAGTTACAGGTATAGGATTTGGGTGGCGGGTACAGGTGTGGAGGGGACACGCCGTACCCACCCCACCCTATTGCCATTCCTTTGATACGTTGTGATATAGTTAGACTACTTTTAGATTAATTGTTGTTTAATCTATAAATAAATAACAATTATTATTGTTTAATATATAAATAAAGAAAAATCTAAAAAGAATTGAAAAAGGTAAATAAAAAAAAAGAAAAATCTAAAAAAAACCTGGATTGGGGGTAGGGGGCTTTTGAAGGAGTCTCAACTCCTCTATTATATATAGTATAAAAAAAAAAATTTAAATAAAAAGAATTGGGGGTAAGGGGCTTTTGGAGGGGCCCCAACTCCGCCATTATATATAGTATAAGATGTCCTAGAGAAAATGGACCAGAATTAATATCCCAGAGAATACGCCTTTTCAGTTGAGGAACATAGAGTTGCACATGTGTCAGCGAAATGATCTATTACAAAATGCAGCTCAAACAGAGGGAAGAGTCGGTCATAATTGGACATAAATTGTGGGCCCCATGCCGTCATTAGTCTACATCTCGCCCATTTCCTTCATTTGCGTTGACTTAGAATCATATCTCTCTCTTTTTCTTTATTTTTTAGATTGTAAGTAATCTTTATATATATAATAGAGGAGTTGAACTCCCTCAAAATCCTCCCTAGCCCCAATTTTTTTTTTTTTTTAATTTTTTTTTCTTTTTTTTTTTTTTTTCTTTTAAAAGTTATACCCCTAAATATCCTCTCCACCCCCAATCCTTTTTTCTTGCATTTCCCCTTTTTCTTATTTCCTTTTAAATGCTCTCCCTGCTCCCAATCCTTTTTTCTTATTTTCTTTTTAATTTGTATTTGTATATATAATTTCGTCACCCAATTAATTTATATTTGTATATTAAACAACAATAATTATTGTTTATTTATAGATTAAACAACAATCATTAATTTAAAAGTAGCACAACTATATATCAATGTATCAAATGGATGGCAATGGGACGAGGCGGGGCGGGTACAGACCCATACCCCTACCCGCCTCATTGCCCATGGCTATCCATTACCCGTCCCATACCTCCTTAATGTGCGTACAGAACGATTATCTATACCCGTTCCTATTAGTTATTTAATACTGTTTTTAAAAATAAATTGTTTCTTTTAGGCCTATTACTTTAATGTGCGTACAAAACCATTGTCTATACCCGTTTATATTAGTTATTTAATACTCTTTTTAAAAAAAAATTATTTTTTTAACATTGGTAAATAATTTTGATTATTGAATTTAAAGTCGTATTTTTTTTTAATTTCAAGGTTAACTATATAAAAAATGAACCGGATATGGTGGGTATGGGGTGGGGCAGGGCGGGGCGGGTATGGAGCGTGGTCGGGCCCAACTATATCTCAACGTACCAAAGGGATGGCAATGGGGCGGAGCGGGTACGGCATGCCTCCTCCATACCCGTACCCGCCACCCAAAACCTATAACCGTACCCACCCTATTACTCTAATGTGCATACAAAATGATTGTCTATACCCGATCATATTAGCTATTTGATACTCTTTTTAAAAACAAATTAATTTTTTATAACATTAGTAAATAATTTAGATTACTGAATTTAAAGACGTATTTTTTTAATTAGACAACAAAACTAACTGTACCTAGCACCCAAATGATATACCCGTACTCGCCTCATTACCTGCTACGGGTATAAAGCGGATACCCGACAACAATTAATCTAAAAGTAGCGCAACAATATCTCAAAGTATCAAAGGGATGGCAATGGGGCGGGGCGGGTACGGGGTGTCTCCTCCATACATGTACCCGCCACCCAAATCCAATACCCGTACCTGCCCCATTGCCCTAATGTGCGTACAAAACGATTATCTATACCCGCTCATATTAGTTATTTAATATCTTTTTTAAAAACAAATTATTTTTTATAACATTGATAAATAATTAGATTATTGAATTTAAACAATTATTTTTTATTTTTAAGGTTCACTATGTACAAAATAAACCGGGTATAGTGGGTATGAGGTCGGGTGGGGCGAGTATGTAGTGTGGTGGGGTGAGTCCTCACTTATACCTGCCACGTACCTCCTTAATTGGCGTATAGAACGATTATCTATATCTGCTCCTATTAGTTACTTAATACTGTTTTTTAAAACAAATAATTTCTTTTATAACATTGATAAATAATTGGGATTATTGAATTTAAATATTTTTTTTTTAAATTTGAAGGTTAACTATATACAAAATAAAGAGCAGCATGTATGAAGCGGGACAGGGTGGGTCCCCACTTATACCCGTACCCCCCCCAAATGGGGTGGCTACCCGCAGGTTTCAACCCCTCCATTGCCATCCCAATATCTCATAGTCAATAAATTACCCCGCTCTAGCTTTTCAATCAAAATTATTCAACTTTATTTCCTAACTAAAAAATAACCCAACTTTAACTTTTCTATCGAAATAAACCAGAACGTCATACCAAGTGCCACACTGAACCACCAATTCAGTATCTTTTACAATCAAATTTTTAGAGCTTGATTATTTTTTGGTAGAAATGTTATAGTTGGGTTCTTTTGATAAGAACCCTAGCGCACTATGCTGAACGTATATTCGTGCATAAAGCAATACATTTTTATTTTAAGACTTTTTTTATATAACCCGAGAACAAGGCGCGGGTTAGACCTCCAAGAACCAAAAAAATAAAATTTAAGAGTTTTCATATTGAGTCCATGAAATGCGGCATTTCGCATGACTACTGTAAGAAAGGATTTATTTTAATCCGGCGAGGTATGTAAAGTTTGACTTTAATTTATAAGATCAACGCATTAGACAACGAAACTAAGATACAACAAAACTTAATTCATTAAAGTTCCAAAAATTAAAAAAGAAAACAAATTTTCAATTTAAGACTTTTCGTATTTAATTTATAAAAAAATAAAAAGGGTTCTATAAACAAAAAATTACGCCCCCAAGAACCATAAATAAAAAAGGAAAAATTAAAACAATAAATTTTGAATTTAAGACTTCTCTTATGTAATCCAAGAACAGGATGTCGGTTAGACCTCCAATAATTTCGATTTAAGACTTTTTTGTATTTAGTCCATAAAAATAAAACCTCAAGAAACCAAAAATTAAAAGAACTGAAAATTTAATACATTAAACCTTTAAATATTAAAATTTATAAGTAAAAGATGCTTAAATCATAGTACTAGAAAAATTTTCTAATTGTGCTCTAAAAAAAAAAAGAAAAAAAGTAAAATTGCAAAATAAACTCCTCTCTCTCTCTCTCTAGCCCCAATCCTAAATTTTTGTTATTTTCCTTTTTTCTCCAAAATCCTCCTTACTTCTTAATATTTTCATACTAGGTTTCTTCCTGTGCGATGCACGGATGATAGTTGTTCGATATTGTATTTTGTGATCATAATTTTCTACATTAGCTGAACTAAATTATTTGTAGATTGTATAAATTAATGTTCAATTTACATAATTGAAATTTTCAATTAAAAACTTGAAATAGAAAATACATTTGGTCATGTTTTAGATTGAAAACTTTAACAATTACTACTACTTTTAGAATTTTGTAATTTGAACTACACTATGGCCGGTTCAGGAAAAAAAAGGTATTTAAAGGAAAAAAATCACATGTATAAAAATACAAGGATAGGTAAATACGTCCTGTGCATCGGACGGAAACAAAACTAGTACTTTATAAAAGTTTTCCTGTATGATTTATGGTGTATTATTAAATTTTAAATAATTATATTTATATGCTATAATTTATAAATTATATTGTTAGTATAAATAAAAAGCAGAGTTTACTTATGTGTGTGTGTGTAGTATATATATATATATATATAATATTTCTGATAATTACCGATACAGTCACCATATAAAATAGGCTGCTCATATAAGCAAGACCTTATTGAACCCATATGAAAGCAGGAATAAAGAATAAAAAGCAGTAGACAACAAATTACTATAATTTAATTGAAAACTAGGGAAAGAGATAACTAGCTAACTGCTACCCTCACTTAAGTCAGATGGTGGGAGGTTAATTTATTTATTTATTTTTAATTAAAGTTTGTTAAGATAAGGGGAAAGGGCTTATAATTAAAAAGCTTAAATAAATAATGAAGGATTTTGGTTAAAAAAGCAACTCTTATTTAAATAGATATATAGATAATCATTTTTATAGTATCTATCTATCTTATATATTAATCCTAAGTTCATGCACCCCTCACAAGGGTTGAAACTCACAATCCTTAACTTTTAAACATTGATGTATTCCTCCACCCCTCAAAAGGCTTAAAACCTACAATTCTTGATTTTAAGACATCCATGTGAATTTTAAAAATATTTAAAAATAAACTATTTTACCAATTAACTATCTACTTCTTAAAGTAAATTAAAGAAAATTTCCACTACTCCTACTTTTTTGCTAGTAGGTCCATCACTCCTACTAGATGCTACCAGTGCGATGCACGGATGCTATTCACATTTTGAATAATTATACCTGATTGACATGTGCAAATAAATCTATCTATACATTATTACCAAGCCTCCATTTCTCTCAAAACCTTTTCACTCCTAATCCTTACAATTTTGGAGAGCAACTTTTGAGTTGCCCATCTTGCCTTTCAAGACTTAACATATTACACTATTACATCACATATAATCAATATAAGAAAAGATTGCTCAATTATATCAATTTTTAAAATAAAGACTTATAAGTGGCCACATACACAGTGCTCACAAAAATCCATCAGTCCAGTAGACTGACCACATAACAGACCCCTCTTACTCAACTTGGACAGCCCTTTATCACTCATATGGCCTAATCTTATGTGCCACATCTTAGTGATCTCTGTATCTATCATAGGCAGCGCGGAAACAGCTACTGTCCCTGTCACAGTAGAACCTACAAGCTCATACAAGGCTCCTGCCCTTCTACCCTTCATCACAATCAATGCACCTTTACTGACCCTTATAGCTCCATATTCAGCTATGTACCTGTACCCATTGGACTCAATGGTACCTAGAGAGATAAGGTTCTTTTTCAAGTCTGGAACGTGTCTCACGCGCTAAGTGTCCTAATAACATAAGGCCCATTCAAAATTTAAATCAAAATATAGTACAATTATGAATAGATCCTTCAAAAAAACAAAAAAAACAAAAAAAATGCCCATTCAAAATTTAAATCAAAGAAAAACCAACGAATATCAGTTATACAACAAATATCGATATAAATAAAACCCCACGAATATCATTTATACAACGAATATCGATATACTTAAAAACTAATACCATATTTACAAAGTTAGATATTCAAATCAAAGAAAACCTAACGAATATAGAGACTGCCTTTTCATATCCTTATGTTCCAACCATTTTATTTGCAATGACAACAAAATAGGGATTAATCCATATTCTTAGATTTCAACCATTTTAATTGAAGTGATAACAAAATAGGGACTAATTAAAACAAAATTAAAGGACAAATACAGTTACAAAACCCAAAAGATTGCAGTTTAAATGAAAACCACTCGTTTCCCGTGCGATGCACGGCCAGCTCATATACTTTGAATAGTTTAATTTTATATACGATATTACTATTTTAATCAGTGCTTTAGCCAATTGATTCGCTAAATCATATTAGAAAATAAGTGTAAATTTTGTCAAACTTTTGGACTATTCATGAGTCAAATATTTTAGCCAATTGATTCACTAAATCATTAAATTTTTTTTTGATTTAATATTTTTTTTTCATTTAATATATTTTTGAATAAACATTTAAATTTGTTTATTGTTACAAAAACTGACACCACAAATGATATATATTTTATTTAATATCATTTTAATTGACACCAATTTGCAATTTGCAATTTCACTCATGGGTGTTGCGGCTGTCCAAGGCGTAAAACGACAGGGTTTTGTTGCTTTTGATGACAGCGCTGGATTTGGGTAATGTTGCATTTAGAGAGAGGCACATTTAGCGTTAAAATATAGAAAGATTACATTAAATTAAAATCTTTTGGAAATTGAAAGCCATAAGAAATTTTACTTAACAAATTGTACTTAAATTGTTAATTGGGGTTTCATTCACAATTATTACATCACTACAATTCTTACATTCTTACATAAGCCATTGTTCTCTACCATGGACACCGCCAAAACCTGTCGCTAAAAAAAAATTGACCACAGGCATTTGAGGAAGGCAAAACATCTCAAAGATGCATACCTCTTCGTCAATTATGGAGCTCCGTACCACTTTGTTACTAAGGTGAGATTTCTCTCCCCCTTCAAGTTAATATACTTATGATTCGTCTCTAATGTTCCTAAATTTCTTGAAATCAGTTCCTCATTTTACGTCCTATGCCAAGTGGTTACTATTAGGATAATATAGATGAGGGCGCCGTGCAACTAGACACTAATGTGTGATATGAAAAAACATTTTCAACAAAATGAATATGACAACTAATATGAACACGACCAGTAGAAGGGTCCAAACAATGATAACCCTTATACCGTCCGGCATATCCTAGAAAAACGTAGGGTAGGGAGCGTGGGGCCAATTTATTAGCGGTACGGGATGTGATGTTGGGAAAACAAGCACACCCAAAGACCCGAAAGTGGTTGTAATCAAGCGCCCAATGACAAAGCTTTTCATAGGGAGACAAGTTATGCAAGAGTGGGGTTGGTAGTCGATTAATAATGAAACATGTAGTGCAGGCAGCATTCGCCCAAAATTCATAAGGAAGTTGGGCTTGGAAGAGTAGGGTCTGTACCATTTTACTTAAATGTTGATGCTTACGCTCTGCCACTCCATTTTGTTGTAGAGTATTAGGACATGAAAGGCGGAAGTGAATGCCATAAGTACGACAAAGGGCCGCCATTTGCTTGTTGTCAAACTCACGACCTCCATCACTTTGAGTACACTTTGTCTTTCCATTGCATTGGATAGAGCCAGGAAAAGTGAGAATAGTCATCAATGAAAATCACATAATAACGTAAAGCTGAATTGGATTTAACAGGAGATTGCCAAACATCAGAATGTATTAACTGTAAAGGAGCAGCTGTAATATGTAAAACATGAGCAAACGGTAAATGACACGATTGACCTAAACAACAAGCCTGACGATGAGAAACATAACTAGAGCTAGAACTAGAACTAAGTAAGCAACGAGAATGTAAAACATCGAAAACTGAGTGACCTAAATGTCCTAGGTGCCGATGCCACAAGTTTGTAGGTACGGTTCATGCAATAAGTCCAATATAGTGTGGAGAGAAGCCATAAAGAGGATCACTGGGGCATCCCTTGGACCTTGTCCTTAACACAAAAGGAGGAAGAGTCAAACTCAACACAATAATTATTGTCACGACACAGTTGTTTGACAAATAAAAGATTATAAGTGAGACCAGGCACTAGAAGGATATTAGAAAGTTTTAAATCATGCTTGGGAGCTCGTAATTTAGAGGAGCCAGTATGAGTAAGGGGCAACAATGAACCATTACCAATTTGAATAGATTTAAGACTAGTGTAGGGCAAAATGTTTTTCAAAATACTCGTGTTAGAAGTCATATGGTTAGAAGCTCCAGAGTCAGGGTACCACATAGGATCAACAGAATCTGCAACCGACATGGTAGAGAGAGAGTGGGAGAGGTCGGTTTGAACAAAGTGGTGTGGACAAAGAGAAGCAGCATGACCAGACTGATGACACATCTGACAAACAATAGGAACAGCCCCAAGTATACCTTCATGAGGCGGATGAAGAGCATAACTAGCATTTTTGAACCAAGCCTGTGGTGGGGTGGGAGCGGCGACCGAAATGACCGAGCCTGTCCCAGTAGGTGGTGGTTGACCATATGTCCCTCCACAGCCCCCTGGACCTCCTTGGCGATTGGAGTTACACCCACGGCCCCTACGCCCACGATCACCACATCCCCAACCGTTACCTGAAGAGTCGGAGGGTGCACTAGACGCTTCAAGGGCATGTGCGTGATCCAAGAAAGACCATGATAGGATTTGGGAGATAGCAGCTTCTTCATCCAGTAGTGCATTTTTAAGTTGTTCAAAAGGGAGATCTCGGGAGGACTAATGAGTGACTGTATTGATAGCCGCATATTCCGGTGGGAGACCAAAGAGACCATAGTGCATTAATTCATGGTTCGAGACAGGAGAGTCTATGGGAGCAAGTTTATTTGCAATGGTCTTAAGCTTGGTGAGGTAGGTCCTCATGGATTTGTTATCTTTGCGGAGAGTAACTAGTTGTGAGCGTAGGTCAAACTCTTTGGTGAGGGAGTGGTCACGAAAGCGCTTGGCTAGGGCATCCAACATTTCTTTGGAAGTAGGGTGATGGGACTGGGCGAGCTAGAGAGGCCGAGAGACAGGCCTGAATACTTTAGTCAACACAGGACCAAGTTTGATGGTCAGGGTTAGAGATAAAGGCACTAGTCGGGATTTGAATTTGAGAAGGAGGGCAGGGTAGCGAGCCATCAATAGATCCCATTAATCGATGGGCACGAAGGAGCATGGATACTTGTTCATGCCAGGCGTGATAATCTGTAGGAGTATCAAGTTTTACCGTAACCAAGCTAGTTATAGAAGATGTGGGAAGGGGAGCTGAGGGAAAGGCCATTTGATTATACCCAGAGAAGGACATAGGTAGAGAACCGGGAAGAGAGAAAACAAGATCAATTCCTGGAAGTAGAGAAGAGGAACTAGAAAAGAAACTTTGGGTATTTTAATTAAGGAAAGATGTACCATGGTTGTACCCGGTAAAGGGAGCAGAGGAGGTGACATGGGGAAGAGACCTGAGATGCGATGGTATGGGCAACCGACTGGTGATGGGACAGGGAAAGTCAGACACTGGTAGAGAGTCTACAGTTGTGGTGATAGGAGAAGGAGAGGACGATGAAGAAGAAGAAGCTTGATTGCTAGCCATAGAATCACCGATCAAGAAGAGAATACACGCACTATGAATCCTGGGATGTGTACCGGAGAGAAGAGAAGCAAGCAGTGGCAGACGGCGGCGCTAGAGGAGAGGCACGCCACCAGGGTTAGGGGAATTTTTTTTTTTTTTTTGAAGAAGCCGAGTAGCGCTAGGGGAGAGACGTATCAAGGGTAAAGCTTTGATACTATGCGAGACTACAGGGTGCTAAGGTACGATATACATACAATAACCAAATAATGTAGAATTACAAGAAAGTCCTTAGGCGGATAAATATAAAAATAACTATATTATCCTAATAGTTACTAATGTTTATAACTTTGTTTGAATTACTTCTTAATTACTTTTTTTTACGACAAATTGTTCCCCCACCTACAGGTACCAAAATTAAGTTATAAAAAAAAAAAAAAAAAGATGGGAGACAAATTTTGTGATAATATAAAATATTAAGAATTATTTTTAAAAAAGGAACAAATTTGAAGAAAATTACAAATGTTAGGAATAACATTTTAACACATTTTCTATATGGAAAAAAGAATATGATAAATTACTTTTGTTATAGCTATTGAGTTGGGAGGGTAATTGCAGCCATAAATTGCAATTGCTCTGAATATGTAACAGAAATAAAAGTACTTCCTATAATAACATAGGATAATTAGAGCCATAATTTGAAATTGTTTTGAATATGTAACGGAACTTAAAAATGAATGTACAAATAAAGAAGAAATTTGTCGTTGTTATGATTGGGATCGATTCCCAAACATAAGCTAAGTAAAATAGGATAGATTGAGAATTTAAGATGAGAAAGAAGTGAAATTGAGATGAGAAAGTAGAGATTTTAGACTTAGATGAGATAAAAAGGGAAAGGAGATGAGAAATAGAGAGAGTTAGATGAGAGAGAGAAGCTTTGATCTCAAATGAGATATTTTTCAGATATTTGATTGAATGATCTGAAATGCACAAGGAGATTGCTACTTATGGGCAAGGTCAAACTTGCTAATACATTGCATCTAGACTTACTATCTTAACCGACTAAAGAACTATCTAGAACACTTAGAAAATATCTAATAACTAACTCTAACAACCACCTAAACCAATTCTGGCGCCAAACACAACTGACCAGACCTGCCACTACTACCACGCATACTGCAGAATTATTACAATGCAGGTTATTACATCACACAGCAAAGGAAAGGACTAAATGAAGTACTAAGACTAATACAATGCAGCTACTAATCATAATGCAATGTAGTAACGAAGGCTAACACCTTATTTCAGCAAAAGAACCAACAATAACAGCATAGCCGTAGCTCCAACGGCAAACCAGCAAGGACAGAACCAACAGCAACTCAACCGATTCTTGAATTTTCGGATCATAACAGTGGTGCCTTCATATTTCATTTCATTGCCAAAAATCTCAAATTTAATTTTAAACTAACCAAATTTCATTGCGCTGATAGGAGAAAATGATGGCATAGTCAATCTATCTTTATAAACGACACCCCAATAACCAATATCTACATCTATATTTTTTTCCTGGTAAGAAATCTCCCTCTTTACTTTAATTGCATAGGGCTCAGATATGAGAAAAGGTACATGAAACGAGGCGGGAATAAATTTCAGACACAATCAAATGACTTGGTTGTACCAACAACGTGAACAGTTCAAAAATTCCATATGCCTCAAAATAAAAAAAAAAAAAAAAGTGTAAACAGAAATACCTTTTCTAATGTATGCACATAAATATATGGAAAAAAAAAAAAAGAAAGAAAGGAGAATGTATTTTCCTTTTACTAATGTTTTTCTCTAATAGTGGTTGCTAGAAATTCAATATACGTATATGCATAATATATAATAGGTTTCTCTCATTCAATGTCCAATCCCCCTTAATACTTTGTAAATAAATAAAGTATTCACTGTATTTTTTAAAGTAAAATCAATAAAAAAAATTAAATTTCATATAAACCAAAACTACAATAATAAATATCGTGACCGTAGATAGGAAATGTTTACTTAATTATCGATTACACTCTACTATAGATTTGGAGTGAAATCAACAAAATAAGTTGAAAGTTATAAAATATATATTATAACTGAAGATCAAAGACTATAAACGTTAATAGAAATACCTGAAAATAAAAATATTGATATATCAAACAAAAGAAAAAGAAAATTAACACCCAAAATATGGAAAGATAAACCACAAGTAATCATTAATAATTTGCAAACAAAAAAGATTTTCCTTAAGCCATCAAAGTAAAATTAAGGGGAAAAAAAAGACAAAAAAAAAAATATTTTGATTATAAAAGAAAGAAAGTTTAGCTATTTAATCATCAATTAAAGTCTTAATTGTGCATTTCATGTGCAATTGAAACAAAATTCAAATCCGTAAAAAATACACATTTATAATCAAAGCAACAAACAAAATTCAAAGTCTAAAGAATATATATTTGAACTAAAATTTAAGAGTGTATGCATAGACATGCATGCATGTATGTATGTATGTATGTATGTATGCACATTTTTATTAATTTTTTCTACCGTATATGTATGTATGCAGAAGCAAAATATTTAACCAAGACTATGGTTGAACACCTTGACATGATCATAGCACAAATATGCATCTAAATTGCATACAACCAAAAAAACTAATCCTCCAACAAATCACAACGAGAAAAGAAACCCAACTGTGACTTTCATCACAAAAGTCCACTAGGAAAAAGAATGTCATTTCATGATGAATCGACTGAGAAGAAGTACAAGAATGCTACACGAAGGACCGATGACAAATAATATAACCACGTCCCATAAAATTATAAGGCAAGCAAGCAAATAATTTTTACTATTCAATAGGAGACGCATAACTACTAATTGAGATTTTGCAATGTTTTGGATTAGAGATTTCGTAATTTATTACAATGTGAATTATTGAACTTTAGGTTCGTCAGCTTAAAATTAATTTAGTTCGATTAATGCAAGTTTCACAACTACAAAATACAGTACAAAATAAATACCATCCATGCATCGCATGGGAAGAGACCTAGTAAACATTATTCTTCTAAATAAAGGGCCTTTACTTTTTTACCTCTTATACATATACTTGAACAAGCTAATTTACTAACCCCATGAATATAAGTTCGGTGATGACAATTAATACATGACTCATGAGAAAAAAAACAAATAATCCGAAAGGTAAATTTCACCCGTGCATTGCATGTAAAGAGAAACTAGTCTCTCTTTACATTATTGCAAAGTTCTCTACTTTACCAAATCACCCCTTACTCCCAATCCACCAATTCTACCCTACTTCCAATCATTTAATCCAATTGACAATAGTGTTAAATAGACATAAATTCATGTCATTTAAGCCCTACAATTATAATTGCAACACAAATTGTGATACATTAATACAAAGTTCTCTACTTTACCAAATCACTCCTTACCCCCAATCCACCAATTCTAGAGATACAAATTTTGGTTTTCCAAATCACCCCTACTTCCAATCATTTAATCCAATTGACAATAGTGTTAAATAGACATAAATTCGTGTCATTTAAGTCCTACAATTATAATTGCAACACAAATGAATCAAATGACTCTTTAAATTGAAGCCTGAAATTCCAAAAGACCCACATAAACTTAAAAACCTCAATATATAAAATCCAAAGCTACCATTTACAATCGAACAAAACTAGTAGCAAAGCTCCATCCCAGTCTTCATCCTCCAACAAGACTAACGAGCTGCCAAATTCAAGGATGAATTCAATTCAAGGTGTCTGGGAAGATTAAAAAATGCCACCACCAGTAGGGTTTCTTCCATCCGGAATCCTGAGAAGACGAGAGGTAATTTATTCACAGACAAACCCAAAACCAGCAATTGGCCACAACACATGAAATAAGCCCAAAACTAATATTTCTAATAAAATAGTTTATAAGAAACACATCTATTCTATATATTATTCTAGAGTGCCCCCTCCCTCCTCACATCTCTTCCAACCCCAAATACTAGAATTCTAGAGGGCTAATGTTTGAGCGCTATATATGCATTTAATGAAAAAAAGGAAAAGAGAAAAAAAAAAAAAAAAAAAACTCACTACATTCATGTTCTAATCAAAAGCATTTAATTAAAAGCATTTAAATGCCCATCTGGCCATCTTTGTACTGCATCTATCTTCTTAGGGTCAGTGGCAACTCTTCCTTCAGGTATAATGTACCCTAAATACTCAATTTGTATGGCAGCAAATGAGCATTTACTCTCCCTTACATACGATTGATGTCTTTGCAGCTGATAGAAAACTGGTCTCAAGTTTTCAATGTGAGAATCCAAGGTTACACTATAGATGAGTATATCATCGAAGAATACCAAAACAAATTTTCTGTGATCAGGGGCAAACACTGAGTTTATGAGGGCTTGGAGGTAGAAGGGAAATTGGTGAGGCCAAAGGGCATTACTAAGAACTCAAAATGGCCAAAATGAGTTCTGAAAGCAGTCTTCTACACATCATCCTTGTGCATTCTTATCTGGTAGTAACCTGATCTGAGATCTATTTTTGTGAAGAGTTTAGCATTCCCTAATTCATCAAACAACTCCTCCACTAGAGATATGGGGAACTTGTCTTTAAGGGTTGACTTGTTCAAGTCCTTATAATCTACACACATCCTCCAACCTCTATCCTTTTTCCTTACAAGAACCACGGTAGATGCTAAAGGATTGATGCTGTGTTGTATATACCCCTTACACAGCAGCTCTTGTGTCATCTCCTCCATGACATCTTTTTGAAGCGCTGGATACCTGTATGGCCGTTTATTGATGGGTTAAGTCCCTTCCACGAGGTAGATCTTATGATCAGAAGGATCTCTACAAGGAGGCAGCTGTTGTGGCTCTTCAAAGATAGCGGCATATTGAGTTATGAGGTCTGTAACCTCTTGAGGAACTGAGGCTTGCTGTGACTGTTTGTCTAATTCCATGCCAATCATGTTCAGTCCCACATTACTGCCTAGACTGCTGGGATGAACCACCTGCAGAAGGGTCATGACAGGGGATCCAGGCAAGGCTCTTGAGAGGGCCTTGGCTCCCACTGTCTTGCAAACTCCTGACCCTTCCCCTTTTAGTTCATGAGTCACACCTTCATGGGTGTAAACCATGTTGAGAGTCTTAAAATTACAGCTTATACCTCGCAAAGTTGAAAGCCACTCTATCCCAAGCACCATATCACCCCCCCCCCCCCCCCCCTAAAGGGATTAAGAGGAAGTTGGAACAATATGTACCCCCTTGCATCTTCCAGGTAAGGCTAGTGCACTGAGAATTACAATTCAAGTGACTACCATCTGCCATTGCTACTGTAACGGGTGGGATTTACAGCAGAGGACACCCTAATTTAAGTGCTAGAGATTGATCTATGAAATTATGAGTGGAAACTGAGTCTACCTAGATGTGGAGAGACTTCCTTCTAATTGATCCTACAACTCTCGAAGTTTGAAAGTTAGAAGCTCTTGACAAAGCATGTAATGATATATGAGTAGTGGAATCTGCAAGTTCACCGTCATTGGTTCCCTGCACCTCCTCTTCCTACCCCTCATCCATCTCTTCATCATCTACCTCAATTATGAAGAGTTGTGGGTCCTTGCTCTTGTATCTATGCCCCATCTCAAACTTCTCATCACAAAAATAGCACAGTCCCTTAGCACATTTCTCCTACAACTCAGCTCTACTCAGGGTTCTTTGTGGTCTATTAGGGGAAGGCTAGTTTATTGGCTAAGAAGTGAACCTGGGTGGTGCACTTCTATAAGGATTTAGAATGGACTTTTATGCATTGGGAGTGGGAAGTAAGGGAACTTTAGAGTACCTGAGTTGCTTGGCAAGGGCCTCTACCTTGGCCTCAGCCAATTTTGCTAAACATACTGCCTCAATCTCACCTCTAATGCTAAATCCTCACGCAATCCAGTCAAGAAACAACTAATCAATTGAGCCTCATTTAAGTCTGCCCTCACTGAAACTGCATCAAACTTCGCTAAGTAATCCTTGACCAACCAATCGGGCCTCAAACTCATCAGCTCAAACACAGGATCTTTATAAGCACTCCCGAATCTAATTTTAAGGGCATCAACATACTCATTCTAGCTAGGCATCATCAAATTTCCCCTAGTTCTCATGCATTTTTGATGCCACTGGAGGGCTAAGCCCCTTAAATGGATTGATGCTAGTCTAACCTTATCTCCATCCGAGGTCTGATCAATGAGAAAAAAATTGTTCACACATATACCACCAGCCATTCATTTCATCTCCATTAAAGAGGGGAAAATCAACCTTACTTAATCGAGCTAAATAAGTATGATTACCAGTAGAGGCTCCTTGAACTAGATCATTGCCAATCACATATGCTATAGCAGAACTAGCTCCTGGATCTGCTAGTCCTCCTCTGTCCACAGTCTTGCCCTAATGCAGCAACACTGCCACTATGAGCTCCCTGAGCTCCTGAACTTGAGTCTTCAGCTCCCTAGTAGTGTTTTCAATTGCCTTATTCATTGCTCGGATCTAGGTACAGAAAGTTTCTTCAATCCTCCTCATTTCAGCTACTGATCATGTGTTATCAGCCATTTTTTAGCTCAAATTACACCCACAAGCGAGAGAATTCAAGGCTCTGATACCAATTGAAACCAATTTACCCCTCCAAAAATGCCAATTACAATCCAATGGTAACAGTATAGAGTTTTAAGGGAGAAAAAAAGGGTTTTAGAGTTTGAAGGGAGAACAGAAGGGAAAGTTAGGGAGAATTAGAGTATTGTATTTCATTCATGAAAACCCAAATTCATACATCATGATCTATTTATATTGGAAAATCAACAAGTAAAGGAATTGCAAGAAATTACATAAAAATATTGAAAATAGCAATATAGTTGAAAATATCTAAATTAGCCTAACTAACTCTGCTGTAGCACGTGCCTCTCATGTGCCTGAAGTGTCCCGCGCAGCTCCCGCCAAAAACCTTATGAAAACTAACGGCTAGTATCTCCAATCTTCATTCTTCTTCTTCTTATTCATTTTTACTGCATCAAATTACTTTAAAACAATTAATTTTGAAGTTTATTACAGATTTTGGAATATTAAGTTTAGAAATTATAGGTACTTTTTCATTAGAAAATGTCAAATTAGCAAATTTGATAAATTAAAAACTTTAACCAATATAATTAATTATATTTTGAAACAACATATTATTACTGTAACGCCCCCAACTTTAATACTGAATAGGCTTAAGTTAAAAGGGCACTACATGACCGTACTATAATGAAATCCCTCATCATAGTACGAAGCCCAAAATCTTTCGATCAAAATTTCTCAAAATTCATGCACCATTCTTATAGTATATATACAACATAGTCCCCAGATACATCAAAGCAGTGCGGAAGCTTGAAATACAACATCCTAGACGGTCACTGATATGCTACAACAAAATTCAGATATTATTCAACTATACGAAATAACTAATTCTGGAGTAAGCTGTTCCATCTTTTCTTCCTTCAGGAACTTGCCATGGATTACTAATATGGGAAAAAGAAAAATAAATGAATTGGGTGAGTAAACAATGTGCATAGTAAGTATAGCACACTCCCTACCTGAATCAGGCATATTATTAAAAACGAAAAAACACCCAATCAAAACCAGTGAAAACAATTATCTTTGAAAAATCATGTTAAGATATCACAAACCATTGTTTCATAACTCAGTTTGTTTCACAAGAGCTTTTTGGTAAACTTACAGACGCATCAAAAACTACGGCCGGTATTATTCCCGCGACAGGGTCGTAATCGATGTTCGTATTTCATATTCGAGCCGCGCTAGGATCAAAACGTAGTATCTGTTAGTTCAGAAGAACTAACAGACAATCAGAGACTACGTGTCAGTATTATTACTGTGACAGGGTCGTAATCGACTTTCGTATTTTGTATTTCGTATTTCGTATTCCATAGTCAATAGACCCCGGAGGGTCAACGTAGTTATCTGTAAGCTCTATAAAACCTTTTCAAATTCAAATCACAAGTTCACAATAATTTCCTTCGAAATTCACATATTCGTAAAAACTCCTTTGAAATTCACATATTTGTACAAATTCCTTTGAAGTTCATATATCCGAAAAACTCCTTCAAAATTCACATATTCGTACAAAACCTTCGAAATTCACATGTTAAATCAACGCATAAACCAATATAATTCAACTCATAAGAGTATAAATCACATAATCACATAAACACATATGCCCATTCCTATTTTATCAAACCAATAAATCATTCAACATATAAATCTCACAAATCAAGTCGTCTAAAGCAATTTTTATACTTTCCAAACAAGTAGGGGAAGTAGTATACTTACCTTTACTAGCTTTTAATCCAAAAACCCAGTTCCTATAGTTGATTAGCTTTGAAATTGATGAGACGGCGTTACCGGCAAGGTGGCCGGAGCTGTTCCGGAGACGGCGGCACTGGAGAGATGGCCGGAGCTGTGCCGGTGAGGTGGCAGCACTGGAGGGACGGCCGGAGCTGTGCCAGGGAGGTGGCGGCACCAGAGGGACGGCCGGAGCTGTGCCGGAGAGGTGGCGGCACCGGCGAGGGAGGATAGAGAGAGAGAGAGAGAAAGTCATGGTTGAAAGGGAGAGAATCGAGAGGAGAGAGAGAGAGAGCTGGGTGGTGGTGTGAGGTTGAGGGGTTGAGGGTTAAGGGTATTTAAAGGCCCCTAGAGGTTAGGCGGTATAGAGGTGGGAGGTGGTACCGTGGTGGTGGGAAGCGGTAGAGGTACCGTGGTGGTGGGAGACGGTAGAGGTACCGTGGTGGTCGTGCCGCGTGGTTCAAGCGGCACCGGAAAGATGCGGTAGAGAGACGCGAGGGAGAGAGAAAGACGGTGGGGGAGTGAGGGAGACGGTAAGGAGGAGAGGCGGTAGGGGAAGAGAGTGAGACTGTAAAGAGGGAGGCGGTGGACAGAGAGAGACGCAAACGGTAAGGAGAGGGTGAGGGACAGAGAACACGGGAGAGACAAGGGAACATGGGGGGTAGAGAAATTGTGTACTTTGTTTATTTTTTATTTTTAGTTTTCTTTTTCCTTTCCTTTTCTTTTATATATTTATCTATTTATTTATTTTTATTTTGTAACCTAATCGAAATAATATCGAGTTTTACCCTAATTTAAATACCCAACATTTCACATATTATACTACCGAGTCTAATTTAATTTAAATACCCTGAGTTTCACATATTGTAATTTCGAATTTAGTTTAATTAGGCTCGCTATTACATCCTTACACCCTTAAACAAAGTTTCATCCTCGAAACTTACCTTCGTTTTCGAATAACTCTGGATATTTGCTTCTTACCTGTTCTTGAGAGGACAATTACGGGCTATGTGTCCTTTCCCTTTACGCTCGAAGCACAACCCTAACTTTTTGTAGCATTCACCATAACGTTCCCCACCACAGTGCTCGCATTTTCTGAACCCAATGTTAGAGTTCTCTGGATTCGTCATACGAAACTTTTTGCCATTGTCACCAGATTGGTTAGATTTTCCTTCTTGAAATTTGCCGCCTGATGACCTTTTCTTGGCAGCATATTCCTGCTCTTCCAACTTCAGATCTGCTTCGACCTTCAAGGCACGTTCAAGGACCTCCTTGTACTCCTTGAAAATGACACTTAACAAATGCCTCCTAATGCGAGGAAGCAATCCCCCTTTCAAACCTGTTTGCTTTACTTGTCTCTGATGCCATGACGCTTGGGCTAAAACGTCCCAATTCATGAAACTTGTTAGCATATTGCAACACCGTCATCTGCTGTCCTTGTCTTAGCTCGTAGAATTCATTTTCTCTCATCATTCTCAGCGCTTCAGGGAAGAACTGGTTATAGAAGGTCTATTTAAGCTTCTCCCAACCCATAGAGTTAGTAGCGTTCTGATATGCTACCTTGACCGTAGTCCATCAGAACTCTGCATTCCCCTTAAGATAAGGGGTGGCTGCTCGAACCTTATCATTGTTGGCTATTGACATTGCCTCAAACAGGGTCTACATTTCTCGTATCCATTTTTCAGCTTCTAGAGGGTCATCTGCTCCTTCAAACTTCAGGGCCCTCAATTTTGACAACCTTTCAAAGGGAGTCTCTTCAGTGCGTCGAGTGAGGCGAGGCACAACTTGAGCTTGTTGTTGATGTTGCAAAAGATTAACCTTGAGCTGGTGCATTGTTGCAACATCAAACTGATTAGAGGAGTCACCTGAGTTCTGGCCGTTTTGTTCAGTGGGTCTGTTCTGCAGGGGGACACGTTCCTCATCAGGGTGTTCCTCTTCTGTATCCTCCTCCGATTCACTAAGGACTTCTTCGATCGGGGGTGGAACCCTGCTTTTTCCCGTCAGGGTTCTCCTTCTTTTCAGGGATACCAATATTTCGCTCATGTCCCTCATCTTCACCTTCACTAAAATTACATAAGAAACCATGTTGTTAAACAACTTTTAAACTCCAATATAGTTGAAGTTACTAATTCAAATAATCAACTATATTTCCTCGGCACTGAAAACTTTGTTTCCTAATAATAAACTAAGTTCTCATCTCATCCGTGAAATTTTCCAAGACTCTCACTTTAAATCTTAAATTCCTTAATAACAAGGGCTTTCATCTACTCTTATCTTAATACTAAAATCTCCCCTGAAATTCATAACCTAATGTTCAACTTTCCGCACTTAAATTTCCCCAAAATTCGTAACGACGCTCTGATACCACTTCTGTAACGCCCCCAACTTTAATACCGAATAGGCTTAATTTAAAAGGGTGCTACATGGCCGTACTATAATGAAATCCCTCATCATAGTACGAAGCCCAAAATCTTTCGATCAAAATTTCTTTTTTATTTTATGACACCCACACGTCCGATGTTCAGAGGAATTATAGAGAAGACTTTGGTGGTGTCGTACTTGCTTCATCGTAACACTACGGTCTCATCAAGGTATGTAATTCCTAATTAATTCTTTTAAATTCATATTTAATTCGTTTTTCATGTTTTGTCAATTTATGCTGTGCATTGTCATGTTTTAATTGAAGTAGAGACTATTTATTATTTAAAATTTAGACTTTTAAATTGTGATTCCGCTGTGCTTGATTCGTTTATTTAGGAAATTTTAGTTTACAAAATTGAAATTCTCCCGACATTACTGACTTTCATGATTTAAAGATTAGTTCAAACTAAAGTAGAGCAATACTCCACTTATTTAATCTTCCTCTCATTAAGGGTCTATCTAATATATATTTAAGAAAATCTGTTTGAGCAATCACGCAGATCGTAGATGCTAAGAAGTAATGTCTTCAATTTGTAGATGCGTAATAAAGGGATAGACACAATTTCGCAATGGAAGAATATTTGATTTCACACTCATTTAAACAACAGCTTAGGTAGAACACAGCCTTTTCATACCCCTACTCATTGTCTTGTAAAAGTAGACAAGCAATTGACTCATCGGAAGTAGAGACATAGATCTTAAATGGTTTGCCCTACTTAGGTAGAGTGTGGCTTGATCAAATAGTTCTTGATGGCTTAAAAAGCTGCTTGGTGTGGCTCCTCCTAGTTTAAATTCCTTTTCAAACTTTGAGCCTCAGTAAAGAAGACTTAAGTCTTTCATGCAACATTTGAAAAAAAAAATCTCAAGAAATTAACCTGCCTAAAGAAGCATTGGACCCCCTTTTTGCTCAAAGGCAATTTGTCCTCCTGAATGGCCTTAGCTTTGTTTATATCAACCTCAATCCCCCTCTGGTTCACTAAGAAGACAAGGAAATTTCCAGCACGAACTCCAAAGGAACACTTTAGTGGGTTCCTTTTGAGATTGTGATTCTCCATTAGAAGGAATGCATCTCTCAAGTTCTCCAAGTGTTCAACTTGGGACTTTAACTTGACCATGGTGTCATCTATATAGACTTTAATGGCCTTGCTAATGAAGTCATGAAAGATCATGTGCATGGCTCTTTGGTAGGTGGTGCCGGCATTCTTTATTCCAAATGGCATGACCACCCATTCAAAGGTCCCTATAGACCCAGGACACCTAAATGAGGTTTTATGGGTATCTTCCAAAGCAATCATGACTTGGTAGTACCCGCAATAGCCATCCATTAAAGATATTACCTCATGCCTTGAGACTGAATCAATAAGGACGTCAGCTATAGGCATGGGATATTCATCATTTAGGGTGGCTGTATTTAGATATATGAAGTCAATACAGACTCTAATCTTGCCGTTCTTTTTAATAACTGGAACGATATTTTCCAACCACTAAACGTACGTGGCTCTTCTAATGAACTTGGCCTTTAAGAGTCTCAATTTCCTCTTCGACCAAATCTATCACCTCTTGGGATATTTTTCGTTGGGCCTAAATTAGGGGCCCCGTGCCTAGCTTACAAGGTAGACTGTGTTCAACCACTTTTCTTTCTAGGCTAGGCGTCTCGTGATGGTCCCAATCGTAGCAGTCCTTGAACTCAAGGAGGAAAGTAAGGTGTCGCTTCTTCTGCTCTTCAGAAAGCCAAGCACATACATAGGTAGGCTTTGGGTCTTCTATTAAACCCAAGTTAACCTCAGGGAGAGGGTCCTTAACCTCAACCCTCAAGTCCTTCATTTTAGCTGGCGCTGCTCTTCAGTCAGCCAACTCTAGCTCTTTTTCTTATACCAATTAGGCCTGAAAGCCATTTCCAAAAATAAATGGCTACTCTACCTATAATTGATCCTCAGCACTCCAAGCCACCAGCTTTGCAGTGGCTAAGGAGATGGCCCTCCGGGCCTTTATTGGGAAGGCTTAGCTTCCCTCCATAAGACTTCTTGCGCGCCTTGATGGTCACCTCAGCTTCAATGACTGGGCTCTCAAGAAAGGCTATCAGATCGTTCTGCTGGGCATTTTGAGGAGTGGTCCTTCTCAGTGCTAATGGTCCGATGCCATCCTCATAGAATTTTGCCTCAACAATATTGGAGTAAGCTATGAATGGCATATCACATGCCATAAGAACCTCATATTTGTCATGATTCCAAAAGATTTACAATTGGTGAAGTGAAGAAAGGATACTATAGTTGGAATTTAGCCAATCTCTCCCAAGCAACACGTTGGAGCTTGAGGTGGTATCCCCCATAAAGAAGGTTGTCAGCTTACTCTAAATTACCAATAGTCAATTCAATTGGGATAACCCCTTCAGACTTGGTGGTGGCCCAGTGACGTCACATCCGAAGTTATCAGGTCATCTTAAGATTACCAGTAACCCCCTACTTGTAAGAAGGCAAGATATTAATGACTACGCCATTATCTACTATGACTTCGTTCACAAAAATGCCAACAAATTTGGCTTTAATGTATATAGACTTAATGTGTTTTTTGGTGGGGTAAGACCATCAAACATCACTCATCACGTCAAGAAGGTTATCAGTTGACTTGGACATTAGAAACTTAACTTTAAATGACAAAGGATCAAAATTACCTTTGGCCGCTTTCACTTCAGCCACGAGCTCCACTTAAGGATCTTTGTTTTTTGTTATTATATCACCTTTGAGGCTTCCCTATGACTCAGCTGCCATAAATTCAAAAGGAAGGAGCATCGTAGTCCTTATATCAACTGGTTTAGGGAGTGACATAAATTGTATATGAATCCTCTGGTTGTCTCCTTTCCAAGACTATCATCGATTTGCATGTCCTGATCTTAGTGTTAATTTTGTGGTTCAACCTCAGGAGTTTTAGACTTCTCCATCGGCTTGGGGAAGTCTTCTTCATTGAAGTCAATTTTTTTTATCAGACCATGTTGGATTGACATGGTCCAGATGTTCCACTAGATTGATGCTAAGGGAATTGTAATCCTCCTTGTCATTAGATGTTCTTGGAGCCCATGAACTATTGGCAAGCTAAACCCACCAAGATTCTTTTCCTTCTGAAGACGAGAAACTAGCCTACCTCTCGAGCTTTATATGTGGCTCACCCTTAGTGTTAGTAGCTAGAGGTTTTGCCTTGCCTTTTGGATCCTCAAGATCCATTGGTTTGATATACTTGTCCTGTTGGCCTATGTCTTCCTCATCAGAATCCCTGGCCAAACAAATATCAAGTAGAGTCCTTCGTCTTATTGCCTTCTTACGAAGCAGCATACGCATGAGGGTTGTTGTCCTAGTTGTCTTGGCCCCGAGTTGGTGTCCACTTCAATTGGGTGGCGTTTTGGGTTCCTCTTCGAATGCCCAGTGCTCATGATAAGTTAAGCCTTTGAAGTGAGAACATGAGTTGGTCCAGCAAAACGCGGTCGTTTTTTACGCTGCTGGTGCTCTTCTTGGATATAAGTCCAACATCTTCATCTCAAATACCAGCTTATGACCACAACCTCCACAAAGGTCATGAGTTAGGTGCATAAACCTTCTTATTGCCTCCTTCTTGGTGGCAAAGATAGTTTGCTAGTGATCATTAGTTGACATGCCCATGGTCGACTCTTCTTCTCTTGGGAGAAGATTGGTCCCTTTTTTCTAGCTGGCTTTTCAGGAACCTCTTAAAGGTGACACAATCACACATTGGATGCTCCACCATGATATGCCATTTGCTTAACTCATCTCCTAAGTCAATCAAAGTCTTGAAGAATTTGAGGCCCCTTGTTAAAATTAGTGTCGTAGGGAACCCAATTTATGCAGAGAATTTATTATTGAATAAAATTTATTTGTTGTCGCCTATATGATTAATAGTTTATTATGCCTATGATGTTTTTTCTTTCAAGCAACATACCATGTGATGAACATAGTCCTCAAATGACATTTGGAATATTTTTTTAGCAGATAATGAAATTGCGCCACATATAGACAAATAATAGATTATAATGTTATTTAATAGTTAATTCATAGTTAGTGACAAGTTTGGATTACTTGTCTCCTAACGCCATAATATAACATTTAGATAACTTGTCTTGGTTATTTGGATAGTGATCCAAAATGTTATGTTGGTGTTTTTCAATTAGATTGTCACACTGAATTGGACCTCATGATTTGCTCGTATATCTAGAGTACAATCAAAAATGAGAAATTCATTTTATTCTTTTTATACAATAACTCTAAATCTGGATAAATAGTTTGAATCTGTACATGAAATGTTAGTTGCTTTGATGTACTAAAAGGATTAGGTCACAATATGTGATTGAAATCCTATGTAGGTTGTGTAATGGCATGAAGTATAGTGGGAATAAGCACTTTACTAGGAATCTATAACACAATGATGTCCCCTTAGTTGATTTGCAATAACATGAATAGATTCAAATCTTCGACTAAAGTATTTCGTATG
The DNA here is from genome assembly GCA_018398585.1 of Simmondsia chinensis. Classification (NCBI taxonomy): domain Eukaryota; kingdom Viridiplantae; phylum Streptophyta; class Magnoliopsida; order Caryophyllales; family Simmondsiaceae; genus Simmondsia; species Simmondsia chinensis. The sequence continues at coordinate 26,385,026 of JAGTTD010000010.1, read as the reverse complement.
TTTGACATATGAAATTAGTACATAAGTTATTTTATGTAATATTGAATTATTAGAGAAGGGCGAGTCGAGAACTAAGGTGGTAGATGTGAGAAAAATAATAATAGTAGTTAAAACTATTTTTCTCATGTACATCTAATAGAGGGGTAAATTGTGAGTAAATAATCATAGGAAAGTTAATAGACAAATATATTTATTTCTAAAGCGCAGTTAAAATTATTTAGTAAAATTAAGTTTTACTAAATCGTAATCAAATGTTATCATGAAACTTTAATAAGATTTAACCCATTTGGATCTAGAATTAAATTGTCCCTTAGATCCATACGCAAACCTCTATAATGTAGAAATTTTTGAAAATTAAGAGAATTCATGAGATGAACAAATTTTTTTTTTTTTTTCTAAACTTATAAATCATGATAAGAATTTATACAAAAAAAAAAAGATAAAACAAAAAAAAAAAAAAAGAAAAACACGAAAAGTACATTTTATAGCATTGGCCTATCAGCGCACAACATGTGTCGCTTACTGACTGTCATAGGGGGCGATCTGTGTGTCACCCCTAGGCCAACCAGTGCATAACAGCAGAACACTGCGATCCATGTCACGCGATGCGAACCAAAAGGAAGATGCCACTTGGTGTTGGGCAGGTGATTTTAATTTTGTACATTAAAACATGCAACGATAGTATCTAGCATGGCGGAATACCTATTTAAAATTCTCTAATTTCAGATTAAATACATGATCATGACTCTAATTATACATAACAACGCATAGCATCAAAAGACATATCCACAAAAAATGATTAAATACCAATATAAAAGTTTGGGACGAGATAATCTCATACCTCATTGTAAACCACAAGTGTATAGACGCTCTGAACGATACCTCGGAGATCTTCTCCACAATTCCTCCTTTTATACCGAACGAGTGGGCACCATGAAATCAAGTGGTTCTTAAAACTAATTTTAAGAACTAATTTGGAAGAAGTTTTATTTAATTAGTTCAACTAACTAATCAAGAGAAAACCTAGAAAGAACTTTTCTTATGGTTGAATCACAATTAACTCAAATATATCGGGGCTCGAAAATAAAAATCAAAAAAATATATAAAATAAATTGTAATCTTTTTATAAATAAAAATAAAAAAAGTAGCAAAAATAACCTCACTCATCAAGGCACCCTACAATTTGTCCGCGTCACCGCAGCACGCCACCCAGCGCGCAACATAAGGGTGTAATCGAGTCGAGCCGAGCCGAGTATCTCAGTACTCGAACTCAAACTCGATTAACTACTCGGGTACTCGAACTCGATTCGAGTAGTAAATTTTGCTCGAACTTGAACTCGATTAACTATTCGAGTACTCGACTCAACTCGACTACTCATTTATTTTGCATAGGAACATTCTCAAATTAGCTCCATTATAATATTATTTCATACACTCGATTATTATTAATACTTACCTATACTATATTTTAACATATACAACCATAAATCACTGATATATTAATAGAAAATATGCATCAAAACCTAAGTTTAAAAAAATACAAGCAAACCAAATATAAGTTCTTTCACACCCGATGTATCAGCTCACTCAGAAGCTAAAGCTGCTGAAGAGTGAGTTGAAGGCCCTCAATGCCCGCCATTATAGTCACATTTCAGCCAGAGTCGAGGTGGCCCGTGATGCTTGGGCCATGAGCCAGAGGGCCTTAGATGAGGACCCTGAGAGTCCTTCTCTTCATCTTGAGGAGCATCATCTTTTTCGTGAGTACTCCGCTTTGTGTCGGGATGAGGAGGCGTTCTACCGTCAGAAGTCACATATTCAGTGGCTTTCGCTAGGGGATCAGAGCACTCGGTTCTTTCATCGGTCTGTTCTACATCGGCAGGCCCCGAACCGGATCTCGTATATTGTTGGTTATGATGGTGTGAGGACGTATGATCCGCAGTTGATCTCTCGTGCCGGGGTTACTTTCTTCCAGGATTTGTTGACTGAGCCAGGTGGTCCACTGACTGAGGATGTTTCTGACATTTTTGAGGCTCGCATTTCTGAGGATCAGGCTTGCCCGCTTATCTCTGCTATCTCCGCAGTAGAGGTTCGTGATGCTTTCTTTTCCATAGGTGATGACAGGGCCCCAGGGCCTGATGGTTACACCTGCCTCTTTTTTAAGAGGGCTTGGGAGGTGGTAGGAGAAGCAATGATTAGGGCCGTGCAGTCTTTCTTCATCTCAGGGCGCATGCTGGGTGCCCTAAACATTACCAGGATATGTCTTGTGGCTAAGGTGGAGACTCCCTCCACTTTTGGCGACTTTCGCCCTATCTCCTGTTGCAATATGATCTATAAGTGTATCACTAAGATCATTGCAAACAGGTTGAAGGGTGTCCTTCCCGGGTTGATTGGGGATGCTCAGACAGCATTTGTTCCAGGTCGTCGGATCTCTGACAGCATCCTTTTGACACAGGAGTTGATGCACAGTTATCACCTTCAGGTCTCGGCTCGTTGTGCACTGAAGGTCGATATTCGTAAGGCTTTTGACACTGTATGTTGGGATTTCACTCTAGCCGGTATGAGGAGTATGGGGATTCTCGAGGTCATGATTGCTTGGATCCGCGAGTGCCTCTCTACAGCCCGCTTTTCTGTCGCCATCAATGGCGAACTCTAGGGTTTCTTTCGCTCCAGTCGTGGTGTACGTCAGGGTGACCCTCTCTCTCCTTATTTGTTTGTTATCACTATGGAGGGTCTCCGAGGACTGCTTCGCTGTGCCGTCGATGACCCGCGTTTTCGCTATCATCCGTGCTGCCGTCGTACTCGGTTGTGTTTTGCTGATGACCTGATGATCTTCTGTCGGGGTGATATGGGTAGTGTATCGTTGTTTGCAAGGTTTTCGACAGCTTTGCTGCACTCTCAGGGCTGCCCTCGAATGTAGCGAAGAGCTCAGTTTTTCTAGCAGGGGTGGACTTCGCGACTCAGCGGGACATTTTGGGGGTTCTAGGTTTCAGTTTTGGGCAGTGCCCAGCTCGTTATCTGGAAGTACCACTTATCACTTCTCCACTGCGGTACGTTGACTGCAAGCTACTGCTGGATTGCATTCTCTCTCGTATACGGCTTTGGACCTCTCGTTCTCTATCGTATGCTGGTCGTCTACAGCTTGTCCGATCTGTTCTTTTTGCCACTCAGGTCTACTGGTCATCGATCTTCATGCTCCCGAAGACGACGATCAGGAAGATCGAGTCGACTCTTGAGACGTTCCTTTGGAGAGGGTCTTTGTTGGCCCAGGGAGGGGCGAAGGTTGCTTGGAGGCATTTGTGTTACCCTCGGCGGGAGGGAGGCCTTGGGCTCCGTCATCTTGCTAAGTGGAACCAGGCTTTGATTATGAAGCACATATGGTTCCCCTTTCTGACCCTTCCTCGTTATGGCCGCACTGGGTTCATTTGAACCAGCTTCGAGGGAGGAGTTTCTGGACTATCGGGCTACGAGTTCTGCTTCTTGGTGCTGGCGTCAGATTCTATCGGTTTGTTGCCTCTGCTTTGGTGTGATCTACCATGTCATAGGTGATGGCCTTGACACTGCCCTTTGGACTGATTATTGGCTGCCATGTGGTCGTCTTTCGGAGCGCTTCCCTGCTCGACTCCTCATCTCCTCTGGACTTCTTTGGGATTCTCGGATCTCTTCCATTATTGAGGGTGGTCGGTGGAGATTCCCATAGGGTTGTTTGGAGCTCCGATCCATCTAGGACACGAATGATTTCAGCCCCCAAGCTGGTGTTGCGGATTCCATCCGGTGGTTGGGTGACCCTTCGGGGAAATTCACCACCAAGTCCGCTTGGGAGATGTTGTGGAGTAGGAGAGAGGAGGACACTATTCATCACCTTCTGTGGTTTTCGATGAACATATCGAGGCACTCCTTCATTCTCTAGCTCGCTTCTCGAATGCGACTTTGGACTCGAGATCGACTTCTGTGCTTTGGAGCACTGGAGGTTCAGAGTGCTTGTGTTCGCTGTGGCGCTGCTGATGAGACTCATGAGCACCTTTTCTTCTCCTGTTCTTTTTCCGCCTCATTCTGGAGCTCCGTCACTTCGAGTACATCTGTCGCTTGGCCTACCCTTCCTTGGGACGACCTCGTCACTTAGGCTGCTCAGCATCTCAGGGGGCAAGAGATTGGCAGTATCATCGCTCGACTCTGCCTCTCTGCGACTGTGTACACTAGCTGGTATGACCGCAACCTTTGGGTTCAGCGTTCTCAGTACAGATCAGTTGAGGCCGTATGAGAGGAGATTGCGGGTTTGGTCAGAAGCCGCTTCCTTGCTGCTCCTTCGTTCAGAGGAGCTCATTGCCACACCTCCTTGCTTCGGCACTGGGGGTTTGCACCTTAGTTTCTTTTTGTTCCTTAGTTGTACTTTGGTTGTTTTCTATATGGACTCTGTCTGGACTTTTTTTGACGTTGTTTCATATTTGTAGGCTTCGGCCGTGTCCTGGGGTATGCCCCTTGTAGCTTGTACTATTTTTCTTTTCATCTATATACTTCGCTGACTTACCAAAAAAAAAGTTCTTTCACACCACCACAAATGTAACATGTTATCTTTTACAAGTAATTCAATTTTCCTTCTTTCATTCTACGACTAATATCACAAGCCATCCATTTCAAAAGAAAATAATATACAAAAACTACTTTATACGAGTCAAGTACCACTTCGAGTATCGAGTCGAGTACTTAATCAATTATCTAGTCGAGTATTTAATAGAGTATTAAGTCGAGTATTTATTCGAGTATCGAGTCGAGTATTTAATCAAGTATCGAGCCGAGTAGTTCACTACTCTACTCGTACTCATTTATTAATCTAGTATCTTTTGATACTCGAACTCGGTTAACTCGAGTTCGAGTCGAGTCTTATTCGAGCTACTCACAAGCTACTCGCAAGCGGCTCGAATCATTTACACCCCTCAACACGTGTCGCACTAGTTGGCCCGGGGAGGGGGCACGGATCCTCCCCCTTAACCACGCACGCCGATTGGCTCGCTCTGGAAGTGCATTTTTTCAAATTTTTTTTAATTTTTCTTGTAAAATTCAACCCATGTATTTTTAGGACTCAACGTGATTAATTTTATTTAACTCTTTAAACAAAATAATTCATCTCATGAATTCTCTTGATTTCTATAAGTGTATAATTTAGGAGGCTTGCGCAGGGATCATGGGGACAATTTATTTTTACTCCAAATGTGTCAAATATGATTAATTCCACTAAATAAGTTTTATTGCACTCTAAAAAATAAATATATTGACTCGTTAGATCTCCCTGTAAAAGTTTACTCACAACATCCTGGATTGCTATCTACATTACCAAGACAAAGTTATTTAAATGTCATGTTATAGTCTTACCAGACAAGTAGCCAAAAATCATCACTGACTATGAACTAATTATTAAATAACATTTATCTCCATTATTTAGTCCATCTGTGGAACAATTTCATTAATCCACTAAAAATAGATATCCTAAATGTCATTTATGGACTTCGTCTATCTCATGGTATGTGCTTTGATAGAGAACAATGTCACATGCATAAAGACTCGTTAATGATATTAAAATTAGATGATAAAGCTAAACAATTTTTATTCACTAATAAAAAGTTTACATAAATTGGGTTTCATAGGACAATAGCTCTAACAATCTCCTACTTGTCCTAGACCCAATTTGCCATACAACGCATTCCCATCCTATTTAAATGTGACTCAAACAACTTTTCAGTCAATGTCTTTGTAAAGAGATCTGCTAAGTTGCTTGAGGTATCTATCTTCAGAATTGCGATCTCCTCTTTCTCCACGTAGTCCCAAATGAGGTGATACTTTCTTTTGATATGCTTGGATCAATTTTGCTTCCTTGGTTCCTTTGAGTTAGACACCACACCCGAATTGCCACAATAAATGGCAACAAGTGTAAGCTCTTTATAACCTCAAGATCCATAAGGAACTTCCTAAGCCAACAAGCCTCCTTGGTAGCTTTCGAAACTGCCACATATTTGGCTTATACAGTGGAGTCAGCAATACAAGTTTGCTTAACACTCCTCCAACTTATGGCTCCACCACCGAGGGTATAGACATAGCTAGATATGGAACGTCTGGCATCTAAATATGACTGAAAAATCCAAACAAAAATGGCCCACTGGAATAAGCTCATCAGCATGAAAAACCAACATATAATATCTAGTCCTTCTTAAGTACTTGAAAATATGCTTCACTACCGTTCAATGCATTTCGCCTAGATTAGACTGATACCTACTTACCATAGGAACAGCAGAACATATATAAGGTCTAGTATATAACGTAGCATACATAAGGCTTCCCACAGCCAAAGCACATGGAACATTTCTCATATGTTCTTTCTCTTGAGGCGTCGTAGGACATTATTCTACAGAAAAAGGCACTCCATGCCTAAAGGGCAACAAACTCTTCTTGGAGTCCACCACAACATCTTGTCTTTATAGGCAGCCTGAGACCGACCCAGCATCCTATCATTACGATCCCGCAAAAACTTAATCCCAAGAATATAGCTGGCTTCTCCTAGGTCTTTCATGTCAAACTGACTTGACAACCAAATCTTAACAACTAATAAGACTCCCACGTCATTCCCAATGAGTAGAATGTCATCCACATACAATACCAAGAAAGTCACTATTTTATCTATGTTGCGTTTGTACACCCATGGCTCATTAACCAATTGAATAAAACCACAGGACTTGATCACTTCATTGAATCTCTTATTCCATAAGCGAGATGCTTATTTATGGCCATAAATAGACCTTTTCAGCATGCATATCATATGCTCCTGATTCTTACCAATGAACCTATCTGGTTGCACCATATAGATGTCTTCATCAAGACTACCATTCAAAAAGGCCGTCTTGACATCCATTTTCCATATCTCACAATCAAAATGAGCTACAATGGATAAGAGTATTTTAATGGACTTAAGCATAGCTACTGGTGGGAAGGTCTCATCATAATCGATGCCTTCCTTTTAGCTATAACCCATAGCAACCAGCCTTGCTTTGAAGATCTTTACCTTTCCTTCCACTCCTCTCTTTCTCTTGTAGAACCATTTATAACCTATGGGTTTAATGCCAGGTGGCACCTCTATAAGATTCCAGACTTTATTAGAGTACATAGATTCAATTTCTGCTCTCATTGCTAAGAGCCATTGGTCAGCATCCTTGTCCCTTAGTGCTTCATCATAAGTAAGAGGATCATAAACATCTTCTAATTCAGCCATTAAGGCACCAGCCATGTATCTGCTAGGTTGCCTAACAATCCTCCCACTACGACGACGTTCTTGTGTATTATGGTTCGTCTCGGAGAAACCCACAGGTGCATCTAATACGCCTATTTCATTCTGAGATTTATCAAACTATTTAGAAGTAGTGTCTTTCTTAATTAACTCCTCCAACACTATTTGACTTTTACTTTTGTAGTCTATCATAAAGTCCTCCTCCAAAAACTTGGCATTTGCACTCACAAATACCTTTTGGTCTAAAGGACTATAGAACAGACCACCTTTTGTACCCCTTGGGTAGCTAACAAACACACATACTTTTAATCTAGACACCAACTTGTCCCTGTTCTTTTTCAACACATGTGCTAGACATCCCCAAATATGAAGATATCCTAAACAACGCTTGCGCCCAGTCCATAGCTCCATAGATGTTCTAGGAACCAACTTTGTAGGAGCCAAATATAAAACACGAGCCACTATTTCTAAGGCATAACCTCAAAAAGAGATTTGTAAAGTATCATGACTCATCATGGAACTTACCATATCCAACAATGTTATATTTCTCCTTCCTGCAATCCCATTCCGCTGCGGTGTACTCGGTGCAGAAAGCTGGGATCTGATCCCACTTGCAGTTAGGAAATCTAGAAACTCTCCTAAAAGATGCTCACCATCCCGATCCGATCGAAGTGATTTGATGTGTTGACCCATCTGATTCTTGACCACAACCTAAAACTCCTTGAACTTTTCAAAAGAGTCAGACTTTTGTCTCATCAAATAAACATAACCATACCTTAAGTAATCATCAGTAAAGATGATGAAATATTCATAGCCTCCTCTTGCTTGAACATTCATTGGTCCATATACATTTGTGTGAACTAGCTCAAGCAAGTCACCGACTTTTCTGCCTTTACTCTTAAAGATAGACTTAGTCATCTTACTTTCTATGCAGGATTTGCAGACTAGTAAAGATTTCAAGTCCAAAGACTCAATTAATCCTTCACTTATTAGTCTTTGGATTCTACTAGAATTAATATGACAAAGCCGTTGGTGCCATTTGCAGCCATTGTTAGTTTTAGGGTTCTTTCTTTTAAGAGGTACGATTAGTTTAGTAGTGTTAGATTCAAATATGCAATTAGTAGAGTTTTGATTAGGTGTCAAGATAAACAAGCTATCGACATCAGTACTTTTGCAAATAAAAATTTTATTATGCTAAACAACTAAATCAATTCCAAAAGAAACAGAATATCCATCATCGACTAAACGTGACATTGAAATCAAATTCCTATGTAACACAGGTACATAAAGAAAATCTTTAATATTAAAACTCTACTCCTAAATACTAAGCTAATGTCTCCCACTTCTAAGACTGAAAGCCGCCTATCGTCTCCTACAGTTAGGTCTAGCTCTCCATTATGCAGCTTTTTGGTTAGCTTGAGCCCCTACAACATATTGAAGGCATGATCAGTTGAACTTGAGTTCACACACCAGGATCCTGCTGGACGTTCAACTACACTTGACTCAACTAAATAAGATATTTTCATACCTTACCCTGATGCATTCTTTTTTTAGTAGAAAGACTTGCTAGGTACTCAGAGCTGGTCCTCCTCTAGTGGCCATCATTCCCATAGAAGAAACAATTTCCTTTTGCAAAAGGCTTCCTTTTCATTTGCTTAACTGCTACACTAGCAGCTTTGCACTTGTTCTTCTTCTTACCAGACTTTCTGTTTGAAGATAACATGTTCCCTATTCTAGGTGCGTGGGTTATGAGGAGAGTCCCCTTAGCCTTCATCACCCCTTCAGCAACTTGCAGCTCCTTCATCAACTCAGGTAACGAATAATCTTTATTATTCATTGTATAGTTCAACCTGAACTGTGTGAAGGACTCTGCCAAAGAGCCAAGTATCATGTCCTGTTGAGATTGACTATCAATCTTAGCACCTAGGAATTCCAATTCATTTAGGTAAGCCATCATTTTCAAGACATGTTCCTGAACTGGACTGCCCTCAAGCATTTTCATGCGCATGAGTTCCCTCATTAGTTCCTGCCTTGTTGCTCTATCTTGCCCACCGAACATGTTCTTAAGATGTTCTTTCATTTCCACTGCCGTCTTCATCTCAAGCATATGATGCTTGAGAACATTAGACACAGAGGCCAAGATGCAACATCTAGTTAAATCATTTGACTTAATCCAAGCAGCAGTGGCATCATTAGCAGGCACAGGAGGACAGAGTTCAATTAACACAAATTTATGTCCCTCATGGGTTAGCACAATATCAAGGTTCATCTTCTAGTTTGGGTAATAAGGTCCAGTAAGGAGGTTATCCTTTAGGATGGTATGCAATGTACCAGAGGTCATCATGATTACTCTAAAATTATGTAAATAAAATGTATAAGTCATGCATCTATTTTTGACATTATTTTTTTTCAAAATTTAACAACTATAATTAATTAGGTATCCACAACACCTTATTAAAACAAAAGCAATGTTGATCCAAACTATCCACTTATTACTCCCCGTGGGCAAGCCCGCAACAAGCTTAGCTTGGTTGAGAACATTTTTCTATTATTATATTTTCTTGTAAACTCTTTTACTAAATATTAATAATTCACCACCCTGCCTTTAATCTCTAAAATAGTACAACAAAGCTCCTCGAGGAGGTTAATGTAGTATTTTAGTCACGTGTAAACTATTACCTGAACTTCAACACAAGGTCTCGATATACTCCACATCGGCGTGGTTGTACTTGATTTCTTGGATCTCAGTCCATCCTAACAGAAGTCTAATCCTATATTCTGCAGATTGACATCCTCCTTGAGGAGTAATGCGGACCCACTATACTGTTATACTAGTAGCGGAGATTGTAAGTTTTTCAACTTTCAACCTCGCTCCCACTTGATTTTTCTTTTTTAAAATAAATTAGTGGATTTTATTTACTATAAGTTATCTCATAACTTAATAAAATTAATATAACAAGAGTAATTTAAATTACTATTCTGATCCAATCAAGATTAATTAAATTACTCACAACTAATAATCATTTTATTAAAACTCCCTTTTAATAAGAATTTAAAACAAAGTTTAGCTTTAATTACTTTCTAAACTCTTTTAGAAAAATAATGATTATGGTATAATCCCTTTTAGAATCATATTATAAAATAATTAATAAAAAAAACCTTTTTCTTACTAAATTGACGTTAGTGGATGTCAGCAGATCCCATGAAATTTTATTTTTTTTTTTGTTTTTTGATTTAAAATAAAATTTTCATATTCTTATTGACTATAATCTCATTATATCAATTAATCCTATCTAATCCAATTAGATAATTATATGAAGAATTTAAGATAACATGAAAATCTCATTTTCATATTCATAAACCAAAAACTATGCAATTATTAATGAATACATTCCTTTTAATTGAATTTTAAATAATTTAAACAATCAATTAAACATATAACAATTTATACGAAATTTTCAATAACGATATTATACTTTCAAACAATCTCATCATGAATCCGTATTTAAAACATTTTTTCTATCATGTCAACTAATGATCTCATACACATCGTGAATAATCAGAGTCTAGCTCTAATACCAATTGTTGGGAGGGTGATTTTAATTTCGTAAATTAAAATATACAACGATTGTATTTAGTGCAGCGGAATACCTATTTAAAATTCTCTAACTTCAAATTAAATACATGATCATGACTCTAATGATACATAACAACACATAGCATCAAAAGACATATCCAAGAAAAACAATTAAATACGAATATAAAAGTTTGGGCTAAGATAATCTCCTACCTCGTTGTAGACTGCAAGTGTATAAATGCTCAGAACGATACCTCCGAGATCTTCTCTGCAATTCATCCTTTTACACCGAACGAGTGGGAATCGTGAAATCATGTAGTTCTTAAAACTAATTTTAAGAACTAATTTGGAAGAAGTTTTCTTTAATTAGTTCACTAATTAAACAAGAGAAAACCTAGAAAGAGTTTTTGTTATGGTTGAATCACAATAAATCAAATACCCTAACTCTATTTATATCGGGGCTCAAAAATAAAAATCAGAAAAATAAATTGAATAAATTGTAATATTTTATCCAGATAAAAATAATATCTAAAAATAAAAAAAGCAAAAATAACCTCACTCACCACGTAGCAGAGTGCCACTTGGCACCCTGCAATTTGTCCGCATCATGCAACGACACCCAGCCCGTGACATTGGCCTGGGGAGGGGGCTCACGGATCGTACCCCTTAACCACGTGTGCTAATTGGCTCATGCTGGAAGTGCGGTTTTCACCTTTTTTTTATTTTTTTTGTAAAATTTATCTCATGAATTTTTAGGATTTCACCATGATTAATTTTATTTAACCCTTTAAATAAAATAATTTATCTCATTAATTCTCTTGATTTCTATAAGTTTATAATTTAGGAGGCTTGCGCAGGAACCGTAGGAACAATTTATTTTTAGCTCGAAATGCATCAAATCTGATTATCATCACATGATAATAATTAAACATCATTTTATAAAACTTAATTCCATTAAATAAGCTTTAGTGCTCTCTAAAACATAAATATATTTACTCATTAAATCTCCCAACAATAGTTTACTCACAATTGACTCCTCTAATAAATGTCTATGAGAAAAACGACCTAAACTACTATTGTCATCCTTTCTCATCTTTTCTTCTTAGTTCTCAATTCATCCCTTTTTGAATAATTCACTAAAACAGATAAATAGATTTGTATTAGTTCCTAATGTCCAATATAAGAAATGCTTTGACCAAAGTCTCTAGAATCATCTCAAAAACTTGCGAATTAACTAAGGGGACATTTCACAAAGTAGATTCCTGATAAAATATCTATCCCCACCACACTTCATGCAATTGCCCAAGGAAAGTAAGACACCAGTTATTACTTATAACCTCGTCATTTTAGTGCATCAAAGCAACCAACACTCCATGCACGTGTCTAGGCCATTTTACGGATTGAGAGTCATTATATATATGAGTCGCTCAATTCTGATATTAGTGAAGATTCGATCACGTGGTCCTGTTTAGTGTGACAATCTCATTATAACACACCAACAAATAAGTCATTTAAATGTCATGTTATAATCTTAACAGATAAGTAGCCCAAACTTATCACTAACTATAAACTAATTATTAAATAATATTCATATCCATTATTTAGTCCATCCGTGGAACAATCTCATTAATCCACTAAAAATAGATATGCTAAATGTCATTTAGGGATTTCGTCCATCTCATGGCACGTACTTTAATAGAGAACAACATTACATGTATAAAGACTCATTAATAATATTAAAATTAGACGATAAAGCTAAACAATTTTTATTAACTAATAAAAAGTTTACATAAATTGAGTTTCCTAGGACACTAGCTCTAACATGTGGCAGCTGCGACATTTTGGTGAAGTTGTGATTTTCTAACTCGTTTTTGATAGTTATTGGACAAATTTTTGGGTTTTTGATTTATTGGACATCTTATTTTTATTTTTTAAAATTAATTCTATTTGAGATATTTTAATCTATAAAATATATCATAAAAAGAGCTTAGCAGTTCATTCCTTTTTTCGATTAAACTTAAGAGAAAGAGTTCTCGCCGTTTTCTTTGAGAAAACGTTTCTCAGAGCACTTGATTTTATGGTGCCAACTCTCTTGGGGTGAAGACGAATTGCGGAGAATGTTTCAGTGGTGTCATTTTTTGCTTGAGACCTACACTGCAGTCTACATCGAGGTATGAAATTTATGTTTGTTCTTTTAAATTCATATTTTATTCAAGTTTCGTGTTATGTTTATGGATGTTATGCATTGTCATGTACTAATTATAGTAGAAACTGTATTATATTTAAAATTTTAAATTTTAAATTGTGATTCCGCTGCATCTAGCTAATCTATTAATTTAGGAAATTTTAGTTTATGAAATTAAAATTCTCCCAACAATCGGTATCAGAACTAGTCTCTGATTATTAATGATATGTATGGAGACATTAATTGGCATAATTTTGAAATTACATAAGAGTACGAGTTTATGAGATCATGATTAAAAGAAAGATCAAGTTTGTTGTTGAATGTGTTCATATAAATTTGTTATATAATTACTTGAATATTTCAAATAATTTAAAATTTTAATTAATTGAATATATACACCAATGATTGAATATGTCTAGATTTTATTAAGGAAAATAGTTTTTACTTCTAGATTAACTCCGATTATTATCTAATGTGATTAGATAATTTAATTGACTTAATATGATTATGATCAATAAATTATGAACTTTTTTAATAAAAAGAAAATTATACATATGCATGGCATCAGCAAGACGTTTAGAATGTTATATAATAGTTAATTCATAGTCAGTGACACATTTAAACTACCTATTTGCTGAGCCCATAATATAACATTATTAGATAACTTATCTTGGTTATGTGGATAGTGATCCAAAATGTTATGTTGGTGTTTTTCAGCTAGATTATTACACTAAATTGGATCTCGTGATTTTCTTGTATCTGGACTACTATCAGAATGAGCAATTTATTTTATTCTATTTATACGATAATTATAAATCCAAATAAATAGTCTGAACCCATGCATGGAATGTTAGTTGCTTTAATGTGCTAAAAGGATTATGTCACAATACGTGATTGAAAAATCTTACGTATGTTGAGTAACTACATTTAATTTATTAATCTCATAAACAAATAATTCATCCCATTAATTTATGTTAAATATTTTCAAGTTGTGCTTAAGTTAAGGCTTGCGGAGGGACCTCAGAGAAATTCTAACTCTAACTCCAAATGGGTCAAATCTAATTATCGTCTCATTATGAAAAATGAATACCATTTAATAAAATTTAATTCCACTAAATAAGTTTTACTGCACTCTAGAATTAAATATATTCACTCAAGAATTTTTCAAATAATTTTATTGCAAAATTAACCCCTCTAATAGATATCCGTGAGCAAAACAACTTTAATTACTACCCGTTATGTTTCTCACATCTATCGCTGTTGTCCCCGACTCGCCCTCCTCGAACAATTCATAATACAGAAACAATTTTCATATTAATTCCAAATGTCGAACATATGGAATACTCTGGCCAAAGATTCTAGAATGTTCATATATTTGTGAATCTACTAGAGGGACATCTTACATTGTAGATTCCTAGTAAAATATCTGTTCTTACCACACTTCATGCAATTGCCCAACGATGTAAGAGCCTGCTTATTCAATTTTAACCTCATCATTTTGGGTATCAAAGTAATTAACATTCGATGCATGAGTTCGGACTATTTCCCAGGTATAGAGTTATAGTCTTACATAATTCATTATTTCTAATAGCAAAAAAGAAACAACTAAAATTCAGATAGTCGTGTTCAGTGTTCCAATCTTATTAAAAACACAACTTATCATCGACTGTGAACATACTTTGACAACATGTTACTAGTTTGATCTAAGTCTTTCCATGGTTCAATCTCATTGACCACTTAAATCAAATCTGACATGCCATCTTGACAACGTCCATCTCATGGAACGTTTTAGAAAAACAGTCATGCATGTTTGACTCATAAAACATAATAAAACAATAAATAAATAAAATAATTTTATTTATTTAAAACTAACTCATTAGGTTTTTCTAGGACACATATTCCAACAATTTCCCACTTGTCCTTAAACCTAAGTAGCCCTGCACTGCATGACTGTCCCCTAGCGATCTGTCAACACCTTGATTATAAACTTGAACCAATACTAATATGACACTGTTTCATTCTTTTGGTTACATGATTTCATCTACTAGGAGCCTTCCTAGTCAACTAGTCCACTCAACAACTCTCTAGCCGCCAAGTATCCGACTTCCATAATGAAGTAAGCACTACAAGATTGCTTCACACTTCACCATCTAATGACTCTCACTACAAGGGTAAACATGAATTTTGACGTCAAACGTCTAAACTCCCTTTTAAAACAAATGACCAATGACAAACCTAACATCCTTTCTTTTGAATCTGGCCAAAGCTTGACCCTCAAAACATAGTTGGTTTATCCTAGGTCTTTCGCTTTTAATTAACAAACTAGATAATAAAAACTTAACAGTTCATAACAATTCTACACCATTCTTAATGAGTAGAATGTCATCTATATACAACACCTAGAAAGTCTCTACTTTCTTATTATGTCACTTGTAGACTAATGGTTCACTAAACATTGACTCAAACCCCTTAGGACTTGATTAACCGTCATCGAATCTACTGTTCAATGAATAAAATGCTTATTTAAGTCTACAAACAGGCTAGCTCAGTCTGCATACTATATGCTCCTGACTCTTGGCAACAAACTTGTCTGGTTGTATCATATACATAACCTTTCAAGATAACAATTCAGAGACCATTGTCTTGACTTCCATTCCCATACCTCATCACAATGAGATAAAATGGAAAAGAGCAGTCTTATGGATTCAAGCATAACATTCAGCTAGAAGGTCCAATCACAGATGATTCCTTCCACTAGGATATTATCCCATTGCCATCAATCTAGTGTTGAAGGTCTCTACCTTCTTGTGCAATGAACTCTTTATACTTGTAGATCCATTTAAATCCAATCTATTGGACTTAATATCTTTTGACGTCTCTACAAGCTCCAGATTTAGTCAAAATGAAATTCCTTTAACTTAACTTTCATTGCTCTGAACTATTGGTTTGCAGCTTTATACTCAAGAGCTTCATTGTAGTCTAAAGAATCAAATTCACCATCATGCTTAACTGTTAACACTGAAGACTCGAATCTGTCAAGTGACCCTAACTATCCTCCCACTACATCAAAGCTCTCATGTGCCATGTGTGACAATAACCTAGTTGAAGATATATATAATATATCATCCACACTATAAGTTGTATGAAGCTGTTAAGACTCAGCATCTCATGCTGTCAATTTAATCACTACAAGCTATCTGTTATACTTTTAAAACACTTTCTATAACATTTTACATGGAAAACCTTTTTGATTTGTAAACATGACTCATCATATGAATCATACCATATTCAAAAGTACATTAAGGATAAATAAGAATTCTTCTAAAACCACCACTTCAATTTAATCAAAGTGATTTGATACAATTACCTAACTATCTCAACTTAAGCCTTTAAGTCTTTGAACCTTTCAAAGAATTTCAAGATTTTAGTCTCAATAGGCATATCCATATATCAACTTACTGAGTAGTCATTCATAAACATTTTATGAAGTACTCATCGCTTTTGCTCGCTTGAACTTTTAACAGTCCATAAATATTTTATGAACAAGTTCTAGAAGTTTAGCAGTTTTTTTACTTTTGCACTTAAAAGCTGCTTCAGTCACCATTTTATTCGAACATGATTCACATACTGGTTATCATTCAAGTACTTGGTGATCCATAAAACAAATCAAACCAGTTTTGAATCATATTGGATTAATGTGACCTAAGATTAAGCACCACTTTAAAGCTATATGGTTTCTGGAATTTCTATCTTTTATATGGTTACATGGCCTAACTTGAATCAGACTAAAAATTTGCCATTAACGTAGTTTTTGATCAAAATAAGTCAACTACCTACCAATGTACCTTTTTAAATGAACACTTTATTTAATAATTAGTCTATGTTTAGGAAAAGTAATTGAAATTCTATTTTGAAACAAACACAGATAGAAATCAAATTTCTAAAGTACATCAAGATAGTTACTCAAATACAAAACTACATTCTCTGACTTAAACTACAACCTCTTGATGCCCTTACCGAAAACCCATTCACCATAGCAATAGTGAACTATCTACCAATGACAACTAGAGGGGACAAGATATTATATACCTTGTCACATTGGCTTTCGATCTTGGCAACAATAGTATCTAAGTACTTAGGCAATTCTTTTTAAAATATTAATGTCTAGTGCAATTATAAAAGAGACAAAACTATTTACTCATGTTTCATTTTACCCTTTTGAGGTTCCTAATTCTTAAGATAGATGTTTACACTAAGTGGACCTTTCCCTTAGTTCTCACGACACTTTTTCTCATAAATTGTTCTCATGTTGCTAGTTCTCTTACCAAACACTTCTCTCAAGTATTTTATCATATCCACTATAGTTGAACTTTCAATTATCGGATGCTAGAAAACATTCAACACCTTATGTTAAAATTTTGCAACTAACTCGCTCTTGAGGCTAATATAATGTTCCTAACGTTCTTTGAACTCAATAGATTTACTAATAGCAATCTATAGAACCCTGAGCATATCCTAAAGCTCAACATGTGCTATGTTATAGCGAAACAAACAAAATAGACAAGACATACCTGTATTAATCACTATGCATAATCTAAGAACCAGTCTGAAATCCAAAAACTGTAGAACAAGTCATATAACATACATGATTACTTTTCTTGCTTTTAGCAAACAATTAAAGTTTAGAGTTCACCTTCCGACACCTACAGGTATGCCGTGGAGACCCAACCGAACCACCCAAAACTCCTCGTCGGTGAGGCCGAATTGAGACAACAGAAGGGTGAGAAAATTTCTCAATAAATAAGTTTTCTTGTAAACTCTTTATTAACACATTTAAAACACCACTTTTCCCTTAGCTTCGAAGGTCCTACAACAGAGGTCCTCAGGGAGGCTAATGTAGACCCTAGTTAAGTGTACACCATTACCTGAACACTCATACAAGGTCTCGATATACTCCACGTCAGCATGGCCGTACTCGATTGCTTGGACTTTAGTTCATCTCTTAGAGGACTAACCTTGTATTCCGCAAATGAACACTGTCCTTGGGGAGCTGCATCCACCTACTATACTGCAAGACCGGTAATGGAAGCCATGAGCATTCATTCAGAAGCTCGCTCCCACTTGATATTTTGAGTATTGTGAACTTTTAAATAATTTTAGCAAATAAACAAAGCATGGATCCACCTGACCATTCTCTATGTGCATGCAACAATGAGCTAACCAATCTACTCATTATTATGGGAGAGGCGTAACAAGTAATTAGTCAAATGAGAACTATTCTCAAATAGTATGTTTCCTAAGCACATTTAAATCACTCTTTCTTCCTTGGTCTCTAAGTCAATATCATAATGCTCCCCAACAGATTATCATACTATCCTAGTCAAGTATATACCATTACCTAGACATTAGTTCAAGTAAACAAACAGCAGATAGAAATCAAATTTATAAAGTACACAAGACAGTTACTCAAATACAAAACTGCATTCTCTTACTTAAACTACAACCTCTTGATACCCTTGCCTAAAACCCATTCATCATAACACTGGTGAACTATCTACCAGTGACAACTAGAGGAGACATGATATCATATACCTTGTCACATTGGCTTTCGATCTTGGCAACAAGAGTATCTAAGTACTTAGGCAATTCCTTTTAAAATATTAACGTCTAGCGCAATTATAACAAAGACAAAACTATTTTACTCATGTTTCATTTTACCCTTTTCAAGTTCCTAATTCTTGATATAGATGTTTACACTAAGTGAACTCTTCCCTTAGTTCTCTTAACACTTTTTCTCATAAACTGTTCTCATGTTATTATTTCTCTAACCAAGCACTTCTCTCAAATATTTTATCATATCCACTATAGTTGAACTTTCAATTATCGAATGCTAGAAAACATTCAACACCTTATGTTGAAATTTTGCAACTAACTCACTCTTTAGGCTAATATAATGTTCCTAACGTTCTTTGAACTCAATAGATTTACTAGTAGAAATCTAGAGAACCCTGAGCATATCCTAAAGCTCAACATGTGCTATGTTATCGCGAACAAAACGGAATAGACAAGACATACCTATATTGATTGCTATTCATAATCTAAGAACCAGTCTGAAATAAAAAAAAACTATAGAACAAGTCATATAACATACATGATTACTTTTCTTGCTTTTAGCAAACAATTAAAGTTCAGAGTTCACATTCCGAAACTTACATGTATGCCGAGAAGACCCAACCGAACAACCCAAAACTCCTCTTCATCGAGGCCGAATTGAGACATCAGAAGGGTGCGACCATTTCTTAATAAATGAGTTTTCTTGAAAACTCTTTATTAACACATTAGAAACACCACTTTTCCCTTAGCTTCTATGGTCCTACAATAGAGCTCCTCAGGAAGGCTAATATAGATCCTAGTTAAGTGCGCACCATTACTCGAACACTCATACAAGGTCTCAATATACTCCACGTCAGTGTGGCTGTACTCGATTGCTTAGACTTTAGTTCATCTCTTAGAGGACTAACCTTGTATTCCACAAATGAACACTCTCCTCGAGGAGCCGCACCCACTTACTATACTGCTAAACCGGTAATGGAGGCCATGAGCATTCATTCAGAAGCTCGCTCCCACTTGATATTTTGAGTATTGTGAACTTTAAATAATGTTAGCAAATAAACAAAGCATGGATCCACCTAACCATTGTCTCTGTGTCTGCAATGATGAGCTAACCAATCTACTCATTACTATGAGAGAGGCATAACAAGTAATTAGTCAAATGAGAACAATTCTCAAATAGTATGTTTCCTAAACACATTTAAATCACTGTTTCTTCCTTGGTATTTAAGACAACATCATAATGCTCCCCAACAGACTATCATACTATCCTAGTCAAGTATATACCACTACCTAGACATTAGTTCAAGTAAACAAGATACTCAGCATGGCCGCACTTGTTTTTCCCTTACCTTTATCTATCATGAACAAGTCTAACCCTGTATCCTGCGAACAAACACCCAGCTCAAGGAGTAGTGCATGTCCACTATACTATTAGACAGGCAATGGAAACCGTGAGGAATCAACTCCTGATCCTTACTCCCACTTGAAATTTTATAATGGCAAATCTTTCTTTTTAAAATTTGATTATCTCATAACCAATATTAGAATCACATTCTAAAATTTTATTTAACAATTAAATAAACCCTAATCCAATTAGGCTCTATTAATTATCCAACTCATGCAACCTAATCTCATTTGATACATTATGCGAATTTTCTTTTCAAATAATTTAACTTTTGAATTATCTAATCTAATTAGACTATTTGAAAAAACTCTCCTACTAGATGAAATCAAATATTTTGCTAAGTTATATGGCCTTATAATTTCTATTCACATTATACATTATATTTAAGTTTTTAAATAATATTAAATATGTGAAAAAATTTAATAAGCATCATATTATCAAACAATTTGAATAACAACACTTAAAGGCCAAAAGGTTAGAACAATTAAAGATTTTTCTAAACTTTTTTAGAACAGATTATCATATAATCTTAATTAGGATCTCATCATAATCAATTATTTATTTATTCAAAATATTTAAATTATAAAAATATAAGTAAATAAATAAAATTTTTTAATTGTTGGGATGTGCCCAGAATTCCTTTTATTTTTTTAAATTTATTTTATTATTTAAATAAGTGAATAAATAATTCAATTCGATCTTAATCTTATTAAATCGTAAACTGAACATCTAATCATATTAGATATTCTTTGTGACGTTGTATACATCTAAATCATTCAACTACTTGAATATCTAATCTCATTAGATTATCTAAAAATATACACCAACTACTTTAATTACAAGTCATTCTAATTTAAAAATTTTAAATTTGATAAACAACAATCTTGTTATTAAATTCTTTAATAGCACAATGAGGTACTCTTAGTTTGGATCATTACAAAATATTCAACAATTGAATATTTCATATCTAGGTTCAAAATTTAGTCACATTAGATTAATAATCTAAATCATTCAACTCTTTGAATATGTAATCTCATTTGATCCGATTTAAAATTATGCTTCTTCATTGAATCATCATTTAACAATTTAAAACTTTAACGAATATTCAATCTTGTTATTAAACTATTCTAACAACAATACTTAGGACAATCTTTTTTCTTTAATGAAATTCCTAATTTCATATTTTCATAATTCTACGTACTCCAATTGTATCAAACATGATGTTTTAATGTCAATTATGAAGGTATTCAAACCTAGCTCTAATACCAATTATTGGGAACATATTTCAAAAAACTTCCCTAAACGACTAGAGCGGGTGCAGTGGAAAACCAATTTTAATTTCTTAATTTTAAATCTAATGTCCTAATCTAATTAAATTACTTAATTAGATCTAGATCTTACTCTAATAGGCTAATAATATAATAATCAAAACATCCAAAAAAATAAGTATAAATGTGATATGTAGAATAAACGAAATAAAGGAAAACAAGTTAAATATGAAATACTTAATTTAAACATATCAGAAGCACAAATCCAAACTCCAACTTGAAGATCTGAAACTAGAAGAAGAAAGCTTCTTGATACCCTGAGATCTTCTTCGTAATGGCCTCTATTAGCCCCAGAGTGTGGGCTCCGAAAATATTTAATTTAGAAAAATTTCGGAACAAAATTTTTCCTTTCAATCTTTTGAAAAAAAATTTTTTAGAAATACACAGGCTGCACATATTTAACTAGGCAAAAGGCGTGGCACCTTTCGCAGCTAGATTGGCCAGGCCACGAGCACACAGATTTCTAATGCAAGTGGTGACGCTCCCCAGGTATGCCAATTGTCACTCATGGATTCGCCCGCAGCTTTTGCCGTGGATCGTGCTATTGTCTTGTCTTGTTGTTTGCCATGCAAGTACACGGATTAATACCCTTGACCACGTTTTTTTCCTTTTTTTTAATTAATTCCCCGGTGTATAAAATTCATCTCGTGAATATTATTTTATGAAATTAATTTATTCATCTCATGAATAAATAATTTATCTTATGAATTATGTTTAGCAAATTTAATTTATTCATCTCATGAACAAATAATTCATCCCATGGATTTTATTTAAAAATTTTCAAGCTGTGCTTAAGTTAAAGCTTGCGAAGGGACCTCAGGGACAATCTTACTCTGGCTCCTAATGGGTCAAATCTGATTATCATCTCATGATAACAATTAACTACCATTTAATAAAAGTTAAGTCCACTAAATAAGTTTTACTGCGCTCTAGAATTTCCCAAATACTTTTGTTACGATAATTAACCCCTCCGATAGATATCCGTGAGCAAAAACAACTTTAACTACTATCGTTAATTTTCTCACATCTATCGCCCTAGTTCCCAACTTGCCCTTCTGGAATGATTCATAATACAGAAATAATTTTTGTATTAATTCCAAATATCAAACATATGGAATACTTTGGCCAAAGATTCTAGAATCTGTTTGCATATTTGCGATTCAACTAGAGGAGCATCTTACATTGAAGATTCCTAGTAAAATATGTGTCCCTACTATACTTCATGCAATTGCCTAACGATGTAAAATCCTAGTTATTCAATTTTAACCTCACCATTTTGGGCATCCAAGCAATTAATATTCCATGCACTAGTACGGACTATTTCCTGGATTTAGAGTTATCATCTTACAGAATTAATTATTTCTGATAGCAGTAACGAAACAACTAATGCAGATGGTCTTGCTCAGTGTTCTAATCTTATTGAAAACACCAACATAATACTCTTGGATCCCTATCCAAATGACCAAGACAAGTCATCAAAAGTATCATATTATAGTATTATCAGACAAGTTATCCAAACTTATCACCAATTACAAACATACTTTGACAACATGTCACTAGTTTGATCTAAGTCTTTTCGCAGTTCAATCTCATTGACTACTTAAATCAAACTTGACACGCCATCTTATACAACGTCCATCTCATGGAATGTTTTAGGAAATCAATCACATGTATTTGACTCGTAAAACGTAATCAGACAATAAATAAATAAAATAATTTTATTTATTTAAAACTAACTAATTCGGTTTATCTAGGACCCCAATTCCAACATTTGAGTGTAGCCACATGAAGGATGACTATCACATGCCCATCACTGATGTTCTCATTGATTCAGCCTTGAGGAATTAGGCGTTACCCTTAATGGATGGCTATTACGAGTTGTACCAAGTCATTATAGCTTTGCAAGATACCCACAAGACAACATTTAGATGTCTAGGGTCAATATTGACCTTTGAATGGGTGGCCATGCCATTTGGTTTAAAAAACGTTGGTGTCACCTCCCAAAGAGCCATGAGCATGATTTTTCATGACCTCATTGGCAAGACCACGGAAGTCTATATAGATTACAACGTGGCCAAATCAAAAATCGACGTGGCCAAATCAAAAATCGAAGTTAAGCACTTAGAAGATTTAAAAAGTGCATTCTTACGATTGAGGAGCTTCTCAAAATCAACCTCCTAAAAATATGCTTTCGAGGTACGAGCTGGGAATTTCCTAGGATTGCTGGTGAACTAAAGGGGACTTGAGGTTGACATGAATAAAACTAAGGCTATTCAGGATCCTAAACCACCCTCAAATAAGAAGGAACTTCAATATTTCTTGAGGCAAGTAAATTTCCTAAGATATTTCATTTCACATTTTTCATAAAAGACTAAAGTCTTCTCGCCATTGCTAAGACTCAAGTGTGAAAAAGCCTTTAAATGGGAGAACCAACATTAACAACTTTCGAGGCTATAAAAGAGTATTTGATTAGGTCACTAGTGTTAATTCCATCTAAGTAGGGGAACCCTTTGAAAATGTATTTCTCTACTTCTGCTAAATGAATAGGTTGTTTGCTTGTATAAGACAATAAGCATGGGCTTGAACAAGCTGCGTTCTACCTGAGTCGTTGCTTAAATGAGTGTGAAATAAGATATACTACAATTAAGAAATTGTGTCTATCATTGTACAATGCATCTATAAAGTTGAGATATTGCATTCATTATTTATGTGGTTTCTCAAATAGATGTTCTCCAGTATATGTTAGATAGACCCCTAATGAAAGGAAGATTGAATAAGTCGAGTGTTGCTCGATTTCAATTCGTGTTGGTGTATGTGTCACAAAAGTCCGTAAAAGGCAAGGCCTTTGCACACTTTTTGGCAGGCCATCCTAATATTTGAACAACATCAACTCACGAACAAGGGGAGATTTTGGTGGTTGGTATAGTCCCTTGGAAACTATACTTTAATGGATTAAAGGCCAAGTCAGGTGCTAGAGTGGGGATCATTATTGAAACACCCTCTGGAGTCATCATCAAGCTTACTGTCACCCTTGTGGGTAAATGATTTAATAATGGGGCTAAGTATGAGGCATTGATCATTGACCTCGAGACCCTCCTAGAGATGGGAGTCCCCAACATAATTATAAGAGGGGATTCATAGTTGGTAATATGCTAAGTCAAGGGGGAGTTCCAATGTTTGATTAATACCTCAAACAATTACATTTTAACAGTGCCAGGACTATTAAGAAGTTTGATGAGGTTACATTTGAGCATGTACCTCAAGAACATAACAAGGCAGCCAATAACTTGGTTCAGCTAGCATCTGGGTACAAACTACCTAGAACATGGTGTGAATAATCTATGGTTATCACCATTAAGGTTCTCGACCATGATCTTGAGGTCAGTAAGTCCATCAGCTTTGAAAGCAAAGTGGTAAGTCACTAAATGTTCCCAAAATGGGTTCTATCGGGTTAGGAGAATTCAATAATAGATTGCCTCTTGGCATTCTAACCTTCCTTCTTCTTTTAGGGCCTATCCGAAAGAATTCAGTACACCGCCCCGTGGATATCTTTACTTTGGAACAAAATAATTAGAATAAGCCTCGGTCAACTGGAATGTCTATGATCCATATAGGGTATTTTATTTAGTTATTCAGTCAAACCAACGATTCATTATTGGTGCCGATAGCAACCACCATTTCATCAGACATGCGTATTTTTCATTTTCCAATGGATTTCCATCTTTCATTAATGGAAATTTTTTGATGGAGTGAGTAATATGCTCTGGTTGTTAGCTATTCAAGAATTCTTGTTAGGCAATTTATACCATCCATACATAGTGTTTTGATATAAGACTTCAGTTCTTCCATGTTTTAGCAGTAGCATATTGTTCCATGGAGCTAATGTCCGAAATAAGGAAAAACTGATGTTTCCACGACTCAACCACCAGGCAATTTTTATCCTTTTAATCCCTTTTTCAAGGCCACATATCTTTTCATCTAAGAAACGGGAAATCTTTCTCCTGTTACATGAATCCAATTTTCCTTTCATCCGGGAAAAGCCATCTTTTTCTCAACAATGTATTTGTCATATGATTGGAATTGGTATCCTGGAAAACCCAATTAGTTACTTTTAAATATTAAATAAATAAAATTATTTTATTTATTTATTATCTGATTATATTTTTTATGAATCTAACATGCATGTGATTGTTTTTTAAAATGTTTCATGAGATGGACTTAGTCCAAGATGATATGTCGGGTTTGGTTTAAATGGTTAATGAGATTGAGCTACAGATAGACTTAAATCAAAGAACTTATACGTTGTCAAAGTATATGCTCATAGTCGGTGATGAGTTTTGACAACTTGTCAGATAAGATTATAATATGATACTTTAGATGGCTTGTCTTGATCATGTGGATAGGGATCCAAGAGTAGTATATTGGTGTTGTCTATATGATTGAAACTCTGAGCAGGACCACTTGAATTAATTTTTTCTTCACTGCTATCAGAAATAATTAATTCTGCAAAATGATAACTCTAAATTCAGGAAACTGTTTGAACTCGTGCATGGATTGTACGGTGCTTTGATGCGCTAAAAGGATTAGTCAAAGTGCTTTGACTTGAATCTTACATGCATTGGATAACGGCATGAAGTATAGCGGAAACAGTTATTTTACGTAGAATCTATAGTCTCTAATAAGATAAAGATGTGCGGTTAGATGATTTGCAAGCACACGAATAGTTTCTAGAATCTTTGGCCAAAATACTTCATATATTTGACGTTTGGAATTAATACATAAATTGTTTCTATATTATTAAATTGTACAAGAAAGGTGAATTGTGAACTAAGGTGAGAGATGTGAGAAAAGTAACGATAATAGTTGAAGTTACTTTTACTAACTTATATCTAATAGAGGGGTTAATTATGGTAATAAAATTCATTTGAAAAATTCTGGAGTGAATATATTTAATTCTAGAGTGCACTAAAACTTATTTAGTGGAATTAAGTTTTACTAAATAGTAATTAATTGTTATTATGAGATGATAATAAGTTGACCCCATTTGGAGCTAGATTTAGATCATCCCTAATACCCCTTTACAAGCCTTAACTTAAGTATTGTTTGAAAATATTTAAAAAATAAATTCATATGATGAATAAATTATTTATAAGATAAATAAATGTCTATACTAAAGAAACATTCATGAGATAAATATATAACACGTAAATATCTTGTTTTAAAATAAATAAAAAATATATAAATATATTGTGCATGCCCAGCGCAAGGCAATGGGCACGTAATGTTGAAAAGTGTGACATGACCAACGTCGCATATATTTAATTATTATTTTTTTTTTTTCAGCAGTTGGACTTCTTGCTTATAAATACGTGTTTGAAAGTTAGATTTAAGTCTAGGGTTTTTGGAACCTGGTTTTCTCCACAATAAAAAATTCTAAAATTGTTTGAGGGCTTTTTCTAAATTTATTGTTTAGCAGAATTCTTCTAAAAAATTATTTTTTGGAAAGATTAAAGAAAAAATTGTTCCAAAATTTTTCCTAGGTAAATATTTTGGGAGCCCACACTCCTGGTGCTAGAAGAGGTCATTGCTAGAAGACTTTCAGGTGTCAAGAAAACTTCTTCTAATTTTAGATCTTCAAGTCAAAGTTGAGATTCACGCTTCAGGTATGTTTAATTAAATATGTGATATTTAATTTGGTCTCAGGTTGGGAGTCCTCGGAAACAGTCTCCCATCAGGGTGGCCCCCGGAAGGGGGAAGGCTGTGTACATCTACCCCCCCAAACCCTGCTTTTGCGGGGGCCCTTGGAGGCACTGGGCTTGTTGTTGTTGTTGTTGTTGTTGTATATTTAATTTGGCTTTCCTTTATTTTGTTTATTCTACATACCATGTTTATATTCATTTTATTCGATATTTTTGTTTGAGTAAGATCTAGATTTAATTAACTTGTTTAATTAGATTTGGGCTTTGGATTTAAAATTAAGATTTTTAAATTGTTATTCCGATGTGCTTGTTCAAGCCTATCTAAGGAAAATTTTGAAATGTGTCCCCAACAGTACGAAATGTTCCCTTCGACAGCTTAGAAGCATATCATCCAATCACTGAGTAAGGTAAAGTTTAGAGGAAATCCCTAGTGCAATATTTCAAGAATCCCCATAAGTTCATCAAAGATAAAAAGACAAAAGTGAGGGCTCATAGGTATCACCTAGATGATGAGTCTGGGAATTATGTAAAAATGTCCCTAGACTTAGATGAAGCCAAGTTAGTCATTGTTAGGCCACATGAAGGGATTTTTGGATCCAATTAGCTGGAAACAAGATGCACTAGTTAATCAAACGTTATGGCTATTAGTGCCATCACTGATGAATGACTCCATCAAGTATGCTAAAGGATGTAGAGGATGCCAACGATATGGGCATGACCCTAGAGTCCATGTTTCTGAAATGTGTGCAATAGTTAAGCCATGGCCATTTCGTGAATGGCCAATAGATATTACTATGGAAATTAATCCTCCCTTTAGCAAGCAACATTCATGTATCCTTTTGGCCACAGATTACACCACATTGGATTGAAGCTAAACCATTTAGGAACATCCATCAACAAGATGTGATTGATTTCATCCAAAATTAAATCTTATGTAAGTTTGGTATCCCATAAACTATGGACCAGGTGAAGGTATTCAATCAGTCTAAAGTTGAGGAGTTCTCCAAAAGTTTTAACTTTGAGATCTTGAGCTCAAATCCTTATTATGCCTAAGCAAATGGCCAAGTAGAATATACCAACAAGATTTTAAGGTCAGCATTGAAAAGATGATTGAGGATAATCCCCAAAGGTGGCATGAATTGCTACTTGATGCTCTATGGGATTATAAAATGTCCAAGAGAGATGCTACTAGGACAACTTCCTTCCATTTGACGTATGGTCATGATGTTATACTACCAATGGAAGTAACAATTCAATCCATTAGACTGGCTCATTAAGGGAAATTTCTAAACTTGAGTATGAGCAAGATATGATGGATGAGTTAACTAGCTTAAACAAAGAGAGGCTTGATTCTATTCATAAGCTTGAAAATTAGAAGAACATAGTTGCCAAAGCCTTGGGGGACTCAGTCTGGAAAGTGGTTCTACCCATTGGTTAGAAAGATTGTCTTTGGTAAATGGTCCCATAATTGGGAGGGTTCATACAAAGTTATTGAAGTATTGGGGGGGTAACTCCTACTTGCTTCAAGATCTAGATGGAAGAGCCCATCCAAGGGCCATTAATGGGAGATTCTTAAAGAAATTTGTGCCTTCAATTTGGGATTCTAACAAAAAAGTTCTTAAGTTCACATTTCTTGAATTATGGGCTCAATTTTAGTATCAGTGCTTAATGATTAAACTATTGATCCTTAAATTATATATAAAAAAAAAATACATGAATTGAGAAAGCAACCTTATACTTGTGAAATATATTGAAACAAATATGTAATGCCATTCATTAATACGAGGTGCAGGGCATTTAAATAAAATAGTACATGATACATCTTGTACAACCTGTTACTTCTTTACATCTTTAAAAGAGATGAGTCTTAATCCTAACAAGAGATGCTTTTATGGCTACTAATTGATTAGTCGTTCGAGTTAGCTAATTATCTACAAAAATAACTGCTTCTTGGAGCACATGTTGTTTTACTTAAGCTTCTAATGCTACCTTCTCGAGCTCCTGAACTCTTGAGTCTTGGGGGGCATGTTGTTGCTTAAGGGCTTAAAGTTTATCCCTGAGCTGGCTCAATTACTACTCTAGCTCATGCACATGATCTTCAATACTCTTGATGGCATTTAAATAAAATAGTACAAGATACATCTTATACAACCTATTACTTCTTTACATCTTTAAAAGAGATGAGTCTTAATCCTAACAAGAGATGCTTTTATGGCTACTAATTGATTGGTCGTCTGAGTTAGTTAATTATCTACAAAAATAACTGCTTCTTGGAGCACATGCTGTTTTACTTAAGCTTCTAATGCTGCCTTCTTGAGCTCCTCAACTCATGAGTCTTGGAGGGCATGTTGTTGCTTAAGGGCTTAAAGTTTATCCCTGAGCTGGCTCAATTGCTACTCTAGCTCATGCACATGATCTTCAATACCCTTGATGTCCTAGGCTTGTCGGCTTAAGATCTCTCTAGCTACTCAAAGTTCTTTAAAGAAGAGGTGCAAGCCTCCAAGGCCTGTTGAATGGCTAAGGTTTTAATAACAATCTAAAATTGGCTGTTCTTCTCTGAAAATGGAGGAACTTCTTGGAAAACTTGATAAGGACAGCTTTTGGAATCTTGAGCTCTCTTGCAATTGAGGGTGCCACTTTGGGATCTTTTCTCATAACTTTCGTAAGGGAGATTGGTTCCTAACTATTAGCTTATGCAGCCCGAGACTAAGAGGGAGTTAAGCCAGTACACCCAACCCGTAGAATCTAGGAGATGCTTCTTGGTCAAGCTGCTGGAAGGCCAGCCTCCCACTAACCCCTAATCTCTCTAAGGGAGAAGACATCCTTGGAAAAAAAGGTGGTGGGGTAACCTGGATCAAGAAAGAAGGAGCATCGAAAGTGAACCATGGCTTTGGAATGAGAACAAAAAGTTTAAAAATCAAGACTTATCTCTAGGCTACTGCTGGAGTTGAAGGGGAGGCTGATGTTGGTTCCTCTGGTGCATCTACTTGGTACCTTTTGAAAAAGGGCACTTATGGGTCAGATGCAATCCACGGTTTAGGGAAAAAAGGACCTCATGAGACAAAGTGAAGTGGCTTATAGTTTCATGGATTTCTTCAATGGTGCGAAAGGAGGACTGGAGCTTAAATGAGTTGTTGCCTCGGGAAGTTAGAGTGGGATTCCCTTCTTCTATGTCACTTGTCACAGCTTTCAAAATGGAAGTAATGGAACCCTCTGCTTCATTAATAGTTGAGCCCAATGGCTCTGGCTCTTGTAGAGACTCTGGTGCTTGACTCTTTAAGGGAGAGTCTAGAATTTCCAAAATCACTAGGGCTATGGTAACCTGACATCATAAAAAATGGGTTAGGATAGCCTCAAGAAGAGTAAATAAGAAAAGGAGTTAATGGAACAACGTCAATACCTCCTGTTCTAAGAGTCTAGCTCTCCTCTTTCCCACTATTTGAGAAATCTACACTTCCTTTTCATCATCTTCTTCTTCTTCCAACACTTATGGACATTGGCTAGAAGACATATGGAACTCTCCTCCTACTTCTCTTCCTAGAAGAACCTACTTTTGGGGCTGGCATTGTGGCTTTGGGGGGGACACTTCTCCAAAAGTAGACTCGTGAAACTTTTGGCAGCCTTGGGAGTCTCAGATGTGCTCCTTTGAGTAGCTAGAGTAGCAAAAGGGTAACAATGAGTAAGTATACTGGTTAACTTAGGCTTTAAAAACATCACATGTAGCTGGGAAATGGTTAGTTACCCCACAGAGCTTTGTTAACTGGAGTCTATTTCACCTTGGTTGGTTATATAGCTCTCAAGCTAGTACCTGTAGGCTCAAGAGAAAGCATAAAATACTACTCGGTGCATCTGGCCTCGAAAGAGATCCAATAGACTTGAAACCAAGCTAAAAAATGTGAGATGTTATAATAGCCATAACTATGAGGAATATGATCCCCATAGGCTCACCAAATGGCTAGGTTCGTCTAGTATAGCTCCTCGAGCTGAGGAGGCTACATGAAGTCTATTTTGGACTACGAAAGGTTTTTGGTCCATACGTCAAGGAAAGGAACATTCTATACCATCCCGAATTGCGTAGAAAATAATCCATGCCTATTAGACTCAACACAAAGAGAGTTTGGTGATAAAAGAGAAATCTTGGGGGCATAGAATTGCTTGCCGAGGCATAGAATTAATGTCTATAGGGATATTAAGGTCTCGGTTTAGTATCCTAAACTAATGAGGGCCAAGATTCCTCACACTAAGCAGAGTCCATTGGACCCTTGAGATGCCCTAGAAGCCAGTAGCCTCTCGAGGCCACAATCAAAGGTCCACCCTAGAGGCAAAAGAACTTCCACACATGCAAAATGCTCCCCATAGCAGCTAACAGTGTCATTTGTGAGGATGAAGGGGCCTCTAGAGCACAACTAGGGGAAGTAGGCTTGGGGTCATAATTGGAAAAGCCACAGGGGTCCCTCTATTTTAAACGGCATAATTCTTCATTATATTACCCTAAGGCAACATAAACTTGAGCAAAAAGCAATAGCCCAAGAGCTAAAGAACCAAAACTAAAGGACAAGTTAACTGCCACCACCTTAAAAGACTTAAGAACGATGTCAGAAAAGTTAACAAAAAAAAAAAAAATTCAGCTACTGCAAGTAGAAAGAAACTTCCTTGGATCTTTGCCCATAGTCACGAGCTTCCGCAGGGGTGGTCCGGGGGGGGGGGGGGGGGGGGGGGGGGGGAGTGTGTGTAGGGGCCAAAGAAACAGAAGAGGCAAAAGCCTTAGCCTCTTTCGAAATGAAAGTAGCCAAGGGTAAGTCAGCCCCTCCTGGTGAAAGACCTGTTAAGGTCGCAATGTCCTCCAAAGTAATACCAAGAAAGCTCTTTGGGTAGACAAAAGCATTGTAATAGTTGTTTTAATAGTAGGTTGGGGCTGTCATGATAGGCAAGCCGCACCTGAGCGAGAACCTAGAGAGTTTGAATCTGTGTATTGCTTCGTTAAGAATGTCCACCCGTTGAAGGGAAAAATTCCTTGCATATGAGCCTTCTTCCACATAAGTAACTAGTAGAAATAGAACGAAATAAAGGAGATTCCTCAGTATCAGGAAAAATGCCCTGGAGGCTAGGTACTTTGTCAGAGGGGTTAAAAATTGGACCTAGGGTATATGGTTCATGAGAAGAAGAGGGATCCTCAGCAACCCAAGAAGGGTCCTCCTTAGTGGATGTAACATCCATAAGGACCTAGAGCTTGTTAAGGACCACGAAGTAAGAACGCTACAGGGCTATCATCCTTAGGAATGGGGAGGAAAGGAAATGAGTAATTTTGGCCATTTCTATGGTCTGAAAATCTAAGCTCTAAAGAAAAAGCATTAAGAAGCAAATAATCAGCAGGAAAAGCAAGAGCATAAAGGTTGAGAGCAAGTAATGAGTGCTTAATTACGAGAGAGAGAGAGAGAGAGAGAGAGCCGAGCACAAGATAAAAGATTTTGAAGTCCTAACTATCATATTTATAGGCATGTGTGAATGAAGGGAAATCAAGTGCCAAATAGTGCTCTTTTGACCTCCCATTAGCCATTGAAGGTCAAATTAAATGGACTTTTTACCCATTGGAAATATGAACTTACCAATGGCGGGGGGGCGGGGGGGGGGGGGGGGGGGGGGGGTATATGCTTGCACTCTGAACTCGTGGGAGTTAGGACGACACCATTTAAAGATAAAAGCACACGTTTTTGACACATTAGGCCATGCTCAGGGTATGCTTGGCCTTCAAGAATAGGACAACAGTGTCTCGAGCTTAGTTTCCTTATGAGTTAAAAACCCTTAAAAGGATAACCTCTGAAGACAGCTAGATGGGTAAAAGGGGCTCAAGCTTCAAGGACTTCCTAGTGGGCTGCAAGAAAGGTGGTTTCAAGGCTTAAGACAAATATTTGGAGCGCATATCAAAGAGCTTGAGTTTCAAGCATATCTAGAGAGAAGCAAACGAATGTGAGACATCTAGAAGAAGCTCAGGCACGTCTATCAAAGCACATTCAATGCCAATTCGTTGCAAAAAAAAAAATTGGAATTGTGGCAATGTGGAGCAGATATGCCAAGTTTTTAAGATGTAGTGGTTATTTCTCGAATCTATAAATAAGAGACATTGCTATCATTATAAAGTATCCAATAGGACAATACAAAATGTTTTCAAGTTTTTTCTTCCTAGCATAACATAACTTGTACTCTATTTTGCTTTCATTAAGGCAATGTAGTCTTCGGGTTTCAGGTGTGAATTCTCTATTTTAATCTTTTTCCAAAATTGACAAGTTGAGATTTGAGTCATTAGATTAAGGCGTTGATGACCAAGCCCCGAGCTTCATTGCGTTGGTCTTAACACTGGTTTCATTGCTAGATAAATCAGGTGAATTTCGATTTGAGTCATCATTTTAGGGCTTTCCCAGGCATGGGTTGACCTTAATTCCATTGGTCATAATCAAGTGAGCCAAATACA
Organism: Simmondsia chinensis; assembly: GCA_018398585.1. NCBI lineage: Eukaryota > Viridiplantae > Streptophyta > Magnoliopsida > Caryophyllales > Simmondsiaceae > Simmondsia > Simmondsia chinensis. Next base: position 26,351,480 of record JAGTTD010000010.1, on the reverse strand, counting down.
GATGACTCCACTTAGATCTTGTCAAACTCTAACTCATTCAAATTATTACAAGCAGAATGAGATTAGAGGAAGCACTTAGCGGATTACTTACAGGAATCCCCATAAATTCACCAAAGAATGAAAAATCAAAATGAGATTGCATAGGCATCACCTTGATGATGAATTTGGGGAACTATGCAAAAAATATGCTAGTGGAGTGCTTCTCAAGTGTCTAAACCTAGATGAAGCCATGCTAGTCATGGTTGGGGCACATAAAGGGATTTATGAATCCCATCTAAACAAGATGCATTGATTGATCAAATGATATGGCTATTATTGCCGATAAATGATTATCAATGATTGCATCAAGTATGCTAAGGGATGTAGAGCATGTGAAAGACATGGGCATAGCTCAAGGGTCCCTACAACTGAAATGCATGTAATAATCAAGCCATGGCCTTTTCGAGGATGGGTAAAAGATTATTGGAGAAATTCACCGCCCTTTTAGCAAGCAACACTATTATATCCGTGTGGCCATGAATTATTTTACAAAATGGCTTGAGGCCAAGCCATATATGAATATCAATCAATAAGATGTGATTGATTTCATCAAGGAGTATATCCTATGTATGTTTGGCATCCCAGAAACTATAACCATGGACCAAGATAAGGTGTTCAATGGGTTTGATGTTAAAGAGTTCACTAAGAGCTTCAATATTGAGATTCTAAACTAAACTGCTTATTATGTCCAAGCAAATGGCTAGGCAGAGTCAACTAAAAGGGATGTTACTAGATGCTCTTTGGGCCTATAGGACATTTAAAAGGGATACTGTTGGGAAAAATCCCTTTCATTTAATGTATGGCCATAATGTTGTGCTACCAATAGAAGTACAGTTATTTGGAGCGATTATCTAGTAATGTGAGCCGTAAGCATATCCAGAAAGAAGCGGATGAATGTAGTGACTCTAGAAGCGCCTCAAGCACATGTGTCAATGCAAGTTCAACGCCATTTTAGTGCACGAAAAAATAATTGAAGTTGAATGTGGGATAAATATGCCAGGTTTTCAGGACGCGGTAGCTAGAACTTACGTTTATAAATATAGGACACTATTTGCGTTGTAAAGTGTCCTGCACCAATAAAAAAACTTGTTCAAGCTTTTTACAGCACACTTGTGCTTCTTTTCTTAGGAGTAGTGTAACTTAGCTTGGAGCATCTTATTTTACTATCCATTAAGGTACTAGAAGTCTTAGGTTTCGAGTATGAACTCTTTGTTTTAAATCTGTTCCGACAATTGACGATTTAAGATTTGAATAATTGGTTTAAGGCTTTGACAGCCAAGCTTTGTGCTTGATTGCATTGGTCTTAACACTAGTCTCACTTTTGAGTGCGTCAGGTGAATTTAGGTTTGAGTCACCGTTTAAGGGCTTTGATACCCAAGGCTAACCTTGATTGTGTTGGTCCTAATCCAGTGACCCAAATACTGTTCACTTTATTTTAATATTGTCAAGCTTTAACTAATTCGAGTTATCATGACTCAAGTGTCCGAGGCTTAAATATATAGACTTGGGCTTATGAGTAGACTGCTGAGCTCTTAAGCTTGTCTCCACCCGAATTCCTAGCCCTTAAGTCTATGACACAAGGTGTCTATGGGCTTTGCTCCACCACCTCAACTGCCACTTGGGCCAGGTCCATATCCCTTTATTTATTGCGCAGTTATTATCCCTTAAAAGAAATATAAAAAATATACTTTAAGTCCCCTTAATTGGTGCAAGTGCAAAATCCACATTTAAATTACAAATTGAAGTCGGATTCACCAAAAGCTTAAACCCTCTTTTGAGATGATTGATTGATGTCAAACACGTGTACTTCGACAATTAGACCAACTCCAAAGTCAATTCGAGTCCCTTTATGTATGTATTATGGATTTGGTATTTATGGTGACCACAAAATCACTAAAGCAAACAATAGGAGCAAACATTATCCCCAACCAAAATTACAATATGAACATTAGTAATATGAGCATTAATAACTAAAATATTATCACCCAATGATTTGATTTTCACAAGATAAGCACGTGTCACCATATTCCTTTTCATAAGATTCGCCAAATCTCATTTAAATTGCAACTGTCTTGATTTTGCAAAATTAGTAAATAATTGAGACATAGCATCCTAAATAGAAGAAGCAGTCAAATCGTCATCATCACCACAAATATCACAGAAGAATAGTTCCATGAACATATAAGACAAGAATACTATCAACTTGTCTCCATTCTATAATTTGGATCATCAATTACTGGCTCAAAACTAGATCCATCTATGGCATACCCATGACAGGCTGAGAGGAATGCATGACGCTTAATAAGAAAATATGATGGAACCTTGAGATATAAGGTCAAAGACGACTGATTGCATCTGTTGGAAATGCTAAACAGAGCCAGCAAGACAACCATGGTGGCGGATCCACCACCAGTATTCATCAACAATGGTGCAAACAGGGAGGAGATGGGCTTTGACTAAGAAGCAACGAGTATTAGAGTTTTCAAAGATGTTGTTTTGAATGTGGAAGACAATTGAAATTGGCTTTTGGCAACAGTTTTAGGATGTGGAAACTGAATTATGGTCTTGGGTTGCAGTTTTATTGTGACCGAATTAGGGGCTAACTAGGGAGCGCAACAATGGTTTAGGGGTAAGGAGGTTGTGGTTTGGATTGTTTAGGTGATGGTGCTAATTAACGCAAGGGCGGCTAGCTGCTAGCTTTTATGGGCCTTTGTCATACTTGGGCCAGGGGAGGTGAGGTAGATCAGCTCCTGCTTAGGCAGCTTGATTGGTGCTTGGCGAGTGAGGATTTGCTTAAATCATTTCCTGTTTCTTTGGTGGAGGTTCTACCCCACACTGATGTTTCAGATCACAGTGCTTTGGCTATTAGTAGGCTTGGGAAGCACCACTCTACGTGTAATCCTTTCAAGTTCTTTAACTATTGGGCTGACCATGAGGACTTCTTGTCTACTATTCGTTGGATCTGGGACACATATGTTGAGGGCTTGCTCATGTTTTAGCTCACTTAGAAGCTCAAAAGGCTAAAGGCTAAGCTTAGGGCCCTTAATAACAGGCACTTAAGTCATAATTCTTCTCGTGTGAAGGTGGAAGAGATTCTTGGGTGACGGGCTCTTAATTCTGATCTTGATAGTTCTCACTTAAGAGTGGAGGAAAGTCGGCTCTCGAGGGAGTACTTGAGGCTTTGCCGTGATAATGGGGCTTTCTATTGTTAGAAGTCTAGGATTCAGTGGCTTTCTTTGAATGAACGGAGCACCCAATTCTTTCATGATTGGTTCACCATAGGTAGTCAAGGAACCAGATTATTTCTATTGAGGGTGCTGATGAAGTCAGTGTTGGAACATATTTTACAAAATATTCCCTAAGTTATTCTAATTAACGACAATAGAACAATTTAAAATTTTTAATTTCAAACCTATTAAGGACTTAGAATTCCTAATTCTAAATCTATAGATTTAAATTTTCTAATTTTAAATGTGCAGGCCTCTACTCTAGTACATTCATAATAATAGCATAAATAACTGCCATAATAAATAAAGTAAATAAATAGAAAATCGAAACCTAAAAGAAAAGAAAAGAAAAGTACCTAGATGTAGACCATAAGGTCGCTCCAAGAAATTATCGAGACCGCGAGACCTTCTACACAATATCCTCTGAACACGTGGAGTGTGGGTTCTGAAAAATATTAACTAGAGGAAAATTTTCAACGAAAATTTCTCCTCTTTTAATTCTCTAAAAGTCAACACTTTTAAAAAACTTTTAATTTTAATTAATTTCAATTATTAAACTTTAATCCAAGACCGTTATTTGTAATAGGCTACTGGACCAAAAAATTCCTAAAGCACCAATGTGGGATACAAAATCAAACAACAAAACAATGCCGTTTCAATTAAAAAATCCGCACCCAGAATGTACCACATGGCAAGTTCTAGTTGGTCCAAGCCTAACGGCGCGGATCACCCCCTTGGAGCATCCCGCAGTGTGCCATGTGGCATGCTGTAATTGGTCTGCCCCTACAGGCACCAAATGCCCATTCCATGCAACACAGATAGCGACCTATTTTCCTTTTTTGGTTTTGTTTCCCACATTTAAAAATTTATCATATGAATTTTATTTTGACAAAATCATTTTTATTTTATATTTTTCAATTTTAGTCATCTATTGAATACTGTTTAGCGAATTTAAAATTTAATGGTCCCATGAAGTCTTTAATATTTTTCTAATAGTGTAAAATTAATGGTTTGCATAGGCATTCAGGAATAATTTAAATCTGGCTCCAAATAGGTCAAAACTCATTATCATCTCATGATAATATTTGATTACCATTTTAATAGGACTTGATTCCACTACATAAATCCTACTATACTCTAGAGTTAAATTATTCATTCGATAATTCCCAATTTGTAATAATTGAACGATCAACTCCTCTATTAGATATCCATGAGAAGTAGTAATTAAAATTACCATCATTATACTTCTCACTACTTCTCTTTAAGTACCCAATTCACCCTATTTCGAATGATTCTGTGACACAAGAACATATTATTCGTATCAATTCTAGTGATGAACATTAGGAATACTTTGACCAAAGATTTCGAATTTTTCGAACACCTGGGAATCTACTTAAGGGAGCATTGTATCTCATAAGAGACTATAGACTCCATGTTGACTATTTTGTTCGCGCTACATTTTATGCAAGCACTTAATGTACATTGACTATTGGCCACTTTATAAGACCTTAGTTTGAGTACAACAAAGTGGCGAACATTACGTGGACGAGACAATCTCGGGATTCATAGTTATCACCTAATCACAAAATAACTAGTTATTTCTAATAATAGCTAAGAAATAAACAATTCCAATGGTTCAGTTCAATGTTCCAATCTTATTGATGTACACTAACTATGATACTTCTGGATCCCTATTCACATGACCTAGACAAGCCATCTAAGGTATCATATTATAGTCTTATTAGACAAGTTGTCTTGAACTCATCACCGACTATAAACTTACTTGGACAACATGTCACAACTTTGATTTAAGTCTATATGTGGCTCAATCTCCTTAACACCTTAAACAAAACTTTGGCATGTCGTGTATGATTACTTCCATCCCATGGAACGTTTTAAAAACAATCACATGCATATTTGACCAGTAAACCATAATCAGACATAAAATAGATAAAATAATTTTATTTGTTAATACTTAAAATACAAATAATTAGGTTTTCAGTATATCGATTCCAACAGTTAGGACGTTTGATCAGGATGAGAATTTGGGAGATAGAGTGTCATATTTTTGGGAGTTTGTGTCTGAGTTGAGTAGGCCCCTTCAGGACGATATCCCTAACTTATTTAAGGGTTGGTTGGATAAGGTCCAAGCTCGTTCTCTTATTACACCGATCTTAGACTCTTAGATTCAGGATGTTGCTTTCTCTACTAGGGATAATCGTGCTACAGGCCAAGATGGTTATGCATCCCTCTCCTTTAAAAGGGTTAGAGCTATTTATTCTTTCTTTGTCTCAGGGAGCATGTTGGACACGTTGAACAAGACCTATATTAATCTGGTGCCGAAGGTGGAGAGTCCATTTACCTTTGTTGGTTTTCGCCCTATCACCTGTTGTAATGTGATTTACAAGTGTACCACGAGGATCATTGTTAAAAGGTTGAAGGGTGTACTCCCTGGTTTGATCCATAGTTCTCAGAGTGCTTTTGTTCCACGCCGCAGGATCTTTGATAGTGTGATGCTGACGTAGGAGCTCATGAAAGAGTATTATCTTTGTGTTTCATCTCGGTGTGCACTAAAGGTGGACATTCATAAGGTGTTCGACACTATCAAGTGGGACATTATCTTGGCTGGTGTGCGCCATATGGATATTTCTGAGGTTATGGTGGGCTGATTTCGTGAATGTGTCTCCACAACTCGCCTCTCTGTCGCCATTAATGGTGAGCTCCGGGGTTTCTTTGATTCTAGCTGGGGATTCGTTAGAGGGATCCTCTCTCCCCTTATCTGTATGTTATAGCCATGGAGGGCCTTTAGGGTATTCTTCGTCAGGCAGCTATTAATCATCGTTTGTGTTTTCATCCGGGATGTCATCAGACTTATATCACACATCTAAGCTTTACCAATGATCTTATGATCTTCTGTAGGGGGTATGGGGAGAGTGTGGCTGTGGTTAGGGAGTTAGTTGAACACTTTGTAGCAGTTTTAGGCTCAGTCCCTAATGCGACGCAAAGCACAGCTTTTTTAGCTAGTGTAGACCCCGATACTCAGCAGTCGATCGTCGATATTCTTGGGTCTTGGGTTAGCCACTGCTCGATCATTTGTTGAAAGGGTGCTGCTCATCACATCTAGACTTCATTATATTGATTGCAAGCTGCTTACCGATCCCATTCCATCTCATAGTCTGATCTAAACTTCTCACTCTTTATCTTGTGTAGCCCACTTATGGCTAATCGACTCAGTTTTGTTCTCCATTCAGGTCTACTGGTCTTCTATCTTCATGCTGCCGAAGATGGTGATAATTAAGATAGAGTCTATTTTCACTACCTTCATTTAGAGAGGCACGGTTGTAGTGGAGTAAAGGTTGCTTGGAAGCATTGTGTTGCCTTCTTAAAGAGGGAGGTCTTGGGATCCATCATCTTACGGAGTGGAACCTAGCTTTGATTATGAAGCAAATCTGGGTTTTGCTCTTCGGCCCCTCTTCTTTGTGGCCGTGTTGGATTCAGGTGAATTGTCTTCGAGGGCCTAGCTTCTGGACAATCAGTATTCCAAAGTCGGCTTCTTGGTGTTGGCGCCACATTTTTCAGCTCCGTGATATCTGTTACGGTGCTTTCCGGCATGTCTTATGTTTTGACCTCTATTGGTCTTCCTTGGTGCGCTAGAGTTTCTGATACTATTGTTTGGGGGACAGTTCCCGCAGAGCCGTTTAGAGCTGATTCCTATATGGGGCTTGGTGGATTTCAGTCCATGAGTTGGTGTTGCAGATTATATTTGGTGGATGGGAAGTTGACCACCAAGTCCATGTGGGAGATGACTTTGAGTAGGAGAGCTGAGGAATCCATTTACCACCTGCTCTAGTTCACTTTGCACATTCTAAGGCATTCTTTTGTGCTTTGGCTAGTTTCTTATGACAAGTTGAGGACCAAGGATTGAATGATGAGGCATGGGGTTCGAGGTGCTGAGCAGACTGTTTGTCCATTGTGTGGCACTGATGATGAGTCCCACAATGACCTCTTTTTCGCCCTTTCTTTCTCAACATCTATTTGGGGTAGAGTTGCTTCGAGCACATAAATTGCTTGACTCGTGCACCCATGGAGTGAGCTCTTAGCTTTGGCCACTAGAAGTCTCAGGAGGCATGGAGTTGATCACTCCATTGCTCGCCTATGTCTCTCGGCAACAGAGTATATCCTTTGATATGAGCAGAACCTGAGGACTCAAAGACATCACTCCAGACTTGCTACTATAGCGATTGGGGAGATTACTAGTATTGTTCAGAGCCACCTTCTCACTGCTCCTTCTCTCCATGTTGCTCATTGTCGTGTTGATCTTCTTCTGGAGTGGCGGATTGTCACTTAGTGTAGCCTTTCTTTCCTGTTGTTTGTTTGGATTTTGCCTTATTTGCTGTTTCAGCTTATTTGGCTTTTTTTTTTTTTTTTGATCTCTTGCAGGCTTCGACTATGTCTTAGGGCATATGCCCCTCGTATTCTTGTATATATCTTGTTTTGAAATATAAAATTTCTCGCTAATTTATCAAAAAAACAAGTTAGGGCAGCTAGGTTTGGCTTTGGAAGAAAGTATACGAGAAGGCTAATTTAGCTCTGATACAATGTAAAATAATGAGCAATCCAACAATTAAGGGTGTCCTATCGTATATTTGTAATAGATGAATACATGCTTATATAAAAATAAGGTCAAGCCCAATGAACAAATATATACATATTATCTTGTTCATCCTAACATATAGTCTTAACACCGAACTCTAATTCTTTTGATTAAACAAAAAATATAATTTCAATTTCATCATAATTTTAATCCTAGCATAGCCTAATTTCACCTCTAGTTTCAATTATATGTGCCAAATGGAGCTTCATAGAACTCTTTAACAATACAAAGATACCCGTATTTTCGGTAGGAAAATGATAGAAACGGACTTTTACTAATATTCTTCCGTGCGCGCTGGTCAAGAGAGTGTTCTTATTTGGAATTTTAAATCGAGTTTGACCTATATAATTAAATTATATGGCCTGCATTCTTTTTTTTTTTTGGCAAGTGTGTTCATGCGAAGAATTTAAATTTAGGACGTCTTATTCAAAAAACTATTACCCTTTCCAAATGAACTATAATTTGATTAATTAATTTGAGCCGGTGCAATATAGGTTCGTTTGATTCAATTTATTTTTACTTATCTTTTTTAATGTATTTGTTTTAATAAGATATAGCAATGGAGCGTGAACCCTCGCAAAACTAAACCCTCACTGTTCATCATCATTGAAATCTCCTCTCTCTCTCTCTCGCCATCTGTAGATGAAATCTCCTGGAAGCGTGTAGTTTTGGAAGAGTAACCTAGTCCTTCGATTAATTCAAATGGAGGGCGGTGCATCGGAGGGATCGACGGTGACGAGCGCAGCGGGGCCGAGCTTGAATTCGCCGCCTCCGTTCCTGAGCAAGACGTATGACATGGTGGATGATGCCGCCACGGATTCCATAGTGTCTTCGAGTAAGGGCAACAAAAGCTTTGTTGTATGGAATGTACCGGAGTTTGCCAAGGACTTGCTTCCCAAGTATTTCGAGCACAACAACTTCTCTAGCTTCGTCCTTCAGCTCAATACCTATGTTAGTATTACTATTCATCATCGTATCTATGTTATAATCTTGTTTATGTCGGTGCTTTCCAAGATTTCATTGATAATTCTGCTTTTTTGTATACGGAGAGAGAGAGAGAGAGAGAGATAGAAGGTGGGAGAGAGAGCAATTGACGTATTTTCTCGCGATTGAGCAAGTAAAGTGATACAGGCTATTATACATTTTATTAGTTTAATTCAATTTCAGTTTTACTCTCTCACTTGCAATTGGTTATAATTAGTTATTTTCCCTGTTTTTATTCCTGACAAGTTGGTTACAGGCTCAAGAGGTGTTGCCGGCGTGAGCTCCCTCCTTCTTCTACCTATATATAGAATAGTTGTAATGTTGGAAGATTATCAATGAAAATATAAACATTTCCCTTCCCTATCTTCTGCATTCTGTTCTTCCTCTCTATTCTGCTTGCTGCTTCTTCAATTGTGTTGGATTTTTATCATAAATTCCCGTCAATAAATTTAAACTCTATCATTGGTATCAGAGCCTACCATCCTTTGACCTGTGGTCGATAAATTGATCTGAATTCCATGGCCGACAACACTCGCTCTGTTTCTGAAATTCGAAGGGTTGAGGAAACCCTTACAGCTCAAATGCAAACAACAAACGAGAGGATAACTGCTCTGGAAGCCTCGATCAATCAGAAACAGGATCGGATAACATCTGACCTGCAAGCTATGATGTTGCAACTGAGAGAATTGACTGCGGGAGGCTCATGACAGCAAGGGAGAGTGGCTGATAGGACGTCAGCTTCAACAGAACAACCAGTCCAAATGACTCCGGATGCTGTAATGCCAGAGCAACAACATCCAGCAGTAACTCCAGTAGGTAATAACAATGCCTACTCTTCTCGGCTAACTAAAGTGGAATTTCCCTTGTTTTATGGTGATAACCTCAATGATTGGTTATACTTATGTGAGCAATTCTTCACTATCGGCAATTCCTTAACCCATGAGAAACTTAGACTAGCATCAGTACATATGAGAGGTTTGGCATTACAGTGGCATCAGAGGTTAATGCGAACCAGATATACTGAATTCTTGCCTTCGTGGGAGGAATATGTGAGAGCATTACAAAATAGGTTTGGCAATCCGTATGAGGACCCTGTGTCAGAGTTAATGAACCTGAAGCAAGAGGGATCTGTTTCTGATTATTTGGCTTGTTTTGATGCTGTTGCTGTTCGGGTGGATCTGAATGAAAGACAACTAGTAAGCTGTTTACTATCGGGGCTGAGGAAGGACATTGAGATGGATGTACGCGCTAGCAATCCCTCACACCTATAGCAAGCAGTGTGCCTAGCCGAATTAGCAGAAGCTAAAATAGAGGCATTATCTAAACAGCTCAAGTCTCAACGAGCTGGGTTGCTGCCCACTCCTACTCATCTTAAGCCGAACCTTAATCATGGACGTGGCTCTTGGGGAAGGCAGCACATCACCAGGACAGGGTCTGACTCAGGAGGAGCTGATAGAGCTCATAGAACGATGAAGAGAACAGAACTACAAGAGAGGAGAGCTAAGGGACTTTGCTACTTTTGTGACGAAAAGTTTGAACCAGGACACAGGTGCAAGAACAAATCACCCCAGCTTTTTATCATTGAGGCTGAAGAAGACATCGAGGAAGAGCCTCCTGATGCCGAGACAGTAGAATCAGAAGAAGTAATGGAAGGGGATTCAGCAGCACAAATTTCTCTTCATGCATTATTGGGAGAACAACACTTCCAAACATTGAGAATTACTGGAATGGTGGGGAAGCGTGCCTTGCAGATATTAGTAGATTCAGGATCTACGCACAATTTTGTAGATGTTGCTCTGGCACCCAAGCTGGGAAAAGTGGTGACCGCAACAAACCCACAAGTAATTACAGTGGCGGATGGCAGTAGCATGGTTTGCAGCTCCAGTTGTAAGAACATGACCTGGACAATGCAAGGACACACGTATCAGGCAGATTTTATGCTCATTTCCCTTGGAGGTTGTGACATGGTTTTGGGGGTAGAATGGTTGTCTACCTTAGGTGATATCACGTGCAACTTTAAAGAACTCAAGATGGAGTTCTATGTAGAAGATCAAAGAAGAACACTGCGAGGACAATCAACCAAGAGCTGCCAGGTCATTGGGGTGAAAGCTATCTCCAAGGCCCTTTCCGAAGCTCCTTTCATTGCTCTATTACAAGTAGTTCTCACTGACAGCAACCAGAATGAGTCACCAACAGCAACAGTTGAGACTTCTGTTGCAGAACCTGAGCCGATAGCTTAATCAGCTGAAATTCAAAACCTTCTGCAGCAGTATGAGTTCTTGTTCAAGGAGCCACAGCAATTAACCCCTAGCAGACCAAAATTTGATCACAAAATCCACCTTAAAGAAGGATCTCAACCTGTCAATAAGAGGCCTTACCGATATCTAGCGATGCAGAAGAGTATTATTGAGGATATGACACAAGAGCTGATGACTAAAGGTTACATTCAGTACAGCAGTAGCCCATATGCATCATCAATTGTTCTTGTAAAGAAGAAGGACGGAGGGTGGAGGATGTGTGTGGATTACCGCAAGCTAAATCAAGCCACCATTAAGGATAGGTTCCCTATACCCTTAGTGGAGGAACTTTTAGATGAATTGGGAGGATCTAAGGTTTTCTCAGAGGTGGACCTTCGATCTGGATACCATCAAATCAGAATGTGCCCCGATGATATTCCAAAAACAGCCTTCAAGTCGCATATTGGCCACTACGAGTTTAGAGTGATGCCCTTCGGCCTCACCAATGCTCCCTCTAACTTTCAATCTCTTATGAACTCAATCTTCGCACCGTTTCTCAGAAAATTTGTCCTGGTATTTTTCGGTGACATTTTAATATATAGTCCTTCCATTGATGATCATGTAAAGCATTTGAGATCAATCTTCAATCTGCTCGAACACCATCAACTCTATGTGAAAAAGAGTAAGTGCAACTTTGCGGTTGATCAGATCGAATACTTGGGTCATTTGATCTCATTCAAAGGGGTCACTACCGATCCAAAAAAGGTTGAAGCTGTTGCTAATTGGCCAGTCCCTTGCAACCCCAAACAATTGAGGGGATTCTTGGGATTAACAAGCTACTATCGAAGATTTGTACAAGGATTTGGAAGGATAGCCAAGCCATTGACGACTCTGCTCAAGAAAGATCAGTGGAGGTGGGATGATGAGGCTCAATTGGCATTCAAAGCTTTAAAGCAAGCCCTCTGTACTGCACCAGTTCTAGCCTTACCCGACTTCTCCAAGCGATTTGAGGTGGAAACAGATGCATGTAACATTGGTATAGGAGCTGTACTTATGCAGGAACATCACCCTTTAGCCTATATCAGCAAGCATCTTAGTCCTAAACAGCAGTTACTTTCGGTGTATGAAAAAGAGCTATTGTCCGTGGTCTATGCTGTTCAAAAATGGCATCAATACTTGATAAACAACACCTTCATCATCAGGACAGATCAGAGGAGTCTCAAAAATTTGCTTGAACAGAAGATCAACACACATTTTCAACAAGTATGGCTCTCTAAGCTGCTGGGTTTCAGTTACATCATTGAGTACAAGAAGGGTAAGGAAAATGTGGCTGCTGATGCTCTATCAAGGCTGCCTGGACAGAAGGTGGTGTGTATGATGCTCACGGCTATGGATAGCAACTTATATCACTTATTGCAGCTAGCATGGCAATCGGATCCCCATCTGCAGAAGATCATACAGCAGGTGCAGAACAGCCCTCAGGCTCACCCTCGTTATACCTGGCAGCATGATCAGTTAATGAGGAAAGGCAGATTAGTGGTTGGTCGAGATGAAGAGCTGAGGAAAAAAATCTTGCAATGGCTTCATGAATCACCAAGTGGTGGTCATTCAGGAAGAGAAGCTACCTTAAGGAGAATTAAATCCCTTTTTTTTCTGGAAGGGAATGAGCAAGACAGTGAAGGAATATATCCGACAGTGTGTGATTTGCCAAACATGTAAATACGACAATCAAGCTTCTCCGGGCCTTCTCCAACCACGACCTATACCTCAGACTGTTTGGACAGATGTGTCTATGGATTTCATCGAAGGACTTCCAAGGTCCTTTGGAAAGGATGTAATATTTGTGGTCGTCGATAGGCTCAGCAAGGCAGCACATTTCATAACCTTAGCTCACCCTTACTCTGCAATGGAAGTGGCCCAGGCTTACATGGACCATGTCTACAAACTCCACGGCCTCCCAAGCACCATAGTTAGTGATCGAGACCCAGTCTTTCAGAGTGACTTTTGGCAAGCACTATTCTCTATCCAAGGGGTCGATCTGCAATTGTCCACTGACTACCACCCTCAAACTGACGGCCAAACCGAAGTGGTCAATAGAGGGCTTGAGACTTACTTACATTGTATGTGCAGCTCTCATCCCTCTCATTGGTCTAGGTGGCTCCCACTAGCTGAATGGTGGTACAACACCACCTGGCACACATCAATTCAGAAGACTCCATATGAAGTGGTTTATGGGCAACCTCCACCATTACACATACCATATCTGCCCGGAGAAAGTATGGTAGAAACAGTAGACCGAAGTTTGCAGAAAATGGAGGAAATGATCAATACCATCAAATTTCACTTGAAGCGAGCTCAAAACAGGATGGTTCAAATTGCAAATCGCAGAAGATCTGACCGGAATTTCAAATTGGGTGATTGGGTCTACTTGAAGCTCCTACCTTGCAGACAGCTTACAGTTGCCCATCGTAGCAATCACAAATTAGCACCCAAATACTATGGACCTTTTCAGGTAATTGGCATCGTTGGCATGGTAACTTACAAATTGGCCTTACCATCAAATGTCAAGATCCATGATGTATTTCACGTATCACAACTGAAAATCCATCAGGGACCCTTACTAAATCAACCTCTTGCGATTCCACATGACTGGGAAGAACTTCCCAGAAAACAGCCTGAAGTGATTTTGGACAGAGGAATAGTGAGGAGGGGCCATCGTGCAGCTACCAAGGTCTTGGTTAAGTGGATGAGCTTGCCAAGGGAAGAAGCTACATGGGAATTTTTGCATGACCTTTCAACTCAAATTTCCAGATTTCCATCCTTGCGGACAAGGATGCTCTCGAGGGGGAGGGTGTTGATACAGGCTATTATACATTTTATTGGTTTAATTCAATTTCAGTTTTACTCTCTCACTTGCAATTGGTTATAATTAGTTATTTTCCCTGTTTTTATTCCTGACAAGTTGGTTACAGGCTCAAGAGGTGTTGCTGGCGTGAGCTCCCTCCCTCTTCTACCTATATATAGAATAGTTGTAATGTTGGAAGATTATCAATGAAAATATAAACATTTCCCTTCCCTATCTTCTGCATTCTGTTCTTCCTCTCTATTCTGCTTTCTGCTTCTTCAATTGTGTTGGATTTTTATCATAAATTCCTGTCAATAAATTTAAACTCTATCATAAAGCTTGCGGACTCTCTTTTTTTTGGAAATATTGAATACCATTGTCTTAAGTGTATGTCGAGAAAATAGTGGAATGATGCGCTGTTGTTTTAAACAAAGGAATACGTATTGACTGTAGCTTGGAATTTGCTGTGGAAATTGGAGATACTTCCCTGAGAGTTAGATTTAATGGAAATAGAAAGATCTTGTAGGCTTATGAGAAGAATTCAAGGCAAATTATATGGCGATTTGTTTTGGAGCAATCGATGTGATCATTGACATCATCATGCCATCTAGAAACTCCGGTGCCTTTGTTAAGTTCAGTCAGCTTCATGGATCCTAATTTGTTCAGTCTACTAGTTGGGAGTCCTTGGAGGATGTTGTTTTGTGATGTGTTTGTAACCCAGTTCATGCTTTTTCCTCTTTTGAACTGTATTCATTGTGATAGATCTGGCAATTTGGATGATCTTGAATCTAATTCAAGCAGGATTGTTCTGGTAAATCATTTCGTCAAACAACATGACAGGAAGTCGTAATATCGCCACCCTTGTACTAGCATCATTCATGTTTGTAGATAAGTGAAAATTTTTTAGAGAATATCTGATGCTCGTAGCATTTCCTGGTGGAAGTCTGAGGGTACTGGAAGCTATCTGCATACTCTCGAGTTTAAATGCGGGCGGCAAGTGCCATTGTACTGGTTTTGGTAACAGGCATTTCCAAGCATATACTGGTGTGCTACTTAAAACTAGGGGTTCATTTACCAGGCACTAATGCACCGGATCCCATTAGAACTTCGAAGTTAAGCGTGCATGGACGAGAGTAGTACCAGGATGAGTGACCTCCAGAGAAATCCTCTTGTCGCCAACCCTATAAGGTTGGGGGTCCTCGGAAACAGCCTCTCGGCAGGGTTACAACCTAAAGGGGTAAGGCTGCGTATATCGACTCCCTCAGACCCTGCTTAGGTGGGAGTCTTTAAGGGCACTGGGTCTGTTGTTTTTGTTGTTGTTGTTGTTATCTTTTTACCATGAAGCATTTGGTTGTGCAATGTAGAAAGCACTTTTTTACAGAACAAAATATTTGGATACAAGTTTAGAAACAAAAATTATTTATTATAATCACAAAAATGACTTACTAATATAAATTAACTAATAATTGCAAGTATGAGAGAATTATGACAGTGATTTATTATTATAATGTAGAGTGATGAGTGTAGCGACTCGTGAAGGTAAAAAAGGTGGTGGTAGATGGGGTTGATCAAAACGAGTAATAGTAGGTTGTGGTGGAGAAGATTTAATGTAATATAATCTTTTTAAAACACTTTTTAGAAATAAGCTGTAAAAAGATCTAATTTTACATATTTTTCTACTGAGTTACAAAATAGTTTTTTCATCTTTATGTTTAAGTTATCAAAAAGATCTTTTATATCAACTAAACGTAAGCCTTACAACTAATTAGAGCTTTTTCACAGTTTTAAGTTGTTAAAAAGCTGAACCGAAGGCAACCTGTGCTGGAGGACAGAATTAAAAACATGAATATACAGATTTACTTTTACTACTTTTTTAAAACTAGTTTTAGAATTTTTATTAAAAAAACTACTTTTAGAATGTTATTGTAACACTTTCTTCAACTTATTATAATAAAAAAAAAAAGCATCAATAGAGAGTATTTTCAAAAGAGCATTGTTAGAGGTACCTAAATATATAATAATTATATATCTAAAGCACTTAGTTACTTGTTGACGAATGGAATTGGAGTCTGAAATTGGGGTTGGGATTGAAATTGGAGCCAAAATTTTCAATTCCATTGTTTGATTCACCAGGAACTGGAATTCCAATTCAACTACCCGATTCCATTTATGTTGGGATTTAACTGAAAGCCCTACATTCTAATTCCTTCAAGGAGGGATGAAGAATTGCATTTCCATAGTGACTTCACTAACTTGAGACTCAAAATAATCCACTTAATCAGCCTAAACATAAGATGACTTAAACCGAAAGACTTAGAACAACCTAGATTTGACCCAGACATCAAAATCACCCAACTCAAATGATTTGAACTTAAAATGACCGGAATCAATTTAACTCAAATTCTGAGTAACCTAACCCAATTGACCTGAAACCCGACATGACTGAAATCCAAAAAATGAAACTGTTGGACTTGAATATGATGTAACCAAGTTAAGCCCAAAGTCAAAATGGGATGGGCAAATTGAGCAGAACCTAATAGGCCCAATACCTAAAATGACTCAGCCCATCTCACTCTTGGCCTAAATTTGGCATTACATGATATAACCCGGAATTCAAAACAATGCAACCCATTTGACCAAAAAACAAGATAAATCGAGCTCAAAATTACCTAAATCAACTTAAACTTAATCCAGTCCAGCTTGAATGCAAAGAAGAACCAACTTGATTAATTATTGAGATTGATCTGCAAAATAATCCAAGGTGAATAAAACTCGATCTGATTTGACTCGAAACTAAAATAACTCAAACCCAAATTGATTTGATTCAAAGAAAACCCAACCCCATCTGATAGGGGTAAACAAAAATTCAGTCCGAACCTGTTTACATGAACGAATTGGCCTTTTTAGTCAACGATCGGACCGACCATATACTGGTCCAGTCTTCAGTCTAGTATATGGGCTTGATCGGTCCTCCGTCAGATCCGGTCGAAGATCGGAAAACTCGAAGACCGGACCGAAGGCCGATCAACACAATTTCGTATCAAATATTTCGGTACATAATTTTAATATATAATTAATAGATACAAATTAATTTAGAATCTTTAAATCTTAGAAAATTAGCTATTTAATGATTATATAAATATCTTGTGTAGTTATCCTAAAATTATATATATAGTGTACAAATTATACCAGTATCGTAATTTATTAATTTATAAATATTTTATGGAAACGTTTTTCTTGTTATAATTGACTTGATAGACAAAAATCGACCTAAATCGGTCCGGTCCGAACCGAGTTCTAGCCGATCTTGCAGTGGATTGACCCGGTTTTAATTGGTCTTATCCTTTGTTTCATTATTAAATGTATTCGGTCTTCGGTCTAGTTTTTGACCGATGTGCATCCCTATCAGCTGATTCAAAATCTGAATTGCTCCAACTTGATTTACCAAAAAACCCGTGATCACTTGAATAATTATGAAATAACAATTCCAAGCTCCAATTCCTTTATTTAATCAACCAATGAAATCTCAATTTCATCATAATTTTGATGTGGTCTTAGAATTGTTTTAAAACCGTCTACTCACAAGCGTACGAGCAAGTTGTAGCTATGGCAAGTGTCTGGGTCTCTTCTCCGCAAGGAATCGATATAAAGTCGGATTCAGTTATTAAGGAGAGATTGGGTTTTGGGTATTTGTTGGTGAAGTGAGTGATGTGTTTTAAATGTGTGTTTTAAAACTGTCTACTAGCAAGCGTACAAGATCGTCGTAGCTAAATCGGGTCTACAAGTCGTATTCGCAGGGAATCGGAGTTAAGTTGGATTTTTTTATTAACGAGCGGTTGAATTCAAGTTCTATGATTTGTTAACTAAAATAGCAAAACTGGCGATAAACTAAAAATGTCAATTCAATTGAGGTTAGTTCGGGGAATGAATTCAAGGTGGTATTACTCGTATCCCGTCATTATATTCTACTATGACAATGGTTTAGGAGGCTTAGACTACAAGCACTAAGCTTGGGTTAGTATTTAAATTAGGGATTAGGGTAATGAACTAGTTTAAAGGTATAACCTATCATATCACCCCTGCATGTAGCATATGTTATCTCATTAGCACTACTTAATTCTTTTGTGACTCCTAACCAAATATTAGTTTGTATAAAGATTGCGTTCAAGGTTGGGTACAACCTCAACCCCAAACACGCGTGAAAACCAGTTATGTTATGGTCTAGACTATAAGCTCGTAGATTAACGCTAATAATTTGGAAATCTTAACATGGCTACAAGTTCACACAAAGAAAACCAAACAATGATCATAAATTCCCCACATGAGTGCGTATATAACATAAAAAAACTATTGTTTATAATAAAATATAAATATGGGATACGGATGGCTACCCATCCTTCATCCCTAAATTAAAAGTTCATTCCTCTATGGGAGTTCTAAACATCATGAAATCCAAGAAAGAAAACAATAATGATAAAACTAAGGATTTAGAAGACTCCCTCAATTGATGTTAACGTTGATCCTTGCTTTGATTCCCCTAGTACTCCGACCACTTGCACTTTGGCGTTTGACAACCCTTTGGATGCTGTAGCAGCTTCAGGAAGGAGAGGATGAGAGAAGGCGTGGCAAAAAGATCCCCCAAAATAATTAGGTATTCGATATTTAAATAGCGCGGCAGCGACGTGTGCGTTCCCCCTTCCCCGTCTCTATCAAGCATGCATATATATATATATATATATAATGTAATATAATATATAATATAATATAATATAATATAATATAATATAATATATTAACTATCTACAAGACGTATTTAGGTCGATTGGTCCTTTTTCGCACACGTGGCCGGGTTTCTCAAAGCAGTCTTTAAATATGCACCGATTATGCTTGATTTCGTCGCTTTTTCACCTTTGTTCGCTCCGTTGTACTCCAAGCCTAATGTACCTTTATTACAACAAAACACACATGTAAAATAAAATATGTAAATATAAGGCATATCAACATCCCCAAACCCACTCCTTGCTTGTCCTCAAGCAAGATTCAACTTAAACTAGCTAATAATGGAAAATTTTAGTCGAGCAGAGTCCCTTGTGAAAATCATTGTCTAATCATATTTGAAGGCATAACTAAGAGTAGAGAATCTTTATGTAATGTTATTTTTGTACTGGTTCTAACTCAAGTTTCGGTTGTTAAAGTGTTTTTACTTGTGAGTGAGCTTAGAACTTCTCTTCTCTTTATCTTATTTCAAAATCTCCAAGTTTAAGGTGAAATAGAGAGAATAAACAAAGGAATCAATTATCCTAACCCTTTCACCACTGATCAACAAAGAAATAAGAAAAACTTCTCTTTTTTCTCTCTTATTTTCCCCCTTTTTTTTCTCTTCTTTTTTTGGTTTTTTTTTTTTAATGGTCAGACGTGACTCCCTCAGACCCATATAGCAAGTTTTCGGCCGGCAGCTCCCGATTCAGTTGGCTTAAGGCACTAGGTTTTAAGAGACCCCTACGCACCTAATGGCTCAAGTCCAAGGAATTCACAGCCTAATCCGTTAGCACATAACACCCCCCCCCCCCCCCCCCCCCCTTTCTTTTTTTATTAGGTATTAGTACTTATTTTAGTGACCTAAAGGGCTGATTCTTTTTAAGCTTTCCCTATGGCCCTTGTAGCGAGCTTTCGACTGACAGCTCATGACCCAGTTGGCTCAAGGTACCAGGTTTTAAGATACCTCTCTGCGGGCTTACTTGCTCGAGACACAGGAGCTACAAGAATCAACAAGTCACTTTTTTTTTTTTTGTGAAGGGAATATTCAAGATAAAGAGATAGTAAATCGATTTCAACATTGCTTGAAGTAGAATGGTGGATTCCAATTCCTAAAGTTATTACTGCTATTTTAACCTAAACAATAAGATATGTCACAAGGTTAAGGGTGAAAAATAATAATTTCTCTAATAAGTTAAAAAGACAAAAATACGGATTTAAAAGTAGGATCAAACAATAATCTCATTACATAAACATTCTAATCATCATAATACATCTCAAATTTGGGTCTACAATAAAAGTCACAAGCCACTCTATATTTATTCATGCAAAAATGTAGCTAATTTAAGCCAAATGAAGCTTTAAAGGAGAAACAAAAGTTCGCTCTCATCTGCCATTCCCAAACCCAAACCTTGTATTATCCTCAATGCAAATCAACAAAAATAAATTCAAGCAAAGAAAGGAAAGAGACGACCTGAGGTGTGACATAGTCAGTGACATGTGGTAAGCAAATCCAAAGAAGACAGACAGAGGTAGCAAGTTACAATCGAAGACATAGAAGACAGGATACTAAACAGACTTGTTAGTAGTGTTAGACATAAAGAGCGTACAAGTGTTTAGTAAAAGAGAAACAAAGTTATTATAGGAGGGACAACAAATGGATCTGCAATTAAAAGAGGGTTCATACAGAAAAAAATACTAATAATAAAATAAAACAAAACTAAAGATAGGTTGGGTTGCCTCCCAGGAGCGCTAAGTTTAACATCTTCAGCCGGACACAGTTTAGAACATGAGATCATCCAAAATCCGAGGTAATGTCTGCCATAGAACTCAGGTTGATCCAGTAGTGACGATCCCCAAACCCAACAACGTTTTGAGATCCGTGACTATCAAGGAGGGAAGCATTACCAGCATCAGGGTCACAAATCTCTATCCTACCAAGTGTAGGTGATGAAGCACTCATGTCGACACAGACAAGGACACTATTACAATCATCACTTTTAGTAGAATCAGGCTTACCCGGCTCTACAAAACGGTCAATATCATCAACCTTGTGGCATTCCAACTCCTCCTCAGTCTCAAGGTGTCGAACAAAGTTTGAGACCTTTAATTTTCCATTGAGGTTTCCAAACAAAACCTCTAACACTCCCGTCCTGCAGTGAATCACAGCATCGGCCGCTGCTTGGATCGGCCAACCTAAAATAATGGGAGCATTGTGTTTTTGTTGAGGAGCAGGGTCTATATCTAAGACGAGAAAATCAACAGGAAAGACAAACTTGTCAACCTTAACAAGTATATCTTCCACTACTCCACGAGGTACCCGCTTTGTTTTATCACCCAACTGAAGTGTAACATTCGTTGGCCTAAGGTATCCTATACCCAATGAAGGTCCAAAAAGAAACTTAAGAGGGGGGTGAATTAGGTTCTTTAATGATAAATGAAAATTTAAATTTATGAACAAAAATTTAATTAAAAGCTAAACAATAAATGTCAAATGAAAAAGATAAAGACAAAAATAAAAGGGATGCACAAATATTTTTACAGTGGTTCACTTCCAAACCGGAAGCTAGTCCACTTCTCAAGTGACTACTCTTAGTCACCTGAGCCTTTAACTAAGCTCGATGATCCTTTTTAAAAACAGGCTCAAGATCCAACCTTTAAAACTGGTCTTTTTATACGTAGGCTCGAGACCTACCTTTCATAACCGATCCTTTTGTAATCGTAGGCTCAGGATCCAGCCTTTACAATGTAATAAATTTGAATAAAGCAATGAAAGAATTAAAGCACTCAAATTCTTCACTCTTTTAAGAGTGAATTGACTCTTAATCAAGCTTAGCCAAAGCTAAAGATATGCCAATAAAGCTCAAAGATCAACAATAAGAGAACAAGTGATGCTCTAATAAAAGTTTTAAACAAAACTTAAAACAAACCTTTAAAGCACAAATATGTAAGAGAACTTTTTATCAAAGAATGCTTAGATAGTATTAGATGATTTCAACCAATGCATTTAAGCCCTATTTATAGGCAAATGAGAGCTAATAAAACGTTCAAAAAGTTGGGAAAAAGTTTTGGAAAGAAATCAAGTCAAAAGTAGCCGTTGTGAGCTTTTTCGGTCTGTGTGTCGACACACAAGGACTGTGTGTTGATACACAGTAGCTCTTTGTGGCTACTATAAGCCTATGTGACGACACACACCACCTGTGTGTCGACACTCAGCCTACCCGGATGCATTTACACGTTTTGATCAATTTTCTTGATTGGTGGGATACTTTTATCACATTTCCCAAGTTAAAAAATTGATTGATTGATTGCTATATTTGTTCAATTTTTGAGTTTCTTTCCCACTTAACTTCGATCATAAAAATAAGTGGTTCCATAAATCAAGCTAAATCATGACCCATTGAAATTTTATCTTTATTTGATTTGATCATACTTTTCAATGTACCAATCTTAAGAAATATTTTAATTGATAAGCTAGATTGGTTTAATTTTGACTTGAATATTTTTCAAATAAAATTTGATAAATCAACTTTCTAAAATGTTTTTCAAAAAACATCTTTGTAAGAGCATCACATATCAATATTGAGACTTGAACTCAATTAATATATCCCAATCTTAAGTCCTAGACAACAAAAATAAATAAATTTAGGATGCTCGGATTTGGATCACGTTCTCTTCAATTTGGATAAATCTTCTCTTCAGCTTTTATCTCGTTTCCTCTTGATTTATCATCTTTTTGAAAGCTTCATATCCACGATTAATCTTGATGTTCCTAGCTTTCTTATAAGTCACTTAAAAACAAGATTAGAACATTTTAAATCCCATGACTCACTAAATGGTTGTTATCATCAAAATTACAATAATATTAGCTTTAGGGCCAACAATCTCCCCCTTTTTGATGATGACAAATATTTGGTGTTTTCTCTTGGTAATTTTAAAGTTGAAGCATAGATTTCACATAAAAGTATTCACTTATTGAAGCATACACATGACTATGAACTTATGGAGCTATGTATATCATGATTAAGGTTCGAACTCAATTGCTCCCCCTAAGTCGATGCATTTTTTCGATCATTTTTAACATTTCTCAATCAAGGTGCTCGTATGGGCTCTCAATTGGCTTCCCATAGAAAATGGAAAGCATGTTGATGGTCTCAGGCTTAAGCTCAAAGTTAACATTACCCATGGTGGGTAACGTAACCCCAACGGGTGCGACATATGTTTGGGGAATGAAGTGGTCCCCAATCGTACATGGTGTAAAATCAACCATAATAAAGAAAATAAAAAATTTAAAATAAATAAATAATACTAAAACAAAAAAATAAACTAATGAAAAAGAAATAGGTTTTTTTCTTTTTTTTTTAAACAAAAAAATAGAAAATAACTCGTTAATTTCTAAATCAACTTAGCCTACCGATTCCCCGGCAACGGTGCTAATAACTTGATGTGTTTTAAATGTGTGTTTTAAAACTATCTACTCGCAAGTGTACTGAATTGTCGTAGCTAAATTGGGTGTATGGGTCGTATCCGCCGGGAATCAGAGCTAAGTTGGATTTTGTTATTAACGAACGGTTGAAATCGGTGTTTTGAGTTGGTTTAAATTATTTTTTAACTAAAATAGCAAAACTCATGATAAACTAAAAGTGTCAATTGATTGAGGTAGGTTCAGGGAATGAATTCAAGGTAGTATTACTCGTATCCAGTCATAATATTCTACTATGACAATGGTTTAGGTGGCTTTGGCTACAAGCACTAAGCCTGGGTTAGTATTTAAATTAGGGCTTAGGGTAATGAACTAGTCTAAAGGCATAACCTATAATATTACCCCTACATGTAGCATAGGTTATCTCATTAACACTACTTAATTCCTTTGTCACTCCTAACCAAATATTAATTTGTATAAAGATTGTGTTTAGGGTTGGCTACAACCTCAACCCTAAACACTCGTAAAAGCCAGTTATGTTATGGTCTAGGCTACAGGCTCGTAGATTAAGGCTAATAATTTGAAAATCTTAACATGGGTACAAGCTCACGGAAAGAAAACCAAATAATAATCATAAATTCGTCACAGGGGTCCGTATATAACAAACAAAACCATTGTTTACAATAAAATATAAATCTAGGATATAGATGGCTACCCGTCCTTCATCTCCAAACTAAAAGTCTACTCCTCTATAGGAGTTCTAAACATCATGAAATCTAAAAAAGAAAATAATAATGATAAAACTAGGGATTTCAAGACTCCCTCAATTGATGTTGACGTTGATCCCTGTTTTGATTCCCCCAGTACTCCGACCACCTGTACATCGATGTTTGAGAACCCTTTGGATCTCGTAGCTACTTCAGGAACGAGAGAATGAGAGAAGGCATGGCAAAAAGATCCGCCAAAATAATTAGGTATTCGATATTTAAGTCGCGCGGTGGCGGTGTGTGCGTCCCCCCCTTCCCCGTCTCTACCAACTACATATATATAAATATTATAATATATGTTAACTATCCACGAGACTTATTTACGTTACCAAATTATTACCCAATTGGTCTTTTTTCACACACGTGGTCGGGTTTCTCAAAGCAGTCTTTAAAAATGCACCGATTATGCTTGATTTTGCCACTTTTCCAACTTTGTTCGCTCTGTTGTACTCCAAGCCTAAATGTACCTAGATTGCAACTAAACACACATGTAAAAGCCAAATATGTGTTGGGAATGAAGAATAAAATATGTAAATATAAGGCACATCAGTGAGCAATTAGTGAATACAAAGCAATTAAAACACTGATTAAGATGTCAATTCAATTAAGGGTACTTTGAGGAATGAATTCGGGGTTGTTTAACTCGACTCCCACCACTATGTTTTACTATGACAATGATTCAGGAGGCTTAGGGTAAAAGTACTATACCTGGGTTAACATTTAAATTAGGATATAAAGTAATAAACTAATCTAAAGGCATAACTTATCTTATCACCCTAAGTATAGCATATATTATCTCAATAGCATTACTCAATTCCTTCCTCACTCCTAATTCAATATAAACTCGTATAAAAGATTGTGTTCAGGGTTAGGTACAACCTCACCCTTACCATAAGTAAAAACATATTATATTAAAGTCTAGGCTACAAGCTCATAGACAAAAAACAAATAAAGTGGTATTTTGAACATGGCTACAAGCACATCCAAAGAAAATCAATCGAAATAAATAACTCCCCACAGGAGTGCGAAATTAACGTAATACAATCATTGTCAAGAGTACAATATAAATTCGGGATACGAATGGCTACCCATCCATCATCCCAGGACTAAAGGGCTACTCCTCAATGAGAGTTTTACACATAATAAAATCTAGCAAGAAAAACAATGAAAAACTCATAAAGACATCCTCAATTGATGTAGACGTTGATCTGTGCTTTGATTACCCCAGCACTCGAAGCACTTGTGCTTTGGCTTTGAAGAACACTTTGGATCTTGTGGCGGCTCGAGGAAGTAGAGGAAAAGGCGAAAGGACACAAAGATGACGAGCAAAACACTACCCCCTGCTATTTATGCCTGCGGCGTGACCTAGGGTACGCCGCAGGTGTTTTGCTGATTGAATGGCACTATTGGACGATCGACCGACAATCAATAGAAATGCTCTATTACTTATCGATTGATCGACTGTTCATGTCGATTAGTCAGTTGGTTCCCGAAACCTTACAAAAATGATACGGGTTGCTGAATTATGACCCAATAGATCCTTCTTTTCCATAGGAGGTGGGGTTTCTCACGCAGTCTTCAAAATATGTTCCATTTATATTTGAGCTTTATCACTGTTTAAAGTTTGTTTGCTACAATGCATTCCAAACATAAATACACCTAAATAGCAATGAAATACACATGTAATAGCCATGTATGTCGTGGGCGTGAGGCATAAAACACGGAAGAATGTGACACATCAAATTTTAATTCCACCGGAATTAGAATTGCAATTCACACTCTAATTGCAATTTTATGTGTCAGACAAAGCTTTAAAGTAATATTATATGAATTTAAAAATAATTAATTTAAT
This sequence comes from Simmondsia chinensis, assembly GCA_018398585.1. NCBI lineage: Eukaryota > Viridiplantae > Streptophyta > Magnoliopsida > Caryophyllales > Simmondsiaceae > Simmondsia > Simmondsia chinensis. The sequence continues at coordinate 26,325,697 of JAGTTD010000010.1, read as the reverse complement.
ACCATTATATATATATATATATAAGAATATAAATAAATATATCTTTTGCACTTGCTCCTTTTTTTTCTCAAAATTGCTTTGACGGGTGCTTCGAGTTTTTCTTATTTTTTCTTTTTTTTTTTGGGAGCGGATTGGTTCAAAAAAATAAAATAATAAATAAATAAAGAGGTTGTACCGAATGAAACTACACGCTAGCTAAAATCACAATTAGTGTGCGCTGAAATTTTTTAATTTTAGTTGACGAAAGAGGACCAAGTGCATTTTTCTTTTCTCTTTTTCTTTTTTTTTTTTTGGGGGGGGGGGGGTGTTGAGGAGGTGTTATTTACACTATTAGTTTTTTATTTTTTAAATTTGTTCAAATTAATCCCTTAGGAGCCATTTTGTGTAAGTGAATGAATTTGTAGAAATGGGAATAAAGGAATGGAAATGGCTTTTGGGGAGTAGGAATGATCCGGTCATTTATTTTCCTTCGTTTGGTTTTTGTGTGGAATTAAGATGGAATGTGTGAAAATAATCATTCTTATGTTTGGTATTATTTAGTAGAAATTGGTATAAATAACGTAGTTTACTAAAATACTCACCAACAAATTTTATTATAATAATAATAATAACTATACAACTAAAAAATAACTATACTAATAATAATAATAATAACAACAAAAAAAAGAATAATAATAATAACAATAACAACAACAATAATAATAATAATTTAATTTTAATTTTAATTTTATTCCCATTCTTATGTTCCAAACCCAGGCCCCCCTTGGGTATGAAAACGTGGGATTGGGAATGATTCCTGATTCGCATGATTTTTACATATTTTATTTCCCAATTTTATCATATATTCGGCCTCTACATGTGTGTTCGGTTGTTATTTAGGTACATTTTCATGTGGAACATATCAAAGCGGACGAAAGAAGAATTATGGCAAAATCAAGCATTATTGAGGGCACTTTTGAAGACTGATTGGAGAAACACAACCATTTGTGCAGAAGAAAGGACCCATTGGATCATAATTTGGTGAACCGAGTACATTGCCTAGCTCTTCGGTGCTTAATCAAGAAAAGGGGGATCAAAGAACCTATCGATCAGCAGCTCCCAGTTAGAGAAACTAACCGAGAGCCTGCTGATCGATCAGGAGCTTTGTGTGAGCTCACCGATCGATCGGTGCTTTTAGTCGATCGATCGGATGGCTGATCGATCGAGCATTATTCCCGATCGATCGGGATGGTTCCGTACGGAACCCTAACTGCCGCTGCACCTATAAATAGAGAAGGGGAAGTCAGCCTTTGTTACGCTTTTTCTCGACGCACGTCCTCCCCTTTCTCTCAAACCTGAAGCTGCTACGAGATCTACAGGTTCTCAAAAGCTGAAGCGCAAGTGGTTGGAATACTGGGAGAATTCAGGCTTGGATTAGCATCGATACGAAGATTGAGGGAGTTTATTCTTTTATTTATTTTATGCACAATATTTTCTTTTCTTTAAATTTAAGGATGTGTAAAACTCCCATGGAGGAGTAAACTTTCTTAGTTTAGGGATGAAGGGCGGGTAGCCACCTATATCCTAGATTTATATTATGCTTTTGACGATTGATTTAGTTAATTCACACCCTTGTGGGGAGTTTTTTCATGATTGTTGGATAATTTTGTATGTGTGCTTGTAGGCATGACTAGGTCTCCAACTTTGCAGCGATTAGTCTTGTGCTTGTAGCCTAGACCATAACATAACAGGAATTCACGCGTGGTCAGGGTTGAAGTTGTACCAAACCCTGAACCCAATCTTTTATATAGGTTAATATTGAATTAGGAGTAACAAAGGAATTAAGTAGTGCTAATGAGATAACCTATGCTACATCTAGGGTGCTAAGATAGGTTATGCCTTTAGACTAGTTCATCACCCTAAGCACTAATTTATATATTAACCCAGGCTTAGAGATTGTACCCTAAGTCTTTCAAATCATCGTCCTAAGTAGAATATAATGACAGGATAAGTGTTAAGCTACCCTAAATTCACTCCCTAAGCTAACCTCAATTGAATTGTCGCATTCACTTTATATTTAGTTTCAGTAATTTAGCTACCAACTTATTCAAACAACAAAAAAAAAAAAAAAAAAAAACCAAAAATTCAAACCGCTCATTAATCAGTAAATCTAACTTAACACGATTCCCTGTGAATACGACACGTATACCCGACAAAGCTACGACGATCTCGTACGCTTACGAGTAAATGGTTTTAAACACACTTTTAAAATCACATCAATTCCCAATCCCACTCCATTCCCATTCCCTCGTACCAAATAGCCAAAAGCCGGAAATGAGGTGCTCATTTTCACTCTCACCCCTTTATTCTCTCATACAAAACACCCCTTAGGGACTGTTTGGTTTGTGGGAATGAGGGGGTAAGAGTGGGAATGAACAGTCCATTCTCACTTTTAGACTGTTTGGTACGCGAGAGTGGGAATGAAAAAGGGGATGGGAGTGGGAATAGGTGAGAATAAAAATGAACTTCCATTCCCACATTTTCATAACTCGAGGACCCTACGTTTGGAGACGTGGGAAAGAGAATAAAAAATTTTGGGTCCTAATTTTTTTTTTTTTTTTTACTATTTTAATTTCAATCTAATTTAATTTAATTCAGTTTCCCTCAAATAATAAATCTAAGTTTTTAGGTATTATTATTAGGATAAATTACAGAAAATCTCTTGACTTTTACTTCAATAATAGAAAACCCTCTAACAAATAAAACCACTCACTAAACTCCCTCACTTTTGAAAAATTTTTCACTTTGCCCCAAACAACTTTTTTCTGACCATTTTGCCCCTCAAAATAAAATGGTTAAGTGTTTGATTTTAGGGTTATTTACGTTAGTACCCCCCAACATTTTTAGAAATAATAAAAAGAACCCTGACATTTTTGAATTATTAAAAAGGCCCATAAGTTTTTGTTGTATTAATAAAAAAAGCCTCTAAGTTTTTATCGCATTAATAAAAAGGCCCCTCTCTGACGTGATGTTGTCATATTTAGTCAACAGATCTGATATGATAGTGTGTTTTTATTAATGCCATAGTAAAATGACAAAAATACCCTTTAATAACCATGTTTTAAAACAAACTAAGTGAAAATAGATAGCTTCTATATAACATAATATCTCGAATTTTATGCTTATAAAGTAATAATAAGGAAGTTGAAGCGTACATTAAGTCATTTTATTGTAGCGTTAATAAAAAGCAATTACTACATCAGTTCTGCCAATGGAAAATGATGTCATCACCCTTGAGAGAGGCCTTTTTATTGATATGATAAAAATTTAGGGGCCTTTTTAATAATTCAAAAAGGTCAGGGTCTTTTTTATTATTTTTAAAAACGTCGAGGTACTGAAATGTAAATAATATAAAATCCCATCTAAAAATAAAATTAAACATTCTAGGCAAAATGGTTAAAAATAAGCTGCATAGGGGATAAGTGATAAAATTTTAAAAGTGAGGGGATTTTTTGTTTTTAAAGCAAAAGACATGGAATTTTTCTGTAATTTACCCTTATTATTATTATTATTATTATTATTATTATTATTATTATTATTATTATTATTATTATTATTATATTAATAGTATTGTTATAATATTAAAAATATTTGTTATAATATTAATGTAATAGTACTAAAAATAATATTATTAGTGTTACTAATAATAATATTTTTAGTATTATTATATTAGTATTACAACAATATTATTATAATAGTAATTAATAATAATATTATTATAGTAATACTAATAATCATAATATTTTATTGTTATTATTATTAATAATATTATAATACTAATAATAAATATAAGGAATTATTATTATTGTAATATTAACACTATTATTATTATTATTATTATTATTATTATTATTATTATTATTGTTGTTGTTGTTGTTGTTGTTGTTGTTACTATTATTTTTATTATTGTTATTATTATTATTATTATTATTATTATCATCATCATTACTATTACTACTACTATTAAATGAAATTCTAGTGGAGGGTATTTTGGTAAACTATTTTGTTTATACCTACTCTCATCTCTGCATACCAAATATGGAAATGAATATTTCAGCTTCATTCCTATCTCCATTCCACCATATACTAAACGAACATGTGGGAATGATTGGTCCATTCCTACCTCCAAAAAATCATTCACATTCCCTCATTCCCACTTCCACAAATTCATTCCCACGTACTAAACAACCCCTTATTATTTATTTGTTCAAATTGGTCCATCATTTTTAGGACATTGTTCGGATTGGTCCCTCAACTTATTAAGTTTGTTCAAATTAGTTCCTTATCACTTCGTTTTTTTTTTTCAAAATTGTCTCTCATATTTTGTTTTATGATAAAATTAGTCCCCCATATAGTGATCAAAATTAGGTAAAAATTAAAAAGATGGGGAACCAATTTTATCATAAAATAAAAGATGAGGGACCATTTTGAACAAAAGAACAGATTAGGGGCTAATTTTAACTCATCTAAAAAGATGAAGGACCAATTTGAATAAAATAAAAGATGGGGGTCCTATTTGAATAAAACCAAAATCATAAGGGACCAACGGTGTAAAAAAACTTGGTCGAGGGGATCCTCCTTATATTCCTTTTTAGATGAGAGAAAAGAGGTATTGTACATGTTAGGAAAATAGATTAATCAATAATCAATTTGACACTTTAAAATATCCGAAGGATGAAAAAAATGCTGTTTCCACCCCACCTTGAGGGAGTTCGAACGAAGTTATCTTGAGATAAAAGGACATGTAAACAACATGCTTGAGGCACAGAAGACTTAAGGAATGGAAACAGCGGCGTCCTAGTTACAACCAGCTAACTAAGTAAAGCCTTAATATGAAAGCCGCTCGATATGGCTAATTAGGGCAATCCAAGCTCAAGCTCATGGGGCTACTATTACCATAATGAAAGGGTAAGTACCTGACTTGAGACAGTTAATTAAAGTGCGTATCAAAAGCATGGGCCTCAAGAACGTTCCAGAGGGAGTGGACGAAGGTCGGAAGGCTAAAGAGACATGAAGCACGTGTGTCAAAGCACATTCTAACGGCAAATTAGCATTATGGAGAGCATGGTCGCTAAACATGGAGCAAATATGCCACAATTCAAGGGTGCAGTTGTTAGAATTTCTAACAAATAACTAAAAGACTATAGCTACGTTATAAAGGGTCCCAACACCATCACAAAAACTTCTTTAAGTTTTATATAGCACACTTCTGCTTTATCTTTTTTCCAAGCTTTCCTTAGAAGTAGTATTGTTGTTTTGTTTTACTACTTTAAGCAATAAATTTAAGTTTTCAGCAATGATGTTGGAGAACGTATGTCTCTTCTACCATAGTTTCAATAATCTAGGGACCCAAATACAATTCGGTCCATCTTTTTTTGGTCAAGTTCTAAATCAATCAAGTTATCACAAGTCAATGATACTAGGATTAAAAGCTTGATTTACTCGAGCTTGTGAGTGAACTGCTTGAGCTCTTGGACTTATCTTCACCTGAGTTCCAAGCTCTTCAGTATATGAGGCAAAGTGTTTTGTAGGCTTTGCTATGTTATCCCAACTTCTACTTGGGTCATGTTCATATCTATGTATCTTCTACAAGATATTTATCAACAAAAAACTCCAAAAATGTCTCCTTGATTGGAGCATGAGTAAGATCCATGTATTAATTGCAAACCAATGTCAGATTCACAAAAATCATCAACCCTCGTCCTAAGGTAATTGGTTGAGGTCAAACACGTGCAGCTTGAAACTTAGACTTGCTCCCAAGTCTAAGCAGGTCCCTTTCATAGGTTTGTTTGATTTTATATATAAGGAGACCACACATACACCAAAAAGGAATAAAAGGAACAGAAAATGTAGCCTCAAACTAAGATGGAGCCACTTTGAACTTAAATTAAACCAAGCTTAAGCAGAAGCATGACCAATCTCGGGTTGGATCGCCCAACCTCTAGGCTCAAAGTTAAATAACGAACAACAAATGTAGACAAGTCATAAAATTGAAACAAAAAGCAAGGATCAAATCCATGAGTAGTCTGTGTCATGGAGTTCACCACAACCCTAAATTGCTTATGCTTTAACAACAGTTTACGCCCATGTTTTATAATAGTTACACAGCAGCTTGCCACTATAGATGGGTGAGTACGGTATTGTTGTATACCTAGATAAGATGAACAATTAAATGCAACATAAAGCTTGACGGGATGCCAAACTTGAAGCCCTAATGTGGGGAGCTAAACTCGAAGCCCTGACGAAGGGAGCCAAACTTGGATGCCCTGACGAGGGGGGCCAAACTTGATGTTTCTTGTAAAACAAAAACATTTTTAGCATCAAGTGGATTAATTTTCAACATTTATGATCCGTTTTGTATTCATTCTTCATAGAACGAGCCTACTTAGGCAAAATCAATCAAAGGAACTCTTTTCTTACATCTTTTAGAGACAGAAAGATGCCTATTTGAGATAAATCAACTATAAAACATCATTTCTGTTCATTTTGAACAAAAACGAGTTTACCTCATTTCCTAGAAACTAATACAAGTAAATTTTAGAAACGAGCCTATTTCATTTCTTGGGATTCAACGTAAGTCTCTCTTGTTTTTGAACAAGAATAAATCTTATTTCTTTTAGGGCAAAAACAAGTCTTTTTCTCTTTTGAACAAGAACTAAACCTAAATTTCTTCTATGTCCTATGTGTTGGGACAAATTTCAAAAATTTTCCCTAATTTGATAAAGTTAACGTAGCGGAAGGGTTTAAAATTTTTAATTTTAAACCTAAGTTTGATTTAAAATTCTAAATTTTAAATCTACAGATTTAAATTCTTAATTTAAATATACATGCCTCTACTCTAATACATTCATAATAATTACATGAAATATAACTCGCATAATAAGAAAGTTATAAATAAATAGAAAGGCAAAAACTAATAGAGAAGGAAAGAATGACATACACGGAATTGCTCAAAAATAAAGAATACCGGAAGACTAATAATTATCTTCAAGAAAGCGGGGAAAACCGAGACCTAGCTACCTTCTACGCAATGATCTTGAATCCGCCGGTAGAATGGTAACCAAAAAATATTAAACTAAGGAAAGAAAATTTCAACGGAAAATTTTCTGTCCAATTAGGCTCCCGGAAGTCAACACTTTCTAAAATCCTTAATTTTTAATTAGATGCCAATCCTTAAAATAGATACATCCATTTATAGTAGTAAACCAAAGCGAAAAATATGCAATTTGTTGACGTGGGATGTGTAGATAACAAACAAAAACGTAGCGCATTATATCCAAAACAAGCCAAACGTTGCGTTTTGAAGACCGTTCAAACCACTTTTTCTTTTTTTTAAATAACGCGTGCCAAGTGTCGAGGCCTAATTGACCATTGCCCAAGGAATGAATAGAGGCCCTAGCAACCCGGCGCGTTGGTTGGCCGATATGAGTATACACGGATTGCAGCTGTGTTTTTTGGTATTTTTGCATTTTTTTTTTTTTTGTTTTACTTTGTTTCCCACATGTAAAAATTCATCCCTTAAATTTTACTTTTGAAAAAAATGTGTGTGTGTGTGTGTCTTTTTTTTTTTTGTTTGTAATTTTCAATTGTTATTCATCTTATTAATAATGTTTGGCAAAATTAAATTTACTCATCTCATGAATTCTTTAATATTTTTACGATAAAAATAAATACAAAGGCTTGCATAAGGACCCCAGGAACAATTTAAATCTAACTCCAAATGGGTTAAATTAATTACCATCTCATAATGAAATTTAAATATTATTTAATGAGACTCAATTCTACTAAATAAATATCACTGCATTTTAGACTTAAATCATTTATTTGGTACTTCCCAAATAGACTGTATGGATGACAACAACCTCTCCACTAGATGTCCATGACAAAGAATGAATACAACTATTGCCGTTATCCTTATCACAGCTTCTCCTTTAGTTACCGACTCGCCCTTTATTGACTAATTCATTTATACTTGAACATATTCATAGTATGAATTCCAAATGTCAAACACTTGAAATACTTTGGCTAAAGATTCTAAACTATTCAAAAACTTGCGAATCAACTAAGGGGACATCGGTATCTCATAAGGGACTATAGTTTCCGTATTGAATACCTGATCCTTGCCACACTTCACACCGCTACCCAATGTAGGTGGGAATTCAGTCATTTGTCTGAACCTTACTTATAGTACACCAAAGTAACAAACATTCCATGCAAAAGTCCAAAATACTCTCAGGATTTTGAGACGTCGTTCAAATAGTACAACATGAATCACTCATCTCCGATATTGGTATAGAAACAAGTAACTCTCATGGTCTTATTTAGTGTATCAATCTTGTTATACACACCAACGTAACACTTTTGGTTCGCCATCCACATGACCAAGACAAGTCATCTAAAGTGTCACGTTGTAGTATTAGCATACAAGTTGTCCAAACCTGTCTTTGACTACGAGTTTTTTAGACAACAATCCATACCATTTGTTCCAAGTTTATTTGTGGGTTAATCTCATAAACCACATGGATTAAATAAGTAAACTGCAGTATGAGGACTATACCCATCTCATGGATGTAACCAAAAAAAAAATCATATGCAATATAAATGCTCGCTTACAAGAATTTAACAATGAAACTACTAGAACTTCAATTTTATTCATTAATAAAGTAAAATTAACAGAATAAATCTAGATTTTAGGACACTATTGTTGGGAAAAAATATGAATTTTGTCGAAAAAATAAACTCTGATGCCGACTATTGGGTTTATAGTTCTGAACTATGGTCGTAACAATATGCACCTATTAGAGCACTTAGAGTTGGAGGTCCTTCTCTCTACCTAAGTCCCCGGTTGTAGAGTCATGCTTCGTGACACCTCACATGCAAGAGTTCCTGGGAATAGGTTTATCTCTATAAACCCTTGGCCCTAATACCGGTTGTTGGGTCAAATTTCAAAATTCTCCCTATTTTCGTCAAGTTTACGCAGTGGAACAGGTTTAGAATTCATAACTCTAAACCTAGGGTTGATTTAAAATTTCTAATTTTGAATCTACCGACTTTAATTCATAATTTAAATCAATCAGATCTAAATTCATAATTTAGATCTACAAGCCTCTTGCTCTAAAACATTCATAACAATACATAAACTTAAACAGGCATAATAATGAATACTACAAATAACTAGAAAAGCGAAAAACTAAGAGAAGAACAAAAAAAGAATATACCTAGAATTGCTCCAATTATAAAGAATACCAAAAAAATCGAGACTCCGCGATCTTCTACGCAATGACCTCAAACTGCCCAGAGGGTGGGCTCCAAAAAATATTAAACTGAGGAAAGAAAAAAATTTCAAAGAAAAATTTTCTCTCTAATTAGGTCTCTAAAACAATTTCAGAAATCCAAAATAATTTATTTCAATTGAGTACCAAACCTCTAGAAAAGGTACCTCTATTTATAGTTGGCTACCGGAGCGAAAAACTCTCAATTTTTTGATGTGGGATGCGTACAAAACAATTCCAATCATAATACAAAACGCAGCGTATCATTCGAAAACGAAACAAAATAACGCGTTTATTTTTAAATAATACCGTGTGACATGTGGCGGCCCCTGATTGGGCCGCGTGCATTCACGCGGATGTCCTCGGGTCCAGCTGGTGCGTTGGCTCGTTTGCTTATACATGGATTAAACCTGTGCACACAATTTTATTTTATTTTATTTTTTTTGCTTTGTTTCCCGCATGTAAAAATTTATCTTATGAATTTTAATTTTTCAAAATTATTTTATTTTATAATTTTTAATTTTATTCATCTCCTGAATATATTTAGCAAAATTAATTTACCCATCTCATGGATAAATAATTTATGTCATAAATTCTTTAATATTTTCCTGATGGCAATAAATATAGAGGCCTGCACAGGGACCTCAGGGATAATTTAAATCTAGCTCCAAATGAGTTAAATTAATCATCTTATGAAATAATTTAATTGCCATTTAATGAGACTTAATTTCACTAGATAAATCTCACTACACTCCAGAGTTAAATTATTTATTCGATATCTCCCTAATAGACTGTATTGATGAAAACAACCCCCCCACTAGATGTCCATGACAAAGGATAAATATAACCACTACCATTATCCTTCTCACAGCTTCTTCATTAGTTATCGACTCACCCTTCACTGAATAGTTCATTTATGCTCGAACATATTCACAGTCTAAATTTCAAATGTCAAACACTTGAAATACTTTGGCCAAAGTTTCCGAACTACTTAAATATTTGCGAATCAACTAAGGGGACATCTGTATCTCATAAGAGACTGTAGATTCCCTATTGAATACATAATCAAGACAAGTCATCTAAAGTGTCACGTTATAGTCTTAACATACAAGTGGTCCAAACTTGTCTTTGACTATGATTCTTTCAAGCAATAATCTATACCATTTGTTCCAAGTCTATCTGTGGCTTAGTCTCATAAACTATTTAGAACAAACATGTAAATTATAGTCTGAGGACTATACCCATTTCATGGATGTCTCCTAAAAGAAAATCACATGCAGTATAAATGCTCACATACACAAATTTAACTAGGAAGCGACTGAAATTTTAATTTTATTTATTAATTAAAATAATACATCCAAAATAATCTGGACTTCAGGACACTGTTCCTAACAACTACTCCTAACACTATAGTAAAAAATGCGAAAATCACAGATGCGCAATGCTCTTTGCAACCTTTGTTTTGATAAGAGGTTCGATCTGTAACTCCTACTAATTAAAGGGTACAGTTTCAAATTAAATAACCACCTGACCACCACCATCGGCTGCCACCAGTGTACCACATGCTACATGCCATACCAGAAGCTTGCTAGCATACCAGACCCCCCTCGGCATAGTTGCATGCTCTTTTTGTTTGTTAAGTGTGTGAATTTGGATGTGGTTGCCGTAAATACAAAACAAATAATTGTTCAAAATGGGAATCACCGTGATCAGGGAGCGAGTTTGAATTCAGGAACACATATCTTTGACCTCAACTACTCACCTTTTCAAAGGAAAGGCGATAAGTCCAATTTAGCACACATTATTCATATCTTGTAGGTTCAATTGCTAACCATTTTGCATCTAAATTTTATCGCTTTGGTTCTTTTTTGCTCCTATTGTTATTTTCTAGCAAAAATACTCATTTTATGCTAATTCTTGCTAGGTTTTATCATTGACATCAACAAATGGAAGAAAGATACATAAAACAAAAGCAAAAATGGGCAAACTACTCCAAAACCCCACGGCTAAGGACAAAAGAACAAGAACATGAACAACTTCTTGCAATTTGCAATTTTGGGCGGAAAAACAAGCAAATCAAAGCAAGAAATTCTGTATTACTTCAGAAACAAATGCAACTTGATGCAAGTATTATGAGTTGGGCAGCCAAAAGAAGAAAAATTGAAAAATAAGTAGCAATTTGGTGCAATTTGAAAGAGTGGACGACAATGAGGATTAAGCTTGCAAAATTTTTTACTCGAAGTATTCCCAACCTCATGTGATATAAATAAGGATGTTAGGGAAGTGTTTAGACATCATTCAATCTTAAAAAATCAATTAAAAAAAAATAATAGAGAGAAACATGTAGGAGAGGAGGGAAAGGAAAAAGAAAAAGTTTGGTTAGTGATTTCTCATTTCCAAGTTCTTTTCTGTCCTTTTCTTCTTTAAGTTTATTGATTTTGTTTTAGTTTTGTTTTATATTATGTTTGCCATGAACTAATTTTTTCTTTCCAAGGTTACGATGTAGTCTAAGTTGTAATATACGCTATTTTCTAATTCATAATATTCAAAGTTTATTTATTACGTTGTTTGAGTGCTTATCATTGAGGCACTGGGATTGTTGTTGTTGTTGTTGTTTTGTTTGAGTGCTTATCATTATTGTTCATGAGTTTCGAATGCTTGATCACTATTCAAAGCCTGTAATGATTTATAATAAGTCTAAAAGGAGATTTATGATGATTACTAAAGTGATAAACACCACAAATTGAGTGAATTCTAGAAACAGATTAACGCGATTTGTGTGGTTTTAGGTGAAAACCATGGATCTTCAAAACTCTTTTCTTATTTAAATTCATGCAAGGGATTGATGAGTTAATATGTAAAAGAGTGTGCTAAATGTTGCTCAAGAGAGAATATTTAGTAAATTAGGATTTTCGACCATCAACATGTAATAACAACTTCAATATCAAGAATAGAAAGGTATATTAATGCAACCTGGTGAAATCGGATGCCTTAGATCTTATTGAATCAGAAAACTTTCAAAAACAATTAGTAAACATTTTTAGTTCTTCTCTTTCCATTTGCTACATATTCAAAACTTCAATTTTCTGTCTTTCAAATAATGCAAAAACTAATAATTTCCATAGTCACTCAATAATCAATCCTCATGGGAACGACACTTTATTCACTCTGTATTACTTGATACGACTTAGTGCACTTGCTAAGGAAACACACTTAAGCATCAAGTTTTTGGTGTCCTTGCTGTGGATTATTTTTATTTGAGTGATATTGATACCATCTAGTTTTAGTACCAATTTGATTGTAAATTTTGTTTAAGTTTGAAGAAGAAATTTCTTTTCTTTCATTTGTTTCATTCACTTTGTTTGATTTGTAAAGTTATTTTTATTTTTAAAATTTGTATGTCCTCCCCCCTAAAATGGTTTTTCTTAACTTTTGTACTAGATCGTTGTATTTGTAAGTTTTCTTATTAGTTTTATCTTTCTTTTAACTTTTAATTCACCTAGATAAGTTTTTGAAGTTAAGTTTGTTATCTTTAAGTTTTTGAAAACATCTCTCCTTACGTCTTTTGTAACAAAATTTATATAGCAACCCCTCCCCCTCTAAAACCTGATTTTTGTTAAATTTTGTATTATATCGTTATACTTTGGTGCATTCTCACTATTTTTATCTTTCTTTTAACTTTTGAGTTCGTTTTTCTTACTTTGTATGATAAATCAACCAAAAAATGAAACATTCCATTTGGATCCTGAAATTGAAAAAAACATTTTGATAAATCAGGGAAATAGGGATAATGAAAAGCCTTTAAAAGATTATGCTATCCCAACTGTTAATGGATGCACCTCTAGCATCCGATGTCCGCCTATCGAAGCAAACACTTGTGAAACCAAACCTGCAATAATACAAATGATCCAACATACGGTTCAGTTTGGCGGTCTACCTATTGAGGACTCGAACCCACATATCACTAACTTTCTTGAGATATGTGATACATTTACGCACAATGGCGTCACTGATGATGCCATTCGCTTTATACTATTTCCGTTCTCACTAAGAGACAAGGCCAAAACGTGGTTATGTCATTACTGCCAGGTACTATCACCACATGGGAGGATTTGGCACAAACGTTTCTTGCTAAATATTTTCCACCAGCCAAATTAGCAAAAATGAGGAATGGCATTACCACCTTTACATAATACAATATGGAATCATTGTATGAAGCATGGGAAAGCTATAAATATCTTTTAAAAAGGTGTCCACACCATGGTTTACCAGTTTGGATGCAAGTTCAAACTGTTTACAATGGTCTGGTGATGCTTAATATGTTGCTCAGAAAGTGCACTAAGTCGTATCAAGTAATGAGGAAGTGAGTAGAGTATCGTCTCACGATGATTGTTTATTGAGTAAGTAGTAAAATTAGTAGTTTCAGCGCTATTTTAAAAAAACTGAAATTTGTAGTTTGTTTTTTATATGTAACAAACAAAATGAAAAGAACTAAATATGGTTACTGATTTTTATAGAAAGTGTACAGTTTTTTGAAAAGTTTTCTTATTTTATAAGATCCATGGCATCTGATTTCACCTAGTTGTATCAATATGCTTTTCTATTCTCCGTATTCAAATTGTTATTACATTTTGATGGTCGAAAAACCTAATTTACTAAATATTCTCTTTCAAGAAACATTCTACATGCTTTTTTATATTTTAACTCATCAATCTCTTATATGAATTTAAATAAGAAAAGAGTTTTGAAGATCTATGCTTTTCACTTAAGATCACACAAATCGTGTTAATCTATCTCTAGCACTCGCTCAAAAAAAGTGACCAATAATAATACACTAGAAAATTTTCTGTTACAATTGATATACCAATAGCAACAACAATTTTTTTTTTGTTTCAAACGCTAAATCTCATACACATAGCATGTAGGGTTGACCCCTTTTGTAACAGAAAAACAAACCTGTTGGTATTATATATATCATTAACACTAGTATATTTTCTGTTTGTTGGTAATAGTATTTTAATAAAAAAAAATTATATCTTATAAGCTAAGAAACGAATTTTTCACTTCCCTCCAATATTATGTTTAAAAAATAAATAATAATTTATCAAAGAAACAACAACAACAGTCCCAGTGTCACAATGGCTCCTACGATAAGAAAGGCTTTTTTTGGGGGGGGGGGGGGGGGGGGGGGGGGCGTAAGCAGTCTTCCCCCTTCCGGGTGAAATAAAGGCTGTTTTTGAGGATCCCCAACCTGAAGCAATTTATGAAAGACACGTAGATAATTCAATTATATTAATTTTAATACATAACATAAACTTAATATTGGCAAAATTTTAAAATATGTTAATTCATAAAATTTTTACAGCAAAAATTCCCACTAAACTTCTTAATTTTGAGTACAAAAATTTTCATTAATATTTATTATAATACGTAATTTTGAGTACAAAAAATTCCTGTTCTCCTCTCTCATCTCTTGGCTCACTCATTTTCGCTATCCTGCCTCGCTCTCGCTCTTGATCTCTACCCCTTGAAACCCTGGCTCAGTCTTGCAGGCAGCAGCGCTCGATGGCTCCCTGCGGCGAAACTCCAAGGCGGCGTAGGTGACAGCGACTTGATGGTGCAACGACCACTGCACCCAGGCCGACGGTGGCGTCATTCTTTTCTCTAGTGGAGCACGGTGATGATGGAGGTGGTGGTGCCCAATCTCGGTTTCGGCGGTGGGCTTCGATTTTGAGACATCATCAACCTCCTCCAGACCTCCAATCTCCTCCACGTTCTTTCTCTTCTCTTCATTGCTGGAGTACCTCTCGGTTTGTGGTGGTGCTGTACCGATCTCGGTCAGAGGTGGATGTGGCTCTCCAATGGTGGTCCGATCGATGTTCTCCTCCTCCAGTACCACATTGACCAGGTTTTTAAGCTCAGACTTATCTCAAATTTGATTTTTCTAGTATCCTCTCTCATCTAGTGCAGGTCTGCTAGAGAAAAAGGAATTGACACTGCGAGATTGACTCTATTGCGGAAAGGTATCAATTTCGTGTTTCAATTTTCAATGTAATCTAGTTTAATTGCAGTTAATTGAGGGATTATGCTAGGTTTAGACTATTTGAAAGTATTATCTTTAGGTACCTTTCTCGGCCTTTTGGCTAAGATAAAGTATTAGCTTAAGTCTTCGCTCTTTCTTCTCATCCTTCTCTTGTTTCAGGTACAAAATAGGGTTAGTTTGTAATAAAATGGGGTTAATGTAAGATTCATGTCAATTTGTTAAAAATTGAGTAGTTTAATATAACATTACTGTCAATTTGTTGAGGACTGAATAGTTCACTATGGGATCACCTAATGTATTAATGTTTGGTGTAGTGTTAGTTTGATGTATGCTATCATGATTAGTTTGCTCAATTTTTGCTTGATTTTAAGAAAATATGAACTAAGTATATGGTGTTTTAAGCTATTTCTTCTCTTAAATGTAGATTTCAATAAGTTTAGTGCATTAGATTGTAAGGTTTGATGCTTCATGATGATTAGCTGTGTTTTTGTCACGTTTTTTAGCTTTTGATTTGTTTCGGTGTTTGTGTAGTGAATTTGAGTTGTTGTTTCATATTAAAGTTTGAGGAGATATGTTATCAACATCTTTATATGCTTATAACAAAATTTTTGTATTTGAATGATTAGACTAGGATTGAATGTTAGCATTTTGTTCTGCTGATTGGTTTTGCATTTTATATCAGAACATAGTATTGTTCGGAGGTTTAACAATGTTCAAAGACTTCCATAGAAGGTTACAAAAGGGATCTTAAGAAGATTGTAGATGCCAGGATTCAGGCATCCGAAGCTCGTCTTGGTGGAGAAGTGAAGGTAAATGTTCTTGCATTCTTTAATGTTTAAACATGCAAAAAATAAATTGTTTTAGACAGTACTTAGAACTATATGCTTTTCATTCTTTATTAGAAAGCCATGGATTATGAGTGTTTTAGAGGTTGTCCAACTCTTTCTTTTCACTGTCGCAACCAGTGGAGGTCAATGTAGTCTTTATCCAAACTTGATTTTGGATCTGCCACTACTCTAGTACAGTTTATCTTTAGTTATTTTGTATTTCAATTTTTTTTCATGTCCCTTCTAATAGTTATGGTCATCATTTATTAATAGGATATCAGGCTGAGATTGATAGAAGATTAAAAGAGCTTCCACAGGATCTTGATGAGGCAACGAGAGTTGAGGAACGCAAAAAAATCTTTGTACAAGTTGTTAGAGAAGACAAGAATGGATACGCGAAAACATATGGGTTAGGCATTAAAGTCCCTCGATCTGGTGTGAAACACTCTCTCTTGGCTCAAGAGCAAGAGAAAAATAGGAAGTTGGAGGCTAA
Organism: Simmondsia chinensis; assembly: GCA_018398585.1. Lineage (NCBI taxonomy): Eukaryota > Viridiplantae > Streptophyta > Magnoliopsida > Caryophyllales > Simmondsiaceae > Simmondsia > Simmondsia chinensis. The sequence continues at coordinate 26,309,023 of JAGTTD010000010.1, read as the reverse complement.
GCTCAAAGATGTAAAACAAACCTTGAAATCTATATGTGAACGGGTAGATTTTCTAATGGCAACTATGACGAAATGGGGAAATAAGGTTAGTGTACTTTTGCATTATTTTGGAATTCCACATAATACAAAATTTAATTTATTACGTTAGAATTGAATGTTGAAGTTTAATTGCTTTGGGATTTCTATCCATAGTTTGGATTGCACTTTTAAGACCCTAAATTATACTAACTTTGTTTGGAACTTCGAGTTGCTCTCTTTCCCGTCACCTTTGCTGTCTGTACTAAATTAAGTTTACTCTAGTAAACATATGCTCTCAATATGACATATGGCTATAAGTTACTATAAACATACTAGCTTCAGTTAGCTTTGGGGCCCAAACCAACCCTAGATCATACTAGCCATATGTCACCATTAAGTATGGATACTATAAACATATGCTCTCTCGTTTAGCTTCAGTTAGATTTGGGGCCCAAATTTGGCTTTTGTTAGACTTATTTAGACATCAAGTGGGGCTTGTTTAGCTTCTTTGAGGCTCGCTACAGTAACATGATATTTCTACATAATTGACATTTGATCAGATTGTAAAGCATCTTTTTAATTCAATTGTTACTAACAGGGGTATATGGTGTGACATTTCAATATTTAGACATCGAGTGGGGCTTGTTTAGATTTAAGTTGGTATCCTTTTTGTTACTCTTTTTTGCAGCTGGTTCACACACTTGATCTTTATAACCGATTTTCTAGTCTGATTTTGCTGTCACAATTCTATTTGATTGCTAATTGTGAGATGGTTGGTGTTACCAAGGGCTCTAAGAGAGTTCTATCTCCATTTTTTCTTCTTGTGTTTAGATTGTATATGGCCTGCAAAGCGTAGCTATTGTTTTTTTTTATATATATCGCAGAGATCAGAGTTCAGTGTGTTCATAAGCTGTTGGATATATCAGTTGTCACTGTTATTTGGCTCTGGGTTTTTTTGGATACTAAGCTGGGTTAAGAACTTAATCTTGGAAAGCTAAACATTTTCAAGAATTTTATTTATAAACATTTGCCTTTTTGGTTGTTGCAACATGACTATGTTTTTACTTAAAACACTTGATTCACTTTTGACATGCGACTAACTACTCTAAAGACAAGTGATCTACACCCTTACAAAAGTTTTGTTTGTTTATCTTTGTTTTACAAGAAGCTAGTTCCTCTCGTGATGATGAATTTTATTATGAGGAACAAGATGGGGATGATGGCTTAGAATACAAGGATGATCCAGTGGAAGATGACCTGAATGAATGATTGTTCAACTATGTAATTTTTTTTTTTTTTAAGGATTTATAAATGATTGTAGTTGGATGTAATGCATGACAAATTTGTTAGTTGGTATGATGATGATGTTGGGTTTTTGGTTTTGTTATTTTCATTTTAGGGAAGTGAAGTTTTAACGACTTACGATTATTATCATGTTCAATTATGTGTTCTTATTGGTTTAAAAATATGAAATTTAGCTAGTTAGAAACCGAAGTAAAATGCTGTTATTTATAGCAATAGTGACAGAAATATAATGACTTTGCTGTAATTTTATTGTTGCTAAAACCAATAGCAGCACAAAGCACTTTGTTGATGTAACCAATAGCAACAGAACGTACTTTGTTGCTGTAACCAATAGCAACAACAAACACTTTGTTGCTGTGACTAATAGCAACAGAAAGTACTTTGTTGCTATGCCTGATAGCAACAGTTGTCATGTTGTTGCAAAAGGCAATGCCAAAAAAACTAGCAACAAACACCAGTTTGTTGCTATTAGGGTGCAATAGCAACAATATGTATTTTCCATTGATATAACTTTTAGTGACAGTGGCAACAGCAACAGCATAGCAACAGACAAAATTCTACTGTTAAAAGCTATAGTAACAAAAAAAATAGTCAATAGTAACGAAAATTGCTTTGTTGTTATTGGCCATTTTTTTTGTAGTGTAGACATAACATAAAGCAAAACTAAAACAAAATCCATGAACTTAAAGAAGGAGAGGATAGAAAAGAACTTGAAATTGAAAAATTACAAACCAAATGCTTTCTGTTCTCTCCTTTCCTCTTCTATCTGAATTGTTTTTCCTTTTTATACTTTGGATTGTGTTTTTGTTGATTGAACGATTCTAAAATACCTTCCTAAGGTCCCTATTTATAGTACATGAGGATAGGAATTCGTGGAATGAAACATTTGCATAGGTTCATGCCCATTTGCTCTCATGCCTCCCCTTTGCTATATGTTGCCAACTTTGGTTATTTTTTCATTTTGTTTTCCACTTTTTCTGCCCAAACTTCAACATTGGTTAAGTTGAAAGTGTTCTTGAAGTGTACAATGTATTTTGGTTTTGATTTGTTAGAATTGCCACCCAAATTTCGCAAGTTGTAGCTATTTCTATATGTTGTTAAGTTATCCTGCTGAACCGTGAAGAATTGATGTGTTTTGCCCATTTTCAGCCTTTGTTTGATGTATCTTACATTCACTTATTGATGTTGATGATAAACTTTGTAAGAATTAGCATAAAATGAGTGTTTTTGCAAGGAATTAACAATAGAAGCAAAAAAGAGCAAAAGCGATAAAAAATTGATGTAAAATGGTTAGAAAATGAACCTAAATAATATAAATAATTACATACTAAATTGCGCTTAACAAAATACCTCCAAGCTTAAATCTTGCTCATTCTTTGATCAAGCCCAAACATGAAAGCGCAGGATCTCATGCTTTTAATAATTTTACTGCAATTCAAAGCAAGGATACTTCTATTAGAAAAGAATGATCGAGGATCATTAGCTTAAGGTTCTAAAGGCAAAACAATCTTTCTAAGGAAGAACCCATCAATCACCTAGGTAACCGAATTCAAAAGTTGACTACGTAATTAAGTTTATCCGTTCTTTCTAATCTCAAGGCATTCAAACCAAATAGATGACAAAAATCATGCCACTCATGACAAGACTTTTTATGTATGCGCAAGACTAAAAATTATTCACAAAATTTTCTTTTCCTCTAGTTTTCTTCTTTCTTTTTTTTTTTTTTTTTATGTTTTTCTTCATATTTTTTGCAACAAGGAACTGCTTTGGCTCAGCCAACCCTGGCCCATGAGCGAGAATCAAACTCCTGACCCCTGAGCGATGATCGCATCGGTAAGAGACGCCACCAACTGAGATGCCCTTAAGATGACTATTATGATTGAGTCAATTGTAATAGAATTGTAATCAATAAGTGAATGTTTTGGTTGTAAGTCTAGTGGAGGGAAAGTTAGTTGCTTCTTGCAAGTTAGTTTGTAAGTCGGTTGCTTGCTTAGATATTTTGGCACCATTGCTTATTAGTATAAGCAGTGCAAGTCTTCTATTATAAGAACTATTCAAGAATGTACAAAATATCTTCTTTCTCTCTATCTCTCTTTTCTATCTCACTTCTTTCTCATCTCATATTCTGTCTCCTAGGTTTTAATTCAAGATTGATCTTGAATCATAACAATTGGTATCAGAGCTTGCAAATTGCATTTGATAAGTCTTGCTTAGCACTCGATCAAGCTCGCTAGAGGCAAAAAATGACCAGCCCTAGAAGGAGAAGCAGCTGCAAGTGCGAATCAAGTGATCAAATGGCCAAGTTGCAGCAGCAGATGTAAGAAGAACTGCTGGCACTTGGTAATGTGCATCAATCGCAGCAGCATGTGGTGACTAGATTGTCTGGTATGCAAGAACAACTCAATAGAAATGTTATTCCAATAGGAGCTGGAATCCTGCCTACGGATATTATTCCTAGCAGGCCACCTAATCCTTTCATTCCAAAGCCTCCTAAAGAGCAAGAAGAGGTGGTATCATGGTTTAGCAATTCGGGATTTCGCCAGCCAAAGGTTGAAATTGATTCTTTTGATGGAACTTAACCACAATCTTGGATAAGAAGGTGTGAGAGGTACTTCAAATTTTATGCAATTCCTGAGGCAGAGAAGGTGGAATTGGTAGCAATCTATTTTCAAGGTGATCAAGAGGTTTGATACCATAGTTTAACCCTTAGCAATCCATCTATCACTTGGCAAGAATTTATAGATAAATTGTGTGAAAGGTATGGTGATGAGGATACGAGAGAAGTAGTGGAAAAATTCAACAAAGTAGCATAATTGAGCACTGTAAAGCAATATATGACTCGTTTTCAAAACTTGAAGGCAAGAATGATGTCCATAAATCTAGGAGCAAATGAAGCGTATTACATTTCGAGCTTCATTAGTGGTCTTAAACCTAAGATCAAGAACCATGTGAAGGCTCTCAATCCACCTACCTTGTCCAAGGCTTATTCTGAAGTAAGATTGTTCGAGACAACAATTTTAGCTTATCCTGAAGCAGGTCATAAGAGTAAGGCTATAGTTCCATTGCAGCAGTTGGCACCAGGCACATCTAAACCACCGAGTTTAGAGAAGAAAAAGGCCCAAAGATTGTGTTTCAAGTGTAACCAGAGGTACTTCTTTGGATACAAGTGTAGTCCTAAACAATTGATGGCAGTCACGGGAAATGAGACTGAAGAGGATCAAGGAGAGGACTCAGAAACAGATGTGCCAGTGCTGGAGGTACCTGAGGAAAGTGAAGAGGATGAAGCTGAGATCTCTGCAAGGGCATTGACTGGTAATGGGAGACACAACACCATTAGGATCAAAGGAGATGCAAATCACAAGTTCATTGATAGCGACAGCAGGCATAGGTTCTTGGATCCAAAGATAGCTAAGTTGGTGGGACATGAACTCATCAGAACAAGTCCATTAGCAGTGACTATGGCTAATGGAAATTCAATGCTAAAGCAAGAGAAGTGTAGGCAGTTCAAGTGGAGAATGCATAGTCATTAGCTCACCTATGACTTCAGGGTGTTGAAGTTAGATGGTTGTGACATGGTTTTGGATGTAGATTGGATGAAAATAATAAGCCCAATTGTCTTTGATTTTGCCCAGCTAATAGTGGGCTTTGAGAAGGAGGGTGAGCCTTTTAAATTGCAAGGAATAACAGAACAAAGAAGCTTGCAAGTAATGAGTTGTAAAAGATTAAAGGGAGTGCTCCAGAAGAAGGACATTCAGTGGATTGGCCATCTGTTCTCCATCAGTGCACAACCTATGGAAGCAAAGGTGAATTCTGATCCATCTCTTAATAGGTTATTGCATGACTTTAAGGACCTATTTGAGCAACCAACCACCTTATCTCGACCATGCCATATTTCTAAAGATCAATTCCAATCCAATCAACTCAAGACCTTACAAATATCCACATTCCCAAAAGATTGAAATTGAAAGACAAGTAGGGAAGATTTTGAAAATTAATTTCATAAGGCATAGCCATAGTCCCTTTGCCTTCCTGGTCATTTTAGTCAAGAAAAAGAATGGCACCTCTAGAATGTGCATTGACTATCGCTAATTAAATTCTCTCACAATTAAAGACAAATTTCCAATTCCCATTATAGATGAGTTGATGGATGAACTCCATGGTGTAGTCTATCACAAAAAACTCGATTTGAGACAAGGTTATTAACAAATAAGAGTAGTAGAGCAAGACATCCATAAAACAGCTTTTAAAACTCACCATGGCCACTTTGAGGTTGTGGTTATGCTATTTTGATTATCAAATGCTTCTGCCACTTTTCAAGCAATCATGAACACTGTATTCAAACCTTTTTTTGAGGAAATTTGTCCTTGTTTTCTTTGATGATATCCTCGTTTATAGCCCAACAATGTAGTCCCATGTACTTCATTTGTTCCAAGTGTTTAGCACTATAAGACAACACAAGCTTTATGCCAAACTCTTAAAATGTGCCTTTGCCCAAACTCAAATAAAGTACTTGGGTCATGTAATTTCCTATGATGAGGTTGCAACTGGTTCTAGCAATGAAACAATGGCCCATTTTTACTTCCTTAAAATAGTTAAGAGGTTTTTTGGGTCTTATAGGGTGTTACCGAAAGTTCATTCATGGTTATGGGGTTACGGCTAAACCTTTGAATGATCTGTTAAAGAAGGATGCTTTTGTTTGTGGGGAATCAGCTCAAAAGGCATTTAAGAATCTGAAAATGGCTGTATGTGCAGCTCCTGTGGTAATTACCTAACTTTAGTGAATCATTTGTTATTGAAACTGATGCTTGTAGCAAGGGAGTAGGGTCTGGGTTATCTTAATAGGGAAGGCCCATTGCTTATCTCAGTTAAGCCCTTTTTCCAAGACACTTAAGCCTCTCCATTTATGAAAAAGAGTACCTAGTAATCTTGATGGTAGTTCAGAAGTGGAGCTAGTATTTGAAGGGAGACCATTTTGTGATCAAAACGGATCACCAAAGCCTCACGTACCTGCTGGAACAGAAGGTGTGTAAAGGGTTAATGAATTGGATTATTCGATTAGGACAGGAAAGGGTAATGCTGCAACAGATGCACCGTCAAGAAGACAAGAGGATAAGAAGGAAGCGTGTTGCTCAGCCATCACAGCTACTCAGCCCTCTTGGATGCAAGAAGTGCATAATTCTTACTAATGTGAACAGTTTGCTTAGAAGCATATTGTTGGGAAAAGATATGAATTTTGTTGGAAAATAAACTCTAATGCCGACTATTGGGTTCACAGTTCTCAACTATGGCCACAACAATAGGCACCTATCTTAGAGTAGGAGACTCTTCTCACTACCTAAGCCCCCGGTCGGAGAGTCATATTTCATGACACCTCATGTGCAAGAGTACCCGGGAATAGGTTTATCTTTATAAACCTTTTGCCCTAATATCGGTTGTTGGGATGAATTTCAAAAATTCTCCCTAAAGTTTATGCAGTGGAACAGGTTTAGGATTTATAACTCTAAACCTTGGGTCGATTTAAGATTCCTAATTTTAAATCGACTGACTTAAATTCATAACTTTAATCAACAGATCTAAATTGATAATTCAGATTTACAGGCCTTTTCCTCTAATACATTCATAATAATACATAAACTTAAATAGGCTGTAAACAAATAGAAAAAAGCGAAACTAAAAGAAGAAGGAAAGAAGAACATAACTGAAATTGCTCCAATTATAAGGAATACCAAGAAAAACGAGACTCCGCGATCTTCTACGCAGTAACCTTGAACTGCACGGAGGGTGGGCTCCAAAAAACATTAAACTGAGGAAAGAAAAATTTCAACCGAAATTTTTCTTTCCAATTAGGTCTCCGAAACTATTTCCAGAAATCCTAAGACTTGTTTCAAAACTCAATGCCAAACCTCAGAATAAGCACCTCTATTTATAGGAGTATACCGGAGCGAAAAATTTAATTTTACTCGATCTGGGAACCGCCCAGTTTAAATTAAAACGCATCATTTAATAAAAAAACATAACAAAAAATGCTGCGTTTTATCAACCAAAAATGCGTCCCGTTTAATATATACAGCGTGACACGTCGCGGTGTCCCATTGGTCCGCGCCCGTGCACGCGGATAGCTAGGACACTACCCAGCATGCATCGTCGGATCCGAAGCACACGGATCGCCATTGTTTATACTCGATTTTATTTCTTTATTTATTTATTTTGTTTTTCACATGTAGAAATTCATCTTATGAATTTTAATTATCCAAAATTATTTTATTTTATAATATTAATTTTTATTCATCTCATGTATAATGTTAACAAAATTAATTTACCCATCTTATGGACAAATAATTCATCTCATGAATTCTTTAATATTTTTCTGATGGCAATAAATACAGTGGCTTGCCCAGGGACCTCAGGGACAATTTAAATCTAGCTCCAAATGGGTTAAATTAATCATCTCATGAAATAATGTAATTACCACTTAATGAGACTTAATTCAGCTAAATAAATCTCATTGCACTCCAGACTTAAATTATTTATTCGATATCTCCCTAATAAACTGTAATGATGATAACAACCCCTCCATTAGATGTCCATGACAAAGGATAATTATAACCACTGCCATTACCCTTCTCACAGCTTCTCCATTAGTTACCAACTCGCCCTTCACTGAATAATTCATTTATACTTGAACATATTCACAGTATGAATTCCAAATGTCAAACACTTGGAATACTTTGGCCAAAGTTTCTGAACTATTTAAATATTTGCGAATCAACTAAAGGGACATCTGTATCTCATAAGAGACTGTAAATTCCCTATTGAATACTTGATCCTTGTACACTTCACGCCGCTGCTCAGTGTACTTGGGATTGCAGTCATTCGTTTAGACCTTACTTATAGTACACCAAAGTAACTAACGCTCTATGCACAAGCCCAGAATACCCTCAGGATTTAGAGTCGTCGTTCAAACAGTATAACGTGAATCACTCATTTTCGATAGTAGGCTAGAAATAAGTAATCCACATGGTCCAACTTAGTGTGTCAATCTTATTAAAAACACAAACCTAACACTTTTGGATCTCCGTCCACCTGATCAAGACAGATCATCTAAAGTGTCACGTTATAGTCTTAACATACAAGTGGTCCAAACTTGTCTTCGACTACGAGTCTTTCAAACAACAATCCATACCATTTGTTCCAAGTCTATATGCGGCTTGGTCTCATAAACCACTTAAAACAAATATGTAAATTGTAGTCTGAGGACTGCACCAATCTCATGAATGTCTCCCAAAAGAAAAGAACATGCAATATAAATGCTCACATATACAAATTTAACTAGGAAACAATTGGAACTTTAATTTTATTTATTAATTAAAATAATATGTCCAGAATAAATCTGGATTTCACGACACTGCTCCTAACAATCTCCCACTTGTCCTAAATCCAATTTATGATAAAGTCCATGCTCACCCCTTTTAAGTTTGAACCAAAAATCTACTGAGCCTAACCCTTAGTAAGCACAATTACTCTATTGTGAAATCAGCAATACAATACTGCTTGACATTCCCCTCACTAATGGCTCCCACTCCAAGGGTAAAGACATGCTTAGACATCGAACGTCTATCATTTTAATTTGATTGGAAGTCTTAAATCAGTATAGCCAACTGGAACGAGATCGTCACTTTAAAAGATTAGCATAGGATCTCTAGTTCTTCTCAAGAACTAGAGAAAACTCTTTACTGCCACATAGTCCATTAGAGCCAGGTTAGACTTAGTCCATTGGACCCAGGTTAGACTAACACCTGCTTACTATATCATAGCATAGCTGACATTAATTCTCGTGCATAACATGGCATACCTGAGGCTCCCACTGCCAAAGCATATGGAATATTCCTCAATTGCTCCTCTTCTTGAAGTGCCCTAGAACACTACTTAAAAGAGAGAGGGACTCCGTGCTATACCATGATAACATCTTGCCAATATAAGTGGTTGGAGAGAGATCCAACGTCCTGCTCTTATGACCTTACAGAAGCTTAATCCTAAGAGTAGAGCTGGATTCTCCTATGTCTTTCATATTGAGCTATCATGACAACCAAGTCTTTATAACTAATGATGCCCCCATATCATTCTCAATGAGTGGTACATCGTTGACATATAAAACTAAGAAAGTCACTACTTTCTCTTAATATCATTTGTACACGCATGGTTTGTTTAACCAATTGCTCATAAGACTTAATTGCATCATGGTGACTAAAAGGATCAGATTCAATGCCACCACCAACCACTATGGCTCCCGCTATGAACTTTTCAGGTGTCCTGACAATCCTCCCACGACACCTAAGCTTTCGTGTACCTAGAACATTCTCGTTCCTATCAGTTGGTGCATTCAATGCATCCACTATGTCTTAAGTTGTGTCTAGCTGTTCAGATTTATTGTCATTTTTCTTTTAACGCTATTATGTTTTTACTTTTGTAGTTTATTTGCAAAATTCTTCTCTAAGTATTTCGCAATGTTCATGTATGTAAGGAGAACATCATGAATAAATCATAAACACATGTTCCTTCGTAAATAAAAAATTGTATTTCTTGTAATAAAGGTTCACAACCATATTCCAAATGAATAACAATTATTCTTCAAACCACATAAATTAAATTTCTATCCAATGCAGGCATAAATAAAAAAAAACCTTTTATAACATAAACTCTAACACCAAAGACTAGGCTAACCCCTCCGACTCCAAAGACTGTTACTGTTGCACTGTCCCTGACCATCCGGTGCAGCTCCGATCAAGAAGCCCCTTAGTTAGCTTGAGCTCCCTTCATCAGATGCTTAACAATCTTTGTAGGAAGTACGGCTAAGTTCTTAGTGCAATCACTTTTCCAGTGGCCCATTTTTCTGCCATAGAAACACTTTCTTTTGACTTGTTGACTATTGCTTATCCCCAATTCGCGGGTGCTCCTCGTATCCCGTATCAAGTCCTCCGTTACTTGCAAGTCCTTCATTAGTTCAGGTAGTGAATACTTTTCATTGTTCATGTAAAATTTTAACCTAAACTGAGTGAATGAGCTAGACAGAGAACTGAGGATGATATCCTGTTTTGTTTGACCATGAAACTTAGCTCCGAGGATTTCCAATTCAGAAAAACATGACATCAGATTCGTGATTTGTTCCTCAACTGGTATTCCTTCGGACATCCTCATGTTGAGGAACTTATTTATGAGTTCTTGCCTTGCTGCTTTGTATTGCTTCTCAAATATTTCTTGCAAATGTTCAATCATCTCAACTGCTATTTGTTTCTCAAGCATCTGATGCCTGAGCACTTCTGAGCACAGCTGTTTGTTTCTCAAACACTTGGCTAACTCATTAGCCCCATGCCAGCGTTCGTAGCGCTCTTTTTCAGGAGTTGTGCAATTAGTAGTGGGCATTGGTGGACAAGCTTCAGTAAGAACAAACTCAAGTCCCCTGTGAGTGATAACTAAGTCCAACTTGTTTTTTCAGGCAATGTAATTTGGTCCATTGAGGGAATTATGTATTAGAATAGAGTGAAGTTCACCAGCCGTATCCATTTTGAAAAACACTATAAATACAAACAATCATGTAACTACCTTATATGAGTCATGTATAATGCAGTGATATATATTCTTTCAATTTAGCATACACAATAAGTCAGATATCCACCAAATTGTACTATCATGTATACAATGATGACCCAATCATATCACTTCTTATTCCTCGGCAGCGGGGTCGAACGAAGCTAGTTCAGGTTAGAACGATTCTCAATTAACCTGTTTTCTTGTAACTCTTACTAAACATGATTAACTCACCACTTTACCTTAGTCTCTAATATGGCACAACATAGCTCCTCGAGGAGGCTAATGCATCATGCTAGTCAAGTGTAAACCACTACCTAAACCTCCATACAAATACACAAAATACTCCACAGCAGCGTGGTTGCATCGCTTCTTTGCACTTTGGTTTATCCTAAAAGAAGTTTAACCCTATAATCTGTAAACTGACATCCTCCGTAGGGAGATCTATCGATCTACTATATTGCGAGACCAGTAATGAAGACTGTGAGGTTACAACAATTGAAACCTCGCTCCCACTTGATTTTTATAACCAGTGGTTTTTAATTAATTTGCATTTACAACCTGAATTATCTCATAATCCCCTTTAGAATCTCTTTCTAAGATTAACCAAAATTAATTAATTAATTTATTTAAAATACTATCGTTTTACAGTATAGATTATATTATAATCTTACATTAGAATCTCATTCTAAAATCCAATCATTAAAATTAATTAATTAATTATAATTAAAATAATACCAACATTTAATTTAGATTATCACATAATCTACTTTTAAAATTCTGATTTCCAAATTAAATTAAAAATAATGTTATTTAAAATTAATAGCGATTTTGTGCTTAGACTATCCCATAGTTTATTTTAGAATCTTATTCCAAAATTAAACAAATTTTAGACTATCTCAATTCCAAAATTAAACAAATTTTAGACTATCTCATAGTCCATTTTAGAATCTAATTCTAAAATAATATCAAATAACTTTTATCTAAAATAACACTGATTTGTAACTTAAATTATCTTATAGTTTAATTTAGAATCTCATTCTAAAAGAAAATTAACTAATAAAATAATTAATTTATAATTATTATGTAAAGCAGTACTGACCTTTACACGTCCCAAAAGTAAAATAAAAAAATAAAATAAAACTTTTTTTAATTAATTGCTGACATCAGTTGTCAGCAGCAGGCGCAGATGTCAGCATGATGTCAGCATCCGCTGACAAAATATATATATTTTATTTTAAAATTAAAATATTTAATTTTAAAATAAATTGAATCTAATCTCATTAAATTAATTTTATCCGATTTCATATAAAATAATTAAATCTAATCTCATTACATCAATTTTATCCAATTTTATAAAAATATTTGAATCTAATCTTATTAGATAATTTTGTCTGATTTCGTAAATCATGACTGAGAACATACATCTCATTATACAAACAACATAATCACAAATTTATGGGTTGTTCCGAATTAACGATTTAAACAATTTAAATCGTTACCTTCAAACGGTCAAATTAACTCTTAATTAATTAGCGATTTAAACAATTCAAATCGTTACCTTATATAATCTTAATTAAAAATTAATTCATTAACGACTTAAATAATTTAAATCATTACGTTAAGCAATCTAATTAACTATTAATTCATTAGCGATTTAAACAATTTAAATTGTTACTTTAAATAACCTATTTAACTATTAACTCTTTTAACCGATTTAAACAATTTAAATTGATAATTTAAAATATTCTAATTAACAATTAACTACTTTAATGATTTAAACAATTTAAATCACTAATTCAACACAAGTTTTTCCTTAATAAAATCGGTACTTTATTAAATTGCAAATTTATTTATTTCGATCTTATTATACCTGGTCATGTATATTATGAATATAATCAGAGGCTGGGTCTGATACCAATTGTTTGGAAAAGATATGAATTTTGTTGAAAAATAAACTCTGATGCCAACTATTGGGTTCATAGTTCTCAATTATGGTCACAACAATAGGCACCTATTAGAGCACTTAGACTAGGAGACTCTTATCACTACCTAAGCCCCCGGTCGGAGAGTCACGCTTCGTGACACCTCACGTGCGAGAGTTCCCGGGAATAGGTACATCTCTATAAACCTTTTGCCCTAATACCGATTGTTGGGATGAATTTTAAAAATTCTCCCTAAAGTTTATGCAGCGTAACAGGTTTAGAATTTATAACTCTAAACCTAGGGTCGAGTTAGGTCTCCGAAACTATTACCAGAAACCCTAAGACTTGTTTCAAAAACTCAATGCCAAACCTCGGAATAAGCACCTCTATTTATAGGAGTATATGGGAGCAAAAATTCCAATTTTATTCGATGTGGGAACCGCCTAGTTTAAATTAAAAAGCGTCGTTTAATAAAAAACATCACGTAAAACGCAGCTTTTAATCAACAAAAAACGTGTCCTTTTTAATATATACCACGTGACACGTGGCGGTGTCCCATTGGTCCGCGCCCGTGCAAGCGGATAGTCAGGGCAAGACCCAGCACGCGTAGTCGGATTCGAAGCACACTGATCGCCACAGTGTATACGCGATTTTGATTTTTTTTTCCACATGTAAAAATTCATCTTATGAATTTTAATTTTTCAAAATTATTTTATTTTATAATTTTTAATTTTTATTCATCTTATGAATAATGTTTGGCAAAATTAATTTACCCATCTTATGGATAAATAATTCATCTCATAAATTCTCTAATATTTTTATAATGGCGATAAATATAGAGGCTTGCGCAGGGACCTCAGGAAAAATTTAAATCTAGCTCTAAATGGGTTAAATTAATCATCTCATGAAATAATTTAATTACCACTTAATGAGACTTAATTCCACTAAATAAATCTTATTGCACTCCAGACTTAAATTATTTATTTGATATCTCCCTAATAGACTATAATGATGACAACAACCCCTCCATTAGATGTCCATGACAAAGGATAAATATAACCACTACCATTATCCTTTTCACAGCTTTTCTATTAGTTACCGACTCGCCTTTCACTGAATAATTCATTTGTACTTGAACATATTCACAGTATAAATTCCAAATGTCAAACAGTTGTAATATTTTGCCCAAAGTTTCCGAACTATTTAAATATTTGTGAATCAACTAAGCGGACATCTGTATCTCATAAGAGACTGTAGATTCCCTATTGAATACCTAATCCTTGTCACACTTCACGCCGCTGCCCAGTGTACGTGGGATTTTAGTCATTCGTTCAGACCTTACTTATAGTACACCAAAGTAACTAACGCTCCATACACAAGCCCAGAATACCCTCAGGATTTAGGGTCGTCGTTCAAACAATGCAACGTGAATCATTCATTTCTGATAGTAGTCTAGAAATAAGTAATCCACATGGTCCAACTCAGTGTGTCAATCTTATTAAACACACTAACCTAATTCTTTTGGATCTCCATCCACATGACCAGGATAAGTCATCTAAAGTGTCACGTTATAGTCTTAACATACAAGTGGTCCAAACTTGTCTTCGACTACGAGTCTTTGAAACAACAATCCATACCATTTGTTCCAAGTCTATATGTGGCTTAGTCTCATAAACCACTTAGAACATACATGTAAATTATAGTCTGAGGCCTACACCCATCTCATGGATGTCTCCCAAAAGAAAATCACATGCAATAGAAATGCTTACATACACAAATTTAACTAGGAAATAACTGAAACTTCAATTTTATTTATTAATTAAAATAATATATCCGTAGTAAATCTGGATTTCAGGACACTATTCCTAACACATATCACTGCTTTAAGTGTCAAGGGTCCTACAGATGGGAATTCTTGTTCTGAGGTTACATTGCTCAATGGAATTTTGAATTGAGGGCGAGGTCTACATTAGTTCAGCCACTGACTTGAGGAGTCAAGTTATCACTGCTTTCCCCTCCTCTGCCTTGGGTGGACATTCTGGTATTAAGGGAACACATCAGAGAGCTAAGCAGCACTTTTATTGACAAGGACTGGAGAAGAAGGTAATGGAGTGTGTGCAAGCCTGTGAAGTGTGTCAGTGCATCAAGAGTGAACATGTCCCTTATGTAGGGCTATTACAACCTCTTCCTATTACGAATGGGGCTTGGCAACACATTAGTATGGATTTCATACAAGGCTTTCCAAGGTATGAAGTAAGGGGATTATTTGGGTAGTTGTGGATCTTTTCACAAAGTATGACACTTCATTGCCCTTAGTCATCCTCTTTGTGCTGAGAGGTTGGCAAAGGTGTTTTTGGATAACATTTACAAGCTTCATAGCCTTCCTTATGCCATTCTTTCTGATCGGGATAAGTTGTTCAAAAGCAACTTTTAGACAGAATTGTTTAAGCTCTTGGGATCCTCTCTTTCTTTAAGTTCCTCTTACCGTCCTCAATCGGATGGATAAACTGAATGCTTAAATCAATGTGTAGAGCAGTATTTGCATAGCATCACATTTCACAACCCAAAACAATGGGTCGGATGGTTGCCCTTTGTTGATTTTTGGTACAACACCCACGCTCATTCTTCCTTGGGTAGCACTCCGTTGAAAGCACTCTATGGTTATGATCCCCGATTCCATCCCAAGGTGAAATGTCCAAGGCCGGTGGGGTGAATGAAATGTTATAGCAGAGGAAGCAACTTGCTCAACAGCTGAAGGATACAGTTAGCTCAATCTCACACGAAGTTTTTTGCTGATAAAAGAAGAATTGATCATACTTTATAGATTGGCGACACGGTTTACTTGAAATTGCAACCTTATCGTCAGTCATCAATGGTTGTGTGCAAGAATGTGAAGCCGTGTGCTCGGTATTTTGGTCCTTACAAGGTGCTGTGGAGGGTAGGATCAGTGGCTTACTGGTTGGAATTGCCTCCAGATGCTGTAGTGCACCCAGTCTTTCATGTGTCCTTGCTTAAGAAGATATTGCAGCTGATGTTTAGTATTCACCTGCTCCTCCAATTGCTTCCTCAAATGGGATTATACTTCAAGAGCCAACTGCAGTTTTGGAGTCCCAGGTTGTGCAGCAGAATCGGAAGAACATCAAGCAAGTTTTGATTGAACGGTCCAATCTTCATCAAGTAGATGCCACTTGGGAAGATCTGAAATTCACCAAGAGTCAATTTCCTTCCTTTTGTTATTGAGGACAAGAATGGTTTCAAAGGGGGGAGTATTATTATGATTAAGTGTTATGGATCAAGAACGATCTTGAACCATAACCAAGGGATAAAGGGAGTTGCGATAAGAAAGAAGTGAGGGAGATGAGAAATAGAGAGAAATCAGGGTTAAGAGAAGAAGAGATTAATTTCATTCATTAACTTCTTCAATACAAGCTAGATTGCTCTTATAGAATTAGAACCAACCAAAACAGGAGGAAAATATCTAGAATTACAATGCATTTAGACACTAGCTCAACCGACTCAACTAACAATCAAATATTGGCACGAAAATCACCAACCAAAGCCCTACAGTTTATTAAATGAGTAAAACGCAGCATTTAGATGATTTTAACAGCTTATTGTAAAGATAGTAACAAACTTAGTACTCCTAGATATGGAGGATTTTTATGTGAGTTTAGAGATTAATTGGTTGTCTTCTTATCTTGCACCTTGTGATTTTTGGGGAAAGATAGCATTTTGGATTCCTAACCACCTAGAGTTTGCTTATCATGGAAACGGGTTAGATTCTCCAATTCTGAGTAGAGACTCTAAGACTCCTCTTATAATGGCTTCGTCGTTGATTAATAGAAGCTCCTTGAAAAAAAAGGGATGTCGAGGATAATAGTGCATACTAGAGATTGGATTTTTCTTTGAGTTCTGCAATTTTGTGTATGCTAGAGATTGAATATGTAGTAATTTTGGGTCACAAAGATTTAAAGATAATTGTAGGTCCAGCAAATTAAAAAGTTGCTAAAGGTTGCTTGGAAGACATTAAATGAGCAAGTTATATCTATCGCTACCCAGATACTTTGATAAGTAGAATTCCAAAGTCTAAGCAGTTGTGTTTGGTGCTAGAGTTGCGCGATAGAAGCTGGTGAATGGATAAGTGTAAGAATTAAAATTATTGATTATTAGAATTGTTGATTTTAAAATTTAAGACCTCCTTAATGTTGGGTCAAAGAGAGTTTTCATACCGTGAGGAGATTTGGTTAAGGTATTGCTAAGAAATAATTAGTCAATCATGAGCGAAAAGGATAATAGTGCCTATTGTACACTATTGGTCGTCATAGGATATCATGTCCTCTTTAATTCAGAAGTTGTTAGGTGAATCTAATTTGAAGCAAATACCCAAATTTATATGAAAATTAAGGTAAATTTCGAGGTCAAAATTTTTATTTACAAGGGTGAGAATGTGATGCCCTGTCTAATGAAATTAAGGACGTAAGTTTCAAGGATGAAACTTTTATTTAAGGGGGCGAGAATGTAATACTTGTGTAATTAAATTAGGAATGTAAGTTTTGAGGACGAAACTTTATTTATAGGGGTGAGGATGTAATATCCTGTCTAATTGATAATTAAATTGAGGATGTAAGTTTCAAGGACGAAACTTTTATTTAGGGGGGGTAAGGATGTAATACCCGGACTAATTACATTAGACTAAGTATTATAATATATGAAACCTGGTTTCATTAAATTGGGCTAGGCATTTTAATATGTGAAATTCAGTCTAATTAAATTAGACTAGGTATTATAATATGTGACACCCAGGATAATTGCACTAGGTATTATAACATGTAAAACCCAGAGCAATTAAATTGGGTTAGGTATTATAATACAATTAGAAATGACTAATATTTCAATTGAGCTATAAATAAAATAATGGGCTAATTTTATAAAGGGCTCATTAGTAATATTATGGTTACATAAGATGAGAGTTTTAAACCCTAGTTTCTCCTTCCCCTCTTCCAATCTCTCCCTCCTCTCTCTCTCTATCAAGCGTCAATCTCGATTAGGTTTTTGAAGCTAATTCTTAATAGAGATTCAGGTATTGAGTTAGAAGATAGTGAAGGTAAGTATATCACTTCCCCTACCTGTTTGTAGACTACAAAAAATTCTTCACATGACTTGATTTGTGAGACATATTTTGAATGGTTTATTAGCTTTTTAAAGTAGGTTTGAGCAGATATATTCGATTGATTGTGTGATTTCTACTCTTATGATTTGAATTATATTGATTTATGCAGATTTGATGTTAAAATATGTGAATTTTGATAGAATTTGTACTTGTGAATATGAGAAAGAAATTATTGTGAACTTGTGACTTGAATTAAAACATTTTATGGGAAGAGCTCACAAATAACTACGTGACCCTTGGGGGTCTATTGACGAAAGAATGTGAAAAATGTGAAAGTCTATCTATGACCCTATCACGGCAATAATACCCGCACCTAGTTCTACATTGACCCTAACGGGTCTATCGACTTAGAACCAGTTTGAATATGTGAAATATGAAAGTCAATCTGTGACCCGGTCACGGGAACAATATCGGCCGTAGTCTCCTTTTCATATGTAAGTTTTACCAAGAGCTCTTGTGAAATAAATTAAAGTACAAAGTGGTTATTTGTGCTACTTGTAACATGAAACTTTAAAGAAAAATCTCATTTTAAATAATATGCTTGATCCAGGTAGGATGTGTGATGTACTTACTGAGCATGTTGTTTGATCACCCAATTCCTTTACTTTCCAGATGAGTAGCTCACGACAAATTCCTGAAGGGCGAGGAAGATAAAGCAGCTTCCTATTCCGAGAATTAGTTTAATTTTTGTAGTTTAAGTATTAAATAAATTTTGTAGCAGGATATCATGAGCTATTTGAGATATTGTAATTTGACCTTTCGTACAATTAGTTCTAAATCGTTGGTAATGATGTATTTGGATTTGATTTCATATACGAATGGGAACCTTTATGGAAATTTGAGAAATTATGAATCAAAGGTTTTCGGGCTTCGTACTATGATGATGGGATTCATTGTATAATGCCGTAGAGTGCCTTCTTTGACTTAAGCCTATTCGTTACAATATTTGGGGGCGTTACATAATGCACTAGAATCATAACAATGCTTCTCAATAAATGAAAAGATGGAAATTGGCTTTAGAGGAACTTCAGGTTCTCCCAAGTTAAGTCCTTTTAGCCAAGTTGCTCCACAGCACCAAGACCTCCCTTATCTGCTTCTCAGCTTGCAGAATCACTCGAGAATCTAGTATGGCAGCAGGTACCTACAAAAGAGCTCTACTAGAGCCAACCTCAGAGGGATTAGGAGAGCAAGACTTCCCTCTTTCCACATGTTTCTTCATAAGGGAAACATGGAACACTGGATAGACATATGAACCCGGTGGGAGCTCCAATTTGTAAGCAACCATCCCCAACTTCTTAAGAATTATATGGGGGCCAAAATACCAAGCACTGAGTTTAACATTCTTGCATACTTCCACTGTGGATTGTCTATAGGCTGCAGCTTCAAATACACCAAATCCCCTACTTTAAAGATCTTGTCGGCCCTCGGGCGTCTTTTTGTTCAAAAAAAAAAAAAAAAAAAAAAAAAAAGAAGAGATCTTGCTTGAACGCTTTCTATCAGTATAGTACTTCATCCCTGCCTGAGCCAAGTGAAGATTATCTTAGAGAAGCTGAACTAACTGTCTCTGTAACGACAGATCAGCAACATCTGGCACTGAAGTGCTGATCCTTTATAAGACCAAGGGAGAAGGAGGATCATATCCATATAATGCCTTGAAGGGAGTAGTGCCAATAGAGGAATGAGCATGCGTATTACACCAGAACTCTGCCAAGGACAACCATCTACACCACTCCTTGGGAAGGCTAAATGTCATGCTCCTCAAGTATTACTCAATGCACTGATTACCCTCTCTGATTGTCCATCAGTCCGAGGATGATAGGAGGAACTCAAGGCTAAGGTAGTACCCAAAAGTAGGAACAATTCCCTCCAAAAATTGCTAGTAAAAAACACTGTCACGGTTAGAAACTATGGAATGTGGCAATCCGTGCACCTTATAAATGCTATCCATGAAGACCCTTGCAAGTCTTTCAGCTGTAATTGGACGGGACAAAGCTACGAAGTCACTGAATTTGGTGAAACGATCCACAACTACCCATATAACTTCTTTTCTCTCAGATTAAGGCAATCCTTCAATAAAATCTATGCTTATATGCTGCCACGCATAATAAGGAATGAAAAGAGGATGAAGCAGGCCTTGTTACTTCTTGCCATCTAATTTTGTTTGCTGACATGCTTTACAAAATTGAGCAAAATCCATCACCTCTTTTCTCATGCCAGACGAATTGAAATAACTCATCAGTCTCTGATAAGTCCCTTCCATACCAGAATGCCCACCCCAAGTTAAATCATGGGAAGCCTTAATGATATGCTTCCTTAAATCAGTGGATGATCCAACATACAATTTCCCCTTTATCCTGATGATTCTTTTTGTCACTGAAATAACAGCATCTGATGTAGTAGGAGAGGCTTTGTTGATGTTAAAAGTTGTCACACATTCCTGAGCAAAGCTATCATCTTCATAAGATCTATAAAGCTCTTCCATCAAAGCTGATAATACCACTGACACAGCCCCATGAGAACCAGTTTCAGACTCCTCCAATCATCAAGATAAAGCATCTGCAGCCAGATTCTCCTTTCCCTTCAAATACTGAATTGAATAGTCTTAACCAAGCATCCTCATCAAGCCTTTATGTTGGACTCTTATTGCTATCTTCTGTTCTAACAAGTATTTAATTTTTGATGACCTATTTTGATGACAAAATGATGTCCCTCCAAATAATGTCTCCACTTCTTGAAAGCCAAGAGGAAAGCAAGACACTCTTTCTCGTATGTGGACAACTCTAGATGCCCTGGAGTCAATGCCTGACTGAGATAAGCCATAGGTCTCCCCATCTGAGATAAGACTGCCCTAACTCCTTTACCATAAGCATCAGTCTCCAGCACAAAATCCTTACTGAAATCAGGCATAGCTAACATCGGTGCTGCAGACATTGCTGCTTTCAATGCTTCAAAAGCATCTTGAGCTGCCTCAGACCACTTAAAGGCATCCTTCTTCAAGAGATTGGTTAATGGCTTGGCTATGACTCCATACCCAGCTACAAACTTCCTATAGTATCCAATCAAGCCCAGAAATTCCTTAATTGCTTCAATGTAATAGGAATTGGCCAATCCCTCATAGCTTTGACCTTAGAAAGATCCATAGATATTCCGTCATAGGAGATGATATGGCCTAGATACTCCACTTGTGACTGAGCAAAAGAGCACTTCGACAACTTAGCATAACGCTTGTGACTATGCATCACACTGAACACCTCCTTCAAATAAGCCACATGGTCCTCCAATGTAGCACTGTAAATCAGAATATCATCGAAGAAAACCAGTACAAATTTCCTTAAGCAAGCCTTCAACACATCGTTCATCACAGGCTTAAATGTAGCTAGAGCGTTAATTAAGGCAAATGGCATCAACAAGAACTCATAATGCCCATGGTGAGTTCTGAAGGTAGTCTTGTGTATGTCCTACTACAAGACTCTAATCTGATAGTATACTTGTCGCAGATCCAGCTTAGAAAAGAAGTATGAGCCATTAAGTTCATCAAGAAGATCATCAATGATTGGGTTGGAGAACTTCTCCTTGACTATAAGCGAGTTTAGCTGCCCGTAATAAATGCACATTCTAGCCGATCCATCCTTCTTCTTGACTAGGATAACTGGAGAGGCAAATGGGCCATGACTTTGCCTGATGAAAGAAGTTTTAAGCAGCTCTTCCACTTGCCTTTCAATCTCTGTATTCTACGAGTGTGGGTACATATAAGGTCTCAAGTTCACTAGATCTAAATTGGACTTCAGTGGAATTGCATGATCAAGAGTCCTCTTGGGAGGTCAAGATACTGGTTGCTCGAACAAGTCTTTGTATTCATCAATCAGTGGACTAATTTCTAGATGAAGTGGTGGCAAAACCTTAGAATGAGCTATTGAGAATAATTGTCCTCTCCATTAACAAGCTCCTTTCTTGACAATTCCTTATAACCTCTTGCCATTCATTAACTGAAACTGACCCTACTCCACAATTCCTTGCAATCTAATAGTAGCACCCTACATTTCAAATGAAACTGACAGTTGAGAGAAATCAAAAATCAGTGGACTAAAAGTCTTCATCCAATCAACCCTGAGAACCATGTCATAGCCTCCCAGCTAAAGAATCCTGAAATCATACACAAACTTATGATTCTACATTTGCAACCTAAAGCCTTGGCATTTAGTTTGAGTGAGTAGTGAATACCCATTAGCCATTGTCACAGCTAAGGGACTTGTCTTAATCACTTCATGTCCCACCTTCCTCACAACCTTAGGATCAACAAAGCTACGAGTACTGCCACTATCTATCAAAATCAGGATAGATTTGAGTCCTACCTCTCCCTTGATTCTAATAGTATTATGAGGTCCATTCCTTGATTGTGCCTTCATAGAAATTTCCATCTCATCATCCACCAGTTCCTCTTGTATTTCCTATTCTTGCTTAGTCAAATCAACCTCCAGTTCTTCCTCTTCAGTATCCTCTTCTGCCTTAGCACCACTAGCAGATATTAAAAGCTTTGGATTAAGCTTATGGCCAAAGAAATATCGATCATTGCATTTGAAACACAGCCTCTGAGCCTTCTTTTCTTCCACACTCATGGGATTTTCCTTAGAAGGAACATTCTGCTACTAATAGGGACCCTAATGACTTCTGCTCCTTTAGCCATCAGATGTTGCCAATACCGTGGATTCAAATAATTTAGCCTTGGCATAGGCTTTTGATAGTGTTCTAGGACACAAGGCCTTGACAAGATTCTTTTCTTTAGCTTCAAGCTACCGATGAAGCTCGAGACATAGTAGGCTTCACTTGCGTTATGATTAACAGAAATCATCCTAGCTTCAAATTCTCAAATCTTGCCATATACTCTTTCACTGATGTGGTTTGCACCACCTTATTGAAGTTATCCACAATATCACTAGGATCCTCATCACCATATCTTTCACAAAGCTCCTCCATAATTTTAGACAAAGACAATAAAGGATTACTGTGCATAAGGCTATAAAACCATACCTCCTGATCTCCATGAAGGTGAATGGCAGCCAATTCCACCTTCTCAGCCTCATCTATGAGATAAAAATGGAAGTACCTCTCGCATCTTCTCAACAAAGACTGAGGTTGCCTGCCATCAGATTGCTCGATCTCAACTCTAGGCTATCTGAATCCATTGCTTCTGTGACTGTTTGTGCCACTGTCACTTGCTCCTGAAGTCTGTGGTTGCATCAAATCAGGCGGACGATCAAATTGTCCAGCTGTTGTTTGAGGTTGCATAACTTTAGGAGGACGATCAAGCTGACTTGTTGTTGACAAAACTCCAGCTCTAGATGGCAAATTCTGCCTTGTAATCTGCTGCTGTAATCCTTAAATTCCCACTTCCATTTGCTGTGAGTGTTGATCCAACTTTTCAACCAACTTCTGCAGTTGCGATTGCTGCATTTTAACAAACATCTCCACCATTTGAAGTCTTAACTGCACAAATTGATTGACTTCAGTACTTACACCAACATTTGCACTAGCAACAACAACATAAGTAGCATTCACAGCAGCATTTGCTCGTGTTGTAACTCCACCAGCCATTGATACACTTTTCTTGGGTCTAACCAGCTCTAATCAACCAAATCAAGATCAATCGGCAGTAAACACAAGCTCTGATACAAATTCTAATGGTTCAAGAACGATCTTGAATCATAACCAACGGATAAAGAGAGTATGAGATGAGAATGAATTGAGGGAGATGAAAAATAGAGAGAAATTAGGGTTGAGAGAAGAAGAGATCAATTTCATTCGTTAACTTCTTCAATATAAGCTAGATTTCTCTTATAAATTTAGAACCAACCAAAACAAGAAGAAAATATCTAGAATTACAATGTATCTAGACACTAGCTCAACCAACCCAACTAACAATCAAATATTGGTGCCAAAATCACCAATACAGTTTATTACATCAGCAAAACGCACATTTAGATGATTTTAATAGCTCATTGGAACTAGAATCAGAACATTGAGTCAATTATAATAGAACTGTAATCAATAGTGAATGTTTTGGTTGTGAGTCTAGTGGAGGGAAAGTTAGTTGCTTCTTGTAAGTCGGTTTATAAGTCGGTTGCTTGCTTAGATATTTTGGCACCATTGCTTGTTAGTAGAAGTAGTGCAAGTCTTCTATTGTAAGAATTATTCAAGAATATACAAAATATCTTCTTTCTCTCATCTCAATTCTCTCTATCTGTCTTCTTTAGCTCACTTCATTTTCATATCATATTCTCTCTCCTACTTCATGATTCAAGATTGATCTTGAATCATAACAATGACCGCTTGGGATGTTATGGGGCGTGATGTTACTCGAGCTGTCCGGTCTTTCTTTCAGTTAGGGCGCATGCTTGGCGCACTGAATACTACTCGCATCAGCTTGATGCCGAAGGTGGAGAATCCTTCCACCTTCGCTGACTATCGCTCGATCTCCTGTTGCAATGTGATCTATAAGTGTATCACTAAGATCATTGCGAACAGGTTGAAAGGGGTCCTTCCTTACCTCATTGATGACTCGCAGTCTGCTTTTGTACCTGGCCGGAGGATATCTGACTGTATTATGTTG
Source organism: Simmondsia chinensis (assembly GCA_018398585.1). Classification (NCBI taxonomy): domain Eukaryota; kingdom Viridiplantae; phylum Streptophyta; class Magnoliopsida; order Caryophyllales; family Simmondsiaceae; genus Simmondsia; species Simmondsia chinensis. The sequence continues at coordinate 26,284,413 of JAGTTD010000010.1, read as the reverse complement.
GCCCAGGAGCTTCTGCGTGACTATCACCTTCAGACGCCGTCGCCTAGGTGTGCTCTGAAGGTCTATCTTCGCAAGGAATTTGATATGGTGCGCTGGGAGTTCATTCTTACTGCTATGCAGTGTATGGGTATTCCTGAGGTTATGATTCGATGGGTGCGGGAGTGCCTTTCCACGGCTAGATTTTCAGTCGCCATTAATGGTGAACTTCAGGGGGTTTTTGGGCACGAGCAGAGATATTAGGCAGGGAGATCCTCTCTCACCCTACCTTTTTGTTATTTCTATGGAGGGCTTATGGGGTTTGCTACGACACGCATCTTCTGATCCGAGGTTTCGTTTTCATCCTCGTTGCAGGGGTTCCAGCCTTACTCACTTATGCTTTGCGGATGACCTTATGATTTTCAGTGAGGCTGATGAGGGTAGTGTTTCGGTCATTCGGGAGGCGTTAGATCAATTTGCCGCACGTTTGGGGCTGTCCCCGAATTCAGCAAAGAGTACTGTCTTCATTACCGGGGTTGATCCTGAGCGTCGACAGTCCATCCTTGATATCTTGGGGTTCAGATTGGGGTAGTGCCCGGTCAGATATTTGGGGGTGCCGCTCATCACGACGAGGCTTCAGTTCATTAACTGTAAGCCTTTATTAGACCGAATCCTCGCCCGCATTCAGCTATGAACATCTCGTTCTTTACCTTATGCTGGCCGTCTGCAGCTTATCCGATCGGTTTTGTTTTCTATTCAGGTCTTCTGGTCATCTGTCTTCATCCTTTCGAAGCTGATGATCCAGAAGATCGAGTTGACTCTTGCTGCCTTCCTATGGAAGGGCACTTCTTTGGGGCCGGGCAGGGCCAAGGTCGCCTGGTCGCATCTCTGTTATCCCAGTAGGGAGGGTGGTTTTGGGATTCGGCGTTTGTGCAAGTGGAACCAGGCTTCTCTCATGAAGCATATTTGGGTTCTACTCATGGATCGTGACTCTCTTTGGCCTCGGTGGATCCATGCTAACCGACTCAAGGGGAAGTCTTTCTGGGATATTCAGCCTCAAGGTTCGATTCCATGGTCATGGAGGAGCATCCTGGGTGTTAGGTCGTTGTGTGCTGGGGCCTTCCGGCACATTATTGGTGACGGGCATGATACAGTGTCGTGGTCTGACTACTGGTTGCCGTGTGGACATTTAGAGGGGCCGTTCACTTTCCGCCTCCTTCATTCCACTGGTCATCGCTTGGGCTCTCGTGTTTCTGACATTATTCAGGGTGATCAGTGGCACTTCCCACAGGATATTGCTGAGCTGCTACCTATCTGGGATTTTATAGACTTCAGGCCCCGGCTGGGGGTAGCTGATAGTGTGCGGTGGATGGGTGACCCATCGGGGTCTTCTCCACTAGATCGGCTTGGGAGATGATCCGTAGCCGGAGCGAGGATGACTCCATCTACCATCTCCTTTGGTTCCAGCTGCATATACCGAGACATTCCTTCATTCTTTGGCTTGCCTCCTGTGAGCGACTTTGGACCTTTGATAGACTGCTGAGACATAGAGTGCAGGATGTTCGGGCTACTTGTGTGTTGTGTGGGTCGGATGATGAGTCGCACAGTCATCTCTTCTTCAGCTGCAGCTTCCCTGCTGCGGTCTGGTCCAGGGTGTCTTCTCGCACCTCTTTCGCCTGGCCTTTGCTTCCTTGGCATAAGCTGGTCCAGTGGGCCGCTAGCAGGCTCCGTGGTCGCGAGGTGGATCGGATTCTTTCCCGCCTTTGTCTTTTTGTGACGGTTTACATCCTCTGGTATGAGCGTAACCTGAGGATTCAGCGCTCCCAATCCAGGCCTTCTACAGTTGCCACTGAGGAGATCACAGGATTGGTTCGCAGCCGTCTCCTTGCAGCTTGTACGCTTCGCGGTGCTCATCGTCACTCACAGCTCTTGCAGGAATGGGGGATTGAGCATTAGCTTTGTTTGCATTTTTGCTTTGTTCTTCTTTGTTGTTTGGCCGTGTTGGCTTTTGATTCTGATGCTGGACTCATTCTTCGGATTGATTCTTTAATGTAGGCCTAGGGCCTTGGCTTGGGGTGTGTCCCTTGTAGACTTGTACATATATTCTTTCATATATATGATATTTTCACACTGATTTACCAAAAAAAAAAAGTATGAGTATATCTTCAGTGAGAATCGAACTCCTTACCCTTGGGCGATGACTCCATGGATAAGAGATGCCACCAACTAAGACGCCTTCATGATAGGCTTCAGCTCAAAATTTGTAGTGATTTATAATGAGTATATGCCCAACAACAGTGCCAAAAACTTGATTGCTTAATGCGTTTGCTTAGCAAGTGCATAAAGTTGTATTAAGTAATGCAAAGTGAGTAGAGTATCATCTCATGAGGATTGTTTATTTGATAGTAAATGTTGTCATCAGGTTACCTCCAAACTTGTTTCAAAAACCTGTTGAACAAAATGTGCACAAATATTAGAAAATAATAAAAATTCAAGGAAACTGAAAGAAAAGAAGTAAGAAAAGGAAACTTTGGGTTGCTTCCCAAGAAGCGCTTAAGTTATAGTCATCAGCTCAACTTTCAATGATATTCTATCCCAGATCCTTCCGAAGAATGGAACTTCCCCCATCCACCTTTAGTGACAATTTTCTTCGTTGGACCTTTTTTGTGCCCTTCTTTGCACCACCACCTTCACCTTCTCCAACTATGGGATCCCTAATTTTAATACGCCACTCCTTGAGCTTTTTTCTTAAAATTTTGGCGCCTTTCCATACTAAATAATCCTTTGCTCTCAAAGCCTCGAGCTTAGTTGGAGAAACTTGATCTTCAATTTGAAAACAAGTATCCTTCGCCGATGAAAGTTTTATAGGTTTAAAAACATTAAAGGTCACTTGCTCGTCTTCTACCCTTAAGATCAAGTTTCCTTGCTGCACATCTATCAAGGTCCTTCTCGTAGCAAGGTTCGGCCAAGAATAAGAGGTATTTCTTTATCCTCCTCTATGTCAAGCACTACAAAATCAGCTGGAAAGATAAACTTGTCTATTATCCCCTAGACCGAGTTTCCTAAAAACAAAGAGTGGCATCAAATTTGTACTTGCACCTAAATCACATAAGACATTATTAAAAGTACTGGTGCTAATAGTGCAAGGCATTGAAAAACTCCACGAATCTTTAAGTTTAGGAGGAAGCTTCTTTTGTAGTATTGCACTACATTCTTCGTTCAATGTAGGATTTCTTTCAAGAATTTTGCATTTTTGGGCATTTTCTCTAACATATGAGTAAAAGGGACATTAATAGGTAATTTCTTGAAAGTTTCCAGAAATTGGTTATCCACTTTTTGTGATTTAAATTGTTGAGGAAATGGAACTTTTGGTTTGTAGGGCATAGGCTCAACCCTATTTGATTCACTTTCGTCTTGGTTTTTGGACTCATTTACTTTTTCAAGTTTAAGGTGTGATGTGGTCTTAGTGGGTTTGTTTGGCCTATTTGCACTAGGTGCTTTTTCAATAGTAATGGCATTTACGTGCTCTCTAGGGTTAGTTATTATGGTACTGGGTAAGGAACCTTGAGACATTTCAGAGAGTGGCTTTGAAATTTGTCCGATTTAGGTCTCGAGCTTTCTAATAGAAGCTTCTTGATTTTAAAGATTTGTTTCTGTTTGTTGCATGAAACTTTTGGTTTCTTACATAAACTTATAGGACATGTCTTCGAGATTAATTTTCTTTTCAAGTTGTGGGTGAATGGGCTGTTTTTGTATCCCTGGATTACTCCATGAAAAATTTGGATGGTTTCTCCACCCAAGATTATAAGTGTTGGAGTAAGGATTGTGTTATGATTTTTGAAAATTTGAAACAAAATTTGCTTGCTCACGACTTGATGTGGCAAAGGAGTTCCCTGTCTAACATTCCATGCTTGCATGATTTCCTGCACAAAACTCACATGTTAGCATAAGAGAATGAATGTCATTAACATCTATGTTACCCAATTGTTTCTGAATCATCAAAATTTGAGCAGATAATGTGGTTAGTGCATCTACATCATGAATACCTATAGGTTTCCTTGCATTATTCAATCAGCTGTTCTTACATAGTTGTTGATAGCCATTACCTCTAGCAACTCATATGCTTCATCTGGTGTCTTGCTGTTTAAGGATCCTCTAACAGCCGTGTCTACCATTGTTTGGGTATTAGGTGTCAAACCATTGCAAAAGGTTTGGACTTGCATCCAAACTGGTAAACCATGGTGTGGACATCTTCTTAAAAGCTCTTTATAGTATTCCCACGTTTCATACAATGATTCCATATCATATTGAGTAAAAAAGAGGTAATGTCATTCCTTATTTTGGCTAATTTGGTTGGTGGAAAATATTTAGCATGAAATTTTTGTCCCAAATCCACCCATGTGGTGATAGTACCTAGTAGCAATGACATTAACCATGCCTTGGCCTTGTCTCTTAGTGAGAACGGGAACATTCTTATGTGAATGGCATCATCATGGATGCCATTGTGCTGATGTGTATCACATATCTCAAGAAAGTTAGTGATATGTAAATTCAGGTCCTCACTAGGTAGACCGCTAAACTAAATAATCTGTTGGATCATTTGTATTATCGCCCGTTTTATTTCAAAATTGTTCGCTTGTATAGGTGGACGTAGGATGCTAAATGTGTATCCACCAATAGTCGGGACATCATAATCCTTTAAAGATCTTTCATTATCATTATTTTCATTAGCCATTATTTCAATTCATTCGGTTTTCCTGATTTGTCGAAGTGTTTGTTTGATTTTAGGATCCAAAGGGATTATTTCGTTTTTGTTTAGATTTTGCATACGAAGTAAGAAAAACAAACTTAAAAGTCAAAAGAAAGATAACAATAATGAAAAAAAAAAATCAAAATACCACGATATAATAAAATTTAACAAAAACTATATTTTTTTGGGGGGGGTGGTGATACTAATATTTCGAAAAACATAAAAATATAAACTTAACCTTGAGAAACTTATCTAAATGAATTAAAAAGTTAAATGAAAGATAAAACTAATAAGAAAACTTAAAAATATAACAATCTAATACAAAAAATTAACAAACCAATTTTTTTTTTTGGGGGGGGGGGGGGGGGGGGGGGGTGGGTTTGCTAATGCTAATGTTTCAAAAAACTTGAAAATCACAAACTTAACTTTCAAAAACTTATCTAGGAGAATTTAAAAAGCTAAAAGTAAGATAAAACTAATCAGAAAACGAAAAACTAGAACAATCTAATACAAAAGTTAAGAAAAACCATTTTTTTGGGGCGGAGTGTTGTGTACCAATTTTTTTTTAAAACAAAACTTTACAAATTAAACAATGTGAATGAAATAAAAGATTCTTCTTCAAATGTAAACAAAATTTACAAGTTTTTACAAAACAACTTCAAATTAGTGCTAAAACTCGGTGGTATCAATATTACTCAAATAAAAAGTTTCCCCGGCAACGATGCCAAAAACTTGATGCTTAATGTATTGCTTAGCAAGTGCACTAAGTTGTATGAAGTAATAAAGAAGTGAGTAGAATATAATCCTGTGAGTATTTTTGATTGAGTGAGTACCAAAATTAGTAGTTTCAGCGTAATTTGATAAACTGAAATTTGTAGTTATGGTTACTGGGTTTATAAAAAGTGTACTATTTTTCTAAAAATTTTTCTTATTTTATAAGATCCAAGGCATCCGATTTCACCTAGTTGTTATTACATGTTAAAGGTGGAAAACCCTAATTTACTAAATATTCTCAATATTTAGCATGCTCTTTTGTATAATAAGAAAAGAGTTCTGAAGATCTATGGTTTTCACTTAAGACTACACAAATCGCGTTAATCTATCTCTAGCATTCGCTCAATTTTTGGTTTTTATCACTTTGGCAATCATCATAAATCTTCTCTCGGACTCATTATGAATCATTACAGGCTTTGAATGGTGATCAAGCATTCAAAAGCAATGAAGAACATTGATAAATACTTAAACAACGTAATAAACAAACTTTGAATACGTTGAATTAGAAAATAGCGTATATTAAAACTTAGGCTACATCGTAGCCTTGGAATTATAAAATTAGTTTATGGTAGACATAACATAAAGCAAAACTAAAACAAATTTCATGAACTTAAAGAAGGAAAGGATAGAAATGAACTTGAAATTGAAAAAATACAAACCAAAGTCTTTCTTTTCTCTCCGAATTTTTCTTTTTCTTTTTCCTTTTCTTCCCTACTTTGGATTGTGTTTTGAAGGATTGAATGATGCTAAAATACTTCCCTAATGTCCCTATTTATGGTACATGAGGATAGGAATTCCTGGAATAATAAAAATTACATAGGTTCATTCTCTTTTGCTTTCATTGCAGCCCCTTTGCTACAAGTTGCCAACTTTGGTTAGTTTTTTCATTTTTTTGCATTTTGCCCCCAAACTTCAGCCTTGGCATCAAGATGAAAGTGTTCTTGAAGTATACAATCTATTTTGGCTTTGATTTGCTAGAATTGCCACCCAAATTTTGCAAATTGTAGCCATTTGTACATGTTGTTAATTCATTCCACTAAATCGTGTAGAATTGATGTGTTGTGCCTATTTTTAGCCCTTTTTTTTATGTATCTGGCATTCACTTGTTGACGTTGATAATAAAATCTGGTAAGAATTAGCATAAAATGAGTGTTTTTGCAAGGAATTAACAACAGGGACAAAAAAGAACAAAAGCGATAAAAAATTAACGTAAAATAGTTAGAAAATGAATCTAAATGATGTAAATAGTTATATACTAAATTGGACTTATCATTTGGCACCCAAAACCCAAATGATGGTAGATGCAGCCGCTGAATGAGCGTTAAACAAAAAGACACCAGAAGAAGCATACGAGTTGCTAGAGGTAATGGCTGGCAAAAACTATGTAAGAACAGCTGATCGAACAATGCAAAAGAAACCTATAGGCGTTCACAAAGTAGACGCATTCACAATGTTATCCGCTCAACTTTCAATGATTCAGAAACAACTGGGTCACATAGGTGTTAATGCCATTTATTCTCCTATGCTAACATATGAGTTTTTTGTAGGAAATCATGTGAGCATAAAATGTCAAATAGGGAACTTTTTGTCACATCAAGTCATGAGCACGCAAATTTTGTTTCATATTTTCAAAAATCACAACACAATCCCGACTTCAACACTTATAATCCTGGGTGGAGGACCCACCCAAAATTTTCGTGGAATAACCCAAGGATTCAAAAATAGCTCATTCACTCACCACCGAAAAAGAAAATTGATCTTGAAGAAGTGTTTGACAAGTTTATGCAAGAAACCACAAGTTTTGTGCAAGAAACACGAACAATTCTTAGAAATCAAGAAGCTTCTACTCAAAATCAAGAAGCTTCTAATCAAAGCCTCGAGACCCAAACCAAAAAAATTTTAAACCAACTCTCTAAAAGATCTTAAGGTTCCTTGCCTAGTAACGTAGTTACTAACCTACGAGACCACATAAAAGCAATTGAATTAAGAAGTGGGAAAACTCTTAATGAACTGAGTCAGGTAACCTAGACCGCACAAGCCGTAATCGACTTGTCCATAGAAACAAACCAAGTAACCGAAAAAGAGGAAGGGACAAAAATCTAAGATGAAGTTGACCCTAAAAGGGTTGGGCCTCAACCATACAAACTAAAGGTCCCGTTTCCTCAACATTTGAAAAAGACAAAAACGGATGAACAATTTGTGAAATTTTTGGAAATTTTCAAAAAGTTGCATATTAATATCCCTTTTGCTGACATGTTGGAGTAGATGCCAAGGTACGCAAAATTTATGAAGGAAATCTTGTGTAACAAAAGAAAGTTGGGAGAATTAAAAATAGTGGCGCTAACTAATGAGTGTAGTGCCACACTTTAAAAAAAGTTACCTCCCAAGATAAAAGATCCAAGGATATTCACTATACCTTGCACCATCGGCACCATTAGCTTTGATAAAATAAAATGTGATTTAAGTGCAAGCATTAATTTAATGCCGCTTTCTGTATTTAGGAAGCTTGGCTTAGGAGAGACGATGCCCGCGGCAATATCACTCCAACTTGTGGATAGATCGATCAAGTATCCAAGAGGTGTGGTGGAAGACATGTTAGTGAAGGTTGACAAATTCATCTTTCCGGCTGATTTCTTAGTACTCGATATGGAAGAGGAACACGAGAAACCTCTTATTCTTGGGCGACCCGTCCTTGCTACGGAAAGGACCCTGATTGATGTGCAACAAGGGAAACTTATTTTAAGAATGCAAAATGAACATGTAACCTTTAATGCTATAAAATTCCCCACTGCAATGGACTCCTGTTTTGAGGTTGATATTATAGATAGTTTGGTAGTTGAGACTTTTAGGGATACAGTTCCTAAGTTACTACTTGAAGCGTGTCTAACAAAGTCAGGGACCTTAAACACTGAAAATGAATCGATGAGGAAAATGAGAACAATGAGCTCATATCTACTAGGACCATCACAGGGTGGAGGGTATGTATAGATTACAGAAAACTTAATGATGCTTCCCGAAAATACCATTTTTTCTTACAATTCATTTGTTAAATGTTAGAAAAACTTACGGGCCATTCATATTACTGTTTTCATTATGGTTATTTAGGATTACAACCAATGACTATAGCACCTTAAGATCAAAGAAAAGAGCACTTTTACTTATCCATATGGTACCTTTGTCTATAAAAGAATGCCTTTTGGATTATGCAATGCCTCTGCCACATTTCAATGGTGTATGATCGCAATCTTCAGTGACATGGCAAAATTTCATAGAAGTATTTGTGGATGATTTCTCAGTCTTTGGTGCGTCATTTGATGATTATTTAGCTAACCTCTCTATGATCTTGCAAAGATACACTGACACTAATCTTGTTCTGAATTATGAAAAATGTCATTTCATTGTACTTGAAGGGATTGTGTTAGGGCACATGATTTTAAAAAAGGGAATTGAGGTTGACCAAGCAAAAACTGAAGTGATAGAGCGATTACTACCGCCTACAAATGTTAAGGGCATTTGAAGTTTTCTAGGTCATGTAGGTTTCTATTGAAGGTTTGTTAACGACTTCTCTTAGATCACTAAACCTCTCTGGATTTTATTGACAAAGGATGTGCCTTTTAACTTTGATAGTGACTGTATGCACGCCTTTGAAACTTTGAAAGAAAAAATAGTGTCAGCACCAATAATCATAGCACCTGATTGGATCTTGCACTTTGAACTTACGTGCGATGCTAGTGACTTTACAGTAGGGGCCATGCAAGGGCAAAGAAGGAACAAAAATTTTCATGTAATTTACTATGCTAGTAAGACTTTAACGGATGTACATGTTAACAATGCTACCATAGTGAAGGAATTACTAGCTGTTGTTTTTACATTTGACAAATTTTGTTCCTACTTGTTAAATTATAAGGTAATTGTTTACACTAATCACTCTACTCTTAAATACCTCTTTGAAAAACAGGAGCAAAACCGAGACTGGTAAGAAGGATTTTGTTACTTCAAGAATTCAATTTAAAAATTCGGGACAACAAAGGAGCAGAGAATGTTGTGGAGAATCATTTATCATGCCTTGAACAAGAGGACAAAAACTCCTTTATCAACGAAAAATTTCCAGATGAGAGTCTTGTGATGGTAAGCGAAAATCCTAATTGTTTATGGTACGCTGACATCGTTAACTATTTGGTTACATAGGAACTATCTAAGGACATGACATACAAACAAACGAAGAAGTTCTTTGCTGATTTAAAGCATTATTTTAGGGAAGAACCATTCTTATACAGGCTTTGTGCTGACCAAATCATTAGGAGGTGTGTACCTAAATAAGAAACGGACGGCATTCTGCGTCATTGTCACTCCCTTAAAACTGGTGGTCATTACAGTGGAACAATGATTGCAACTAAGGTTTGACAATCATGATTTTATTGGCCTACACGTTTTAAAGATGCTTCCAAATTTGTTAGTATATGTGACCGATGTCAAAGGGCGAGAAATATTTTCAGGAGACATGAAATGCCCTTAAACAACATTTTAGTTGTTGAATTATTTGACGTTTAGGGGATTTATTTCATGGGTTCTCTTCCTTTGTTATTTTCTAACAAATTTATTTTGGTTGCTGTAGATTATGTATCAAAGTGGGTTGAAACAGCTGTTGTTCTGACCAATGATGCAAGAGTTATGGTGAAATTTGTAAGAAACAACATCTTTTCTCAATTTGGAACTCCTACAACAATTATAACTGATAGCGAGAAACACTTTCGTGACCATCAACTTAGAGGTTTATTGTGTAAGTACGGAGTCAAACACCATGTGAGTGCTCCATACCATCTTCAAACAAGCGGTGAAGTGGAAATTTCAAATCGAGAATTGAAAACTATTCTTGAAAAGACCATTAGTGCTTCTAGAAAAGATTGGTCGAAAAAGTTAAATGACGTACTGTGGGCATACAGAACAGCATTCAAAACATCAATTGGAATGTCTCCATATCGACTAGTTTATGACAAGGCAGGTCATTTACGAGTAGAATTCGAACATAAAGCATACTGGGCTACAAAAACCTTGAATTTCAATTTAGAAGCTATAGGAGAGAAGAGGCTACTGCAAAACAATGAAATGGACGTGTTCAGGAATGAAGCTTATAAAAATGCTTGAATTTACAAGGACCGAACCAAAAGGTGGCATGACAAGCACATCCGAAAAAGGGAATTTGTAATCGGACAAAAAGTTCTATTTTTTAACTCACGGTTACAACTTTTCCCAAGGAAATTGCATTACAGATGGTCAGGACCCATTGTTGTAACTCGTGTCTTTCCATATGGCACGGTCAAGATTCAAGATGAGAAGAGAGCACATTCAAAGTTAATAGTCAAAGGTTGAAGCCTTATATTGATGGAGAGCTCGAGCCACAAAAGACCTCCATTCATCTAAACAAAATCCAATGATCCACCCAAAAAAAAAGTTGAGCTAACGTTTATAACATAAAGCGCTTCTTGGGAGGCAACCTAAGTTTTCATTTCCTTACTTCTTTTCTTTTCATTTTCATTTATTTTATCATTTTCTTATGTTTCTGTGCATTTTGTTCAAACGTGTTCTGTTGGAAATAAGTTTGGGCATAACATGATGTCAACATTTGCCATCGAAAAGTAATCCTCAAACCTAGGAAGTATCTCTTAATTATTGCTTCATTCTTTATATTTCTCTTAACATTGAGGACAATGCTAACTTTAAGTTTGGAGGTGTGAGAGACCATTTTCTGATGATTTTTTTTTTTTTTTTTTTGAACAAACTTTTTCAAAAAGTTTTCTTTTATATTTTAGAGTCAGCTTTGGTGCCTCCCAGAGTTCAAAGCCTTTGTATGGGGATGTAGATAGTGTCGTCGGCCAACAAAAAAAATTTCCATTTTCTATAGTTTAGATCATTAGTCTTATGAATTTTATTGTACATTTTGAACAACTTTAAAAAATCGTAAAACAATTTTAGGATCTTATCATCATGCTTTTTAGGCAAATTTACTACCTTTCTTAGCTCATTTACTTTGACTGGACTTGAATAACTCGAGAATCAATTGTCTTTGTATTCTAATCACAATACATGATCTATTTTACTGCACTATTTTGAGCTCACTGGTTAGCATGATTTTTTTTTACCTTTCTTTCTGATCAAAAGATGCTCAAATTGGTACGAATTGCATTAAGATTACCATTTGCATAATAAATTTTAAAGAGTTATGCATAAGTCTGAGTAAAAGCAAAATATGAGGGCGTCTCAATTGGTGGCATCTCCTACCCATGCGGTCATCACCGAGGTGTGGGAGTTCGACTCTCGTTGAAGATATACTCATTATGAATCACTACAAATCACTACAAATCTTGAGCTCAAGCCCATCATGGGGGCGTCTCAGTTGGATGCATCTCCTACCCATGCGGTCATCGTCCAGGGGTCAGGAATTCGATTCTCGTTGAAGATATACTCATGCGGTTATCAGGAGGGCGTCTTAGTTGGCGGTGTCTCTTACCCACCCAGTCATCGCCCATGGGTTAGGAGTTCGATTCTCACTGAAGATATACTCATGAGGATTGTAAAAAAAAAAAAAAAGAAGAGAGAAAATTGTGAATAATTTTTAGTCTTGGGCATACCTAAAAAGTCTTGTTGTGACTAGAATGATTTTTATCATCTATTCGGTTTGAATGTCTTGAGATCAGAAAGAACGGATAAACTATTTGCTTCACGAACTTTTAAATTCGGCTACCTAGATGATTAATGGGTTTTTTCTTAAAAATATTGTTTTGCCTTTAGGACCTCAAGCTTTGATCCTCTTTCATTCTTTTCTAATAGAAGTGTACTTGCTATGAATTATGTTAAAATTCTTAAAAAGTATGAGATCCTACGCTTACATGTTTAGCCTTGCTCGAGGATGAGCAAGACTTAAGTTCGGGGGTACTTTATTAAATCCAATTTAGTATATATTTATTCATAACTTTTATGTTCAATTACTAACCATTTTGCATTTAAATTTTATCGCTTTTGCTCTTTTTCACTGTTATTGTTATTTCCTTGCAAAAAAACTCATTTGATGATATTTCTAGCTAGGTTTTATCATCGACATCAACAAATGAGAGCAGAACACATAAAAAAAAAAAAAAGCAAAAATGGGCAAACTACACTAAAACCCCACGGCTAAGGACAAAAGAACAAGAACATGAACAATTTCTTGCAATTTAAAATTTTGGGCGGCAAAGCAAGCTATTCAAAATCAAGAACTTCTTTATTACTTCAACGACAAATGCAATTTGATGCGAGTAACATGAAGTGGGCGGCCAAAAGAAGGAAAATAGCAATTTGGTGCAACTTGAAAGAGTGGGTGGCGATAAGGTGCAATGAGGACTAAGCTAGTGAAATTTTTTATTCTAAGTATTCCAAACCTCATGTACTATTAATTGGGATGTTAGGGAGGTCTTTCGGCATCATTCAATCATCAAAAATCAGTTCCAAAAAAAAAAAAAAAAATAGAGAGAAACGTGTAGGAGAGGAGGGAAAGGAAAAAGAAAGAGCTTGGTTTGCGACTTCTCATTTCCAAGTTCTTTTCTATTCTTTCATTCTTTAAGTTCATGAATTTTGTTTTAGTTTTATTTCATATTATGTTTACCATGAACTAATTTTGTCTTTCCAATGTTGCGATATAGTCTAAGTTGTAATATATGCTCTTTTCTAATACAACGTATTCAAAGTTTGTTTATTGCGTTGTTTGAGTGTTTATCATTATTCTTTATGAGTTTTGAATGCTTAATAACCATTCAAAGCCTGTAATGATTCATAATGAGTTAGAGAGAAGATTACACCACAAACTATTTTGTTTATATCCACTCTAATCTATGCATACCAAACATGGGAATGACTATTTCAGCTTCATTCCCATATGCATTCCACGATATACCAAACAAACATGTGGGAATGATAGGTCCATTCCCACCTCAAAAAAATCATTCACATTCCCTCATTTCCACTCCCACAAATTTATTCCCACATACCAAAGGACCGCTTATTATTTATTTTGTTCAAATTGGTCCATCATTTTTATGGCATTGTTCAATTGGTCCCTCAACTTAATTGAGTTTGTTTAAATTAGTTCCTTATCATTTCTTTTTTTAAATTGTCCCTCATATTTTGTTTTATGATAAAATTAGTCCATTAGAAATCAAAATTACGTGAAAATTAAAAAGATGGGGATCCAATTTTATCATAATATAAAACATGAGGAACCATTTTTATCAAAAGAACAAATGAGGCACTAATTTTAACAAGTTTAAAAAGATGAGGGACCAATTTGAATAAAACTAAAGTCATAAGGGACCAACAGTGTAAAAAACTCAATTGAGGGGATCCTCCTTATGTTCCTTTTCCGCTAAGAGAAAAGAGGTATTGTACATGTTAGGAAAATAGATTAATCAATAGCTAATTTGACACTTTAAAGTATCCAAAAGAAGAAAAAATTCCGTTCACACCCCACCTTGAGGGAGTTGGAACGATGTTGTCTTGAGATAAAAAGACATGTAGACAACACGTGGCCATGCTTGAGGCACAGAAGACTTAAGGAATGGAAACAATGGCATCCATGTTACAATCATCTAACTAACTGAATCATTAATAAGACAGCTGCTTGACATGGCTAGGGCAACCCAAGCTCGAGCCCATGGGGCTGCCAGGAGCGCTATGAAAGGGTAACTGCCAGACTCAAGACAGTTATTTAAAGCACTTATCAAAAACATGTTCCTCAAGGACATTCCAAAGAGAGTGGATGAAGGTCGGAAGACCAAAGAGACATGAAGCGCATGTGTCAAAGCACGTTCTAACGGCAAATCAGCATTATGGAGAGCATGGTCGCTAAACTTGAAAAAAATATGCCACAATTTAAGGACACAGTTATTAGAATTTTTGGCTTATAACTAAAAGACTCTAGCCACATTATAAAGGGTCCCAGCGCCAACACAAAAAAACTTCTTCAAGTTTTACATACCACTCTTCTACTTTTTCTTTGTTCCAAGCTTTCCTAAGCTTTCCTTAGGAGTATTAATATTATTGTTTTGTTTTGCTTCTTTAAGCAATAAATTTGGGTTTTCAATAATGACATATGAGAAGGTATGTCTTCTGCCATAATTTCATTAATCTATGGACCCAAATATAGTTTGCCTCATCTTTCTCTTGTTAAGTTCTAAATCGATCGAGTTATCCCAAGAAAGTTGTATCAAGATTAAAAACCTGATTGACTCAAGCTTGTGAGTGAACTGCTTAAGCACTTAAGTATATGAAGGAAGGTGTTTTGTTTGCTTTGCTCTGTTATCCCAATACTTGGGTCATGTTCATATCTATGCATCTTCTACAGGATATTAATCAACAAAAAACTTCAAAAATGTCCCCTCGATTGGAGCATGAGTAAGATCCATGTACTACTAGCAAACCAATGTCAGATTTACCAAAATCATCAACCCTCGCCATAAGGTGATTGGTTGAGGTCAAATACGTGCAGTTCGAAACTTAGACTTGCTCCCAAGTCTAAGCAAGTCCCTTTTATATGTTTGTTTGATTTTATGTATAAGAGGACCACACATACACCAAAAACGAATAAAATGAACAATGAATGCAGCCTCGAACTAAGATGGAGCCACTGTGAACTTAAATTGAACAAAGCTTAAACAGAAGCAACACCAATCATGGGTTAGATCGCCTAACCTCGAGGCTCAAAGTTAAATAACGAACGACAAATGTAGACAACTCATAAAATTGAAACGAAAAGCAAGGATCAAATCCACGAGTAGTCTGTGCCGCGAAGTTCACCGCTACCCCAAACTATTTATGCTTTAAATGCCCATGTTTTATAATTGTTACCCAGAAGCTTGCCACTACAAATGGGTGAGTACGTTATTGTTGTATACCCAAATAAGATGAACAATTAAAACGCAACATAAAGCATGATGGGATGCCAAACTTGAATCCCTGGTGAGGGGAGTTAAACTTGAAATCCTGACGAGGGGAGCCAAACTTGATGTCTCTTGTAAAACTCAAACATTTTTAGCATCAAGTGGATTAATGTTTAACATTTTAAGCCCCTTTTATATTCATTCTTGATAGAACGAGCTTACTCAGGCAAAATCAATCAAAGGAACTCTTTTCTTTATATCTTTTAGACACAAGAAGAGGCCTATTTGAGAAAAAAATCAAATATGAAACATCATTTCTGTTCATTTTGAACAAAAACGAGTTTACCTCATTTCTTAGAAACTAACACAAGTAATTTTAGAAATAAGCCTATTTCATTTCTTAGGATTCAACGTAAGTCTCTCTTGTTCTTGAACACGAATAAGTCTTATTTCTTTTAGGGCAAAAACAAGTCATTTTTCTCTTTTGAACAAGAAATAAACCTAACTTTCTTCTCTGTCCTATGTGTTGGGACGAATTTCAAAAATTTTCTCTAATTTGATAAGTTAACGCAGCGGAAGGATTTAAAATTCTTAATTAATAGGCATCTACTCTAATACATTCATAATAATTATATGAACTATAACTAGCATAATATAAAAGTTGTAAATAAATAGAAAGGCCAAAACTAAAGAGAAGTAAAGAAAGACATACCCGAAATTGCTCCAAAATAAAGAATACCGGAAGAATAATACTTATCCTCAAGAAAGCCGAAAAACGGAGACCTAGCTGCCTTCTACGCAACGACCTCGAACCGCCTAGAGAGTGAGCTCCGAAAATATTAAACTAATGAAAGAAAATTTTCAATGGATATTTTTTTCTCGAAGTCCCCGAAAAACAACATTTTTTAAAACCGTTATTTTTAATTAGATGCCAAGCCTTGAAGTAGGTATGTCTATTCACAGAGTATACCAAAGCGAAAAGTATGCAATTTGTTGATGTGGTATGTGCAGATAACAACAAAAACATAGCGCATTATACAATAAACAAGCCAAAACGATGTGTTTGGTAGACAGTTCAAACCGCCTCTCTTCTTTTTATTATACTGCGTGCCATGTGTTGAAGCCTAATTCGCCATCGCCCGAAGGCACAAATAGAGGCCTTAGCAATCCAGTGCGCTAGTCGGCCAATACCCGTATACATGGATTGTAACTGTGTTTTTCGGTATTTTTGCATTTTTTCTTTGTTTTGCTTTGTTTGCTACATGTAAAAATTTATCCCATGAATTTTAATTTTTAAAAAAACTTATTTTATTTTATAATTTTTGGTTTCTATTTATCTCATGAATATTGTTTTGCAAAATTAAATTTACTCATATCCTGAATTCTTTAATATTTTTACGATGGAAATAAATACAGAGGCTTGCGTAGGGACCTTAGGGACAATTTAAATCTTACTCCAAAGGGGTTAATTTAATTATCATCTCATGATAAAATTTAATTACCATTTAAGAGGCTTAATTCTACTAAATAAATCTCACTGCACTCTCGAGTTAAATCATTTATTTGATATTTTCCAAATAGACTGCATTGATGACAACAACCCCTCCTCTAGATGTCCATGACAAAGAATAAATATAACTATTACCATTATCCTTCTCACAGCTTCTCCATTAGTTACCGACTTGCCCTTCACTAAATAATTCATTCATACTTAAACGTATTCATAGTATAAATTTCAAATGTCAAACACATGGAATACTTTGGCTGAAGATTCTGAACTATTCAAACACTTGCGAATCAATTAAGGAAACATCTGTATCTCACAAGAGACTGTAGATTCCGTATTGATTACCTGATCCTTGTCACACTTTATGCCGCTACCCAGTGTACGTGGGAATTTAGTCATTAGTCTAGACCATACTTATAGTATACCAAAATAACTAACATTCCATGCATAAGTCCAGAATACTCTTAAGATTTTGAGTCGTCGTTCAATAGTACAACATGAATCACTCATGTCCAATAGCAGTTTAGAAACAGGTAACTCACATGGTCCAACTCTGTATATCAATCTAACTAAACACACTAATGTAGCACTTTTGGATCGCTATCTACATGGCCAAGACAGGTCATCTAAAGTGTCACGTTATAGTCTTAACATACAAGTGGTCCAAACTTGCCTTTGACTACGGGTTTTTCAAACAACAATCCATACCATTTGTTCCAAGTCTATCTATAGGTTAGTCTCACAAACCACTTAGAACAAAGATGTAAACTGCAGTCTGAGGACTACAACCATCTCATGGATGTTACCAAAAAGAAAATCACATGTAGTATAAATGCTCGCTTACCCAAATTTAACAAGGAAATGATTGGAACTTTAATTTTATTCTTTAATAATTTAATATTAACAGACCTAGATTTCGTGGCACTATTCCAAAACTATAGTCAAAAATACAAAAAATCACAAATGCGTTGTGCTTTTCGCAACCTTTGTCTTGATAGGAGGTTCAGCTTGTAACTCCTACTAAATTAAAAGCTACAGTGTCAAATTAAATAACCACTTGGCCACCACCACCGGTTGCCACCAGCATATCACACGTTACATGTCATACCAGAAGCTTGTTAGCATCCCAGACCCCCACTGGCATAGTCGTTTGCTCTTTTTGTTTGTTAAGTGTGCGAATGTGACCATCATAAATACAAAACAAACAAACATGCAAAATGGGAATCACCATGACTCGGGAGCGAGTTTGAATTCAAGACCACACATCTTTGACCTCAAGTACTCACCATTTCAAAGGAAAGGCGATAAGTCCAATTTAGTATATGGTTATTCATATCATTTAGGTTCAATTACTAGCCATTTTGCATCTAAATTTTATCACTTCTACTCTTTTTCTCTTCTATTGTTATTTCCTTGCAAAAACACTCATTTTATGCTAATTCTTGCTAGATTGTATCATCACCATCGACAAATGGAAGCAACATACATAAAACAAAGGCAAAAATGGGCAAATGACACCAAAACCCCACGGCAATGGACAAAAGAACAAGAACATGAACAACTTCTTGCAATTTGCAATTTTAGGCGGCAAAACAAGCTAATTAAGAGGAAGAAATTCTTTATTACTTCAAGAACAAATGCAACTTGATGCAAGTAATATGATTTGGGCGGCCAAAAGAAGAAAAATTGAAAAAAAGTAGCAATTCGGTGCAACCTGAAAGAGTGAGCTACAATGAGATGCAATGAGGAGGATTAAGCTGGTAAAATTTTTTATTCTAAGTATTTCCAACCTCATTTGCTATAAATGGGGATTTTAGGAAGTGTTCAGGCATCATTCAATCTTAAAAACTCAATTAAAAAAATAAATAATAATCGTAAGAAACATGTAAGAAAGGAAGGAAAGGAAAAAGAAGGAGTTTGGTTAGTGATTTCTCATTTCCAAGTTCTTTTCTATCATTTTCTTCTTTTAAGTTTATTGATTTTGTTTTAGTTTTATTTTATATTATGTTCACCATGAATTAATTTTGTTTTCCAAGGCTACGATGTAGTCTAAGTTGTAATATAAGCTCTTTTCTAATTCAACATATTCAAAGTTTGTTTATTGCGTTGTTTGAGTGCTTATCATTGTTATTCATAAATTTTGAATGCTTGATCACCATTCAAAGCCTGTAAAGATTTATAATAAGTCCGGCAGGAGATTTTTTATGATTGCTAAAAGTGATACACTACAAATTGAGCGAATGCTAGAGATATATTAACGTGATTTGTGTAGTTTTAGGTTGAAACCATGGATCTTCAAAACTCTTTTCTTATTTAAATTCATGCAAGGGATTGATGAGTTAATATGTAAAAGAGTATGTCAAATGTTGCTCAAGAGAGAATATTCAGTAAATCAGGGTTTTCGACCATCAACATGTCATAAAAACTTCAATATCGAGAATAGAAAGGCATATTAATGCAACTAGGTGAAATCAGATGCCTTAGATCTTATTTAATTAGAACACTTTAAAAAACAATCAATAAACATTTTTAGTTCTTTTCGTTTCATTTGGTACATATTTAAAAGTTCGATTTTTGGTCTTTCAAATAGTGTTAGAACTAATAATTTCCATAGTCACTCAATAATCAATCCTCGTGGGAATGGCACACATTTTGTATCGCTTGATACGACTTAGTACACTTACTAAGCAAACACATTAAGCATCAAAAGGGATGGTGCTTTTGGTGTATTCGACTTTGACTTGCAATTAATACATGGATTTTACTTATGCTCTAATTAAGGAGACTTTTATGTTTTTTATATATTTTTTAAGTTTTTTGTATATTATTTAATAAATATTTTTGACAGAAAATTAAAAGGATATGGAGCTAACTAAAGTGGCAGTTACCGTGATAGAGTAAAGCCCACGAACACCTTTTCTCGTGCATTTAAAAGTCAAGAATAGAGGTAGAGACAAACTCAAGAGCTCAACTATCTACTTACAAGCCCAAGTCAAATAGATTTTTAGACTTGGTACCCTTGACTTGTAATAAGTCAAACGAGTTAGAGTCTTTAAGATTAAGATCTAGCAAACCGTATCTAAGTTACTGAATGAGGGCCAATGCAATCATGTCAAAGCCCTTGAACAATAATGCAAACTTAAGTTTACCTGATTTATTAAGCAGTGACACAAGTATTAAGACCAACTCAATATAGGTCAAGCCTTAGCCGTCAAATCATTAAACTAATGCCTTAATTCTCAACTCGTTAAATTTGGAAATAGATTAAAAGAGATAATTCATACCTGAAACCTAAAGACCTGTATTACTCTGCAGAAAGCATGTACAACAAAGATTTACATTACCCTACGCCAAGCTATGCCAGGCTAAGTTATCTACTTGGGAATATCATTTTTAAACTTATAGAGAGAGATTCTCTTAAGGGGCGATTTCATGTGATCGGCACGTGGGATTATGGCATGTTTTTGAGCCGCACATGTTGGCGTGTGGTGCATCAGAGGGCCGTGCCGTCTTCAGATATGTGTTCTTCATCTTCTCTTCTTTCATGAGGTGTGGCCAGAGTTCCATTTGGCTTCCGGTTTGAGGGTGGAAACACGTGAATGAGGGAGGTTGGATTTGGGTGATCGTTGTGGCATGCGTAGGACACATTTCTTTGGTGTGATGGCCGAAACTCCATGATTGGTCCCCTCGTTCCTCTCTCCCACCAGTTCTTCGTCTTCGTCAGGTGTCGGTGGTCCTTTGGCTGAAGCAGCGCACCCTCTCCCCTCCTCAAGATTGGCTCTAGGGTTTCATTTTTGGTAAGATTGCACTTGATCCTCCCTGATTTGTTCAAATTAGGAAGTTGTGGATTTCGTGGATCCAACCCCTAAAATCACGCGCCTGCCTTATATGGTGTAATTTTGAATTTTGGACCAGGACTGTGCTGTCTTCATGGCGGCAGATTTTAAAATTATTTTTTCCTCTTTGTTTTCCTTATTTTGCATGCACCATGGCTGAGGTGCATGCTCGCCATTTTTGCATCACCAGTGGATGGTGTGGGTGCTAATGGTAGTTTGAGTTCGTCCTTAGACGCTTCGGGTTCTGATAAAGCCCTTTTCTTTGTTCCTCTTACTACAGTTAATGGTGAGATTCTTATGACTATCTCTGGCGAGGATGCCAAGCTCGGGCACCAAAAATGGTAGCGTTGTCTTGTTAGACTCGTTGTTGGAGGAAGGGTTTCCTACTCCCTGTGTGCGTTCATGGAAAACTTACTTTGGGGATCAAAAGGGCTAGGGAGTGTTATCGCCGATGCGGAAAAATACTTCTTTTGCTTTAAAATGTTTGAAGACTCTAAGAAGGTTCTTCGTGGTGGCCCTTGGTACCTCAAAGGTTTTTCCCTCTCTCTTTAATGCTGGTCCCATGATCATGCCCCCTTGTGTGACCTTCCATCAATGCCCATTTGGATTCAACTCCATGGTTTTCTAGCCCCTCTTTGGACGGTGAGGACCCTTAGTGCCATTTCTAGTGGTGTTGGGCATCCTCTGTATATGGATAAGCCTACTTATGATAGGACCATGGTTGGTTATGCGTGGGTATGTGTGGAAATCGAAGCCAAAAGAATTTCCGTCAAGAAATTGTTCATTAAATACAATGGTGTTCGAAATTATGTGAATGTGAAGTTTGAAGGTTTGCCCAAGATTTGTCAAAAATGCCATGTCTTTGGTCACTCCTGTCATGCTTCAAATGCTAGCCTTCATCCTGATGGAATTCCGGCTGTGGTGGTCAGAAAAGAAAAACACCGGCGAAACTGGTGGCGGAAGAGTGTGTTAGCTGGTAAGGGGTCCCTGGGCTGCCTGCACCAGCTCGTGGAGGGGTGGAGGAGAGGGGTCTCGGCTCATTGGGCCTGTGGTTAGGGGAAGCAGGGATGGGCCATGTGTCGGGGTGGTTGATGGGCTTAAAGGTTGTGGGCCTTGCAATAGCCTTGTGGTCCATGAGCTTGTTCTTGGTGATGGGGTTTGTGGTGGCCCAGTTGGGCCAAGGGAGGTTGGGCCTTTGGGTCATGGGTTGTTGGATGTTTGTGCTAGGCCAAGTTCGAGTTCTGGGCCAGTAGGGGCTGTTGGGCCGTGTGCTGATAAGCCTAGTTTGGATGGGGCTGTTAATTCTGGGCTTCTTAGTGGGCCAGTTGATTGTCTAAGCTTAGGTGATTGGTCACACTTGGGCAAGCTTCTAGACTAACTTTGGGCCGAATGAACCTCCCGTGACGGGGGCGGACCACGCCACCACTGAGCAGTTAGGCCCGATGGCTGCTGCAGCCATCAGCCACCAAGACGCGTGGCCTCTTGGGTCGATGTTAGGGTCTGCCAGAGTGGGTGTGGGGTCTGCACTCGGGTCTTGGCCCGGGTTGGGGATGTGTTGGATACTTCGGATTTTCGTGATACAGTTGATTGATCTGATCATCTTGATGATGAGCCAGGTCAAATTTATTTTCCGGTAGAGGTTAAAGAAGCTCAGGATGCTTTGGTTGGGATTCTTGAAGAGAATCTGGAAGCCAGTGTACTGAGCGCCCAATTTACATGTCTCAGAGAATAGGAAGGTTATTCATATGCCTCACCGTCTGATGGGAAGGCATATCAAGACTTTCTTGCATCTCGGGATGATTGTGGAGACTATAAGGTGGCTCCCATTCTTCCGCGCCAAAGGACTAGAGCTTCTTCTAAGAAGCAGAATCTAGAACCTCCCCCTTCTCTGAAGGGGGGAGTGTTAACCTCCGTCTCTTGTGTTTGAGTGATTTGCTTTGATGCTTTTATGTAGTCGTTGTATTTCCTCTTGTTTTGCTTTTCATGTGTTTGCTTTCCTAGCTTTGTTCAACTTTTCTTTTGATTTGCTTTGTAGGCCTTTGGTCGTATCTTGGGGTATGCCCCTCTTACTCATGTACGAATTTTTTTTTTTATACACACTAACTTTATGGGAAAAAAAAAAGTCAGCTACTCCTAGGTAAAAAGCATAAGTGTGCTATAAAAAAGGTTGAAGAAGTTTGTACGAGTGGTGTGGAACACTTTATAGCTACAATAGTGTCTCTTATTTAAAGAAAATGGTAATAGCTGTTGCATTATAATTCCCCAGCATTTTATTCCCACATTTGCCTCAAAGCGCCTTTGACGCACTAAATGGGAAGTGAATGTGCCCTGAATTTGGGTGCTTGAGCATATTTTTGAAAGCCCCACGTCTACATTCCATACTGGAGTTCTTTCTAAATGCCACACGTTCTGTTGGATAGGCTTGAGGCTTTTTATTAGGGTAAGTCAGCGTTTTTATTTTTTATTACCAAAAAGAGCAAAGGACAAGAGTACAGGGGCATTCCCCCAACAAGTCCAAACAGCCTACATGTCAGGCGGGACAAAAACAAAGCAAACGTATAGAAGCCAAACCAAGAAGAAAAAACAAGGCAAATGAGGCCTAAGAAAAGGAGAAAAGGCACCTACAAATAAAAAAACAAGAGAAAAAGAAAGAAAATAAAAGCGAAAAAGAAAAGAACAAGGTCCCCGAGAGAAGCAAAGGCAGCAGCGGCCTTAGCAGCTGCTGGAGTCATCCGACGCTCAGCCTTTCTCGAGCGGTGAGAGGAGGCAGCGATCCAATCAGTGTCAGAAGAATCCACGGCAGAAGATGATGAATACATCACAATACTAGTGCCTCGGCGAGGAGCAAAACTCGGAACGCTAGCCTCACAGTTCAAAGTACACTGAGCAGGAGTAGAACCCCCCGGGGGGTGGTTGTCGAGATTCGCGAATCATGAGAATCCGAAGAGATACAAAAGTCTGAGAGTCCCGGAGGGACTAAGCAACCATGAGCATGGCCTGAGGAGGAGTCAAACTGAGCAAAGGTTGAGCCAGCATGGGCCAAACCAATCTCATTAGGGGGTCTCCGATCATTACCGGGGTTTCCACATCGAGTGAAAAATTCCAAATTTTCATCAGAAACTCGTCGCTCGGGATAGAGAGGATCGCCCGGTGTAGCAGCAATGCTGATCAATCCAGACCCATGACAAGAAACGAAAACTGAACCCCTAGGACCAAAGGAATCCAAACCAACGGGTCCCGACTCCAAAGAAGGAACGGTATCCAAAGAAGACGGAGCCGAAGGAATGTGACAGCCCGAACATTCTGACGTAAGACGACCTCAAGAAGAACCCGAAGCTGTAGCAGCAGCCCGGGGAGAAAAAATAGGACCTGGGTGGGCTGGAAGCACCACGGCTTCCAACCCATGAGAGGGCCCGGGCAGGCCTGCACCACCCGCGCCCTGAAGCCCAGCATGGGGCCCCGTGCCCCCTGCTGATGCCGAAATGGGCCTGAGAGGCCCAGTGCCTCTCAGGTCCAAAGTGGCAGGGGGCAGAGTGCCCCCCGCCACACTATTTGGCTGAGGAGCCTTGGGCCTCCCGGGCCCAATTTGGAATGGGGCTGGACGCCCCCTACACAAGCAACTAGCCCAGCAGCGTGTTGGGCCAAACCATGGGTGAGATCCCTTGGGCTTTGAACTTGGTTTTCAGGCCCAATACCATTTTGATCAATTTTTGAAGGCCCAGTATCATGTGTTTCCATCTCATCAACTTCAATATTTTTCCCAAGCCCACGATCCGCTTTCGTTTTGCATTGCCGACCTCGATCACTGTTTTTAGCACAATAACCGATCTCAATCAGTGGGCGAGGAGAAGAGTCTGGACAAGAGTGACCAAAAGTCGAACACTTAGAACATATAGGGGGCAAACCTTCGTACTTGAAAGTGATTGGGATGTTAAGGTCCTCAAAGTGAACCTCCATATCACTAGGTAGCGAGCTCCGAGCATCAATCTCCACGCATACACAAGCATATTGAATTGAAGTCCTATCAAGTGTTGGTAGGCTTAAGGCTTAAGGATCTAAAATTGCACTCCGAGTGATGGCCTTATATCCCTTGAGGATGGCCTTAAGTGGCACTTTCTTCTGAGAAGGCCTTATATCCCTCAAGGATGGCCTCATGTGATAAGCATTGATGCTTTGCTACAAAACGGCATCGTCCCAACTTCCTCGTGTTCAAGGTGTAAACAAATGGCCCCCTTTTAGCTATTGGTAATTTCATATTTCCAACAGGAAAAAACTCTGCTTGATTTGACTTCCAATAGTTATAGGGAGCTCAACAGAGAACTGTTTGATTTTTCACCTTTCTTCATTCACGCGTTTATTAATGTGACAGTTTAAGGCTTTGAAACTTCACTTTTCACTCTGTGTTATCTTTCCATTGTGATCAAGTGCTCTAAACGCTTGCTCTTAGCCTTCGATTTTTCATTCTCCGTTACAAATTATTCTTTAGCATCTTAAGAATCTTCCAAACCACTTAAAAAAAAGGCTCAAATCTGTAATGCTATCTGCTCCCGTCCCCTAGGCTTATAGCCCTATAGAGCAGCTGGTGCGTTTGGTTCAATCTAACATTTTAATGGTCTCTGATAGCCTTCAGAGGCGTATTGACCTTAGAGCCATCGAGCGGGATCTTTCTTGTATGTATGATAATGATCCTTCTTTAATCCACGAACCATGTGCCTCTGGGTCAATTTTTTACTCTTGCGAGAGTAATCCTTCTAATGGGCTTGGGCTTTCCTTGTTTCTGTCTGTGGGTTTCTTTAGAAAACCACACACCAGCAAAGGTCCTCTCCCGCATGAATTCGGTGGACCACCTTTCGCGGTACATGTATCAGCTGCACAACCTTACGACCTTTCGAAGATAGGCAGTGCCTTTGTTGACTATTGAAGTGAATATTTCCCCTGCCACGTTAGAGCTTGGCAAGTCAACACAGTAGTTTAGTTCTATACCATGATGGTTTACAAAGTAGCCATAAACGATTCTCCTTACAGTCCAGGTCATCTGTCAGCCTGATCATACACCCCACTGTTCGAATTTCAAAAACCCCTTTAAGGAACAAAATAAAGGCATTGATTAACATCGTGTATTCCCTTAAAGATCTACAAGCATTAAGCTCTTACACCCATGCTCCGTCAAACATTCCTTAAACAAGGTAGGTGGGCCCATTGTGATACACTTTTAGCACCTTAAGGGAATACTAACATGACTCTGATTCCTTTACAACTCTCAGGTATTTTCTCTATTTCAACACTGGAGAATCTACACAAGTGATAGCAAGATCCTGGGAAGCCCTTAGCCGGCCTTATGGATGAACGGTTGAATGAAGCTACCGACCAGTTATCATCCTTAGAGGAGTCCTTAGTTAGGATTAGGACTCAACGTTTCTGATGTTGTATAGAAGTTTTAGGCCATACAAGTGACTCACTTGTATTGTTTTGTATTTGCCATGTACTACTTTGAAACTAACAATGAAATATGCTTTTTGTTTAGCACGTCTCTCAATTTGGTAGTTCCTCTCATTTCTTTAATTATGTAAGGATCATAAGGTTGATCATCAAGACACTGATACTGAAATTGGGCCCATAAATCCGAAAATCTAAACTTAAAAATGTTCTTTTTTGAATCCCAAATTGAAGGCATATATTTCTTAAGGAACCTTTCGTTAATGGCCCTTCTGTGAGTCCTTCTATCTAGATCTTGGAATAAGTAAGCATGTCCTCCAAACATCTTTATCACTCTTAAAGGGCCCTCCTAATTTGGGGACCATTACCCAAAGACACTGTCTTTCTGGTCAATGAGCAATACGACTTCCTATACTAAATCTCCCAAGTCAAGGGACCCAGGTCTGACCTTTTTGCTGTAGGCTTTAGCCACTCTCTTCTTTTGCTTTTCTAATTTGTGATGGGCCTTAAACCTAACTTAGTTTAAGTTGGCCAATTCATCCATCATAACCTGCTAATATTCAAGTTTAGAAAACCTCCCTTGATGAGCCAGCGTAGTAGACTAAACCGCAACCTTCATTAGAAGTACATCATCATGGCCATACTTTACATGGAAGGGGGTTATCCCAGTTGCATCACATTTGGACATTCTATAGGCCCAAAGGGATTCAAGTAGTAACTCATGCAACTTCCTAGATTGTCCTCAATCATTTTCTCAATATTTGCCTTTAATATCCTATTAGAAGATTTAGCCTAGCCATTTGCTTGAGTATAGTAAGTGGTGGAGTTCAAGATCTCAATATTGAAGTTCTTGGTAAACTCCTTAGCTCAGCTCCATTAAGAACTTTAGCTTTGTCCACAATTATGGTTTCTGGGATTCCAAATCTACGTTGGATGTACTCCTTAATAAAATCAATTACATCTTGCTGATTGATATTCCTATATGGTTTGGCCTACACCTATTTTGCAGAATAATTTGCGACCATAACAATGTAGGAATGCTGCTTGCTGGAAGGCAGATAGGTTTCCCCTTTGATATCCATTGTGCATCCTCGAAAGTGCTCTAGCTTAACAATAGCATGCATCTCAGCAGTAGGAACCCTTAGTATATGACCATGTCTTAGGCATGCTCAACATCCTTTGGCACACTTGATATAATCATCCGTCATTAATGGCTAAAAGTTGCAATAATGTCTGATGAGCTAGTGCATCTTATTACCAGCTAGATGGGATCCACCGATGCCCTCATGGGCCCCTCCTATCACTAGCATTACTTCATCTAAGTCCAGACAATTGAGAAGTCCTCCACTAGCGCCGTTTTTGTATAGCTCTACCAATTCATAATCAAGATGATACCTATGAGCTCTCATTTTCATTTTTATGTCTTTGGCATAGTCACAAGGGTTTCAAAAGTAATCCATCAAGGGATTCCTCCAATCCTCATGTTGACTTATGACATATTGTTTGCCTCAAAGCAATCCAAGTGCTCACTTGTAATTTCCTTGCTTTCAGAAATGAAAGATTTAGTAATCTTGAGGTCATGATAAAAAACCTTGGTCTTGATTACCATAGTCTCCTCACACCATGTCCTAGGCAATTTGTACCTAGAGGCTAGTTGGGCCAAATCATTAGCTGCCTTATTTTGCTCTCGAGGTGTGTGCTCAAATTTGACACCGTCAAACCTGCTCAATAGCTCTTGCACTATTGGAGATATATTTACTCGAGGCATCACCCAAACACTAAAATTAACCTTTTACTTGACAGATGACCAATCCTGAATCCTCTTTTATCATTACATTAGGGACTCGCATCTCTAAGAGAGTTTGCAGGTCAATAATTAATGCCTCATACTCAGTAATATTGTTGGAACACTTGCCTACCAAGGTGACAGCCAGCTTTGTGATGGTCCCAGTAGTAGACTTAATCGCAATACCTACTCTGGCACCTAATTTGACCCTTGAACCACCAAAAATATAGTTTTCAAGGGACCATCTCTATTACCAAGAACTCATCTGGCTCATAATCTGCTTCAGTTTGAATGTTGGGATGGTCAGCTAAAAAGTCTGTTAGAGCTTGTTCTTTTGCTGACTTTTGCGCACATTGATTAATTCAAACTAAAGTAGAGCAACACTCCACTTATTAAATCTTCCTCTCATTAGTGGTCTATCTAGCATGTACTTAAGGACATCTATCTAGCAACCACATATATGGTATATGACCATGTCTTAGGCATGCTCAACATCCTTTGGCATACTTGACATAATAATCCATCATTGATGGCTAATAGTAGTAATAATGTTTGATGAGCCAGTGCATCTTATTACCAGCTAGATGGGATCCACCGATGCCCTCATGGGCCCCACCCATCACTAGCATTACTTCATCTAAATCTAGACACTTGAGAAGCACTCCACTAGCACCGTTGTTGTATAGCTCTCTAAATTCATGATCAAGATGATACCTATGAGCTCTCATTTTTCATTTTTATGTCTTTGGCATAGTCACGAGGGTTTCTACAGTAATCAATCAAGGGCTTCCTCCAACCCGGCCATTGATTTATGACATATTGTTGTGCCTCAAAGCAATCCAAACGCTCACTTTTAATTTCCTTGCTTTCGGAAATGAAAGATTTAGTAATCTTGAGGTCATGATCAAAAACCTTGGTCTTGATTACCATAGTCTCCTCACACCATGTCCTAGGCAATTTGTACCTAGAGGCTAGTTGGGCCAAATCATTAGCTGCCTTATTTTGCTCTCGAGGTATGTGCTAAAATTTGACACTGTCAAACCTGCTTAATAGCTTATGCACTATTGGAGATATATTTACTCGAGGCATCACCCAAACACTAAAATTCTCCTTTTACTTGGCAAATGACCAAGCGTGAATTTCCTTTTATCATTACATCCACTTGCATCTCTAAGAGAGTTTACAGGCCAATAATTAATGCCTCATACTCAGCAATGTGGCTGGAACACTTGCCTTCCAAGGTGACAACCAGCTTTGTGATGATCCCAGTAGTAGACTCAATAGCAATCCCTACTCTGGCACCTAATTTGATCCTTGAACCACCAAAAATATAGTTTCACGGGACCATCTCTATTACCAAGAGCTCATCTGGCTCATAATGTGCTTCAGTTTGAATGTTGGGATGGTTAGCTAAAAAGTCTATTAGAGCTTGGCCTTTGACTGACTTTTATGGCGCATTGATTAATTCAAACTAAAGTAGAGCAACACTCCACTTATTTAATCTTCCTCTCATTAATGGTCTATCTAGCATGTACTTAAGGACATCTATCTAGCAACCACATATATGGTAAATGCCAAAAAGTAATGTCTCCATTTCACAGTTGCACAAGACAGAGGTAGAAACAATTTCTCAATGGACGAATATTTTATTTCACATTCATTTAAACAATGGTTTAGAAAGAACACAGCCTGTTCATACTCCTGTTCATTGTCGTGTACAAGCAGACAACCAATTGACTTATCAAAAGTAACGATATAAATCTTCAACAGTTTGCCGTACTCTAGTGGAATCACCACTTGGTGGCTTGATTAAGTACTCCTTGATGGCATTGAAGGATGCTTGGTGTGGCTCCTCTCACTTGAAGTCCCATTCAGATTGAGTCTCGGTAGTGAAGAGAAGGCTTTGATTTTCCCTGTGACATTTGAAATGACACTTCATAGGAAGCTTGCCTTCCCCAAGAAGCATTAAAGCTCCTTTGTTTTTCCCCTGAAGGCGGTTTGACCTCTTGAATGGCCTTAGTTTTGCTTATGTTAACCTCAATCCTCCCTCTGGTGCTCTAAGAAAACAAGAATGTTTCCAGTGCATACGCCAAATGCACATTTTAACGGGTTCATCTTGAGGATATTGCTCAATCGAAGGAAGGCTCCTCTCACATCCTCCAAGTGTTTAACTTGGGATTTTGATTTGACCACAATGGCATTTATGTAGACTTCTATGGTCTTGCCAATGAGGTCATGAAGATCATGTTCATGGCTCTTTGGTAGGTAGTGCCTACAGTCTCTAAACCAAATGGCATAGCCACCCATTCAATGCTCCCTATTGACCTACAGCACCTAAATGCAGTTTTGTTGATGACTTGGTGGTAACTGTAATAGCGATCCATAAAAGATAAAATCTCATGCCTCAATGGCGAGTCAATAAGAACATCAGCTATAGGCATAGGGTATTCATCCTTCAGGTTGGCTGCATTTAGATTTTTGAAATCAATACAAACTCTAATTTTGGCATTCTTTTTAATAACAGGAACCATATTTGGTGACCACCTAACATGCCTGACAGTCCAGCTAAATCGAGTGTAACTCCAACTGAATTGCAGTGTTGGAGTTCGATATTGTGAATTTGGCAAATTTAATAAAGGTGTGTGCAAAGGAACACAAAACCGAGGTTAATTCAAGGTTACTACAGGTAAATCAAATAGATTTGATCAATTCAATATGATCTTTAGCTCAACATTTTGGCTCAATTAGATGCAACCTCCTACATTCAATGGAATTACACGCATGTAAATTGCAGTTAGATCAAATCAAGAATAGCACCTCTGTCCAAGACTTCAATGTACTGAACCTATGGAATCAGCTGAGTTCTAGTACAATTCTAGCTTGATCGATGACTTAACAACTGAAGATCCTAAGAATTCAGCTATTAACACAATTTTAGCAACTTATGAACTGAATATTTGATCAACTCAACTAGAACAATAGGACTTATGTTAACACAGCAGGAACTAAAAAATCAGAACCTACCGAAATCTGAACTGGAAGTTAGCACAATTCAACCACAAACTCTTGATCAATGCAACCTGATGAGGAACTTATCAATTAAATTGGTTTGAAGATTAATTAAATCAAGGCTCGTATACCAATTGTTATAATTCAAGACCAGTCTTGGATCATAACATAGGATAGGTGAAGAACTAGAGTAGAGATGAGAAGAGAATTATAGATTCAATATGAGAATTAGAGAATATAGATGAGAAATAGAGAGAAATCAATTCAGTATCATTCAATGCCTCTTAAAAGTGAAGAACTCACCAATTTCTACAATCAAGCTCAAGTAAGAACAATAAGAAAATATCTAGCTATGCAATGCACCTAGACAATACAAGAACTACCTCCAATTAACTAATAACCAACTCCCTATCTTTCACCTATTGATTAACGGCTAATGACTTATTAGGCTATTCTAATGACTTAAACTACTCTTTTACAACCTTTTACAACCTTGATTATAATCTTCACTTATTCGTACTCAATTTCATGTGCCCCAACTTCACGAATCTTGACAGATTACTATCATCAAAATTAAAATGTAAATGGTCTTTAGGGCCAACATTTAGTACGATTCAAAACTGATTTGATTTGTCTTATGGGATCATTAAGTTCTAAAAGAATAACCAATATGCGAATCATGTTCAAATTAATGGTGATTGTAAGTGCCTTTAAGAGTAAAATGTTCATAAAATGTTTATGGACAGCTAAAAGTTCAAAGTGAGTGGAAACGATGAATATTTCATAAATGTTTATGAATGAATATTCAAAAGGCCGATATATATATATACCTATGGAGGCTAAAGTCTAGAATCTTTTGAAAAGTTAAAAGAATAAAAGACTGAAGTTGGGATCAGTTAGATCATTATATCAAGTCACATTGATTAGATCAAAGTGTAAGATTTTAGGAGAATACTTAATTTTCCTTACTGCAAAGTGTTACAGAAAGGATCAATGTTGTGTTATTGAATATGGTAAGAATTATATGAGGAGTCACGGCTACATATCAAAAAATTTGTTACGCATGAGATTTAAGAAGTAGCCCTAAAAGTACATTAGTTAGCTAGTGTTAGATAAATTGATAGTATGCGATACTGTTGTTGTGAATGTGTTTCAAAATTTTTTCCCAAGTGGGCACAGTGGAAAACCAATTTAAAATTATTAATTTTAAATCAAAAGCACTGATGTAATTAAACTATTTAATTAGGTCTAGATCTTACTCTATTAGGTTCAGAATATGACAAACGAAAAATATCGAATTAAACTAATACAAACATGGCATGTAGAATAAACGAAATAAAGGAAAAATAAATTAAATATCACATATTTAATTAAACATACTTACAGCACGAATCCCGATTTTGACTTGACGATTTGAAATTGGATGAGAGTTTCTGGACATCTCATGGTCTTCTTCGCAATGACCTCTTGTAGCACTTGGAGCGTGGGCTTCCAAAATATTTATTTTAGGAAAAATTTTAGAATAAAATTTTTCTTTCAATCTTTCCGAAAAGCTAATTTTCCAAAAAAATATGCTAAACAATAATTTAGAAAACCACTAAAATAATTTAAGGATTTTCGTCGCAGGAGAAAACTAAGTTCCAAAACCTTAAACCTTAATTATTTTAATCTGCATAGGCTGTGCTTATTTAAATAGGCCAAACGAATGATACGTGTCGCAAATGGATTGGCCCGGCCATGAGCACACGGATGGCCAATGTAGGTGCTGGCGTGCGACAGCTGTGCCACATCACTCCTGGACTGGTCCACGGCTTTCGTCGCAGATCGTCCTGCGTAGCGTGCACATGTATAATTAAATCTAGCCTGTTTTCACACGTCTTACCCCTTTTTTTTGTTTAAATTCCAACATGTATAAATTCATATCACAAATATTATTTGGTAAAAATTAATTTATTCATCTTATGAGTAAATAATTTATCTCATAAATTATGTTGAGCAAAATTAATTTATTCATCTTATGAATAAGTAGTTTATCCCATGAATTCAGTTTAAATATTTTCAAATGATGTTTAAGTTGAGGCTTGCGAAGGAACCTTAGGGACAATTTAACTCTGGCTCCGAATGTGTGAAATCTAATTATCTTTTCATAATAACAATTGATTACCATTTAGTAAAACTTAATTCTAATATATAAGACTTACTGCACTCTAGAATTTAATATATTCACGCAAGAATTTCCCAAATAACTTTTATTACAACAATTAACCCCTCTATTTGATATCCGTGAGCAAAAGGGACAATCAGTACTTTTCTCACATCTCTCGCCATAACTCCCAACTCGCCGCCCTCGAACAATTCGATAATACAGAAACAATATCCGTATTAATTTCAAATGTCAAACATATGGAACACTCTAGCCAAAGATTCTAGAATCTATTAATACATTTGCGAATCAACTAAGGGGACATCTTTTTTTCTCATTGGAGACTATAGATTCCACAAAAAAAGACTGTTCTCGACACACTTCATGCCGTTACCTAACGTATGTAAGATTCAAGTCAATGCACTTTGGCTAATTCGTTTGGCATTTCAAAGCAACGAATAATCCTTGCACAAGTTCAGGCTGTTTCTTGGATTTAGAGTTATCTTCTTATAGAATCAATTTTTTTTTTATAGCAATTAAAGAAATAACTAATTTAGATGGTCCTGCTAATTGTTCCAATCTTACTGACAATACCAATACGATACTCTTGAATTCCTATCCACATAACCAAGAAAAGATATCAAAAGTGTCATAGTATAGTCTTATTAGACAAGTTATCCAAGCTTATCACCTACTACGAACAAAATTTGAAAACATATCATGAGTTTGATCTAAGTCTACATGTGGTTCTATCTCATTGACTGCTTAAACCAAACATGGCATGTCATCTTGGTCTACATAATCAGACAATAAATAAATAAAATAATTTTATTTATTTAATATTTAAAATTAATTAATTTGGTTTCCAATGACACAATTTCCAACAATTGTATCTCAACAGCATGGCACAAGATATAGTTTACTTGACGTATTAGATACATCCTCAACTAGTTTTAATGTCATACTATGTAATGAGAGCTCTGGTGTCATAGGAGGATGGCTAGGGCCACCTGATAGACTCACGTCTTCAACCTTAACCGTTGAGCAATATAATGAATCTGATCCTCTAGATTACAATGAAACTCTCAAGAATATTGAAGCGGACTAGTGGGTCAGGACAATGAAATTTGAAGTTAGAATAAATGTATTCTGACCAAGTCCAGGAATTTGTAGAGCAGCCGAAAGGTATTAAGTCCATCAAATTGGATCTAAGTGGATTTAGAAGAATAAAGAGTTTAGTGGACAAGAAGGCAACTTTCAAGGCTAATTGATGGCAATGGGTTAATAACCTAAAGGAAGGAATTGTCTTTAATGAGACACTCTAGCAAGATGCTATGCTTCAGTCCATAGGGATGCTCCTGTAGGTCGTCCGGATTAAACCCTAACCACTAAACAACCCACAAACGATTGAAAAGTTTAATCTAATTGCAGCTTTAACGAATAAGAAAGACATCATCAATCCTAGACAATAACATACGATGACGCAGATATTTAATCTAAACTATGAAACACCATAACAGAAAGCAGAAACTTGACCATCCATGTCTCTATTATTTGATACTTGTGTTAATTCAATCAAGCAATTACGAACTTAGAATCATTAACTAGCATTAGATATCAAGAAGTAATTGAGTAGTAGGCCTCCTACGCAACCAATCCTTCGATCATGACATTCAAGCATAGATGATTGATAGATATTTAAACATAGCGATGTGAAATTCATTAAAACCAAAATACTTGTCTCATGATCACAAATTCATGGTTTCAATCCTTTCTCTACTGAATAATAAAAGATTACACACTCATGATCATTGAAGAAAAGAAAGAATTAAAGAAACGATAAGAAGAACTCATGCTGACTTAATTGATGAAGAACACATCTCTACAGCTCCTTAGATCTTCAGAAACATGTATCCCTTGATGATTCTTGGGTAGGGCTGTCCACCACATTTTATTATTATTATTTTTTAACTAAATTCTCCTAAAAATTAGGTATGTCATCTTTTTGGAATCCTTTTTGAATTAGGAAACACCTTAAGATAAGCATTTGCCAGCTGGAAAATAAGTCAAAAAGCCCAAAAAAATTGTTTTTCCACATAAAACGAGCTTCTTGGTGCCCAAGTAACTTCCAATTCTTATCCAATTCAGATTCTAAGTAGATTTTCGTCCAAATTGAAATTCCCTCTAGCTTGCCATCCAAATTTCTTATCAATTAATCCCATATCAGCTCCTCAAATCAAGGAAACAGTCAAATAATTACTAAAACCCAAAAATAAAGAATTATTAATTAAAAAACATAAATAATCATAAAAAACACAACCAAAAAATATAAAGTACGATAACTAAATATAACATTTCTAGCACTTATCAAATTCCCACTTAGCTTTTGGTCGTCCTCCAGTAAAACCTAAACTACATTTGAACTCTACCTTTCCATAGATATCAAAGAACCTCACATCATAAGTAAGAACATATCCAAGTAATCCAAGAAACACAAAATTTCTCAAACAAATCTTCCCAACTAATTCAAATTCTCTTAATATAG
Source organism: Simmondsia chinensis (assembly GCA_018398585.1). Classification (NCBI taxonomy): domain Eukaryota; kingdom Viridiplantae; phylum Streptophyta; class Magnoliopsida; order Caryophyllales; family Simmondsiaceae; genus Simmondsia; species Simmondsia chinensis. Next base: position 26,248,743 of record JAGTTD010000010.1, on the reverse strand, counting down.
ACTTTGAATCAAAGAGCTTAACATATCAACATAGTAGATCCCCACATGGTATTGTGTTTGCACTCCAACTCTCATGTGTTTCAATTTCTTTTATTATTGCTCAAGTTCAATTCATGAAAATGTACTACCATAGGCTTGCTTATCCATCTCATCTCCACTACTTAGATCATAAACAAATCATGAATCAGAAGGTCTTTTAATTTGGTTGTAACGGGGCCATAGGAAACAAAGGTATGGAACGTTTAGGTTATGTGGTGCTAAAAACCATAGAAAATAGTAGAGCAATTAAATCCTTAACCTAACATTGTAATATCAGGAACAATACAACCACTTTCCACCTCAAAGACGACAATTTATGAGTATAACATCCTTCTTTTTTTTTTTTTTTTCCTGCCTCATTATACCCTTTTTTTTAACACATACGAATGTTATTTTGATGAAAGCAAATAAGATATGTCATTCCTTGATTACATAAACTCAATTTCCGGTCTTACTCCACTTCTTCTAATGAATACCAAACTTCACCATTAAGTCAAGAACTCCAATGCTCTACTAATCCTTAGCTTAGGTAGAAACATTTGGTTATTCGTGATATTAGCTCATATTGTGGGTCATTACAAAAGAAATAAGCATATATAAGGTCAAAATTGGCTCACTAGAGATCAAATGTCAGGGTAGGCTTATTTGGCTCAAGTGGTGGAAAGAAACCTAATTGCCTTCATCACTTTCATGTATGCATATGAATCAGTGTAATCTCGACAAGATCTAAGGCAAGTTCTAGAGTAACACAATCAAGAATGAACAACACACATAGAAGAAATCAGATTGATAGAAAGATGTACCAATCAAAGGCTCAAAAGCTCGCAAAAGGTCATGATCTACCATATCAACATGCTTCAACTTTTCAACTCAATTACCATATCGAGAATTTCTCAAATAGTGAGTTAATCAATTCATGTTCTTTTCAAAATTGATTACTTCTAACTCATGATATGTAGAATCTTATCAATCTAAGGAATGTTCCTAAGAACGATCATGAAATATGTGTTATGCACAAAATTTCCCCTCCCCACACTTAATCCTTCCATTGTCCCCATTGGAAGTCTTGCATGCAAAGGAAAGAAAACTTCATATAAGCAAAGAATAGGAGTAAAACCATCAACCTAGAGTAATAATTCCTAGAAAGGTTTGAGCCTCCATGTTAAGACCATCCATCACTTGCACTTGAAAATTGTCATAGAACGGTTTGAGCCTGTATCCATTCACCTTGAATACCTTATTCGTCTCCAAGCTTTGTATTTCCACTGCACCATGAGAATAAACCTTGGTAACAACAAAAGGACCAATCCACCTAGAACGAAGCTTACCAGGAAAAAGTCTGAGTCTAGAATCATAAAGGAGAACTTTTTGCCCAACATTAAAATTCTTTCTAGCAATCATATTATCATGAGATCCTTGTCCTTATAAATCCTTGCATTCTCAAATGCATCATTCCTTATCTCCTCCAATTCTTGTAGCTGCAACTTCCTTTGTTTTTCGGCTTCCTCAAGATCTAAGCGGCATTTCTTAATTGCCCAAAAAGCCTTATGTTCTAGCTCCGCAGGAAGGTGACAAGCCTTCCCAAACACCAAGCGATATGGGGACATACCAATTGGCATCTTGTAGGCTGTCCTATAAGCCCATAAAGCTTCATCTAGCTTCGCACTCCAATCCTTCCTATTGGGATTGATGACCTTCTCAAGAATGGATTTCACCTCTCTATTGGAAATCTCAGCTTGCCCACTTGTTTGGGGGTGATATGCGGTGGACACTTTGTGAGTTACATGGTGCTTCCTTAAAAGTGCGTCAACAGCTCGGTTGCAAAAATGGGTACCTCGATCACTGATGATAGCCTTAGGTGTTCCAAACCTGTTAAAGATAAAAGTCCTAACAAAGTCTAAAACAACTTTAGAATCATCAGTCCTGATGGCCTTAGCTTCCACCCATTTGGAAACATAATCAACAGCTAAAAGTATGTAAACATTACCACAGGAGGGGGGAAATGGTCCCATAAAATCAATACCCCAATTATCAAAAATTTCACATGCAAGTATAGAAGTTAAGGGCATTTGATTCCTTTGAGAGATGTTACCTGTCCTTTGGCATTGTTCACAAGTCTTACAGAACAAATATGCATCCTTATGAATAGAAGGCCAATAAGATCTACATTCAAGTACCTTATGTTCTGTCCTTTTGGGGCCAAAGTGACCTCCACCTTCATAAGAGTGACAAAAAGTTAGAATAGAATAAAATTCACTCGCCGACACACCTTCTTATTACTTGGTCTGCACAATGTTTCCATAGATATGGATTATCCCAAACATAGTATTTTGCATCACTCTTGATTTTGTCCCTTTGAGCTTTTGTCAAGTTGCCAGGAAGTGACTTAGTAACCAAATAATTAACTATATCTGCATACCAAGGCACTCCCATGGACATAGCATACAAATGCTCATCGGGGAAGAGTTCCTCTAAAGGTAGTGCTTCTTTTTCGCGAACTAAGTAGCTCAAATGATCTGCCACATAATTCTCTGCACCTTTTTCTATTCTTCACCTCGATGTCAAATTCTTGCAACAACAATATCCATCTTCTCAGTCTTGGTTTTGCTTCTTTCTTCTTCCAAAGGTACCTTAGAGCTGCATGATCAGAATACACAATAACTTTAGTACCAAGCAAATAGGAATGAAAATTTTTCAAAGCAAATACAATAGCAAAAAGTTCTTTTTCTATCGTGGTGTAATTGCATTGGGCAGCTTCCAAAGTCCTTGATGCATAGTAGATAACATGAGGTACTCATCCTACTCGTTGGCCCAACACGGCCCCCACTGCTCTGTCACTAGCGTCACACATTATCTCGAACGATGGGTGATCAGGAGGTTGTATGATTAGAGCTGGAATCAAGTACTCCTTTAGCTTGTTAAACTCCTCTTTGCAACTCTCATCAAACACAAATTCCACAAGGGCCAAGCAAATTGCATAGGGACAATGCTGTCTTGGAAAAATCTTTGATAAACCTTCAATAGAATCCTGCATGGCCCCAAAAAAGATCGCACTTCCCGCACATTCATGGGGTAAGGTAAAGATTTTATAACATTTGTCTTAGCTTTATCAACTTCAATTCACCTAGAAGAGACAACATGCCCTAGAACTACACCTTGCTCAACCATAAAATGACACTTTTCAAAATTCAAAACAAGGCTAGTTTCTTTGCACCTTCTAAGTACAAGTGTAAGGTTCTCTAAGCGTTTATCAAATGAATTTCCATGAACTGTTAAATCATCCATAAATACTTCCATTATGTGCTCAACATAGTCAGAAAATATGCTTACCATACACCTTTGGAATGTGGCCGGCGCGTTGCAAAGTCCAAACGGCATCCTCCGATATGCGAACGTCCCGAAAGGACAAGTGAAGGTCGTCTTCTCTTGGTCCTCTGGTGCAATTGCAATCTAGTTATAACCTGAATATCCATCAAGAAAACAATAGTGAGATCTACCAGCCAGACGTTCTATCATTTGATCTATGAAAGGTAAAGGAAAATGATCCTTTCTAGTTGCCGCATTGAGTTTGCGGTAGTCTATGCACACTCTCCAACCATTTTGTACTCGAGTTGGAACGAACTCACCATCTTTGTTTTTTACCACCGTGATCCCAGTCTTCTTGGGGACCACATGAATTGGACTCACCCACTTAGAGTCAGAAATTGGTTAAATCGCACCTGCATTCAACAGTTTCAAAATTTCCTTCTTCACCACCTCCATTATAGGTGGGTTCAACATGCGTTGTGCCTCCCTAGATGGCGTAGCATTCTCCTCTAGCAAAATCCGGTGCATGCACATAGAGGGGCTGATTCCTTTTATGTCAGCAATGGTCCACCCAATTGTGGTCTTATGCTCCCTTAACAAGTGCACCAAACGCTCCTCTTGAGAATGAGAGAGATCTTTTGCAATCATCACGGGACGTGTCTCTCCTTCTCCCAAATACACGTACTTTAAATGGGATAGCAAAAGCTTCAACTCTAACTCTGGTGCCTGCACAATGGAAGGTAGAAGTTTTGTGTAAGAAAAAGGTAAACTTAAACTAGATACAACATACCTTTCCATTGGCAAAGACTCCAGTGCCATAACAACTTCCTCGAGTGACTCACTCGAGGCCATCTCGCTTTCACCCATGCCGTCTACATCGAGATTGTGGCAAAACGCCACATTCACGACATCCCCTCCATCGAACTCAATTGTCTCCTGTGCTAACGTGTCAATTGCATCAATAGAACAAATAGAATGCACATCACTAGGATATCTCATGGCCTCAAAAATATTAAACTTCACAGTTTCTCCATCAAATTTCATAGTGAATGTTCCTTCATGCACATCAATCTTAGTTCTAGATGTTTTAAGAAAAGGTCTTCATAACAAAATTGGAGCATCATTAGAACCTATATTATCATCCTCCATATCAAGAACATAAAAATTAGCAGGAAAGACCAGTTCATTTACTTGCACAAGGACATCCTCAATCACCCCATCTGGGTATGCATTTGACCTATTAGCTAGTTGAATGACAAATCTAGCTTCTTTTGATGGCCCTAAATTTAGGTAAGCATATATAGATCTAGGCATGGCATTTATTGATGCTCCTAAATCTAGCATTGCTCCTTCTAACCTAGTATTGCCAATCTTACACGGGACTGAAAACATACTTAGGGGGAAGCTTCTTTTAGATAACAGCTGATACGTTTTTCCCCATACTTACCTTTTCATCCCCTCTTAACTTCCTTTTGTTTGTACAAATTTCCTTGAGGAACTTTGCGTATCTTGGCACTTGTTTAATCGCATCCAAAAGGGGATTGTTCACCTCTACTTTTCGAAAAGTCTACCAAATCTCTTTATCGGCTTCTTCTTTCTTTGATCTCGCTAACCTGCTAAGAAAAGGAGGGATAGGCTTATATTCAAACGAAGAAGGTGAATTAGATGTTGGCTTAGGAATTTCATCCTTCTCTTGTTTGCCCTTGGATTCGGCCTTTTCTAGTGGGGTGGGCTCCACCTCTTTCTCCTCCTCCTCGTCTCGGCTGTGGTACTTAGAAGAAGCCTTTGTGGGTGCTTCAACCTGCTTCCCACTCCTCAAAACAATCGCACTAGCATTTTCTTTTGGGTTCCCGATTGTTTGAGAAGGGAACTTGTTTGAGGCTTACGCTTCTAGCCTACCAATGGAGGTAGCTAATTGCCCCACTTGAGTTTCCTAGTTCTGGATGCTCATCCTTGTCTCTTTTTGAAATTGCCCTGCAGATTGTTGAAATTGGAAAGAATTATTTGCAAGGGTCTTAACTATATCCTCAAAAGACGTACCTTGACTTTGATTGTGGTTTTGGCTCATGGGCTGCCTTTGTTGAAATTGCAAGTTTGAAAAGCCAGGTGGATTGTTAGGAAACGCATTCCTTGCTCCTTGATTGCCGTATCTCAAATTTGGGTGGTCCCTCCATCCCTCATTTTACGTGTTAACCGAGGTTAACACATTTCCTTTGAGGACCAGGGAACCCTCCAATGGCGTTTGCTCGCTCATCTTGCAACGTAGGGCATGCATTGGTTTGGTGTCCTACAACCATGCAAATTTCGCAAGTTTTGACTTGTCGTGCATTTCCTGGAATCAATTGACTAACAAGCGAGGTTAAGTTCGAAAGTTGTTGTTCAATAGAATTAACACTTACCTCATTAACCTTTTTGGGAATGGGCTCATTCCTTGAGCCAAATTGTTGAGTATTAGCGGCCATGTTGGAGATCAATTCCCTAGCCGCTGTTGGGGTCTTGTCTACCAATGCACCACCACTAGCTGAATCAATCATGCTCCTTTTGGTGGATAATAGTCCTTCATAGAAATATTGGATGAGTAATTGGTCGCTTATTTGGTGTTGAGGACAGCTAGAGCATAAGCGCTTGAATCGCTCACAATATTAGTAAAAAGTCTCCCCACTAAATTGCCTAATGCCACAAATTTCCTTCCTTATGTTGGTTGCTCTTGAAGCTGGGAAAAACTTCTCCAAAAATTGTTTCTTCAATTCATTCCACGTAATAATGGACCCGAAAAGTAAATAGTTGCATCTTGCAATGAGAAAGGAATAGCCCTTAATCTTATTTGTTCTTCTTCAACACCCTCTGGTCTCATGGTTGAGCAAACCACATGGAACTCCTTTAAATGCCTGTGAGAATTTTCACCTGCAAGACCATGAAATTTAGGAAGAAAGTGTATGAATCCAGAATGTAATTTCAACGGTACTTCTAAAGCAGGATAAACAATGCATAAAGGTTGTTGATCTAAATCCAGAGCAGCAAGCTCTTTCAAGGTTCGATTAGCCATGCTCGATTGTGTATCCGAATCGCGATCTCTGAACAAAAGTGGATCAGATGAGCGTGAGTGTTCTAGAATGACTTGTCTAATACAAGAGAGTCTAGGATCAGATTCCTCACTCATAAAACCTACAAAAACAAAAAAAGAATTAGAAAGTTTTGAATTCAAATAACAACATAAGCGATAATCCCCGGCAACGGCACCAAAATTTGATGCGTGCCGAGTGCCGCAAATTTTAATTAAAATCTAAATCAACCTAACTAACCAGTAGATAGGGTAAGTGGAGGTCGATCCCATGAGGATTAAAGTGTTTCAATTATCTCAATTCGAGTTTCCTATATAACTAACCTAATAACGCAAGTAAATTTGGGGGGGGGGGAGGATTCTGGATTCAACTATCTAAAGTACGCTAGATAAAGTAATATGTTAAAGATGTGAACTTTCTAAAGGTTATTAACAATATATTAAAAGCATTTAGTAGAGAATAGAGAAATTCACCATGAATTTAGTAATTAATCATCAACACATTCAATTCACTAGTTTAAATAGATTGAATGTAGAATTCACCAACAGAGCTATTATTCCCTATCCTTCCTTAATTTTGGTTTAATCCGGACGACCTGCAATTAAACCCTAACCACTAAACAACCCTCAAATGATTGAAAAGTTTAATCTAATGGCAGCTTTAACAAATAAGAAAGACATCATCAATCCTAGATAATAACATACGACGACGCAGCTATTCAATCCAGACTATGAAACACCATAACAGAAAGCATAAACTTGACCATCCATGTCTCCATTATTTGCTACTTGTGTTAATTCAACCAAGCAATTACGAACTTAGAATCATTAACTAGCATTAGATATCAAGAAGTAATTGAGTAGTAGGCCTCCTACGCAACCAATCCATCGATCATGACGTTCAAGCATATATGATTCATAGATATTTAAACATAGCGATGTGAAAGTCATTAAAATCAAAATACTTGTCTCATGATCACAAATTCATGGTTTCAATCCTTTCTCCACAGAATAATAAAAGATTACACACTCATGATCATTGAAGAAAAGAAAGAATTAAAGAAAAGATAAGAAGAACTCATGCTGAATTAATTGATGAAGAACACATCTCAACAGCTCCTTGGATCTTCAAAAACGTGTAACCCGTGATGATTCTTGGTTAGGGCTCTCCACCACATTTTATTATTATTATTTTTAACTAAATTCTCCTAAAAATTAGGGATGTAATCTTCATGGAATCCTCTTTGAATTAGGAAACACCTTAAGATAACCATTTGCTAGCTGGAAAATAAGTCAAAACGCCTAAAAAACGTTTTTCCACATAAAACGAGCTTCTTGGCGCTCAAGTAACTTCCAATTCTTGACCAATTGAGATTCTAAGTAGATTTTCATCCAAATTTAAATTCTCACCAGCTTGCCATCCAAAATTCTTATCAATTAATCCCATATCAGCTCCTAAACTCTGGGAAACAATCAAATAATTGGTAAAATCAAAATATAAATAATTATTAATTTAAAAACATAAATAATTATTAAAAAAAACACAACCAAAAAGCATAAAGTACTATAATTAAATATAACATTTCTAGCACTTATCACTTGGGCTGGTGTCGGTGGCTGTGGGGTTGCGGACACATGAGGGTGATGATGATGGAATTGAGCTTGGGGTACTGTAGCAATACGGGTTGGGTCGGGCCGAGCTTATACATCATTGTCCCGAATCTCGATTGATTTGATTTAATTGTTTGAGAGTCGAATTTATCTTATTTGCATCAAAATTTGACAATTTCCATAACTTAAATTTCAAACCTGTTAAACATAAAAATTGCAAAAATGAGTGTAGAACTATAATTAAATCGGTGCAAAATAATTAAAATAACAATTAAAAGATGTGAAAATATGAGACGCATCAACACCCTCACACCTAACCTTTGCTAGTCCTCGAGCAAAGCATATTATTTAACATAAAGACTACAGCGATCACTACTCCAACTATCCCAACCCTTACATGTTTTCCAAGATTAACACCTATATTACAATTTAAGACAAGATTAAATCATCTAGAGCGTTCTTCAATTCCATGAATTCAGATAATTAAACTTCATAACTTGTCATAGAATTTTATTAGCCCTCTATCAACTAATAGGAATTACTCAAGCAATTTAAGCACACAAGTGAAAATGACTAGGATTTCATGTGACAGAATTTCCTCGAATTCTCGCTTCCAACAAAATATATAAAGGTTTTGTACACTCACACCATTGAATTACCTAAACACATGCCTATACCTAGAGATATTCTAATGAATTCAGATGATTAAACTTCAGAACTCGTCATAGAATTTTATTAGCCCTCTATCATCTAATAGGAACTACTCAAACAATTTAAGTACACAAGTGAAAGTGAATAGGATTTCATGTGACAGAATTTCCTCGAATTCTCGCTTCCAACCAAATATATAAAGGTTTTCTACACCCACACCATTGAATCACCTAAACACATGCCAATACACAGAGATATCCTAAGTGACATACGAGTGACCACTTTATAGCATTTTGACCTCGACATAGCACTAGAGAAGAACAACTTTATCATAAATGTACATCAATTTTCACTTTATTCTTTTTCTTTTTCTTTTTTTTTCTTTTCCTTGGAGGAAACTTTTTTTCTTTCTTACTTTTCATTTTTTTCTTCTTTTTTTTTTTCATTTCCACTTCTTTTTCTGTCCAATTTTGGACTTTTGCATAACAAGTACCTCAACTTTACAATTAACATTAATCAACAAGTACTTTACATCATATCAAGAGGCGAGGATTAGGATAATCCAATAGGGCAAACTTGCAGAACTCAAGATATATAGGGTTGTTTACTCGAATTCTTCAGATTTTCCAAAACAGGAAAGTCCTGTGCTTAGTGAATATGTGAGTGGCATGAGTAGAATGCATTAATATCAACGATGATCAATAATACTCATTAAAAAGTATGAAGAAGAATCATTTAACTTCATGGAATTAATAGAGCGAAATAAACAACTAATCCCACTATCATCATAACATACGGGTCGATCAAGAAAAAACTTGGCTAAACGGTTATAATGCACGCTCAAAATGCATAAAAGATGCCAAAATTTTAAAAATTTGACCAAAAAAAATGAGCACATACAAATGAGCCTTACCCCCACACCTAAATCAGGCATTGTCCTCAATGTGACAACATAAATCATTAAAGCACAAGAAATAGGTGAGATAGAGCAATACAACCTGACAAGGCAGCGTGAACATTTATATATGACTTCTTCAACCCGGGGCAAGAACCTGAAAAGAGAGAAAACAAGTCTCCAAAATACTAATTAGTTTAAAAAACTAGACTTAAAACAAAAATTAACAAAACCTAGGCTGCCTCCTAGGAGCGCTAAGTTTTACGCCTTCAGCTGGATGCAATGAATCCAGCAAAGATCAAGTATCAATCACGGTGTCCATTAAAAACTTCAATAAGCTATCCATCAGCAATGCCATCCAACTCAACTACAGGTTTAAGCCTTTGACCATTTACAGTGAACACACAATTATTTTTAGGGTGGTATATCTCAATAGCACCCGAGTGGCATCCCCGCTTAACAACAAAAGGACCATCCCACCTAGACCTCAACTTGCCAGGAAAAAGACGCAATTTAGAATTATAAAGCCAAACCTTTTGATCAGGAGCAAATGTTTTCCTCAAAATATGTTTATAATGAAAAGCCTTGGTTTTAGCTTTATAAATATTTGCATTCTCATGAGCTTGATTTCTCAACTCCTTAAGTTCACTCAATTAAAGCTTTCAGTTAGATCCAGCTTGGTCTAAGTCAAAATTCAAAGTCGTAGTGGCCCAATAAGCATAGTGTTCTAACTCAACCGGTAAATGGCACACCTCACCAAAGACTAACCTATAGGGTGACATACCAAGTGGGGTCTTATAGGCAGTGAGGTAAGCCCAAAGAGCATCTTTCAACCTAAGGGACCAATCTTTCCTATCAGGACGAACCGTTTTCTCAAGTATGGACTTGATCTCACGGTTTGAAAGCTCTACTAGACCTCTAGTTTGGGGATGATAGGGGGCGGCAATCTTATGATGCACTGAGTACTTCCTTATAAGTGTCTCAAATGACCTATGAATAAAATGCCTACCACCATCACTAATGAGTGCTCTAGGGGTACCAAAGAGGTTAAGAATGTGGTCCTTGACAAATTGTATGACCACTTTGTGGTCATTGGTCCTAGTAGGTATAGCCTCAACCCATTTAGACACATAATTGACCCCTAAAAGTATGTAAACAAACCTAGAAGATGGGGGAAATGATCTCATAAAGTCAATACACCAAACATCAAATATTTCCACAATTAAAATGGGGTTCAAAGGCATCATATCTCGATGTGTCATTGCGCCTGTGCGTTGACAACCACTCGCATGCAACACAAAACTTGTGAGCATTCTTGAACAGAGTAGGCAAATAAAAACCACACTATAGGACTTTTGCAGCAGTCCTATGACCTCCAAAGTGTACTCCACATGCATATGAGTAACAAAAAGATAAAAGCTATGGTACTCACACTCTGGAACACAGCTAGGAATTACTTGGTCCGCACAATGTTTAAACAAGTCAGGGTCATCCCAGTAAAAGTGCTTTACTTGAGAGTAAAACCTATCCTTTTCTTGCTTAGACCAAGTAGATGGAATCGCACCTGTAGTGAGGAAGTTAACAAGATCTACAAACCAAGGGCCACGTGAATGGGAGACAACAAAAAGTTGCTCATTGGGAAAAGAGCCAAGCATTAATATAGATGGATCATGATGCTCAAAGAAAATCCTAGAGAGATAGTCAGCTACCACATTCTTTGCACCTTTCTTATCTCTAATCTCAATGTCAAACTCTTGAAGTAGAAGAATCCATCTAATGAGCCTAGGTTTAGTGTCTTTCTTTAAGAGCAAATATTTCAATGCAGCATAGTTAGAATAGATAATGACTTTTGACCTTAAAAGATAGGAACGAAACTTGTCAAGGGCAAACACAACAGCTAGAAACTCCTCGTGGTGCAATGGCATTGGGAATCACTAATAATTTTACTAGCATAGTAAATGACATGAGGCACTTTGTTCACTCTTTGACCTATGATGACACCTATAGCAAAATCAGAAGCATCACACATAATTTCAAAAGGGAGAGAATAATCAAGTGGATGTATAATAGGGGCAGACACAAGTAGTGACTTAAGCTTTTGGAAAGCTTCTAAGCAAGACTCATCAAACTCAAATAATATTTCATTAACAAGAAAGCTAGTCAATGGTCTGGCTAGCTTCCCAAAGTCCTTAATGAATCTCCTATTGAAGCCTGCATGACCTAGAAAGGAGCTAACTTGCTTCAAGTTTAAGGGAGGAGGTATTTTTGCAGTCAGATCTACCTTAGCCTTATCAACCTCAATACCCCTTTTAGACACTTTATGACCCAATACAATCCCCTCTTGAACCATAAAGTGACTCTTCTCCCAACTCGAAATAAGATTGGTCTCTTCACATCTTTTTAGCACAAGCCTCAAATTCTGTAAACATTCATCAAACGAAAGTCAAAAAACAGAGAAATCATCCATGAAAACCTCAAGAAATCTGCCTACCATGTCAGAGAAGATAGACATCATGCATCTCTGGAATGCAGCGAGTGCATTAAATAAACCAAATGGCATCCTACGGTATGCAAATGTGCCAGAGGGGTACATAAAAATCGTTTTTTCCTTATCCTCTGGGTAGACTGCTATTTGGATATATTTTGAATATCCATCAAGAAAACAGTGAAAGCTCTGACCAACTAGCCTCTCTAAAATCTGATCAATAAATGGTAGAGGAAAATGGTCATTCCTAGTGGCAGAGTTAAGCTTCCTATAGTCAATACACACTCTCCAGCCCATGGTCTCTCCATCACTACTTCTAACCACAGTAACGCCCGACTTGTTTGGGACTACCTGAATAGGGCTAACCCACCTACTATCAGAAATTGGGTAAATGATATCCCTATCAAGCAATTTCACAATCTCTTTCTTTACCACTTCCTTCATGATAGGGTTTAACCTCCTTTGCATCTCTCTAGTGGGTCTAGCACTCTCATTAAGAAAAATCCTATGCATGCAAATAGAAGGGTCTATAACCTTCAAATCAGCCACAGACCACCCAATGGCATTCTTATGATCACTAAGCACTATCATCAATGCATCCTTCTGTTCCCCAGACAACTGAGAAGAGATAATCACAGGTAAAGTCTCATCGGGTCCTAAGAAAGCATACTTCAGAGTAGATGGCAACGACTTAAGTTCAAGTTTGGGTGGTGAAACTATGGAAGGCAAAGCAGGGGCATCCAAAAGAGTAAGTAAAGCTTCTACTTTTGACAACTAATGACAAGTCTTTAAAGGGGCACTCAACTCAAGCAAATCATTCATCTCTCTAATGTCATTTTCAATCTTGAAATCATCAGAACAATCGTATACTAGTGATCACTCAAGGGAATCACTAACTAGAATAGAGGGGAGTGTTTGGTCAACCAAATCATCAATAACATCCACTCAGAAACACTCCAACTCATCCTCACTAGTGGGTGACAATGAAACCTTAAAAATGTTCAACCGAATAGTCATATTTGCAAAACTAAAATCCATTATCCCAGATCTACAATTAAAGGTAGCATTGGCCGTCACTAAGAAAGGCCACCCTAAAATGATAGGGACATAGTTTTTCGAATGACTAGAAGGTTCCATATCAAGCACGAGGAAATCAGCAGGAAACAAGGCTTTGTCTATTCTCACAAGCACGTTAGTCAGCTCACTGCGGGGGATCCTAGTTGATGTATCTACTAATTGCAAGGTCACCATGGTGGGTTGCAACTCTCCCAGGCCTAACTTCCCATAAACTAAGTAAGGAGTAATGCTGACACTCGCTCCTAAGTCCAGTAAAGCTTTATCAATCAGGTAGTCTCCAAGTGAACAAGAGATGGTGGGGACACCAGGGTCTTTGTACTTAATTGGAGTGTCACACTTCAGAATAGAGCTCACTTGCTCAGCTAAAAATACTTTTTTAGGCAGATGTGCTCTAGATCACCTCTTTTCGTTCAGAAGGTCCTTAATAAACTTTGCATAGGCCGGGATCTGTTTAATTGCATCAAAAAGGGAAATGTTTATCTGTACTTGCCTAAAAGTCTCCAAAATGTCTTCCCACTTCTTGTCCTTCCCATTTGGATGTGGTGCAACAAAAACTTGGGGGAAGGGCACTCTAGGTACATATGAAAAAGGAAGATCAGAGGACTTAAGAGTGGAAAGAGGGTGCATGACCTCATCGGTATCCTTCTCTCCTTCCTAACCCTTTTCTTCTCCCTCGCCACTTACGGGTACTTCACTCCCAGCACTTATCCCATCATCAACCTCCTTCCCACTTCTTTACATTGTAATAGACTTTGCTTGTTCTTGATTGGGAGGATAATTGCCTTGCCTCACACAGTTTCTTGGGTTCTCTACGGTTTGGCTAGGGAGTCTTCTCTCATCTCTCCTACTTAAAGTGTTAGCTAGTTGACCTATTTGGATTTCTAACTTTGAGATCGATTGTTTATGGGAGCGGAGGAGTTGGGAATTAACTTCCAAACCTTTCAGCGCACTCAAACACTTCTCTTCAAAATTTGAATTGGAGCTCAAATTAGGAGGTTGAGAGTCGTTGAAAGCATACCCTTGTGGTTGAAAACCAAGAGGTCGGGGCATACCAGATTGTTGAGGTCGTGGGTTGTGGCATAAACTGTCCTCCTCCTTGCCTCCAGTAGAAGTTTGGATGGTTTCTCCAGCCCGGATTATACGTGTTCGAGTATGGGTCATTCCTTGAGAATCCTTAGGCTGCATTAACCTATTCCTCCGACACTCAATAATAGGTGAAGCAGATGGGCAATCAAGCGTAGAATGAGAGAACATGAAGAACAAGCACTATGCATGTTTTGAACATTAGACACATTAGGCATAGTAGAGGGAGTCAAGGTCATCTTAAATAAGGAAGTAAGCTCCTCCACAGAAGAGGCAATACAGTCTACTTTCTTATTTAAAATGGAAGTGTGAGCAATTTCATCTACTCCCATATTTAACCTAGCAGCATTTAAACGTGCATATGCGGCATTCTGTTGTGAGTTCTCATTCAAATGTTCAAACAATTCCCAGGCCTCGTCCTCCTTTTTCCAAAGGAACTGACACCGCATGAGGCATCAACAGTTTGTTGACCCTTTTCATTTAACTCATAATAGAAATTTTGGACCAGTTGCCATTAAGAATAGCATGATGTGGACAAGCTCGTAAGAGTTCCCTAAACCTATCCCAACTCCAGTAAAACTTCTCAGTAGGGAGTTGAACGAAGGTGTTAATGGCTCTCCTAGTAGTGTTAGTCTTACTAATGGGTTAGAATTTCTTAAGGAATTCTTGTTGCATTTGAGTCCAAGTACTAATCGTTCCACTAGATAAGGTGCCTAACCAATACTTAGCTTTATCCTTCAAAGAAAAAGGAAAAAGGCAAAGTAAGATGGCGTAATCACTAATGTTAGGAATCCTGAAGGTTGAGCAAACCTCCATGAAACTGTCCAAATGTGTGTACGGGTTCTCATTACCTAAGCCCTTGAACGAAGGAAGCATTTGTATAGCATGTGGCTTAAGCTCGAACTGATGGACTACAGGTGACAACCTAATGCATGAGGGTGAAGCGTATGTGGTGGGAGTAAAATACTCCATAATGGACGTGGTTGTTGTTCGTCAGCCATTGCAGTTTGTGCTCGGTGTTGGGCTCGAAAGTCTCTTATGGACCTTTCAATTTTAGAGTCGAATCTAGTAAGGTCAAGAGATAAAGAGCGGCGACCACACATAAATAAACAATCACAAGAAGCAAATAAAACTAAAAACTAAAACTGGCAAAACAAACACTTAAAAAGAAAAACAAAACAAAAACAAATAATAAACTCTCCTAAAATCAACCTATGCACAAAAATTATAAGACAAATAATGCTTTAAAAATAAATAAATAACATAAATAAATAACCTTTTTAAGAAAAGTAAAGAAAATATTTTTATATATTTTTATTTTTAACAATTAAAAACAATGAAAGAAAATTAAAAACCAAAGAAAATCAAAAAAATAAAATCATGAACGTTGCCTAGTCCCCAGCAACGGCGCTAAAACCTTGATGTGTTTTTCGATGTCTATCAAAATTTAATGTTTAACCCTATCTACTAAACACATCTAAATTGAAGCGCAGGGCGAGTGGGCGTCGAACCACAAGGACTGAGAGTATGTGAAATTATTTTATGATCTAAATTGAATTTGAATAGAATTGAGAGGTTTTTGTTTCAATTAATTGAGAAAACAACAATTAAACTAAAGTAATATACTTTTAATCGAGAACGTGTATGAAATTTGAGCCTAGGGTTTCGAATCCATCATTAGTCAATTATTTTTTGCGTTAACTCTTAAATTGGGATTATTGATTGTCATACGGGGTGGTGGTTTAGGCTACAAGCTTCAACCTACTAAAATAATGTTGTTAGTATCGCATATTGACCCTATCTAGTTAAAGCATAAAGAAAATAGGCTCCACCTAACGTAATGTTAATTATCACGTATTGACCCTATCTAACTAAAACATAGGGAAGATAGGCTTTAATTAATAATTTAGTTAATACTATTGCTTGATTAATTAATCATAGGGCTACAAACTCAAAGAATTAATTTATAATTATCAACATCAACAATCAAAGGTTACAAACTCAATAATTATCTCAATTGAATAAACAATTGACATACAATACTTCAAAGTATTTGTCACAATCAAGCAATTCATGTAACAAATAAATTATCCCGAAAGTAAAAGTAATATAAAAGAAAAAAGGCTAAGACTTTATCTAACCCCAAAGAGCAAGTTAGCTCTCCATCTAGGAAGAACCAGTGAAGGAGGAGATGTAGAAACTCATGCTGGCTTCACGCTAATTTCACTCTTGTCCCTATTTAACGAAAAAAAGGAAAAATAAAAGCCGGGAGAAGAGAGAGAGAAGCTGAGAGGCTCTAGTCTCCCGGTGCTGCCTCAACCCCTTTTGAATTATGCTACTCCGAAACCCTAAGTCGGAGCGGTGGTGGACCGAACTTGACCCGCTGGGCCGGAGGTTGATGATGTTTGCGAAGTTGGACCGGTGCTGCGTGTATTGGAGGTGATCCGAGATTTGGTGTTGACGGAGGTCTGGAGATGGGTCATTGTGCTTGTGCGTGAGGAGATGACGGGCTTGGGCTGGTGTCGATGGCTATGGGGTTGCTGGACACATGAGGGTGATGATGATGGAGTTGGGCTTGGGCTGGTAGCGGTGCGGGTCGGGTTGGGCCAAGCTTATACGTTATTGCACCGAACCTCGATTGATTTGATCTAATTGTTTGAGCGTCGAATTTATCTTATTTGCATCAAAATTTGACAATTTTCGTAACTTTAATTTCAAACCTGCTAAACATAAAAATTGCCAAAATGAGTGTAGAACTTTAATTAAATCTGTACAAAATAATTAAAATAACAATCAAAAGATGCATAAATATGAGACGCATCAACACCCTCACACCTAACCTTTGCTAGTCCTCAATTAAAGCATATGATTTAACATAAACACTATAGCGACCAACTACTCCAACTATCCAACCCTTACCAAGTTTTCCAAGATTAACACCGATGTTACAATTTAAGATAAGATTAAATCATCTAGAGCATTCTCCAATTCCATGAATTTAGATGATTAAACTTTAGAACTTGTCATATAATTTTATTAGCCTTGTATCAACTAATAGAAACTACTCAAGCAATTTAAGTACACAAGTGAAAGTGAATAGGATTTCATGTCACAGAATTTTCTTCCAACCAAATATATAAAGGTTTTGTATACATACATCATTGAATCACCTAAACACATGCCTATACATAGAGATATTTTAAGTGGCATATGAGTGACCACTTTACAGCATCTTGACCTCGATATAGCACCAGAGAAGAACTTTATCATGAATGTATATCAATTTTCATTTTATTCTTTTTCTTTTGCTTTTTTTTCTTCCTTTTTTTTTCTTTGTAGGAAACTTTTTTTCTTTCTTACTTTTCATTTTTTTTCTTCTTTTTTTTCGTTTCCTCTTCTTTTTCTGTCTGTCCAATTTTTGGACTTTCACATAATAAGTACCTCAACTTTACAATTGACTTTTGATCAACAAGTAATTTACATCTTAACAAGAGGTGAGGATTAGGATAATCCAATAGGGCAAGCTTGCAAAACTCAGGTTATATAGGGTTCTTTGCTCAAATTCTTCAGATTTTTCAAAACACGAAAGTCCTGTGTTTAGTGACCATGTGAGCTGCATGAGTATTGCCACCTATCACGTGGGTGACCCAAGTTCGATCCCCGGCAAAGGCACCAAAATCTTGATGTGGTTTTCTATATCTATCAAAATTTAATATTTAACCCTAACTACTAAACACATCTAAATTGAAGTGCAGGGCGAGAGGGTCTCGAACCACAGGGACTAAGAGTATGTGAAATTATTTTATGATCTAAATTGACTTTAATAGAATTGAGAGGTTTTTGTGCCAATTAATCTAGAAAATGACAATTAAACTAAAGTAATCTACCTTGATCGAGAACGAGTAGTGGTTTGGGCTACAAGCTTAATCCTACTAAAATAATGTTGTTAGTATCGCATATTGACCTTATCTAACTCAAGCATAATGAAAATAGGCACTACCTAACATATTGTTAATTATCACGTATTGACCCTATCTAACTAAAGTAGAGGGAAGCTAGGCTTTAAATAATAATTCGGTTAATACTGTTGCTTGATTAATTAATCCTAGGGCTACAAGCTCAAAGAATTAATTTATAATTATCAACATCGACAATCAAAGGTTACAAACTCAATAATTATCTCAATTGAATAAACAATTAACGCACAATGCTTCAAAGTGTTTCTCACAATCAAGAAATTCATGTAACAAATAAATTTTCCCAAAATTAAAATTAATACAATAGTAAAAAGGTTGAGACTTCATCTAACCCCAGAGAGTAAGTTAGCTTTCCATCAAAGATGAATCGATGAAGTAGGAGATGTAGAAACTCATGTCGATCTTCACGCTAGTTTTGCTCTTGTTAAAATTTAACAGAAAAAAAGAAAAAGAAAAGCTGAGAGAAGAAAGGGAGAAGCTGAGTGGCTCCAGTCCCCCGGTGCTGCCTCAACCCCTTATAAATTATGCTCTAGTGTTGACGGAAGTCTGGAGATGGGCCGCGGTGCTTGTGCCTATGGAGATGACGGGCTTGGGCTGGTATCAGCGGCTGTGGGGTCGCTGGACACATGAGGGTGGTGATGATGGAGTTGGGCTTGGGGTATTGTAGTGGTGCGGGTCGGGTTGGGCCGAGCTTATACGTCGTTGTCCCGAATCTCGATTGATTTGATTGTATTGTTTGAGCGCCAAATTTATCTTATTTGCATCAAAATTTTACAATTTTCGTATCTTTAATTTTAAACCTGTTAAACCTAAAAATTACCAAAATAAGTGTAGAACTATAATTAAATCGGTGCAAATAATTAGAATAATGATCAAAAGATGCGTAAATATGAGACACATTACTAATCTCATTAGATTATTTAGAAATATACACCCACTACTTTAATTATAGTTCATATTAATTTAAGCAATTTAAATCTGACTGATAGCAACCTTGTTATTGAACTCCTTATAGTAACACAATCTGTTTTTCTTTGTTTTCAATTCTCATAAAATATTCAACATTTGAAGATTTAATACCCAGGTTCAAATCTATTCAAATTAGGCTAATAATCTAAATCGTTCATCTCTTAGAATATCTAATGTACTTAGATCCGATTTTTACTTAAGCTTCTTGATTTTATTGAACACTTAACAATAATATTCAGAATAGTCTTTTTTTCTTTAATAAAATTCATATTTTAGACTTTTTGTAATTCTACATGCCCCAATTTTATCAAACCTGATGTTTTAATGTCAATTATGAACATATTCAAAGTTGGCTCTGATATCAATTGTTGGGTTCATAGTTCTCAAATTGTGGTCACAACAAAGTGCACCTAACAGAGCACTCCGCATAGGAGACTCTTCCCACTGGCTAAGCTCACGGGCAGAAAGTCACGCTTCGTGACACCTCATATGCGAGAGTTCCTTGGAATAGAGCTATCTCTATAGATCCTTCTGCTCTGATACCAACTGTTCGGAATGTATTTCAAAAATTTTTCCCTAAATGACTAAAGCGGGGGCAACAAAAAACTAATTTAAAATTCTTAATTTTATATTTAATACCCTGATCTAATTAAAATTAGACCATAATCTTACTCTAATAGACTCATAATATAACAATCAAAACATCTAATAAAACAATTATAAATATGACACGTAGAACAAACAAAATAAACGAAAGAACAAAATAAATATGAATACTTAATTTTGACATGCCTGAAGCGCAGATCCAAACTCCGACTTAGTAGATCTGAAATTGAAAGAAGGAACAAAATTTTTCTTTCTAATCTTTCCAAAAAATAATTTTTCAAAAAAAACTATGCTAAATATTAATTTAGAAACACCCTAAAACAATTTTAGGTTTTTCATTATGGGAGGAAAAACTAGATTACAAAACCTAAAAAAAAAAAAAAAAAAAAATCTCACGGCAACCCCACGGCAACTCTAGGCGCGTGTGTGTGTATATATATATATACATATATTTGTGTGGCCCCACCTAAACCTCCCAGGACAACTTGCCCAGCGCATGAACATTTGTATTAAAATATTTTTTTTATTTTTTTGTTTAATTCCCATATGTATAAAATTCATCCAATGAATATTATTTAGTAAAACTAATATATTCATCTTATGAATAAATAATTCACCTTATGAATTATTGATGCTTACTTTACGTATGCGTTAGCAAGTGCACTAGTCATATCAAGTAATATAGAAATGCATAGAGTATCTTTCCACGAGGATTGTTATTGAATGAGTACCAAAATTAGTAGCTTTGCTGCTATTTGAAAAATCAAAAAATTTGGATATTGATATGAAATAAATAAAATAAAAGCAAACACAATATGTTAATTGATTTTATGAAGTTTTTATGATTTAATAACATTCAAGGCATCTGATTTCACCCAGTTGCATCAATACACCTTTCTATTCTCGTTATTCAAGTTGTTAGTATGTGTTGATAGTTGAAAACCCTAATTTACTAAATATTCTCTCTCGAACAACATTTAGCATGCTCTTTTACGTATTAACCTATCACTCTCGTCCATGAATTTAAATAAGAAAAGGGATTTTAAAGCTTCATGGTTTTCACTTAAAAACCATACAAATCACGTTATCTCTCTTGAGCATTCGCTCAATTTGTGGTGCTTATCACCTTAGCAATCATCATAAATCTCCTCTTGGACTCATTATGAATCATTACAGGCATTAAATGGAGATCAAGTGTTTAAAACTCATGAAGAACAATGATAAACACTTCAATAACGTAATGACAAAACATTGAATACGTTGATTTAAAAATAAGCATATATTACAATTTAGGCTACTTCGTAGCCTTGGAATAACAAAATTAGTTCATGATAAACTTAATATAAAGCATAACTAACACAAAATTCATGAACTTAGAAGAAGAAAAAGGCTAAGAAGGACTTAAAAATAGAAAATTACAAACCAAACTTTCTCCTCCTTCTTCTTCTTTTCTTCACCCGTGTTCTTGTTCTTTCTTCTTCCTTTTGTATGGATTTTTTTTGAATGAAGGATGAAAAAGTCATCCTAAAAAACAACTATTTATAGTGTTTGAGGGGTGAATAAAGAATGTAAAAATTATCTTCAATCTTCATCCTCATTTGCCAATTCTCACGGTTCACCAACAACTTGCAAAATTTGGTTTATTTTATGTATTTTCTTCACTTTCCACCGCCCAAACCTGCAAGACCAGCTCAATTTGATGTTGTTTGTGTGTTATGCAATTTATTTGAACTAAAATAATTGAATAAAGTTGCCGCTCAAAGCAACTTGTTGCAAATTGTGTGTTATTTTATGTGTTTTTGCTTGTTAGCTGTAGGTGCTTTTTGTTATTTTTTTTACTTTTATTTGATGTATCTTGCATTTACTTGTCGATATTAATGATAAAACCTAGTAATATTTAACATTAAAGCACCGGATCTCATGACTTTTTAGAATTTTCTCACAATTCAAAGTATACTTTTACTAGAGAAAAATAACTAAGGCTCAAAGTTAAAGATTTTAAAGGCAAAATCATCTTTCCAAGAATAAAAATCTGTCAATTACCTAGGTAATCGAATTCAAAAGTTAGCCAAGCCAATTAAGTTTATCCGTTCTTTCTAATCTTAAGATATTCAGACCTAATAGAGGACAAAAATCAGGCCACTCATAACAAGACTTATCAAGTATGTCCAAAACTAATTATTTTTGTGCCTTTTTTTGGGAAATTTGTTTACTCAAGTTAATTTCAACTCATGAGTATATCTGCAGCGAGAATCAAGCTCCGACTCCCGGGTGATAACCCATAAGTAAGACAAGCCACCACTGAGACACCCCCAATATTGCCATGTGAGTGCATCTTCAGCGAGAATCAAGCTCCGACTCCTGGGTGACCCGTACGTGAGAGAAGCCACCACTGAGATGCCTTTATTATGACATCCTGAGTATATCTTCAGCGAGAATCAAGCTCCGGCTCCCGGGCGATAACCCACTAGTAAGAGAAGCCACCACTTAGACGTCCTCTTAACATGTAGCACAATCTTAAAATTGTTTAAGGGGATTGTGGTGCTAGAGATGCTTTCCTCTCTCTCCTTTTTTTTCATATTTTTCTTTAGATTTAGGCGTAACTTTATAAAGTTTATTATGTAAATAATAATCTCAATGCAATCCATTCAAATTTGAGTATCTTTTAATTAGAAAGAAAAGTAAAACAGCTATGCTAACTAGTGAAGTCAAATACCATAGTTTTATCAAGATAGTGCCTTAGATTGGATTGTGTTTTAGTTCGAGTAAACGGGCTAAAAAGAGTAGAAAAATTAATTAAAAAGTATGATGATAAGTTCTTCCTTTTTTTTTCTCCCTTTTTTTTATATATATGAAATTTGCAAAAGACTAATGATTAAAACTATAGAAAATAGACAATTTTTTTGTTGGCCGATACTGTTTACATCCCATACAGAGGCACCGAACTCTAGGAGGTACTAAAGCCAACTCTAAAGCATAAAACAGGAAAACTTTTAGAAAAAATTTTGTTTCAAAACTTTAAATAATGCTTTTCTCACCCCCAAACTTAGAGTTAACATTGTTCTTAATGTTAAAAGAACTACAAAGATTAAGTGAGGCCAGAGATACTTCCCAGGTTTGAGAATTACTTGTTGATGGTGTATGTTGACATTGTGCTACCCCCAAACTTATTGTAAAATACCTGCTCAAACAAAAATATACATAAACATGAGACAATAAAAAAATAATGAAAGGAAAAATAAAATAAGTAAGGATAGAAACGCTTGGGTTGCCTCCCAAGAAGTGCTTTAGTTATAGTCGTTAGCTTGACTTTCTGAGTGGCTTATTCTACATTGTTGAGATGAATGGAATGTAAGGTTTCAGTCTTTTCCCGTTGACATTCAAAGTACCTTTTTTCTCATCCTGAATCTCAACCGTGCCATATGGAAAAACACGGGCTATAATAAAGGGTCCTGACCATCAAGAGCACAGCTTTCCTGGGAAAAGTCGTAGGCGGGAGTTAAACAGTAGAACTTTTTGTCCCACTACGAAATCTTTGATCAAAGTGTGCTTGTCGTGCCATCTTTTGGTTTGGTCTTTGCAAATTCGAGCATTTTCATAAGCCTCATTTCTGAACTCATCCACCCCGTTGATTTGTAGCAACCTCTTTTCACCCGCAGCTGCTAAATTGAAGTTTAAGGTTTTTAAGGCCCAATATGCTTTGTGTTCCAATTCTACTTGTAAATGACACGCCTTGCCATAAACCAGTCGATATGGAGACATTCCAATAGGTGTTTTGAATGCTGTTCTATATGCCCAAAGTGCGTCATCTAACTTTTTCGACTAATCCTTTCTAGAGGCACTAACTGTTTTTTGAAGAATAACTTTCAATTCTCGGTTTGAAATTTTCACTTGTCCACTTGTTTGAGGATGGTGTGGAGCACCCACATAGTGTTTAACTCCATATTTACCCAATAAAGCTTTAAGTTGGCGATCAGGAAAATGTTTTCCGCCATCACTTGTAATTGCTCTAGGAGTTCCAAACTGAGAAAAGATGTTTTTCTAACAAAGTTTACTACAACTCTAGCCTCATTGGTCGGAAAAGCAACTACTTTGACTCATTTTGACACATAATATACAATAACCAAAATAAATCTGTTAGAAAATGATGAAGGGAAAGGACCCATAAAATCAATCCCCCAAACGTCAAATAATTCAACAACCAAAATGTTGTTTAGGGGCATTTCATGTTTCTTGGAGATGTTACCTGTCTTTTGACATCTATCACATTTACTAACAAATTTAAAAGCATCTTTAAAGAGGCCAATAAAACCCAGATTGCAAAACCTTAGTTACAGTTTTTGTCCCACCATGAAGCCCCCCAGTTTCAAGAGAGTGACAGTGGCACAGAATGTTCTCTATTTCCTCCTCAGGTACACATCTTTTGATAATCTGGTCTGCACAATGCTTATACAAGAATGGTTCTTCCTAGAAATAATGCTTTAGGTCAGCGAAGAACTTCTTCTTTTGTTGATAGGTCATGTCCTTGGGCAGTTCCTGTTCAACCAGATAGTTAACAATGTCAGCGTACCATGGATAATTAGGATTCTTCCTTCCATCATATGACTTTCATCTGGGAATTTTTCGTTGATAGAGGGACCTTGATCCTCTCGTTCGAGACGTGACAGATGATCTGCCACAACATTTTCTGTGCCCTTTTTATCCCAGATTTCTAAATCAAATTTCTGAAGTAAGAGAATCTATCTAATTAGTCTCGGTTTTGCATCCTGTTTTGCAAAAAGATATTTCAGAGTAGAATGGTCAGTGCAAACGATTACCTTTGAATTGAGCAGGTAGGAACGAAATTTATCAAATGCAAACACTACATCTAGTAATTCTTTCTCAGCAGTAGTATAGTTAATCTGTGCATTTGTCAAAGTTTTACTAGCATAGTAAATTACGTGAAAAATTTTGTTCCTTCTTTGTCCTAGCACAGCCTCTACAGCATAATCATTAGCGTCGTATATAAGTTCAAAGTGTAAAGTCCAATTAGGTGCTACAATTATTGGTGCTGACACTTGTTTCTTCTTCAAGGTTTCAAAGGCATGCATGCAATCGCTATCAAAGTTAAAAGGGACATCTTCCATCAATTTAGCAATCTCAGATAAGTCCTTAATGAACTTTCTTCAGAAACCTGCATGTCCTAAGAAACTCTGAATGCCTTTAACATTAGTACGGGGTGGTAATTGTTCTATCACTTCGGTTTTGCTCTATCAATCTCGATTTCTCTTTTTGAAATCATACGCTCTAACACAATTTCCTCCTTGTACCATAAAATGACATTTCTCCCAATTCAAAACAAGATTAGTGTCAATGCATCTTTGCAAAACCATAGAGAGGTTAGCTAAACAATCATCAAATGAGGCTCCAAAGATAGAAAAATCATCCATAAATATCTCTATGAAAATTTCCATCATATCACTAAAGATTGCCATCATACATCATAAAAAGTCGCAGGGGCATTGCATAACCCAAAAGGCATTCTCCTATAAGCAAAGGTACAATAAGGACAAGTGAAAGTGGTCTTTTTCTGATCTTCCAGGGCCATGGTAATTTGATTGTACCCTGAATATCTATCAAGAAAACAGTAATACGAATGACTCACCAGTTTTTCTAACATTTGATCAATGAATGGTAAGGAGAAGTGGTCCTTGCGGGTGGCATCATTAAGTTTTCGATAATCTATGCAAACCCTCCACCCGGTGACAATCCTAGTAGGAATGAGCTCATTGTTCTCATTTTCTACTACAGTTATCCTCCTGTTTTTTGGAACTACATGCACTGGGCTAACTCATGGGCTATCAAATATGGGATAGTTGATCCCAACATCTAACAATTTGACAACTTCTTTTTCTCATGGCAGGGTTTAACCGCTGCGAAGGTTGCATAGAAGGCTTGAAGCTATCCTCCATGAGAATTTTGTGCATGCATATGGAAGGGCTAGTTTGATCTAAGTCTTTCCTGGTTCAATCTCATTGACCACTCAAACCAAATCTGGCACGTCATCTTGGACAACGTTCATCTCATGGAATATTTTAGAAAAACAATCACATACGTTTAGACAATAAATAAATAACACAATTTTATTTATTTAATACTTAAAACTAACTAATTGGGTTTTTCTAGGAACCTATTCCAACACTCCTATGGTATGTGGTCCTTTAGTAAAAAAAATGATATCGAGGTAAGGAAGTCAAATCAATCCCAAGATTTGAGAAAACATTCATTTGACCTAATACTTGTGTAGCTCGAGGCAAACAACAAACTAAAAGTGGAAGAATTGAGTCATCTTTTGAAATGTAGTGCAGGACGCTATTGAGACAGGGGAACTTATATTCCTGAAGAAGGGCTAATGGGTGTTGGTACCAACCTATTCCCTAGTAATGTATAAGTGAATGGTATAGAGGTAGTCATGCCTCAAGCATTTGCAATGGTTCAATTGACATTAACTTCCTTCGTAGGATGAATGATGAAAACAAAAGGGGGGCTGTCGCTAGCTCCTTATTTCTGAGACTTCTAGGATAGGGGGTACTCAGGTTCCCGAAGAGTTCTATTGAATTAGAAGAGGAATTCCACAAGTGGCACATTTCAATGGAGCATCCAACATGTGACTGTGCGACCTTCAAAAGGCTCCTAAAGAAGTAGCTAAAGAAGGGAACCGTCCTTCTCTTGAAAATAGAGATGATACACCTAGGTATATCCAATGATGAGCACTAGCAAACATTCTTTGGCACTAGAAAGGAGGTGATGCTGTGGTTCATGGAGCTTAGCCATTCCCTCTGTGGTGATTGTGGCCATGGACTTGTTTCTAAGATGAAAAAGTTTGAATTATATCCATATAAAACACCCACATCACCTAGGAAGATCCCATTCTTTGAGCAAACTAGGGATTCTTTCCAAAAGCTCAAATCATCATGAGGACTACGCATCCCAAGAGGGATTCAAAATACCATCTGATTTGAGTTAAAACTCTCCAAGGACCACGGCAATTAGGTTAACAGCCCTTAGGAGTTCGTTTTGTATGTATGGAGGAGGATCCAGCCTAAATAGGGGAACAATGGATCTTCCAAACTTACCAAAACCCGTAAAAAGAATGGTATTGCAAAAGAAGGTAGTAAAGAGGAAAGCTCAACTTGACTCTTGTCTAGTCAAGGATCCTATTCGGAATGGCTCAAACCATAGAAATATAGAAAGTAGTGACCCAAAGCCTATGGAGCTCGAGGATCCAAAAGGTAAAACAAGCATGGGGGCCACAAAGGCTAAGTACAAGCCACATAGGAAGCTTGAGAAGGGGGCTAGTCTCTCGTCTTTAGAAGGTGATGTGTCATTGTGGGAGCAATCTGACAAGGAAGCGTGGGCTCATAAGTTGTCTGACAATGCTAAGGACTATAGCCCTCTCAGTGTCAATTTAGTGGAACCTCTCCACCGGGTCAATCTAACGTGCTCAGACAAAGAGAATGATTTTTGTGAGGTTAGCAAGGACCAGCCTCAATGCAAGGACCAGCAAATTGATATAGGTCTTGAGAAAGCAACCAATCAGAAGCTCCACATTCACTTTTGATCACTCCTTGAACAAGTTGGAGTTATAATTGTTGGGAAATATGTACTCCTCAAAATTGACTAGAGCGGTGCAGTAGAATAAATTTAAAATTTCATAATTCTAAATCTAAGGACCTCTAATCTAATGTATTCATAAGAACATAGAACATAAGTATAATAAACGAGAAACTAAAAGTATAAATCAAAATACGAAAATTAAATGAAACCTTAAAAGGAAAGGAATCAGAAATACCTGGATAGTAGACTGAAATTGTTGCTCGAGACGAACTATCGAGACAGTGATACCTTCTCCACAATGACTTTTTGACACCTAGAGTAATGGGCTCCAAAAATATTTTATTTCAGAAAAAAATTTCAAAGACAAATTTTCCTTTTCAATTTTTTGAAAAATAAAATTTCAAAAAATTTTTGTGATACTAAACTCAATTCCCATTTAACTCGATCTATAATAGGCTTTGGGTAGAAAAACTTTTTAATTCATCAATGTGGGATGCACTCAAATAAACCCTAAAAAAACACATTTTAAAATTCAAAAAATGCGTTCTGTTTTGACTTACTCAACGCGCCACATAGGGCACTCTTATTCGTCCGCTTCATTCCATGCGGATAGTGAATGTGGGCAGGGTGTCACACGCTGGTTGGCCAATTCCAAGGCATGCTGATCCAACTGCTATGTATTGCACCGTGATTGGCAAAACACCTTAGGCATGAATCGCGACCCTTTTCACCCCATTTTCTCTTTTTTTTTTTTTTTTTTTTTTTGAATTCCTGCATGAATAAATTCATATCATGAATATTTTTTGGTAAAAATAAATTTATTCATCATATAAACAAATAATTCACCTAATAAATTATGATTAGCAAAATAAATTTATTTATCACATGAATAAAGAATTCATCTCATATATTTTTCAACAGATGTATTACTAGAGGTTTGCAGAGGGAGCTCAGGACAATTTAATTCTATCTTTAAGTAGGACAAATCTAATTACCAGTACTTGTTAACATTAATTGCCATTTAGTAACATTTAGTTCCACTAAATGCACATTACTTCACTCTAAGAATTAAATATAATTATTTAATAATTTTCAAATGAATTTTATAATAATAATTAAACCCTCTATTAAATATCCATGAGAAAAATAACTCTAACCACCACTTCAATTTTTCTCATAGTGTTTTCCAATAGTTCCCAACTCATTCTTTTCGGATAATTTATTAAAACAAAATATATTTATTGTATTAGTTTAAATGTCAAACACCTGGAACACTTTGGCCGAAGTTTTTTCGAATTTATTCAATCTCTTGTGAATCAACTAAGAGTACATCTGTATCTCATAAAAGATTATAGATTCCATGTTGAACACCTGTTCTTGCCATACTTTACGCCGTTACCAAATAAACGTAAGACTCTGGTCACAATTAGAAACCAAACTTTTGAATCACCAAGATAATTAACACTCCATGCACAAGTTTAGAATGTTCTCTAGATTTAGAGTTAACATTTAAACAATACAAGATTAATTACTTATTTCTGATTGTAATATGGATACAAGTATTCATGTGGTCCAATTCAGTGCATTAATCAAATTGTAAACACAAATATAACATTTTTGGATCCCTATCCACATGCCCAAGATAAGTCATTTAAAGTATCATATTACGAGCATACTTTAGTGACATATTACAATTTTGATTTAAGTCTATCCTAGGATCAATCTCATTGATCATATAAACAAAACTTCACATGTCGTATTGGACTCATGGAATATTTTCGAAAATAATCGCATGTATTATTTGACTCATAAAACATAGTTAAACATTAAATTAATAAAATAATTATTTGATTAATAATCTAAATAAAATAATTAGGTTTTTAGGACATTGGTTCCAACAAGAATTGCATTGCTCCTTCCCTTGGAGTTTACGAAAAAAAAAAAGGGCCAAGATAGCCTCGAGGGAGATGCAGTAGCAGCAGATGAAGTATACCAAGTGGACCCAGGGGCAGAAGTGGAAGCCCCTGAAGGTAGTTCTATCTTTTAAAGTTGAGTCTTTAACATCAAAATTATCTAATGGGCATTCTAACCTGATGAAGATGATGTCTGATGGGTCTACTATAGCCAACAAACACAATAAGCCCTTGCACATAAAAGGCAAATTTCATGGGATTATGGTGGACGGGGTCTTGGTGGATAATGGTGAGGCCATTAACATCTTACCTTCATACATGTTAGGGGTCATTGGCAAGTCTTGAGATGACTTGATAACTACAGAAGTGGAAATTTGTGGCTTTTCTAGAACCACTACCAAGTTCAAAGGGGTCATCTTGATTGAGTTGACTAATGGCAATTTGAGTAAGCTAATAACCTTCTTTTTTGCAATACTACCTCAAGTTACAATGCATTACTTGTGAGATTGACTACTTGCTAATTATTGTATTCAATCTTCACTTTACCAGTTGATGATTTTTGGGAACCATGTAGAATATGCAGCTATTATGGCAAATGACGAGCCATTGCTTCCTCCAACTTCATTGAAAAAAAATTCTATGAAGGTGGTGTGCGGCCACTAATAGTGACAAAGATCAATCCTCACGAAGCCCAATAGGGAGTTATAATAGCCATCCATGAGAGGTCACTCACTGAGGCTAAAATAGTCCAGGCTAAGGTCGAGTCAGATGGCTCACAATGAGAGGAACCTACAAGGCACACACGATGCCTTATGGAGGGAAGCCAAACCTTCCCATTAAAGGCCCAAAGGGCCATTTCCTCAGCCATCGCAAAGTTAGTGGCTTGGCATGCTGAGGAACAGCTACGGGCTAAACAACCATTTACATTGGGAAATGGCTTTGAGGTCTAAATGCCATGGGACAAAGAGCTAGAGTTGTCAGACTTGAGAGCACCACTAGCTAAAATGGAGGACTTGAGAGCAGAGGTCTAAGATCCTCTCTTCCAAGTCAACTTGGGCTCAAAAGAGAACCCAATACCCACAAATGTGAACGTTCTATTTTTGAAGAATAGAGGAAGCAATATGTAAGCTTGCTCCTTGAGTTCAAGGACTGCTTTGATGGTAGCATCATGAGATATCTGGCTAGGAAAGGAAGGTGGATGGGAATAAGCTACCCATTAAGCTAGGCTCGAGGACCATCGTTCATGCCCAAGGAAGGATGTTCCAGGAAATTATAATTTAGGTTAAAGAGAAAATTGGGAGTCTCTTGAATACCAAATTCATCAAGACAACATTGTATGTTGAATGGCTAGCTAACATTGTTCCCGTTATAAAAATATTGGCAAACTCATAGTTGATTCGACCTCAGGGATTTAATGTTGGGAAAGTATTTCAAAAGATTTTTGCTAAATGACTAGAGCGGGCACAACATTTAATGCCCTAATCTAATTAAACTCTTTAATTAGATCTAGATCTTTACTCTAATATGTTTATAATATAATAATCAAACATCAAATAAAACAAGTATAAACATGGTACGTAGAATAAACAAAATAAAAGAATACAAGTTAAATATCAAATACTTAATTTAGGCATATCGGAAACGCAAATCCAAACTCCAGCTTGAAAATATGAAACTAAAAGAAGAAAGCTTCTTGATACCTTAAGATCTTCTTCGCAATGACCTTTATTAGCACTGGAGTGTGGACTCCCAAAATATTTAATTTATGAAAAATTTCGGAACAAAATTTCTCTTTTTAATCTTTTCGAAACAAACATTAATTTAAAAAAACCCTAAAACAGTTTTAGATTATTTGCTATGGGAGATAACTACGCTCCAAAATCTAAAACCAAAACCTTAAAATATATAGATATAGGGGAAAGGCATGACACGTGTCACAACCGGATTGGCCAGGCCATTAGCACAAGGATTTCTAACGCAAGTGCTGATGTGCCCCGGGTATGCCATGTGTCACTCACGGATTCGCCCGCGGCTTTTTCCGAGGATCATGCTGTTGTCTTGCCCAGTTGGCTGCGATGCGAATACGCGGATTGCTACGCCTACGCGCGTTTTTCCCTTTTTCTTTTTTGTTTAATTTCCACATGAATAAAAATTCATCTCATGAATATTAAAATTAATTTATTCATCTTATGAATAAATAATTCATTTTATGAATTATGTTTACCAAAATTAATGTATTAATCTCATGAACAAATAATTCATCCTATGAATTTAAGTTAAATATTTTTTAGTTGTGCTTAAGTTGAGGCTTGCGAAGGGATCTCAGGGACATTCTAACTCTAGCTCCAAATTTGTCAAATCGGATTATCATCTCATTATAAAAAATGAATACCATTTAATAAAACTTAATTCCACTAAATAAGTTTTTACTGTGCTCTAGAATTAAATATATTCACTCAAGAATTTTCTAAATAATTTTAATGCGAAATTAACCCCTCTAATAGATATGCATAAGCAAAACAACTTGAACTACTACCGTTATGTTTCTCACATCTATCGCTGTTGTTGCCGTCTCGTCTGTTAAGGATCTAGTTCAACTTGATCCTTAACTAAGCGAAGAGAAAGAGTTAAGAGGAAAGAGAAGTGAAAAGAGATGAAAGATTACACAGAATTAGGAGTTGAGAGGAAGAATCAATCAAGTTTTATATTCATGAATGAAACAATACAAGATCTTAGCTATTTATACTAAACTAAGATACAATGTAACAAGACAATTCAAAACCAACTTATTCCACCATTGCCGCCAAAATGGAACAACGGCACTAACTACTAACTCCCAACACACATTCATAACAATGGTCCCCTCTTAAAACATTCTTCTCTCAAGAATGAAAAGAAGGGAATTCGGAATGAAGGAAAGTCCAATCCTCCCAAGATGTTGACGAAGGATCCAAATTGCACCGTTGAACCAAAACCTATTGCTTCCTGCTACCTGCCAGTGCACCAGTGCGAGATTGAAGGATAGCTTGAGGTTGTAAGACCAACATGCCTTGCAAGGTAGCCTGTGGATGGGTCACTGCAACTTCCTGATCAGCTGGGACAAACTTCTTCAAAAAAGACACATGGAAGACTGGATGAACGGTGCAATCAACAAGGAGTTCCAGCTTATATGCAACCTTGCCTATCTTCTCAAGTATCCTGCAAGGGCCAAAGAAACGTGCACTTGGCTTAGTGTTCTTATGAATGGCCAGAGAGCTCTACCTGTAAAGATGCAATTTCAAAAGAACAAGGTCTACAGCAGTGAAGGACTTGTCCACTCTCTTCTTATCAGCATAGAACTTCATCCGGGCCTGGGCCACTTGCAAATGATCCCTTAATTGTTGAACCAGCTGCCTCCTTTGATCTAACAAGTCATTAACTTCAGTGACATGAGAAATGATCCCTTGAATCAAAAGTAGTGCCGGAAAATCATATCCATAGAGTGCCTTGAAGGGAGTGGTAACCAAAGCTGAATGAAAATGGGTGTTATACCAAAATTCCGTGAGTGAAAGCCACCTATGCCAATCTTTGGGATGAACAAAAGTCATGCTTCTCAAGTATTGCTCAACACACTGGTTCACCCTCTCAGTCTGGCCGTCTGTTTGTGAGTGATATGAAGAGCTCGTGGCCAAGGTTGTGCCCTATAAAAAGATCAGCTCCTTCAAGAAATGGCTGGTGAACAACCGATCCCTATCAGAAACAATGGACTGAGGTAAACCGTGCAATCTGTAAATCTGATCAAGGAAAAGCTTGGCTAACTTCGCAGCTGTAACTGGATGTTGGATAGCCATAAAATGAATGTACTTGCTGAACCGATCAACCACCACCCAAATAACCTTCTTCCCTTCAGATCTTGGCAGGCCCTCAATGAAATCCATACTAATTTGCTGCCAAGCTTGATCTGGTATTGGAAAAGGCTACAATAACCCCTGATAAGAATGATATATACTCTTTGTACACTGACATACCTCAAAAGAAGGAAGTAAGGCATGAATCTCATGTTTCAAACCAGGCCATTGGAAATACTAATGCAACCTCTGATAGGTGCCCTCTATTCCTGAATGTCCTCCCATTGCCGAGCTATGGGCAGCTAAGATCACTTGCTTCCTCAAATCAGTGCCAGTCCCTATGTAAATCTTACAATTCACACGGATAATGCCTTGGGATACAGCCACTTCAGAATGAGTTGCAGCTTCACCTTGAACCAGATGTTCCTCGATCCACTTTTGAGCAATTGCATCTCTATCATAAAGACTTTATGACATCAACCATCCAAGATGGCACAATTTCTGATATAGCTCAACACTCGCCTGTATTAGAATATTCCATTCTTCTGGATGGGGCATCAGTAGCCCCATTTTCCCTGCCTTGCCTATATTCAATGGTACACTATAAGCCCAACATCTTCATGAGGCATTTCCATTGCTCC
This sequence comes from Simmondsia chinensis, assembly GCA_018398585.1. Lineage (NCBI taxonomy): Eukaryota > Viridiplantae > Streptophyta > Magnoliopsida > Caryophyllales > Simmondsiaceae > Simmondsia > Simmondsia chinensis. The sequence continues at coordinate 26,215,006 of JAGTTD010000010.1, read as the reverse complement.
CTAGTAGTGATTCTTTGTTCCAAGGGATACCTTAAGCTCTGGTGAACTGTTCCAATGATGAACCTATCACCCTCAAGATAGTGCCTCCATTTCTAGACTGCTAAGAGCATAGCCAAATACTCCTACTCATACGTAGACAATGCTTGATGGCTTGAGCTTAAAAGCTCACTCAAGTAAGCTCAAGGTCTGCCATTTTGAGATAAGACTTCACCAATTCCCTTGCCACTTGCATCGGTTTCCAACACAAAAAGTTGAGTGAAATCATGATCTCATTAAGCTGCTCAAAGGCTTCCCCTGCTTGCTCCTTCTAATGAAAGCCTCCCTTCTTTAATAAATCTGTCAGAGGTCCAGTAATAATACCATGCCCTGCTATGAATTTCCTATAGCAACTAGTCAAGCCAAGGAATCTCCTCAATTGTTTGAGAGATCTTGGAACTGGCCATTCCCTCATTGCCTGTACCTTGCTGGGGTCAGTAGCCACACCTTCTGAGATAATATGACCCATGTACTCAACTTGTCTCTGGCCAAAAGAACATTTAGAGAGTTTTGCATACAATCGGTTGCTGCCTCATGAGTTGAAACACTGCGTCAAGGTGCTACAAATGTAAGTCCTTGGTGGAACTGTAAACTAAAATGTCATCAAAGAATACCAAAACAAAGTGTCTAAGGTAATTCTTGAAGACTGAGTTCATTAGAGCTTGGAAAGTGGCCGGAGCATTGGACAATGCAAAGGGCATCACGAGGAATTCATAATGTCCATGATGTGTATTGGAATCTAGCCCCATGTAACTCATCAAGCAAATCATCAATTATAAGAATGAGAAACTTATCTTTCACTGTCACTGAGTTCAGCTGCCTGTAGTCAATGCACGTCCTTGATGTACCATCCTTCTTTTAACCAAAATGACAGGCGAGGCAAAAGGACTATTGTTGTGCCTAATGAATTTAGTCCTTAACAATTCCTCAACTTGGCGTTCAATCCCACTTTTTTGAGAATGTCGATACCTATAGGGCCATAGATTAACTAGATCAGATCCTTGCTTTAAGGGTATTACATGATCATACTCACTTTGAGGTGGCAAAGCAACTAGCATCTTGAGCACATCTTCGAATTGCTCCAGCAGTGAGATAATTGATGGATCACATTCCATGTCTTGCCCCTGACTGATGGCAAAAATGGAGTGCAGTTGCCCCACCCAATGGAAATCCTTCTTCTTGAATACTCCTTGCAACTGTTTTCTACTAATCATTTGCAATTGAGCTTGTTCTCTGACCCCTTGCAACTCAATAGACTTGCCCTTTTTATTGAAAGAAATAGTTAATTAGCCATAATCAAAGAGCAAGGTGCTGATGGTTTTCATTCAATCGACTCCCAAAACCATGTCGCACCCTCCCAACCTTAGGACCCTAAAATCAAACTAAAATTCAAGCCCTTGCATTATCCATTTGAAGCTACTACACTTGGTGTGGGTCAAGATTACATTCCCATCAGCTACTGTCACCGCTAATGGATTGGTCTTGACCATATCATGCCCTACCTTCCTCACAATCTTAGGGTCAAGGAGGCTATGTGTACTGCCACTATCAACCAAAACCAAAACTGTTTGACCCTTGGATTCACCTTTAATTCTAATGGTGTTATGGGCACCACCACCAGTTAAAGCTTTGACACATATCTCCATATCATTACCTTCCAAATGCTCACCCTCATCTTCATACTGCATCTCTTATGGCTCATGATTTTCTTCATCTTGTTCCTCATCCACAGCTTCATAACCGTGAGCGGACATTAAGTACTTGAGATCACACTTGCGGCCAGAGAAATACTTTTGGTTGCATTTAAAACATAGCCTCTGGAGCCTCTTTTCTTCTTGGCTCAATGGTTAAATCCCACTGTTAGGCTGCCAACAAGTTGAACTCTAGATCTTGGTGTGTCATATGAAGTAAGGACTGTCTTTTCCACCATTCGAGCCTTGGAATAAGCTTATGACAAGGAAGTAGGTTCAAAAGCTTTCACCATATGCTTCACCTTTGGCGTCAATCCACTCATGAAGCTTGAGATGTAATATTCTTCAACAGTGTCAGGATAGGCAGACAACACTCAGGCTCTCAAATCCTCAAACCTTGACATGTATTCTTTAAGAGTTGTAGTTTGCACCCGCTTGTTAAAACTGTCAACAACATCACTGATGTCTTCATCTTCATAACGATCACATAACTCCTTCTCAAATTCAGGCTAAGTAATGAGTGGTTTCACTCACATAAGACAGTAATACCAGCGCTCCATTTCTCCTTTAAGATAAACAGCTGCTATTTCCACCTTCTTGGATTCCATGATGTTGTCGAACCTGAAATACCTCTCACGTTTTCTAATCCAAGCTTGAGGCAAGGTTCCATCAAATACTTCCAACTCAATTAGAGGTTGCTTGTAACCAGATCCTCTCACAGCTGGTGTATTGTCACTATTGTTTAGTTGTGCAGTTGCAACAACTGAAAGTGAAGCAACATTAGCAGCATTACGTGTCAACTCTAGCTGACTAGCAGGAGTAAGCACTCCTACACCAGGAGGTTGTTACTGCCTTTGTATCTGCTCCTCTAATCCTCCAATTTGCTGCATTTGTCTGTCAAACTTCTGATTAATGTTTTGTTGTCTCTGCTGAAACATAGACATCATATTCTCCAATTGCTGGCTCAAACGATCCATTCTTTCGTCCTGTCTATCTCATACTTCAGTCATTTGTTCTGTTCCAGTCACGACCTCAGCATAAGAAGGAAAATTAGTAGTAGCATGGTTCACAGTTCCTGCTCAGAACCTCGTGGTAACCATGATTAAGTCTTCAAGTTTGAGAATCGACTCTAAGGCAAACAGATCACTGCAATGGAAGATACTGAATGCATAATTTCAACTTCCTAACTTCGTGAATGATCTAGGAGAGTGTTATTTCAGCATCCGCTACACAATCCTTAGCAATTTCGATGAGATTTGTCAATTGGCCTGAACCTGCAGTAACAACACCCAACGAGTAACAAATTTAAAAAAAATTTGTGTTCACAATTAGGTTTTGCACTTAGCTGTCAAGGATCCAATACGAGGTTCAACAGCGATAGCTGTATTCAGTGTGAACAGCTCCGATTGAATCAATGTTGATTGTCTAGTGCAAGATCACAGCGCCTCGCATTATGTCAGTAACAATCTGCAGTATAACAGTTCCTGATCAAGTAACCAACAGCTTATTTCCACTACTTGCAATGTTCAGCTCGAAGTCAGGATCAATTTAGCTATGAAACTAGATTGTGGAGCACTGATACCAATTGTTAAGGATCTAGTTCAACTTGATCCTTAACTAAGTGAAGAGAAAGAGTCTAGAGGAAAGAGAGGTGAAAAAAGATGAGAGATCAGATAGAATTAGGAGTTAAGAGGATGAATCAATGAAGTTTTCTATTCACAAATGAAATAATACCAGGATCTTAGCTATTTATACTAAACTAAGATACAATGCAACAAGACAATTCAAAACCAACTTATTCCACCATTGCCGCCAAAATGGACCAACGGCACTCACTACTAAATACCAACACACATTCATAACATTGTCCTCCTCGAACAATTTATAATACAGAAACAATTTTCATATTAATTCCAAACTTCGAACATATGGAATACTCTGGCCAAAGATTCTAGAATGTTAGTATATTTGCGAATCTACTAGGGGGACATCTTACATAGTAGATTCCTAGTAAAATATCCGTTCTCGCCACACTTCATGCAGTTGGCCAACGATGTAAGATCCTGATTATTCAATTTTGACCTCATCATTTTTGACATCAAAGTAATTAACATTCCATGCATGAGTTCGGACTATTTCCCAGATTTAGAGTTATTGTCTTACATAATTCATTATTTTTGATAGCAGAAAAAGAACAACTAAAATTCAGATGGTCCTACTCAGTATTCTAATCTTATTAAAAACACCAACTTATCACTGACTACGAACATACTTTGAGTACATGTTATTAGTTTTATCTAAGTCTTTCCATGGTTCAATCTCATTAATCGCTTAAATCAAACCTGACATGCCATCTTCACAACGTCCATCTCATGGAACGTTTTAGAAAAACAATCACGCATGTTTGACTGCTAAAACATAATAAGACAATAAATATCTAACATAATTTTATTTATTAAAACTAACTTATTAGGTTTTTCTAGGACACATATTCCGACAATCTCCCACTTGTCCTTAAACCCAAATAGCCCTGCATTACATAACTATCCCCTAGCGATCTGTCAACTCTTTGACTATAAAGTTGAACCAATACTGATCTGACACTGTTCGTCCTTTGGGTAACATGATTTCATCTACTAGGAGCCTTCTGAGTCAAGTAGTCCACTCAACAACTCTCTAGCCACCAAGTATCGGACTTCCATAATGAAGTAAGCAATATAAGACTTCTTCATTCTTCTCCATCTAATGACTCCCACTACAAGGATAAATAGGAATTCTGACGTCAAAACGTCTAAACTCCCTTTTAAAACAAATGACCAATGACAAACCCAACATACTTTCTTCTGAATCTCGCAAAAGCTTGACCCTCAAAACATAATTGGTTCATCTTAGGTCTTTCGCTTTTAATTAACAAACTGGACAACAAAAACTTAACAGCTCATAACAATTTTACACCATTCTTAATGAGTAGAATGTCCTCTATATACAACACCTAGAAAGTCTGAACTTTCTTGTCATGTCACTTGTAGACTAATGGTTCACTAACCATTGACTCAAATCCCTTAGGACTTGATTAACCATCATCAAATCTACTATTTAATGAATAAGATGCTTATTTAAGTCTTTAAACAGACTAGCTTAGTTTGCATATTATATTCTCTTGACTCTTGGCAACAAACTTGTCTAGTTGTATCATATACATAATCTTTCAAGATAACCGTTCAGAGAACATCGTCTTGATTTCCATTCCCATACCTCATCACAATGAGATAAAATGGAAAAGTGCGGCCTTATGGATTTAGCATTAAAGAAGATCCCATCAAATATGATTCCTTCCAATAGGATATTAACTCATTGCCATCAATCTAGTGTTGAAGGTCTCTACATTCTTGTCCAATAAACTCTTTATACTTGTAGATTCATTTAAATCTAATCTATTGGACTTAATATCTTTTGACGCCTCTCCAAGCTCCAGACTTAGTTAAAATAAAATTACTTTAACTAAAGTTTCATTGCTTTGACCTATTGGTTTGCATCTTTATACTCAACAGCTCCATTGTAGTCTAAATGATCGGATTGACCATCATGCTTAACTGCTAACACTGAAGATCCCAATCCATCAGGAGACCTTGACTATCCTCCCACTACATCAAAGCTCTCATGTACCATGTGTGACAATAACCTAGTTGAAGATATATCTAATATATCATCCACACTATAAGTTGTATCAAGCTGTTAAGACTCAGTACCTCATACTGTATTTTTAACTAATACAAGCTATCTGTTGTACTTTTAGAACACTTTCTAAAACATTTTACATCGAAAACCTTTTTGATTTGTAAACGTGACTCATCATATGAATCATACCATATTCAAAAGTACATTATTAATCATTCTTGTAACTCTTTGTAATAAGGATAAATAAGAATTTTCCTAAAACCACCACTTCAATTTAATCAAAGTGATTTGATATAGTTACCTAATTGTCTCAACTTAAGCCTTTAAGTCTTTGAACCTTTCAAAGAATTTCAAGATTTTAGTCTCCATAGGCATATCCATATATCAACTTACTGAGTAGTCATTCATAGACATTTTATGATGTACTCATCGCTTCTGCTCGCTTGAACTTTTAACAGTCCATAAACATTTTATGAACAAGTCCTAGAAGCTTAGCAGTTTTATTACTTTTACACTTAAAAGCTGCTTCAGTCACCATTTATTCGAACATAAATCACATACTGGTTATCATTCAAGTACTTGGTGATCCATAAAACAAATCAAACCGGTTTTGAATTATACTGGATTAATGTGACCTAAGATTAAGCACCACTTTAAAGCTACATGGTTTCTGGAATTTTTATCTTTTATATGGTTACATAGCCTAATTTAAATCAGACTAAAAAATTGCCATTAATGTAGTTTTTGATCAAAATAAGTCAACTACCTACCAATGTACCTTTTTAAATAAACACTTTATTTATATAATCATTAGTCTTTTTTTAGGAAAAGTAATTGAAATTCTATTTTGAAACAAACAGCAGATAGAAATCAAATTTATAAAGTACACAAGACAGTTACCCAAATACAAAACTACATTCTCTTACTTAAACTACAACCTCTTGATGCCCTTGCCTAAAACCCATTCATCATACCTTGTCACATTGGCTTTCGATCTTGGCAACAAGAGTATCTAAGTACTTAGGCAATTCCTTTTAAAATATTAACGTCTAGCGCAATTATAACAGAGACAAAACTATTTTACTTATGTTTCATTTTACACTTTTCAAGTTCCTAATTCTTGAGATAGATGTTTACACTAAGTGAACTCTTCCCTTAGTTCTCTTGACACTTTTTCTCATAAACTGTTCTCATGTTATTATTTCTCTAACCAAGCACTTCTCTCAAGTATTTTATCATATCCACTATAGTTGAACTTTCAATTATCGAATGCTAGAAAACATTCAGTACCTTATGTTGAAATTTTGCAACTAACTCACTCTTTAGGCTAACATAATGTTCCTAACGTTCTTTGAACTCAATAGATTTACTAGTAGAAATCTAGAGAACCTAAGCATATCTTAAAGCTCAACCTGTGCTATGTTATCGCGAACAAAACGGAATAGACAAGACATATCTATATTGATTGCTATTCATAATCTAAGAACCAGTCTGAAATAAAAAAAAACTATAGAACAAGTCATATAACATACGGGATTACTTTTCTTGCTTTTAGGAAACAAGTAAAGTTCAGAGTTTACATTCCGACACTTACATGTATGCCGAGGTGACCCAACCAAACAACCCAAAACTCCTCTTCGTCGAGACCGAATTGAGACATCAGAAGGGTGCGAACATTTCTCAATAAATGAGTTTTCTTGAAAACTCTTTATTAACACATTAGAAACACCACTTTTCCATTAGCTTATAAGGCCCTACAATAGAGCCCCTCAGGGAGGCTAATATAAATCCTAGTTAAGTGCGCACCATTACCTGAACACTCATACAAGGTCTCAATATACTTCACGTCAGCATGGCTGTACTCGATTGCTTGGACTTTAGCCCATCTCTTAGAGGACGAACCTTATATTGCACAAATGAACACTCCCCTTGAGGAGCTGCACCCACATACTATACTGCTAAACCGGTAATGGAGTCCATGAGCATTCATTCACAAGCTCGCTCCCACTTGATATTTTGAGTATTGTGAACTTTTTAAATAATGTTAGCAAATAAACAAAGCATGGATCCACCTAACCATTCTCTCTGTAAGGCTGCGCATATTTAACTAGGCAAAAGGCATGGAACGTGTCATAGCTAGATTGGCCAGGCCACAAGCACGCGGGTTTCTAACGCATGCGGTGACGTTCCCCGGGCATGCCAGTTGTCAATCATGGATTCGTCCAAGGCTTTTGCCGTGGATCATGTTGTTGTCTTGCATTGTTGGTTGCGATGCGAGTACGTAGATCACTACCCTTGTGCACGTTTTTCTTCCTTTTTTTGATTAATTCCCCGGTGTATAAAAATCATCTCATAAATATTATTTTATGAAATTAATTTATTCATCTCATGAATAAATAATTCATCTTACTAATTATGTTTAGCAAATTTAATTTACTCATCTCATGAACAAATAATTCATCCCATGGATTTTATTTAAATATTTTCAAGCTGTGCTTAAGTTGAGGCTTGCGAAGGGACCTTAGGGACAATCTTACTCTATCTCCAAATGGGACAAATCTGACTATCATCTCATGATAACAATTGACTATCATTTAATAAATGTTAATTCCACTAAATAAGTTTTACTGCACTCTAGATTTTCCAAAATAACCCCTTCCGATAGATATCCGTGAGCAAAAATAACTTTCGCTACTATCATTAATTTTCTCACATCTATCGCCGTAATTCCCAACTCGCCCTTCTCGAACAATTCATAATAAAGAAATAATTTTTGTATTAATTTTAAATTTCAAACATATGGAATATTCTGGCAAAATATTCTAGAATATATTTGTATATTTACGAATCAACTACAGAAATATCTTACATTGTAGATTTCTAGTAAAATATGCGTTCCCGCCACACTTCATGCAATTGCCCAACGAGGTAAGATCCTGGTTATTCAATTTTAACCTCACCATTTTGGGCATCAAAGCAATTAATATTCCATGCACTAGTACGGACTATTTCCCAGATTTAGAGTTATCGTCTTACATAATTAATTATTTTTGATAGCATTAAAGAAACAATTAATTCAGATGGTCATGCTCAGTGTTCTAATCTTATTGAAAATACCAACATAATACTCTTGGATCCCTATCTACATAACCAAGACAAGTCATCAAAAGTATCATATTATAGTATTATTAGACAAGTTGTCCAAACTTATCAACAATTATGAACATAGGCTGACTACATGTCACGAGTTTGATCTAAGTCTTTCCATGGTTAAATCTCATTGACCACTTAAATCAAACTTGACACACAATATTGGACGACGTCCATCTCATGGAACGTTTTAGAAAACCAATCACGTATATTTGAATCGTAAAACATAATCAGACAATTAATGAATAAAAAAATTTTATTCATTCAAAACAAACTAATTAGGTTTATCTAGGACCCTAATTCCAACATTTAAGTGTAGCCACACGAAGGATGAATATCACATGCCCATCACTTACGTTCTCATTGATTCAGCCTTGAGGCATTAGGCGCTGCCCTTAATGGATGGCTATTACGAGTTGTACCAAGTCATTATAGCTTCGCAAGATACCCACAAGACAACATTTAGATGTCTAGGGTCAATATTGACCTTTGAATGGGTGGCCATGCCATTTGAATTAAAGAACGTTGGTGTCACCTCCCAAAGATCCATGAGGATGATTTTTCATGGCCTCATTGGCAAGAACATGGAAGTCTATATAGATTACAATGGAAGATTTAAAAAGTGCGTTCCTACGAGTAAGGAGCTACAATCTCAAAATGAAACTCCTAAAAATATGCTTTCGAGATACGAGCTGGGAATTTCCTAGGATTGTTGGTGAACCATCGGGGAATTGAGGTTGACATGAATAAAACTAAGGCTATTCAGGATGCTAAACCACCCTCAAATAAGAAGGAACTTCAAAATTTGTTGAGGCAAATCAATTTCCTAGGATGTTTCATTTCAAATTTTTCATAAAAGACTAAAGTATTCTCGCCATTGCTAAGACAAGTGTGAAAGAGCCTTTAAATGGGAGAACCAATATTAAGCAGCTTTTGAGGCTATAAAAGCGTATTTGATTAGGTCACTAGTGTTAATTCCATCTAAGTAGGGGAACCCTTTGAAAATGTATGTCTCTACTTCTGCTGGATCAATAGGTTGTTTGCTTGTACAGAACAATAAGCATGGGCTTGAACAAGCTGCTTTCTACCTGAGTCGTTGCTTAAATGAGTGTGAAATAAAGTGTACTAAAATTGAGAAATTGTGTATATCATTGTACAATGCATCTATAAAGTTGAGATATTGCATTCATTATTTATGTGGTTCCTCACATAGATGTTCTCCAATATATGTTAGATAGACCCCTAATGAAAGGAAGATTAAATAAGTGGAGTGTTGCTCTATTTCAATTCGAGTTGGTGTATGTGTCACAAAAGTACGCAAAAGGCAAGGCCTTTGCACACTTTTTGGCAGAGCATCCTAATATTGAAACAACATCAACTCACGAACAAGGGGACATTTTGGTGGAGGGTATAGTTCCTTGGAAGCTATACTTTGATGGATCAAAGACCAAGTCGAGTGCTGGAGTGGGGATCATTATTGAAACACCCTCTAGAGTCATCTTCAAGCTTACTGTCACCCTTGTGGGTCAATGATCCTATAACGGGGTTGAGTACAAGGCATTGATCATTGGCCTCGAGACCCTCCTAGAGATGGGAGTCGCCAACGTAATTATAAGAGGGGATTCATAGTTGGTAATCTGCTAAGTCAAGGGGGAGTTCTAATGTTTGATTAATACCTCAAACAAGTACATTTTAACAGTGCTAGAACTATTAAGAAGTTTGATAAGGTAACATTTGAGCATGTACCTCAAGAACATAACAAGGCAGCCAATAACTTGGTTCAACTAACCTCTGGGTAGAAACTACCTAGAACGTGGTGTGAAAAATCTATGGTTATCACGATTAAGGTTCTCGACCATGATCTTGAGGTCTGTAAGTCCATCAGCTCTGAAAGCAAAGTGGTAAGTCACTAAATGTTCCCAAAATGGGTCCTATCAGGTCACGAGAATTTAATAATAGGCGGCCTGTTGGCATTCTAGCCTTCCTTCTCCTCTCAAGGCCAATTCGAAAGAATTCAGTACACCACCCGTGGATATCTTTGCTTTGGAACAAAATAATTAGAATGAGACTCATCAACTGGAATGTCTATTATCCATATAGGGTATTTATTTAGTTATTTAGTCCAACCAACGATTCATTATTGGTACCGATAGCAACCACCATTTCATCAAACAGGCATATTTTTCATTTTCCAATGGATTTCCATCTTTCATTAATGGAAATTTTTTGATTGAGTGAGTAATATGCTCTGGTTGTTAGCTGTTTAAGAATTCTTGTCAGGCAGTTCATACCATCCATACATAGTGTTTTGGTTTAAAATTTCAATTCTTCCATGTTTTAACAGTAGCATATTGTTTCATGGAGCTAATGTCTGAAATATTGAAAAAATGACATTTCCATGACTCTACCACCCATTCAATTTTGATCCTCTTAATCCCTTTTTCATGGCCACATATCTTTCCGGCTAAGAAACGGGAAATCTTTTTCATGTTACATGAATCCAATTTTCATGTCATTGGGGAAAAGTCATCTTTTTCTCAGCAACGTCTTTGTCATTTGATTGGAATTGGTATCTTGAAAAACCTAATTATTTAGTTCAAAATATTAAATAAATGAAATTATTTTATTTATTTATTGTCTCATTATGTTTTTTATGAGTCTAACATGCACGTGATTGTTTTCCGAAATATTTCATGAGATCAACTTAGTCCAAGATGATATGTCGGGTTTGGTTCAAGTAGTTAATGAGATTGAGCTATAGATATACTCAAATCAAATAACTTATACATTGTCAAAGTATATGCTCGTAGTCGGTGATGAGTTTTGACAACTTGTCTGATAAGATTATAATATGATACTTTAGATGGCTTGTCTTGGTCATGTGGATAAGGATCCAAGTGTTATATTGGTGTTGTCTATATGATAGGGACATTGAGCAAGACCACTGGAATTATTTTTTTCTTAACTGCTATCAAAAATAATTATTTTTGTAAAACTATAACTCTAAACTCAAGAAATAGTTTGAATCCGTGCATGGATTGTACGGTGCTTTGATGTGCTAAAAGGATTAGTTAAAGTGCGTTGACTTGAATCTTACATGCATTGGATAACGGCACGAAGTGTAGCAGAAACAGTTATTTTACGTTGAATATATAGTCTCTAATGAGATAAAGATGTGCTCTTAGATAATACCCAAGCATACGAACAAATTCTAAAATCTAAGGCCATAGTACTTCATATGTTTGACGTTTGGAATTAATACAGAAATTGTTTCTATATTATTAAATTGTACAAGAAAGGCGAATTGTGAACTTTGGCTAGAGATATGAGAAAAGTAACGATAGTAGTTGAAGTTACTTTTACTAATATATATCTAATAGAGGGGTTAATTATCGTAATAAAATTCATTTGGAAAATTCTTGAGTGAATATATTTAATTCTAGAGTACAGTAAAACTTATTTAGTGAAATTAATTTTTACTAAATAGTAATCAATTGTTATCATGAGATGATAATAAGATTTGACCCTATTTAGAGATAGAGTTAGATCATCCCTGAGGTCCCTTTGCAAGCCTCAACTTAAGTGCAGTTTGAAAATATTTAAATAATAAATTTATATGATGAATAAATTATTTATAAGATAAATAAATGTCTATACTAAAGAAACATTCATGAGATAAATATATAAAATGTAAATATCGTGTTTTAAAATAAATAAAAAGTATATAAATATCATGTACATGCTCAATGCAGGCAGTGGGCACGAAATGTTGAATAGTGTGACATGACCAACGTCACATATATTTAATTATTATTTTTTTATTTTTTTTATTTTTTCAGTAGTTGGACTTCTTGCTTATAAATACGTGTTTTAATGTGAGATTCTAGGGTTTTTGGAACCTGGTTTTCTCCCACAATAAAAAATTCTAAAATTATTTGATGGCTTTTTCTAAATTTATTGTTTAGCATAATTCTTCTGAAAAATTATTTTTTGGAAAGATTAAAAAAAAAAAAATTGTTCCAAAATTTTCCTAAGGTAAATACTTTAGGAGCCCAGACTCCTGGTGATAGAAGACTTTTAGGTGTCAAGAAAACTTATTCTAATTTCAGATCTTGAAGTCGAAGTTGAGATTCACGCTTCGGGTATGTTTAATTAAATATGGATATTTAATTTGGCTTTCATTTATTTTGTTTATTCTACATACCATGTTTATATTCATTTTATTCGATATTTTTGTTTGAGTAAGATCTAGATTTAGTTAGCTTGTTTAATTAGATTAGGGCTTTAGATTTAAAATTAAGATTTTTAATGTGTTATTCCGATGTGTTTGTTTAAGCCTATCTGGGGAAAAATTTTTTGTTTAAGCCTATCTAGGGAAAATTTTTAAATATGTCCTCAACAGTACGAAATGTTCCCTTTGACTGCTTAGAAGCATATCATCTAATCACTGAGCAAGGTGAAGATTAGAGGAAATCCCTAGTGGAGTATTTCAAGAATCCCCATAAGTTCATCAAAGATAAAAAGACAAAAGCGAGGGCTCATAGGTATCACCTAGATGATGAATCTAGGAATTATATAAAAATGTCCCTGGAGTTAGATGAAGTCAAGTTAGTCCCACATGAAGGGATTTTTGCATCCAATTTAGCTGGAAACAAGATGCACTAGTTAATCAAATGTTACGGCTGTTAGTGGCCATTGCTGATGAATAACGCCATCACGTATGCTAAAGGATGTAGAGGATGCCAACGATATGGGCATGACCCTAGAGTCCCTATTTCTTAAATGTGTGCAATAGTTAAGCCATGACCCTTTCGTGAATGGTCAATAGATATTACAATGGAAATTAATCCTCCCTTTAGCAAGCAACATTCACGCATCCCTTTGGCCACAGATTACACCACATTGGATTGAAGCTAAACCGTTTAGGAACATCCACCAATAAGATGTGATTGATTTCATCAAAAATTAAATCCTATGTAAGTTTGGTATCCCAGAAACTATGGACCAGGTGAAGGTATTCAATCAGTCTGAAGTTGAGGAGTTCTCTAAAAGCTTTAAGTTTGAGATCTTAAGCTCAAATCCTTATTATGCCTAAGCAGATGGCCATGTAGAATATACTAACGATATTTTTAAGGTCAGGATTAAAAAGATGATTGAGGATAATCCCTGAAGGTGGCATGAATTGCTACTTGATGCTTTATGGGCTTATAGAATGTCCAAAAGAGATGCTACTAGGACAACTTCCTTTCATTTGACGTATGGCCATGATGTTACACAACCAATAGAAGTAACAATTCAATCCATTAGGCTGGCTCATTAAGAGAAATTTTCTAAACTTTAGTATGAGCAAGATATGATGGATGAGTTAACTAACTTAAACCAAGAGAGGCTTGATTCTCTTCATAAGCTTGAAAATCAGAAGAACACAGTAGCCAAAGCCATGGTTGACTCAGTCTGGAAAGTGATTCTACCCATTGGTTAGAAAGACTGTGTCATTAGTAAATGGTCCCATAATTGGGAGGGTTCCTTCAATGTTATTGAAGTATTGGGGGTAACTCCTACTTGCTTTAAGATCTAGATGGAAGAGCCCATCCAAAGGCCATTAATGGGAAATTCTTAAAGAAATTTGCGCCTTCAATTTGGGATTCTAACAAAAAAGTTCTTATGTTCATATTTCTTGAATTATGGGCTCAATTTTAGTATCAGTGCCTTGATGATCAAATTATTGATCATTGAATTATATAAGAAAAAATACATGAATTGAGAAAGCAACCTTATACTTGAGAGACATATTGAAACAAATATGTAATGCCATTCATTAATACGAGGTGCATGGCATTTAAATAAAATAGTATAGGATACATATTGTACAACCTATTACTTCTTTTTTCTTCTTTAAAACAGATGAGTCTTAATCCTAACAAGAGGTGCTTTTATGGCTAGTAATTTATTGGTTGTCTGAGTTAGCTAATTATCTACGAAAATAACTGCTTCTTGGAGCACTTGTTCTTTTACTTATGTTGCCATCTTGAGCTCCTCACCTCTTGAGTCTCGAAGGGCATGTTGTTGCTTAAGGGAGAAGTTTGTCCCTGAGCTGGCTCAATTGCTACTCCAGCTCATGCACATGATCTTCAATACTCTTGATGTCCTAGGCTTGCTGGCTCTAGATCTCTCTCTAGCCGCTTGAAGTCCTTTAAAGAAGAGGTGCAAGACTCCGAGGCCTATTGAATGACTAAGGTTTCTAATAACAATCTAAAATTGGTGGTTCTTCTCTGAAAATGGAGGAACTTCGTGGAAAATCTTGAAGAGGACTGCTTCTGGAATCTTGAGCTCTCTTGCAATTGAGGGTACCACTTTGGGATCTTTTCTTAGAACTTTCATAAGGGAGATATGTTCCTAACTATTAGCTTAGGCATCCTGAGACTAAGAGGGAGTTAAGCCAATACACCCAACCCCTTGAATCTAGGAGATGCTTCTTAGTCTAGCTGCTGGAAGGCCGGCCTCCCACTAACCCCTGATCTCTCTAAGGGAGAAGACATCCTTGGCAAAAAAAGGTGGTGGGATAACCTGGATCAAGAAAGAAGGAGCATCCAAAGTGAACCATGGCTTTGGAATGAGAACAAAAAGTTTTAAAAATCAAGACTTATCTCTAGGCTACAGCTGGAGTTGGAGGGGAGGCTGATGTTGGTTCCTCTGGTGCATCTACTTGGTACCTTCTGAAAAAAGGCAATTGTGGATCAGAAACAATCCTCGGTTTAGGGAAAAAAAGGACTTCATGAGACAAAGTGAAGTGGCTTATAACTTCGTGGATTTCTACAATGGTGCGAAAGGAGGACTGAAGCTTAAATGAGTTGTTGCCTCGGGGAAGTTAGAGTGGGATTCCCTTCTTATATGTACCATGTCACCGCTTCCAAAATGGAAGTAATGGAACCCTCTGCTTCATCAATGGTTGAGCCCAATGGCTCTGGCTCTTGCAGAGACTCCGGTGCTTGACTCTTGGAGGGATATGGTAACCTGACCTCAAAAAAGATGGGTTAGGATAGCCTCAAGAAGAGTAAATAAAAAAAGGAGTTAATGGAACAACGTCCATACCTCCTGTTGGGGGAGTCGAGCTCCGTCTTTCTCACTATTTGAGCAATCTGCACTTCCTTTTCATCATCTTCTTCTTCTTCCAACACTTGTGGACATTGGCTAGAAAACATATGGAACTCTCCTCCTACTTCTCTTCCTTGAAGCACCTGCTTTTGGGGCGACACTCCTTCAGAAGTAGACTAGTGAACCTTTTGGCAGCCCTAGGAGTCTTAGTTGTGCTCTTTTGAGTAGCTAGAGCAGCCAAAGGGTAATAATGAGTAAGTACAGTAGTTAACCTAGGCTTTAAAAACATCACATGTAGCCAGGAGATGGTTAGTTACCCCACAGAGCTTTCTTAACTGTCTGTTTCACGTTGGTTGGTTATATGGCTCTAAAGCTAGTACCTGCAGGCTCAAGAAAAAGCATAAAATACTGCTCGGTGCATCTGGCCTCAAAAGAGAAACAATAGACCTGAAACCAAGCTAAAAAATGTGAGATATTATAATAGCCATAACTATGAGGAACATGATCCCCATAGGCTCACCAAATGGCTAGGTTGGTCTGGTATAGCTCCTAGAGCTAAGGAAGCTACATGAAATCCATTTTGGACTACGAAACGTTTTTGGTCCACACGTCAAGGAAAGGAACATTCTGTACCATTCCAAATTGCATAGAAATTAATCCATGCCTATTAGACTCAACACAGAGAGAGTCTGGTGATAAAAGAGAAGTCTTGGGGGCATAGAATTGCTTGCCGAGTCGTAGAGTTAATGTCTACAGGGATATCAAGTTCTAGGTTCAGTATCCTGAACCAATGAGGGCCAAGATTCCTCACACCAAGCG
The DNA here is from genome assembly GCA_018398585.1 of Simmondsia chinensis. Classification (NCBI taxonomy): domain Eukaryota; kingdom Viridiplantae; phylum Streptophyta; class Magnoliopsida; order Caryophyllales; family Simmondsiaceae; genus Simmondsia; species Simmondsia chinensis. Next base: position 26,198,537 of record JAGTTD010000010.1, on the reverse strand, counting down.
GAGTCCATTGGACCCTTGAGATGCCCTGGAAGCTAGTAGTCTCTCGAGGCAACGATCAAAGGTCCACCCTTGAGGCAAAAGAACCTCCACACGTGCAAAATGCTCCCCATTGCAGCTAACAGTGTCATTTGTGAGGATGAATGGGCCTCTAGAGCAAAACTAGAGGAAGTAGGCTTGGGGTCATTATTGGAAAAGCCATAGGGTTCCCTCTATTTTAAACGGCATAATTCTTCATTATATTACCCTAAGGCAACATAAACTTGAGCAAAAAGCAATGGCCCAAGAGCTAAAGAACCATAACTAAAGGACAAGTTAACTGCCCCTACCTTAAGAGACTTAAGAACAATGTTAGAAAAGTTAAAAAAAAAAATTTATTCAGCCAGAGCAAGTGGAAAGAAACTTCCTTGGATCGTTGCCCTTAGTCATGAGCTTCTCTGAAAAGAAGTCGACAAACGCCTCATAACCGGGGGGGGGGGGGGGGGGGGGGGGGGGGGGGGGGCGGCGGTTGTTTAAAGAAACATAAGAGGCAAAAGCCTTACCCTCTTTTGAAATGAAAGTGGCCATACCTAGTGAGAGACCTGTTAAGGCCGCAATGTCCTCCAAAGTAATACCAAGAAAGCTCTTTGGGTGGAGAAAAGCATTGTAATAGTTGTTTTAATAGTAGGTTGGGGATGTCATGATAGGGAAGCCCATACCTGAGTGAGAACCTAGAGAGTTTGATTTGTGTATTGCTTCGTTAAGAACGTCCACCCCTTGAAGCGGGAAAACTCCTTGCATATGAGCCTTCCTCCCCATAAGTAACTAGTAGAAATAGAACAAAATAAAGGAGATTCCTCAGTATTAGGAAAAATGCCCTCGAGTCTAGGTACTTCATCAGAGGGGTTAAAGATTGGACCTAGGGTATATGGTTCATGAGATGAAGATGGATCCTCAGCAACCCAAGAAGTGTTGTCCTTAGTGGATGTAACATCCATGAGGACCTACAGCTTGTCAAGGACAATGAAGCAAGAACGCTATAGGGCTATCATCCTTAGGGATGGGGAGGAGAGGAAATGAGTAATTTTGGCCATTTCAATGGTCTGAAAATCTAAGCTCTAAAGAATAAGCATTAAGAAGCAAATAATCAGCAGGAGAAGCAAGAGCTTTGTTGAGAGCAAGTAATGAGCGATTAATTACAAGAGAGAGACAGCATAGAGCAAAAGATTTTGAAGTCCTAACTATCATATTTATAGGCATGTGTGAATGAAGGGAAATCAAGTGTCAAATAGTGCTCTTTTGACCTCCCATTAGCCATTGGAGGTCAAATCAAACGGACTTTTTACCCATTACAAAAATGAAATTACCAATGGCGGGGGAAGGGGGGGGGGGGGGGGCGGCGGGATTTGCTTGCACTCTAAACCCGAGGGAGTTGGGATGACACCATTTAAAGATAAAGCTCGGGGCATACTTGGCATTCAAGAATAGGATAACAGTGTCTTGAGTCTAGTTTCCTTATGAGTTAAAAACCCTTAAAAGGATAATATCTCTGAAGACAGCTAGAAGGGTAAAAGGGGCTCCAACTTAAAGGACTTCATAGTGGGTTCCAAGAAAGGTGGTTCCAAGGCTCGAGACAAATATTTGGAGTGCATATCAAAGAGCTTGGGTTTCAAGCATATCTAGAGGGAAGCAAACAAACGTGAGGCTTCTAGAAGAAGCTTGGGCATGTGTAGCAAAGCACATTCAACTCCAATTCATTCTGAAAAAGAAGAATTGTGGCAAACATGGAGCAGATATGCCAAGTTGTTAGGATGTAGTGGTTATTTCTCAGATCTATAAATGAGAGACATTGCTATCATTACAAAGTATCCAATAGGACAATACAAAATGTTTTCAAGTTTTTTCTTCACAGCACACTTGTGCTTTATCTTAGACCCTAGCATGGCATAACTTGTACTCTATTTTGCTTTCTTCAAGGCAATGCAGTCTTTGGGTTTCAGGTGTAAATTCTCTATTTTAATATTTTCCCAAAATTGACAAGTTGAGATTTGAGTCATTAGTAAAAGGCATTGATGTCCAAGCCCCGAGCTTTATTGCGTTGGTCTTAACGCTGGTGTCACTACTTGATAAATCAGGTGAATTTAGATTTGAGTCATCATTTCCGGGCTTTCCAGGCGTGGGTTGACCTTTTTTCTGTTGGTCATAATCAAGTGACCCGAATACCATTGACTCCACTTAGATCTTGTCAAACTCTAACTTATTCAAGTTATTACAAGCAGAATGAGATTAGAGGAAGCACATAGTGGATTACTTACAGGAATCCCCATCAGTTCACTAAAGACTGAAAAATCAAAATGAGAGTGCATAGGTATCACCTTGATGATTAATCTAGGGAACTACACAAAAAATATGCTTGTGGAGTGCTTCTCAAGTGCGTAAACCAAGATGAAGCCATGCTAGTCATGGTTGGGGCACATAAAGGGATTTATGCATCCCATCTTGTTGTAAACAAGATGCATTGATCAATCAAACGATATGGCTATTATTGGCCATCAATGACGATGAATGATTGCGTCAGGTATGCTAAGGGATGTAGAGAATGTGAAAGACATGGGCATAGCTCAAGAGTCCCCACAATTGAAATGCATGCAATAGTCAAGCCATGGCCTTTTCGAGGATGGGCAAAGGATTATTGGAGAAATTCACCACCCTTTTGGCAAGCAACACTATATATTTGCGGGGCCATGAATTATTTTACAAAATGCGTTGAGGCCAAAACATATATGAATATCAATGAGATGCAATTGATTTCATGAAGAAGTATATCCTATGTATATTTGGCATCCCAAAACTATAACCATGGACTAAGATAAAGTGTTCAATGGGTTTGATGTTAAAGAGTTCACTAAGACCTTCAATATTGAGATTCTAAACTAAACTGCTTATTATGTCCATGCAAATGGCCAGGCAGAGTCAATTAAAAGGGATGTTACTAGATGCTCTTTGGGCCCGTAGGACATTTAAAAGGGATACTGTTGGGAAAACTCCCTCTCATTTAATGTATGGCCATAATGATGTGCTACCAATGGAATTATAGTTGCTTGGAGCGATTATCTAGGAACATGAGCCTTCAGCATATCCAGAAAGAAGTGGATGAATGTAGGGACTCCAGAAGGGCCTTGAGCACGTGTGTCAATGCATGTTCAACGCCATTGTAGTGCAGGAAAAATAATTGAGGTTGAATGGGGGATAAAAATGCCAGGTTTTCTGGACGCAATAGTTAGAACTTATGTTTATAAATATAGGACAGTATTTGTGTTGTAAAGTGTCCTGCACCAATAACAAGACTTCTTCAAGTTTTTTACAGCACACTTGTGCTTTTTTTCTTAGGAGTAGTGTAACTTAACTTATAGCATCTTATTTTACTATCCATTACGGTACTAGAAGCTAAGATTTGAGTAATTTGTTTAAGGCCTTGACATCCAAGCTTTGTGCTTGATTGCATTGGTCTTAACACTAGTCTCACTTTTGAGTGCGTCGGGTGAATTTAGGTTTGAGTCACCACTAAAGGGCTTTGACGCCCAAGGCTAACCTAGATTGTGTTGGTCCTAATCTAGTGCATCAAATAAAGTTCGCTTTATTTTAATATTGTCAAGCTTTAACTAATTTGAGTTATCATAACTCAAGCGTCCAAGGCTTAAAAATCTACAGAGTCGGGCCTGTGAGTAGACTGCTGAGCTCTTAAGCGTGTCTCCACCCGAATTCCTAGTTCTCAAGTCTGCGAGATAAGGTGTCTATGGGCTTTACTTCATCACCTCAATTTCCACTTGGTCCAGGTCATCCTTTTATTTATTGCGCAATTATTAAACACTAAAAGAACTATAATTTAAGTCCCCTTAATTGGTGCAAGTGCAAAATCCACATTTAAATTGCAAACTGAACTCGGATTCACCAAAAGCTTCAACCCTCTTTTTGGATGATTGATTGATGTTAAACATGTGTACTTCGACAATTAGACCAGCTCCAAAGTCGATGCGAGCCCCTTCATGTATGTATTATGGATTATTTTTATTTATGGTGGCCACAAAATTACTAAAGCAAACAAAAGGAGCAAACATTATCCCCAACCAAAACTACAATATGAACATTAGTAATATGAGCATTAACAACTAAAGATTATCACCCAATGATTTGATTTTCATATGGCCTGCGGGCTTTGTTGTGTTACAAAAAAATGATTTGATTTTCATAAGATAAGCACGTGTCACCATATTCATTTTCATAAGATTTGCCAAATCTCATTTAAATTGCAACTATCTTGATTTTGCAAAATTAGTAAATAATTGAGATATAGCACCCTAAACAGAAGTAGCTGTCAAATCGTCATCATCACCACAAATAGTAGAGAAGATATAGTTCCATGAATATATAAGACAAGAATATTATCAACTTGTCTCCATTCTGTAATTTGGATCATCAATAACTGGCTCAAAACTAGATCCATCTATGGCACACCCATGACTGGCTGAGAGGAATGCATGATGCTTAATAAGAAAATATGATGGATCCTTGAGATATAAGGTCAAAGACGGCTGATTGCATATGTTGGAAGTACTAAACAGAGACAGCAAAACAACCATGGTGGCGGATCCACCCCCACTATTTGTCAACAATGGTGCCAACAGGGAGGAGACGGGCTTTGACTAAGAAGCAACGAGTACCAGATTTTTCAAAGATGTTGTTTCGGCTGTGGAAGACAATCGAAATAGGGTTTTGGCAACAATTTTACGATGTGGAAACTGAATTAGGGTTTTGGGTGGCAGTTTTATTGTGACCGAATTAGGGGCCAACTAGGGAGTGCAACAGTGGTTTATGGGTAAGGAGGCTGTGGTTTGGATTGTTTAGGTGGCGGTACTAATTAATGTGAGGGCGGCTAGCTGCTAGCTTTTATGGCCCTTCGTCATTCTTGGGCCAGGGGAGGTGAGTTAGATGAGCTCCAGCTTAGGCAGCTTGATTGGTGCTTGGCGAGTAAGGATTGGCTTAGGTTGTTTCCTGTTTCTTTGTTGGAGGTTTTTCCCCACACTGATGTTTCGGATCACAGTGCTTTGGCTATTAGTAGGCTTCGGGAGCACCGCTCTACATGTATTCCTTTCAAATTCTTTAACTTTTGGGCTGACCATGACAACTTCTTGCCTACTATCTGTTGGATTTGGGACACACATGCTAAGGGCTTGCTCGTGTTTTAGCTCACTCAGAAGCTCAAAAAGCAGAAGGCTAAGCTTAGGGCCCACAATTCCAGGCACTTAAGTCATAATTCTTCTCATGTGGAGGTGGCAAGAGATTCTAGGGTGGCGGGCTCTTGATTCTGATCTTGATAGTGCTCACTTGAGAGTGGAGGAAAGTCAGCTCTTGAGGGAGTACTTGAGGCTTTGCCATGATAATGGGGCTTTCTATTGTTAGAAGTCCAGGATTTGGTGGCTTTCTTTGAATGATCGAAGCACCCGGTTCTTTCATGAAGCGTTCACCATAGGTGGCCGAGGAACCAGATTATTTCTATTGAGGTTGCTGATGAAGTTAGTGTTGGGACATATTTTAAAAAATATTCCCTAAGTTAATTAATGACAACAGAAAAATTTAAAATTTTTAATTTTAAGCCTATTGGCGACTTAAAATTCCTAATTCTAAATCTATATATTTAAATTTTCTAATTTCAAATCTATAGGCCTCTACTCTAGTACATTCATAATAATAACAGAAATAACTGCCAAAATAATTATAGTAAATAAACAGAAAAGAAAAACCTAAAAAAAAGAAAAAAATACCTGGATGTAGATGGCAAGGTCGCTCCAAGAAATCATCGAGACCACGAGACCTCCTACACAATCTCTTATGAACACCTGGAGTGTGGGTTCCAAAAAATATTAACTAGAGGAAAATTTTCAACGAAAATTTCTCCTCTTTTAAACACTTTAAAACTTTTAATTTTTTTATTAATTTCAATTATTAAACTTTAATCCAAGACCGCTATTTATAATAGGTTGTAGGACCAAAAAATACCAAAGGCACCAATGTGGGATACAAAATCAAACAACAAAACGATGCCATTTCAATCAATTAAAAAATCCATGCCCAGAACGTGCCACGTGCCAAGTTCTAGTAGGTCCAAGCCTAACGGCGCAGATTGCCCCCTTGGGGAGTCCCAGAGTGGGCCACGTGGCATGCTGTAATTGGTCCGGGCCTATAGACGCCAATCGCCCATTCCGTGCAACACGGATAGCGACCTATTTTCCTTTTTTGGTTTTGTTTCCCACATTTAAAAATTTATCTTATGAATTTTATTTTGACAAAATCATTTTTATTGTATGTTTTTCAATTTTAGTCATCTAATGAATACTGTTTAGCAAATTTAAAATTTATTGGTCCCATGAAGTCTTTAATATTTTTCTAATAGTGTAAAATTAGAGATTTGCGTAGGCATCTCAGGAATAATATAAATTTGGCTTCAAATGGGTCAAAACTCATTATCATCTCATGATAATATTTGGTTACCATTTAATAGCACTTAATTCCACTACATAAATCCTAATGTACTCTAGAGTTCAATTATTCATTCAATGATTCCCAATTTGTAGCAATTGAACGATCAACTCCTCTATTAAATATTCATGAGAAGTTGTAATTAAAACTACCATCATTATACTTCTCTCCGCTTCTCTTTAAGTACCCAACTCACCCTATTTTGTATGATTCTATGACACGAGAACATATTATTCATATCAATTCCAGGGACGAACATTAGGAATATTTTGGCCAAAGATTCTGAATTTTTCGAACACTTGGGAATCCACTTAAGGGAACATTGTATCTCATAAGAAACTATAGACTCCATGTTGAATATTTTGATCGCGTTACATTTTATGCAACCACTCAATGTATATAGACTACTGGCCACTTTATAGGACCTCACTTTGAGTATAACAAAGTGGCGAACACTACGTGCATGAGACAATCCCGGGATTGAAAGTTATCACCTAATCCCAAAATAACTATTTATTTCTAATGGTTATACATCCCTCTCCTTTAAAAGGGCATGGGAGATTGCGGGTTCATATGTGGTTAGAGCTATTTGCTCTTTCTTTGTCTCAGGGAGCATGTTGGGTGCGTTGAACATGACTTGTATTAATCTGGTGCCGAAGGTGGAGAGCCCATTGACCTTTATTTGTTTTCGCCCTATCACGTGTTGCAATGTGATCTACAAGTGTATCACGAGGATCATTGCTAAAAGGTTAGAGGGTGTACTCCCTGGTTCGATCCATAGTTCTTAGAGTGCTTTTGTTCATCGCTGCGCAGGATCTTTGACAGTGTGATGCTGACGTAGGAGCTCATGAAAGAGTATTATCTTCGTGTTTCATCTCGGTGTGCACCGAAGGTGGACATTCATAAGGTGTTCGACACTATCAAGTGGGACATTATCTTGGCTGGTGTGCGCCATATGGATATTCCTGAGGTTATGGTGGGCTGATTTCGTGAATGTCTCTCCCCAGCTCGGCTCTCTGTCACCATTAATGGTGAGCTCCAGGGTTTCTTTGATTCCAGCTGGGGATTCGTTAGAGGGATCCTCTCTTCCCTTATCTGTATGTTATAGCCATGGAGGGCCTTTAGGGTATTCTTTCTCAGGCATCTACTAATCATTGTTTGTGTTTTCAGCCGGGTTGTCATTAGACTTATATCACACATCTAAGCTTTACCGGTGATCTTATGATCTTCTGTAGGGGGGATGAGGAGAGTGTGGCTATGGTTAGGGAGTTGGTTGAACACTTTGCAGCAGTTTTAGGCTCAGTCTCTAATGCGGTGCAGAGCATAGCTTTTTTAGTTGGTTTAGACCCCGACACTCAGCAGTCAATTGTCGATATTCTTGGGTTCAGGATTAGCCACTGCCCAATCATTTGTTGAAGGGGTGCTGCTCATCACATCTAGACTTCATTTTATTGATTGTAAGCCATTTACTGATCCCAGCCCATCTCATATTCCAATCTAAACTTCTCAATATTTATCTTGTGTAGCCCACTTATAGCTGATCGGCTCAGTTTTTTTCTCCATTCAGGTCTACTGGTCTTCTGACTTCAGGCTATCGAAGACGGTGATCATTAAGATAGAGTCTATTTTCACTACCTTAATTTAGTGAGGCACGGTTGTCGTGGAGTGAAGGTTGCCTGGGGGCACCTGTGTTACCTTCGTAAGGAGGGAGGTCTTGGGATCCACCATCTTATAAATTGGAAGCTAGCTTTGATTATGACGCAAATCTGGGTTTGGCCCTTTGGCCCCTCTTCATTGTGGCTGTGTTGGATTCAGGTGAATTGTTTTCGGGGTCCTAGCTTCTGGACAATCAGTATCCCAAAGTTGGCTTCTTGGTGTTGGAGCCACATTCTTCAGCTCCATGACATCTGTTACAGTGCCTTCTGGCATGTCATAAGTTTTGACCTCTATTGGTCTTCCTTGGCGCGCTAGAGATTCTGATGCTATTGTTTTGGGGGGGAGGGGGTGCAGTTCCCACAGAGCTGATTCCTATCTGGGGCTTGGTAGATTTCAGTCCATGAGATCATGTTGCAGATTATATTGGTGGATGGGAAGTTGACCACCAAATCCATGTGGGAGATGACTTTGAGTAGGAGAGCTGAGGAATCCATTTACCACCTACTCTAGTTCACTTTGCACATTCTGAGGCATTCTTTTGTGCTTTGGCTAGTTTCCTATGGCAAGCTGCGGACCATTGATCGAATGATGACGCATGGGGTTCGAGGCACTAAGCAAACTGTTTGTCCATTGTGTGGCACTGCTGATGAGTCCCACAATGACCTCTTTTTAGTCCGTTCTTTCTCAGCATCTATTTGGGGTAGAGTTGCTTCGAGCACATAGATTGCTTGACCCGTGCACCCATGGAGTGAACTCTTAGCTTTGGCCACTAGAAGTCTCAGGGGGCATGGAGTTGATCACTTCATTACTCGCCTCTATCTCTCAGTGACAGAGTATATCTTTTGATATGAGCAGAACCTAAGGATTCAAAGACATCAGTCCGAACTCGCTACTGCAGCAATTGGGAGATTACTAGTATTGTTCAGAGCCACTTTCTCACTAGTCCTTCTCTCCATGTTGATCTTCATCTGGAGTGGCAGATTGTCACTTAGAATGGCCTTTCTTTCCTATTGTTTGTCTGGATTTCACCTTATTTGCCATTACAGCTTGTTTTGCTTTCTTTTTGTTCTCCTGCGGGCTTCGAATATGTCTTGGGGCATGCCCCTCGTATTCTTGTCTATACTTTGTTTTGATATATAAAATTTCTCGTTAATTTATCAAAAAAACAAGTTAGGGCAGCTAGGGTATGGCTTTGGAAGAAAGTATACGAGAAGGCTAATTTAGCTCTGATACCACGTAAAATAATGAGCTATCCAACAATTAAGGGTGTCCTATCATATATTTGTAATAGATGAATACATGCTTATATAAAAATTAGGTCAAGCCCAATGAACAAATATGTACGTATTATCTTGTTCATCCTAACCTATAGTCCTAACACCGAACTCTAATTGTATTGATTAAACAAAAAAATATAATTTCAATTTCATCATAATTTTAATCCTAGCATAGCCTAATTTCATCTCTAGTTGCAATTATATGTGCCAAATGGAGCATCATAGAATTCTTTAACGATACAAAGATACCCATATTTTCGGTAGGAAAATGATAGAAATGGACTTTTAATAATATTCTTCAGTGTGCGCCGGTCAAGAGAATGTTCTTATGGAGCCGTTTTCCAAAATGGTCGAAAATAAAAAACTATTATCCAAAATGACCCATTTTAAAAACTATTTCTCCAAATGGCCTCCACATCATCAATTTTAAAAATTTTTTTTTTGGTGTTTTGGTTACTTGATACTTTAAACCTTTTTAAATTTTTAATTTAATTTTATAATAAATTATTAATTATTAATTAAATTAAATATATTAATTATATTTTTGTTATCATGTTATATTTAGCTTTATAACATACGTTTTAGTTAAATTATATATGTAATTTATAATAAAAAATTAAATTAAGTTATTTGTTAAATATTAAATAATATTATCTATACATAATTTTTTAATTTACTCGTTATTATAGTTATATAATAAAAATAATAGTTGTTTGCTTATATAACATTTAATATAAATTATTATTTTTAAAATTTATATCATAGGGAGGGAGGTATTTCCAAAACAAAAAAAAAAAAAATTTCAAATTTGATGATATGGAGGCCATTTGGGTAAATATTTCTTGAAATAGGTCATTTTGGGTAATATTTTTTCATTTCGAGCCATTTTGGGCAACGGCTCGTTCTTATTTGGAATTTTAAGTCAAGTTTGACCTATATAATTTAATTATATGGTCTGCATTTTTCTTTTTCTTTTTTTTTTTATTTTTGGCAAGTGTGTTCTTGCGAGGAATTTAAATTTAGGACGTCTTATTCAAAAAACTAATACCCTTTCCAAATGAACTATAATTTTATTAATTAATTTGAGCAGGTGCAATATATGTTCGTTTGATTCAATTTATTTCTATTTGTCTTTTTCAACGTATCTGTTTAAATAAGATCTAGCTATTTAAAATCTATATCTTTTTACCATGAAGCATTTGGTTGTGCAATGCAGAAAGCACTTTTTTATAGAACAAAATATTTGGATACAAGTTTAGAAACAAAAATTATTTATTATAATCACAAAAATCACTTAGTAATATAAATTAAATAATAATTGCAAGTATGAGAGAATTATGACAGTGATTTATTATTATAATGTAGAGTGATGAGTGTAGCGACTCGTGAAGGTAAAAAAGGTGGTGGTAGATGAGGGTGATCAAACCAAGTAATAGCAGGCTGTAGTGGAGAAGATTTAATGTAATATAATCTTTCTACAAAACTTTTTAGAATAAAGCTGTAAAAAGATCTAATTTTACATATTTTTCTACTTAGTTACAAAATAGTTTTTTCATCTTTATGTTTAAGCTATGAAAAAGATCTTTTATATCAGCCAAACGCAAGCCTTACAGCCAATTAGAGCCTTTTCACAGTTTTAAGTTGTCAAAAAGCTAAACCGAACGCAACCTGTGTCGGAGGACCGAATTTTTATATATACAGATTTACTTTTACTACTTTTTTTAAACCACTTTTAGAATTTTTATCAAAAGAACTACTTTTAGAATGTTGTTGTAATACTTTCTTCAACTTATTAAAAAAAGCATCAATAGGGACTATTTTCAAAAGAGCATTGTTAGAGGTACTTAAATATATAAGAATTATATGTCTAAAGCACTTAGCTACTTGTTGACAAATCGAACTAGAGTCTGAAATTGGGGTTAGGATTGAAATTGGAGCCAAAAATTTCAATTCCATTGTCTGATTCACCTGGAACTGGAATTCCAATTCAACTGCCCGATTCCATTTATATTGGGATTTAACTGAATGTCCTACATTCTAATTCCTTCAGGGAGGGATACAGAATTGCATTTCTACAGTGACTTCACTGACTTAAGACTCAAAATAACCCACTTAATCAAACTAAACCTAAGATGACTTGAACCGAAAGACTTAGCACAACCTAGATTTGACCAAGGCATCAAAATGATCTAACTCAAATGACTTGATCTTGAAATGACCTGAATCGATTTAACTCAGATTCTGAAGTAGCCTAACCCAATTGACCCGAAACCCAACATTAGTGAAATCTAAAAAATGAAACTGTTGGACTTGCATGTGATGTAACCAAGTTAAGACTAAAGTCAAAATGGCACAGGCAAATTGATCAGAGCCTAGTATGCCCTAAACCTAAAATGTCTCGGCCCATCTCACTCCAGGCCTAAATTTGACGTTACCCGATATAACCCGCAATTCAAAACAATGCAACCCATTTGACCCAAAGACAAGATGAATCGAGCTCAAAATTACCTAAATCAACTTAAACTTAATCCAGTCCAGCTTGAATGCAGAGAAGAACCAACTTGATTAATAGTTGAGATTGATCTGTAAAATAATCCAGGGCCACTAAAACTCGATCTGATTTGACTCGAAATTCAAATAACTCAAACTCAAATTGATTATACCAAAACTCAACCCATCTGATAGGGGTAAACAAAATTCAGTCCGGACCGGTTTATAGGAATGAATCAGCCTTTTTAGTCAACAATCAAACCGGGCAAGATCGGACCAACCATATACTGGTCCGATCTTCAGTCAAGTATATGGGCTTGATTGGTCCTCCGTCCGATCAGGTCCAAGATCGGAAAACTCAAAGACCAGACCCAAGGCCGATCAACACAATTTCGCATCAAATATTTCGGTACATAATTTTAATAATTTTAATATATAATTAATAGATACATATTTATTTAGAATATTTAAATCTTAGAAAATTAACTATTTAATGATTACATAAATATCTTGTGTATTTATCCTAAAATTATGTATACAGTGTACAAATTATACCAGTATCGTAAATTATTAATTTATAACTATTGTATGGAAACGTTTTTCTTGTTATAATTGCTCTTGATAGATGAAAATCGACCCAAATTGGTCCGGTCCGAACCAAGTTCTAGCCCATCTTGCACTGGATTGACCTGGTTTTAATTGGTCTTGTCCTCTGTTTCATTATTAAATCTATTCGGTCCTCGGTCTAGTTTTTGACCGATGTGCACCCCTACCAGCTGATTCAAAATTTGAAATGCTCCAACTTGATTGACCAAAAAACCTGTGATCACTCGAATATGTATGAAATAATAATTCCGAGCTCCAATTCCTTTATTTAAATTAACCAATGAAATCTCAATTTCATCATAATTTTGATGTGGCCTTAGAAGTGTTTTAAAACCGTCTACTCGCAAGCGTACTAGCAAGTTGTACTTGTGGCGGGTATCTGGGTCTCGTCTCCTCAAGGAATCGATATAAAGTCGTATTCAGTTATTAAGGAGAGATTGGGTTTTTGGTTTTTGTTGGTGAAGTGAGTGATGTGTTTTAAATGTGTGTTTTAAAATCATCTACTTGCAAGTGTACGAGATCATTGTAGCTAAATCGGGTATACAGGTCGTATCCGAAGGGAATCAGAGTTAAGTTGGATTTTGTTATCAACAAGCGGTTGAAATAAAGTTTTGAGTTGGTTTAAATGATTTGTTAACAAAAATGGCAAAACCGACGATAAACTAAAAGTGTCAATTCAATTGAGGTTAATTCAGGGAATGAATTCAAGGTAGTGTTACTCATATCCCGTCATTATATTCCACTATGACAATGGTTTAGGAGGCTTAAGCTACAAGCACTAAGCCTGGGTTAGTATTTAAATTAGGGCTTAGGGTAATGAACTAGTCCAAAGGTATAACCTATCTTATCACCCCTAAATGCAGCATAGATTATCTCATTAGCATTACTTAATTCCTTTGTCACTCCTAACCAAACATTAGTTTCTATAAAGATTGTGTTTAGAGTTGGGTACAACCTCGGACCTAAACATACGTGAAAACCAGTTATGTTATAGTCTAGGCTACAAGCTCATAGATTAACGCTGATAATTTGGAAATCTGAACATGGCCGCAAGCTCAGACAAAGAAAACGAAACAATGATCAGAAATGTCCCACAGAAGTGCGTATATAATATAACAAAACCATTATTTATAATAAAATATAAATCTAAGATACAGATGGCTACCCATCCTTCATCCCTAAATTAAAAGTCCACTCCTCCATACGAGTTCTAAACATATGAAATCTAAGAAAGAAAACAATAATGATAAAAGTAAGGATTTGAAGACCCCCCAATTGATGTTGACGTTGATCCTTGCTTTGATTCCCCTAGTACTCCGACCACCTGCACTTTGGCGTTTGAGAACCCTTTGGATCTCGTAGTGGCTTCAAGAAGGAGAGGATGAGAAGAGGCGTGGCAAAAAGATCCCCCAAAATAATTAGGTATCTGATATTTAAATCGCGCGGTAGTGGCATGTGCGTCCCCCCTTCCCCGTCTCTGCAAAATATATATATATATATATATATATATATATATATATATATATATATATATATTATAACATAATATATATAATATAATAATATATAATATATATTAACTATCTACAAGACTTGTTTGGGTGACCAAATTATGACCCGATTGGTCCTTTTTCATACACGTGGTCGGGTTTCTCAAAGCAGTATTCAAATATGCACCGATTATGCTTGATTTCATCGCGTTTCCACCTTTGTTCGCTCCGTTGTACTCCAAGCCAAATATGTATCGGGAACGAAGAATAAAATATGTAAATATAAAGCATATCAACATTGCCTTGCTTGTCCTCGAGCAAGATTCAACTTAAACTAGCTAATAATGAAAAATTTTAGTCGGGCGCATACGGCAAGTGCCCCTTGTTAAAATCATTGTCTGATCATATTTGAAGGCATAACTAAGAGTGGAGAATCCTTATGTAATGTTATTATTGTACAGGTTCTAACTCAAGTTCCAGTTGTTAAAGTTTTTTTACTTATGAGTGAGTTTAGAACTTCTCTTCCTTTCGTCTTATCCCAACCCTTTTACCGCTAATCAACAAAGTAATCAAAAAAAACTTCTCTTTTTGCTCTCTTGTTTCACCTTTTTTCTCTTCTTTTTTTGTTTTTTTTTTTCTTTATGGACAGACGTGTCTCCCTCAGTCACATATAACGAGTTTTCGGTCGGCAACTCCCGATCCAGTTGGCTCAAGGTGTTTGGTCTTAAGAGACCCCTACTGACCTAATGGCTTGAGTCCAAGGAATTCATAGCCTCATCTGTTAGCACATACCCCTTTTTTTTTATTAGGTATTAGTGCTTATTATGGCGACCTAAAGGGTCGATTCTTTTTAAGCTTTCCTTGTGGCCCTTGTAGCGAACTTTCAATAGGCAGCTCCCGACCTAGTTGGCTCAAGGTACTAGGTTTCAAGATATCCCTACGGGCTTACTTGCTCATGATACAGGGGCTACAAGAATCAATAAGTCACGTTTTTTCTTTTTCTTTTTTTTTTTTTGAAGGGAATACTTAAGAAAAGAGATAGTAAATCGATTTCAACATTGCTTGAATCAGAATGGTGGATTCCAATTCCTAAAGTTATTACCGCTATTTTAACCTAAACAATAAGATATGTCACAAAATTAAGGGTGAAAAAGTATAATTTTTCTAACAAGCTAAAAGAAAAAAATATGGATTCAAAAGTAGGATCAAACGATAATCCCATTACATAAACATTCTAATCGTTATAATACATCTCAAATTTGGGTCTACAATATAAGTCACAAGCAACTCTATATTTAGTAATGCAAAAATGTAGCTAATTTAAGCCAAATGAAGCTTTAAAGGACAAACAAAAGTTTGCTCTCTTCTGCCATCCACAAACCCAAACCTTGCATTGTCCTTACTACAAATCAACAAAAATAAATTTAAGTAAGGAAAGGAAAGAGACGATCTGAGGTGCAACATATTCAACGACATGTGGTGAGCAAATCCGAAGAAGACAGATGGAGGTAGCAAGCTACAATGGAAGACATAAAAGACATGATAATAAATAGACTTACTAGTAGTGTTAGAAATAAAGAGCGTACAAGTGTTTAGTAAAAGAGAAACAAAGTTATCATATGAGGGATAACAAACGGATCCACAATTAAAAAAGAGTTCATATGAAAAAAATAATAACAATAAAATAAAACGAAACTAAAGATAGGTTAGGTTGCCTCCCAAGAGCGCTAAGTTTAACATCTTCAACCGGACACAGTTTAGAACACGAGATCATCCAAAATCTGAGGCAATGTCTGCCATAGAACTCAAGTTGATCCAGTAGGGACGATCCCCAAACCCAACAGCATTTCGAGACCTGTGATTATCAAGGAGGGAAACATTACCAGCATCAGGGTCCCAAGTCTCTATCCTGCTAGGTGCAGGTGATGAAGCACAGCTATCGACACAGACAGTGACACTATTACAATCATCACTTTTAGTGGAATCGCGCTTACTCGGCTCTACCAAGGTGAATATCATCAACCCTGTAGCGTTCCAACTTGTCCTCAGTCTTAGGGTGTCGAACAAAGTTTGAGACCCTTAATTTACCCTTGAGGTTTCCAAACAAAACCTCTAACAAACCTGTCCTACAATGAATAACAGTGTCGGCCATTGCTAGGAATGGTCGGCCTAAAATAATGGGAGCGTTGTGTTTTTGCCTAGGAGTAGGGTCTATATCTAAGACAAGAAAATCAATATGGAAGACAAACTTGTCAACCTTGACAAGTACATCTTCCACTACTCCATGAGGTACCCGCTCTGTCCTATCATCCAACTAAAGTTTAACATTCGTTGGCTTAAGGTATTCTATACCTAATTCTCAAAAAACCGAGTAAGGGATGAGGTTTACACTTGCCCCAAGATCTAGCAAGGCTCTATTGATACAACGCTCTCCTAAGAGACATGGAATGGTAAATGCCCTGGGGTCTCAAAACTTGGGTGGGGCGCCCGACATTAAAATGCTGCTTACCTTCTCCATGAGCCTAACCTTCTTCAGGATATGCGCTTGTGCGTGCTTCTTTTTGGTGCAAAGGTCCTTAAGGAACTTGGCATATATAGGGATGTGTTTAATAGTTTTGATCAATGGTAAGTTGATCTTCACATCATTAAACAAGTCTATGAGCTTAGTCCTTTTTTGGTCATCTTCTTCTTCAGTCCTCTAAGGGCCGAAGGAAGAGGGACAGTAGGTTCAGCAAACCTACCTTGTGGGCCCTACCTATCAGTAGTGGGAGACGGGTTCGTGCTCTCTTTCTCAACCTCGACCTCCACATCTCAAAGGTTCCACTCTCCAGACACTGACACAACCCAAACTTGCTCGTGAGGGGGCAAGTTTGGGCTAGAGCTAGTTGACCTTGCTGGAAGTGTAAGAGGTTGGGAGGGTGACCTCTCTTCCTCTCATCTATTAAGTACTTGGGCCAATTGTCCTATATGGTTTGCTAATCTAGCTATAGATTGAGAGTTAGACTGAACCTGTTGTATGGTGTCCTCCATAAAGTAGAGTATATGTTCCTAAAATTGTGAAGTGTATCCTAGACATGGGGAAGGAGGGTTATCATGGGTAACATTGGAGCGAGGTCGAGTACCATACTTGTGCCCTCCCTGCAGAATGGGAGGGTGTGCATTACCTGTAAAGCCGGGTTCTTGTTGTCTCGTGGGTTGATTATAATTGGCGTTTTGCTTCCACTAGAAGTTTGGATGATCGCGCCACCCGGGATTGTTGGTGTTGGAGAACGGGTCACTATTTCCGGAATATCCTTGAGCTGTATGAACCTGTTCCTGTACATATTCCAAAAATTGTGACACATTTAAACAATTAAGCACAAAATGGTCCTCACTCAAATAAATGCCACATGGAGTAGTACCACTCAATCACTCAGCTGCATAGACTAGGGGCAAATTAGTAGGATTCGCATGCAGGTTCATAAGCTGATCCATCTTCCTGCTAAGGGCGTCCAGTTGAAGGTTAATGTCATCGGTAGGTGCTACTTCGTAGACACCGCGTGCGCCCCTCCTAACCACCCTCACAGAAGAGGCTTGGTCAAGAGAGTGTTCGTTGAGGCGCTCAAATAGCGTCCACGCCTCGTCCTCATCTTTTAAGTTAAAGAGCCCATTTGTTTGTTGGAAGCTATGAGACCATCATAGAAATTCTGCACAAGAGCCCACTTGGGTGACCCATGGTAGGGACAGCTTCTAAGGAGCTCCTTAAATTTGTCCTAGCTCTCATGGAATTGTTCCTGATCCTTTTGTTCAAAACTATTGACTGCACATCTAACAGCCATACTTCTAGCTTCAGGATAAAACTTGATCAGGAACTTTTGCTAGAGCTCAGTCCAAGTGGTGATTTCACCTCTACGAAGAGAGTAAAACCACCTTTTGGCTACATCCTTTAACGAGAATGGAAAAAGACGTAGCCGAACAGTATTAGTTGAGACACCTTAATGATGACAAGTTTCGCAAATTTCTATAAACTCATCAAGGTTCTTATATGAGCTCTCAATCGGCTTCCCATAGAAAATGGGAAGCATGTTGATGGTCTCAGGCTTAAGCTCAAAGTTAACATTACTCACGGTGGTTAACGTAACCCCAACGGGTGCGACATACATTTGGGGAATAAAATGGTCCTCAATCGTACGTGGTGTAAAATCAACTTATAATAAAGAAAATAAAAAAAATTAAAATAAAAAATGAAATAAATAAAAATAATAAAACAAAAAAATAAACTAATGAAAAAGAAATAGGTTTTTTCTTTTTTTTTTTAAACAAAGAAAATAGAAATAAAACTAAAAATAAAAATAAAAAATAACTCATTAATTTCTAAATCAACTTTGCCTACCGATTCCATGGCAATGGCGCCAAAAATTTGATGTATTTTAAATGTGTGTTTTAAAACCGTCTACTCGCAAGCGTACGAGATCGTCGTAGCTAAATCGGGTATACGGGTCATATCCGCAAGGAATCGGAGTTCAGTTGGATTTTGTTATTAACGAGCGGTTGAAATCGAGTTTTGAGTTGGTTTAAATGATTTGTTAACTAAAATAGCAAAACTGACAATAAACTAAAAGTATCAATTTAATTAAGGTTAGTTCAGTGAATGAATTCAAGGTAGTATTACTCGTATCCCATCATTACATTCTACTATGACAATGGTTTAGGAGGCTTAGGCTACAAGTACAAAGCCCGGTTTAGTATTTGAATTGGGGCATAGGGTAATGAACTAGTTTAAAGGGATAACCTATCATATCATGCCTACATATAGCATAGGTTATCGCATTAGCACTGCTTAATTCCTTTGTCACTCCTAAGAAAATATTAATTTGTATAAAGATTGTGTTTAGGGTTGGGTATAACCTCTACCCTAAACACGCGTAAAAACCAGTTATGTTATGGTCTAGGCTACAAGCTCGTAGATTAATGCTAATAATTTGGTAATCTTAACATGGCTACAAGCTTACACAAAAAAAAAACCAAACAATGATCATAAATTCCCCACAAGGGTGCATACATAACATAACAAAACTATTGTTTACCATAAAATATAAATCTGGGGTACGGATGGCTACCCATTCGTCCTTCATCTCTAAACTAAAAGTCTACTCCTCCATAGGAATTCTAAACATCATGAAATCCAAGAAAGAAAACAATAATGATAAAACTAAGAATTTGAAGAGTCCCCTAACTTATGTTGATGTTGATCCTTGCTTTGATTCCTCTAGTACACCGACCACCTGTGCTTCGGCGTTTGAGAACCCTTTGGATCTTCTAGCAGCTTCGGGAAGGAAAGGATGACAGAAGGCGTGGCAAAAAGATCCCCCAAAATAATTAAGTATTCGATATTTAAATCATGTGGGGGTAGCGTGTGCATCCCCCCTTCCCGGTCTCTGTCAACTATGTACGTATATATACATCCACAAGGCTTATTTATGTTACCGAATTATGACCCGATTGGTCCTTTTTCGCACCCATAGTCGGGTTTCTCAAAGCAGTATTCAAATATGTACTCCAAGCTTAAATGTACATAGCTTACAACAAAACACACATGTAAAAGCCAAATATGTCTTGGGAATGAAGAATAAAATATGTAAATATAATACACATCAGTGAGCAATTAGTTAAAACAAAGCAATTAAAACACCGATTAAGATGTCAATTCAACTAAGGGCAGTTTGAGGAACGAATTCGGGGTTGTTTAACTCGACTCCCACCACTATATTTTACTATGACAATGATTTAGGAGGCTTAGGGTACAAGCACTATACCTAGGTTAACATTTAAATTAGGACATAAAGTAATAAACTTTTCTAAAGGCATAACTTATTTTATCACCCTAAGTGTAGCATAGGTTATCCCAATAGCATTAGTCAATTCCTTCCTCACTCCTAATTCAATACAAACTCATATAAAAGATTGTGGTCAGGGTTTGGCACAACCTCAACCCTTACCACAAGTGAAAACCTAATCTATTAAAGTCTAGGCTACAAGCTCATAGACAAAAAACAAATAAAGAGGTATTTTGAACATGGCTACAAGCACATCCAAAGAAACCCAATCGAAATAAATAACTCCCCATAGGAGTGCAAAATTAACATAACACAATCATTGTCAAGAGTACAATACAAGTCCGGGATACAAGTGGCTATCCATCCATCGTCCCAAAACTAAAGGGCTACTCCTCCATGGGAGTTTTACACGTTATAAAATCTAGCAAGAAAAACAATGAAAAACTCAAAAAGACATCCTCAATTGTTGTAGATGTTGATCTGTGCTTTGATCCCCCGCAGCACTCAGAGCACTTGCGCTTTGGCTTTGAAGAACACTTGGATCTCGTGGCGGCTCGAGGAAGGACACACAGATGACGAGCAAAACACTGCCCCCTTCTATTTATGCCCGCGGCATGACCTTGGGTACGCTACAGGTGTTTATTGATTGGCACTATTGGACGATCGATCGACAATCAATAGAACTGCTCTATTACCTATCGATTGATCGACTGTTCATGTCGATTAGTCAGTTGGTTCCCGAAACCTTACAAAAATGATATGGGTTGCTGAATTATGACCCAATAGATCCTTCTTTTCCATAGGTGGTGGGGTTTCTCACATAGTCTTCAAAATATGTCCCATTTATACTTGACCTTTATCACTTTTTAACGTTTGTTTGCTACAATGCGTTCCAAACATAATACACCTAAATAGCAATAAAATACACATGTAATAGCTGTGTATGTGGTGGGCATGAGGCATAAGATATGGAACAATGTGACACATCAAATTTTAATTCCACCGGAATTGGAATTGCAATTCACACACCAATTGCAATTTTATGTGTTTGACAGAGCTTTAAAGTAATATTATATGAATATAAAAATAATCAATTTTATACCATTATTTATTTTGTTATATATATAAGAATATAAATAAATATATCTTTTGCACTTGCTCATTTTTTTCTCAAAATTGCTTTCACGGGTGCTTCGAGTTTTTCTTTTTCTTTCTTTTTTTGGGAGAGGATTGACTTTACACGCTATCTAAAGTCACAATCAGTGTGCGCTGAAATTATTTAATTTTAGCTGACGAAAGCCGACCAAGTGCATTTTTCCTCTCTTTTTTTTGGGGGGGGTGGGGGGGTGGTCGAGGAGGTGTTATTTACACTATTATTTTGTTATTTTTTAAATTTCTTCAAATTAATCCCTTAGGAGCCATTTGGGGAGTGGGAATAAAAGAATGGAAATGGCTTTTAGGGAGTGGGAATGATCCAGCCATTTATACTCCTCCGTTTGGTTTACGTGTAAAATAAAGATGGAATGTGATGCTCACCGGTAAATTTTAATATGAAAATAATAATAAGAACTATAAAAATAAAAAATAACTATACTAATAATAATAATAACAACAATAACAACAACAACAACAATAATAATAATAATTTAATTTTAATTTTAATTTTATTCTCATTCTTATGTTTCAAAACCTAGGCCCCCCTTGGATATGAAAAAGTGGGACTGGGAATGGATTTCATTCCCATTCCCACCCCCTCTCCATTCCAACTCTCTCGTACCAAATAGCCAGAAGCCGGAAATGAGGTGCCCATTTCCACTCCAACCCCTCCATTCTCTTATACAAAACACCCCATAGGGACTGTTTGATTTGTGGGAATGAGGGGGTAAGAGTGGCAGTGGACAATCGATATCTCACTTTTAGATTGTTTGGTACGCGAGAGTGGGAATGAAAGGAGGGATGGGAGTGGGAATGGGTAAGAACGAAAATGAACTTCCATTCCCACATTTTCATACCCCGGGGGGCCTAGGTTTGGAAACGTGGGATTGAGAATGAAAAAATTTTGGTCCCAATTTTTTTTACTATTTTAATTTCAATCTAATTTAATTTAATTTAGTTTCACTCAAATAATAAATCTAACTAAGTTTTTAAGTATTATTATTATTATTACTATTAGGATAAATTGTAAAAAACCTCCTGACTTTTACTTCAATGACAGAAAATCCTCTCACAAATAAAACAACTCACTAAATCCCCTCACTTTTGAAAATTTTTTACTTTGCCCCAAATAACTTTTTTTTTTTTTTACCATTTTGTCCCTCAAAATAAAATGGATAAGTGTTTGATTTTAGGGTTATTTACACTTTAGTGCCCCCAACGTTTTAGAAAATAATAAAAAGAACCATGACCTTTTTGAATTATTAAAAAGGCATCTAAGTTTTTGGCGTACTAATAAAGAGGCTCTAAGTTTTTATCGCATTAATAAAAGGCCCCTCTCTGATGTGATTTTGTCTTATTTAGCTAACAGAGCTGATGCGATAGCTATATTTTTATTAATACTATAATAAAATGACAAAAATATCCTTTAATAACCATGTTTTAAAACAAACTGAGTGAAAATAGATAGCTTCTATATAACACAATATCTCGAATTTTGTGCTTATAAAGTAATAATAAGGAAGGTGAAGCGTACTTTAAGTCATTTTATTGTAGCATTAATAAAAAGCAACTACTACATCAGCTCTGCTGATGAAAAATGACGTTATCACACTTGAGAGGGGCCTTTTTGTTGATGCGATAAAAATTTAGGGGCCTTTTTAATAATTCAAAAAGGTCGGGGTTATTTTTATTATTTTCAAAAATATCGAGGTACTAAAAATAAAACCCTATCTAAAAATAAAATTAAACATTAGGGGCAAAATTGTTAAAAATAAGTTGCATAGGGGATAAGTAAATTTTAAAAGCGAGGGGATTTATTTTTTTGAAGCAAAAGACCGAAAGTTTTTCTGTAATTTATCTTTATTGTTATTATTATTATTATTATTATTATTATTATTATTATTATTATTATTATTATTATATTATTAGTACTACTACTACTGCTGCTACTACTATTATTACTATTATTATTATTATTATTATTATTATTATTATTATTATTATTATTATTATTATTATTATTATAACAATTATTAATAGTATTGTTATAATATTAAAAATATTTGTTATAATATTAATATAATCGTACTGAAAATAACATTATTAGTATTACTAATAATAATGTTTTTATTATTATTATATTAGTATTAAAACAATATTATTATAATAATAATTAATAAGAATATTATTATAGTAATACCAATAATCATAATATTATTATTATTGTTATTATTATTATTAATACTATAATACTAATAATAAAAATAATGAATTATTACATTATTGTTATTATTGTTATTATTATTCTTATCACTACTATTACAATGACTACTATACGAAATTCTAGTGGAGGGTCCTTTGGTAAACTATTTTGTTTATACCTACTCTCATCTCTACATACCAAATATGGGAACGACAATTTCAGCTTCATTCTCATCTCCATTCCGCCATATACCGAACGAACATGTGGGAATGATTGGTCCATTCCCACCTACAAAAAATCATTCTCATTCCCTCATTCCCACTTCTACAAATTCATTCCCATGTACTAAACGGCCCCTTATTATTTATTTTGTTCAAATTGGTCCATCATTTTTATGACATTGTTCAAATTGGTCCCTCAACTTATTAAGTTTGTTCAAATTAGTTCCTTATCACTTCGTTTTTTTTTTCTTTCAAAATTGTCCCTCTTATTTATTTTTATGATAAAATTAGTCCCCCATATAGTGATCAAAATTAGGTAAAAATTAAAAAGATGGGGAACCAGTTTTATCATAAAATAAAATATGAGGGACCATTTTGAACAAAATAAAAGATGGGGGTACAATTTGAGTAAAACTAAAATCATAAGGGACCTACGGTGTAAAAAAACACTCGGTCGAGGGGATCCTTCTTATGTTCCTTTTTAGATGAGAGAAAAGAGGTATTGTACATGTTAGGAAAATAGATTAATCAATAAGTAATTTGACACTTTAAAATATCTGAAGGATGAAAAAATGTTGTTTACACCCCACCTTGGAGTTGGAACGACGTTATCTTGAGATAAAAGGACACGTAGACAACATGCTTGAAGCATAGAAGACTTAAGGAATGGAAACAGCGGCGTCGTAGTTACAACCAGCTAACTAACTAAAGCCTTAATATGAAAGCCGCTCGATATGGCTAATCAGGGCAATCCAAGCTCAAGATCATGGGGTTACCCGAAGCACTATGAAAGGGTAACTACCAGACTCGAGACTGTTAATTAAAGTGCGTATCAAACACATGGGCCTCAAGAACGTTCCAGAGAGAATGGACGAAGTTCGAAAGACTAAAGAGACATGAAGCGCGTGTGTCAATGCACGTTCTAATGGCAAATTAGCATTATGGAGAGCATGGTCACTAAACATGGAACAAATATGCCACAATTGAAGGGCGCAGTTGTTAGATTTTTAGCTAATAACCAAAAGAATCTAGCCACGTTATAAAGGGTCCCAACACCAACACAAAAAACGTTTTCAGGTTTTATATAGCACACTTCTGCTTTATCTTTTTTTCAAGCTTTCCGTAGGAGTAGTATTGTTATTTTGTTTTACTGCTTTAAGCAATAAATTTAGGTTTTTAGTAATGACGTTGGAGAATGTATGTCTATTCCACCATAGTTTAAATAATCTAGGGACCCAAATACAATTCGGTCCATCTTTCTCTTGTCAGGTTCTAAATCAATCGAGTTATCACAAGTCGATGGTACTAGGACTAAAAACTTGATTTACTCGAGCTTGTGAGTGAACTGCTTGAGCTATTGGACTTATCTTCACCTCAGTTCCAAGCTCTTAAGTATACGAGGCAAAGTGTTTTGTAGGCTTTGCTCTGTTATCCCAACTTCCACTTGGGTCGTGTTCATATCTATGTATCTTCTACAAGATATTTATCAACAAAAAACTCCAAAAATGTCTCCTTGATTGGAGCGTGAGTAAGATCCATGTATTAATTGCAAACCAATGTCAGATTCACAAAAATCATCAACCCTTGCCCTAAGGTAATTGGTTGAGGTCAAACACGTGCAGTTCGAAACTTAGACTTGCCTAGTCTTAGCAAGTCCCTTTCATAGGTTTGTTTGATTTAATATATAAGGAGACCACATATACACTTGAAAAGAATAAAAGGAACAACAAATGCAGCCTCAAACTAAGATGGAGCCACTGTGAACTCAAATTGAACCAAGCTTAAGCAGAAGCAACACCAATCTCGGGTTGGATCGCCCAACCTCGAGGCCCAAATTTAAATAAAGAACAACAAATGTAGACAAGTCATAAAATTGAAGCAAAAAGAAAGGAAAGAAAGGATCTAACCCATGAGTAGTCTGTGTCGTGGAGTGCACCGCTACCCTAAATTGTTTATGCTTTAACAACAGTTTACGCCCATGTTTTACAATAGTTACCCAGCAGCTTGCCACTATAGATGGGTGAATACATTATTATTGTATACTTAGATAAGATGAACAATTAAATGCAACATAAAGCTTGACCGGACTTGATGTTTCCTGTAAAACTCAAACAATTTTAGCATTAAGTGGATTAATTTTCAACATCTTTGATCCCTTTTGTATTCATTCTTCATAGAACGAGCCTACTTAGGCAAAATCAATCAAAGGAACTCTTTTCTGTATATCTTTTATATACAGAAAGATGCCTATTTTAGATAAATCAAATATGAAACATCATTTCCATTCATTTTGAACAAAAACGAGTTAACCTCATTTCATAGAAACTAGTACAAGTAAATTTTAGAAACGAACCTATTTCATTTCTTGGGATTCAACGTAAGTCTCTCTTGTTCTTGAACAAGAATAAATCTTATTTCTTTTAGGCAAAAACAAGTCTTTCTCTCTTTTGAACAATAACTAAACCTAACTTTCTTCTATGTTCTATGTGTTGGGACAAATTTCAAAAATTTTTCCTAATTTGATAAAGTTAACGTAGTGGAAGGGTTTAAAACTTTTAATTTTAAACCTATGTTTGATTTAAAATTCTATGTTTTAAATCTATAGATTTAAATTCTTAATTTAGATATACATGTCTCTGCTCTAATACATTCATAATAATTACATGAACTATAACTAGCTTAATAAGAAGGTTATAAATAAATGGAAAGGCAAAAACTAAAAGAGAAGGGAAGAATGACATACCCAGAATTGCTCCAAAATAAAGAACACCGGAATAATAATTATCTTCAAGAAAGCGCAGAAAACTGAGACCTAGCTTCCTTCTATGCAATGATCTTCAAACTGCCCGTAGAATCGGCTTCGAAAAATATTAGACTAAGGAAAGAAAATTTAAACGGAAAATTTTCTCTCCAATTAGGTCCCTAAAAGTCAACACTTTTCAAAACCCTTAATTTCTAATTGGATGCCAAACCTTAAAATATGCAATTTGTTGATGTGCGATGTGTAGATAACAAAAAAAAACGTAGCGCATTATATCAGAAACAAGCCAAACGATGCATTTCATAGACCGTTCAAACCACCTTTTTTTTAAATAACGCGTGCCACGTGTCGAGGCCTAATGTTCATCCAAAAGCAAGAATAGAGGCCCTAGCAACCCAGCATGTTGGTTGGCCAATGCGGGTATACACGGATGTGGTTTTTGGTATTTTTGCATTTTTTTTGTTCCCACATGTACAAATTCATCCCATTAGTTTTAGTTTTGAAATTTTTTTTTTTTTTTGGTAATTTTCAATTGTTATTCATTTCATTAATAATGTTCGAAAAAATTAAATTTACTAATCTCATGAATTCTTAAATATTTTTATGATGGAAATAATTACAGAGACTTGCATAGGAACTTCAGGAGCAATTTAAATCTAACTCCAAATGGATTACATTAATTACCAACTCATAGTGAAATTTAATTACTATTTAATGAGACTTAATTCTACTAAATAAATCTCACTGCACTTCAGACTTAAATCATTTATTTGGTATTTCCCAAATAGACTGTATAGATGTCCACAACCTCTCCACTAGATGTCCATGACTAAGAATGAATATAACTTCGACTATTATCTTTCTCATAGCTTCTCCTTTAATTACGGACTTGCCCTTCACTGAATAATATATTTATACTTGAACATATTCATAGTATAAATTCTAAATGTCAGCCATTTGAAATACATTGTCCAAAGATTCTAAACTATTAAAAAACTTATGAATTAACTAAGGGGACATCTGCATCTCATAAGGGACTATAGATTTCGTATTGAATACCTGATCCTTGCCACACTTCACGCTGCTACCCAGTGTAGGTGGGAAAGTAGTCATTTGTCTAGACCTTACTTATAGTAAACGAAAGTAACTAACATTCCATGCACAAGTCTAGTATACTCTCAGGATTTTGAGATGTCGTTCAATTAGTACAACATGAATCACTCATCTTCGATGGCAGTCTAGAAACAAGTAACTCTCATTGGCTTACTCAGTGTATCAATCTTATTATACATACCAATGTAACACTTTTGGATCACCATCCACATGACCAAGACAAGTCATCTAAAGTATCACATTGTAGTATTAGTATACCACTTAGATCAAACATGTAAATTGCAATATGAGGACTATATCTATCTCATGGATGTAACAAAAAAAAAAAAAAAAAAAAACACATGCAGTATAAATGCTCGCTTACAACAATTTAACAAGGAAGTGACTGGAACTTTAATTTTATTCATTAATAAAGTAAAATTAACATAATAAATCTGGATTTCAGGACACTATTCCTAACACTATAGTTCAAAATTCGAAAATCATAGATGCATAGTGCTCTTTGCAATCTTTGTTTTGATAGGAGGTTCAACTTGTAACTCCTACTAATTAAAAGTTACAGTTTCAAATTAAATAACCACCTAACCATCAGCATCGGCTGTAACCAGCATACCACACGCTGCATGCCATACCAGAAGCTTGCTAGCATACCAGACCCCCACCAGTATAGTTGTATGCTCTTTTTGTTTGTTAAGTGTGTGAATGTGGTCGCCTCAAAAACAAAATAAATAAACGTTCAAAATGGGAATCACCGTGGCCAGGGAGCGAGTTTGAATTCAGGAACTCACATCTTTGACCTCAACTACTCACCTTTTCAAAGCAAAGTTGATAAGTCAAATTTAGTGTACATTATTCATATCTTTTAGGTTCAATTACTAATCATTTTGCATCTAAATTTTATCTCTTTTGCTCTTTTTCTCTCCTATTGTTATGTTCTAGCAGAAACACTCATTTTATGCTAATTCTTGCCATGTTTTACCATCAACATCAACAAATGGAACAAAGATAGATAAATCAAAAGCCATAAGGGAAAACTCCACCAAAACTCCACAGCTAAGGACAAAATAACAAGAACATGAACAACTTCTTGAAATTTGCAATTTTTGTAGGCAAAACAAGCAAATGAAAGCAAGAGCTTCTTTATTACTTCAGAAACAAATGCAAATGCGGCCAAAAGAAGAGAAATTGAAAAAAAGTAGCAATTTGGAAGATTGGACGGCAATGAGGATTAAGCTTGTGAAATTTTTTATTCGAAGTATTCCCAACCTCGTGTGCTATAAATAGGGATTTTAGGGAAGTGTTTAGGCATCATTCAATCTTAAAAAATCAATTAAAAAAAATAATAATGAAGAGAAACATGTGGGAGAGGAGGGAAAAGAAAAACAAAAAGTGCAGTTAGTGATTTCTCATTTTCAAGTTCTTTTCTATCCTTTTCTTCTTTAAGTTTATTTATTTTGTTTTACTTTTGTTTATATTATGTTTATCATGAACTAATTTTGTCTTCCCAAAGTCACGACGTAGTCTAAGTTGTAACATACACGTTTTCAAATTCAACGTATTCGAAGTTTGTTTATTGAGTTGTTTGAGTGTTTATCATTGTTGTTCATGAGTTTTGAATGCTTGATCACCATTTAAAGCCTCTAATGATTCATAATAAATCTGAGATGAGATTTTTGATAATTGCTAAAGTGAAAAACACCACAAATTGAGCGAATGCTAGAGATAGATTAATACAATTTGTGTGGTTTTAGGTAAAAACCATAGATCTTTAAAACTCTTTTCTTATTAAATTCATGAAAGGGATGGATGAGTTAATATGTAAAAGAGTGTTCTAAATGTTGCTCAAGAGAGAATATTTAGTGAATTAGGGTTTTCGACCATTAATATATAATAACAACTTCAATATTGAGAGTAGAAAGGTATATTAATGCAATTAGGTGAAATCAGATGCCTTTGATCTTGTTGAATCAGAAAACTTTCGAAAACAATCAGTAAACATTTTTAGTTCTTCTTGTTTCATTTGCAACATATTCAAAACTTCGATTTTTTGTCTTTGAAATAGTGCTAAAACTAATAATTTTCATAGTCACTCAATAATCAATCATCGTGGGACCGACACTCTACTCACTCTGTATTGCTTGATACAACTTAGTGCACTTGCTTAGCAAACACACGTAAGCATCAAGTTCTTGGTGTCGTTGCTGTGAATTGTATTTATTTGAGTGATATTAATATCACCTAGTTTTAGTACTAATTTGAAGTTGTTTTATTTCAATTTTGTTAATGTTTGAAGAAGAAATTTCTTTTTTTTTCATTTGTTTCATTCACTTTGTTTGATTTGTAAAGTTATTTTTATTTGAACAATTTGTATGCCCCCTTGTCATGATCAAGACTGATTTTAATTGGTCTTATCAGGCTCTTTAGCAGTTGGCAGGTAAATTAGTTGCAATTGAGGTTCTTTTGCTTCTGGCGGCAATGTTAGTTGTTGGTTGAAGCCTTGTTTTGCTCTTAAGTCTATTATGGGGGCTAGTTCAGGTTGTTTGAGTCGGTTAGTTGCAATATTAGAGTCTAGGTTCATTGTTTTTGTTTCTGTCATGTAACTAGTATAAATAAGGGATTGGTTGTAAGGTTTGATTCATTGAATGATAATTGATTGGCATTTTCTCTCTCTCATCTAAACTCTCTCTAATTTATCATCTCCATTCCTTCTCTTCTCATCTAAACTCTTCCCTATCATATCCATACCTAGGTTAAGATTCAAGATTGAACTTGAATCTTAACAATTGGTATCAGAGCCTTGAGATTACACTCGATTGGATCGAAATTCAGCTTAATTCGATTGAATTGTTTAGTTTCGGTTCGAATTTGTGCAATTTGTGAATCATTTGCAATCTGGCTAAGAAAAGGCGATCTGCTATCGCACCTACAACTCGAGCTAATGCTGCTAACGATGTGGTTGGTGTTGATGTTAATACGGCAGCTAGTGCCACCACTTATGCTGCAGCTGTGACTGGAGACAATGCAAATGCTCCTGGAGATCGTATGGATGAGATGATGCAGATGATGTCAAACTTGATGCAAGAAATGAATCGTATGGATCATAGAATGGAGACACAATCTCAGCAGTTTGCTCAGCAACTCATTGGTCTGCGACAGAGGATGGATAAGTAGCCAACTGGTGGAAGTGTTCTCTTAGCAGCAAGTCAGCAAGCTCGGCCTCTTGATTATGTAATGCTTCCATCTGAGAGCAGTGATAGTGCTTCAAGTGCTCTTAACAGAGGATTCAGATAGCCAATAGTGGATTTGGAGCCTTTTAGTGGTAACCTTCCTTAATCTTGGACAAGGAAATGTGAAAGATACTTTAGTTTTTACAAAATTGATGAGCATGAAAAGGTAGAACTGGCAGCCATACATTTGCGTGGTGGGATGGAGACTTGGTACTATGGATTGATGCGTACTAGGCCTACCATTACTTGGACTTAGTTTGCTATTGAGCTGTGTGACAAATATGGTGATGAGGATATTAGTGAGGTTGTGGACAATTTTAACAAGGTTGTTCAAACTACCTTAGTGAAGGATTACATGACACATTTTGAGGGATTGAGAGCTAGGATGTTGTCTGTGTATCCTACTACCCCGGAGTCCTATTATGTGTAAAGTTTTGTAAGTGGTCTCAAGCCAAGAATAAAGAGTTTGGTGAAGGCCTTTGATCCCTGTAGCCTTACTCAAGCATACTCCAAAGCAAAGAAGGTTGGGAATTCAATGTTAACAATTTCAGATTCTCAGAGGTTAAAAGGCAATTTCAGTGGATCTTCTTCCACTAAGTTTGCTCAGAACACTAACAAGGCTAGTGGCAATGAAGACAGGAAACCTCAGAAGCTATGTTTCAAGTGTAACCAAAGGAATTTCTTTGGTCACAAATGTGTTCCTAAGTTCTTAATGGCAGTATCTGGTGAAGAAACAGTGGAGACTATAGAGGATGGAGAGATTGATTGCAAGGAACCAGCAGAAGAGGTGACAATTGACACTGATAAAGAAAACGATGTGGATATATCTGTTCAAGCATTGACAAGTAGTGGTTCACACAACACTATACGCATTAAGGGAGTAGCAGGACAGTGATAGTTGCTAATGCTAATTTCAAAGCTTCATATGACTCACCATGGGGAGGCCACTCCGGTACAGAGGGTACTTACAGAAGGATTAAGCTATATTTCCAGAGGAAGGGATTGAAGAAAGATGTGAAAAAATTTGTGCAGCAATGTGAAGTTTGTCAACAGACAAAGGTTGAGCATACTCCCTATAAAGGGTTGCTGTAGCCACTTCCAATTCTGGAGGGAGCTTGGGCTCACATAAGCATGGATTTTGTGGAAGGCCTGCCTAAGTGACAGGGAAAAGAAATCATTTGGGTGATTGTGGATAGTTTCACCAAGTTTGGGCACTTTGTTGGTCTCCATCATCCAATTACTGCAGAAAAGTTGGCAAGATTGCACTTGGATCAGGTGTATGGGCTTCATGGACTTCCTCAGTCTATTGTTTCTGACAGAGACAGGTTGTTCACAAGTTCTTTCTGGCGTGAGTTGTTTCTATTGTTGGGCACCACATTGGCTATGAGTTCTTTGTACCATCCACAATCTAATGGCCAAACTGCGAGGGTTAATTAGTGTATTGAGCAGTATTTTAGAGGGATGACATTTACTCATCCTAAGTAGTGGTACAAGTATTTGCCTCTTGCTTAGTATTGGTACAATACTCATTTCCACTCTTCTTTAGGTTCAACACCTTTTAAAGCCTTATATGGCTATGAACCTCCATCTCCTTTGGTACAATAAGGAATGGTTTCTCATGTTGATGGAGTAAATGAGTTGTTGCTGCATAGAGCATAGTTAACACGGCAGCTCAAGGACTATCTTCAATTGGCACAAGCAGGGATGAAGATTTTTGCAGATAAGAAGAGGATTGACAAGAATTTTGAGGTTGGAGATCTTGTTTATCTCAAGTTGCAACTATACAGGCAAAGTTCAGTGGTTGTTCGCAAAAACATCAAGTTATCAGCCTGGCACTTTGGGCCTCATAGGGTGCTGGAGAGAATTGGTAAAGTGGCCTACAGATTGGATCTTTCAAGAGATAGCTTGGTCCATCCGGTATTCCATGTTTTTTTTGCTTACGAAGCATGTGCCACATAAAGTCAAAGGAGTCATTGATGTTTTGCAAGCTTCCTTCCAAGGTCAGTTCATTCAAGAACCTGGAGCCATCCTTGACAACCGAGTGGTGTAGGAGCACGGGATTGACAACAAGCAGGTGCAGATATAGTGGGCTAATCTTGGTCTCGAAGGTTCTACATGGGAGAGTTGGAAGTTTCTCAAGTCTCAATTTCCTTCCTTCCAATCTTGAGGCAAGAATGTGCTTGAGGGGAGGGTATTATCATGATCAAGACTGATTTTAATTGGTTTTATTGAGCTCTTTAGCAGTTGGCGGGTAAATCAGTTGCAATTGAGGTTCTTTTGCTTTTGGCGACAATGTTAGTTAAAGTCATGTTTTGCTCTTAAGTAAATTGTGGGGGTTGAATCAGGTTGTTTGAGTCAGTTAGTTGCAATATTAGAGTCTAGATTCATTGGTTTTGATTCTATATTGTAACCAGTACAAATAAGGGATTGGTTGTAAGGTTTGATTCATTGAATGATAATTTATTGACATTTTCTCTCTCTCATCTAAACTCGCTCTAATTTCTCATCTCTTACCCTCTAAAATGGTTTTTCTTAACTTTTGCACTAGATTGTTGCATTTTTAAGTTTTCTTATTAGTTTTATGTTTCTTTTAACTTTTGATTCACCTAGGTAAGTTTTTGAAGTTAAGTTTGCTATCTTTAAGTTTCTCAAAACATTGATATTACAACCCCCCCAGGGCCCCTTTCTTTCACCTATTTCTTTTGTGACAAAATTCGTATAGCAACCCCCCCCCCCCCCCCCTGAAATTTGATTTTTGTTAAGTTTTGTATTATATTGTTATACTTTGGTGCATTCTCATTATTTTTATCTTTATTTTAACGTTTGAGTCCGTTTTTCTTACTTTGTATGATAAATCAACCAGAAAATAAAATAATCCCCTTAGATCTTGAAATTGAAAAAAACACATTTTGATAAATTAGGGAAACCAAACGAATTGAAAAAATGGCTGATGAAAATAGGGATAATGAAAAGCCTTTATAAGATTATGCTATCCCAACTGTTAGTGGATGCACCTATAGCATCCAACACTCGCCTATCGAAGCAATCAATTTTGAAACTAGACCTGCGATAATACAAACGATCCAACAGACTATTCTGTTTGGTGGTCTAACTAGTGAGGACCCGAACTTACATATCACTAACTTTCGAGAGATATGTGATACATTTAGGCACAATGGTGTCATTGATGATGCCATTTGCTCAATACTATTCCCGTTCTCACTAAGAGACAAGGCCAAAGCGTGGTTAATATCATTACCATTAGCTACTATCACCACGTGGGAGGATTTGGCACAAACACTTCTTGCTAAATATTTTTCCCCAGCCAAATTAGCAAAAATGAGGAATGGCATTCCCACTTTTATATAGCACAATATGGAATCATTGTATGAAGCATGGAAACACTATAAATAGCTTTTAAGAAGGTGTCCATACCATGGTTTACTAGTTTGGATGCAAATCCAAACTTTTTACAATAGTTTGCTGATGCTTGATGTGTTGCTTAGCAAGTGCACTAAGTCATATCAAGTAATGAAGAGGTGAGTAAAGTATCGTCTCGGGATGATTATTTATTAAGTAAGTACTGAAATTAGCAGTTTTAGTGCTATTTAGAAAAACTAAAATTTGTAGTTTTTTTTTAAATGTAACAAACAAAATGAAAAGAACTAAATATGATTAATGATTTTTATAAAAAGTGTACTACTTTTTGAAAAGTTTTCTTTTTTTTATAAGATTTATGGCATCCGATTTCACCGAGTTGTATCAATATGCTTTTCTATTCTCGGTATTCAAATTGTTATTATATGTTGATGGTCGAAAACACTAATTTACTAAATATTCTCTCTCAAGCAACATTCTGCATGCTCTTTTACATATTAACTCATCAATCTCTTATATGAATTTAAATAAGAAAAGAGTTTTGAAGATCCTTGGTTTTCACTTAATGCCACATAAATCGCATTAATCTATCTCTGACATTCACTCAAATCCCCTTTCAAACTCATTATGAATCATTTCAATCTTGAATGGTGATCAAGCATTCAAAACTCATGAAGAACAACAATAAACACTCAAATAACGCAATAAACAAACTTTGAATATGTTGAATTAAAAAAAGAGTGTATATTACAACTTAGGCTATATTGGTAGACATAACATAAAACAAAACTAAAATAAAATCCATGAACTTAAAAAAGGAAAGGATAGAAAAGAACTTGAAATTTAAAAATTACAAACCAAACTCTTTCTTTTCTCTCCTTTCCTCTTCCGTCCGTGTTTCTTTTTGCTTCTTTGCATTGTGTTTTTATTGATTCAATGATTCTAAAATACTTTCCTAATGTCCCCATTTATAGTACATGAGGATAGGAATTCATGGAATTAATTTGCATAGGCTCATGCCCATTTGCTCCCATCCCTCCCCTTTGCTATAATTTGCCAACTTTTGCTAATTTTTTCATTTTGTTTTCCACTTTTTCCGCCCAAACTTCAGCTTGGGCATAAAGTTGATAGTGTTCTTGAAGTGTACAATGTATTTTGGCTTTGATTTGTTAGAATTGCCCCCCAAATTTTGCAAGTTGTAGCACTTTCTGCATGTTAATTTATTCCGCTGAACCGTGTAGATTGATGTGTTTTGCCCATTTTTAGCTTTTGTTTGATGAATCTTATATTCACTTGTTGATTTTGATGGTAAACCTTGAAAGAATTAGCATAAAATGAATGTTTTTACAAGGTATTAACAATAGGAGCTAAAAAGAGCAAAATCGATAAAAACAATTGATGTAAAATGGTTAGAAAATAATAATTACATACTAAATTGGACTTATCAAAATACCTCCAAGCTTAAATCTTGCTCGTTTTCGATCAAGCCCAAACATGAAAGCATAGGATCTCATGCTTTTTAAGAATTTTATTGCAATTCAAAGCAAGAATAATTCAATTAGAAAAGAATGATCGAGGATCATTAGCTTAAGGTTCTAAAGGCAAAACAATTTTTCTAAGTAAGAACCCATCAATCACCTAAGTAATCGAATTCAAAAGTTGGCTAAGCAAATTAAGTTTATCCGTTCTTTCTAATCTCCAAACATTCAAACCGAATAGATAACAAAAATCATGCCACTCATAACAAGACTTTTCAAGTATGTCCAAGATAAAAAATTAATCATAAATTTTTTTTTCCCTCTAGTTTTCTTCTTTTTTTTTTCTTTTTTTTTTTTACTCCACAATTTTTTGCAACAAGGAACTGGTTTGGCTCAGCCAACCCCGACCCATGAGTATATCTTCAGCGAGAATCGAAGTCCCGACCCCTGGTCGATGGCCCTCAAGATGACTATTATGATTGAGTCAATTGTAATAGAATTGTAATCAATAAGTGAATATTTTGGTTGTAGTCTAGTGGAGGGAAAGTTAGTTGCGTCTTGTAAGGCAGTTTGCAAGTCAGTTGCTTGCTTAGATAATTTGGTGCCATTGCTTATTAGTATTAGCAGTGCAAGTCTTCTATTGTAAGAACTATTCAAGATTATACAAAATATCTTCTTCCTCTCATCTCAATTCTCTCTATCTCTCTTTTCTATCTCACTTCTTTCTCAGATCATATTCTGTCTCCTAAGTTATAATTCAAGATTGATCTTGAATCATAACAATTGGTTCAGAGCTTGTAAATTGCATTCAGTTAGTCATGTTTAGCACTTGATCAAGCTGGCTAGAGGCAAAAAACGACCAGCCATGGTAGGAGAAGTAGCTGCAAGTGCAAATCAATTGATCAATTTGCCAAGTTGCAGCAGCAGATGTAAGAAGAATTGTTGGCACTTGGTAGTGCGCATCAAACACAGCAGCATGTGGTGACTAGATTGTCTATTATACAAGAACAACTCCATAGACATGCTATTCCAATTAGAGCTGGAATCCTACCGATGAATACTATTCCTGGCAGGCCACCTAATCCATTGATTCCAAAGCCTCCTGAGGAGCAAGAAGAGGTGGTATTGTGGTAGGCCACCTAATCCTTTGATTCCAAAGCCTCCTCAGGAGTAAGAAGAGGTGGTATTGTGGTCTAGGAATTCAGGATTTCACCAGCCAAAGGTTGAAATTGATTCTTTTGATGGAACTTAACCACAATATTAGACAAGAAGGTGTGACAGGTACTTCAGATTTTATGCAAATCCTGAGGTAGAGAAGGTGGAATTGGTAGCAATCTATTTGCAAGGTGATCAAGAGGTTGGTACCATAACTTAATCCTTAGTAATCCATCTATCACTGGGCATGAATTTATAGATAAATTGCGTGAAAGGTATGGTGATGAGGATACTATTGGGAAAAGATACGAATTTTGTAGAAAAATAAACTCTGATGCCGACTATTGGGTTCACAGTTCTCAACTATGGTCACAACAATAGGCACCTTTTAGAGCACTTAGAGTAGGATACTCTTCTCTCTACCTAAGCCCTCGATCGGAGAGTCATGCTTCATGACACCTCACGTGCGAGAGTTCTCGAAAATAGGTTTATCTCTATAAACCCTTTGCCCTATTACCGGTCGTTGGGATGAATTTTAAAAATTCTCACTGAAGTTTACGCAGCGGAGCAGGTTTAGAATTCATAACTCTAAACCAAGGGTCGATTTAAAACCCCCAATTTTAAATCTATTGATTTAAATTTATAATTTAAATCCACATATCTAAGCTTATAATTTAGATTTACAGACCTTTTATTCTAATATATTCATAGCAATACATAAACTTAAACAGGTGTAATAACCAATACTGTAAATAAATAGAAAAATAAAACTAAAAGAAGAAGGAAAGAAGAACATACCTGGAATTGCTCCAATTATAAAGAATACGAAGAAAAATGAGACCCTGGGATCTTCTACGAAATCACCTCGAACTGCCGGGAAGATGGGCTCCGAAAAATATTAAACTGAGAAAGGAAAAAATTTCAACGGAAAATATTCTCTCGAATTAGGTCTCCGAAACTATTTCCAGAAACCCTAAGACTTCATTTTAAAACTGAATACCAAACCTCGAAATAAGCTCCAGAGCGAAAAATCCAATTCTAATCAATGGGCTATGCGTACAATATAATTTGAGTTTTAATACAAAAAACAGCGTATCATTCAAAAACGAAAACAAAACGATGCGTTTCATTGCTAGGAAAAATGCGTTTATTTTAAATTCAATTTGCGTGACACCTGGCGGGCCGCGATTAAGCCTGCTCGCGTGCACGCGGATAGCCATTCTGGACATGTCGCGTGCTGGTTCGTCCGATCTTAAGCACGTGGATCGCCGAATTTTTTAATTTTTTTTTTTTTTGCTTTGTTTCCCACATGTAAAAATTCATCTTACAAATTTTAATTTTTAAAATTATTTTATTTCATAATTTTTAATTTTTATCCATCTCATGAATAATATTTGGCAAAATTAAGTTACCCATCTTATGGATAAATAATTCATCTCATGAATTCTTTAATATTTTTTCAATGGCAATAAATACAGAGGCTTGTGCAGGGACCTCGGGGATAATTTAAATCTAGCTCTAAATGGGTTAAATTAATCATCTCATGAAATAATTTAATTACCACTAAATGAGACTTAATTCCACTAAATAAATATCACTGTACTCCAGACTTAAATTATTTGTTCGATATCTCCCTAATAGACTGTAATGATGACAACAACCCCCCATTAGATGTCCATGATAAACAATAAATATAACTACTACCATTATCCTTCACACAACTTCTCGTTTAGTTACCGACTCGCCCTTCACTAAATAATTCATTTATACTTGAATATTTTCACAGTATAAACACCAACTGTCAAACACTTAGAATACTTTGGCCAAAGTTTTAGATCTATTTAAATATTTACGAATCAACTAAGTGGACATCTGTATCTCATAAGAGACTATAGATTCCCTATTGAATACCTGATCCTTGTCACACTTCACGCCGCTACCCAATGTACGTGGGATTTTAGTCATTCGTTTAGACCTTACTTATAGTACATCAAAGTAACTAGCGCTCCATGCACAAGTCCAGAGTACCCTTAGGATTTAGAATCGTCATTTAAATAACCAACATGGCCCAATTCAGTGCATTAATCTTATTAAACACACTAACCTAACAAATTTGGATACCCATCTGCATGACCAAGACAAGTCATCTAAAGTGTCACGTAATAGTCTTAACATAAAAGTGGTCCAAACTTGTCTTTCGACTACGAGTCTTTCGAGCAACAATCCATCCTATTTGTTCCAAGTTTATCTGTGGCTTAGTCTCATAAACCACTTAGAACAAATATGTAAATTGTATTATGAGGACTACACCCATCTCGTGGATATCTCCTAAAAGAAAATCACATGCAGTATAAATGCTCACATACACAAATTTAAGGGAAACGACTGGAACTTTAATTTTATTTATTAATTAAAATGATATATCTAGAATAAATCTGGATTTCAAGACACGGTTCCTAACAAATAGGAGAGAAGTAGGGGACAAGTTCATCAAAGTAGTACAATTGAGCACTGTAAAGCAATATATGACTCGTTTTCAGAACTTGAAGGTGGGAATGATGTCCATAAATCTAGGAGCAAACGAAGCTTATTACATTTCAAGCTTCATTAGTTGTCTTAAACCTAAGATCAAGAACCTTGTGAAGGCTCTCAATCCACATACCTTGTCCAAGGCTTATTCTAAAGCAAGATTGTTCGAGACAATAGTTTTAGCTTATCCTGAAGCAAGTCAAAAGAGCAAGGCTATAGTTCCATTGCAGCAGCTGGCACCAAGCACATATAAACCACTGAGTTTAGAGAAGAAAAAAGCCCAAAGATTGCGTTTCAAGTGTAACCAGAGGTACTTCTTTGGAAATAAGTGTACTCCTAAACAATTGACGGCAGTCACGGGAAACAAGACTGAAGAGGATCGGGGAGAGGACTCAGAAACAGTTGTTCCAGTGGTGGAGGTACCCGAGGAAAGTGAAGAGGATGAAGCTGAGCTCTCTGTAAGAGCATTGATTGGCAATGGGACACACAACACCATTAGGATCAAAGGGGATGTAAATCACAAGTCCATTGATAGCGACAACAGGCATAGGTTCTTGGATCCAAAGATAGCTAAGTTGGTGGGACATGAACTCAAATTCTCAAACATTGCCATATACTCTTTCACTGATGTGGCTTGCACCACATTATTGAAGTTATCCACAATATCATTAGGATCCTGATCACCATATCTTACACAAAGCTCCTCTACAATTTCAGACCAAGACGATGAAGGATTCCTGCACATAAGGCTATAAAACCATACCTCCTAATCTCCATGAAGGTGAATTGCAGCCAATTCCACCTTCTCAGCCTCACCAATGTGATAAAAATGGGAGTAACTCTCGCATCTTCTCAACAAAGACTAAGGTTGCCTGCCACCAAATTGCTCAATGTCAACTCTAGGCTGTCTGAATCAATTGCTTCTGCTACTGTTTGTGCCACTATCATTTGCTCCTGAAGTCTATGGTCGCATCAAATCAGGTGGACGATCAAATTGTCCAGCTGTTGTCTGAGGTTGCATAACTTTAGGAGGACGATCAGGCTGACTTGCTGTTGACAAAACTCCAGCTCCAAATAGCAAATTCTTCCTTGTAATCTGCTGCTATAATCTTTGAATTCTAACTTCCATTTGCTATGAGTGTTGATCTAACTTTTCAGCAAACTTCTAACATCCCCTCCATTTGAAGCCTTAACTGCTCAAATTGATTGACTTCAGTGCTTGCACCAACATTTGCACCCGCAACAACAGCATAAGTAGCATTCACAGTAGCATTTGCTCCTGTTGCAACTCCACCAGCAATTAGTACACTTTTCTTGGGTCTAGCCAGCTCCAATCAACCTAATCAAGATCAATCGGCAGCAAACACAAGATCTGATACCAATTGTAATGGTTCAAGGGCGATCTTGAACCATAACCAAGGGATAAAGAGAGTATCATATGAGAATGAAGTGAGGGAGATGAGAAGTAGAGAGAAATTAGGGTTGAGAGAAGAAGAGATCAGTTTCATTTATTGACTTCTTCAGTCCAAGCTAGATTGCTCTTATAGAATTAGAACCAACCAAAACAAGAGGAAAATATCTAGAAATACAATGTATCTAGACACTAGCTCAACCAACTCAACTAACAATCAAATATTGGCGCCAAAATCACCAACCAGACCCCTACGGTTTATTACATCAGCAAAGCGCACATTTAGATGATTTTAACAGCTCATTGGAACTAGAATCATAACATTGAGTCAATTATAATAGAACTGCAATCAATAAGTGAATGTTTTGGTTGTGAGTCTAGTGGGGGAAAAGTTAGTTGCTTCTTGTAAGTCGGTTTATAAGTAGATTACTTGCATAGATACACCATTGCTTGTTAGTAGAACTAGTGCAAGTCTTCTATTGTATGAACTATTCAAGAATATATAAAATATCTTCCTTCTCTCATCTCAATTCTCTCGATCTGTCTTCTCTATCTCACTTTTTTTCATATCACATTCTCTCTCCTACATTATGATTCAAGATTGATCTAAATCATAACAATGACCGCATGAGTATATCTTTATCGAGAATCGAACTCCCGACTCTTGGGCGATGACCACATGGGTAAGAGATGCCACCAACTAAGACGCCTTCATGATAGGCTTCAGCTCAAAATTTGCAGTGATTTATAAAGAGTATATGCCCAACAACGGTGCCAAAAACTTGATTGCTTAATGTGTTTGCTTAGCAAGTGCACAAAGTTGTATCAAGTAATATAGAGCGAGTGGAGTATCATCTCACGAGGATTGTTTATTTGATAGTAAATGTTGTCATCAGGTCACCCCCAAATTTGTTTCAAACACCTATTGAATAAAATGTACACAAATATTAGAAAACAACAAAATGCCACCCTTGGCTTTCTTTACTAAATCATCCTTGGCTCTGAAAGCCTCCAACTTAGTTGGAGAAACTTGATCTTCAATTTGAAAACAAGTGTCCTTCTCTGATGAAAGGTTTATAGGTTTAAAAACATTGAAGGTCACTTGCTCATCTTCTACCCTTAAGATTAAGTTTCCTTGCTGCACATCTATCAAGGCCCTTGTCGTAGCAAGGAAGGGTCGACCTAGAATAAGAGGTATTTCTTTATCTTCCTCTATGTCAAGAACCAGAAAATCAGTTGGAAAGATGAACTTGTCTATTTTCATCAAGACATCCTCTACCACTCCTCGTGGATACTTGATGGACCTGTCTGCCAATTTGAGAGATACCGTGGTGGGCTTCACTTCCCCTAGACCAAGTTTCCTAAAAACAAAGAGTAGCATCAAATTTATACTTCACCTGAATCACATAAGACATTATAAAAAGTACTGGTGCTAATGGAGCAAGGTATTAAAAAACTCCCCGAATCTTTAAGTTTAGGAGAAAGCTTGTTTTGTGGTATTGCACTACATTCTTCATTCATTGTTGCAGTCTCAAACTCTTCTAGTCCTTTGTTGTTAGATAGGATTTCTTTCAAGAATTTTGCATTTTTGGACATTTTCTCTAACTTATGAGTAAACGGGACATTAATAGATAATTTCTTGAAAGTTTCCATAAATTGGTTATCCATGTTTTGCGATTTCAATTGTTGAGAAAATAGGACTTTTGGTTTGTAGGGCATAGACTCAATCCTCTTTGATTCACTTTCTTCTTGCTTTTTGGACTCATTTACTTGTTCAAGTTTAAGGTGTGATATGGTCCTGGTGGGTTTGTTTTGGCTCTCCTCACTAGGTGATTTTTCAATACTAATGGCATTTACGTGCTCTCTAGGGTTAGTTATTGTGGTACTAGGTAAGGAACCTTGAGACCTTTCAGAGAGTGGGTTTAAAATTTGTCCGATTTGGGTCTCGAGCTTTCTAATGGAAGCTTCTTGATTTCGAAGATTTGTTTGTGTTTGTTGCATGAAACTTTTGGTTTCTTACATAAACTTATTGATCATATCTTTGAGATTAATTTTCTTTTCCAGTTGTGGGTGAATGGGTTGTTTTAGTATCCCT
Organism: Simmondsia chinensis; assembly: GCA_018398585.1. NCBI lineage: Eukaryota > Viridiplantae > Streptophyta > Magnoliopsida > Caryophyllales > Simmondsiaceae > Simmondsia > Simmondsia chinensis. Next base: position 26,155,963 of record JAGTTD010000010.1, on the reverse strand, counting down.
GGACTACTCCATAAAAAATTTGGATGGTTTCTACACCCCTGATTGTAAGTGTTGAGTAGTGTTTGTGTTGTTATTTTTAAAAATTGGAAACAAAATTTGCTTGCTCATGACTTGATGTGGCAAAGGAGTTCCCTGTCTAACATTCTATACTCGCATGATTTCCTGCGTAAAACTCGCATGTTAGAATAGGAGAATGAATGTCATTAACACCTGTGTTACCCAATTGTTTCTCAATCATCGAAATTTGAGTGGATAATGTGGTTAGTGCATCTACTTCATGAATACCCACGGGTTTACTTTGCATTGCTCAATCAGCTGTTCTTTCATATTGTTGCTAGCCATTGCCTCTAGCAACTCGTACGCTTCATCGGGTGTCTAGCTGTTTAAGGCTCTTCCAGCAGCCGTGTCTACTATTTTTTGGGTATTAGGTGTCAAACCGATGTAAAAGGATTGGACTTGCATCCAAACTAGTAAAACCTTCTTTAAAACTCTTTATAGAGTAAAAGAGGTAATGTCATCCCTCATGTTGGAAATTTTGGTTGGGAAAAAATATTTAGTAAGAAATTTTTGTTCCAAATCCTCCCATGTGGTGATAGCACCTGGCAGCAATGACATTAACCATGCCTTGGTCTTGTCTTATAGTGAGAACAGGAACAGTCATAAGCGAATAACATTATCACTGATGCCATTGTGCTGTTATATATCACATATCTCAAGAAAGTTAGTGATATGTAAATTTGGGTCTCCATTAGGTAGACCGCCAAACTGAATAGTCTGTTGGATCATTTGTATTATCGTAGTTTTTATTTCAAAATTGTTTCCTCGTATAGGTGGACAATTGATGCTAAAACTGCACCCACCAATAGTCGAGACATCATAACCGTTTAAAGCTCTTTTATTATCATTATTTTCGTTAGCCATTATTTCAATTCGTTTGGTTTTCCTGATTTGTCCAAGTGTTTTTTTTTTTTTTTAGAATCCAAAGAGATTATTTGGTTTTTGTTTTGATTTTGCATATGAAGTAAGAAATACAAACTTAAAAGTCAAAAGAAAGATAACAATGATGAGAAAAAACCAAAATACCAAAATATAATACAAAACCTAACAAAAACTAATTTTTTTGGGTGGGGGTGGTAATACTAATGCTTCGAAAAACTTAAAAATACAAACTTAACTTTGAGAAACTTATCTAGGTAAATTAAAAAGTTAAAAGAAAGATAAAAATAAAAAGAAGACTTAAAAATACAACAATCTAATACAAAAACTTAACAAACCAAATTTGAAAACCCGGGGGGGGGGGGGGGGGGGGGGGGTGTTTGTAATGCTAATGTTCCTAAAAGGTTGAAAATCACAAACTTAACTTTCAAAAGCTTATCTAGGAGAACTTAAAAAGTTAAAAGAAAGATAAAACTAATCACAAAAAGAAAAACTAGAACAATCTAATACAAAAGTTAAGCAAAACCATTTTTTTTGGGGGGGGGGGGGGGGGGGGGGGGGGGTGTGGGGTGTATTGTATACGAATTTTTTTTAAAACAAAACTTTACAAATTAAACAACGTGAATGAAATAAAAGATTCTTTTTCAAATGTAAAAAAAAAATTTACAAGTTTTTAGAAAAAAAAAACTTCAAATTAGTAATAAAAATAGGCGTCATCAATGTTACTCAAATAAAAATTTTCCCCGGCAACAACGGTAAAAACTTGATGCTTAATGTATTGCTATGCAAGTGCACTAAGTTGTGTCAAGTAATAAAGAGGTGAGTAGAATATCATCCCATGAGGATTGTTTATTGAGTGAGCAGCGTAATTTAAAAAACCGAAATTTGTGGTTTTATTCTTTTTTTAATATGTAGCAAACAAATGAAAAGAACTAAACATGGTTACTGGCTTTATAAAAGTGCACTATTTTTTTGAAAAGTTTTCTTATTTTATAAGATCCAAGGCATCCGATTTCACCTAATTGTATCAATACACATTTTTATTCTCGGTATTGCAGTTATTTTTACATGTTAATGGTGGAAAACCCTAATTTACTAAATATTCTCAATATTTAGCATGCTCTTTTATATATTAACTCATCAATCTCTTGCATGAATTTAAATAAGAAAGGAGTTCTGAAGATCTATGGTTTTCACTTCCGACTACACAAATCGCGTTAATCTATCTCTAAAATTCGCTCAATTTTTGGTGTTTATCACTTTAGCAAATCATCATAAATCTCCTCTCAGACTAATTATGAATAATTAAAGTCTTTGAATGGAGGCTTTGAATGATGATCAAGCATTCACAACCGATGAAGAACAATGATAAACACTTAAGCAACGCAATAAAGAAACTTTGAGTACGTTGAATTAGAAAAGAACGTATATTAAAACTTAGGCTACATCGTAGCCTTGGAAATATTAAAACAAGTTCTATCCTTTTCTTCTTTAAGTTCGTTGATTTTGTCTTTGTTTTATTTTATGTTTACCATGAACTAATTTTGTCTTTTCAAAGTTGCGATATAGTCTAAGTTGTAATGTATGTTCTTTTCTAATTCAACTTATTCAAAGTTTGTTTATTGTGTTGTTTGAGTGTTTATCATTGTTCTTTATGAGTTTTGAATGTTTGATCACCATTCAGAGCCTGTAATGATTCATAATGAGTTCAAAGAAGATTTATGATAATTGTTAAAGTAATAAAAACCACAAACTATTTTGCTTACATCCACTCCAATCTCTGCATACCAAACATGGGAATGACTATTTCAGCTTCATTCCCATCTCCATTCCACCATATACCAAACGAACATGTGGGAATGATAGGTCCATTCCCACCTCCAAAAACTCATTCCCATTGCCTCATTTCCACTCCCACAAATTTATTCCCACATACCAAATGACCCATTATTATTTTTTTTGTTCAAATTGGTCCATCATTTTTATGGCATTGTTCAATTGGTCCCTCAACTTAATTAAGTTTGTTCAAATTAGTTTCTTATCATTTCTTTTTTTTTTCCCCTCCAAAATTGGCCCTCATAAATTTATTAAAAAGTTAGTCCCCATTAGTGATCAAAATTACGTGAAAACTAAAAAAATGGGGAACCAATTTTTTCATAAACTAAAACATGAGGGACCATTTTTAACAAAAGAACAGACGAGGCACTAATTTTAACAAGTTTAAAAAGATGAGGGACCAATTTGAATAAAATAAAAGATGGGCATCCAATTTGAATAAAACTAAAATTATAAGGGACCAACAGTGTAAAAAACTCGATCGAGGGTATCCTCCTTATGTTCCCTTTCCGCTAAAAGAAAAAAGTATTGTACATGTTAGGAAAATAGATTAATCAATAGTTAATTTGACTCGTTAAAGTATCCAAAGGATGAAAAAATGCTGTTCACACCCCACCTTGAGGGAGTTGGAATGATGTTATCTTGAGATAAAAGGACATGTAGACAACTCATGGGGGCATGCTTGGGGCACAGAAGATTAAGGAATGGAAACAATGGCATCCATGTTACAACCAACTAACTAACTGAATCATTTATATGACAGCCACTCGATATGGTTAGGGCAACCCAAGCACGAGCTCATGGGGCTGCCATGAGCAATACGAAAGGGTAACTACCAAACTCAAGGCACTTATTTAAAGCGCGTATCAAAATCATGGGCCTCAAGAACATTCCAGAGAGAGTGGATGGAGGTCGGAAGACCACAGAGACATGAAGCGTATCTGTCAAAGCACGTTCTAACAGCAAATCAGCATTATGGAGAGCATGGTCGCCAAACATGGAAAAAATATGCCACAATTCAAGGACAAAGTTGTTAGAATTTTTAGCTTATAACTAAAAGACTCTAGCTATGTTATAAAGGGTCCCAGCACCAACACAATAAAACTTGTTCAAGTTTTATATAGCACACTTCTACTTTATCTTTTTTCCAAGCTTTCCTAAGCTTTCCTTAGGAGTATTAATATTGTTGCTCTGTTGTGCTTCTTTAAGCAATAAATTTGGGTTGTCAGTAATGACATATGAGAAGGTATGTATCTTTTGCCTTAATTTCAATCATCTAGGGACCCAAATACAGTTCGCTCCATCTTTCTCTTGTTAAGTTCTAAATCAATTGAGTTATCACAAGTCAATGGTATCAAGATTAAAAACCTCATTGACTTGAGCTTGTGCGTGAACTGCTTAAGCACTTGGACTTATCTTCACCTCAGTTCCAAGCTCTTAAGTATATGAGGGAAGGTGTTATGTTGGCTTTGCTCTATTATCCCAACCTCTACTTGGGTCATGTTCATATCTATGCATCTTCTACAAGATATTAATCAACAAAAAACTCCAAAAATGTCCCCTTGATTGGAGCGTGGGTAAGATCCATGTATTAGTAGCGAACCAATGTCAGATTCACCAAAATCATCAACCCTTGCCATAAGGTAATTAGTTGACATCAAACACGTGCAGTTCGAAACTTAGACTTGCTCCCACTTCTAAGCAAGTCCGTTTTATAAGTTTGTTTGATTTTATGTATAAGAAGACCACACATACACCAAAAACGAATAAAATGAACAACGAATGCAGCTTTGAACTAAGATGGAGCCACTGTGAACATAAATTGAACCAAGGTTAAGCAGAATCAACACCAATCTCGGGTCGGATCGCCAAACCTCGAGGCTCAAAGTTAAATAACGAACAACAAATGCAGACAAGTCATAAAACTTAAACGAAAAGCAAGGATCAAATCCACAAGTAGCCCGTGTCGCGGAGTTCACCGCAACCTAAGCTGTTTATGCGTTAACAATAATCTATTCCCATGTTTTATAATTGTTACCCAGAAGCTTGCCACTACAAATGGGTGAGTGTGTTATTGTTGTATGCCAAAACAAGATGAACAATTAAAAAGCATCATAAAGCATGACGGAACGCCAAACTTGAAGTCCTAGTGAGGGGAGCAAAACTTGAAGCCCTGACAAGGGGAGCAAACTTGATGTCTCTTGTAAAACTCAAGCATTTTTAGCATCAAGTGGATTAATTTTTAACATTTTTGGCCCCTTTTGTATTCATTCTTTATAGAACGAGCTTACTCGGGCACAATAAATCAAATGAACTCTTTTCTTTATATCATTTAACACAAGAAAAGGCCCATTTGAAAAAAATCAAATATGAAACATCATTGCTATTCATTTTGAACAAAAATGAGTTTACCAAATTTCTCAGGAACTGATAAAAGTAAATTTTAGAAATGAGCCTATTTCATTTCTTAGGATTAAACATAAGTCTCTCTTGCTCTTGAACAAGAATAAGTCTTATTTCTTTTAGGGCAAAAAAAAGTCTTTGTCTCTTTTGTTCAAGAACTAAACCTAACTTTCTTCTGTGTCCTATGTCTTCGGACGAATTTGAAAACCGAGAAAGTTGTAATAAATAGAAAGGCGAAAACTAAAAGAGAAGGAAAGAAAGACATACCCAGAATTGCTCCAAAATAAAAAATACTGGAAGAATAATAATTATCTTCAAGAAAGCCAAAAAACCGAGACTCAGCTGCCTTCTACGTAATGACCTCAAAACCGCCTAGAGAGTGGGTTCTAAAAAAATACTAAACTAAGGAAAAAACAATTTCAACGGATATTTTTTTTCTCCAATTAGGTCCCCAAAAATCAACACTTTTTAAAACCCTTATTTTTTAATTGGATGCCAAGCATTGAAATCATAGTAGTATACTAGAGCAAAAAAAATACAATTTGTTGATGTGGTACGTGCGGATGACAACAAAAACGTAGCGCATTATACAATAAGAAAGCCGAAACGATGCGTTATGTGTTTCATAGACAGTTCAAACCGTCTCTTTTCTTTTTATTATATTTCATGCCACGTGTCGAGGCCTAATTCACCATCGCTCGAAGGCACGAACAGAGGCCCTAGCAACCCGGTGCTCTGGTTGGCCAATACATATATACACGGATTGCAACTGTGTTTTTTGGTATTTTTGCATTTTTTTTGTTTTGCTTTGTTTCCTATATGTTAAAATTTATCCCTTGAATTTTAATTTTTTAAAAATTTATTTTATTTTATAATTTTTAGTTTTTATTTAGCTCATGAATAGTGTTTTGCAAAATTAAATTTACTCATCTCATGAATTCTTTAATATTTTTATGATGGCGATAAATATAGAGGCTTGTGTAGGAACCTCGGGGACAATTTAAATCGAACTCCAAATGGGTTAAATTAATTAACATCTCATGATAAAATCTAATTACTATTTAAAAGGCTTAATTCTACTAAATAAATCTTACTGCACTCTAGAGTTAAATCATTTATTTGGTATTTTCCAAATAGACTGTATTGATGAAAACAACCCCTCCTCCAGATGTCCATGACAAAGAATAAATATAACTATTACCATTATCCTTCTCACAGCTTCTCCATTAGTTACGGACACACCCTTCACTAAATAATTCATTCATACTTGAACATATATGTAGTATAAATTTCAAATGTCAAATACTTGGAATACTTTAGCCAAAGATTCTGAATGATTCAAACACTTGCGAATCAACTAAAGAAACATCTTTATCTCATAAGAGACTGTAGATTCCGTATTGAATACCTGATCCTTGTCACACTTCACTCCGCTACCCATTGTGAGTGGGAATTTAGTCATTTGTCTAGGCCAAACTTATAGTACACCAAAATAAATAACGTTCCATACACAAATCTAGAAACAAGTAACTCACATGGTCCAACTCAGTATATCAATCTTACTAAGCACACCAACGTAACACTTTTGGATCGCCATTCACATGGCCAAGACAAGTCATCTAAAGTGTCACGTAATAGTTTTAGCATACAAGTCGTCCAAATTTGTCTTTGACTACGAGTTTTTAAACCACAATCCTTACCGTTTGTTCCAAGTCTATCTATAGATTAATCTCACAAACTGTTATAAACTGAGATATTTTGTCTTAGTTTTGGTTTCTTTTCATCTAAATAAGAGTTAATGGTTGTAAGTTTTGTTGTTGGGCTTAGGCCCAAAGTGAGTTAGTTATGTGTAAAGTTAATGGTTGTAAGTTAATGGTTACTTTCATACTTAGAAGTACTATTAAAGCTGAAAGTGTAAGAAGAGGAGTATTATCAAAAGATATACAAACACACTATCTCATTGAGATATTATCTAATTGTCAGCCCCATTCCCTTCTTTCTCATCTATACTCTATTCTATCACTAGGTTAAGCTCAAGATCTTCTTAAAGTTTAACAATTGGTATCAGAGCTAGTTGCTGTCATTAGGTTGAATTGAGCATTCATCAATGGCTGGTCGTGTAACCACAAGAGCTGGAGCAGCAAATGCAGGAGCTGCTTCTAATGTGGATCCAAATGTGTCTTATGCAGCAGCTGTGAAGGGAGCAGCTTGCTCAAGTGATGGTGATGCAATCGGAGCATGATTTCAAGCTGTCTAATAAAATGCAGAAACAGAGCAGGAGGTTTGATGATCAGATTGCTGAACTTCAGGCTCAAATTACGAGATAGGAGGCATCGTCCAGTGCTAGAATTCTGTTTCCCGCCAGTCAGTTGGGCCAACCACTAAGAGGGGAACCACCCCTCATTCCCAGTGTTGGGCCACGGGATCAACCTCCAGAGCAAGGTCAAGCTCCTTGTGCTAGCATATCAGTGGGAAAAGATGATCAACCAACAGATCAGCCACAACCTCAGAATTCTGTGAACAATGATAATTCATCCAGCAGTACAAGCAATGGATTTAGGCAACCACGGATCCAATTAGAGCCATTTGAATGGAAGCAACCACACTCCTGACTGAGGAGGTGAGAAAGCTACTTCCATTTCTACCACATTGCTAATGGTCAGAGGGCAGAACTGGCTTCTGTGTACCTCCATGATGACCACGAGGTATGGCTCTATAGTCTTTTGAAAAGCAATCCTTCTTTGTCTTGGGATGAATTTGTGATGGAATTGTGCAAGAGATATGGAGATAAGGATTCTAGTGATGTAGTTGATAATTTTAATAAAGTAGTCCAAGTCACCTCTATGAATGAGTATATGGTCAGATTTGAGAACCTTAGAGCAAGCATGATAGCTGCCTACCCACAAGCAACTGAGGCTTATTATGTGTCTAGCTTCATCAGTGGCTTAAAGCCAAAGATTAAGAACTTGGTGAAGGATGTTGGTCCTAGAACCTTGTCTAATACTTATGCCAAAGCTCAGTTGTTTGAGGCTATAGTTTTAGCTACAAGTGAAGGATCAAGGAACAAGGCCAGTGAAGTTTCTTCACAACTGAAAAACAGTGGGAAATGAAGTATGGTCATTCTGATGACAAGAAGGACAAGAAGTTGTGCTTTAAATGCAACCAACCTTACTTCTTTGGACATAAGTGTAATGCTAAGTACCTTATGTCAGCAAGAGGAGCCGTTGCTAGTGAGTAATCTGACATTGAAGAGGCTAGTACTGAAGTGGATAGTGCAGAGGAGGTCTTAGAAGATGAAGTAGAGATTTCAATGAAAGCATTAACAGGTAGTGGAGCTCACAATACCATAAGGATAAAGGGGCAAGGTAGCAAGAAATCTATTATGATTCTGATTGATAGTGGTAGCACTCATAGTTTCTTTGATCCTAAGGTAGTGAGAAAGGTTGAATCATCAGAACTCATCCATTAGCTGTGACCGTAGCTTGTGGAAACTCCATCCTCACTCAAACTAAGTGCCAAAGCTTCAATTGGACTATGCAGAACCATAAGTTCACATATGATTTCCGAATTCTCCCCTTAGGAGAGTGTGATATGGTCCTTGGGGTGGATTGGATAAGGACTTTCAGTCCTGTGGTCTTTGACTTTGCTCAATTGGTGGTTTCTTTTGATATGCAAGGCTCCACAGTTAAGCTACAAGGCATGGCAGATAAGGGCCAGATTCAGCTGTTGAGTGGCAAGGGGTTAAGTGATGGGATTAGGAAGAAGGCATACCAGTGGGTTGGGCAATTATTTGCTATTTCTTCTTCTGAAGTGTAGAGCCAAATTCACCCAGATGTGCACAATCTCATTGAAGGATTCAAGGACTTGTTTGAAGTCCCAGCAGCTTTACCTCCTAAGAGGAGCTTAGACCACGCAATTCCTCTTAAGATGAATTCAAAACCTATGAAACTCTGGCCTTATAGGTGTCTCCATTCACAGAGAACTGAGATAGAAAGACAAGTGGAAGAGTTGCTTAAGTCATGTTTCATCCGTCCCAGTCACAGTCCTTTTGCATCTCCTGTCATCTTAGTGAAGAAGAAGGATGGGTCTGCTAGGATGTGCATTGACTACAGATAGCTGAATGCCATGACCATTAAAGACAAGTCTCCAATTCCCGTTATTAATGACCTTCTTGATGAGCTGAGGGGAGCATGTTTCTTTTCCAAGTTGGATTTGAGCCAGGGATACCACCAGATCAGAGTATTGGAGCAGGACATTTACAAGACATCCTTTAGGACTCATCAAGGACATTATGAGTTCGTGGTCATGCCTTTTGCGGAAAAGGAATGTTGCCACCTTCGAGGTTATGGAAGAGGCAGAGGGTGACGATGAGAGTTTGGCGGTGAATTTGAATGCGGTGGTGGTTGAAAGAAAGTCGTTGCTTCCAAAGAAGAAGAAGATGACGACGAAGAAGAAGAGATTGGGATCAGGGCCGTTGATTCTAGAGCTCGGGTTCAGGAGATCGAATAGAATTAGAAAGAGTAGGGACTTCACTAACAAGTCTGTCTTGGTTGCAATCGAGAAGGTTTCTTGCTCTCTGCGGCGGACCATTCTCTCAGGCTGGGGGTCCTCGGAAACAGCCTCTCTTCAGGGTAGCCCCCTGAAGGGGGAAGGCTACATACATCTACCCCCCCAGACCCTGCTTTTGCAGGAGCCTTAGCAAGCACTGGGTTTGTTGTTGTTGTTATTGTTGGTTATGCCTTTTGGTTTGACAAATGCTCCAGCCACCTTCCAAGCTATCATGAATGAAGTTTTTAAACCACTACTGAGGAAATTTGTTCTGGTATTTTTCGATGACATACTCATCTATAGCTCTTCACTGGAAGACCACGTGAGTCACCTTAGGGAAGTGTTCTTGCTGATGAGAAGTCACAAGATGTATGCCAAGTTATCCAAGTGTTCCTTTGCTCATACTCAAATTGAGTATCTAGGGCATGTCATCTCTCAAAATGGTGTTGCTGCTGACCCTTCCAAAGTACAGGCTATTGCGAGTTCCAATTACTTTGAAGCAGTTAAGGGAATTATTGGGTTTAACAAGCTACTATAGGAAATTTATAGCTGGTTATGGATCCATTGCCAAGCCACTGATAGATCTTTTAAAAAAGGATGCCTTCCTGTGGTCTGCTAAGGGTCAAAGTGCCTTTGAAGCCTTGAAGACAGCCATGTGTTCTACCCCTTTATTAGCCATGCCCAACTTTGATGAGGAGTTCATCTTGGAAATAGATGCGAGTGGGAGTGGCATTGGAGCTGTTCTGTCACAGGAAAGAAGGCCAATTGCATATCTCAGTCAGTCTCTTAGTGCAAAGCATCAGGAGTTATCAACATATGAAAAGGAATACTTAGCAATTTAGCTAGCTGTGGACAAGTAGAGACATTATTTGGAGGGCCATCGAATCATCATAAGGACAGATCACCAGAGTTTGAAATACTTGCTTGAGCAAAAGATCATCACCAAAATACAGAAGAAGGGGTTGATAAGGATGTTGGGACTGACTTATGTTATAGAATACAAGAAAGGAAAGGAGAATCAAGCAACAGATGCTCTATCTAGAAGATTAAAGGAAGCTTAACATGGTTTTTATGGGTTGTTAATCATTTTTACCAGCTTAGATGGAAGAAGTACATAAGTCCTATGAAGATGACAAATTTGCACAAGAGTGTCTCACTGCTTTCTCCATTAAGCGACAGGGCAATGAGGCTGCCGGATCAGATGTGTCAGTTGTTCAAGGCATCATCCAGCTGCAAGGAAAGCTCTATATTGGAACCTCGTCTGGACTGAGATAACAGATTATAGCTGCAAGCCACGATTCTGCCTGGGGAGGTCATCTGGGGTTGAGGGCACCTACCAAAGACTAAAAGCATACTTTGGCTGGAATGGGATAAAGAAGGGGGTTAAAGAGTTTGTGCAAAGCTGTGAGGTTTGTCCGCAAACCAAGTTGGGGCATCATAGATATCAAGGCCTCCTACAGCCGTTACCCATTCCTGAGGGTTCTTGGCAACATATCAACATGGATATCATAGAAGGCCTGCCAAAGTCTGAAGGGAAAGAGGTAATTTGGGTAGTTGTGGATAGATTTACAAAATTTAGTCACTTCCTTGCACTAGCTAGACCAATTACAGCAGAGAAGCTAACTAGACTGTTTCTTGCCAACATTTACAAGCTCCATGGTTTGCCACAAACCATAGTCTATGATCATGACAAGCTGTTCACTAGCCACTTTTGGAGAGAGTTGTTCAACCTCTTGGGCACTACATTGGCTCTGAGTTCATCATACCATCCACAAACTAATAGACAAACTGAGAGAGTCAATCAGTGCTTGGAGCAGTACTTGAGAAGTATGGTGTTCTGTCATCCCAAGTCTTAGGGGAGATGGTTGTCCTTAGCTGAGTATTGATACGAAACTCACTTCCACACTTCTATTGGCACCACTCCCTTTCAGGCTCTCTATGCTTATGAACCACCCTCTCCTATGATGCTGCAAAAATTTGTGTCTACAACACCTGAAGTTGGTGACTTACTGCAACAGATGAGACAAATGATGCAGCTCCTTATGGACAAACTTCACCTAGCTCAGGTAAGAATGAAACACTATGCCAACAAGAAGCGTGTAGATAAGACCTTTAAAGTGGGAGATATGGTCTACTTAAAGCTTCAACCACACAGACAGGCAACAATGGATGTGAGGAAGAAAGTGAAGCTCGGTGCTAGGTACTTTGGGCCCTACAGAGTTGCAGAAAGGTTTGGATAGGTTGCATACCGGCTTCAGCTACCCCCGGATTCATATATACATCCGGTTTTCCACGTATCCCTCCTGAAGAAGCAGATCAAGAAGGGCGTGATGAGTACACAACAACCTTCGGAAGCAGGTTCTAATGGAGCTATTAAGCTTGGACAAGCTGCTATGCTTGGAACTAGGCTGTTGCAGTCCTCAAGCAAGAACCACAGGGAGATTCTGATTCAATGGACCAACTTGGAGCAGGAGAAACTACGGGGGAATGTTATAAACCGAGATATTTTGTCTTAGTTTTGGTTTCTTTGCGTCTAAATAAGAGTTAATGGTTGTAAGTTTTGTTGTTGGGCTTAGGCCCAAAGTGAGTTAGTTATGTTCTAGCCTTACTTTCATACTTAGAAGTACTATTAAAGCTAAAAGTGTCAGAAGAGGAGGATTGTCAAAAGATATACAAACACACTATCTCATTGGGATATTTTCTTCCTCTCATCTTAACTCTTCTCTAATTGTCATTCCCGATCCCTTCCTTCTCATCTATACTGTACTCTATCACTAGGTCAAGCTCAACATCTTCTTGAAGTTTAACACAAACCACTTGGAACAAACATATAAATTGTAGTCTGAGGACTACACCCATCTCATGGATGTTACCAAAAAGAAAATGACATGTAGTATAAATGCTCGCTCACCCAAATTTAACAAGGAAATGACTGAAACTTCAATTTTATTCATTAATAATTTAATATTAATGGAATAAACCTGAAATTCATGACACTATTCCTAAACTATAGTCAAAAATGCAAAAAATCACAGATGCGTTGTGCTTTTCGCAACCTTTGTTTTGATAAGAGGTTCGGCTTGTAAATCCTACTAAATTAAAAGTTACAGTGTCAAATTAAATATCCACTTGACCACCACCATTAGCTGCAACCTGCATATCACACACTGCGTGCCACACCAGAAGCTTATTAGCATACCAGACCCCCACTGGCATAGTCGTTTGCTCTTTTTGTTTATTAAGAATGCGAATGTGGTCACCGTAAATACAAAACAAATAAACATGCAAAATGGGAATCACCGTGACTAGGGAGCGAGTTTGAATTCAGGACCACACATCATTGACCTCAAGTACTCACCTTTTCAAAGGAAAGGTGATAAGTCCAATTTAGTATATGGTTATTCATATCTTTTAGGTTCCATTACTAGCCATTTTGCATCTAAATTTTATCGATTTTGCTCTTTTTCACTTTAATTGTTATTTTCTTGCAAAAATACTCATTTTATGCCAATTCTTGCTAGATTGTATCATCAACATCAACAAATGGAAGCAAGATACATAAAACAAAGGCAAAACGGGAAAATGACACCAAAACCCCATGGCAATGGACAAAAGAACAAGAACATGAACAACTTCTTGCAATTTTCAATTTTAGGCGGCAAAACAAGCAAATTAAAAGCAAGAAATTCTTTATTGCTTCAAGAACAATTGCAAATTGATTCAAATAACATGATTTGGGGGGCCAAAAGAAGAAAAATTGGAAAAAAAGTAGCAATTCGGTGGAACCTGAAAGAGTGGGAGGCATTGAGGATTAAGCTTGTGAAATTATTTATTCTAAGTATTTCCAACCTCATGTGCTATAAATGGGGATTTTAGGAAGTGTTTAGGCATAATTCAATCTTAAAAACTCAATTAAAAAAATAATAATCGTGAGAAACATGTAGGAGAGGAGGGAAAGGAAAAAGATGGAGCTTGGTTATTGATTTCTCATTTCCAAGTTCTTTGGTATCCTTTTCTTCTTGAAGTTTATTGATTTTTGTTTTAGTTTTGTTTTATATTATGTTTACATTGAACTAATTTTGTTTTCCAAGGCTACGATGTAATCTAAGTTGTAATATACGCTCTTTTCTAACTTAACATATTCAAAGTTTGTTTATTGCGTTGTTTGAGTGCTTATCATTGTTGTTCAGGAGTTTTGAATGCTTGATCACCATTCAAAGCCTGTAATGATTCATAATAAGTCTAAGAGGATATTTTTGATGATTGATAATGTGATAAACACCACAAATTGAGCAAATGCTAGAGATAGATTAATGCGATTTGTGTGGTTTTAGGTGAAAATCGTAGATCCTCAAAACTCTTTTCTTATTTAAATTCATGGAAGGGATTCATGAGTTAATATGTAAAAGAGTATGCCAAATGTTGCTCAAGAGAGAATATTTAGTAAATTAGGGTTTTTGACCATCAACATGTAATAACAACTTCAATATCGAGAATAGAAAGGCATATTAATGCAACTAGGTGAAATCAGCCTTGGATCTTATTGAATTAGAAAACTTTCTAAAACAATCAGTAAACATTTATTGTTCTTTTGGTTTCATTTGCTACATATTTAAAAGTTTTATTTTCAGTCTTTCAAATAGTGCTAAAACTAATGATTTTCATTGTCACTCAATAATCAATCCTCGTGGGAACAACACTCTACTCATTCTGTATTGCTTGATACGACTTTGTGCACTTACTAAGCAAACACATTAAGCTTCAAAAGGGATGGTGCTATTAGTGAATTCGACTTCAATTTGCAATTAATACGTGGATTCTACTTATGCTCGAATTAAAGAGACTTTTATATTTTTTTGTATATTTTTTAATATATATGTTTGACATAAAAGTAAAAGGATATGGACCTAACTCAAGTGGAAGTTATAGTGATGGAGCAAAACCCACAAACACCTTTTCTCATGCATTTAAAAGTCAAGAATAGAGGTGGAGACAAACTCAAGAGCTCAATTATCTACTTACAAGCCCAAGTCAAATAGAATTTAGACCTTGCTCCCTCGACTTGTAATAAGTCAAATGAGTTGGAGTCTTCAAGATTAAGATGTAGCAAACCGTATCTAAGTTACTGAATGATGACCAATGCAATCACGTCAAAGGCCTTAAACAATAATGCAAACTTAAGTTCACCTGATTTATTAAGCAGTGACACAAGTATTAAGACCAACTCAATCTAGGTCAAGCCTTTGCCGTCAAAGCCTTAAACTAATGCCTCGATTCTCAACTCTTTGAATTTCGGAACAGATGAAAAGAGATAGTTCATACCTGAAACCTAAAGAGCTGTATTTCTCAACGCCAAGCTATGCTAGGCTAAGTTATCTACATGGGAATATCATTTTCAACTTATAGAGAGAGATTTTCTCATGGGGCGATTTCCTGTGAGCGGCACATGGGATTCTGACGTGTTTTTGAGCCGCACATGTGGGCGCCTGATGCATCGGAGGGCCGTGCCGTCTTCGAATCTGCATTCGTCGTATTCTCTTCATTCATGAGGTGTAGCCGGAGTTCCGTTTGGCTTCCAGTTTGAGGGTGGAAACACGTGAGTGAGGGAAGTTGCATTTGGGTGATCATTGTGGCATGCGTAGGACATATTTCTTTGGTGTGATGGCGGAAACTCCATGATCGGTCCTCTTCTTCCTCTCTCCTACCAGTTCTTCATCTTCGTCGGGTGCCGGTGGTCCTTTGGCTAAAACGGCGCACCCTCTCCCTTCTTCAAGATTGGCTCCAGGGTTTCATTTTTGGTAAGATTGCACTTGACTCTCCCTGATTTGTTCAAATTAGGAAGTTGTGGATTTCGTGGATCTAATCCCTAAAATAACGCACCTACGTTATTTAGTTAATTTTAATTTTCAGCTGGGACTGGGCTGTCTTCATGGCGGCAGATCTTAAAATTATTTTTTCCTCTTTCTTTTCCTTAATTTGCGTGCACCATGGCTGAGGTGCATGCTCGCCGTTTTTGCATCACCAGTGGATGGTGTGGATGTTAATGCAGTTTGAGTTCGACCTTAGATGCTTCGGGTTCTAATAAAGCCCTTTTCTTTATTCCTTTTATTACCGTTAATGGCGAGATTTTTACAACTATCTCCAGGAAGGATGTCAACCTCAAGCAAGAAAAATGGCAGTGTTGTCTTGTTGGACGCTTTGTTGGAGGAGGGGTTTCCTACCCCCGGTGTACTTTCGTAGGAAACTTACTTTGGGGATCAAAAGGGCTAGGAAGTGGTATCTCCGATGGGGAAAAATACTTCTTTTGCTTTAAAATGTTTGAAGACTCTGAGAAGGTTCTTCGTGGTGGCCCTTAGTACCTCAAAGGGTTTTCTCTTTCTCCTCAACACTGGTCCCATGATCTTGTCCCCTTGTGTGACCTTCCATCCATGCCCATTTGGATTCAACTCCATGGTTCCAACCCCGCTTTGGACAGAGAGGATCCTTAGTGCCATTTCTAGTGGTGTTGGGGATCCTCTGTAAATGGATAAGCCTACTTGTGATAGGACCATGGTTGGTTATGCATGGGTATGTGTGGATATCAAAGCCAAAAGAATTCCAGTCAAGAAATTGTTCGTTAAATACAACGGTGTTCGAACTTATGAGAATGTGAAGTATGAAGGTTTGCGCAAGATTTGTCAAAAATACCATGTCTTTGGTCACTCCTGTCATGCTTCAAATGTTAGCCTTCATCCTGATGGAATTATAGCTGTGGTGGTCGGAAAAGCAAAATGCTGGCGAAACTGGGGGCGAAAGAAGGTGTTAGCTAGTAAGTGGGTCCCAAGGAAAAAAGCACAAGTGTGCCATAAAGAAACTTGAAGAAGTTTTTATGAGTGTTATTGTCCACTCACAACAAAATAGTACCTCTTATTCATAGAAAATGAAATAACTATTGCATTCTAATTCCCCAGCATTTTCTTCCCACATTTTCTTCAAAGCTCCTTTGGCGTGGTAAATGAGCCGCGAGCATGCCCTGATTTGGTGTGATCGAGCATCTTTTTGGCAGCCCCACATTCACATTCTTTGCTGGAGTTCCTTCTGGATGCCCCGTGTTCTGTTGGATAGGCTTGAGGCTCACAGAACTAAAATTTCCCTCCGAGTAACTGACTCGAGTTTCAGAACCACCTGTCTTGCAGCCTTTTATGAAGTCCCTTATGTTAGGAGTACAGCAACTCCCGTATAGCAGGGTCTGGGAGGGGGAGAACTTACCCAGCCTTACCTCTTCAGTGTGATACCCTAATGACAGGCGATTTCCGAGGATCAGCAACCTGGTAGGCATTAAGAGCATGAAAAGCATAGTGAGTACGAGAAGCATAGAAGCATATAAGTAAGAGCAAAAGGCAAAAAGACAACAAGCATCTAGGGGAAAGGTCCTACATATGACACAATGCAAGCATATAGAAAGAATAGAGAGTATAGAGAGTACAAAGAGTATCTGCAGCGAGTAGCAATACATCACAAGGCGACAGATACTTAGAGCACTAAGCGTCCAATATACACCAAAACTGTGTACATACAAATAGGCATGCAAGCAGCCTCGTGACACTAGAAGTAGCTTGGAAGTGCTCGATGCTCTTGCACCGCTATATTGGTTACACCCATACTAATCGTCCACTGAGCTCTATCCAAGGCCATCTCTTCATTTAGGTTGAGATGGGCGAAGTCCTGATGAATTGCCTCCATCCAGCTCCTCTTTGGCCGGCCGCATCCTCTCTTTTTTTCTGTAATATGGAGTTATTCGCATCTTCTAACAGGGGCAGTGGTCCGTCTCCTCCTAGCATACCCAAACAACCATAGACTTTTCTCCCTCAACTTATCTTTTATTAAGGCCACCTCTAATTTACTTCTTATAATGTCATATTTGATCCTATCCTTCCTTGTGTGTCCACTTATCCATCTCAACATTCTCATCTCCACCACCTTCAGTTTCTGAGTGGGATGACACTTAACTGGCCAGTATTCTGCACAGTAGGACATAGCCGGTCTCACTACAGTATTATATTTACTCTTTAATTTTAACTGGAACTTCCTATCATAGAGGCCATCCTCTTTTTATGCCAACCTACTTTAATCATATTGTTGACATGTACGTCCAGTTCGCCGTCTTGTTGCAGCATGGAACTCAAGTACTTAAAGCATGCTTTCTATGGTATGCACTCTGATCCAATCTTAACGATTTCTATGCTTGGCATGGTAGAGGTACAGAACTTGAGTTTCATATACTTGGTCTTGAATTTACTGAGTCTTAGACCTTTCGATTCAAAGGCCATCTTCCAAAGTTCTAGCTTCTCATTCACGTCCTCCCGAGATTCTCCCACTAGGACTATGTCTTCAGGGAAAAGCATGCACCAAGGCATGTCCCCTTGGATGTTTTTAGTGTGCTCGTCCATTACCAAAACGAACAGAAAGGGATTCAAAGTTGATCCTTGGTGTACCCTAAGTATAATGGGAAAAGTATCTGACTCCCCTTCCATTTTACACACACTGGTTCGTGCATCTTCATACGCTTGTGTTAGGAATAGTATCCTGAAATCCAGATTTATTTTGTTAATATTACTTTATTAATGAATAAGTTAAAGTTCCAGTCATTTCCTTATTAAATTTGTGTAAACGAGCATTTATACTGCATGTGATTTTCTTTTTAGCAACATCCCTGAGATGGATGTAGTCCTTAGACTACAATTTACATGTTTGTTCTAAGTGATTTATGAGATTAACCACAGATAGACTTGGAACAAATTATATAGATTGTTGTTTGAAAGACTTGTATTCAAAGACAAGTTTGGACCACTTATATGCTAAGACTATAATGTCACACTTTAGATGACTTGTTTTAGTCATGTGAATTGTGATCCAAAAGTCTTAGGTCGGTGTGTTTAATAAGATTGACACACTAAGTTGAATCATGAGAGTGGCTTATTTCAAGACTACTATCGGAGATGAGTGATTCATATTGCACTGTTTGAACGGCGACTCTAAATCTTGAGAGTATTCTTGACTTTTGAATGGAACATTAGTTACTTTGGTGTACTAAGTAAGGTCTAAATGAATAACTGAATTCCCACGCACACTAGGCAGCGGCTTAAAGTATGACAAGGATCAGGTATCCAGTACGGAATCTACAATCTTTTATGAGGTAAAGATGTCCCCTTAGTTGATTCACAAGTATTTGAATAGTTTGAAATTCCCCTTAGTTGATTCACAAGTATTTGAATAGTTTGGAATCTTTGGCCAAAGTATTCCAGGTGTTTGATACCTGGAATTCGTACTATAAATATGTTCAAGTATAAATGAATTATTCAATGAAGGGTGAGTTGGTAACTAATGGAGAAGGCCGGAGAAAGATAATGGTAGTAGTTATATTTATTCTTTATCATGGATATCTAGTGGAGGGGTTGTTCTCATCAATACAATCTATTAGAAAAATATCAAATAAATAGTTTTATTCTAGAGTTTAGTAAAATTTATTTAGTAGAATTAAATCCCATTAAATGGTAATTTAATTTTATCATGAGATATTAAAAATTTTAACTCATTTGGAGCTAGATTGAAATTGCTCATGAGGTCCATGCCTAAGGCTTTGTATTTATTTCCATAAAAAAATATTAAAAAATTAATGAGATGAGTAAATTAAATTTTGCCAAATATTATTTATGAGAATTAAAAATTATGAAATATGATAATTTTTTAAAAATTAAAATTGATAAGATATACTTTTACGTGTGGAAAACAAAAAAAAATGCACAAGTTTGATGATTCGTGTGCAAAAGAACAGACTGGTACTCCTTGGTTATCCATGTGCACGCTTGCAGGCCAATCACAGCCCGCCACGTGGCACACAAAATAAGGTCCAATAACACGCTATTTTGAACTGTTTAGAAACGCTGTATTTTGATTGAAAGTTTAATTAAAATGTTGCGTTTTCACTTGGTTTCTGTGCGTCCCACATCCAAAATTTTATATGTCTCCGCTCCAGTATCCTATGATAAATAGAAGTACCTATTTCAAGGTTTTGTATTCAATTTACAATTAAAAAATTAAAGGTTTTGAAAGTGTTGACTATCGGAGACCAAGTGCTAGAGAAAAAATTTCTCTTCAAACTTTTTTTTCTCTCAAATTTAATATTTTTCGAAGCCCGCTCTCCTGCATTTCGAGGTCATTGCGTAGAAGGCCGCGGGATCTCGGTCTTCTCTTGGTTTTCCCGGCTTCCTTAAAATTAATTATCATTCTTTCGATTTTTTTTATTTGGAGTAATTTCGGGTATGTCTTTCTTTACTTCTCCTTTAAGTTTATCACTTTTCTACTTATTAATAGTTTATTTTATTATGCATGTTTAAGTTCATGTTATTATTATGAATGTATTAGAGTAGAAGCCTGTAGATTTAAATTACAAATTTAAACCTATAGATTTAAAATTATAAATTTTAAATCAACCCTAGGTTTAAAATTAAGAAATTTAAACCTTTTCGCTACGTTAATTTTATTAAATTAGGAAAGATTTTGCATCCCAACCCCTTGAGTTCGAGCTTCTTTTACCCCTTCAACCACCTCATGTGGCTTATACCCTTAAAAGGGTTTTAAACTCCTTCCGCAACTGGGTTCGAGGCACCATTATCTTAACATTGAAAGGCCTTGAATCCCTCGAGTATGGCCTCACGTAATAAACGTGTGATGCTTTGTTTCAAAACGACATTGTCCCAACTTCCTCGAGTTTGGGTTGTGGACAATACTAGATGCTTAGGGGGCATATCACACACCCTTCGGCATACCATATGTCCACCAGCATACGACATGCCCACAGGCATACTAGACACCAACCATCACCGTCAATCCTACCACCACCTTTGCTTCTCCCACCTACGTGCTCAACCACTTCCATGGCACTTTAAATAACCACCACTACCATCGTCCCTGTTCCTAGACAACCACCACTGTGTGTAGCCACACCACAATCACCAACACCTCCTCGAACACCCATCACCTTCACGCGACTCCAAATATCCACCACCATCGCTTCCTCTACAGGCGATCACAACAGCTCCGTTGTTTCGCACTCGACCACTAATTTCGAACACCGCTGTCACCGCATCTCATTGCTGGCTTCCACCTCCCACCATTGTCGGATTCTCTCTCTCTTCTAAACCCTTATTGGGTCAATTTTCATTACAATTCTAGTTCAATCCAACCCTAATTGAACAAATTTTAGCTGCAATCCTTGTTGAATTAAACCCATATTGGGTCAGTTTTCATTATAATCGTAGTTCAATCCAACCTTGATTTAACTAATTTTTGTTACAATCCTTGTTCAATTAAACCCTAGTTGGGTCAATTTTCATTACAATCCTAGTTCAGCCCAACTCGGATTAGACTAATTTTTGTCACAATCCTTGTTCAATTAAACCCTAATGGGGTAAATTTTTGTTACAATCCTAGTTCAATCCAATCCAAATTGAACTAATTTTTATTACAATCCTTAATCAAATAAACCCTAGTTCGGTTAATTTTCCTTATAATCCTTGTTAATTTTCGTTACAATCGCACTTCAATCCTATGTAATTGAACCAGTTTTGGTCATAAGTTCCACTTCAATCACATTTCGATTGAATTAACTTTTCTAAAAATTCCTTGTTCAACTATACTCTATTTGAACGCATTCTTGCAACAATTTCTAGTTCAACTATACTATACTTAAATCAATTTCCTATTATAATTTCATCTTTTGGGACCTTCAAATTTACAAGTTATGAATTTTCCCATCCATGTACAGTTCCTATCAAGGATGGGGGGCTTGACCCCCAACCACATCATGAAACACATCATGGCACAATAACAAGGCCTCATTACTCGTCATGAATCAATGAGCAAATTACAATTCGTAGACCTAGTTATTTATCGCACCTTGTAAAGCATTTCATAAAAAACATGCCCAACATGGACTGAAGTAAGAGGTGTTAGGAATGGTGTCGTAAAAATTCAAATTTGTCTTATAAATGCTATTTTATTAATGAATAAAATTAAACTTCTAGTCATTTCCTTGTTAAAGTTGTCTAAGTGAGCATATATGCAGCATGTGATTTCTTTTTGGTAACATTCATGAGATGGGTGTAGTCCTCATACTACAATTTACACGTTTGTTCTAAGTGTTTTGTGAGATTAACCCACAAATAGACTTAGAACAAATGGCATGGATTGATGTATGAAAAACTCACAGTCAAAGACAAGTTTTGACCACTTGTATGCTAAGTCTATAATGTAACACTTTAGATGACTTGTCTTGATAATGTGAATGGTGATCCAAAATTGTTATGTTAGTGTGTTTAATAAGATTGACACATTGAGTTGAACCATGTGAGTTACTACCGGAAATGAGTGATTCATATTGTACTGTTTGAACAATGACTCTAAATCCTGAGAGTATTATGGACTTGTGTATGGAATATTAGTTACTTTGGTGTACTATAAGTAAGGTCTAGACAAATGACTGAATTCTTACTTACACTGGATAGCGGCGTGAAGTACAACAAGGATCAGGTATTCAATATGGAATCCATAGTCTCTTATGAGATACAGATATCGCCTGCATTGATTGGCAAGTGTTTGAATAGTTCAAAATCTTTGGCCAAAGACTTCCAAGTGTTTGACATTTATAATTCGTACTGTGAGTTTGTTCAAGTATAAATGAATTATTCAGTAAAGGGTGAGTCGGTAACTAATGAAGAGGCAGTGAGAAAGACAATGGTACTAGTTAAAATTATTTTAATCATGGACATCTAGTGGAGGAGTTGTTGTCATCCATACAGTCTATTTTGGTGTCATCAAATGAATGGCTTACGTCTAGAGTGCAGTGAAGTTTATTTAGCGGAATTAAGTCCCATTTAATGGTAGTTAAATTTTATAATGGTACGGTAATTGATTTAACCGATTTGGAACCAGATTTAAATTTCCCCAAGGGTTCCTATGTATACCTCTGTTTTTTATTGCCATTGAAAAATATTAAAAAATTTATAAGATAAATTATCTATTCATAAGATAAGAAAATTTAAATTTGCCAAACATTAATAATGAGATGAATAAAAGTTGAATGAATTTAAAAATCGCTCTTTTTGAACTGCTACGAAACGCAACGTTTTGGCTTTTTTTTTTTATAATGCGCTTCGTTTGGTTTTTTAAACCTGCGCAACCCAGATTGATTTATTTGTATTTTTTCATTCTAGAATCCTACTATAAAGAAGGGTATCGATTTTATGGTATGGCATCTAAATAGTCCAATTCAAATAAAAGGTTTCTGAAAATGTTGACTTCCGGAGACCCAATTAGAGAGAAAATCTTCCATCGAAAATTTTCTTTCTACAATTTAGTATTTTTCGGGGCCTGCTCTCCAAGCGTTTGTAGGTCATCGCGTAGAACACAGCCGGTTCTCGATTTTCTCAGCTTTCTTAGAGTAATTTATTATCATTCTGGTATTGTTCATGCAATTATTATAAATGTATTAGAGTAGAGGCCTATAGATTTAAATTAGAAATTTAAATCTGTAGATTTAGTATTAGGAATTTTATATTAATCATAGGTTATTTTAAACCCTTCCACTACGTTAACTTTATTAAATTAGGGAAAAAATTTGAAATTCATCCTAACAATTGGTATCAGAGACGGCCTCTGATTACATTTATAATGTACATGAATAGGTATAATAAGACCGAAATAAATAGACTTGCAATTTTATAAAATAGAGATTTTATTGAGAAGGAAAGATCATTCAATTTGATTTTGATAATAATCGGTTTAAATTATTTAAATCAATAATGAATTAATAGTTAATTTAGATATGTAAATGAGGATTAATTGAAATTAAATTCATATTATTCGCATGTTAAGATTGTGCATATTTAATCAAGATTTGTAAAATCGGATAAATTAATCTAACGAGATTAGATTCAATTAATTTTTTAATTATTTTTCATTTAAAACAAATGTGGCGCAGACTAGGCACTGACCTTGCGCTGACACGGTGATGACCTCAGCACTGATGTCATCATTTTTATTTTTATTAAAAAATTCAAAAAAATATTTTTTTTTGGACGTGCAGATGTCAGTACTGGTTACATAATTAAAAATAATTTTTATTAATTAATTTAAATTTTATAATGTGATTCTAAAGTCGATTATGAGAAAATCTAAGTTAGAAGTCAGTACTGTTTCAAATTTTGAAAAAATGTAATTAATTAATTTAATTTTTACAATTAGATTCTAAAGTAGATTATGAGATAATCTAAATTATAATTTGGTACTGTTTTAAATGAGAAAATTGATTACTAATTCTAGTTAGTTAATTTGATTTTTAGAATGAAATTCTAAAGTAGATTATGAGATAATCTAAGTTATAATTTAAAACTATTTTAAATAGGAAAATTAATTAATAACTCTAATTAGTTAATTTTATTTTTAGAATGAGATTCTAAAGTAAATTATGAGATAATCTAAGTTGTAAATGCAAGTTAATTAAAACCACTAGTTTAATAAAATCAAGTGGAAGCGAGTTTCAATTGGTGAAACCTCATGGTCTCCATTATCGGTCTAGCAGTATAGCAGATCAATAGACCTCCCTGCAGAGGATGTCGGCTTGCAAGTTATGGGGTTGGATTTCTATTAGGATGAACCAAAGTGTAAAGAAACGATGCGACCACGCTGTCGTAGAGTATTACATGTATTTGTATGGAGGTTAAGGTAATGGTTTACACTTGACTTGATACATTAACCTCCTCGAGTAGCTCTGTTGTGTTATATTAGAGACGAAGGTAAAGTGGTGAATTAATCATGTTTAGTAAGAGTTACAAGAAAGCATGTTAATTGAGAATAGTTCTCACCCAAACTAATTCCGTGGTGACCCCGCTGCTAGAGAGTAGGGAGTGGTGTCTTTGGGTCATTATTGCATGCATGATAGTACAGTTTTGTGGATATCTGACTTATTGCGTTTGCTAAAATAAAATAATAGATCTCACTATATAATATATGACTCTTGTTAGATAGTTACACAAATGTTTGCATTTACAGTGTTTTACAATGGATACAACTAGTGAACTTCGCTCAATTTTAATGGATAATGTACTCACTGGAGCAAGTTACTTTGACTGGAAAAATAAGTTGGACTTAATTATTACTAACGAAGGATCTACTGGAAAGAAAGAAGGGAAAGGTTGTTAGTGTAGAGCCAAGTCCATAAAGAAGCCAGCAAAAGGAAAGTGTTTCTTCGTTGGAAGACTGGCCACTGGAAGAGGAACTGCTCTAAGTACTTAGCTTTTTTTCCTACAAAGACTGCTAAGATATCTGGTGAATATATGTTGATATTTTACTTAGTTGAGTCATACGCAGTTGAGAGTCCATTAGGTTCCTGGTTTGTGGACTTAGGTTCAACTAACCATGTCTGTAATATATTACATGGGCTTAGGCTAACCAGGAGGCTGCATTATGGGGAGTTGTACCTGACGGTTGGAGACGCTATAAGAGTAGCGGTCTTAGGAGTAAAAGATGTTAGCTTAATATTTAGTGGTAGTGTTTTGTTTTTGAGGGATTATTTATTTGTATCTGCATTGCGTAGGAATTTGATTTATGTGTCTCGATTAGTGGATAATGATTATTCAGTTAATTTTGATTGTGAACCTGTTTTTATACGAAATAAATAGTTTATTTGCAAAGGTACATGTGTTAATGGATTATTTATGTGATTTCCTTATCAAAACTCTAATATATGTTTAAATGAATCTAACACAAGTTCACTTATTCAATCTCCTAAGAGAAAAACAACCTAAAGGGGATAATGCCTACACATTGCATCCATATTTAGGTCATATTAATTCGAACGGGATGCAAAGACTGATAAAAGATGGATTGATAGAGTTTTTGGACTTCAAGTCATCACCAGTCTGCGTATCTTGCACAGAAAAAAAGATGACCAAGTCTGTCTTTGAAAGTAAAGGCAATAGGGTTGGTTACTTGCTTGAGTTGATTCACACATACATATGGTGATAAATGAACATTCAAGTAAGAGGTGGGTTTGAGTACTTCATCACATTCACTGATGATTACCCAAGATATGGACACGTTTATCTAACGAGACATAAGTTGGACTCTTTGAAAAGTCCAAAGAGTACAGAGCTGAAGTTGAAAAGCAATTAGGTAAACAAGTTATTTCGCTTCGATCAGATCGATGTGTTGAATATTTTTCTGGTGAGTTTCGGGATTTCATAACTTTAAATGGGATAAGATCTCAGCTCTCTACTCTGGGTACACCGCAACATAATGGTGTTGTAGAGAGAAGGAATATGACGTTATCAGTGATGGTACAGCACATGGTGAGTCATGCTACTTTGCTAATCTCTTTTTGGGGTTATGCCTTAGAGACAGAGCATATCTTTTGAACTCAATTCAATCTAAGTTAGTTCCTAAAACACCTATGAAGTTATGGACTGGGTGAAAGCCAAGTCTGGGGTACCTCCGTATTCGTGGTGCCCAGCACACGTAAAGGAATAGGACAAGCTGGAATCAAGGACAGAGGTGTTTATGTTTGTTGGTTGTCCCAAGGGAGCAAGGGGTAGTCTTTTCTACAGTCTTTTTGATCAAAAAGCTTATGTAAATGCAAATGGAAAATATTTAGAGGAGGATTTTTCAATAAAAAAGCAGAAGCAAATTAATGTTAGAGGAATTAAAAGAAAATGACGCTAATTCTAAATAGCTAGACACATCTAAGGACACAGTGGATGCATTAGATGCACCTACTAATAGGGTCGAGAATGTTCCAGGTATACGAGAGCCTGGTCGTAGTGAGAGGATTGTTAAGGCACCTGATAGGTTCATGGCAGGAGCCTTAATGGTTGACTAGAATATTGAATCTGATCCTCTCAGCTAATATGAGGAAATTAAAGACAAGGATGCTGACCAGTGGGTCTTACCAATGAAATCTGCGATAAGATCTATGTATTCTAATCAGGTCTAGAATTCTGTAGAGGCACCTGTTTGCATTAAGCACATTGATTGTAAATGGGTCTATAAGATGAAAAGAGGAGTGGATGGGAAGGTGTAGACCTTCAAGGCAAGATTGGTTGCTAAGGGTTTTACCTAAAAGGAAGGAATCCATTATGATTAGACCTTCTCACAAATAGTTATGCTACAGTCCATAAGGATACTCCTGCCTATTACAGCTCATTATGATTATGAGATTTGGCAAATAGAAGTCAAAACAGCCATTTTGAATGGTCATCTTGAAGAAGACATTTATATGGTGCAACCAGGTGGTTTCATTAGCAAGAATTAGGAGCATATGGTATACAAACTGAAGAAGTCCATATACGGACGGAAGCAAGCATCACTCATGGTATATTAGATTCAACGATGTGATTAAATCCTATGGGTTTGAGCAATTAGTTGATGAACCATGCGTGTACAAGCGACATCAAGAGAAAGTGGTGACTTTCTTAGTATTGTATGTCAATGATATACTACTCAGTGAGAATGATGTAGGGGTATTATTAGCTATAAAGATTTGGTTGTCAAGTCAGTTCGATATGAAGGACTTTGGAGAAGCCAGCTATATTCTTGGAATCAAGCTTTTACAAGATCGTAAGAGTAGGATGTTGGATCATTTTCAAGCCACTTATGTTGATAAGATGTTGTCAAGGTATCGTATGGAGGACTCTAAGAAAGGGCTTTCACCTTTTAAGTATGGAGTCCCTCTTTCCTTAGAGCAGTGTCGTAAGACACCTCAAGAGGAGGAGCATACATGCTTCGGCTATGGGAAGCCTCATATGTGCTGTGTTCATGAAACGAGATATCTGCTATGTTGTTGTATGGTAAGTAGATAACAATTTAACCTGGGTGTGATGCACTGGGTGGCAATGAAGCATATTCTCAAGTAATTGAGATAGAGATTCTATGCTGATCTTTCAAAGTGACGAGATGGTTCACATTAGTTATATTGATTCAGACTTCCAGTAAGATAGAGATGCCAAGCATTTGACGTCTTGATATGTCTTGACCCTTAGAGGAGGAGCTAAAAGTTTTGGAGTGTTCAGCGGTCTTGTATTGCTGACTTCACCATAGAGACTGAATACGTTGCAACTTTAGAAGCTGGAAAGAAGGCATGTTATTTCAGATAAAGTGATTGACTTTACAAAGACTTTAACCTAGTAGACCTTTGGATCATACTTAGAAGGGATAGGTATAAAGTGTGTAATAAATTGCATTTAAGACAAGCAGGAGATTGTTAAGAATGGTGCCCAAAAAATCAAAATTTGTCCTATAAATGTTATTTTATCAATGAATAAAATTAAAGCTCTAGTCATTTCTTTGTTAAATTTGTGTAAGTGAGCACCTGTGCTACATGTGATTTTATTTTTGGTAACATCTACTAGATGGGTGTAATCCTCATACTACAATTTATATGTTTGTTCTAAATTTTCTATGAGATTAACCCACATATAGACTTGGAACAAATAGTATAAATTGTTGATCGAAAAACTCAGACTCAAAGACAAGTTTGGGCCACTTGTATGCTAAGATGATAACGAGACAATTTAGATGACTTGTATTGGTCATATAAATGGTGATCCAAAAGTGTTATGTTAGTGTGTATTGTAAGATTTTCATACTGAGTTGGACCATGTGAATTACTTGTTTCTAGACTGCTATTGGAGATGAGTGATTCATGTTGTACTGTTTGAGCGATGACTCTAAATCCTGAGAGTATTCTAGACTTGTGCATAGAATGTTAGTTACTTTGGTAACTATAAGTAAGGTCCAGACGAATAACTAAATTCCCACGTACAGTTGGTAGTGGTGGGAAGTGTGACAAGGATTAGGTATTCAATATGGAATCTACAGTCTCTTATGAGCAGATGTCCCTTAGTTGATACGTAAGTGCTTGAATAATGTGAAATCTATTGCCAAAGTATTCCAAGTGTTTGACATTTAAAATTTATACTATGAATTTGTTCGAGTATAAATGAATTATTCAGTAATGGGCGAATTAGTAACTAATGGAGAAGCGGTTAGAAGGATAATGGTTGTAGTTATAATTATTTTTTTCATGAACATCTAGTAGAGGGGTTGTTGTTATCAATACAGTCTATTTGGGCATCATCGAATAAATGTTTAAGTCCAGAGTACAATGAGATTTATTAGTGAAATTAAGTCCCATTAAATAGTAATTAAATTTTATAATGAGATGTTCATTAATTTAACCTATTTAGAGCTAGAATTAAATTGTCTCTGAGTTCCCTAGGCAAGCCTCTGTTCTTTTATTGTCATCTAAAAAATATTAAAGAATTTATAAGACGAGTAAATTTAAATTTGCTAAACATTATTCATGAGATGAATAAAAATTGAGTTACAAAATAAAATAATTTTTAAAAATTAAAAATTCGTGGGATGAATTTTTACATGTGGGAAACAAAACACCCAAAAAAAAAAGAGAAAATCCCGTGCAGTTTTCAAAGAGGCGATCCGCGTGCACGCATGCGGCCCAATCACGGCCCGCCACGTGGCATGCATAATGAATTTAAAAATCTTGCTTTTTTGAACTGCTACAAAATGGGCCGTTTTGGCTTTTTTTGTATAATGCGTTGACTTTTGTTTTTAAACCTGCACATCCCACATTTATTTCTTTACATTTTTTCGCTTTGGTATCCTCCTATAATTAACAGTATCAAATTTATGGTTTGGAATCTCATTAATCTATTTCAAAATAAAAGGTTTTTGAAAGTGTTGAAGAAGACCTAACTAGAGAGAAGTTGAAATCTTTCTTTCCAGAGTTTAATATTTGTCGGGGCCACTCTCTGGACGTTTTGAGGTCATCGCGTAGAAGGCCGCTGTGTCTCTGTTTTCACAGCTTTCTTGGAGTGATTTATTAACATTCTAGTTTTCTTTACTATTGAAGCAATTTCAGGTATTCTTCTTTTGTGCCCTTTTAAGTTATTTGCTTTTCAATTTATTTACAGCTCTCTTATTATGCTAGTTATAGTTCAAGTAATTATTATGAAAGTACTAGAGTAGAGACCTATAAATTTAAACTAGGAATTTAAATATATAGATTTAAAATTAAGAATTTTAAAACTTTCCATTGTGTTAATTTTATTAAATTAGGAAATTTTTTTTGAAATTCATCCCAACAAGAGGCATATCACACAAACAAACTTGCATCAAATAAACATGCGTACTCTCTAAGATTGGGAAGATGTTAAAGGTGGCTATAAACACCTGTCCGAGGACATGATGAATTTTCATAGTATGATCACAAGCGAACATAAACGGTGAATTGGAAAAAGATATCTCGCTGGAATTGAAAACACAAATGATAATGCGACAGCGGGCGGTAGGAATTAACTGGCCTAGAACATATATCAACTTAGTCAAATCATAACAAAATACAATATCTAGCCTTCCTTGCATCAAGTTGAGAACCCTTTTCACAGCCTAGTCAATGTGGCATTGGGAACATAACACATAACAACATACTCTAAGATTGCTAAGTACTTAAAACTAGTTTGTAAAGGTAGGTTGGAGGAATAAGGTAAATACCCATTACTGGGCACTTACGCTTAAATAGTTGCATCTCTAAATGCCTTGCGTCATTAGCCTATATTATGAACTCACCTTGTCATGCCTGTAATATAAGGCAAAAGTGTGCAAGTGTCATGCTGAAAAACTATTAGATGCCCTACCATTAAGTTATTCGGGCATTAACAAGTGTTCATGCAATTATCTACAAATTGCATCATGTGGCTAGTGCACATTTATGAATTGCATCGTATGAATGCAATTAACGACTATTCACGGAGTTATTTATTTATAACTACACAAATTATACCATGCTCACCAGTTCACAAGTGGTCAAGAACGAAGAATATCAAGCATGCACAGCTTTTGAGGATAATGTACCACAGGTTTGGCTCATTGTGTTTTCTATTTAGCACATAATTTACAGCCTTCAATGTGTGTTATTTCTAGCAACCTGTCCCCACTTTCATATACGTCATCGACATGTTTACTATTAGATGCACATGTTATACTAACTGGTTTGATCTGATTATACCCATCTCCTTGATTTTTCCTTGGCTCATTTTACGTGCCACGAGAGTGCTGCCCGGGTGCAGCATAATTATCACCATTATCCGCCTTGGTGTAATCACCCGCAACGGGTGTAATACGTATTCCCACGGTTTGCCTGATGCAAACACTTACAACGGGTGCAATATTTATCACCACCATCTGTCTTGTGCAATCACTCGCAATGGGTGCAATACTTATCACCACGGTCCGCCCAGGTGCAATCACCCACAGCGTGTGTAACACCACTGTCCGCCCTTGTGCACTTACCTGCAATGGGTACAATACTTATCACCACAGTCTACCCTAGTACGATCACTTGCACTGGGTGTAATATTTGCCACAATGGTCCGATTCTGGTGCTCTATACATTACACTTGATTACTATCCAAGTACAACATGTTGTATACGTGACACACAAGGGTTATCCGAGTGCACACACTCATTGCCATGTTGTTTACTCGTGTTGTCGACTTACATTTTAATTTAATACTTATGATTTAAAGATTTGAAAGATATATCAGTGTGTATGGTATACCTTTTATCTATTTACATGGTAGTTGCATCATCAACACGCTGATTATGACCAGCCCGTCGGCCCACTATGACAAACACACTTGTCACCTGTGCTTCAATCTGGTATGTCATGCATGTCGCCTATGCACTAACCGAATATATTACGTTGTCCACCTTAGTGCTATGTGAACGACAGCACATACTAATCACATTAGTTTTATTCAGGAGCACTATACATGTTACCCATGTGTTAGCCGTGTACACTACGTTAATCTCATCTGGCTTCCACTGAACGTGCCACATTTACAAGCATAACTCTGATCAAGTATGTAGAACTCATCATCCTACTCTGTGCTTTTATTTTTGACTATTAATCACATGTGAAATATAGGCATAAACCAAATGCTGGCAACTTATTAATCGACCGTCCTTTAGGGCATAACTCTCCTTTGCTATATGTTCATCATATTATTCAAACATCGCTATCTAAACATGAACATCCTATGTGAAACAAGGAACTCATTGTCCTTGCAGCAAATTTAGCACACACAACATTGGGATCCATAAATCCATCTAAGTCAATGTCATGCTTGAAGGAATATTGGAAAGGTAATCATTAAATCCAAATGTGCTCCACCAGTATTATGTCATACTTGCTTTTATATAACACCATCGGGATATTTGGCAATTACATCCATGATTTAGCCACTCTTAATAAACCATCACGAATGCTTGTAGAAATGAAGAATCAAAATGCTCTATTTTTTTTAGTAAGTCAGTGATAAATAACATATATGAGCAAAAATATATGTACACGTCTACGAGGGACATACCCTAAGTCATGATTTAAAGTTCTACATCAAAGTTTCAAATGTAAAAAATAAGTGAAACAACAAGCTAAAAAAGCAACGAACGTCAACAAGACCAGAAAAAGCCAAAAGCTAACAAAGGAGAAAAGGGCGATCAACTTCTAATGCTTAATCCCCCATCGTTTGAAGAAGCTGAGTGGGGCGATGAGTGCCACGAAGAGTAGGAGCAATAATGAGCTGTCTACGGACCAGTCCAATAATCTCCCAAACAGCAATCGAGGAAGGTCTAGACTAACTGCGCTAAATCATCAGGTTATGCTCATACCGGAGGGCATAGACCGTCGCAGATAAACAAAGGGGGGTTGGAATGCAACCAACCCCACGTCCACGAAGTTGCCCAACGCTCTAAGTCACTAGCTCATTCCAAGGAAGTGTAGATGAAGCAAAGGATATGCGAGATGCCACCCCAGTCCAAACAAGTGTTGGGAAGGTGCAGTCGAAGAAGAGATGATTGTGTGAGTGATCAACATCACCACACAACATACATGACGCCTAAACATCTTGAGTCTGATGTTCCAGAAGTCTGTCACATGTCCAATGTCGCTCACAGGAGGCAAGCTAGAGAACGAAAGAATGCCTCGGAATATGCAACGAAAGCCAAAGGAGATGATGGATGGACTCCTCTGCCGTCCTACAATGAATCATCTCCCACACTGATCTGGTGGTGAATATCCCTAAACGGTCCCCCATACACCTAACATGGTGAGCTACACATGAACGAGGTCTGAAGTCAACAGAACCCTATAGGTAATAGCTTAACCCTCTCTCGGGGGAACCTCCACTGATCACCCTCAATAATATCAGAAACACAATAGCCCCCAAGATGACAAGTTAAGGTGAAAAGTTGGGTAAAAAGTTGACTCGATAGACGACAACAAGGCAGCCAGTAATCAGCCCAAAGTCCAGTCTGACGCCCATCCTCGATAACATGTCTGAACGCACCAGCGCACAAGGATCGAACACTAAGGATACCCCTCTAAGACTAAGACGAGCCTATTGCCCAAACCTCCTAAGAGATCTTCTTCTAGAGTTTGTTATGATAAATCCACCGAGCTTAGATAGAGGTACGATGAATGTGAAAAATCCAAATATGCTTCATGATTGAAGCCTGGTTCCACTCAGTCTAGTGGCATATCTCGAGACCACCCTCTCTATATGGGTAACAAAGATGCCTCTGGGCAGCCTTCGCATCCCTTAGGGCCAGCGAAGTACCTATCCAAAGAAAGGCAGCAAGTTTCGACTTAATCTTTGTAATCATCGCATTTGGAATAATGAAGACAGATGACCAATAGACCTTGAATAGAAGACAGCACCGACCATATCAGCTGCAACATATGAAAGAGCTTGTGAGGTCCATAATCGGATGTGAGACAGGATGCGATCAATGAGTGGTCTACAGTCAACGAACTGAAGCCACGGTTTAATAAGCAGAACCCAAAGATACCTGACTAAACGCTACCCGTATTTGAACCCAAGAGTGTCTAAGATAAATTGCTTATTTTCATAATCAATCTCGGAGATGAACATGGTACTGTTAGTGCATTCCCGGAAAGCCCTAAGAGAGTAGCAACATGATCCAATGCCTCCCAGATAATCGAAACACTATCCGTGTCTGCTTGATGGAAATTAGCAAAGCATAAGTAAATGAGCTGATTGCCATAACAAGATGGATGGAACTGAATCCGCAGATCTGAGGTAGCATTATAAAGCAAGCCCCATAGCCCCTCCATAGCGATAACGAAAAGATAAGGGGAGAGAGGATCGCCCTACCGAAGACCACATCTGGTTCCATGTAACCCCTGAAGCTCACGATTAATGGCGACAGAAAACTGAGCAATAGAAAGATACTCTCGAACCCTGCTAACCATGGCCTCCAGGATACCCATACCCGCAAAGTAGACATAAGGAAATTTCACCGCACTGTGTTAAAAGCCTTACGAATGTTCACATTCAAGGCCCACCGTGGTGACACCTGACAAACGTAATCATGCACAAGCTCCTGAGCAAGCATTGTACTGTTCAAAAGACTCCTCGCGGGGACAAAGGCAGACTGCGGGTCATCAGTCGGAAAGGGAAGAACCCCTTTTAGCCCGTTTGCAATTATCTCAGTGGTACACTTATGCATCACATTGGAATAGGAGATCGGACGATAGTTAGCTAAGGTGGAGGGATTCTCCACCTTAGGGATAAGACTGATGAGGTTGGTGTGCAGGGCACCAAGCATGCTCCCTTGCTATAAGACTGAGTGAACCGCTCTAACGACATCATGACCAACAACGTCCCATGCCCTCTTATAGAAAAGGGAGGTGTAGCCATCTGGGCCTGGAGCCTTATCATATCCATTAGAAAAAAGAGAACCCCTCACCTCGACATCATAAACCGGAAGAACAAACGGTCTAGCCTGATCCTTAGATAAACGGCCCTAAAAGAGACCCAAAATGTACTCACTAAGTGAGCCACTAAACTTAGTCAACAACTTTGGGAAGTGGAAAGCCCCAGCTCTCGAGATCACCCCCATCATCATAAGTCCACGAGGAGTTAGAACCAATAATGGCTCGACTCCTAGCTGACCGATGGACAACAAAATTACGATGGAAGCATCGGGAGCTGTGGTTCCCACTTGAAGAACCACAAAATGCGAGCCTTCTAATGGCAGAAGGCCCCCTCGTCCCTACACAAGCTCGAATATTCCCTAATAAATGGTGCTTCCACACCGTAAGAGCCATACACTTAGGATCGGCATCTAAAGCCCTATGGCTCGAAGCTTAGGCATCCCTCGCCGGCCCAACTTTGGTCGAGATATGACTATAATATCTAGCATTGAGAGCTCTCAACTCAACCTTTGGTCACTTTGGCTTCTGTGTGAGCTAAAACATCAGTGTACCCTCAATGCAAGACCCCCACACCCTCTGCACTATAAGAAGAAACTCCTACAAAACAGGCCTATGGCAATGGTTGGTTTGCAAGGGTTCTAAAACCGTTGCCAAATCTAAATTTCTGCAACGGCTTTGCAATGATTCTAAAACCGTTGCATAACGATGTCTACGGTAACGGCTTTTGTAACAAAAAAGTAACCGTTGAGTATAATTACATACGACAACGGTTTATTGCAAAGGTTTTTTGAATGGCACTTATTGCAGCGATTTATAACCGTTATATAATGTTATGGTGCAAATGTTAAAATTTTCTAAAAGTTAGATCCTATTTTTTAAAAAATTTGTTTGTAAAATATTTTTGGTCCTCTTTTCTATTTGCACTATTATCTCCTCAGTCTGTACCCTAATTGAAGTTCGATTGGGTACAAAATAATACATATGTAACTAATAAATGAGTATGAGTCGAGTGGTTTAACACTCGACTCGATCGGTACCTGATGGTTAACTCAATTTGATAATTATTTATGACAATATTCGTTGTTAGTTATGAGAATTTACCTGTCACAAATTATAAAGATCAGTAGAGGGGATAAATGAAATTTTAGCAATATACCACCAAATTTACAAAACTTTCCCACCATAATTTTTAATAAAAAAATCAAAAGTAAAGTTCAAAGAAAATGTAAGAACCCGTTGCTCTGCTCCCCCCCCCCCCCCCCCCCCCCCCCCCCCCCCCCGGCCTTTCATTTTCACCCCCTTGTTCGCGCGCTGTGGTCCGGCGTCTCACTCTGCTCGTCCTCGTTGCTGTGCCCCGTTTTTGTTGCACTAACTTCTTCGTTCTCCATTTTTAAGGTAAATGACATAATATCTTCTCCATTTTCAAGTGCTGCGTTTCAAGTTCGTTTGAGTTTGCCCTAATTCGATTTCATGCATATTTTCATGGCAAATCACTTAAAATTGACATAAATAGTTTATCCATTTTTGTGTACTGTGGCTTAAGTTCATTTGAGTTTGCCCTAATTTGATTTCGTGTGTATTTTCATGGTAAATAACCTAAAATTGACATGAATAGCTTTGTAATTTTTGTGTATTGCAGTTTCATGCATATTTTCGTGGTAAATAACTTAAAATGGACATAAATAGGTTCTCCATTGTTGTGTGTTGCAGCTTAAGGTCAATTGAGTTTGCCCTAATTTGATTTTGTGTGTATATTCATGGTAAACAACTTAAAATTGACATGGATAGCTTTATAATTTTCATGTTTTGCTGTTTAAGTTCATTTGAGTTGGCCTTAATTTGATTTCGTGTATATTTTCATGGTAAATAGCTTAAAATGAACATAAATAGCTTCTCCATTTTTGTGTGTTGCGGCTTGAGTTCATTTGAGTTTACCCTAATTTGATTTTGTTTGTACTTTCATGGTAAATAACCTAAAATTGACATGAACAACTTTGTAATTTTCATGTGTTGCGGTTTAAGTTCATTTGAGTTCGCCTTAGTTTATTTTCGTGCATATTTTTATGGTAAATAACTTAAAATTAGCATAAATAACTTCTCCATTTTTTTTAGGGGAGGAGGAGAGAGGGGGTTCAAATGGGAGCAAAGCTGGCTCTGCTGCTATAAGTGTGATTTTCAGATTCAAATTTGTGGCCAAGGAAGAAGAGACTAAGGTCAATAAAATGATAAGTAGGAGTGTTAGTGTTAATTTGAGGGAGTTTAGGGTTACAATCATAATTTATTAATTTTGAATTTGATGTGATAATTTAATTTAAGATACGGGAGAATTTTTTGTATGTTTATTGGAGAGATTGTAGCAGTGGTATGGTGAGTGAACAAGAAGGGAGTGGTAGAGTTATAAACTAAAGTGAGTTTGGATTATTAATTAAAATTTACCAAGTTTCTTGCTTTATTCTTATCGTATTTTCCATCAACTTTTCACCCAATTTTTCAGCTAAATCATGACAAATTCCAAAAAAGAAAATCTTAAAGTTCTGTTTGGTAAAAAGAAGCACTTTTTTTCAAGATTTGTAGGTTTTGGATCTGTAAAGAAAAGTACTTTTAAATGGAAGCGTTAGTTGTTTTTTACTATTAAGCAGAAAAATAGTGTTTCTCCGTTAAAGTAGAAGTATAGACAAAAACTAAAAGTTTCTTCCGGCAAAAATACTCCTACTAAAATCACTTTTTACAAAAGTGTTTCTATAAAAAGTCATTTCGAGAAAAAAATAGTTTCTTCACAACTTTTCTAAACAGTCCCTTGGATACCCGAAAAATATTGCATTCCACTGCTGGTAAACGCACTGAATTTCTCAATACCATGATTAATATACGATTCTTTTCTTTGTGATGAAGTGATTGCTAAATGCAAAATACCTTAAATTTCTTCATTAAATTAGTTAAGCATCTAGTAACTTGCACTGCATTACATGCAAACTATTCACGTAATGCCTGTATGAAACAATCTGTCCTGTAGTAACTTTGCCCCTGTCCTTGAGGCTGTTCGCAAACCGATGAGCTGAGTCTTGCTGATCCACACTTCACTGCAACACTTGGTCCATTGCCTGTTTCACTTCCTGCCAAAACTCTTCGCGCTCTTGTCTCAACATTTGCTTCAATTTCTCCCAAGAATCACTCATCTTGGATTGACAAGAGCTCAAACCAACTTGTTTTTCTGATCTCTTGATTATGATCAAGTATCAATTATGCTTCAGCACTCAACTTTAACAACTATTGCGTGATCAACTCTACTGAATTCAATTTGATACTGCAGTAATGATGATTGTAATCCACATATAATTGATCAACCAAGCTTATCAATGATACCCAATCAATTAATTGACCAAAACACATTCCAAGACAATGCGCAGGATGTGAAGCAATTCACAATGCACACAAGCTTTTCAAGCTAGAATTTAGATTTGAATTCTTAATCACACAAAACTGAACCAAATCAGGACAAAAACTCTTTTGTTGATGATTGATCGCAACAATGACCAAATCTTGACACAAAACAATTCAATTTAGTTGAAATTGATTCAACTAAATCAATTGCAAGCATCCAAGCCTTTGCTACTCAATCAACTAGATTTTTTTTCCCCTAATTTAGAGCTTGATTCGGAAGCCAAACCTGGCTCTGATACCAACCGTTAAGATCGAGATATGAATCTCAAATCCTAACCTAGGGATAGAGTAAGATAATAGAGTATGAGATGAGGAAGAAGTGAAATTAGATGAGAAATAGAGAGATAGTTAGATGCGAGAAAGATTTGATCTCAAATGAGATGTTCGATTATCAAGGTTATGAGATTACAAGCTACTTAGTTGCCATTCACCTACTTAGCTGCCATACTTGACTAACTAAGACCAAGACATAACCGACCTTAACTAACTAGACTAACATGACATCCTTAGGCCAACATACATCAATTATTACATGACTTATCCAAGGCTCATGCTACTTATTACATTTACATTCTATTTCATATGCCCCCTATTATGAGAATCACAACATCTTGTTCCCATAGCAAGCATCCTAATCTTTAGCTGCTTACATTGCAATGCCGCTTACATGATCGGTTGAATTAGAATTGCTAAGAGAACAATTGTGCTTGCTACTGCAACGTATTTGTTGATTTTTATGTTGAACAAGATTGTAATTGATTAAGATCTTAAGCTGAAATTCAGATCCTGCAGTATTAATTTCAAGTTCTGTGTTCTGGTTGAATTAGACAAATGATTTACGACTACATGAGAAGTTCATTTCTTTAACATATGGATGAATAATTTTTACGTTTCTTTTTGTGTATTTATATATTAATAAATGATTATTGTAGTTGTCTTTATGTTCATTCCTTTTGATTTTTAAAATGGACATGAGTTGTATTAATTTAGGTTTGATTGCCCTTTCTCGCATTTGGTACTAGGTTGACCCTCATGGAAATGATGTCATTCCCTTTGAAATTCATATTTTTACATTGTACTCTATTGTATTCTTGTATACTAAAATTGTTTGTTGTTAGTAATAAATATTAATACTCTATCCCAATGCTTCCTTGTCCTCTTGCACAGTATAGCTTCTCATATGGATTCCTCAACTAATAGTTGGATGCATCTCCCTAGATGGACAGATGAATTTAACATGCAGCTGAATGAATTTTTGACTAATGAGTTTGCTTCTAATGGTCAAGGAAAAGGAAAACAGAGGCAACTTCGCTGTCCGTGTAATAATTGTGTTTTCAGATTTTGGGGAACAAGAAATGAGGTCTATGATCATT
Source organism: Simmondsia chinensis (assembly GCA_018398585.1). Taxonomy (NCBI): domain Eukaryota; kingdom Viridiplantae; phylum Streptophyta; class Magnoliopsida; order Caryophyllales; family Simmondsiaceae; genus Simmondsia; species Simmondsia chinensis. Next base: position 26,116,573 of record JAGTTD010000010.1, on the reverse strand, counting down.
TGATTGCCGATGGTTTTGTAGCAAATTATGATCAACATTTCCATGGGGATACTTTTGCATCCAAAAATAGGGTCAATGAGTTAGATAGTGTTGATGATACACCTTGCCCTTTCGATGTCGATGTGTTATTACGTGATACATTTGTTCATATAGCTGGTGATTATGATTGGGATCAAGGAATCATAGAAGGGATGACCGAGGATGCTAAGAAATTTTACAAATTATTAGAAGAGGGTAAGGGGGAATTATATCCCGGATGTGATAAATTTTCCAAACTTTCTTGTACCATTAGGTTGTTCCTTTTCAAGTGCCAACATGGATTGAGTAATACAGCTCTGGATGACCTTTTGGATTTTTTGAAGGAATTGGTTCCAAATACGAATTTTTCTAAATCCTTTAATGATGCTAGAAACACGGTTAGGGATTTGGGTCTTGATTACAAAAAGATACATGCATGCCTAAATGATTGCATGTTGTATTGGAAGGAGTATGAAGAGGCAATATCATATCATGTTTGTGGCTCTTCTAGGTGGAAAGTGGATGAAAAGTATATTGGGAAACACCACAACAATCCTGCAGAACCTCATAAGATTCCTACAAAGGTGTTGTGGCACTTTCCATTGAAACCTAGGCTTCAAAGGTTATTTCTATGTTCTGAAACAACCAAGTCCATGAGATGGCATCACAGTGACCGCCTTAAGGATGGGATCTTAAGGCATCCAGTTGATGGCCAAGCATGGAAAGACTTTGATGAATTGCATCCAAACTTTGCACGTGATCCTCGAAATGTCAGGTTGGGGTTAGCTAGTGATGGATTTAATCCATATCGGACCATGAGCACTAATTATAGCACATGGCCTGTGATGCTCGTGAACTATAATTTGCCCCCTTGGATGTGCATGAATGACAAATTTTTCATGCTCTCTTTGTTGATTCAAGGTCCAAAATCCCCTGGAAATGATATTGATATATACTTGCAACCATTAATTGAAGAACTGAAACATTTATGGGAAGTTGGCTTGGAGACGTATGATGCTTTTGGAAAACAATCCTTTCATATGCGTGCAGCTCTAATGTGGATGATCAACGACTTTCCGGCATATGCAATGTTGTCGGGATGGTCCACAGCAATTATGAGACTTCTTCCAAATGATTGCCTCATAGCAGAAATGTGAGCTTTCAAGGGCATAGAAAATTTTTGGACCGTAACCATCCTTGGAGGCGGAATGCAACTTCTTTTAATGGCAAAACAGAACACGCAGTTGCTCCTAGTGCATTGAAAGGAAGTGAAATTTTGGAAGAGATGTCTTCATTGGATCATATATTTGGAAAAAAGAACATAGTAGAAAAGAAAAATCATAGAAATAGTAAGAAGCAGTAGAAAAAGGAGAAGCAAAAGAAGCAACAACAACCGATTATGTCTTGCCCTTGAAAGAAAAGATCAATTTTCTTTGATTTCCCTTATTTGAAACATAATTCCCTTCGTCATAACTTGGATATGATGCACATTGAGAAAAATATGTGACATTATACTTGGCACCTTGTTAGATATTCCAAGGTAAGACAAAGGATCATCTTAAGGCTCGTTTGGACCTCAAAGAGATGGGGATAAAAAGTGACATGCATCTGAAGATAAGTGTAGATGGTCAACGTGCTAAGTTCAATCCAACTTGCTTCTCAATAAACAAAGAGGAGAAAGATAATTTCTATCATGTGTTGAAATATGCGAAGTTGCCTTATGGTTATGCATCAGATATCGGGCGATGTGTACATATTGATGAGAGGAAGATTACCGGTTACAAAAGTCATGATGCTTATGTGATCTTGCAAGACTTGCTCCCTGTAGCAGTTAGAAAGTCATTACATAAGCCTGTTGCAGTTGCATTGATTAGATTGGCTAGTTTCTTTAGAGGTACAGGTAGTAAAGTTGTGAAGCCCGAAGAGCTTGATCATTTGCAAAATGAGATCAAAAAGATATTGTGTCAACTTGAAATATTTTGTTTGCCAGCATTCTTTGATATAATGGTGCATTTACCCATTCATTTGGTGGATGAAATAAGACTTTGTGGACCTGTTTTTTGTCGATATATGTTCGGTGTGGAGAGAAAACTTTTTAAATGGAAGTCATTTGTGCGTAATAGGAGTCGACCAGAAGGCTCTATTGCAGAGGGTTACTTGGCAGAGGAGTGCTTGTATTTTTGCAAAAAATACATGAAGACAATATTTAAGAAGAAATCAGATGAGAGAGAAAGTGTTGATGGAAGTTACATTTTCCCAATGATAGGCTATCCTGTGGCAGGACAGAAAAAACGTAAAGGTAAAGCGGTTGTTTTAGAAGCCCGCATTAAAAGCACGGCACATAACTGTGCTCTATTCAACTCCGGCAATGACATAGTAGAGCAGTACATTAGGTAATGTTATATAAACACCAATTTTAATAATTTTGTATAGAACTATTGTAATATTACGCTAAAATAAAGTAAATTATCCCTTTTTTTCTTTTTTACCAGTGAGCACAAGAACTTGTTAAAGAGTTACCCCAAGAGGGAAAGAGGCGAAAACACAAAATGAAATCAAGCTCAAAGTCACAGTAAGGAATTTGAAGCATGGTTTAAAGATAAGATAAATGTTGATGTGGTGCCGAACTATATCTGTTAGCTAGCTATGGGTCCGAATCCGATAGCAAAGGCATATACAGGATATTTTATCAATGGGTATAGGTTCCACATTGCAGGGCGTGATGAAAGACGCAAAACACAAAATAGTGGAGTCAGTCTCATTGCTTTGACCTCAAGTTTGGCAAGTTCTAAAGATTGTAATCCTGTTGATGATAGTGTGGCCTATTACGGAACAATACAAGACATCATTGAAATTGATTATTACGCTCAATTTAGCGTTGTATTATTTAGGTGTGACTGGTTTCATACTGAAAATGATGAATACGGGCTTATTTTTGACAATTCTAAGAGGTTACGATGTAGAGATGACCCGTTTGTTCTTGCATCTCATGTAAATCAAGTTTACTATGTGGAGGACCCGATTGAAGAAGGTGTCTAGTATGTTATTAGAAGGGTTTCTAGAGAAATTGATATGGAGCAAGAAGCGAATAGAAATATTCATATGTTGGACGATACTCTTGGATGTGATTTAGACGATTTTAATCTTGTAACAATTGGAGATCGTGATGTTAGTTGGGCTAGAAATGACACACCTGCAACCATCATTGAGATAACATCCAATATTTAGACAACAGACACGATGAAGGTGGGAAAGTCGAGGAAGATGAGGAAGAGGATGAAGCAGAGGAAGAAGATGACTCGGATTATGATGGCTCAGATTATAATGACTCTGATTATGAATCAGATTATGATGACACTGATTGGGACTATGTTTAATGCTTCCATCTACTCTGATTGGTGTGTTAATTGCATTTTCAATATTTTTTTGTAAATTGAAATTTTTGAAAGTTCTAATTTTGATTTTACATGATGTCATCTTTTCTTTCTCCTCATGCTTGATATAATTTTGCAAGTCGAAATTCTAATGTTTTCGATGCATTATACTTGAATTTTCAGGTTCAAAATAATGACAAGAAAAAATGACATAGAATGGAGAAAAACCAGACCCAAAAGGTGAATCAGAAATGAGAAGCCATGTTTGCTGGAACTATAGCCACACTACTGAAGAAAAAGCAACAAAAACAAAGGTTAATGAGACAACAAATAAATGAACAACTTAAAGCTTTAGAAATGGTCGAAGTTGAGGATGATTTTGCCGTTGAAAATGAAGGACACAATGCTGAAAATGATGATTTCAGTGCAGAAAATAATGATTTTAATTCTGAAAATGATGATTTTAGTTGTGAAAATGAAGAAACAAATCTTGAAGCACAAGAGCTTCAATCAACAGTGAGGAGGAATCCCTTGACTGAAGCTCAAGCTAGCAAAAGTTCGTAACGCCAAGTGTCTGAATGAAATCAAAAGGAACTCATCAGAGTTAAAGATCACATGAAGCTTGAAATCAGCCAAGCCAAGCCTCTCCACATCAAGAACAAAGATCTCATCGTAATAAAACATCCCGAGAATTTGAAAATCAGCTATGTTAAGCTTCTGAAAGACGAGACCAATGATCCCGCAGAACCAACGAAATTGTCTTTTAAGGGTAGCGAAGGCAATCCTCAAAATAGTGAAGGTGCATCTTTTGATTAAATAAAAAAAAATGTAAATTAACCAAATTGTTAAATACCTTGTTCAATAATATTTTTTGTCTATATATGTAGATCCCTCATCTCATATTAAGAAGCATAGAGGGCCTACTAAAATGAAAAATATTCATGCTCGATCTTCAGCGAATAGAGTTCCCATATTTGTCAATGGATATAACCAAGCTGTTCGTCCATTGGATAAAATTGCTGATGAATTTAGTAGCTTCTTGGGAATGTTGGGCCGAGATATTGGTATTTTCCTGTTGAATCATACCCATTAGAGTAAAGTACCCAAACAATCTATACTGGACTATGTAGAGGTACAATTTTTAATTGTTTACTATCTTAATTTACTAATACTTTTCTTGACACACCGTATTAATTTTGCAGAAAAAGTATGAGATTCCACCATAGGGTCGCAAGTGGGTGTTACACTCAGTGAATTCTGCATGGAGGTCTTCCAAACATGACCTAAAGCAAGATCATTTTGACAAGTATGAGGACGATGCAACCAGGTGGGCTAACCGCCCTAGTGGAGTTGTCCCTGATTATCAAATGTGAGCTCTCTTTAGGCGATGGAATACCCAGGCAGCTCAGGTATTTACAATAGATTAAAAAAATATATTTTTACTATATGTTTATGGTAACTGTATTTATGACATGCTTTCTCTAAGTGTTATATACGTCGTTGGCCACTCTTAGAATTACAAAAGACTAAGATTTTACTTACACTTCTTCGGTGTCACTTGTAGCAACAAGTTAATCCAGATAAGCAACCTCCTTCACGAGCAGAAATGTTCGTCCTGACATGCAAAAGAAGACCCGGTAAAGTATACAAAGACGATGGAGGAAGCACTATCACTAAAATTGTAAGTTGATTTATTAAAAAATTAACGACTGATATCTTATGTAACTAAGGTTTGTTATCTTGTGCATGGCTTTCCATTTTGTTGTTGTTGTGGCAACTCCTCCATTGGGCATCATTTTGTGCATTATACTTCCACTATTCGTTCAAGAAATAATGTCAATGCCCTACGTTATTTTGGTTTGTTTGGGCTAATACTTTTTTTTTTTTTTATCATGGTAAATCCAGGGGAGGGGGGTGCTCTAGGGGGGGCTCGAACCCCAGCGCTCTCACATCGGCAATCGGGAACCATACCACTGGGCTAATACAAAATATAAGATGGGCACGTTAATCAATAAATTCTTTGGTTGTGGGAGTTATGTTCCTTTTGACCAAACTACTGGTATATGTGTGTGTTTTGTGTTTGCATCTCAAACTTTGCTTGCGTGTGCTAAAGAAACACTTGTGGTTGTTTCTAGAACTTTGCTTATTCCTGTTTACTTGTGCAATTATCTATGGTATTTAAGAGCAGACCCTGCTTATTCCTTTGTTGCCTTGGTCTCATGCTCTATGCCGCGGACCAGCTTCTCCGGTTGGGGGTTCTCCGAAACAGCCTCTCTTCAGGGTAGCCCCCTGAAGGAGGAAGGCTACTTACACCTACCCCCTCAGACCCTGCTTTTGCGGGAGCCCTTGCACGCACTGGGTTTGTTGTTGTTGTGGTTAACGACTGATATCTTTCTTTGTTTGACTCTTCATTGATTTGTACATATATGTAGGGTCAAGTTCAGTCACAACAAGACAATTAGTGGAGGATGGTGCAAACGCCAAGAATAGGGATGCCTTCGCTGAGGTTATACCTGATGAACATCCTAGTCGATCGTGCTTTATGGGAGGGGTGTTTTTCTGAAGGATGTCAAAGGAAAGGCAAAAATGGGTGACATACAAGTTCCATCTAACGTTATGGATACTATGAAAGCAGAACTCAAAGCTGATGTTACAAAAGAAGTTTTGAAGGAACTTATATCAAAGCTTGGAGCCATTGTCCCAAGCTTAAGTAATCTTGGACCTGAAGTGCTACAAGGATTAGTTGAGTCACCTGGCGATGCTAGTAGTGCTCCTAATCAAAATGGTGCTTCTTCATCTGGTGCCAAAAGTTCTCAATAGAATCAGGTGTGCTTCTTCAATTTATGTTTCTGTTTCTCCCCCTCTTAGGGTCATATGGCTTGAGATTTTGTGAAATTTTTGATGATACAATAACTCTCTAATTCTTCTTGAATTCTTCGATCTCTCATCTAATTCTCTAGGTACTTATCTTGATTTCACCTTCTAAGTGTAAATCCTTATCCAAACCCTAGGCTATGATTCAACTTGATCTTGAATCATAACAATAGGTATCAGAGCTTTTATTTGCTTCTAAATCAAGTTAATTAATATCAAGTTCTTGAGTATTGGTTAAGAACATATATGAAAACTACATTGAAACAAAAAAAAAAAAAGGTTCAAATTCATTTAGACTTGAAGAATTGCATTTGATTTGAAATATCAAGGTTGTTCTAATGTGAGCTGAAATTCATTCCAAGGCTGCTGTTATTGTGTGTGTCTTTGCTACGATACTTCTATCTTAGGTTGCACTTGATCAAGATTCTGAGCTACATTGTTCAGATCGTGTTGTGTACACATCAGAGTTGCGATTAGGAGCTTAAATCTTCAAAATTCAATGTTCGTTAGTTCGAACCAAATTTAACTCTAGTGAAGAGCTGAATTCTAATAAGTACAAGCTGAATTTATTTTAGAGGTTGATCAGATTTAGCTCAAGGTTTTGTTGAGCAGAATTTTGTTGAGGTCGTGCTGAATTTTTTTTTCAAGTTTGAGCTACAATCAGATATTGTACTTAGATTTCAAGATTGAAGCTTAAGCTTGTTGCTGCGATTCAGATTAAGTGGTAGAAACCTCACTTCAGCTCGGTTTTGTGAACATTTGTGTAATAATTTGAGCTTGATGATTATCTAGGGGGTTCGGGCTGCATATTGCTATTGTTGATGAGCTGCGGTTATGTTGCTGCTATGTTAATAGTTAGCTTAACAAATGCAGTAGTTAGTTCTTCCTCTACATACTTCAGTACAAATGTAATAAGCTGCAGTAAGCTTGTAGCGTGTTGCTTATCTCTGGCACCTAAGGTTCATTTGTTAGTTAGATATGTTGGTTTAGATATTTTGGGTGTTGAGTCGGTTGCTATCAAGGTCTAGGTTCAATGTATTAGCTTGCCTTGTATTTGCCTATAAGTAGTGTTGATCAAGTGTATCTGCAAGACAATTTGTTCATTGTCCAGGTTCAGTGCACTTGTGCGTGTGATTTGGTGATTGTTTGGGGTTGTATTTGCAATCAGATCAGCTAAAATGAATTATATTAAGCTGAATTATATTTAAGCTGAATTGTATGCACAAAATCAATGTAAGGTCAAGAATATTTAAAGGGGGGAGTATTGATATGATCGTGATGAGTCGTAAGGGATAATCTAGTAGTATATGGTTAATAAGATCATGTAAGGTCAAGTCTATTGGGAGTATTGTCCTAATGCAATGTACTTGTCTTAACTCGTTGTTAGTATATGATTCAAATTGAACTTGAATCATAACAGTTAACTTTGTATATATTCGTTATATTTTGAACTACCTTTTGTGTTTGGTTTTCTTTTTATTGCATCCATTGAAGGTCTTATGGTATTCTTGGGCATTAATGTGAAGGGAGGGGAGTGAGGGTTGGTAGTAGTAGTTTTTGGTCGATGAAGTGTCAGTGATGGCAGTTGCATTGGCGGTTGAGGTGATAAAGTGTTGTGGGGTTGGTAGTAAACACTTGGGGCCCTCATATTTTATGTGGTGCATACATTTGCCGATGACAATTGAATTTTGTATGATTTTATGGTTTGCCTTGGTGGATAATAGTATTTTTTAAATTGGGTTTTGTGTTGGACTGGATTGGTGAATATTATCTTATTGTCAATGTAAAGATGGAATTTGTCATTTACTAAATGTTTCTATTAACTTTGTGCTCATGATTTAATGTTTTTTCATGGCAGGTAGATGATGATGATGATGAAGGTGATGATGAAGATGATGTTTTCTGACTATTGTATAGTTAACATAAAAAATTAGGTCGTTAGTACTTTTGTAAGTAACAATGGAGTATGTTAGAATATTTTGAAAACAGGTGTTGGACTTGATGTTGGACTATGTGTCATATTTTGTAAGTAACTATGTTTTCTGGCTATTTTGTAAGTAACTATGTGTCATATTTTGTGTTATGCTATTTTGTAAGTAACAATGGAGTGTGTTTGGCTTTATGTTGGACTTGATGGAAGTTATTTTGTTGACAATTGGTACGTAGTAATTTTGTTGTTAATGAATGAAGTTGGATATTTCTTATTTGGAAACAGGTGTATTGTACCATGAATATTATTGCAATGCAGGATTATAAGCATATATCGAACAGGTCTTATAGGTTATAAACTGTTGCAATAGGTTTCCCAAATCGTTAGCTATTTGCATAGAAATCGTTGCTATAGAGGACAAAACCGTTGTAATAGATTTCTCAAATTGTTGTGTTTAATATAAAAAAACCTTTGCCATAGGGAAAAAAAAAAAAAACTATTGTGAAAGGTATCTACAACCGCTCTAGTCTATGAGAAAACCATTGCAATAAACAAAACTAATCATAACAATTGTTGCCATTATATAAAAAATCGGTACAACAGGTACCTAAAAACTGATGTTATTTCATAAAAAACCACTGCTATAGGCATTTCTATTTAAAAAAACCGTTGCCTTAAATAAATATAACCATTGTCATATGTAGGTCAAAAAATCGTTGCTATTGATAGCTATACTGTAATGGATCGTATTCTGTTGCTATTGCTCTAAAAACTGTTGCCATAAGGTATGACAACGGCGGCATATTAAACGGTTCAAAAATCGTTGCCGTATACCAAAAACAAAGGTTTTCCATCTACAGTAATAGTTTTGAACCGTTGCCTTAGCCCTATTATGTAGTAGTATGGTCAGCCTAAGACCTGCCTCCTCCACAGGAGATGAAGGAGATGCGCACGCCTCAGCCATGCTTCCTGAGAAGCAATAAAAAAAAAGGTGAGAGAAAGTAGTAAGAACCCTAGAAACTAGGGTTATGCGATACCACCACAGCACCACCTGTCACCACCCAAAACCGGTCGCACACTGAAACAACTGCCCCAAAATCGATGCAAGCAACAAACTCAAAGCACCAAAAATAGAAAAAAAGAGATCTTACTTGTAAAGCTTTGAAAACCCTAATGCGGAAAGAGAGACAAAGGTGAGGCCAACCACCACACTGACCACCGGGGACCACTATTCACACTCTAATTTTGAGGGAGTTGGAACGACACCTTTTTGGGCAAAGTTCCACGTGCTTGTCACATGAGGTCCTCCTCAAGGAGAATCAGACGTTTATGTGATAAGATGATGGCATCTTGAGCCTGTCATCTTGAAAATCTTATCACCCTTATAGGGGTATCAACCACTTGAGACTCGAGATGGTTGAAGGGTCAAGGGAGCTCGAACTCAAGGGACTACATAGAAGGCTACAACACAGGTGGTTTCCAAGCTCGAAAGAGTTATTTGGAGCACAATATTAGATGCGTGGGCACCAAGCTTAATCTGAGAGAATGTGGAGCACTAGAAGAGACTTCAGCTGAAAATGCGGGCGTGGTCTTCAAGAAAAATGCCTGAGTCATTGATCATTCATGCACTAGAGGAGCTTGGTGGCCTAACTTGGGAAGAAATGCCCTCGAAAATAGGAGCAGCCGTTATTTAGTGTTTCTATAAATAAACAACTCTGTTGTAGTCCAAAATAAGTACGTACACTCATACAAAACATCTTCAATTTTTCCTTAAAGCAGTATTGTGCTTTTTACCTAGGTGTAGTGTAACTTAACTTAGTCTAGAGTAGCGTAGATCTTGTTGTACTTGCTTCTTCAATAATACAGTGTTGCAAGCTTAAGGTATGAACTCTCTGATTTAATCTGTTCTCAAATTCGACAAGTCCAGAATTTGGGCTTTAATTTAAGGCTTTCATGGCCAAGGCTTGACATTGATTGCATTGGTCTTAACACTACTAGTACTACTTAATACGTTAGATGAACTTAAGTTTCCACCACTATTTAGGGCTTTTACGGTAAAGGCATGACCTTGATTGCGTTGGTCCTATTCTAGTAACCTGAAGATGGTCTGCTCCATCTAAATCTTGTCAAACCTAAATTCATTCGAGTTATTATAAGTCCAGGGTGCCAGGTTGAGGGAATGGGACCTTTGGTTTGTAGGGTTGAGGTTCAGCCCTTTTTGGTTCATTTTCATTTTCAATTTTTGTCCCTTCCTTATATTCCAATTCTTGACTGGCATCTGTGAACAAGTCAATTATGGGTTGTTCATCTTGTGTGGTTTTTTCTACCTGCTTTGGGTCCTTTAGAGTTTTCCCATTTCACAATTCTATGCCTTGACCTGCTCTTATGGGTTAGTGACAGTATTACCGGGTAAGGAACCTTGAGGCCTTTCGGAGAGGCGGTTTGAAATTTGTGCGATTTGGGTCACAAGGTCTCTAATGATTGCTTCTTGATTTCAAATCAAGGTTTTTTGATTTTGAAGTTTTGTTTCAGTGTTTTCCATGAAACATCTAGTGTCTTGCATAAACTTACTGAACAATTCCTCAAGCTCATCTTTTCATTCTTGTGGCTGAAAAGGTTATTTTTGAATCCTTTGACTATTCAACGAAAAATTTGGGTGGTTTCTCCACCCAAGATTATAAGTGTTGGAATAGGGATTATTTTGTTTTTGAAAATTTGAAACAAAGTTTGCTTGTTCGTGGCCTGATGGGGCGAAAGGATTCGCTGTTTGGCACTCTACGCTAAGATGATTCCCTGCACTAAATTCACACGTAAGCACGGGAGAATTAATGGCATTTACATTCATGTTACTTATGTATTGTTGAAGCATTACGACCTGGGCGTTTAAGTTTGTTATTGCATCCAGCTCATGCATTCCCACAAGTTCTTTTTCTCAGTTGTCCTTACATAGTCATTGCCAGACATTAATTTTAGCAATTCATAAGCTTCTTCTGGGGTTTTGTGGTTCAGAGATTCTCCAGCAGCCACATCTACCACCGTCTGAGTATTAGGTGCCAACCCGTTGTAAAACGTTTGGACTTGCATCCAAACTGGCAAACCATGATGTGGGCACCTTCTCAAAAGTTGTTTGTAATGTTCCCATGCTTCATACAAAGATTTTGTATTGTATTGTACAAATGAGGTAATGTCATTCCTCATCTGAGCTGATTTGGCAAGTGAAAAATATTTAGTAAGAAATTTTTGGGCCAAATCATCCCAAGTGGTGATAGTTCCTGGTGGTAATGACATTAGCCACGCTTTGGCTTTGTCTCTTAGTGAGGACGGGAACAGCCTTAAGCGAACGGCATCATCGTTGGCATCATTATGCTTAAATGTATTTCTAAGAAGTTTGCAACATTTAGGTTCGGGTCCTCACTAAGTAGACCGCCAAATTGGACAGTTTGTTTAATCATTTGTATAGCAGGTCTAATTTCAAAATTGTTTGCTTGTATTGGTGGACATCGAATGCTGGAAGTGCACATTCCAACAATAGGTATAGCGTAATCTTTCAAAGGCCTTTCGTCATCATTTCCATTATTATTAGCTATTGTGTCGGTCCTTTTAGTTTTCCTGATTAGTCGAAGTGTTCGTTCGATTTCATGGTCAAAAGGAGTTATTTCTTTTTCAATTTGATCTTGCATACAAAATAAGAAAAATAAACTTTAAAAAAAATCAAAAGAAAGGCACACAAATATTAGAAAACTTCAAAATTAAACAAATATACACAACTTTAACCAAAAACCAAAATTTAAAAGGGGGGTAACATCAACGTCTTGAAAAACTCTGAAATAATAATTTTAACTTTAAAAATTTTAACAAAATGAACTTATAAGTAAAATAAAGATGAAACTAACGAGAAAATACAAGAAAAACAACAAAACCACACAAAACTAACAAAATTTAATCAAAACACACCTTTTTTTGGTGTTTGGGGGGGGGGGGGGGGGGGGGGGGGGGGGGAGGAGATGTTCTATACGAAATTGTTTTCTTTCAAATAATTTATCATTACAAATGAATCAAATAAAAATTTTATTATTTTTTGTAACTTGAGTAAAATTAACAAATTATTAACAATTTCAAATTAGCACCAAAACTAGTTGGTAGTGATATCACTCAATTAAAGACAATCGCCGACAAAGGCACCAAAAGTTTGATGCCTAACTTGTGTATGCTAGCAAGTGCACTAGTCGTATTAAGTAATAAAGTAGTAAGTAAAGTATCGTTCCCACGAGAATTGTTATTAAGCGAGTACCGAAATTAGTAGCTTTAATACTATTTGAAAGATAAAAAATTTAGGTTTTCAGTATGAAATAAAATAGAATAAAAGGAAACCAAATCTTTTATCTAAGGTTACTGATTTTTTGAAGGTTTTTATGGTTTAATAAGATCCAAGGCATCCGATTTCACCTAGTTGCATCAATACGCCTTTCTGTTGTCATTATTCAAGTTGTTATTACGTGATGATGGTTAAAAACCCTAATTTACTAAATATTTTCTCTCGAGCAACATTTAGCATGCTCTTTACATATTAACCCATCACTGTCGTTCATGAATTTAAATAAGAAAAGAGTTTTTAAAGATCTATGATTTTCATTTAAAACCACACAAATCACGTTAATCTCTCTCGAGCATTAGCTCAATTTGTGGTGCTTATCACTTTAGCATCACCGTAAATCTCCTCTCGGACTCACTATGAATCATTGTAGGCCTTAAATGGTGATCAAGCATTTAAAATGCATGAAGAACTATGATAAACACTTCAACAATGCAATAATAGATCATTGAATACGTTGAATTACAAATGAGCGTATATTACAACTTAAACTACATCGTAGCCTTAAAATAACAAAATTAGTTCATGATAAACTTAATATAAAACATATTTAACATGAAATTCATGACAAACCATTCTTCTTCTCTCCTCACCCATTTTTCTCTCAAACCTCCTCTATTTATAGTGTTTAAGAGGTGAATAAAAATATGTAAAAATAACTACAATCTTGCTTTTAATTTGCTCGGTTCGTCTACAACTTGTAAAGTTTGGTTTATTTATGTATTTTCTTTATTTTTCACCACCCAAACTTGCAAGACCAGCTCAATTTGGTGTTGTTTGTGTGTTATGCAATGTATTTGAGCTAAAATAATTGAATAAAGTTTCCACCCAAAGCAACTTGTGGCAAATTGTGTTATTCTATGTCAATTTTTGCTGGCTTTTGCTGTAAACCGTATGCTTTGGTTCTTCTTGCTTTTATTTGATTTATCTTGCTTCCACTTGTTGATGTTGATGATAAAACCAAGCACATTTTAGCTTAAAATGAGTGTTTTTTCAAGAAAATAGCAATGTAGTCGAAAACGAGCAAAAACGCGATAAAAGCGAGATGTAAAATGGTTAAAATGACCCAAAAAGATATGAACAATTATATACTAAATTAGGCTTATCAGACATCAGGGACAATCTTACTCTTGCTCCAAATGAGTCAAATCTAATTGTCATCTCATGATAACAATTTATTACCATTTAGTAAAATTTAATTCCATTAAATAAGTTTTACTCCACTTTAAAATTAAATATATTCACTCAAAAATTTTCCAAATAACTTTTCTTATGACAATTAATCCCTTTATCAGATATCCGTTTGTAACTTTAACTACTATCATTAGTTTTCTCTCATCTCTCATCGTAGTTTTCCACCTGTCGTTCTCGAACAATTCAGCAATATAGAAACAATTTCTGTACTAATTCCAAATGTCAAACATATGGAATATTTTGGCCAAAAATTTTAGAATATGTTCGTATGCTTGCAAATTAACTAAGGAGACATCTTTATCTCGTTAGAGATATAGATTTTAGGTAAAACAATTGTTCCCGCTACACGTTAAGCCTGCCTAACCCATGTATGATTCAAATCAACACACTTTGACTAATCCATTTAGTAAATCAAAGCAATGAACAACCCCTGCACAAGTTTAAATTGTTTCCTGGATTTAGAGTCATCATCATACAAAATTAATTATTTCTGATAGCTGTTAAGGAACCAACAATTCAGGTGGTTCTGCTCGGTGTTCCATTCTTATTGACAACACCAACATAATAGTCTTATCCACATGCCCATGACAAATCATTGAAAGTATCATATCATGGTATTATCAGACAAGTTGTCCAAACTTATCACCAACTCTAAGCATACTTTGACAATATTTCACTAGTTTGATCTAAGTCTATCTGTGGTTCAATCTTGGACTACGTCCATCACATGGAATGTTTTAGAAAACAATCCGGCGCACGTTTTACTTGTAAAACATAGTCAGATAATTAATAAATAGAATAAATTGATTTATTTAATATTTAAAACTATCTAATTGGGTTTTCTAGAACACCAATTCCAACAATCTTCCACTTGTCATAAACCAAATTAACCCTTCATTGCCTAACTATACCTTAGGGATCTGCCAACTCTTCGACTATAAACTTCAATATTGGCCTTTCACTGTCCCATTCTTTTTCTCACATGCTTTCATTGACAAGGAACCTTCTAAGTCATATAATCTGCTCAACAACTTCATAGTTTTCAAGTGCTCGACTTCCATAGTGTAGCAAGCAATACAAGACTACTTCACTCTTCCACATCTAATAGCTCCCAGTAAAAGGTAAACACGGATTTCAAACCTCTAATGTCTAAACTCCCGTTTTAAAAAAATGACCCATGACAAACTCACATTCTTTCTTTTGAATCTCGCATAGGCTTGATCCTAAGAATATAGTGTGCTCATCTTAAGTCTTTCACGTTTTAACTGATTGGGCGATTAAAACTTAATAGCTCATAATAATTTTACACCATTCTTAATGAGTAGAATGTTATCTATATACAACGCTTAGAAAGTCTCTACTTTCTTGTTATGTCACTCGTATATTGATGGTTCACTAACCATTGATTCAAATCCCTAGGACTTGATTACTCGTCATCGAATCTACTATTCAATGAACAAGATGCTTATTTAAGTCTATAAATAGACTTCCTTAGTCTGCATACTATATACTCCTCACTCTTGGTAACAAACTTGTTTGTTTATCATATCCATAACTTTCCATGATGACCATTCAGAAAATGTCATCTTAACTTCCATTTCCATAACTAACCACAATGAGATACAAAGGATAAAAGTATCCTTAACGTTCTTAAGCATTGCATTTGGCTACAAGGTTTCATCAAAGAGGATTCCTTCCTCTAAGTTATAACCCAATGCCATCATTTTAGTCGAAAAGGTCACAACCTTCCCAACCACTCAACTTTTTATTCTAACTTGTAGATCAATTCAGATCCAATCTAATACATCTAAGGTTTTTCAATACCTCTATAAGTTTCCAAACATAGTTAAAATAAAATTAACTTAACTTTTATTTGTCTGACCTATTGGTCTGCATGATTGTACTTAAGAATTTCATCGTAGTCAAAAAGATCAGATTCATCATCAGGCTTAACCATTATGACTAAAGACATGAATCTGTCAGGTGACCCTGACCATCCTCCCATTACACTAAAGCTCTCACGTACTTAGTAAGACAATAATCTGGTTGAATATATATCTAATACATCATCTACACTACAATTTGTATAATGCTGTTGACACACAATATCTCATACTGTTAATCTATCTAACACAAGCTATTTGCTTTACTTTTAGAACATTTTTAAAAACCTCTTATATGACAAACCTTTTGAAATGTCGATGTGACTCATCATGTGAATCTTACCATATTCAATAACACATTATTGATCTTTTCTACAACACTTTACAGTAGGAAAAAATTAAGGGTTGTCCTGAAATCATCCACTTCGATTTAATCAAAGTGACTTGATATAATTACCTAACTGATCCCGACTTTAGTCTTTAATTCTTTGAACTTTTCAATGGATTCATAGGTATTTCCTTATATCATCTAATTGAGTATTCATAAACATTTTATGAAATACTCATCGTTTCCGCTCACTTGAACTTTCAGCAGTTTATAAACATTTTATGAACTAGTTCTAGTAGCCTAGTGGCTTTATTGCCTTCTTAAAGGGTCTTTTAGTCACCATTGATTCGAACATGATCCTAATACCGGTTATCATTCTAGTACTTTGTGATCGCATAAGACAAATCAAACCAGTTTTGAATTGTATTAAATTAATGTGTTTTAAGATCAAGTGCCACTCGAAAGCTATATAGACTTCAGGTTATTCTCCGCTTCTGTGATTACATAGTGTAGCTTGTATTAGACTAATAAATTTTCATTTAGCATAGTCTTGATTAAAATAAGTCAATATCTACCAATGTACCCTTTGTAATAAACACCTTATTTACTAGACTATCAGTGTAATTTTTTAGAAAAATAACCGAAATACTATATTGAAACAAATAACTGATAGAAATCAAATTTCTAAAGTAATTAGTGCATTAAGATAGTTACTCAAAGCTAAAACTACATTTTTTAACTTAAATTACTATCCCTAGGTGCTGAAAACCATTCAAACGCACACTACTGAACTACCTGCTAGTCACATCTAGAGGAGATATGACATCGAATACATTGTCTTGTTGGCTTTCCAGTCTCGGCAACAACAATATCTAAGTACATAGGCAATTCCTTTTAATGTCTAGTGCTATTAGAAAATAGACAAAACTATTTTGACTCATGTTTTACTTAACCGTCTTTAGGTTTCCAATTCCTATGATACATGCTTACACTAAGTGGACTCTTCTCTTAATTCTCAGGACACCTCTTCCCTCAAATTATACTTTCATTAGTTCAAACAATGAGCAATCTCTATAATTTAGTGTATCCAGCCTAAACCCATTAAAAGACCATAATACGCATTTCGGGATCGTATCCTGTTGAGATTGGCTATCAAGAATTCCAGTTCAATAAAATGAGCCATTGTGTCTATCATCTTTTTCATTAGCTGTTCTCATACTGCTAGATCTCTAATAAAACACTTCTTTCAAATATTTGATCATCAATACAGTTGAGTTTTCAAGTATAAAATACTAGAACACATTTGACATCTAATGTCCGAATTTGCAACTGACTAACTCCTTTGTCTAGGCTAACATTCCTAACATTCTTGTTAACTTAGTAAATAAACTAGCAGCAAGCTGGAAAACACTGAGCAATTACTAGTGCTCCACATGTACTAAAACATAGTAAATCATAGTGAGCATAACATATTAGACAAGTAAAAACATACCAGTATCAATCGCAGTGCAAAATATAACAACTAGACTAAACTTTAAACTGTAAACAAGTCATATAACATACATGATTACTTTTCTTACTTTTCGCAAACAATAAAAATTTGGAGTTCACAATTCGACACTTATATGTATGCCGTCGCAGCCCAACCGAACTACCAAAAACTCCCCATCGGTGAGGACAAATTGATATATCAAAAGGATAAGAACATTTCTCAATAAATATGCTTTCTTGTAAACTCTTTATTGAACATGTTAAGCACACCACTTTTTCTTCAACCTCTAAGGTCATACAACAAAGCTCCATAGGGAGGCTAATGTAGACCCTAGTCAAGTGTACACCGCTACCTCGACATCCATACAAGTTCACCAAGTATTCACCCATTTTTCCTATACTTCAATCTATCATAAGAGAGGACTAGCCTCGTATTATGCAAATGAATTCTCTCTTTAAGGAGTTGCACCCACCTAACATATTGCTAGACTGGTAACGGAGGCAATGAGCATTCATTTAGTAGCTCGATCCCACTTGATAGTTTTACTCTTGTGAACCTTTCAATAATTTAACAAAACATGGAATCTACCTGACCATTTTCTCTATGTGTGTGCAAAGATAAGCTAACAAATCTTGTCATTACTCTATGGGAGAGAAGGGGGGGGGGGGGGGGGGGGGGGTGGTAATGAATTATCAATAAGGTGAGAACTATTCTCAATTGATATGTTTCCTAAACATAATCAAGTCACTGTTTCTTCCTTGATATAGTATCACAGTGCTCCCAAGGAGACTAATATACCATCTTAATCTAGTGTGTACCATTACCTAGATATTTGTACAAGTGAACAAGATACTCCATGTCAGCATGGCCGCATCTGCTTTCCGGTACCTCTATCTATCATAAAGAAGTCTAATCCTATATTTTGTGAACAATCGCCCGCTTTGGGGAGCAGCACCTATCAACTATACCATTAGACTGGTAATGGAGACCGTGAGGAATCAACTCCTGAATCTCGCTTTCATTTTAAAATTATAATGGCATATCTTTCTTTTTAAATTAGATTATCTCATAATCAATATTAGAATCACATTCCAAATTTTATTTAACCCGTAAATAAAACCTATTCCAATTAGGTTGCTTATCCAACCTATGTAATCTAATCTCATTAGACACATTTTGAGAATTTTCTTTCCAAACAAAAGAACTATTGAATTATCTAATCATTTTAGATCTATTTGAAAATTTTTCCACTCGATGAAATCAAATATTTCACCAAGTCATATGGCCTTATAACTTTATTCATATCATACATAATATTCAACTCATTTAAAAATTATTGAACATGTGACTTGAAATTTAACAAATGTCAAGTTGTCAAATAATTTGAATAACAACACTTAAGGCCTAAAGGTTGGAGCAATGAAAGATTTTTCTAAACATTTTTAGAAAAAATTATCGTATAATATCAATTAGAATCTCAGTCTAATTAATTATTTATTTATTTATTTTAAAAGAAAAAAATTACCATTATTACTTTTAAATGCTTAAAATATTTGCTCTTTTATATTTTAATAAATAAAAATAAATAATAACTAAGGTTCAGACGTCCATCAATGGATGTGTGTCTGGGTGTTGAATTCATCTAATTTAATACGATCTTATTCTCATTAGATCATAAATTGAACAGCTAATCCTATTAGATATTTTTTTGTTTTCGATTATCATAAAGTATTCAACAATTGAAAATTTCACACATTGGTTCAAAATCTAATCATATTAGATTAGTAATCTAAATTGTTGAACTTCTTGAATATCTAATCTTATTAGATCTGATTTAGAACTACTCTCCTTGATTAAATCTTGTCTTATCTAAAATTTGAAACAATTTATAAGTTTAATGAACCATCAATCATGTCATCAAACTCTTTAATAACAATTTTTAGGATTACATTTTTCCGTTGATAAAATTCCCAATTTCATATTTTCAGAATTCTCTATACTCCAATTGTATCAAATCTGATGCTTTCAATGTCAATCATGAACGTAATCAGAGTTGGCTCTGATATCAATTGTTGGGAACATATTTTAAAAGTGCTTCCATAAATGGCCTGACTGGATGGAGAGGAAAACAATTTAAAATTCTTAATTTTAAATCTAAAACCCTGACCTAATTATGCTATTTAATTAAATCTAGATCTTACTCTAATAGGTTCATAATATGTCAAACAAAAACATCGAGTAAAACTAGTATGAACGTACTATGTAAAATAAACAAAATAAAGGAAAAATAAATTAAATATCAAATACTTAATTTAGACGTACGAAGTAACTTTAGAATTAAATATATTGACTCAAAAATTTTTCAAATAACTTTTATTATGACACTTAAGCCCTCTATCAGATATCCGTGAACAAAAATAAGTTTAACTACCATCGCTACTTTTCTCACATGTCTCACCGCGGTTCTTGACTCGCCCTTCTCGAACTACTCAATAATACAAAAATAATTTTTGTACTTATTCCAAATGTGAAATATGGAATACTTTGGCCAAAGATTTTTAGAATTTGTTCATACGCTTGCAAATCAACAAAGGGGACATCTTTATGTCGTTAGAGAGT
This sequence comes from Simmondsia chinensis, assembly GCA_018398585.1. Lineage (NCBI taxonomy): Eukaryota > Viridiplantae > Streptophyta > Magnoliopsida > Caryophyllales > Simmondsiaceae > Simmondsia > Simmondsia chinensis. Next base: position 26,096,489 of record JAGTTD010000010.1, on the reverse strand, counting down.
ATAGATTCAACGTAAAACAAATGTTCTCACTACACTTCTTGTCTTTACCCAACACATGTAAGATTCAAGTCAGCACGCTTTGACTAATCCATTTGGCACATTAGAACGACGAACAATCCATGCACGAGTTTGGACTGTTTCCTTGATTTTGAGTTTTTGTCTTGCAGAATTAATTATTTATGATAGTAGTTGAGAAAAAAATTATTCAGGTGCTTAGTGTTTTAATCTTATTGATAACACCAACATAATACTATCAGATCCCTATCCACATGACTAAGACAAGTCATCAAAAGTATCATATTATTGTCTTATCAGAAAAGTTGTCAAAACATATTGCCAACTATGAGCATGCATTGACAATATATCACCAGGTTGATCTAGTCTATCTGCGGCACAATCTCACTCCTCACTTAAACAGAACCTTGCATGTCCTCTTAGACTACGTCCATCTTATTGAACATTTTAAAAAATAATCACATGCATGTTTGACTCATAAAACATAATCAAACAGTAATCAAATAAAATAATTTTATTTATTTAACATATAAAGCTAACTAATTTGGTTTTCTAGGACACCAATTCCAACAAGTTGGATGGAGATCCTTCTAGTCCACCAAAGATTTCTAGTCCTTAGACTTCAAAATGAGACGTCTTGGACCATTCCAAATTGCCTAGCAAATAACCCAGGTATACACTAGGATGAGTCTAGTGATATAAGATGAGATCCTCAAGGCACAACATTGCCTGCCAGGTTTGAGAGTTGATGTCTATATACACGTCATGGTGAAGGTCCAGCTTCTTAAACCTACGAGGGCTAAAATTTCTCTCTCTTAAAAGGAGTCCATTGAGTCCCTTTCCCACCTTAAGTAGACATCAGTCTTTCAAGGCAATGGACAAAGGACCATCCTTGAGGTAAAAGGACCTCACAACGAGCAATAGGAAGAGACCCCCTCACCCACAGGGACATAGGGGCCTCTTTGGTAGAGCTTAGAAGAGTAGGCTCAGGCCTAAACTTGGACTAGCCAAAAGAGTCCTCCTTTATGGACAACATAGTTCTTAACTATGATGTCCCCAAGGCATCCATACACTTAGGCTAGAAACAATGGTGCTAGGGTTAATGGACCAATGGTAAAGGGCAGGTCAGCTATGGTCTTAAAGGATTTAAGGACTAAGTTTGATGAGTTAGCTAAGAAAAACTTGTTCAACCAGAACAAGTAAAAGCAGGCCTGTTCTTCCCCTGACCTTTGCCCAAAGTCATGTGCTCCTGTGACAAACATCCTGACAAAGGACTCATAACCACTAGGCAACTTGGTCACGGAGAAGAAAGAGGCGAGGGCTTCAGCCTTTGTAGAAATAAAAGAATCAAGAGGCAACTCTTACCCTCCTAGTGAAAGACCTGTTATAGCCACTATGTCCTCTAGAGTGATACCAAGAAGACCCCCTAGGAGGTCAAAAGGATTTTAACAAATGTTCCAATAGCAGGTGAGTACTGTTACAATGGGGAAACCATACCTTAGAGTAATCTTCGAAAGCCTGATGGCCTCGTAGATGCGAAGGCTATTCCATTTCTCTTTGAGGGTAACCATTGATCTGTCTACCCATTTGGCATACCGCTTTGTTAGGAACATCCATCCTTTGAAGGGCATCATTTATTTGGAAATGCATCTTCCTCCATAAGAATCACCTGTGGAAGCTCTATGAAGTAGAGGAGATTTGTCAATACCCTGAAACACGCCCTCAAGACCGAGGACTTCGCTAGAAGGGTTAAAGATGGGCCCTAGGCCATAGGGTTCGAAGGTTGAAGAAGGATCATTCCTCAACATGCAAGCAAGATTATCCTTGATTTTGCTAAAGATTAATAGGGCTCTAAAGCCCATCAAAGACCATTGAAGTGTTTGATTGAACCAGAAGCACCAACTTCTCAATGAGGTTGTTAGCCTAGGGAATAGGTGCAGCGATGGCGTGAGAGATTTGGGCCATCGTTACTTGGTTTAAGAGAATATAAAGGAACAAGGTGCATACTGAATCAACAAGAATAAGAGATTTAGGAACAAAGAGCAAGTGTTTTCGAAGCGCTTCGTTGCCGCAAAGAGAGAGCAATGAGTAGAGAAAAGTGAAGATTCGAAGCCCTAACTATCATACTTATAGACACAAGGGAAAGAAAAGCAAATGTCAAACAATGTTCTCTCAAGCTCCCTGAAGCCGTTGAGGTTCAAATCAAACAAAGTTTTGCCCATTGAAAATTTGAATTGACCAACCGGCTAAACGGGGACCATTTGTTTACACCCTATTTTAGAGGGAGTAGGGATGACGCGGTTTTAGGCGAAGGCCATGTGCTTATCACGTGAGGTCCTCCTCGAGGAAAATTGGACCTTTAGGTATTGAGATAACGACATATGGAGCCCAGCATCCTGGGAAGTGTGCCACCCTAACAAGGGTATTAGCCACTCGAGGCTCGAGATGAATAAAGTGTAAAGGGAGCTCAAGCTCAAGGGATTGCCAAGAAGGCTGCAAGACAGGTGGGTTCTGAGCTTAAGACAATTATTTGGAGCACAATTTTAGATACGTGGGCGTGAAGCTTAATCCAACAAAATGTGAAGCATCCAGAGAGACTTCAGCTGAAAATGCAGACATGGGCTTTAAGAAATACGCTCGTGTATAAAATCAAGGGAACATACATTAATCATTCATGCTCTTGGTGGCTTGACGTGGAGAGAAAGTTCCAGGAAAATAGGGGGTAGTCGTTATTCAGTTTTTCCAAAAATAAGCGACTCTATTGTACTCCAAACTAATATATGCACTCATACAAAACTTCTTCAAGTTTTCTCTTTGTGCTATATTTCTAGGAGTAGCATAACTTAACCTAGCATAGCATATAGCTCGCTGTACTTTCTTCTTCAACAATGCAGTGCATCGGGATTAAATTATGAACTCTTTGCGTTAATCAATTCCCAAATTCGACAAGTTAAGAATTGAGGCTTTAGTTTAAGGCTTTAATGGCCAAGGATTGACCTTGATTTGATTGGTGAAGACACTATTATCGCTGCTTAATACGTTAGGTGAACTTAGGTCGCACCATTGTCTATGACATTGATGGCTAGGGCATGACCTTGATTGTGTTGGTCCTATTCCAACGACTTAAATATGATATGACCATCTAAATCTTGTAAGACCTAAACTCATTCGAGTTATTATAAGTCAAGAATGCAAGGCTTAAAAACCTAATTTGCTCGGGCTCGTAAGTGGACTACTAAGCTCTTGGGTTTGTCTCCACCCCAGTTCCCGACTTTTAAGTGTACAAGGAGACGCGTCTATGGGTCTTGCTCCATCACGATAACTACCATTTTAGTTAGGTCCATATCCCAATAATTTTCTGTCAAAAAATATATAAACAAATCCACAAAAATATCTAAAAAAAGGTCTTCTTAATTAAAGCATCATAAGAACTCACGGTATAACCTAAGTTAGATACACCAAAATATCAAAACCTTTTCTTCGAAAACGGTGAGTGGTTGAGGTCAAAGTCGTGTGGTCCAAATTTAGGCTCACTCTCTAGTCACGGTGATTCCCTCTTGCACGTTTGTTTCCATTTGTATTTTTGACAACCACATTTCACTTAATAACAAAAAAACCAAATTGTGCTTCAAGAAACACGCTCAAGTACCAAATCAAAGGCACGTTCACTGATCATTCATGCACTACAGGAGCTTGGTGGCCTAACGTGGGAAGAAAGTGCCGTGGAAATATGGGGCTGCCATTATTTACTTTTTTTTTTTATAAATAAGCGTCTCCTTTGTAGTCCAAAATAAGTGCATACGCTAATATAGAACTTCTCCAAGTTTTCTTTATAGAACTCCTCCAAGTTTTCTTTATAGAACTCTTGTGCTTTTTACCTAGGAGTAGCGTACCTTAACTTAGTTCAGTGTATTGTAGATCTTGATGTACTTGCTTCTTCAGTAGTACAGTGCTTCGAGCTTCAGGTATGAACTCTGTTTTAATTTGTTCCAAAATTCGACAAGTTCAAAATTAAGGCTTTAGTTTAAGACTTTGATGGACAAGGCTTGACCATGATTGCATTGGCTTAACATTACTTTCACTGCTTAATACGCCAGGTGAACTTTGGTTCGCGCCATTGTTTAGAGCTTTGAGGGCCTGGGCATGACCTTGATTGCGTTGCTTTTATTCCAGTGACCTAAATACGGTTTGCTCCATCTAAATCTCGTCGCACCTAAAATCATTCGAGTTATTATAAGTAAAAGTGCCAAGCTCAAAAACCTAGTTTAATCAAGCTTGTAAGTGGACTGTTAAGCACTTAAGTTTGTCTTCATCCCAATTCCTGACTTTTAAGTATACAAGAAAAGGTGTATTGGCCTTGCTTCGTCACTCTAACTACCACTTCTCCACATCCCTTTTATTTTCTTTCAAAACATATACAAAAAATTCAAGAAAATATCTAAAATAGTCTTCTTAATTGAAACATAAGCAGAACTCACGATATAACTGAATTTGGATGCGCCAAAATATCACAAGCTTTTATGCGAAAACTATGAGTGGTTGAGGGTACAGACATGCGGTCTGAATTTAAGGTCACTCCCTAGTTGCGATGAATCCCTTTTCCATGTTTGTTTACATTTGTAATTATAGCAACCGCAACAGACTTAATAACAAACAAAAAAGGCAAGCAACCACCATATCACCACCGCAAGGACAAGCACAGAGACGAGAGGCCACTAGGAAGAATTGCCAGTTGAGAGGGCCACCAGAGAAGCCGCCTTACGCGTCCTACATACTAGAACCCCAACCACCACCCAAATCCTACTCTCTCTTGATTTCACCCTCAAATGGTCACCGAAACGACCAGACAACACCACCTCCCGGAAGAGGAGATGCAGGCGAGTGCAGTGCAACCAAGCTCGCCATCAACCACCCCCGCACTAGCCCAAACGTGCGTGCCATAGCATAGAAGCCCTAATCGCCCCCAAGCCACATGGGTTTTCGCACATACGTAGATCCCCTGCCATTGAAATAAGTTTGCTTTAACTAAATTAGTTTAGCATTGCCAAGCTCTTTGCCAAAGTACACACTCTACTAGGTGTTGTGCCCCCTGTTGCCTCATACAAGTTCAATATTCACAGAAACTGCTATAGAATGTCAAAGACAGAGCTCTAATACCTCTTCCTCCCATACAAACATTGTACAATAGTAAGTTCTAGTTTAAGACCGGTTGGTAATATACTCCATGACTGAAGATTGCGCATGGAGTAGGGGGCTAGTAGGTTTATAACTGTTACCAATCATCTTACCACTATGGACAGGTGAGTATGTTATTGTTGTCTACCTCGATAAGAAGAACAATGAAAATGTAACATAAAGCTCGATGGAATGCAATTAAGCTTCAGGATCAAACTTGAACTTAACCTAGTGGAAGTATAGGATAGAAGAGAGATTAGATGAGAAAAGAAGGGAAAGAGATGATAAATTAGAGAGAGTTAGGTGAGAGAAAGAAATAAGATATTTTGTATTTCATTGAATGAATCTATTACAAGAAGATCTAAGCTATTTAACTAACCAATTCAATACAATCGACTTAAGCAGCAGCCACCACAATTGACTAGATACAGGACCAACCAAGCTTAACCGACTTCCTAACAAATATCTGAATTTTGGCCCAAAAGCCTTAAGACTCTTATGCTAAGAATTACAAAAAATGCAGCAAACAACTAAGCTATATGAAGCTTATTACAAGTGAACTCAAAACCAATCAAGACATAAAAGATGAATCATAACAATTCCCTCCCCTTAAAAGCATTATTGTCTCAAGAACGAAAGGTTGGAAATTGACTCTTTAAGAACCTCATATCCTCCCACGAGACATCACCTTCTCCCAAGTTAACCCATTGCCCTAGAACTTCTTCTACTGATCTTCCTGAAGCGTTCTGCATCCTTGAATCCAGAATTGCTGCAGGTACCTACAGTAAAGCTCCATTGGACCCAACTTCTAGGGGGCTAGAAGAACAAGTTTTGCCTTTCTTAAGTTGTTTCTTTAAGAGGGAAACATGGAACATCAGATGCACATAAGAATCAGGGGGTAATTCCCGCTTTAGGCGACCTTTCCCAGCATCTTAAGATTTTGTAAGGACCAAGTAACGAGCACAAAGCTTAACGCTCTTGCGTATTACCATAGTTGCCTGCCTATAGGGTTAGAGCTTCAAATATAACATATCCCCTACTTCAAATGACGTTTCCACACGCTTTTTATCAGCATAGTACTTCATCCTTGCTTGTGCTTGTTGGAGATTGTCCTTAAGAAGCTGCACAAATTGCCTTCTCTGAAGCACTAAATCAGATACTTCTAATACTTAGGAAGTAACCTTTTGTAGAACTCAGGGTGTGGGTGGATCATATCCCTATAGAGACTTGAAGGGAGTAGTACTAATTGAAGAATGACAGTTAGTACTGTACCAATACTCTGATAAAGATAACCACCTACTCCATACACCTGGATGGTTGAAAACCATGCTCCTCAAATACTACTCAATACACTTGTTTACACACTCAATTTGTCCATCAGTCTGACGATGGTAGGTAGTGGTGGCCAGGAGCCGGGCCGGGCCCGCTTTTTTTACAGAAATAAAAAAAATTTAAATAATACAAAGTCATTTTGTACTAAAATTATTGTAATTCATTGATAAATAATATGATATACAAATACCTTTTTTTTCAAGCACTAATAATGCTAAATATACATGTTCAAAAAAATTAATGCTAAATATATGTAATAAAATAAAATATACAATAAGTAATGGTAAATATCATATCAAAAAAATAATGGTAAATAAATAACGTAACAAATACAACGCAGTTGGGGCCTAATATTTAAAAGTACAAATTTGTTTATCAAAAAATACAAAGTTTGACATATGGGGGGTGCGGTTGTCTTTTGACGTAAATATTTAAAAGTCAATAATTGACATACAAAACTGTTGATATCAGTCGCGTAGGGGGGTTTCTACTCCATCATTTGAAGTATCAATTGTACGGTCGTCTTCTTCATCGCTAGATGAATCCAGCTTCATTCTCTATTAATCTCTTGCCTCAGCTAGCAGCCAATCCTTCAAGCACACGGACATCTAAAAGCTTGACGGCAATAGCGTCGCCCTCTTCATTCCAAGCAACCTGCCACCAAGACTGAAAAGCACACTCCGATGCTACTGAAAACACCGGATAACTTAGTATATCACGTGCAATGGTGGAAAACACGGAATACTGGGCTTAGTTTGTGTTCCACCATTGTAAAAGTCAAAATCCGGGTTGGCCGGTTGCCCAAAAATATGGACCAACGGTGTCCGCAAATAATAATCTAGCTCGTCACATGACGTGAGGGCTACTGTGGGCGTAAATTGCTCCAACAGCTTCTACGAATATGACGTGTGTGAACTACTTCCAATAGATGTGGAAGATCCTACTGCAGCAGTACTAGGATTATTGGACGCTAATTTACGGGAATATTGAGAAAATAAACTATGCAAGTCGTTATCGACATCTGCAATGAAAGTGTTGATATTAAGACTAAGATGCAAATATTTGAAAAAATGTTGGCAAAATAAGTTTAAACCCCCGCGTTTACAACGAGGGTCTAAAATAGTTGCCAAGCAGTATGTAAGAGGTAGTTCAGAATAATATTTAGCAAACATTTCTTTCATTGCATTAATCGATTCGAACAAAATGGGGTTGGATTCATTATCCACCATCCAATTGACAATATCAAGCAATCTTAATATTGCTTAAGGCATGGTCGGATAGTAGCAACCTGAAAAAAAATATCGTTGCCTCTTTAAACATGCTAAAAAAGTCACAAATTTGATCTATTGTCTCCCAATTTATACCGGCCAGGTTGTAATCGCTCCATTCTGTACGATTTTCCTGGGTGAATTCTATCAGAACGTCTTTGTATGGTAGAATGCGCTCTAATTTTCTACCGTAGACGACCACCTAGTTTGGGAGTCTAATTTGAATTGTTTATATTCTATGTTATGCAACCTACATAAATTTCTAAATCTTCTTTTTCTAGTGCAGGATGATTTAATAGATATTATTACGGTTCTTAAGGTGGTAAGGGATACTTTTGTAAGATCTAAACCATCCATTACCATTAAATGTAAAATCTGACAAATGCAACGAATATGAAAACACTTCCCACCTAACATGGGTCTCATTTGCCTAATTAAATGTGTAACGGATGCAGTGTTATTGGTAGCATTGTCGAATGTAATACTGAAGATACGTCGCTCTATGCCCCAGTCGCGGACTTCCGACATAATCGCACCCGTAATTACCTCGGCAGTGTGGGGGGAATTTAAAAGTCCAAAATGAATCTCCTATTTTGGAGGATGAAGGATTCATCGGTCTAGTGTGCTGTTATGCACATATAAGGCTGGCCGGGTTTTGACGTTCATACGTCCGACGTCAACGAGAACATACTCGTGTTCGTCGCAAAAAGTGTTAAGACCCCAGCTCTCATCCCGTGGTACAACGTAAAAGCGTCCCACTTTACGGTGTTCCGAGGAATCCTCACAATGGTGGGGTTCACATTTCGTTGGAGGTAGTTGACGAAATATGGGTTTTCGCCGATATTAAAAGGCCTTTCACTCAAAATTATATTTTTAGCTAGCCCCTTTCGGTTGCTTTCTTAAGAGAACATAAAATTAGCAAGTGCAACGGTCACTTGTTGTACTAGATGTTGTTGGCTCTTATCTGGGTATTGCTTGGGGTGGCACCTAAGTATATGTCTGTTTAATGTGTCCGTCCCACTACCAGGTTGATGGCTAAAACCCCTAGCTGGGTCACATAAATTACAAGTTGCTTTATTAGTTGTCTTATTAAGGGTAAAGTGCTTCCATACCCCACTAGTTATACGCCTACTAGCATCGGTACTAGCTTCAGGCTGGGCTTCGGTGGTAGGCGTGGGTAGTCAGTTTGTGAGTCTCCAACCCCACCCCCACCTGACTCATGATAATCTTGTTGTTGTGAAAAGTCATCATCTATGCTATCATCAGTGTGTGGGGGTAATGGGTCTGGTTGTATAAAAGCTCGCTCTTCAGTATTAAGTAAGACAATTCTACTCCCTTTGGGGATTTTGGGTGGCCGAGAAGAGCTAGAACTAGCACGACCGGCTCTAGAGGATGATGAAGAGTTGTGTGCCATATTAGTATAAGTGATTAGTATTTACAAAATGTAAGTAGTAATGCAAATTAAATAACTAAAAATATGAATCAAATAAAATTGCGATACTAAAATTACCGAAACGAGAGAACAATGAAATTCGAACTTCAGCCAAACACTTTACGAACTTCGAACTTTAGAGCACAGTTTTGCAATTAGCAAGGTTAGAGAAGATAGGAGATGATGAATGTATAGAGAGAGAAGAGAGGATTGAAGATTTGGTAAGGAAATGGGTTGGGGTGGTTTAAGTATTTATAGAAAAAAATATATAATTTTTTTTTATTTAAAGAGCCTTTTAAACGGCTCTTTTAAAAGAGCCGTCGCAGCCCGGGCCCGGCCCGGCCACCAAAAATTGGCCCGAGGCCCTGCCAGGGGTACACTGGGCTCGGGCCAGGCTGGGCCAGTTTCTGGGCCAGCCCGGCCCGTTGGCCACCACTAATGGTAGGATGAGCTTAAGGCCAATGTGGTTCCTATCAGATTGAACAATTCGCTCCAAAAGTGACTTGTGAATAGCTTGTCCTGATCAGAAGAAATGGATTATGGTAATCCATGAAGTTTGTATACACTTTCAAGGAATACTCTTGCTAGTTTTTCAGCTGTAAGTGGTCGAGCCAAGGCAATAAAGTGGCTGAACTTGGTAAGCAATCCACCACCACCCAAATAGCCTCTTTAGCTTCTGACTTAAGTAAGCCTTCAATAAAGTCCATGCTTACATGTTTCCAAGCACCATCCGGAATAGGTAAAAGGCTGAAGAAGACCTTGGTACCTACTATCACAACTCTTAGTTTGTTGGCAAATCTCGTAGGTTTGAACAAATTCCTTCACATCTTTCTTCATACCTATCTAGCTGAAGTACCCTTTAAGCCTTTGGTAAGTTCCCTCTATGCCAGAATGGCCTCCCTAAGCATAGTCGTGAGATGCCCTAATGACCTGTTGTCCCAAGTCTAAAGAAGAACCAATGTACAACTTTCCAATCAATCTGATAATTCCCTTGACAACAGATAATTCAGCATCAGGAGCAAGGGTATTGGATCTGTTAATACTGAAGGCAGTGACACATTCTTATGCAAATTATTCATTCTTATATGACTTGTACACTTCCTCCATCCAAGCAGGAAGCACTGAGATATAGCTCCACAAGAACCATATTCAGCTTCTCCCATTCTTCGACATAAAGCATCTAGTGCTAAGTTCTCCTTCCCCTTTTTGTACTCAATTGCATAATCAAGACCAAGCATCTTCATCAAACCTTTCTTCTGAATCCTGGTAATGATCTTTTGCTCTAATAGATACTTCAAACTTTGGTGATCTGTCATGATGATGAATCGATGGCATTTCAAATAGTGTCTCCACTTATCAACTGCAAGAAGAATTGCAAGATATTCCTTTTCATATGTGGACAACTCCTTATGCTTAGGACATAAAGACATAAAGCTTAGCTGAGGTAACCTATTGGTCTTCCCTTTTGAGATAACACAGCCCTAATACCACTTCCATAAGTATCAGTTTCTAATACAAATTCCTCCTTAAAGTCAGGCATAACTAGAACCAGAGCTGCACACATGGCTATCCTCAAGGCTTCAAAAGCATCTTGAGCCTTATCAAACCATTTGAAGGCATCTTTCTTGAAGAGATCATAAGTGGCTTAGCAATTGCTCCATAACCAGCCACGAATTTCCTGTAGTAAATAGTCAATCCCAAGAAACCTCTTAACTGCTTGAGTGTAACTGGAGTTGGCCACTCTTTCATAGCCTGAACTTTAGAAGGTTCTGTAGAAACTCCTCCATGAAAAATCACGTGTCCTAAGTACTCTATTTGTGGTTGAGCAAAAGAGCACTTAGTCAATTTGGTATAAAGCTTGTGATTGCGCATCACCAAGAACACTTCTCTCAGGTGTCCCAAATGTTCCTCTAAGGTTGGGCTGTAAATCAAGATGCCATCAAAGAACACCAACACAAATCTCCTTAAAAACTGCTTGAAGACATCGTTTATCACTGCTTGAAAAGTAGCTGGATCACTAGTTAATCCAAAAGGCATAACAACGAACTCAAAGTGCCAATGGTGAGTTCTTAAGGCAGTCTTATAAATGTGTTGCTTCCTCACCCTGATATGATGATAGCCCTTCCTTAAGTCCATCTTGGAGAAGAAATGTGCACCATGAAGCTCATCTAAAAGATCATGAATAACTGGTATGGGAAATTTTTCCTTGACTATAAGCGAGTTAAGCAAGAGGGATCGCATGATCCAAGTTCCCCCTTAGAGGCAAAGAATCTGGTTGCTCAAACTGATCTTTGAACTCCTCAATCAAAGCTTGCACTTCAGGATGAGATGACTCCCCCAATTCAGTATGCGAAATTGCAAACAACAGTCCTACCCACAACAAGCCTTTTTCCTGACTCCTTCACTCAAATTCTTGCCACTTAACAGCTGAAGCTGAGCCTGATCAGCCATGCCCTACAATTTCACAGTAGATCCTTGCCTCTCAAAGGACACAGCCAGTTGTGCAAAATCAAAAACAATAGGACTAAAATATCGCATCCAGTCCACACCAAGAACCATGTCACAACCTCCCAATGGCAAGATCCTGAAATCATTAACAAACTTGTGATTCTGTATAGACCAATTGAACCCTTGAAATTTATTCTAAGTAAGGATGGAATTCCCATCTGCCACAGTTACGATCATATGATGAGTCTTGATCATTTCATGCCCAACTTTCCTAAGCACCTTTGGATCAATGAAGCCGTGAGTACGACCACTATCTATCAAAATCACAATGGCTTTCTTGCCTGCTTGCCCTTTTATTCTTATGGTGTTATGAGATACATTTAAAGTCAGTTCCTTCATAGAAATCTCCACTTCATCATCTAGAGGCTCACCAATCTTGTTCAGAACTATCCACTTCAACCCCTATTTCCTCATCTTCAGATTCATCATCTGTTGCAGCTCCTCTTGCTGACATAAGGAATTTGGGATTGCATTTGTATCCAAAGCAATTAAGGCTGGTTACATTTGAAACCCAATTTTTGGGCCTTCTTCTCATCAGAACGAACAGGTCTTGACCTCACTGATCCCTTCTGTTGTTGATGTAAACTACTGCCTTTGTTCCTTGGTCCCTCATTGGATGCAAGAACCGTAGCTTTAAATAATTTAGCCTTAGCATAGGCTTTTGATAAAATTTTTGGACCAATTGCCTTGACAAGGTTCTTATTCTTTAGCTTTGAGCCACTAATGAAGTGTTAAAGCATCAATTTGAGAAATTGAAGTTAACTTCTTAAGAGAGAGTTTATGTGAGAAGAGAATTGAGGTTAAGTGAGAGTTTGAGAAGATATGAGACAAAAGAGAAAAATATCTCAAGAATCAAGTAATTTTTATTGAATGAATCAAGAATTAGAAGGATTGACACTCTTATAGGAGAAACTAGAAACAAAGAATTAAAAATATCTCTAAATAAACATTAACTGCCAAACTTGCAACATTTCAGCTAGTTAATCGACTTTGGCGCCAAAAAGATCAACCAACATTTGAACTAGCAACATTTCTAACACAATACAAGACTTCAACAATTCAATACATTGATTACAAGGCTCAAAACAGGAAAAATCATAACAATGCCCTCCACTTAAGAAGCTTCTTGACGTCCAGAAGAGAAATTTGGGAATTGACTCTTCAAGAATGACAAATCTTCCCAAGTAACAAAATCTTTGTCCAAATTCTACCACTGAACTAGCACTTCCTTAATCCTCTCGTTGCCTGCCTTGATCTCTCTGGAACCATGAATAGCAGCTGGTTGCAACATCAAAGACCCATTGGATTCGACATTTGGGGGTGAATTTGAGCTTTTACATCCTTTCTTTACCTGTTTCTTAAGCAAAGAAACATGAAAAACTGGGTGAATGTATGCATTAGGAGGTAGCTCAAGCCTATAAGCCACTTTGCCAATCTTCTCAAGAATCTAATATAGAGCAAAGAATTGGGCACTTAGCTTGACATTGCTCCTGACAGCCATGGTAGACTGTCTATAAGGTTGTAACTTGAGGTAAACCATATCACCAACTTCATAATTCTTGTCCACTCGCTTCTTGTCTACATACATTTTCATCCTGGCTTGAGCTTGCTGTAGATTTTCCTTGAGCATATGCTGTAATTGCTTCCTCTGCTGCGTCAAACCAGAGACTTCCAACACATATGAAGTCATATTTTGCAATGAGAAAGAAGTCGGAGGATTATAGCCATACAAAGCTTTGAAAGGAGTAGTGCCAAGAGAAGCATGAGCATGGGTATTGTACCAATACTCAGCTAGAGATAACCACTTTTTCCACTCTTTGGGATGAGTGAAAACATGCTCCTAAGATATTGTTCAGCGCATTGATTAACTCTTTTTGTTTATCCATTAGTGTGAGGATGGTACGAAGAGCTAAGAGCCAAAATAGTTCTCATAAGTTTGAACAATTCCCTCCAAAAATGCCTTGCGAAAATTCTATCACGGTCAGCTGTAACTGACCGGATCAAAGCACTGAAATGGCTAAACTTTGTGAAACGATCAACCACAACACATGTCACTCAAGCTCCATCAGGAACAGGGAGAGGCTGCAAGAGACCATGGTACCTGTGATCATCAAGCTTTGTTTGTCGACATACATCACGAGAGCCCACAAACTCAATTACTGCTTTTTTCAAGCCAGGCCTACTAAAGTATGTTCTAATTCTCTGATATGTGCCTTCTACACCTGAATGTCCACCCAAGCTGTGTCATGAGAAGCACTTACGACCAGATCCCTCAAATTTGTTGAAGAATCAATGTACAACGTACCCTTCAATCAAATTACTTCCTTACTTAACGAGATATCTACATTAGAAGTGCTCTTACAGTCTTTACTGAAGCTATAGGCAGTGATACATTCTTAGGCAAAGGCATCGTCTTCATAGGACTTGTAAACCTCTTCTAACCAAGAAGGAAGAACAACCGAAATGGCTCCACAATAAGTATGCTCGCCATCTTCTAATCTTCTTGACAAAGCATCAACAGCTTGATTTTCTTTGCCTCTTCTATACTCAATTGTATAGTCAAGGCCCAACATCCCTTTCTTCTATATTCTTGTCACAATCTTTTGCTCTAGCAAATGCTTCAAACTTTGATGATCAGTCCTGATTATGAAGCTATGACCATCCAGGTAATGCCTCCATTTATCAACTGCTAACAAAATTGTCAAGTACTCCTTCTCATATGTGGACATTGCATGACGTTTTGTGACATCACTGCTCCAATACCAGTTCCACTGGCATCAGTCTCTAAAACAAAGTCTTCAGCAAAAATGGGCATAGCAAGAATAGGGGCTTCACACATAGCTGCTTTCAGAGCCTCATTGGCAACTTGAGCTCTATCACTCCACACAAAAGCATCCTTCTTAAGCAGGTCAAGGGTCTTGCAATCAATCCAAAATTAGCAATGAACGTCCTACAATAGCCTGTTAAGCCCAAGAAACCTCGCATCTGCTTCAAGGTGACTGGAATTGGCCAATCTTTCATGGCTTGTATCTTTGCAGGATCTGTGGAGACTCCCTTGGATGATATGATATGCCCCAAATAATCTAACTACTGCTGCATAAAAGCACACTTAGACAACTTTGAAAAGAACTTGTGATTTCGCATAACAAGGAAGACTTCCCTCTGGTGCTGTAGATGATCTTCATAAGAGGCACTGCAAATGAAAATATCATAGAAAAATACCAGCACCAGTCTCCTCAGAAACGGCTTGAAGACATCATTCATTGCTGCCTGAAATGTAGCCAGTGCATTAGTTGGGCCAAAAGGCATAACCACAAACTCATAGTGGCCATGATGAGTTTGAAATGCAGTCTTGTAGATGTCTTACTCAAGCACTCTAATATGATGATAACCCTATCTCAAATCCAACTTAGAGAAGAAACATGCTCCATACAATTCATCGAGTAAATCATCAATAACACGAATTTGAAACTTATCTTTGATTGTCAAAGAATTGAGTTGCCTATAGTCAATGCATATCCAGGCAGAACCATCTTTCTTCTTCACTAAAATGACTGGCGATGCAAAAGGACTATGGCTTGGTCTAATGAAACAAGTCTGGAGCAATTCCTCTACTTGTCTCTAAATTTCTGATTTCTGAGCATGATGACACTTGTATGGCTTCAATTTGAATGGTGCTGCACCAAATTTCAGAGGAATGGCATGATTAAGGCACCTCTGTGGAGGAAGAGACCTAGGCTGCTCAAAAATATCCTTAAACTCCTCTATCAAAGCTTTAACTTCATGCTATTGTACGGAACACGATTCCGTTGCAGCAATTGCAAACAGCTGACCAATCCACTTGTAAGCACTCTTCTTGAAACCTCCTTGCAAGCTCTTGCCTTTAATCAGATGTAATTGAGCTCGATCTTTAATGTCTAGCAAAGTAACTTTTGTTCCTTAAACCTCAAAAGAAACAGTTAGCTTAGCAAAGTCAAAAACCAAAGTGCTAAATAATCTCATCCAATCAACTCCAAGCACTATATCACATCCTCCTAAGGGAAAAATTCTGAAATCATAGGTGAATTGATGCTCCTGCATGGACCATTGGAAGTCTTTGTGTGACGATAGAATTCCCATCTGCTACGGTTACAGCCAAGGAATGGGTTTTAATCACTTCTTGCCCAACCTTCTTCACAACATTTGGGTCAACAAAACTATGAGTACTTCCACTATCTATTAAGATAGTGATGTGCCTTTTTCCTACTTTTCCTTTGATCCTTATCGTCTTGTGAGCTCCATTCTCAGTTAGTGCCTTCATAGAAATCTCAATCTCATCCTCAGCCAAGTTATCCTTGGACTCATGATAAGAACTATCCTCATCAGGTTTAGATTCATTACTGTTTGACTGCATTGCAGCATTAACCCCTCAAGCAGACATTAAAAACTTGGACCTACACTTATGTCCTGGCTGATAAGGCTGATTGCACTTGTAACAAAGCCTTTGAGGCCTCATCACAACAGACCTACTGGCTTTGGTCCCAATTACATCTCTATGATGAGATTTTGAGCCATTTCCTTTGAACTTGCCTTTGTCACTATAAGAAATGACAGCGGCCTCAATCAATTTGGCTTTCGCATAAGCCTTTGTTAAGGTTTTAGGACCAATAGTTTTCACCATGTTTTTAATTCATGGCTTCAATCCACTGATAAAACTTTAGAATAAGACTCAGTTACTTGAGGATAAGCAGCTATCATACTAGCTCTTAAGTTCTCAAATCTTGTCATATATTCTCTCATAATTGTGGTTTAAAAGACTTTATTGAAATTATCCACTATCACTAGTGTCTTCATCACCATATATTTCACACAATTCCTCCACAAATTCAGCCTAAGAAAGATCTAGATTACTTTTTAATAAACTATAAAGCCATACCTCATGATCACCATGAAGATATATTGCTGCCAATTCCACCTTTTCAGATTCTTTGATGTTGTAGAAACGGAAGTATCTATCACATCTCCTCAACCATGACTGAGGTTGCTTGCCATCAAAGGGATCAATCTGCACTCTTGGCTGTCTGAATGTATTGCCTCTATTCTCAAAAGAAGCATCATTAGTACCAAATCTTTGCTGCCGGTAGTGATTGGGTGGCCCATCCAGATGCAAAATGTTATTGGGAGAAGTTCTTGTATGAACAATAGAATCAAGATGCCTCACATTTTTATTTGAGTTCATGCCAGATGTTCGAGATTGCACTTGCTCAACAGGATGATCTTGTGATCTGATAGTTGCTTCAACTCCATGTGGCCTTATCTCAACAGATTGTTGAACATCTTGAGGTTTAGCATTTGTATGAATCATCGAAGGAGCATTGCTTGGTCTGTTCAAGATTGCTACACTTGTGTTTGGCACTTGTGATTGCATCACTTCGGCTGGAGGCAATAGTTGTCTAGCAGCTTCAAGAACTCCAATAACAAATGATTCAC
Source organism: Simmondsia chinensis (assembly GCA_018398585.1). Taxonomy (NCBI): domain Eukaryota; kingdom Viridiplantae; phylum Streptophyta; class Magnoliopsida; order Caryophyllales; family Simmondsiaceae; genus Simmondsia; species Simmondsia chinensis. Next base: position 26,079,290 of record JAGTTD010000010.1, on the reverse strand, counting down.
CTTGCTTATTTACTTGATTTTGTAGATCAGAAAGCTTGCTCTCAAATCCTTGGAGTTTCTGCTCAATCAAAACTTCATACTTCTTCACATTCTCTGCTTGATCTGGCTTCAAGCGATCAATTCCTTCTTGTTGCAGAACCTGAAATTGATTGAACATATCATCCAATTGTGACTTCAATTGATCATTTATCACAAACTGAGCTTCTTTTGTTGCATTTGCACTTGGAATAGCAGCATAGGAAACATTTAGATCAACAAAAGCAATAGAATGACCAGCTCATGCTGCTTCTGCTCCGCCTGCTCCCGATTAGGTAGTTACACCTCCTGTCATGTTAATACTGTTCTTTCTAGGTTTCGCTAGCTCAAATCAATCAATTGACAGCATGAACTAGCTCTGATACCAAATGTTAAGCTTCAATTTGATAAATTGAAGTTAACTTGTGAAGAGAGAGCTTGGGTGAGAAGAGCATTGAGGTTAGGTGAGAGTTAGAGAAGAGATGCGGTGAGAGAGAAAAATATCTCAAGAATCAAGTAATTTTTATTAAATGAATCAAGAATTACAAGGATTGACACTCTTATATGAGAAACTACAAACAAAGAATCAAAATTATCTCTAACTAAAGATTAACTGCCAAACTAGCAACATTTCAGCTAGTTAACCGACTTTGGCGCCAAAAAGATCAACCAACATTTGAACTAGCAACACTTCTAATGCAATACAAGACTCAAAACAGGAAAGTTCATAACATGAAGTCAGAAACATAATATGATTTCGTTGCCTGATGATAGGTAGAGATCATACTAGCCCTTAGGTTCTCGAATCTTGTCATATACTCTCTCATAGATATAGCTTGCACTACCTTGTTGAAGTTATCAACTATGTCATTGGAGTCCTCATTTCCATAATGCTCATAGAGTTCTTCCAAAATTCAGCCAAAGACAAGGAAAGATTACTTTTCAAAAGACTGTAAAACCATTCCTCGTGATCTCCTTGGAGGCAAAATGCAGCTAGTTCAACCTTCTCAGCTTCATTAATGTGATAGAAATGAAAGTACTGATCACATCTTCTAATCCATGACTGAGGCTGTTCGCCATCAAAAGGTTCTATTTTTGGCTGCCTAAAACCGCCACTTTGGTTACTAGCTGAAGCATCATTTGTTCCAGAATTCAGATGTTACATCTGATCTGGTGGACGATCAGATTATCAAAGAGTCATACTTGCAGCTCGAGATCGTATTGGATCAGGAGGTTGATCCTATTGTCCACCTGCTGCACTAGCTGCCTGAGGTTGCACATGAACCTGTAGTCCAGCTGCCACACAAGTTGCCTGAGGTTGAGCCTGTTGTCTTGCAGCTAACAAAATTCCAAAACCTGAAAATGCAATCAGTCTATTGATCTGAGTCCACAGTGCCACAACTTCTCCTCAAACCGCTGTGATTGTTGAATTAATCGGTCAGCATCCTTTTGATCCTATTCTAACTGTAATTTCTACACTCGAGTGAACATTTCTTCCATTCGATTGCTCAATTGATCAGCTGTAACAAACTCAACTCCGCTGCAGCACTAGTACCAGCAACCGAAGCATATTTTCGATTTGCAGCAGCATTTGCATTTCTTGATTGCGTTGTAACACCACCAGTCATTGATTCTTTCTCCTTGTTCATTGCCAGCTGCAATCAACCAAAATTTTCCCGATCGGCAGCATCTGGGCTCTGATACCTAGTCGAAGTATACGATAGAAGATAGATTAGGCGAGAAATGACGAGAAAGAGATGAGAGCTAGGTGAGAGAGAGAAACAAGATATTTTGTATTTCATTGAATGAATCTGTTGCAAGAAGATCTAAGCTATTTAACTAACCAATTCAATACAACTGAGTTAAGCAGCCGCCGCCATAATTGACTTGAAATAAGACCAACCAAGCTTAACCGACTTCTAAACAAATATATAAATTTTGGAGCCAAAAGCCTTAAGATTCTTATGCTAAGAATTACAACAAAACGCAGCACACAACTAAGCTATATGAAGGTTATTATAGTTGAACTCAAAACCAATCAAGACATAAAAGATGAATCATTACAGATGCCAAACTTGAAGCCTTAACAAGGGAAGCAAAACTTCATGCCTTAACGAGGAGAGCCAAACTTGAAGCTCTGACTAGGGGAGCCTAACTTGAAGCCCTGATGAGGGGAGCCATTTTATAAACCTTGACAAGGGGAGTGAAACTTGAAGCCTTGATGATGGGTGCCAAACTTAATGTTTCTTGTAAAACGCAAACATTTTTTTGCATAAAGTGGGTTAATTTTGAATATTTTTTGGTCTCTTTTGCATTCTTTCCTGATAAAAACGAGCCTCCTCAGGAAAAATAAAACAAGGAAACTCTTGCGTTTTTATCTTTCAAACATCTTTTTCGTTCCTTTTGATAAAAAACGAGTTCGCATCATTTCTTTGGAACTAGTAAAAGTAAATTTTAAAAATGGGCTGATTTCATTTCTTTTTATTCAAAATAGGGTTTCTTGTTCTTGTTGAACAAGAATAAGCCTTGTTTCTTTTAGGGCACAAACAAGTCTTTTTTTCCTTTTATAACAGATCTAACATTTTTTGTTCTTTTTGTGCAAAAACTTCTCTTTCTTTTATTTCCTTTGCCCAAACCTATGAAAACCTTTCATAGGTGCCTATTGCTCTTTGCAAGCTTTGTTTGGATAGGTGGTTCAACCTGTAAGACCTTATGCATTAAAAGTTACACGGTCGAATTAAACAACCACCTGACCACCGCCGCCATTGCCCCTATCATCTCCGCACACAACCACCATGATGGCTCTTTAAACATCCACCACCACCGTCATCCCTATTCCTGTAAAACCACTGCCGTGCACAGCCACAGCACCACTATTGTCACCTCTTTGAACACTCATTCCCTTCGTGCAACTCCGAGTATCCACCACCGTCGCTTCATTTGCGCACAACCACTAGTTTCGAACCCCATCGCCACCACGCCTCATAGCTGGCTTCCACCACCCACCATTGTTAGAATCTCAGTCTCCTATAACCCCTAATTGGGTCAATTTTCACTATAACCCTAGTTTAATCCAACAGTGATTGAGATAATTTTTGTTGCAATCCATGTTCAATTAATCCCTATTTAGGTTATTTTTTGTCCCAATCCTAGTTCAATCCAACCCTGATTGAACTAATTTTTGTTATAGTCCTTGTTCAATTAAACCCTAGTTGGGTCAATTTGCATTACAATCCTAGTTCAATCCAACCCTGATTAAACTAATTTTTGTCAAAATCCTTGCTCAGTTAAACCCTAATTCAGTTAATTCTTGTTATAAGTCCACGTTCAATCCATCCATAATTGAACTAATTTATTTTACCAAAAGGAAGGATCCCAAAGAATCGATCTTTTTTTAAGTTGTTGAATCTCTTTTTGATTGATGAATAGAATTCTAATTAATTATAATTATAGAATATAATCATACAAAATATAGAATACATATAGAATATATAATGGAGTATAAAATAGAATAGATAGAAAGAATATTCCATATAATATATATAATAGAATGAATAATAATAATGGATTTTTTATTTTATATATTTTATTGAAATATTGAATACTAGTTAGGTTAAGTTTTATTATAATCATAGTTAATTTTCATTACAGTCCTAGTTCAGTGCAACCCTAATTGTACTAGTTTTTGTAATAAATTCCACTTTAATCGAATTTTGACTGAATTAAATTTTGGTACAATTTCTTGCTTAACAAACTCCATTTCAATGCACTTTTGCTACAATTTCTAGTTCAACCAGACTATATTTAAATCAATTTCCCGTTATATTTCCAACTTTTGGGATCTTGAGATATACATGTTACGAATTACCCAACCCATGAGTTCGAATCCCTTTCAGGGCTGGGGCCTTCGCCCCAAGCCATATAATGAAACACATCATGGCATAGTTATGGGGCCTCATTACTCATCATGAATCAATGATCAAATTATGATTAGTTGACCTAGTCGCTCATCGCAGCTCATCAAACATTTCCAAGAAAAATATTCAACGCATCCTACTTTTAACTGCACTGGCTTACCCATCTTCGTCACCTCCTACTAATCCGATACTCCCCATAGGCCATTAGCTTAATAAAGCCATGTACGATTTTACCCTCTTAGCCATAAGCGTTTGTTAACCACAATCAAGGTCATACGCTCAATGGCCAAAATACTATGTTTGGCAAGTATACCTTGTGCTTATACTTCTTGTTATTCTTACGCATCTACTCGCATAACCAAATTGTACATGTAAGGGATTAGGCATCGCATACCTCAGATAAAGTTACTACTACCGCGCACATCTTGAATTAATGTCCAATAACACTATTCTAACTCGATCCGTTCGTTGATAAATCCTCCAGTTTACTATAGATTTAGTCCTTTATCATAAACTAGTGGCATGCCCATCCTAGCATATCAAAGTCTATTACCACTCCTTTCCTTACTCCAATAACCAAACTCATTGAAGTTAAAAATCCCTCAATTTCAATGCCGTTATACTCATACTCTCTTAGAGGGCAATCCTGGAAATGTAAAAAAAATAATACATACTATAGCAGATTAACTCTACACAACCTAATACAAGAGATATAGCATGAGACACCTGGTGCGTTTGAGAAACCCATCAATTAGACCTACTCACCCAAACATCGCCCACTTAGAAATCATATACAAATGACCGTTTAATACGCAAAATGGTATGCCAAGAAGTGAAATTTCCGCTCCTTAAATCCCTCAATTCATCCCTTCTCCTAAAGCACTTGATGTCAGGCAAAACACAATCAAAATGAGAGTAAGGACAAGTTCAATCCATCTAAGATTGGCGACTATGTAAATTGCAATAAAAGTCTAACGCAAGTCATGTACGTAATGACTCTACATGTTTGGTTCTATAGGAAATAAAGGAGTTAAAGCCAAATCTTTATCAGTCAACTCCAAGGGTCTAGGAGTTGCATGCCTTTTACTGTGACAAGAAATTGATAACTTTAAGCCTCAAATGTAATTTCTTGAAAGTAAGAGGTGTATCACACACACAAGCTTGCATTAGATAAATAAGAGTACTCCCTCACATCCGGAAGACGTTAAGGGTGGCTATAACCACCCTTTCTAGGACAAAATGAACTTTCATATTCTAATCACAAGTGATCATAAATGGCAAACTGGATAAAGAAATCTTATAGGAATTGACTACTGAAATGAAAGTGTGCCAAAAGGCGATAAGACTATCTAGCCCTTCTCGTAACAGGTTGAGTACCCCTTTTAATGCCCAAAAATGTGGCGTTGGGTTCGATCATCAATATAATAGATAACAACATGCCCTAAGATTGCTAAGTACTTAAAACTAGTTCATAACGGTATGTTGGAGTTACAAGGTAAATGCCCATTATTAGGCTTTTATGCTTACGTAGTTGCATCCTTAGATGCCTTTCGTCATCAACATATATTATGAACGCACATTCTTACACTCATAATTTACGATGAAAGTGCAAGTGTCACAATGAAAAACCATTAGATGCCTATCACTTTTAAGTTATTTGGTACATATCTCTTACCTATTTATTATTCGGGCTTTAGCAAATGTTCATTTGGTCATTTATCACTCACATTGTGTTAGTGCTCTTCGTATGGATCTTACTAACGCTTATTCATGGAGTTACTTTTTTATAACTATTTGATAGAAATTACACCATGCTCACCAATTCATAAGCAAACGTTGGGAGTAAAGAAAATCAAGCGTGGACAGTTTCTAAGGATACTGTACCACAGTTTTGGCTCATTGTGTTTTCTATTTAGCACACTATTTACAGACATCAAAGTGTGTTGTTTTTAACATGTCCCCACTTTGATATACGTTATCGCCATGTTTACTATTAGATAGGCATGTTATACCAACTGGTTTGATCTGATTATACCAATCACTTTGATTTTACCCAGGCGCCTTATACGTGCCAACAATGTGCTACCTGGATGCGACAGACTCATCACCATGGTCAGCTGTAATGTAATCAATTGCACCGGGTGCAATAGTTATCACCACAATTGGCCCAAGTGCAATCACCCACAATGAGTACAATACTTATAACCATGGTCCATGCTAGTGTAATCACAATCACCACAACAGGCCATGGTGCAATCACCCACAACGGGGGCAATATTTATCACCACAGCTGCCCCTAATGCAATGACCCACAACATGAGCAAGATTCATCATCATAATCTGCCCTAGTGCAATCACCTCGCAACAGGTGTAATATTTACAAACATGGTCCTATTCTGGTGTTTTATACATGACACTTGATGACTATCTGGGTGCAACACGCATTACACATGAAACACGGGGGTTATCTGGGTGCCACACAGTACAATGTCATATGATTTTATCTGGATTATCCACTTACGTTTTCGTTGAATAGATATGATTTACACATTTCAATGACACACCAGCCTCCATGGTATAACTTTTATCTTGTTATAAGGTGGTCGCATAATCGGCACGCTCATTACCACCAGCCTTTCGGCTGATTATGACTTGTTTACAACTGTTGGTTCCAAAATAATATAACACACTTGCCATCTGGGTTTCATTTAGGTATGTTATGCATGTCAGCTATGCACTAACTGAATACATTACGTTGGTCACCTTAGTGCTAAGCCAACGATGCAGCATATTGATCACCTTTGTTTTATCCAAGTGCACTATACATCTTAAACATGCGTTAGCCAGGCACACTTCGTTGATCACATCTAGCTTCCACTTAGCTTGGCATATTTACTAACTCCGATCAACTATGTGGAACTCATCATCCTAACTACAGCTAAATACACACCTTGCCTACCAAGTACTTATATATTTGTCCATTGATGACATTAGTAATACAACCATAAACCAAATGCTGGCAACTTATAAATCAACCACCCTTTAAGGGATAACACTCTACTGCCATATTTTCATCATATTATTCAAAGGTCAGTATCTAAACATTAGCATCCTATATAGTTATCAACTTATTTATTATATGGCTATTAATCGTTTGGTTATTCTGCCCATTTGACTACGTGATGCTAGCAACTCATTCTTCTTCTGAAAAATTTGGCAGATATACCATTGGGATCCACAAATCCATCTATGTTGATATCACACTTGAACGAATACTAGAAAGGTAATCATTTTTTTTTGAACAGAGAAAAAGGTAATCATTAAATTCAAATGTTCTCCACAATTATTGTAACATACTCACTTTTATACAACACCATCGAGATATTCGCCGATTAATATCCATGTAATTGTTTACATGAGCATGATGATTCAGCCACTCTTATAAACCATCATGAGCACTTGTAATCATGAAGAATAAAATTGCTCTAAATAATTTAGTTTAACATTGTCAGGCTCTGTGTCAATGTGCATAGTATACTAGGTGTTGGGTCCCCTACTAACCTCAAGCAAATCCAAAATTCACAAAAACAACTACATGACGCCAAAACAGAGCTCCAATACCTCTACCATCCAGAAAAACATTATATAGTAGCAAGTTGTGGTTAAAAACTAGCTTGTAATATATTCAATGTCTAAACTTGGAATACCGAAGTTTGCCCATGGAATAGAGAGGCTAAAACCTTTATAACTATTACCCAATACCTTCCCACTATAGACGGGTGAGTATGTTATTGTTGTATGCCCCGATAAGACAAACAATTAAAACATAACATAAAGCAAGATGGGACGCCCAACCTGAAGCCCCGACGTGGGAATCCAAACTTGAAGCCCTAACCATGGGAGCCTATCTTGAAGCCTCCACATGGGAAGCCAAACTCGAAGCCCTGAAGAGAGGAGCCTACCTTGAAGCCCTGACAAGAGGCGCCTACCTTGAAGCCCTGACAAGGGGCGCCAAACTTGAGCCCCGACGAGGGGCGCCAAACTTGAAGCTCTATTGAAGGGCGCCTAACTGGATGCCCGGAGAGGGGTGCACAACTTGATTCCCTTGACGGTGGGGTGCTAGCTTAAAGAACCTACGGAAAAATGACCTCCGCTTTTGCCCATATAAAGGGAGGAGAGGAAAGTCAAAGGGGACACGTTTCTCTTTGGTTGAAAATAGCTCTCCCATCTTTCCTCCTCAACCACACGCTTCTCCCTCCCTCTCCGCAGCAATAGTCGAGCAAACTTTCTATACTCGTGATTAGGCTATCTATTTTAATCTTACTTTGCTTGTTATCAAATAAGGCTAAAGCTAGCATATTCATCCTACTATCCCACAACCGGTTCAACTAGCAAAATCCTAATCTCACTATACTATTGATGCCTTGAGAGTGCTCGCCAATTCTATATAAGTATTGTGATTAAGTTTAGTTATTACCTACATAATTGTTGTTTGATAAAATTTGAACAGACTTTGGCATTAGAGGGGTCCCCATTGGGTCACTCCATGGGCCCCTCTAATCGTTTTATTTGGTATTGAAGGAAATATCAAGTGAGGCAGACAACTGGAGCTTGAGTTCAACTCATTTTAATGAGCTACACCTCAAACCTAACTCAAACATGATGAATAAGCACATTGTCAAATTCATCTAAAACAACCCGAAAATTGAGGAGGTTGGAACGACGTCGTCTTGGGATAAAAGGACATGTGTGGAACGCATGGATCCATGCTCAGTGCATGGAAGGCTTAGGAAATGGAAATAATGGCGTCTCAAGTCTAGCTACTTCATCAACTAATGTCTCAGTATAAATGCCATTCGTAACTACTGATGGGGTAGAATACGCTTGAGCTCAAGGGAATTACTAGAAGCACTCTGGGAAAGGTAACTGTCAAGTTTGAGGTAGGTTTTTAAGGCACATATCAAAGACATGGGCCTCAAGGTCATTCAAGGAAGAGTGGATGTGTTGAGAAATATTTTAAAAATAATTCGCGAAAATTGATCAAAACCACACAACGGAAGAGAGAAATTCAAATTCTTACTTTAAATGTAAAAAGCGTAATCTAATTAAACTATTTAATTAAATTTAGATCTCTACTTCAATAGGTTAATATCGACATCTAAAAGTCTACCCGAGCTAGGACTTAGCCACAGTAAAGTGCCGATAAATCTACTGCACGCCGATTTATCAGCACCGATGCAACAGGCCTCTAGGGTACATCACCTCCATAGAAGGGGGAGGGGACATATTTTTTCATAATTTTCACTCTCCATTCTTTTCTGCTTCTCCCCTCGAGCCACCAACAAAGACCTGATTCTTATGATGGCTAAAGCGCAAGTGGTCGGAATAAAGGGGAGTCGAAACAAGAGTCAATTTTGCACCGATCAAAGCAGTTAATCAATCCATGAGTTTTGCATTGAGTTTGCAGTTTTTAAAACTCCCACAGAGGAGTAAACCCATAGTTTAAGGGTGAAGAATGGGTAGCCGTCTAGATTCCAGATTTATGTTTTATTTTTTATGATGACATTTGTTATACCACTTTTGCACCCATGCAAGGAGTTTTATATTTTAAGATTGGTTTTCTTATTATGTGCTTGTAGCCATGCTTTGATTTCCAATTTCATTCGTGTGTTGTCTTGTCCTTGTGGCTTAGACTGTAGTATAACAGGTTTTTCAGGATTGGTTAGGGTTGACATTGTACTTAATCCTAACACAGTCTTTTATACAAAATAATACTCAATTAGAAGAATTTTTCAATGCTATTGACATAACCCATGTGTTTATGATGTTTGGGGTCAGTGTGCTTATTCATCATATTGAAATTACTATATGAGGTAGGGTTCATTGGGCTAAACTCAATTTCTACACTTGACCTAATATTTCCTGCAAGATCAAATAAATGGTTAGAGGGACCCATGGGGTAACCTATGGGGGACCTCTCCGACGCTCAAGTTAATATCAGTCCTACGAAATATTAATAGGAAGTTTAAATGATTATTGCTCCAAAGAAACGATTCATAGTGAGAAGGAGGCGTGTATTGCCTCCTATGAATGAAGAACCTCCCTTATCCAAGCCTCATTAGCCCTCTTTATGCCCTCCCTCCCTTATCTGAAGGAAAGCAGGTTCACCCTATTTGTAAAATGGTGTGGGCTTCTCTCTTCGTGCCACGCGTCACTAAGTGACATGTGGCGTCTTTTAAGGTAATTGGCTTATTTTGTATATTCGAGTCTACTTTTAAAATTTAAGTCCAGTTTATTCTTATCTAATTTTATATATTAATTAACTCCTTATTATAATAGCAACATCGAGGCTATAAGTACCGCGTGTGTAGGTGCCTCACGAATAAATCAGAATAGGTATAACCTTCAATCCTCTTATAACTAGCCGATTTGTATAAATTACTCACCTAAGAAGCTACCACCTATATTATTAATGTACAGTCCCCGTACTTCGTATGCAAACTTCAGTCATTCCAAGTTCGGACACAAAGCACGTTAAAAGCCGGCTTTTAACCATAACTCGTTATTGTACAACATTTGTCCGAGCGATGGAGGTATTCAACATGAACCTTACTTGGGCATTTAGCCCAATCAATGTCTAAGTCATTATGGCTCGTAACCAGATGCGTAGCCCATCATGAACTTTAGTTGGGCCCAATCAAGGATCTTAATAGAGCATTTAATGGGCCATTCAAGCATACATATAGTGCGGGCTTTGTCCTGTTCAAAAAAAAAAAAAAAAAAAAGAAGCATACATATTGTGTCTAGACCATCAGGCATCTTAGTATGGCGATTAATGCATTATTTATGTGAATATAGTAGTTTTGATTTGTGTAAGAATGCTTCAAGGAATCTGGGCCTCTAAAGCATTCTAGAACTAGAGTATTTAAAGCATTTTGATCTTTTACAAGTGTCATGGCAAATTTACAAGTATATAAACCATTTTCCTCGTGAATAATGACATCGTTAGCAATTGGCCGTATCCTAACCTTGTTATTTAAGGGTAACTCAACATTTAGCTAATAATAATGGCCCAGTACTCGCTCAGCACTTGCTTGCCCGGTACTTACACGCTTGCCCTGTACCTAATGGCCCAGTACTTAACGGGGCAGTAAGGGTTAGCAAGAAATGAGCTAGCAGGACATGAGCTAGCCACTAACCAAATTCATCTTAAACAAGTACTTATGGAGAGTATTTCGATTTGATATGCATCTCTCCCAAATATGTTTGAGTGTGACACTAACTCAAATGGCCAAGATGATACTAATGAACTTGAGTGATAATAGAATGAAGTACTTACTTAACACAAGTAGACCCTCAAATATTGATTAAATAGATCATTCCTAACATTGTTGTATATATAGATCCTTGAATACTACTCGAATGTTGTCAACCATGTGCGACAAGATATAAGATTGGCATGTTATACTTGATTTTTATTAGATGACCTTCTAGTCTTATAGATATATTAGCCTATAAGGGTCATAATCTTCAAAAATGAGTTAGTGGTGCTCAATAATCAGACGGGCTGAAAGATTGCCAAGTATTGAGCCATTCATAGTTGAATAACAAATGAATAGATAGTTGGTATGATGTTAAATGTTTAAATGGCAAGTTTGGCTTTATTTAGTAACCATATGTGAATATCGCTACTATAATAGACCCCAAGTACATGTCTGTTCAACCAGAAATGCCTTGAAGGTGGCAAGTATGGTGTATTTAATCCATGTTAATCTAACCAACAAGGTACTTTTGACCATAGTTGAAGGTAGCCAATTCAATATACCTACCCAAAATATGGACGACACATATGAAGCACCTGAACGAAACCCCAGCGTAAGGTATATGGCATTGTTGGTTTAGCGCCAAAGCAAATAATATGTAACATATTTGAATGATACCAAGGTGGTGAATATACTTCATTGTTCTAGAATCAAGGATGGCAACACATCGTGCCAATGGTAGTGGACGTGTCAACGATGCTAGTATCATGCAATTAGTCAAAAGCTGTATCATGATGACTGGTATATCACAGAAATATGTACTTCACATGTGTAAAAACCGTAAATCACAGCGGTGATAAGTGTGTTGCACCCATATAGCTCTCAAGTCGGTTATGGTGATAAGTATTGCACATAATGGGGTGACTGCACCAGAACAGACTATGGTGATGAGTATTGCACCCGTTGTGAAAGGTTGCACCAGGATGGACCATGGTGATAAGTGTTGCCCCTGTTGAGGATGATTGCACTCGGGCAGACCATGGCGATAAGTATTACACCAATTGCGTGTGATTGCACCATGGCAGACCGTGGTGATGTGTACGTATTTGGATAGTCATCAGGTGTCATGCATAAAATACTTGGATAAAGTTAAGGCAGTAAGCATAATCAAGGTGATAACTAAATTAAACAGGTTGATATACCTGTTTGGTGATGAGTATAACGAGAACATATATCAAAGTATTGCTCAGGAATTCAGCACGATTAGATGCTACGATCCTGTGCTCAGATGCCTTGTTTGTACGCAAAATTCAGCTAGGTCGGGACGACCTCAGCTGAAATGGAAGTAGTGAAGCTTGATTCAAGGTTAATTCATTAAGTTCAATATAAATTCAGCTAAATCGAGTACAATTTCGAGCTAGATCGATTCTTTTAAACTGGATCACATGAATTTAGCTACAAGATTACCATAATTGCGAGCTTTGAACTGAATTCTCGATCACAATCAATCTACCAGCTAAACTTAATCTCAATATAGTACTGCAGAAAGTCGAATGATCGGAACAATTCAGCACAATATCTTGATTAATTGCAATCTGAAATTCAGAACAATTTTAAGCACAATTCTAGATCAAAAACAACAGGATCAAGAACTTGATATCAATTTAACTTGATCTAACGCTTGCATTCGAATCGAACTTAATCAATTAAATCAGAAGCAATTCACAAGCTCTAATACCAATTGTTATGATTCGAGATAAATCTTTATCATAACCAAGGGATAATAGAGTATGAGATGAGAAAAAAATGAATAAAGATGAGAAATAGAGAGAGCATAGGATGATAGAGAGAATTCAAGTGTTTATCATTCAATAATGAGTGATTACAAGAGAATCACCTAATACTTATACAATACTCAAACTAATGGCGGTTAACTAGATACATTGCACTTAGACACCAGAAGCTAACCGACATAGATCCTAGCCGCCAATCTTGACTAGCCTTGACTCCTCTAACTCACAACAACCATACAAGTTAACTAGAAAAGACTAACAATAGCTAGAGAAGATGCTAATTATCCTAGATTATTACAATTCAAAGACTTATTACAACTTAAGGACTTATTAATGCTTAATCCATAAGCCCCTACTTTGTAGAATCATAACTGTATTCAAGGTTATCCTGTAGATCCCCCTCGAATTCCTTACCCACTTAGGGGGCAATGGCAGGCACATAACCATGCGCCTAACCTACCACTCCAGGACCAACTAGCTGTCCTCATCAAGCAGATGTATGGGCTAGGCCTCAGAATGGTCAATAGACCCTTGTCCAGTAAACCTTACCCTAACTGCATGGGCAGGTACTATCCTTTCCTCGAGGATACAAAATCCCCGAGTTTACCCTCTTCTCAAGAGAAGGGACTGTGTCTACCCTCGAGCACTTACCAAGATTCAATTTCCAATGTAGAGAAGCGAATTATAATTAGTACCACAAACGGAGGTTGCTCCCCAGCCAACTGGGGCCGCTTTTCTTTGGAAAATTAGCTTGCCACCTAATTCCATCTACAGTTGGGATGATATGGCAAGGAAATTTTAGGCTCAATTCTCAAGAATGGATCCAGGAACTTCCTTGTCTAGCTTGGCTCAAATGAGACAAAAGCCAGATTAATTACTGGAAGATTACATTAACTGGTTCAAGAGAGCCAGGTTAAAGTATAATATATCCCTGCTTGAAGTAGAAGATGGCAAGCTAGCAGTCAATGGCTTGGATATTGAGTTTAGGCAGAAATTTGAAGGCTTTAACCTTACGATGCTCTTACAGATGACAGAATGTGCCTCTAAATATGGGGCTATCTTAAAAGAAGAAAGCCTGAAGAAAAACAGCGTGTGTGGGACTTAGATACAATGATCTAATTGATGAGGATGAAGATCCTCCAAATGTGATTGACGTTGTTGAAAACGTCAAGGGCCTCCCATTATTGCAATCCTTTAGTTAAAAAGGATATCAAAGCCAAGATGTTAAAAAGGATATCAATTCCAAGAAGTCTTATCAATCACAAGACTTGAGAAAATTCTAATTTGAACTCTCAAGGGCCGACGTAATATTCCATTGGCTTGAGGCAAATAACTAACTCAAGATCAAGGGTAAACATAGAAAGCAAGACCCAAATTCTACAAAGGGAAAGGTATACTTCAAATGGCACGATTCTTTGACTCATTCAATGAAGAATTGTGTTATCTTTAGAAATGTGGTTTAAGATGCCATAGAAGCAAGGGAATTAATTTCCCAGGAGAAGGACAAATGGGTGTTGATAAAGATCCCTTCGTTAGTCCTACTCAAGCTAATATAATCAAGGTAGCAAAGCCTTAAGATTCTCATAACAGCCAAACTAATGGCAAATCTCTGTGTAGGATGCTTACAGACAAAGATAGTCTAGGAATAGCCAATGCTTTATTTGGTAAGCTGCTAGAGTCAGGAACATTGAAGTTCCCTAGAAATTCAATTAGATTTCCAGAAGATTATTGCAGGTGGTACATCAGCGCTGAACCTCTGACATGCGATTGTGTTACTGTCAGTAGATTCCTACAAAAGCAATTGGAGGAAGGAATTATTCTTCTCTCCATGAAAGAGGAGTTAGCCATGGGAATTCTTACTAGTGACCATTAGCAGATAGTCTTCGGTTCTAAGAATCAGGGGTTAAGGAAGCTTTTGTGCCTTACACATGACCTATGCAGGGGTTGTGGCCATATTTTGGCATCTTAGATGAAGAAGCTGAGCCTTTACCTGAAGAAAAGGCTAGCTCCCTCAATAAAGACATCACTAATGGGACCTTCTTGAGGTCTTACTTCAAAGACCCAGATCATTGTGAGGATTGGGCATCCAAACAGAAATCAAAAATACCTCCTACTGGGTGTGCACACCAGTCAAGGACCATGACAGTCAGGACACCAGCCTTCCAAGGTTTAGTGCGGTAATGACTAGAGAGGAAGCCACCTTAACGAAAAGGAGGCCAGTCCCTCTGGTTCTACTCTAACCCAAAAGAGGAGGAAACTAAGAAAAAAGGCTCTCCTAAGAGGAAGCCAAGGTTCGTAAGGCACGCAAACTTAGCCTATCGATCTTGAGGGCCCAACAACTGGGTCCAAACCAGTTGCTACTACTGACAAAAGGCAACTACACAAAAAGCTTGATAGATGGACAAGTCTTTCATCTTCCGAAGAACAAGAGTCTTGGTGGGAACAGCTTGCCAAGAGTTCGCTAGCTCAAAAATATGTTGATGATGAAGAGGAATACTCCCCCCTTAGCATCAACATAGTGGAACCGCTAGGCCATGTGAATCTAACATCGTCTAATAACGACTTCTACGAAGAGAACTTCCCCTAACATATGGAAGAGTCTCAAGCCCCAACGGTTGATCCAGAAGATCAACCTCTAGCATAGGACATGCTAACTGATGGCAATTCCCAAGGTCAGGATCAGAACATGCCCATGGATGGCAACTCTGAGAAAGAAACGGATCAAGCGGTCCATGTACAATTCAGGACACTCCCTAAGAAGGTTGTTGTTAGAACTGCCATGCTTCTTCCTTTGTAATTCATGGAAACTAGCACTAAAGAGGTCCTCGAACAGAACGTTATAGCAGCAGATGAGGATCCCTAGGTGAAACTTATGGCAGAAATAGCAGCCACCAAATGTAACTATGATCTTTTGTCTTTTAAAGTTAATACCAAATCCAAATCTCCTGATGATTCACCTGACATAAGGATGATGATGACTGAGCAGCTAAATACTTCCAATGAGCACATCAAGCCCCTATACATCATGGCCAAATTCGATAACATTCTGGTGAATAGAGTCTTGGTGGACAATGGCTCGGCCATAAGTGTCCTGCCTTTTTATATGTTGGCGGATCATTGGTAAACCTCGAGATGACTTAATTATTTTAGATGTTGCAATTTGTGGCTTTTCTGAAGCTACTACTAAGTTTGAAGGGGTCATTCCAATTGAGTTGACTGTTGGCAGCTTAAGCGAGCTGACCGCTTTTTTGTAGCGGGTACTACTTTAAGCTATAATGATTTGCTTGGGAGAGATATGTTACATGCCAATTGGTACATCCTGTCTTCATTGCAACAGTTGATAATTTTTTGGAACCATGACAAATATGAGACAGTTATGACAGATAACAAGCCATTTATGGGTTGCTCCAACTACATTGAGGCAATGTTTTTTAAGATAGTGTGGGACCACTTGATGTCAAAAAGGCCACTCCGCAATCTGCCCAACAACAAGATTCAATGACCATCCTTAACAGCCCACTCATTGAGGCTAAAGTGGATCAAGTTGAGGTAGAGTGTGAAGACTCGCCTTTCTGGGGATGTATGAGGGCCCTTCTTAACAAAACAAACATGCAAAAGGGACTCACTGCGACTAATCAGTGAGCCTGAATTTCAACCGCACGTATTTGACCTCAACCACTCACCGTTTTCGGAGAAAAGGTTGTGATATTTTGGTGTATCTTACTTCTGTTATACTGTGAGTTTAGCTCTTGCTTCAGCTAAGAAGACCAGGTTAATTATTTTTGTTGATTATATATATAAATATATTGACAAAAAAATAAAAGGATGTTGACCTAATTTAAGTGGCAGTTGTGGTGATGGAGCAGGGCCCATAGACACCTTTCCTTGTATACACAAAAGTCAAAAATTTGGGTGGAGACAAACCTAAGAGCGCAGCAACCATTACAAGCCCGAGTCAATCAAGTTTTTAAGTCTAACACACTTGACTTATAATAACTCAAATGAGTTTAGGTCTAACAAGATTAAGATGGAGCAAACTGTATTCAGGTCATTGGTTTAGGACGAACGCAATCAAGGTTAAGCCTTGGCCATCAAAGCCCTAATCAATGGTTCAAACTTAAGTTTACCTGACTTATCAAGCATTGACCATAGTGTTAAGACCAACGTAATTAAGGTTATGCATCAGCCATCAAAGCATTAAACTAGAGCCTAATTCTTAACTCGTTGCAATTTGGGAACAGATCAAAACAGGAAGTTTATACATGAAACCCGAAAGACTGTATTACTGATGAAGTAAGTACAACAAGTTCTATGCCAAGCTAAGCTATGCTAACGTGCACTGCTCCTAAGAAAAGAGCACAAGGGTGGTGCAAAGAAAACTTGAAGAAGTTTTGTATTAAGTGTTTGTGTGTTTTGCACCACAACAGAGTCCTTTATTTATAAATAAACTAAATAATGGCTGCCCCTAATTCCGAAGCATTTTCTCGGAAAGTGAGGCCACTAAGCTTCTTCTTGCACATGAATTATCAATAAACAAGTCCATGATTCAATTTTGAAGGGAATTCTTGGACTCCACGTTGGAATTTCTAGTTGAAGTCCCGTCTAGCAACCCCATATTCTCTTGGATTAAGTATCTGAAATTACACTCCAAGTAACTGTCTCGAGCTTGGAAACCACCTATCTTGAAGCCTTCTTGGCAGCCTCTTAAGCTCGAGCTCCTTTTATCCTACAACCATCTCGAGCCTCAAGTGGTTGATACCTTTGTTAGGGTGATAATCATCTTAGGATGCCGGGCTCGAGATGCCGATACTTCAGCACATAAAGGCCTAATTCTCCTCGATAAGGACCTCACATGTTAAGCATGTGTCACTTTGCTCAAAATGACATTGTCCCTGTTTCCTCGAGTTTAGGGTGCAAACAAAGGTCTCAACCTTCTTATCTACTCAACTCTTAATACATGTAGATTCATTTCGATCCAATCTAATGGACTTAATGGGTTTCGACATCTCTACAAGTTCCCAGACTTAGTTAAAAATAGAATTACTTTAACCTAACTTTCATTGCCCTGACCCATTAGTTTGCATCCTTATACTTAAGAGTTTCATTGTAATATAAAGGATTAGTTTACCCCTTTTTTTAACCTTTAAGACTGAAGACAAGAATCCGTCAAGTGACCAGGACCATCCTCTCACTGCACCAAAGCTCTCATTTACTTAGTGTAACAATAACCTAGTTGAAGATATATCTAATAGATTTTCAACACTATAAGTTGTGCCAAGCTGTAAAGACATAGTATCTCATATTGTCAATCTATCCAACACAAGTTATCTCCTCTACTTTTAAAACAATTTCTATAACCTCATACATAACAAACCTTTTGATATGAGTTGTGACTCATCATATGAATCTTACCTTATTCAATAATACATTATTGACCCTTTTTGTACTGTTGGGATAAACTTAAAAAATTTTCCCTTAGTTTATTAAACTAGAGCAAATCAAATTTTAAACCTTATGTTGATTTAAAATTCCTAAGTTTAAATCTACAGATTTAAATTCCAAACTTAAATCTATAGATTTAAATTTATGATTTAAATCTACAGGCCTTTACACTAATACATTCATAATAATAATATACTAGCATAATAAGAATACAGTAAATAAATAGAAAATCGAAAAACTTAAAGGAGGAGGAAAGAAGAATACCTGGAATTGTTCTAATAATAAAGAATGCATAAATGATAAAAAAAATCTGAGACAGACGAGAACCGGAAGTCTTCGACGTAATGACCTCAAAACACTTGGAGACTGGGCTCCGAAAAATATTAAATTGAGGAAAGAAATATTTGAAACGAAATTTTTTTCTCCAATTAGGTGTCTGAAAGTAACACTATCAGAAACCTTTAACTTAAAAATTGATGCCAAACCATGAAACTGGTATGCCGAACACTATAAGAAAAACATCCAAAATACAGCGTTTGAGCTTCGCTTATTTTAACCTTGTCACTACGTGCCATGTGGCAGCACGAGATTGGTCCACCACGGGGCATGCGGATAGCCACACAGTACTCTTGTTTGTCCAATAGAAAAGAGCGGATTGCCAACATTTTTCTGTGATTGTTTTCTTTTTTTACCTTTTTGTCTGGTTCTGGGGCTTCGCTTATTTTAACCTTGTCATCTTGTGAATTGTAATTTTAGAAAATTTTTTTATTTTTTTAATTTTTATTCATTTCATAAATAATATTTGGCAAATTTAAATTTACTTATCTTATGAATTCTTTAATATTTTGCCGATGGAAATAATAACAAAGGCTTACACAAGGACCTCATGGACAATTTAAATCTAGCTCCAAATGGATTTAATTACCAATTAATGGGACTTAATTCCACCAAAATAATCTCCACTGTACTTTAGACTTAAAATATTTATTCAATATTTTCCAAATAGACTGTATTAATGACCAAAAATCCTGCACTAGATGTCCATGACAAAGAATAATTATAACTACTATCATTATTTTTCTCACAGCTTCTCCATTATTTGCCAACTTGCCCTTTTTTCAAAAATTCGTTTATACTTGAATAAATTCACAATATAAATTCTAAATGTCAAACACCTGGAATACTTTCACTAAAGATTCTGAATCATTCAAACACTTGCGAATCAACTAACAAGACATCTGTATCTCATAAGAGACTGTAGATTTCATATTGAATACTTAATCCTTGTCACACTTCACATCGCTACCCAGTGTACGTGGGAATTCAGTCATTTGTTCAGATTTACTTATAGTACACCAAAGTAACTAACTTTCCATGCACAAGTCTAGAATGCCCTCAAGATTTAGAGTCATCGTTCGAATAGTACAACATGATCACTCATCTTTGATAGTACTCTAGAAACAAATAACTCACATGGTCCAACTCAGTGTGTCAATCTTATTAAACACACCGACCTAACATTTTTGGATCATCATCCACATGATCTCGACAAGTCATCTAAAGTGTCACATTAATGTCTTAGCGTACAAGTGGTTCAAACTTGTCGTTGATTATGAGTTTTTCAAACAACAATCCATACCATTTGTTCTAAGTCTATTTGTGGGTTAATCTCATAAACTATTTAAGACAAATATGTAAATTGTAGTATGAGGACTACAACCATCTAATGGATGTTACCCAAAAGAAAATCACATGCAGTACATATGCTCACTTACATAAATTTAATAAGAAAACGACTAGAACTTCAATTTTATTCATTAATAAAATAACATTTATAGGAGAAATTTAGATTTTCAAGACATTGTTCCTAACAATCTCCCACTTGTCTTAAATCAAATTTATTACATACTTTATACCCATCCCTTATATGTATGATCCAAATGTCTACTAAGTCAAACTCTTTGTGAAGTCAATTACTCTATCTGAGCATAAATGCCTTCTTTGCAGCTTTTGAAGCTGCAACGTATTCAGCCTCTATAGTGAAGTCAGCAATAGACGACTGCTTGACACTCCTCCCAATTATGGCTCCCCCTCCATGGGTTAAGACATATCCAGATGTCAAACATCTAGAAACTCTCTCTGATTGGAAGTCTGAATCAATATAGCCAATTAGAACCAACTCGTCACTTTGAAAGATTAGTATATAATCTCTACTTATTCTCAAGCACTTGCGAATATGCTTCACTGCCACCCAGTGCATCGGACTCGGCTTGGACTGATATCTGCTTAACATATAAACAACATAGCAAATATTTGGTCTCATGCACACATGGCATACATGAGGCTTCCCACAGCTGAAGCATATGAAACATTCCTCATTTGCTCCTTCTCTTGAGGTGTCTTAGGATACTACTTTAAAGAGAGAGGGACTCCATGCATGAAAGGTAAAAACCCTTTCTTGAAGTCCTCTATGTTATACTTTGACAACATCTTATCAATATGAGTGGCTTGAGAAAGAACCAACACCCTACTCTTACGATCTCACAAAAGCTTGATCCTAAGAATATAGCTGGCTTCTCCTAAGTCCTTCATATCGACCTGACTTGACAACCAAATATTTACAGCCAATAACACACCTACAAAATTTCCAATGAGTAGTATCTCGTCGACATATAATACTAAGAAAGTCACCACTTTCTGTTGATGTCGTTTGTACACGCATGGTTCATCATCCAATTGCTCAAACCTGTAGCATTTGACCACATCATTGAAGCTAATATTCGATGATCGTGATGCTTACTTCAGTCCATAAATAGACTTCTTTAGTTTGCATACCGTATGCTCCTAACTTTTGCCAGTGAAATCGTCTGGTTGCATCATATAGATGTCTTCTTCAAGACAACCGTTCCAAAGGGCTGTTTTGACATCCACTTGCAAAATCTCCTAATCATGATGAGCTGCAATGGATGCTAGTATCCTGATGGACTTTAGCATTGCAGCTAGTGAGAAGGTCTCATCATGCTTCCTTTTGGCTAAAACCCTTAGCAACTAGCTTTGCCTTGAAGGTCTCTACCTTCCCATCCACTCTACTTTTCCTCTTGTAGACCCATTTAGAACTAATGGGCTTAATGCCAATAGGCGCCTCTATAAGATCCCAGACCTGATTAGAATTGATTAGAATACATAGATCCTATCTCAAATTTCATTGCTAAGACCCACTAGTCAGCATCCCTGTCGTTAATTGCCTCATTGTAGCTGAAAGGATCAAATTCAATGTCACGTCAACCAATAAGGCTCCTGCCATGGACGTGTCAGGTGCCCCGACAATCTTTCCACTATGCCTAGGCTCTCGTGTGCCTGAAATATTCTTGACCTTGTTAGTAGGTGCATCGAATGCATCATGCACTGTGTCCCTAGTTGTGTCTAGCTGTTCAAAGCTAGCATCGTTTTCTTTCAAGTCCTCTAACCCTACTTTGTTTTTGTTTTTGTAGTCTACTACGAAATCCTCCTCTAAAAATTTCACATTTGCACTTACAAAAATCCTTTTATCGTAAGTACTGTAGAAAAGACGACCCCTTATTCCCTTGGGATAACCAACAAACAAGCACACCACCATTCTTGATTCCAGCTTGTTAAGATTCTTTTTCAACACATGGGATGGGCACCCCTGAACACGAAGGTACCCCAAACTAGGTTTCCCCCGGTCGATAACTCTTCAGGTGTGTTAGAAACTGACGTAGATGGAACTAAGTTAAGAATATATGCATCTGTCTCTAAAGCATAACCCCTAAAAGAGATGGGTAAAAGTAGCATGACTTATCATGGACCTTACCATCTCTAACAATATCCTATTCCTTCTTTCTGCGACACCATTCTACTGCGGTGTGCCCAGAGAGATCTTATCTCATTTACAGTTTGATCCAGAAACTCACCTGAAAGAAATTCATCATCTCAATCTGATCAAAGAGACTTAACTTGTTTACCTAATTACTTATCAATTGAAGCTTTGTACTCTTTGAAATTTTCAAAAGAGTCCGACTTATGTCTTATTAGATAAACATATCCATACTTGGAGTAATCATCAGTAAATATGATGAAGTACTCATACCCACCTCTAGCTTGAATGTTCATTGGTCCACATACATTTGTGTGAACCAACTCAAGCAAGTCACCAACCCTGTTGCCTTTACTCTAAAATACAGACTTGATCATCTTTCCTTCTATGCAGAATTCGCAAACTAGTAATGACTTCAAGTCCAAAGGTTCTATCAGTTCATCTTTTATCAGTCTTTGGATCCGACACTTACATGTATGCTGTGGCGACCAAACCAAACTACCCAAAACTCCCCGTTGGCATGACCGAATCAAGATATCAGAAGGGTAAGAACTCTTCTTAATAAATATGTTTTTTTATAAGCTCCCACTAAACATATTTTACGCACCACACGTTCCTTAGCCTCTGAGGTCATACAACAAAGCTCCTCGGGGAAGCTAATGTAGCACCTTAATCAAGTGTATACTGCTGCCTCGAAATCCATACAAGTCCTCGAAGTACTCCACATCGGCGTGTCCGTGCGCCTTTTTCATACATTTTAGTCTAACATAAGAGATCTAACCGTGTACTCTGCAAATGAACACCATCCTTGAGGAGTAGCACCCACCTAATATACTGCTAGACCGGTAACAGAGGCAATGAGTATTCACTTAGAGGCTCGCTCTAGTTGGTAACTTGTAATTGAGCATCTTGCCACTGTAGATTGACAAATAGGTTATACGAAATGCATAAAACACAATTCGCCCACTTTGCTTACAGTGCAATTCGCCCACTTTGTACCAAAGACACAATTCGTCCACAAGGTGTAAAACAACGTAATTCGCCCACTAAGCCAAATTCGGCCACTAGGTGTAAAGCAACGTAATTCACCCACTAAAACCCAATTCAGCCACTAACAGTGCAATTCTCTCACTTTGCTAGTAGTGCAAGTCGCCCACTTTGTACAAACAACACAATTCGCCCACTAGGTGTAAAACAACGTAATTCGCCCACTAAGCCCAATTCGCCCACTAGGTGTAAAATGACGTAATTCGCCCACTGAGCCCAATTCATCCACTAACAATGCAATTCGCTCACTTTGCTAAATAGTGCAATTCACCCACTTTGTACATACAATACAATTCACCCACTAGGTGTAAAACAACATAATTCGCCCACTAGGCGTAAAATAACATAATTCACCCACTAAAAGTGCAATTCGCTCACTTCACTGACAATACAATTCGCCCACTTCACTGACCGTGCAATTTTCCCACTTTGTACAAGCAATAAAATTCACCTACTCGGTGTAAAGCAACGTAATTCGCCCACGATGTTCAATTCGCATACTCACAGTTTGTCCACTTCACTAACAGTGCAATTCGCCCCCTTGCTAAGAGTGCAATTCGCCCACTTCCTCAACACCTCAATTCGCCTACTTAAGCACACAATTCGCCCATTTCCCCAATTTGCCCATACATGCTTGCACACAAGTAATTCACTTTCCCCTTCTTCTCACACTTCTACGATCCCCTCTCTGAGGCAATAATCGCTCAAACGTCCTCCGCCTCTCAGGCTAAATATTTTATATCTATTATGCCCATTTATTACTTGCCCTTATTTACTATTTCTTGGTATTGATACTGACTTTAGGGGCGGAGGGGTCCCCTGTGAGTTACTCTTCGGGTCCCCTCTAACCGTTTATTTAATCTTGCAGGGAATACAGGTCGGGCGTGTAGCTAGAGCTTGAGTCCAGCTCATCCTAATGAACCCCATCTCATACAGAACTCCAAAATTATGAATAAGCATACTGACCAAATTTATCACAACCATATTGGTGCTGTTTGTGGGAAGGATCATAAGCTCATGCCTGGCTTGGTGTTTCTTTTAACATTCAAACATTTTTTAATATCAAGTTAATTTTGAGCATTTTTCAGTCTCTTTTACATTTTTTTCTGTTAAGAACGAGCCTACTTAGGCAAAATTAACTACAAAAACCTATTTGAAGAAATCAAGTATGAAGTGTCTTGTTCATTTATTTTAAACAAAACAAAGCACTGATTTTTGGATCCTATACTCAAACCACACGTCTGGGCTCTAAGCTTGTTTAATCTAGAGCTTAAGAGATGCTACATGATAGTTTTTTGATAAAATCTTTGATACTTAATATTGGATCAGGGCAAAGCACTAATTAGGGCAGGGCCTACCATATTTATCCCCAACGCACAAATTGTTGGAATCTTTGGTTTTCTTTGATTAAAAATTTGAAAAAATATAATAAGTACATAGAACTCTTCAAGAGCTTCATTTTGACATATAACTCGATCCGTAACTTTTCATGGTATAAAAGTTATGCTCGTTTTAATTTACATGGCATGTTATACAACCACCCCCAATCGGAATTCTCCTGGTTCATCTTTTCACTTTTGCAAAAGCTTTAAGAATCATTATAGTTACATAGAACTCTTCAAGAACTTCATTTTCTTATATAACTCAATCCTTAACTCTTCATGGATTAAACGTGAAGCTCGTTTTAATTTACAAGGTACGTTATATAACAACCACAATCAGACTTCGCCTGGTTCATCTTTTCACCTCTTTTTCATATTATCTTTGATCAAAATCTTTAAAAATTATTATATTTACTTGGAACTCTTCAAGAACTTCACTTTCATATGTAACTCAATTTGTAACTCTTTACGAATTAAAATTTATCCTTGTTTTAATTTACAAGGTAAATTATGTAACTACTACACTCGGAATTTGCCTGGTTCATCGTTTCACCTCCTTTTCATATTATATTTGATCAAAAGCTTTAAAAATAATTATGGTTACATAGAAATCTTAAAGAGCTTCATTTGGACACATAACGCAATCCGTAACTCTTCACGGATTAAAATTTATCCTTGTTTGAAATTACAAGCTAAGTAATGTAACGACTACACGGAATTTGCCTGGTTCATCTTTTCATCTCCTTTTCATATTATCTTTGATCAAAAGCTTTAAAAATTATTATATTTACATATATAACTATTCAAGAAATTCGTTTTGATATGTAACTTAATCCATAACTCTTCACAGATTGAAAGTTAGGCTTGTTTTATTTTACAAGGTATGCTACACAATAACCACAATTAGAATTCGTCTGGTTCATCTTTTCACTCCTTTTCATATTATCTTTATAAAGAGCATTAAAAAACTTTGTAATTACATAGAACTTTTCAGGAGCTTTGCTTTCATATATAACTCAATCAGTAACTCTTCACGAATGAAAAGTTATGCTTATTTTAATTTACAAGATATGCTACACAACAACCACAATCAGAATTCGCCCGATTCATCTTTTCATCTCCTTTTCATATTATCTTTGATCAAAAGCCTTAGAAATCATCATAGTTATACAAAACTCTCCAAGATATTCGTTTCAATATATAACTCAATCCGTAACTCCTTACGGATTGAAAGTTATACCCGTTTTAATTTGCAAGGTAGGTTAAATAACCACCTCGATTGGAACTCGCAAGGCATGTCTGTTGTCTCTTTCGATCCATGACTAATCCAATTATTCCATGAATTTCGAATTGGCATATTCTATACACCTACAAGCAAATCCTGAAGCAAACAATTCATCTAATGGGAACTCAATGTGATGTTATTGCACAAGCTACTCGTCATATGCCAACATGGCAATAATTCACCTACAAAGCACTAGCAAGGGCAATTTAGTCAAAAAGACGAAATGCTACCATACTTGACTTACTTCATAAGCTGCATGATATCCCCCATCTCTTGAAATCAAACGTGGCTGTAAGCTAAGTACTTCTTAGGAGATACTGTTCAGCCCAACTAAATCAAGTAAAATTAAAGTCAAAAGTGCATCTGAGTCAGCAATCATTTCATAAGTATTGGGAGCTGGAAAACTTTGCCTGCATTCGCGATTCCTTATCCATGATGGTGTAAAAGTCATTTTACGACTGGTGGACTTCGTCCCTATTCATAGTCTGAGCTCCATTTCTAAGATAGTTCAAATCATTATAGGACTAGGGGACTTCGTGCCTATTCACAGTCCGAACTTCATTTCAACGATAGTACGAATCATTTTAGGACTGGGAGATTTCGTCCTTATTCGTAGTCTGAGCTTCATTTCAACAATAGTACAAATCATTTTAGGACTAGGGGACTTCGTCTTGATTGACAACTTCGACTTCTTCATTTTGATGGCGCAATTCATTTTCAAGACTATGGGGCTTCACCCTCAGGTCACAGGCTAGACATTACCTCCGTCACAAAGGCTAAACCACTTCAAAATCAAGACGCTTCACAATTAACAATGGTTGAATGTACATTCTTTTTGCGCGATGCAAAGCAGGTAAAAATAATTACAAGTCAAGAACTGCCCATTCATAAGAGGCAATCCCTTTCAGAGCTAGTGAACTTCGTCCTCAATCGTACTGCATTATACCACATCATGGAATATATAGAAGACTTCACCACCTATCAAAAATTAAATTATAGTTGTCAAACTTGGTTGTTTGTCACAACTTGGCGAAATATTTCTATTAAGAGGATCCAAAATGAGCCGTGTTTGTTATTATGCCTAAGCAACTCACACTTCAATCACTCTGCTAAGCTATTTAATACCACAACTGGTCAACAACTTAGTAAGGGCAATGCAAGGTGTTATCTCGATCTGCTTAGCCGCCTTGATTATCCCATACATAAAGTGGTGGCACACAATCGGTAATTCCAAACCATAGAAATAACTTCTTGACAAGTATGACAACTCAATAGTAAAAACCCCTTCGAAGGGTGGCAATCTAAATGGGTAGCAATAAGAAAAAAAACATAGTCCAATACCCCAGTACAATATATTTCAAGGTTATCTCAGACTTTTTTTACAAATGATCTAAAACTCCTTTCATAGCCTATTTGATCTAGAATTGCTTGTTGTCAACAAAGTAACACACGGTAAAGGATCATCGAGTCCTTAAAAATGATTCGCAATCTTAAGGCTAGAATAACAAGATTGATATGTACCAAAGAATGTTTAGGGCATATCAGTGGCATCCTTAACGATCTTTCGTCATTAACATCTTGTAAACTCACCTTATAGAGTTCTTTTTTTTAATGCCAACATAAGCGATCCATCACAGGCTATCAAAAACTCATCATTGGTAAGTCACACATTACGCGTAAATGCTTGTCATCCCAGTATTAGCAAGGGTTCACGTGGTCTACTTATAAACACTCCACATAAGTCATGCCTAGCTCATCAGCTCAGAGTTGAATGCCAAAGGTAAAGCAACAATAGGCCAGGACATCCTTTAAGAATGATATACCATATGCTTGATTTATTTATTGCCTAATGAGTCATAGTCCTCTTGGTGTGTTATTAATTTACTTTGATATTTGTCCTTGACCAAGAATATTACCCCGAGTGGTTTTACTATCCCAATTCTGCTTGCTACTTTGACTTTATCCAGGTATTCTATACATGACACTTGACATTTACCAAGTGGTCCTCCCTAATGCAATTACCCGCAATGGGTGCAACACACATCACCCTAGTCCGCTCTTGTCCAATCACCCGTAATGGGTGCAACACTTCTCATAATAGTCTGCCATGGTGTAATCATCTGCAATGCAACATTCCTCGCCAAGGTCTGCCCTGGTGCAGTCACCCGCAACCGATGCAACATCCTTCACCATGGTCCGCCTCAGTGCAATCACCCAAAACCGGTGCAATATTTCTCACCATGGTCCACCCTGGATCAATCATCCGCAACGGGGGCAACATTCCTAACCACGGTCTACATTTGGGTGGCATAATTAGGCTTTAAAAAAAAACACACATTTGGGTGATTATCATATAATCTACATTAAAAGCGCATTCTAAAATTGTATTAAATAATAAAAAAAAATATTATTATGACAAGATATCAGTACTGACTTCTGCCACGTCCAAAAAATTATTCTTTTTTTAAATCCACGTCAGCTCTGACGTCAGTCATTGATGACAGCATCAAAAGAATTTACCTATTTTTTTAAAAAAATTGATTCTAATCTCATTAAAACAAAATAAATCTGAACATCTAATCATGTTAGATTTTCGAAATATCGTACCTAAATTTATTAGATCTTTATCTTATCTAATCTTATTACAATAAAATAATTTTAAAAATCTAATCATATTAGATATTCATGATGAGATCTTATTAAAATAATCAACCATTGAATATTTCCTAAACTCAAATTAGGTCTAATCATACTCTATCTTAAATGCAATATTTGAAAATCAAAATTTTCATATCTAAATTAACCTTTTAATTCAATAGAAGTTTTAAACAATTTAAAAAACGAATCATCATGTATAATGGTTATTAAACTGCTTTTAATAACTCTTTCTGCTTTCTCCTTTTTAGTAATCTCAATTTTATTCATTCACAAATCTATTTGCTTCGATTTAATATGCCTAGCATTATATTGTGAATGTAATTAGAGTTGGCTTTGATACCAATTGATGGGATGTATTTCAAAAATATTCCCCAAGTTAATCTAACTAAAGCAGTGGAAAGATTAAAATTATCTAATTTTTGACATACAAGAGATTTTAAATTCCTAATTTTAAATCTATAGGCTTGTACTATAATATATTCATAATAATGACATAAATAACTACCATAATAACTACTATACATAAATAGAAAAGCAAAAACCAAAAAAAAAAAAAAGAAAAGAAAAGAAGAATACTTGGATGTAGACCGCAATATCGCTCCAAGAAAATAACCAAGACTCGGAGACCTTCTACGGAATATCCTCAGAACACTTGGAGCGTAGTGATAAGTCTAGTTTAGTATATAATTTATATATATATTTTTTTTAACCATTTTACATCTAACGTTAATCACTTTTGCTCGGTTTTGCTCGTTTTGGACTTTATTGCCCTTTTTTTGCAAAAATATTTATTTTATGCTAAATCTTGCCAGGTTTTATCATCAACATCAACAAATAAAAGCAAGATACTTCAAATAAAAATGAAAAAATAGCAAAATCCAGCCCAAAACACACGGTTTAGAAAAGAACAAAAAATAACATAAAATTTTGCACAATCTGCTTTGAGCGGCAACTTTCCTTCAATTTTATAATCCAAATACATTGTATAACACACAAATAACATCAATATGATCTGAATTATTGTAGTTTTGGGAGGTGGAAGCTCATAAAAATAAAAAAATTACTGGAACAAACCTATTTCAAACAATAGGAATGAAGTTTGATGTATTTTTTTTCATTTTTTTTATCCCATTTCAAACACTATAAATAGAAGTGTTATGGGAAAGGTTTAAGCATCCTCTCAACAACAAAAAAAACACAATATATAGTAGAATAGCTTAGGAGAAAAAAAAAAAGGGAGAAAAAA
The DNA here is from genome assembly GCA_018398585.1 of Simmondsia chinensis. Classification (NCBI taxonomy): domain Eukaryota; kingdom Viridiplantae; phylum Streptophyta; class Magnoliopsida; order Caryophyllales; family Simmondsiaceae; genus Simmondsia; species Simmondsia chinensis. Next base: position 26,049,408 of record JAGTTD010000010.1, on the reverse strand, counting down.
AAAAGAGAGGAAAAAAAAGAAGGAAAGAATGTTTGATTTGTAATTTATATTTTTAAGTTCTTTCTATCATTTTCTTCTTTAAAGTTCATGAATTTTGTCTTAGTTTTATTTTATATTATGTCTATCATAAACTAGTCTTGTTATTCCAAGGCTACGATGTAGCCTAAGTTGTGATATACACTCATTTCTAATTTAACATATTTAATGTTTTGTTATTACATTGTTGAAGTGTTTATCATTGTTCTTCATGAGTTTTATATGCTTGATCACCATTTAAGGCCTATAATGATTCATAATGAGTCCAAGAGGAGATTATGATGATTGCTAAGGTGATAAGCACCACAAATTGTGCGAATGCTCGAGAAAGATTAATGCGATTTGCGTGGTTTTAAGAGGAAATCATAGATCTTTAAACACTCCTTTGTTATTTAAATTGATGCACGAGAGTGATGGGTTAATGTGGGTATGGTAAATTTTGCTCGAGAGAGAATATTTAGTAAATTATTGTTTTCAACCATCAACACGTAATAACAACTTAAATACCGAGAATAGAAATGCATATTAATTCATCTAGGTGAAATCAGATGCCTTGGATCTTATTAAATCATAAGAACCTACAAAGAAAAGCAGTAACCTTAGATAACAATTTTTGTTTCCTTTTTATTTTATTTTGTTTTATATCAAAAACCTCAATTTTTGATTTTTCAAATAGTATTAAAGCTACTAATTTCAGTACTTGCTCAATAACAATGCCCGTGGAAATGATACTCTGCTTACTACTTTTTTTACTTGATATGACTAGTGCACCTGCTAAAGCATACGCAAAGTAAGCATAAAGTTTTTGGGGTCGTTGCCGGGGATTGTCTTTATTTAAGTAATATTGATACCTACTAGTTTTGATACTAATTTGAAATTGTTAATAATTTATAAATTTTATTTTAGTGTAACAAAATTTTCATTTGATTCTCTTGTAAAAATAAATTCTTTAAAAAAAAAAAAGAAAAATTCGTATAGAACACACCCCTAAAATTGTGTTTTTGTTAAATTTGTTAGTGAGTTATTTTGTTGTCTTTCTTGTATTTTTTTTTTCTTACTTACATCCTTATTTTACTTAAAAAGTTCATTTTCTTAAAATTTTAAGAGTTGAAATTGTTATTTTAAAGTTTTTCAAAATATAAGTGTTACTACCTCCCTTTTTTTTTCCTAAAACCATATTTTGCTCAACTTTTATTTTAAAACTATTGTATTTATGAGTTTTCTGATTAATTTTAATTTTGTTTTTACTTTTAATTCACCTATATAAGTTCTTCAAAGTTAATTTTGTTTTCTTTAAGTTTTTCAAAACCTTTAGTATTACTAACCCCCCTCTCTTAAAACTTGGTTTTCAAAGGTTGTTCTATTTTTGAGCTTTCTCACTAATTTTATTTTTCCTTTAACTTTTAAATTTATTTATTTATTCATATAAAAAAAGAGAGAGAGAACTAAAAGTGATAGATTGCTACAACTTTATGAGACCTCAATATCCACTTGTACCAAGGAGACAATTTAGCATTTGCGAAATTAGTGTATTATCTGCTCAACTCTCACTAATTCAAAAACAAATATACTCGTACTCCTAGATGTCAATTTTGTACAGGTAATCATGCTATAATATAGAATGTCAAATGGGTAATAGCTTTTCCTCATGAGATTTGGAAGAAGATACCTGCATGTCAAATTATAACCAACCCCAGTACAATTCCCACTCTAGCACCTACAGTCAAGGATGGATGAATCCTTCTAATTTCTAATTGAACCATCATGAAGTACCTTGGTCACCTATTCATGCGCCTCAAGAAAAGAAATGTGACTTAGAAGAGATGTTTAAGAAGTACATGCATGAATGGGCACTTTTTACTCAAGAAACCAAGGCCAGCTTTAGTAATCAAGAAGCTTTCATCCAAAATATCGAAACTCAAGTAAGGACTGTATTAAAGAAAATTTTGCAGAGGTCCAAAGATTCCTTGCCTACAAATACCACCATCGACCCAGGGGAACAAATTAACGCCATAGCATTGATGGATGGGGACACATTAGAAGAACAACCCCATGGGACACAAGCCTCTTGATTAACCCATCGCCACCAATGACCAAGCCCATCTTAACAAACCCACTGCCACCCGTAATCGAAATAGAGTGTCAAGCTTGTCTAACGAAGTCAGAGGTTTTGGGGCCAAGGATGACTCAGTGAAAAACGAAGAAAAGGTTGGAAAAGAAAATTCAAGCCATGGCATATTAAGCTCAAGGATCCCATCATTAGAGAAGGTGAAGGCGGTCGTGTAAATAAGGGTATAAAAAAGATTATGGAAGAAAATGGTCATTAAGGGTGGATGGACAAAACACCATTCTCCTACAGGACACGGGATCGATCATCCTCAAAAAGTCGAGCTAACAACTATAACTGAAGCACTTCTTGGGAGGTAACTAAGTTTTGCTGCCTTCACTTCTTTTCTTTCAATTTCCTTTTACTTTTATTATTTTCTAATATTTTGTACTTTTTGTTCAACGTATTTTTGAAATAAGTTTGGGGATAACTTGGTCATGATATTCGCCATCAAATAAGCAAACCTTAGACCTAGGAAGTATCTCTCACATGCTACTTCGCTCCTTATATTTCTTTTAACATTGAGAACAATGTTAACTTTACGTTTGGGGGCGGGAGAGACAAAGATTTCCTGTTTTATGTTTTAGAGTCGGCTTTAATGCCTCTCAGAGTTCGGAGCCTTTGTATGGGGATATAGATAGTGTCAGCCAACAAAAAGATTGTGTATTTTTTAGTTTCGGTCATTAGTCTTTTTTAAAAAAAATTTATTAAAAAAAGAGAACCGATTAGCATGCTTTTTAAGCAATTTTTCTACTCTTTTTAGCTTGTTTACTTTAATTAGATTTGAATCACTTGATAATCAATTATTTTTGTATTCTAATTGCAAAACATGATCTAATCTAAGGCACTATCTTGATAAAACCATGGTATTTGAGTTCACTAGTTAGCATGGCTATTTTACTTTTCTTTCTGAATAAAAGATGCTTAAATTTGAATAGATTGCATTAAGATTATCATTTACATAATAGATTTTGAAGAGTTATGCCTAAGTCTACATAAAAGAAAATATAAAAAATAGAGGGAGAGAATCACTAAGCACCGCTATCCTGTTAAAAACATCTATCATTTGGGTATGTGCTACGGTGTGATGGTTTTGTGCCTTGGTACCTCAAGCAAGTAGATCCGTAGGGGTGTTTCATTACCGGGCACCCTGGGCCAACTGGAACGGGAGCTGCCGCATTGAAAGCTTGCTACAAGGGGCACTTAGAAAGCTAACAAGAAACCAAGCACCAAAAAAATAAAAAATAAAAAACAAGAAGAAGAAGGGGAGCATCTCTAGCAACACTATCCCACATAAACAATTTTAAGATATGTGCTACCCATTAAGAGGGCGTCTAAGTGGTGGCTTCTCTTACTTATATGTCATCGCCCAGGTGTCAAAGCTTGATTCTTGCTGAAAATATACTCATAAGCCAAAATTAACTTGAGCAAATAAATTCGTCAAAAAAAAAAATTTAGTTTTGGGCATACTTTATAAGTCTTGTTATGAGTGATATAATTTTTGTCCTCTATTTGGTTTTAATGTCTTGAGATTAGAAAGAACGGATAAACTTAATTTGCTTAGCTAATTTTTGAATTCAGTTACCTAGGTAATTGACACGTTTTTCCTTAGAAAAGATGGTTTTGCCTTTAAAACCTTAAACTTTGAGCCTGGGTTATTCTTTTCTATATAAGAGTGCACTTGCCTTAAATTAGTATTTTTATAAGTCTAATTTAGCGCATAATTATTTATATCATTTTGCTATATTTTTGACCATTTTACATCTAACTTCAATCGCTTTTGCTCAGTTTTGCTCGTTTTCGACTTTATTGCTATTTTCTTGCAAAAACACTTATTTTATGCTAAATCTTGCTAGGTTTTATCATCAATATCAACAAATAAAAGTAGGATACATCAAATAAAAGCAAACAAATAGCAAAATCCAAACTAAAACACCCAGTTTAGAAAATAACATAAAATTTTGCACAACTTGCTTTGGGCGGCAATTTTTTCTTCAATTTTACAATCCAAATACATTGTATAACACACAAATAACATCAATATGATCTGAATTCTTCCATTTTTGGGCAGTGGAAGCTCAGAAAAATTTTTAAAAAATTACATGAACAAACCATGTTACAAGGTGGCCGCAATGAAGAGCAAATAGGAATGAAGTTTGATGTACTTTTTTTCATTTTTTTTTCCCATTTCAAACACTATAAATAAGAGTGTTATGGGAAAGGCTCAAGCATCCTCTCAACCAGAAAAAACACAATATATATATATATATATATATTGAATAGCTTAGGAAAAGAAAGAGGGGGGAAAAAAAAAAAGAACGAAGGAAAGAAAGTTTGGTTTGTAATTTTGCATTTTTAAGTTCTTTCTATCTTTTTGTTCTTTAAAATTCATGAATTTTGTCTTTGTTTTGTTTTATATTATGTCCATTATGAACTAGTTTTGTTATTCCAAGGCTACGATTTTGCCTAAGTTGTAATATACGCTCATTTCTAATTCAATATATTCAATATTTTGTTATTGCGTTGCTGAAGTGTTTATCATTGTTCTTCATGAGTTTTAAATATTCGATCACCATTTAAGGCCTATAATGATCCATAATGAGTCCAAGAGGAGATTTATGATGATTGCTATGGTGATAGGCACCACAAATTGAGCGAATGCTTAAGAAAGATTAACGCGATTTATGTAGTTTTAAGTGAAAATCATAGATCTTTACAAACTCTTTTATGATTTAAATTCGTGCACGAGAGTGATGGGTTAATGTTAAAAAGGGCATGCTAAATGTTTCTCGAGAGAGAATATTTAGTAAATTAGGGTTTTTAGTCATCAACACGTAATGAAAACTTGAATACCGAGAATAGAAATGCGTATTAATTCAACTAGGTGAAATCGGATGCCTTGGATCTTATTAAATCGTATAAACCTACTAAAAAATCAGTAACCTTAGATAACAATTTTTGCTCCCTTTTATTTTATTTTGTTTTATATCAAAAACCTCAATTTTCAGTTTTTCAAATAGTATTAAAGCTACTAATTTCAGTACTCGCTCAATAAAAATCCTTGTGAAAACAATACTCTACGTACTACCTTAGTACTTGATACGACTAGTGCACTTGCTAAAACATACCGCAAAGTACGCATCACATAGGCTCCGAAAAATATTGAATTACAGGAAAATTTTCAACGAAAATTTCTCCTCTTTAATTCTATGAAAGTGAATACTCATAAAATTATAGATTTAAATTTATTAATTGGAACTAAAACTTAATACAAGAACCCCAATTTGCAGTAGGCTCCTGAAATGAAAAAATTAACAAAAATTCGATGCGGGGCCAAAAAAAAAAAGAAAAAGATGCCTTACAGCCCATGGAGCTCTGTTATTTTATGTAAAGGTTTAGGTAATGGTTTACACTTGATTAGCGTGATGTATTAGCCTCCCCAAGGAGCTCTGTTATTTTATGTTAGAGACTAAGGTAAAGTGGTGAGTCAATCATGTTTAGTAAAAGTTACAAGAAAACATGTTAATTGAGAATAGTTCTCACCCGAACTAGCTTCATGTGACCCCGCTGTCGGGGAGTAAGGAATGGTGTGTTTGGGTCATCATTGTATGCATGATAGCACAGTTTTGTGGATATCTAACTTATTGTGTATGCTAAATTGAAAGAATACATATCACTGCATTATACATGACTCTTATAAGATAGTTACACATTTATTTGCATTTATAGTTTTTGAAATGGCTGCGACTGGTGCACTTCACATAATTTTGAATAATAATGCCTTAACTGGACCGAATTACTTCACCTGGAAAATAAACCTGGACATAGTATTAATACATGAGGATCATAAGTTTGTTTTCGCTGAAGCTCGGCCTACGGTGCCCACTAATAATTCTGCAGCTGTTATTAAAGAGCGTTATGAATGCTGGAATAAGGCTAATGAGTTAGCCAGATGCTACATTTTGGCCTCTGGACCAATGTACTCAAGCATCAGATGCTTGAGATGGAAACAGCAGCTGAGATAATCAAACATTTAAAGAAAATATTTAGTGGTCAAGATAAGGCAGTTAGACAAGAGGTGATCAGGATGCTCTAGAACATGAGGATGTCGGAAGGGTCGTTAGTTCAGGAGCATGTCATGAAAATGATGGGGTGCTTGTCTGAGTTGGAGATTCTAGGTGCTAAGATTGATAGTCAGTCTAAGCAGAACATCACACTCAGCTCTCTGTCCAGCTCTTTTACTCAGTTTAGGCTCAATTATACAATGAATAATAGGGATTATTCATTTTCAGAGATGATGTAGGAGCTACAGGTAGCAGAGAGTGTTATACGAGCCAAGGGGGGTGTCAACTTGACTTAGGTATCAAGGGCTAGTGGGAGCAAGCTCAACAAGAGACTGACGAGAAAGAAAGGCAAAGACAAGGTTGCTAATGTAGCGGCTAATCTTAACAAAAGGCCAGCTAAAAGAAAGGGCTACTTTTGCGAAAAGATGGGCCACTGGAAGAGAAACTGCACAAAGTACAATGGCTACTCTTCCTGTAAAGGCTGCTAAGCCATCTGGTGAAGGTATGTTAATATCTTACTGATTTGAGCCTTGTGTAGTTGAGAGTCCACCAGATTCCTGGTGTGTGGACTCAGGTTTAACTGACTAAGTCTGTAACATGTTACAGGGGCTTAAGCCAACTTGGAGGCTACATGATGGGAGCTGTACCGGACAGCTGAAAGCTGTACAAGAGTAGTAGTCTTAGTAGTAGGAAGCGATAGCTTAGATTTTAGTGTTTTAGTTTTGCTTCTTAAAAATTCTTAATGATTTGTACCTGCATTGGACATGAATTTGATTTATGGTGTTTATTTAAAGGATAATTGTTATTTAGTTGATTTTGATTGTGAACTTTTTATTAAGAGAAATAAATTATTTATTTAGTAAAGGTATATGTGTGCATGATTTATTCATGTTGTTTTCTGATCAAAAGTTATTTTGTATATGAACAATGCAAAATACTTAGATAAGGATTTCGTAAGTCAACTACAAAAGCAAAAACAAAATAATATTATATCAAAAGAAAAATGACATTAATTATGAACAACTGGACACAACTCAAGACATAGTGGATGCATTAGATGCACCTACGGATAGGGACAAGAATGTTCCAGGTACACGAGAGCTTAGGTATGGTGGGAGGATTGTCAAGACACCTAACAGGATCATAGTGGAAGCCTTAATGGCTGACCGTGGCATTGAATCTGATCATTTTAGCCATAATGAAGCAATTAATTCTTATAGTTTTGAGCAATTGGTTAAAAGAACCATGAGTGTATGAGCGTTATTAAGAGAAAGTAGTGTTTTTTTTGGTATTTTATGTCAACAATATACTACTCATTGAGAATGATGTAGGGGTGTCATTAGCTGTAAAGGTTTGGTTATCAGGATAGCTCTATATGAAGGAAATAGGAGAAGCCAGCTCTACTCTTAGGATTAAGCTTTTGTGAGGTTTTAAGAGTAGGATGTTGGGGTCTTTCTCCAGCCACTTATGTTGACAAGAAGTTGTCAAGGTATAGCATGAAGTCCCTCTTTCTTTTGAGTAGTGTTCTAAGACACCTCAAAAGGAGGAACAATTGAGGAATATTCCATATGTTTTGGCAATAGTAGGCCTCAGGCATGCCATGTTGCAAACAAGACTTGATGTCTGCTATTTTGTGGTATAGTAAGCAGATGTTAGTCTAACTCAGGTTCGATGGACTAGGCGACAGTGTTTTCTCTAGTTATATGCTGATCTTTCAAAGTGACGAGCTGGTTCCAATTGGCTATACTGATTTCAAACTTCTAGTCAAATTAAAATGAAAGACGTTTCATGTCTAAGCATGTCCTAACCCTTGGAGTGCGAGCCATTAGTAAGAGGAATGTCAAGCAGTATCGTATTGCTGACTTCACAATAGAGTAATTAAGCTCACTAAGGATTATGCTCAGTAGACCTTTGTTTCAAACTTCAAAGGGGTGAGTATGGGCTTTGTCATAAATTAGATTTAGGACAAGTGGGAGATTGTTAGGAACAGTGTCCTGAAATCCAGATTTATTCTGGATATATTATTTTAGTTAATAAATAAAATTGAAGTCCTAGTCGTTTTCTAGTTAAATTTGAGTAAGCGAGTATTTATATTGCATGTGATTTTCATTTGGGAGATATCCATGAGATGGGTGTAGTTCTCAGACTACAATTTACATGTTTGTTCTAAGTGGTTTATGAGACTAGGCCACAGATAGGCTTAAAACAAATGGTATGGATTGTTGTTTGAAAGGCTCGTAGTTGAAGACAAATTTGGACCACTTGTATGCTAAGATTATAACACGGCACTTTAGATAACTTGTCTTGGTCATGTGGATGGAGATCCAAAAGTTTTGGGTTGGTGTGTTTAATAAGTTTGACATGCTGAGTTGGACCATGTGGGTTATTATTTCTAGACTACTATCTGAGATGAGTGATTCATGTTGTACTATTTGAAAGACGACTCTAAATTCTAAGGGTATTTTGGACTTGTGCATGGAGCGTTAGTTACTTTGGTGTACTATTAGCAAGGTCTAAGCACATGGCTAAATTCCCACGTACACTAGATAGCATCGTGAAGTGTGACAAGGATCAGGTATTCAATAGGGAATCTACAGTCTCTTATGAGCTACAGATGTCTCCTTAGTTGATTCGTAAGTATTTGTATAGTTTGGAAACTTTGGCCAAAGTATTCCAAGTGTTTGGCATTTGAAATTTATACTGTGAATATGTTCAAGTATAAATGAATTATACAGTGAAGGACGGATAGGTAACTAATGGAGAAGTTATGAGAAGGATAATGATAGTAGTTATACTTATTCTTTGTCATGGACATCTAGTAAAGGGGCTGTTGTCATCAATACAGTCTATTAAGGAAATATCGAATAAATAGTTTAAGTTTGGAGTAGAGTGATATTTATTTAATGGAATTAAGTCTCATTAAATAGTAATTAAATTATTTCATGAGATGATTAATTTAACTCATTTGGAGCCATATTTAAATTGTCCCTGAGTTCCCTACCCAAGTCTCTGTATTTGTTGCCATCGGAAAAATATTAAAGAATTCATGAGATGAATTATTTATCCATGAGATGGGTAAATTAATTTTGCCAAATATTATTCATGAGAGGAATAAAATTAAAAATTATAAAATAAAATAATTTTGGAAAATTAAAATTCATAATATGAATTTTTTCAAATGGAAAACAAAGCAAAAAAATAAATAAATAAATAAAAAATACAACGCACAGGTCTGAGAATCCATGCATACTCAGATTGACCAACCGGCGCCCGGCACGCAGCTGGGGAGGATCCATGCCTTTTGGCACGGATCAATCACCGTGTGCCACATGGCACGCTGTGACAAGCCAATATGCACGTGGCTTTACTGTGTACGAACCACTGCATTTTGGCTTGTAATTGTGTAAAATGCTGCGTTTTGCATTTCTTATTTGCGTCCCACATCGAGAATTAATTGGATTTTCTCTCCGGTAGCTTATTACAAGTAGAGGTACCTATTCCAAGGGTCTGGCATTCAATCGAAATAAATATTTTGGGGTTTCTGAAATTGTTTAAGTGACCCAATTGGAGAGAAAATTTTCCATTGAAATTTTTTTTCCTCATTTTAATATTTTTCAGAGCCTACCCTCCAGGCAGCTCGAGGTCAATGCGTAGAAGATCGCCGGGTCTCGATTTTGAAGATTATTATTATTGTTTGGTTTTCTTTATTTGGAGCAATTTCAAGTATGTCTTCTTTCCTTCACTTTTAGTTTTTGCTTTTCTATTTATTTATAGTATCTATTATTATGCCTATTTAAATTATGTATGTATTAGAGTAAAAGGCCTGTAGATCTAATTTAGATCTGTAAATTTAAGTTCTGAATTTAAATCTGTGGATTTTTAAATTATGAATTTTAAATCAACCCTATGTTTAGAATTATGAATTCTAAACCTCTTCCGCTGTGTGAACTTTATAAGATTAGGGAGAATTTTTAAATTCGTCCCAACAACTAGTATTAAAGGGTTTATACTTTATAAACATATTTTCGGTAACTCTCGCACGTGAGGTGTCATGAAGCGTGACCGTCCGACCGGGGGCTTAGGTAGAGAGAAGAGTCTCCTACTCTAAGTGCTCTAATAGGTGCCTACTGTTGTGACCATAGGTTAGAATTGTTAACCTAGTCGTCGGTAGCATAGTTCATTTTTCCAACAAAAGTCATATTTTTCCCAACATTAACATCAACATAGGGGAACCTCTAGGCCGTGTTAACTCGGGTTAATCCAAAAGGCCAACCTCTAGTGCAGGACATGCTAACTAATAGCAGTCCACTAAAGCATGATCAGGATGACCCCATGGAAGGCAACCCTGAAAAAGAAACAGATCAAGGGGCCTGGATATCATTCGGGACACTCCTTAAAAAGGTTGACGTTAGAACTTTCTTGCTCCTCCCATTGGAGTTCATGGCAACTAGCACTCAGGAAGGCCGCAAGGGGGATGTTTTAGCAGTGGATGAGGATCCCTAGATGGAACTTGTGGCATAAGTAGCAGACATCAAAGGTAACTCCAATCCTTTATCTTTTAAAATTAATGCCCCAACTTTCAAATCGCCTGATGATCCACCTGACATAATGAAGATGATGTTTGATGGGCCTAATACTGCCAATAAATGCATCATGCCCCTATACATTAAGGCCAAGTTTCATGGAATTTTGGTGAATAGGGTTTTGGTGGATAATGGCACGGCCATCATCGTCCTACCTTCTTGTATGTTGTGATCATTGGTAAATCTCGAGATGACCTGATTACTTCAGATGTTGCAATTCGTGGCTTTTCCAGAGCCACTACTAAGTCTGAGGGGGTCATCCCAATTGAGTTAACTACTGGCAGCTTAAGCAAGTTGACATTTTTCTTTAAAGTAGACACCACATCAAGCTACAACTCTTTGCTCAGGAGAGATCAGTTACATACCAATTATTGTATCCCATCCTTATTGCACCAGTTGATAGTCTTCTGGAACCATGACAAGTGTGAGATTGTTGTGGCAGATAACAGGCCATTCATGAAGATAGGGTGGGACCACTCGACAAAAGGACCACTCCACAGGTTTCCCACCAACAAGACACAATAGCCATCCTTGACAGCCCACTCGCTAAAGCTGAGGTTGTTTAAGTTGAGGTAGTGTCTGAAGACTCTTAGTTCTGGGGATGCATAAGGGCCCTTCTTGAAGAAGGAGATCTATAAGGCATGCTAGAACCCTTATGCGAGGGAGCCAAGACCTCCCATTAATGGCCCGAGAGGCTATTTTCTCAAAACTAGCAAAGCTCGTGGTTTGGCATGCTGAGGATCAACTTTGGGTTGAACAGCCATTCAATGGCATCGAGGTCCAGATAACGCAAGAAAAAGAGTTGGAGCTCTCTAACATAAGAGCAGCTCTTGCCAAGATGGAGGATCTAATGGCTGAAGTTTAGGACCCCCTCCTTGAGGTTAACTTGGGCTCGACAGAAGACCCAAGACCTATCTATTTGAGTACTCTTCTTTCTAAGGAGCAAAGAAAGCAATATTTGACCTTGCTTCATGAGTTGAAGGACTGCTTTTCCTAGGACCATCACTAGATACCTAGCTTAGACTAAGGGATGGTTGAGCATAGGCTTCCTATCAAGCCAGGCTCGAGGCCCATCATTCATGCCCAGAGGACAATGTCCAAACAAATTATTGATCTGGTCAAGGAGGAGATTGAAAGACTTTTAAAGGCCAAATTTATTAGGACTGATATGATTGGAAAATATTGCTCCTATCATTAAGTAAAATGACAAAATCAAGGTCTATATTGACTTCAGAGAACTGAATGCAGCCACCCCAAAAGATGAATACCCAATGCAAATTGGTGACATGCTCATTAACTTAGACTCGAGGCATGAGGTCTTGTCTTTTATGGATCTCTACTATGGATACTATCAAGTTAAGATTGCTTTGGAGGACACTCATAAGACAACATTCAGGTGTCCCGAGTCAATAGGAACTTTTGAGTGGGTGGCTATGCCATTTGGTTTGAAAAATTTCTGGTGCCTCCTACCAAAGAGCCATGAACATGATCTTTCATGACCTCATCAACAAGAGCATGGAAGTCTACATTGATGATGTCGTGGTCAAATCAAAGTTCCAAGTCAAACACTTGGAAGACTTAAGGGCGGTGCTCCTTAGAATGAAGACCCACAACCTCAAGATGAATCCATTAAAATGTGCCATTAGCCTACGACCTAGAAACTTTCTTGGTTTTCTAGTGCACCAAAGTGGCATTAAGGTGGACATTAATAAGACTAAGGCTATTCAACAGGCCAAATAGCCTTCAAGCAAAAAGGAGCTCCAATATTTCTTAGGGCAGATTAATTTTCTAAGATGTTTCATGTCAAATGGAAAACGAAAGTCTTCTCTCCACTATTGAGGCTCAAGTCTAAGAAGCACTTCAAGGGGAGGAGCCACATCAAGAAGCTCATGACTGGGCCAATAATTCTTATTCCGTCAAAGTAGGGCAAACTTTTGAAGATTTATATCTCTACTTCTGAGGAATCTATTGGTTGCTTACTTGTACAAGGCAATGAGCAAGGTTTTAAACAAGCTGTGTTCGCCCTTAGCCATTTCTTAAATTAATGTGAAATAAAATACTCCTCAATTGAGAAAATATGTCTGTCTTTGTTCTATGCATCAATAAAATTGAGACATTATTTACTGGCATTTACCATATACGTGGTTGTTGAGACGGATGTCCTTAAATATATGCTAGATAGTCCCTTGATGAGGGGAAGATTGGACAAGTGGAGTATTATTCTACTTTAGCTTGAGTTGGTCTATGTGTCACAAAAGTAGATCTAGGGTCAAGCCTTAGGAAACTTTTTATGTGACGACCCAAACATTCATACTGGCTTAGACTGCAAGCCAGACCAACACCTAGTGATGGAAATGGTCCCCTGGAAACTCTACTTTGATGGATAAAGGACCAATTCAAGTGCTGGAGTTGGAATTGTGATAGAATCCTCCACAGGGATCATCACTAAGTTAGATGTTTACTTTAGTTGGCTAATGCTCCAACAACATGATAGAGTATGAGGCACTGATGATAGGCCTATAGACTTTCTTAGAAATGCGAATCCTCAATATCGTTATCAAAGGGGATTCCTAGTTGGTGATTTGCCAACTAAAAGGAGAGTTGCAATGTTTGAGCAACACCTAGAATGCGTACTTCTCAATAGTGCAAAAGCTTTTGAGTAAGTTCTATAGTGTATAGTTTGAGCATATATCTAGAGAGCAAAACAAAGGAACCAATGACTTAGCTCAATTAGCTTCAGGGTACAAGGTGCCTAAGACTTGGTGAGAAGAAACCATGGTCATTAAGACTAAGGTTTTAAACCATGAAATTGAATCCGCAAAGTCTTCCAGTTTTGAGAGCGAGTTCATGCCAAGTGAACACTTGGATTGCTTTGAGACCCATCAAACTGTCCTAAGTCAACGCAAGGACTAGACGAAGCCGTCAATGGATTACTTCAAGAACCCTCAAGATTACATTAAGGACAAAACGATGAAAATGAGAGCTCATAGATTCCATCTAGACGATGAATCTGGAGAGTTATATGTCATGATTCTAGGATTTAGGAAAGTACTAATAATGCAATGGTTGTAAATAAGTAGTATAAGTCATAAATAAGGGTCCAAATTTGTTGTGTTTTTGAATTGTATTAGCCGGTTCTTCTTATTAGCTCAAGTGCTCTTGGAAGTTATTTAGTGCGGCGGTTGGTGTTGTCTAAGTGTAAAGCATTGTTAGATATTTCTTGCTGTAGCCAACATTAGGTAAGTAGTAGTATAAGTAGGTGAGCTTCTTCTCTTGTAAGATTCATGATGAATGATAATTGAAACCTCTCAATCTCTCAGCTACAATTCACTCAACTTCTTTACTCTATTCTCTCTTAATCTCATCTAATTCTCCCTAATCTTCACCTAATTCACTTCTTGTTTCATCTTATACTCTTTTATTTATCTTTTATCCTAGATTATAATCAAGATTTATCTGGAATCATAACTATTGGTATCAGAGCTTGGGGATTTTTGCTTCTGATTGAGTTGACTAAGTTTAATTTGATTGCAAAGCATTAGATCAAGTTTATTGAAATCAAACTCTTGATCAGATTGTGTTTAATCAAAGATATCGTGCTAAAATTGTTCAGATTGCTCAGATCGTGCTATTCTAATATCAAACTCTGCTGTTCAGATTACACTTGATTAAGATTTCAGTTCTAAAGCTTGCTGTATTGCGATCTGGAAGCTAACTCTTGTGATCGATTGATCTTGCTAGCTGAACCTATACTTGAACTTGCTGAATTTCCAGTAGTCGAGCTTCAGCACATCAATTCAGTTGAAGTTGTACGCGACTTTGCTGAATTACATACAAGCAAGGCTGTGCAATTAGTTTCTTGCATTGGATTAAGCTGAAATGACATTAAACAAGCTTCATTACTCTTCGTGGCTTGAGTTGCTGCTCATGTGATTATATGGCTGACGTTGAAGTTGATCCAGCTGCATCCGCGGTTAACAAGGCTTTTGAGTTCGATCTAGTGTTAGCTTGTACTACTGTGCTGAGCTTTTGGCTGCAATTGCTTCCTGATTCATTGAACTAGAGTACTTGCACTTCTTGAGATCTTTAATTGTATTCGAGCTAGGCCACTGAATAAGGTTGGGTACAGTTTCTTCTTCTACATTGCTCAGCAGAACTGCTTGCATAAGATTAAGATAGATATGGATGCGAAGGCTGCTACAGAATTGTTTCAGGAGAATAAAGATATAAACAAGGTCGGCTTCATCCAAAGAAAATTCTCCAACGATACTACACTCTTGGTAAAAATTTTGAATGTCCTTTATCCTATCACCGAAGATATCTTCTATCAAGTTTTTTATCCCTATGGTTATATTGAAAGAATTGAAGTCAATTCAATATCAACCCTAGAGGTTGAAGCACATGTGACCTTTTCTTCAAGAAAACAAGCTGAATCAGCATTTATTCAGCTACATGGAAGAAACATTTATGACAATAGTTGTCTGTTAGATATTTAACTTAGTGATGCATTTGAGAGTAAACAAGAACAACTGAGTTGGAATTGTGCTGAGATTGATCAAACAGACTGCTTGATTTAGAGGAGTATGGAAATTTTCGAGCATCATTGGCAAAAGAGTGAGCAGATTCTTCGAAAGATGATGGCCACAATACAAGTAATGCCACCACCAGGAAAGGAGGAGGTCGAAATTAAGCAAGATCAACACAAGGTTGTGTTTGAGCCTTAAAAGATGCAAGGTCAACAACCACTACAAGAATAAAGGTCATTAACAACGGTGATTGTTGTCATTAAAAGCCTAGTTTACTGTCATTGATGTTATTAATGACTGGAGAAACTTTTCATCGTGAATCGTCATTATTGCTTTCAACGTTAATACTATCTGGGATCAACGACAGCTAAACTGAACCGTCGTTAAAAAATATCGACGACAATATAATATGTCCGTCATTAAAAGTGAAATAAATAATGACGGCACACATTGTTGTTAAAAGTAAAATCTTTAACGCCAAGCAGCACCGTTAGAGTTGATCAATAACGACAGCAATTGCCATCATTATAAATATTTACCGCCATGCAAGAAAAGGTTTTAACGGCGACAAAAACCGTCATTAAAAATTTTCACGCTATTAATTATAATAATAACGACAATATAGATCGTTGTTGATAAACAATACCCACAACAGTTAATCATCGTTAAAGCATTTTCTGCTAATTAACGACAACTAATACTTCTCCCCATCAAACACAAATATAATGACAAAATTTTTCGACGCCATAGACCTTGTATGTTCATGTAGTATTCTGTATACATTCATAAGTATATGTACATTCATGTAATATAATGACATTTTCTAGTTTTGTACAACATCTGTACATCCATAAAATATAAGGACAATTTTCCAGTTGTTTATATCACTTACACATCAATTTAGTATAAGGACATTTCATGTCACTTATAACACATGTACAATAATATAGTGCAACTTTACTTACAAAAATAACCCTTATATACCATTCAACGTAGCAATGAATTCTAATAAAAAAATACGTGTCATTGAAAATTAAATATACTCACAAGAACCTATCTAAAAGACACTAAAAGGGTACATTGTAAAATTTGTCACCTGACAACTTAGCATAAATTACAATCAAAAGTTTACAAATAAAAGTTCGAACAAAAACAAGAACTCATTAACAATTTAAAATTTTGAGATCGTAAACTAACAAGGACAAAAACATGTCTCGTGCCACCTTCCACGTGAACCTAAACTTTCTTGCGTCCCCATGCGCTGCAACATAATCGTAAACAAATTGCTAATGCAGCAACCTTCCCCTCCTCCCATGTCTTTGTTCTCCTCACCGAGTACTCTGCACCATATAACTCTTAACAAGTGACAGCACAGGATATTTTGGAGATCAATTCAAAAAGAATGGAACCAAATAAAGTATGTGCACAAACAAATAATTCTATTCAGAAGAATAATCTAGTAATCCACTCTAAGCCACGAGCAAAACAAAAGCATGAATGCCATTGAAACTAGCGAATCAAAATGCTAGTTTATTCAACTAGAAACCCGAACAACCAAATTAATTGGCATATTCCGAGAATCATAAAATGGACTCTAATTACTAACCAAAATCGCGACATTATGCACCGCATTCTTTTCCGGAATTCACTCATCGAAAGAAAATTCCGCAATTTCAACTAAGTACTTCGTAAGATTCCGCAAAGTAAAAGCGAAATATGAGAAAGCGAGATCCGAATTCTAAAGAATATGATTGAGTTTGTGATCACGAAAACTAGCAAACTGAAATGTAGAATTATTCAAGGAGAAACTAAAACAAGCTGATTACATTGGCATAAACTGAAACAATCAAGATTGAAAATTGATGGTTTCTTCATCTTTTCTCTACGGAATATTACTCATCAACCTTAAAATTTTCGTAATTTCAATGAATCACCTCGTAAGATACAGCTAAAAAAAAGAGAGAAATGATAGGAGCGAGATCCAATTACTTACCAATATGATTGAATTAGGGCATCAAAGACCAATGAATCCTCACTGAAACTAGCAAATTGAAATGCAGAATTATTCAACAAGAAAATGAAAGCAACCAGATTACTTAAGCATAAACCAAGAATCATAGAAATCCATTTCAATTATGAACAAAAAATGAAAACACGAATTATCATTAAAACTAGCGAATTGAAATGCAGACTTACTCAAAGAAAACGAAAACTCACCGAAAGCTAAATCTACAACAATCTCAAACTCACGCAAAACTCAATTTTAGAGTCCAAACTCATTAACAATTTCAAAAAACTGAACTTTTTTTTTTAATTAACAAGCAAAGATTCGTAATACAAAGTGAAACTACCACTACCCACACCCTGTTCAAAATGCCAATTCAAATCCTCCTTGCTCAATATATCATGGATGCTCGATAGAGCCAAACACGCAATTGTTTGAAATTACTCAATAGAACTCAAACTCTGCATAGAACTCAATCACAGATTCGAAATTCATGTGTCCTATCAACAAGACAAGTCAGTATAATAACAACAAGAAAAACCCCCAAACAATTTGGCATCCATCTACTTTCATCACCTTTTATTTTACACTGTTAGTAAACTGCTTTAAAAGCTTTTAACACGCATCTCAGCTCCTAAAGAAAGACATAATCTTGCCACATGGTGGATACTCAAAGCACCACATATCTTACAATCATCCAACTCTGCATCCTCCTTCTAGAGTAGTATACAATCATTTGCAGGTGAATCAATTTTAGTGTAAGAAAGACTAAGGTCCCAAATAGTCTTCTTTGCCTCATACTATAAATATGGCAAGGTAGAACCCTCAGTAATAGCACTTCCTTTAATAATTGCAACAACATGATAAATGATGCAGTACTCCAATAGCCTAGGATCATTATATGAAGCAATTTCACCAATGCAGAAAATCGAGAGATCTTCGACCCTTCATGTACTGGTTGTTCAGAGCTCTTTAACAACCTATAGAATTTCTTAGTTTCCTCATTTGGCTCCTCTTCATACACAACTTGACTTGAGGAATCAATATTAGCATAATTAGAATCTATATCCCCAAAATTGGGAAATTTATCCCTCGATATATAATTCACAACACCATCCACATCAAGTTCAAAATCAACATCATTCTCTCCTTCAAAATTTGGTTTAGCTTCACCTTGAATCTCACATGATCATACAGAAAGTATAACTTGGCACTATTCCATATCCAAGTGGATGACCTTTTATCCACTCGCTTTAGAGTCACATAGGTTACATTTAATACACGGACAATCAAAATTTCTCCCTTTTCTTTCCCCAGCGTAATCTTAAAAACATTGAACTCCATTTTGATATGTTAAACTCACGTAATTGTGAACAAAATGCATCCATTGTTTATAGGCACCGTATTCTTATAAGATATTCCACGAATATACCTAAAAAGCATAGTTCAATTAGTATATGATGTTTCAACACAGGTTTCAATTTCAATGTCAACAACAAAAGCAATCTCAAAATACAATCTAAAAATTAGTAACTCTATAAACTAGTAAGCACTAAAATATAAGTAATCAAACGCTCAAAAAGCAATGTCAAATATATTAGGGTTAAATTCGATCATTTACCTTTAAAAGAAACTTAAATCATCTCGGCTAAGTTGGACTTGCGTGGTTGACCATGGGATTGAGATGGACCAAGAGGCGAACACGAATAGGAAGAACCAACGAATAGCGAACAAGAACTACCAGCAAAATTGTTAAATCAGTGAACATAACGCGAACTAACAACGAATAAGGGACAAATTCACTTTGAAGCTTTGTCAATCTAGCCAAAATTCATAAGAGATCTGGGTGAACACAATGGGTTAATTCAGTGATGAAATGATTTAGGGTTGTTAATTCGTGAACCGGTACCGATACTTTGATTCGCCTGCCTTCCCTACTTCGACGCTTCAACTGCGGTCGCTATGGACGAATTAGGGCTTCACTTTGGACAGGGGGTGGGGAAGACGAGGCAGATTGGAGGGGGAAGGGCAGGTCTATGTTTTTGTCTAATTCCCATTATCTCTCTCTCTCTCTCACACACACTCTCTTTCTAGACCTTCTCTCTCTCCACCTTTATCTCTCTCTTTACTCTCTAAATGATCGACTTCTCTATATATTTGCGTTATGTGTGAGTAGGATCTCACTCGTACTTGCTCGTTTGTTCCTGCTTTTTACCTTGAATACTAGGATCATAGGCTCTCATGCATTCATACATAAGTACATACTTACATGCTTATCGGATTACTGGATTTGATTGTATGTCTACATGCTTTCTTGCATACATGCTGCACATGATGTCTAGGATTTACATGTCTCCTTGCAGGCTCTCCATAAACTTCTACTACCAGGTTGGGGGTTCATGGAAACAATCTTTCATCAGAGCCCACCCTGGTGGGGTAAGGCTGCGTACATCCTACCCCTCCCACACCCTGCACAAGCGGGAGCCCATAGGGCACTGGGACAATTGTTATTGTTGTTATTGTTGTATATCAAATAAGTAAGTATCAAAAATAGTTTGAGTATATTGGCCGATTCAAATATCAAGTTGAATATTGGTTGGGGTATTATGTTATACTCGAACTTGAATTGTGGTATGGCGAGTAATAAGACTAATTTAAAAATATAAGATCATAAACAAATGGCAATAATAAATTTCAAAACAAGGGGACCTATTTTTACTAATTAACAAATTTAACTTTTTCAACCAAACTTTTACTGCTTACTTGAGCCGATTAACTACGGTTTGTGAGCATAATTAGTGAATTTATTTAGTGCCTATTGTTATAAGCCTATCATATACAATCCTTTAACAACGGTGTTTTAATCCCGTCGCAACTAGGCACTACACACACACTTTTAACGACCAAAAAAATTTTCGTCGTTATTTTTAGTCATTAAAAGCCAACTTTCTTGTAGTGAACACAAGAGGAAGGAGAAAACATCACTAGACCTTGTGTGTCAATTTTACACCATAAGGAAGATGATTCAAAGCAGATGAAAATTGTACAGCAGCATAACTTGCAAAACTCAGGTAGTTGATTTGGAAGTTCCAGTTCAGGACATTCCAGTGGTTAACGGAGTGACAAATCAGGCAAACTTGACACCTTTTGATCTAGGAATAGAGGAGCTTATTGTCACTTAGGAAGGTAAAAATAAATCGCAGCAGAATATTGATCAGGATTTGGAGCAAATCTCAACTGGCAGTGCTGGATTCAGTTGGAACATTGGAGCTGCAGCTGCAATTCATGAAATTAACATCACACAAGGCCTTGGAATTCAGAATACATTTGGTTTGTCTCCATTCCAGAAACTTAATTCTATAGTTATAACTGAGGAAGTACAAGTGAACATAGAAGTTCTAAGCTTCAGAATAAGGGTTAGAGGCATGCTAAGGCCATTCATGTGGGCTAAGATGAAGAGAATGTGTGCAATGTGGGCTGATCAAGGGGTTCTCCTAGTAGTGCATCCAAATGTGAGGCCTCCAGAGTGGTTTTGTTACTTCCCTCACTGCAAAATCGTAAAACTAATCCATTTTTTTTCATGAGGGCTGAGTGCAATGAACAAGTTAAGAGGGGTGTGGGAATAATTGAAGCTAGTTCTATTTTGCCAAGTATTCCATATGAGTTCTTGACAGCAGCAGCAGCTTGGGAGATAATTTCAGCAAATACAACATCAGTTCAGGGAGGAGCTATAGTTTTTCAAATGATTATGCTTAAGGAACCGCTTCCACCGATGACTGCAACCAGAAACAATTGAGAGCTCAACTAGAATCTCAGTCTTCAAAGCTCTATCATAGCCGAAGGGGGTTGCTGTTGTTTTGCTGTTAAATTTGAATAAGGCAGGAATGTTAGTTGAGGTTTGGTCTTGGGCAGTTAATTCTTGGTCTAATGTGGTGCCTAGCCCTTTGCTTAATTCGGTAGTCTTGATTAGTATATGTCTAGATGCAGTGACTGAGTTGTTATCTTGTAAAGAGTACAACGTTATGAATGTGTGTCGGTAGTTAGTAGTTAGTGCCGTTGGTCCATTTTGGAGGCAATGGTGGAATAAGTTGGTTTTGAATTATCTTGTTACATTGTATCTTAGTTTAATATAAATAGCTAAGATCTTGTATTGTTTCATTCATGAATAGAAAACTTAATTGATTCTTCCTCTCAACTCCTAATTCTCTTTAATCTCTCATCTCTTTTCACTTCTCTTTCCTCTCAACTCTTTCTCTTTACTTAGTTAAGGATCAAGTTGAACTAGATCCTTAACAATTGGTACCAGAGCTCCACAATTTAGTTTCATAGCTAAATTGATCCTGACTTGAAGCTGAACATTGCAAGTAGTGGAAATAAGCTGTTGGTTACTTGATCAAGAATGGTTATAGTGCAGATTATTACTGACACAATGCGAGGTGCTGTGATCTTGCACTAGACAATCAACATTGATTCAATCGGAGCTGTTCACACTGAATGCAGCTATTGCTGTTGAACCTCGTATAGGATCCTTGATAGCTAAGTGCAAAACCTAGTTGTGAACACAATTTTTTTGTGAATTTGTTACTCGTTGAGTGCTATTTCTGCAGGTTCAGGCCAATTCACAATTCTGATCGAAATTGTTGAGGATTGTGTAGCGGCTGCTGAAATCACACTCTCTTAGATCATTCACGAAGTTAGGAAGTTGAAATTCTGCATTCAGTACCTTCCATTGTAGTGATCTGTTTACCTTAAAGTCGATTCTTGAACTTGAAGGCTTAATCATGGTTACCACGAGGTCCGGAGCAGGAACTGTGAACAATGCTACCACTAATTTTCCTTCTTATGTTGAGGCCATGACTGGAACAGAACAAATGACTGAAGTAAGAGATAGGCAGGACGAAAGAATGGATTGTTTGAGCCATCAATTGGAGAATATGATGTCTATGTTTCCGCAGAGCTAGCAGAACTTCAATCAGAAGTTTGACAGACAAATGCAGCAAATTGGGGGATTAGAGGAGCAGATACAAAGGCAGCAACGACCTTCTGGTGTAGGAGTGCTTACTCCTGCTAGTCAGCTAGAGTTGACACGTAATGCTGCTCATGTTGCTTCACCTTCAGCTATTACAACTGCACAACTAAACCATAGTGACAATACACCAGTTGTGAGAGGATTTGGTTACAGACAACCTCGAATTGAGTTTGAAGTATTTGATGGAACCTTGCCTCAAGCTTAAATTAGAAAATGTGAGAGGTATTTCATGTTCTACAACATCATGGAATCCGAGAAGGTGGAAATAGCAGCTGTTTATCTTAAAGGAGAAATGGAGAGCTGGTATTACAGTCTTATGCGAGTGAAACCACTCATTACTTGGCCTGAATTTGAGAAGGAGTTATGTGATCATTATGGAGATGAAGACATTAGTTATGTTGTTGACAGTTTTAACAAGCTGGTGCAAACTACAACTATTAAAGAATACATGTCAAAGTTTACGGATTTGAGAACCAGATTGTTGTCTGCCTATCTTGACACCATTGAAGAATATTACATCTCAAGCTTCATGAGTGGATTGAAGCCAAAGGTGAAGCATATGGTGAAAGCTTTTGAACTTACTTCCTTGTCATAAGCTTATTCCAAGGCTCGAATGGTGGAAAAGACAGTCCTTGCTTCAAATGACACACCAAGATCCAGAGTTCAACCTATTGGCAACTCTATGTCCAAGCAGCCTAACAGTGGGAGTAAACCTTTGAGCCAAGAAGAAAAGAGGTTCTAGAGGCTATGTTTTAAATGCAACCACAAGTATTTCTTTGGCCATAAGTGTGATCCCAAGTACTTGATGTCTGCTCACGGTTATGAAGCTGTGGATGAGGAACTGGTTGAAGAGAATCATGAGCCAGAAGAGATGCAGTATGAAGATGAAGGTGAGGATTTGGAAGGTAATGATATGGAGATATCTGTTAAAGTTTTAACTGGTGGTGGTGCCTATAACACCATTAGAATTAAGGGTGCATCCAAGGGCCAAACATTTTTGGTTTTGATTGATAGTGAAAGTACACATAGCTTCCTTGACCCTAAGATTGTGAGGAAGGTAGGGCATGATATGTTCAAGACCAATCCATTAGCGGTGACAATAGCTGATGGGAATGCAATCTTGACCCACACCAAGTGTAGTAGCCTCAAATGGAAAATGCAAGGGCTTGAATTTGAGTTTGATTTCAGGTTCCTAAGGTTGGGAGGGTGTGACATGGTTTTGGGAGTCGATTGGATGAAAACCATTAGCCCCTTGCTCTTTGATTATGGCCAATTAACTATTTCTTTCAATAAAGATGGCAAGTCTGTTAAGTTGCAAGGGATCAGAGAATAAGCTCAAATGCAAATGATTAGTGGGAAACAGTTGCAAGAAGTGCTCAAGAAGAAGGATTTCCGTTGGGTGGGGCAACTGCACTCCATTTCTGCCATCAGTCAGGGGCAAGACATGGAATGTGATCCATCAATTATCTCACTGCTGGAGAAACACAAAGATGTGTTCGAGATGCCAGTTGCTTTGCCACCTCAAAAGGAGTATGATCATGTAATACCCTTAAAGCAAGGATTTGATCCAGTTAATCTACGGCCCTATAGGTATCCACATTCTCAGAAAAGTGAGATTGAACGCCAAGTTGAGGAATTGTTAAGGACTAAATTCATTAGGCACAGCAATAGTCCTTTTGCCTCGCCTATCATTTTGGTTAAGAAGAAGGATTGTACATCTAGGATGTGCATTGACTACAGGAAGCTGAACTCAATGACTGTGAAAGATAAATTTCCCATTCCTATAATTGGTGATTTGCTTGATGAGTTATATGGGGGTTAGATTCTTCTCCAAATTGGATTTGCGTCAGGGATATTATCAGATTAGAGTTCAGGATAAGGACATCTATAAGACTGCCTTTCGCACACATCATGGACATTATGAATTCCTTGTGATGCCCTTTGGATTGTCCAATGCTCCGACTACTTTCCAAGCTCTAATGAACTCAGTCTCCAAGCAGTACCTCAGACACTTTGTTTTGGTATTCTTTGATAACATTTTAGTTTACAGTTCCACCAAGGACTTACATTCGCAGCACCTTGACGTAGTGTTTTAACTCATGAGGCAACACCGATTGTATGCAAAACTCTCTAAATATTGTTTTGGGCAGAGACAAGTTGAGTACCTGGGTCATATTATCTCAGAGGAAGGTGTGGCTACTGACCCCAGCAAGGTACAGGCAATGAGGGAATGGCTAGCTCCAAGATTTCTCAAATAATTGAGGGGATTCCTTGGCTTGACTGGTTACTACAGGAAATTCATAGCAGGGTATGGTATTATTACTGGACCTCTGACAGATTTATTAAAGAAGGGAGCCTTTCATTGAATGAGCAAGTAGGGGAAGCCTTTGAGCAGCTTAAGGAGATCGTGACAACTGCTCCTGTTCTTGCGTTACCTGATTTCACTCAACCTTTTGTGTTGGAAACTGATGTAAGTGGCAAGAGAATTGGTGCAGTCTTATCTCAAAATGGCAGACCTTTAGCTTACTTGAGTCAGCTTCTAAGCTCAAGCTATCAAGCATTGTCTACATATGAGAAGGAGTATTTGGTTGTGCTCTTAGCAGTCCAGAAATGGAGGCACTATCTTGAGGGTCATAGGTTCATCATTCAAACAGATCATCAGAGCCTAAGGTATCTCTTGGAACAAAGAATCACTACCAGGGTGCAGAGGAAGGGCCTCATGAAGATGTTGGGCTTACAGTATACCATTGAATATAGGCAAGGCAGGGAAAATGGGACTGCTGATGCCCTGTCCAGAAGAATGGAAGATTTTGATGCAGGCGAGTGTTTAGCTATATCAGAAATTGTGCCTTCTTGGATGGTTGATGTCATAAAGTATTATGATGAAGATGCAATTGCTTGAAAGTGGATTGAGGAACATCTGGTTCAAGGTGGAGCTGCAGCTCATTCTGAAGTGGCTGCGTCCCAAGGCATTATCCGTGTGAATGGTAAGATTTACATAGGGACGAGCACTGATTTAAGGAAACAAGTGATCTTAGCTGCCCATAGCTCAACATGGGGAGGACATTCATGAGTAGAGGGCACTTATCAGAGGTTGCATCAGTATTTCCATTGGCCTCGTTTGAAACATGAGATTCACGCCTTACTTCCTTCTTATGAGATATGTCAGCATACAAAGAGTATACATCAGCCTTATCAGGGGTTATTGCAACCTTTGCCAATACTAGATCGAGCTTGACAGCACATCACTATGGATTTCGTTGAGGGCCTACCAAGATCTGAAGGGAAGGAGGTTATTTGGGTGGTGGCTGATCGGTTTAGCAAGTACAGTCATTTTATGGCTATCCAACATCCAATTATAACTGCGAAGTTAGCCAAGCTTTTCCTTGATCAGATTTACAAATTGCATGGCTTACCTCAGTCCATTGTTTCTAATAGGGATCGGTTGTTCACCAGCCATTTCTAGAAGGAGCTGTTCTTTTTATTGGGCACAACTTTGGCCATGAGCTCTTCATATCACCCACAATCAAACGGCCAAACTAAGGGGGTGAACCAGTGTGTTAGTCAATACTTGAGAAGCATGACTTTTGTTCATCCTCAAGATTGGCATAGGTGGCTTTCACTTACGGAATTTTGGTATAACACCCATTTTCATTTAGCTTTGGTTACCACTCCCTTCAAGGCACTCCATGGGTATGATCCTCTGGCACCAGTTCTATTTTAAGGGAGCATTTCTCATGTCACTGAAGTTAATGACTTGTTAGATTAAAGGAGGCAGCTGGTTCAACAATTGAGGGATCATTTGCAAGTAGCCCAGATGAAGTTCTATGCTGATAAGAAGAGAGTGGACAAGTCCTTTGCTGTTGGAGACCTTGTTCCTTGGAAATTGCAGCCGTACAGGCAGAGCTCTCTGGCCATTCGTAAGAACATTAAGCTAAGTGCATGTTTCTTTGGCCCTTACAGGATACTTGAGAATATAGGCAAGGTTGCATATAAGCTGGAACTCCCTAATGATTGCACCGTTCATCCAGTCTTCCATGTGTCTCTGTTGAAGAAGTTTGTCCCAGCTAATTAGGAAGTCGCAGTGACCCATCTACAAGCTACCTTGCAAGGCATGTTGGTCTTACAGCCTCAAGCTATCCTTCAATCTCGCACTGGTGCACTGGCATGCAGCAGGAAGCAGCAGGTTTTGGTTCAGTGGAGCAATTTGGATCCTTCTTCAACATCTTGGGAGGATTGGACTTTCCTTCGTTCCTAATTCCCTTCTTTTCATTCTTGAGACAAGAATGTTTTAAGGGAGGAGCATTGTTATGAAAGTGTGTTGGTAGTCAGTAGTTAGTGCCATTGGTCCATTTTGGCGGTAATGGTGGAATAAGTTGGTTTTGAATTGTCTTGTTACATTGTATCTTTGTTTAGTATAAATAGCTAAGATCTTGTATTGTTTCTGTGCAGAAATAACTAATATCCTGGTGCAATACGAATCAAATACCACTACAATACGAGAAGTGAATGGGCTAAAAAAGAGAAAAGAATCGATCGATCGGCCTCCTAACGGCATCCCTACTTAAAATACCAAGGAATTTTGAGACATTTTCCTAACAAATGTCCAACTTGGCTCAAAATTAACATCAACAATAAAATAACTCCACCTTCTCCACAAACGCCCCCTCAGCTGGGGCTAACACACATTAAATGCAAAGAGCCACCAAATTCGAGCAATGCTCGAATTTGCTCCCTGGTAGAACCTTAGTGAACATGTCAACTGGATTGTCCTCAATCCCAATTTTTTTTAACTCCACCTTCCGTTCATCAATCAGATCTCTAATAAAATGATGCTTCACATCTATATGCTTGGTTCTGTGATGATGTGACATCTGATCCTTCGCTAGGTGAATGGCGGACTGACTATCACAATAGACTCTAACAGTGCCCTGCTCAGCACTGATCTCACTAATCAAATCTCTCAACCAGACGGCTTCTTTGAATGCTTCTGTGACTGCCATATACTCGGCCTCGGTAGTAGACTGTGCTGTAATAGACTGTGAACACGCTCTCCAACTAGTAGTTGTGTCACCTAAACAAAACACATACCCTGATGTGGACTTCCTTTTATTGAGGTCTCCGCCATAATCAGAATCTATATACCCAACCAAGCAACACTTACTTTTCCCACATTCCAAACAAATATCAGAAGTTCCACAAAGATACCTGAGAATCCACTTCACTGCATGCCAATGCTCTTTACCTGGATTCGCCATGTATCTACTAACTCTGCTCACTACAAAAACAATATCTGGATGCGTAAAACCATTGAATACATAATACTGCCTACTGCACTAGAATAGGGAATCTGAGACATGTACCTGACATCCTTCTCAGTTTGAGGCAAATCTAATGCTGAAAGTCTGAAGTGAGCTGCTAAGGGCGTGCTAACTGGATTAGCATCCTTCATATGAAACCTGTCTAAAACCTTCTCAATATACTTCTCCTGAGACAAGTATAATTTTCTGGCTTTTCGGTCTCTATGAATCTCCATGCCTAAGATCTTCTTAGCTGCTCAAAGATCTTTCATCTCAAACTCACTCTTCAACATAGATTTCATGTCATCAACATCCTTCATGTCTCGTGCTGCAATCAACATATCATCAATGTACAAAAGTCAATAAACAAAGCCTGTATTAGTCTTTTTGAACTACACACAACTCTCGTACTTACTCCTGATGTACCCATGACCTGTCATAAACTAATCAAATCTCCTATACCACTGCCTAGGAGACTGCTTCAAACCATATAAAGACTTCTTAAGCAAACATACATGATCTTCCTTTCCTTCTACAACAAAGCCCTCGGGCTGATGCATATAGATACTCTCTTCTAGTTCACCATGCAAAAATGCAGTCTTTTCATCTAACTGCTCAAGCTCTAAGTCATGCATGGCAACTGAAGACAAAAGCACACGAATCAAAGTATGTCTAACTATAGGTGAAAATATATCTTAAAAGTCAACACCCTATTCCTGACTGTAGCCTTTAGCTACCAAACGTGCCTTGTATCTTGCATCTTCAACTCCAAGAATGCCCTCCTTTCTTTTGAAGACCCATTTGCAACCAATCAGTCTTTTCCCTATTTGAGGCTTCACCAGTTCCATGTCTTATTCCTATGAAAAGAGACTGCATCTCTTCATTCATAGCAACGAGCCACTTCTCAGCATCTGATCTCGATACAACCTCTGAATACGGAGTCGGCTCACTGTCATCTAAAGATTCAGCAGTAGTAAGGGCATAAGCAATCATCTCCTCATACCCGTATCTCTCTGGAGGCCTGATCTGACGCCTCGATCTACCACCAGCTATAGTACTATTCTCCACCTGCTGACCTGTTTCTGCATTATCAATAACAACATCAGTAACCCGTACCTGAGGTGCTGGAATACTTTCTAGCTGAATGACCTGCTGATCTGACTGTATCTGTGTAACATCAGGTGTCTCAACCTAAACTGGATCACTATCAATGGAGGGTGTGTGTGGCGGATGAAGTAGAGCAGACTCATCAAAGGTAACATTTCTACTAGTCAGAAACTTCTGAGCACTTGGATCCCACACTCTATATCCCTTCACACCTGACGAATAACCAAGAAAGATGCATTTCTTGGCCCTGGGCTCCAACTTTCCATCATTAACATATGCATATGCAGGACAACCAAATACTTTAATCTGAGAATAATCAGAAGTAGAACCAGACCATACCTCTTCAGGTGTCTTCATCTGCAATGAAGAATGCGGTGTCTTGTTCATAAGATAGCAAGCCATGCTAACTGCTTCTACCCACCATTCTCTTTTCAAGCCTGCATTTGAAAGCATACATCGAGCCTTCTTAAGTAACGTCTTGTTCAATCTTTCAGCTACTCCATTTTGCTGAGCTCGGCCTGTACATGTCCTATCTCAGATTATACCCTGATCTTCACAAAATCGAGTGAAGTCACCTTTAACAAACTGAGGACCATTATCAGTCCTCAGCCTCTTTATCGGCTTTCCTGTCTGTTTTTCAAGCAGAATCATCCATTTTTTGAAGACATCATAAACTTCGTTTTTCTAATTCAAAAAATAGACCCAAACTTTATGTGAATAATCATTAGTAAACATTAGAAGATACCTGGACCTACCTTTAGAAGCCACTCTGGAAGGTCCCCACATATCAGAATGTATATAATCTAACGTTCCCTTTGTCTGATGCACTGCTGACTTGAAGCTGACTCTTTTCTACTTCCCATACACACAATGCTCACAGAATTCCATCAGTCCTGTTGACTGACCACAAAGCAGTCCCCTTTTATTTAACTCAGACAATGCCTTATCACTAATGTGACCCATTCTCATGTGCCACAGTCTTGTGATCTCTGCATCTGTCATAGTAGATGTGGAAACAGCAACTGAACCTGTCACGATAGCACCTGCAAGCTCATACAAAGTACCTACCATATTCCCTTTCATCACAACTAAACCACCCTTACTGACCCGCACGACTCCACCTTCAGCAGTGTACTTGTACCCACTAGACTCAAGGGTACCTAGAGAAATCAAGTTTTTCTTCAACTCCGAGACGTGACGTACATCACTCAAAGTTCTAATAGCCCTATCAAGCATCCTCACATGAATTGTCCCAATCCCCATTACCTTACAAGCAGCATCGTTACCCATCAAGACAACTCCACCCTGTATAGACTTATACGTGGAAAACCAATCTCTATTTGGACGAACGTGATATGAACAACCCGAATCCATGACCCACTTATCCTTGGACCTGGATAGAGAATCAGCAACTAATAGAAACTCCCATTCACTATCATCCTCTACAACACTAGCCTCAGCGGACTTATCTTTGCCCTGGTCACCCCTGTTACCTTCTTTCAATTTATTTTTATATTTGTAACAATCTTTCTTTGTGTGCCCTTTCTTGTGACAGTAATGGCACGACATGTTCTTATGTCTAGATTTAGACCTAAACTTTTTTCCACCATTGGATCCCCTATGTTTTGGTCTACCTCTCACGTGCAAACTACAACCTGAGTCATTCACCGAGTCAGATAACTCCCTATCAAACCGTTCTTTACTCACAAGGTTTCTTTTCACCTCATCAACAGTAATGGCCGGCCTACCCCGTATATCATGCTTTCTACAAAGCCCTTATACGAATTAGAGAGTGAACACAATAACAACATGGCTTGATCCTTGTCCTTAGATACATCATCCAATTCCTTTAATTCTTGTGTTATAGAAGTAAACTTGCTAAGTTGGTTTTTAAGAGATGCATCTTCTATCATATGGAAAGTGAATAACCGACACTTCACTGCGAGCTAGTTGGAGACTGACTTGTGGCAAAACATGTCAGGTAATTTCTCTCATAACTCCTTTGTGGTTTCCATCTCCAAGACCTCTGACAGAACATCATCAGCTAAACACATCTGTGTCGGCGTGAGAGCCCTATCATCCATCTCTTCCCACTGTGCCTTGATCATAGTCTCGAGTCTCTTCTCTTTCCCCTCCAGTGCTGTCTTCAAGCAATTCTGAGTCAAGAGTCCTTTCACAAGGACTTGCCATAAGCTGAAACTTCCTTGACCTCCGAACTTCTCTACCACGGTCTTAATACCTGATGCCATTGTACCAATTCGAATAACCAGGCTCTGATACCAATTTATGCGGAAATAACTAATATCCCAGTATGTAATACGAATCAAATACCACGACAATACTAGAAGTGAATGGACTAAAAAAGAGAAAAGAAACGAACGACACAGTGATTTAAGTGGAAACCCCTTTACAATCGAAACGGGAGAAAACCACGGGTGAAGATTGGAGCTTTTATTATTGAATCAAAAGGAAGAATTGCAATCACTCCTTTTCTCTCTCTCTCTTTTTCTTTGGCAGCGCTGCTGGGAAGAATACCTCACGAAAATGGATACTAATGACGTAAACCCTACGTCCATATATATAGCCTCGTGAAAACGCGTTTCTAGATCGATCGGAGTCCCGATCGATCGGCGCACTTAGCGTTGGCGTCCTTCACTTAAGTAACATTCCCGATCGATCGAGCTTCACCCAATCGATCAGCCTCCTCAAGGCATCCCTACTTAAAATACCAACGCATTTTGAGACATTTTCCTAACAGTTTCATTCATGAATAGAAAACTTGATTGATTCTTCCTTTCAACTCCTAATTCTCTCTAATCTCTCATGTCTTTTCACTTCTCTTTCCTCTCAACTCTTTCTATTAACTTAGTTAAGTATCAAGTTGAACTAGATCCTTAACATATAAATAGTTGTAATCTTGTAAGATTCATTCATTCAATGAAAATATCTTGTTATCTCTACTTCTCATCTCTTAATTTCTCTCTCTAATTCTCATCCCCTTTCCCTTCCCTTCTCATCTAACCTCTTCCTCACCTAGGTTATAGCTAAGATTCGACTTGGACTAGTATCAGAGCCTTGCATTCATCATTGATCGGATTGAAATTGAGCTCAATTTGATTGAGTTGCAAGGATTTTCGGCTTGATCGGCTAGAATTAAGCTTGTGCTGCAACTGGCTACAACTCGTGCCAATGCTGCTCAAAACGCTGCCAATAATGTACCTGGAAATCCTGTTACTTATGCTGCAGCAGTGGCTGGTGCTGATGGTGGAGTCAATAAGTGTGATAGATTGGATCAAATGATGGTGATGATGTAGAATATGATGCAAACTATGCGACTAGTTATGGAGTAGAGGTTTGAGACACAATCTCAACACATCTCTCAGCAAATATTGCAGCAGATCTCCAAATTTTAGCAAAATTTGGAGAGGCAGCCGCAGCCTCCTAGAGCAGGCATATTATGGCCTGCTAGTCAGCAAGTAAGACCTCCAGAAATGAGACCAGCACTAGCTGAAAGTAGTGATGGTACTTTTGGCTCGAGGAGTAGCGTCTTTAGACAACCTCAAGTGGATTTGGAGCCTTTTGATGGTACATTGCCTCAATCTTGGGTGAGGAAGTGTGAAAGATACTTTCGGTTTTACAACATTGAGAAGCATGAGAAATTAGAATTGACTGCAGTATACTTGCGTTGTGAATTAGAGGTTTGGTATTACAGTTTGATGCAAAGCAATCCTGCAATAACTTGGACTAAATTTGCTAATGAACTGTGTAATAGATATGGCGATGAAGATGTGAGTGAGGTAGTGGATAATTTCAACAAAGTGAGCCAGGTTTCTTTAGTGAAGGATTACATGACACGCTTTGAAGGATTGAGAGCTCGAATGCTCAATGTTTATCCAGAGGCTCCAAAGTCATATTACGTATCTAGTTTTGTGAGTGGACTCAAGCCTAAGATCAAGCATATGGTGAAGGCTTTCGAACTAGCAACATTGTCTCAAGCTTATTCAAAAGTAAGAAAGGTAGAAAATACTATGATAACTTCTTCTGATTTTTCTAAAGGGAAATCTATTAGTGTTGGAAATTTTTCTTGAAGACAAGTTCAAGGCTTCAATAGAGGTGGCAGTAATGAAGAGAAGAAGCCTCAAAAACTTTGCTACAAGTGTAATCAGAGATAGTTTTTTGGACAAAAGTGTGATAGTAAGTGTCTTATGGTAGCTTCGGGAATCGAAGTTGATGGAGAAGGAGAAGAAGATGATGTCATTCAGACCCTGGCAGCTTATGAACCTGAGGAGGAGAATGGTGTTGAGATTTCAGTGAAGGCCTTAACAGGAAGTCAGACACATAAAACCATCCGGATTAAAGGAAGTGTGGGCCAAAGGGAGTTATTGATACTTATTGATAGTGGCAGCATGCACAGCTCCATTGATCCTCAAGTGGTTAGAGCTGTGGGATAAGAATTGATTAAGACCCGTCCTTTATCTGTCACTGTGGCTGATGGCAACTCCATCCTGACTTTCACTAAGTGTAAAGGGTTCGGTTTGAAGATGCAAGGGCATAAGTTTGAGTATGATTTCAGAGTGTCGAGGTTGGGAGGTTGTGACATGGTATTGGGGGTTGATTGGATGAGGTCTTTTAGCCCCATTCTCTTTGATTTTGCTCAGTTGGTTGTGTCCTTTGAGAGGAATGGAGAGCAGATTCAACTGAGGGGCATTGTTGAGAAGGGACAACTTCAGTTGATGGAGGGAAAAGGCCTGCAAAAGTTGCTTAGTTAAGGGACTTATCAGTGGGTGGGACAGCTTTCTTCCATCACAGCTGCTTCGGAAGTGGCTCAAGGGAATTTCGATGCTATCCTGCATTCTCTGCTGCATAAGTATAGTGATATATTTGAGCAGCCTGTAGTTCTACCTCCATGAAGGAGTTTTGATCATGCCATTCCCTTGAAAGAAGGATCCATTCCAGTGAACCTGCAGCCCTACAAGGACCCTCATTCTCAAAAGAATGAGATAAAAAGGCAAGTGGAGGAATTGCTTCAAACAAAGTTCATAAAGCACAGCCATTGTCCATTTGCCTCTCTGGCAATTTTGGTAAAGAAGAAGGATGGATCTTCTAGAATGTGCATCAATTACCGGCAACTAAATTCTATGACAGTCAAGGATAAGTTGCCTACACCAGTCATCGATGATTTCTTGGATGAACTTCATGGTTCTTGGTATTTTTCCAAGCTAGATCTGAGGTAGGGATATATTAGATTCGAGTTCAAGAGCAAGACATTCCAAAGATGGCTTTTAGAACTCACCACGCCCATTATAAGTTTGTTGTGATGCCCTTTGGGCTATCCAATGCTCCTCCTACATTCCAGGCCCTGATGAACTCAGTGTTCAAGCAATATTTGAGGAAGTTTGTACTCGTGTTCTTTGATGATATTTTGGTTTACAGCCAAACACTGCAGGAGCACTTGACTCATTTAGAAATGGTGTTTCAGATCATAAGGAAACATAAATTGTTTTTTAAGCTGTCCAAGTGCACTTTTGCTAAGTCTCAAGCGGAGTATTTAGGTCACATTGTCACTAGAAATGGGGCTGCAACTGATCCAAACAAGATCAAGGCCATGGCGGATTTGCCTGAGCCGAAATGAGTAAAATAATTGAGAGGATTTTTGGGCTTAACTGGTTATTATCGAAGGTTCATAGCTAGGTATGGGTTGATAGCGAAACCCTTGACAGACTTATTGAAGAAAGATTCTTTTCATTGGAATGATTCAGTAGGGGAAGCTTTCAATCAGTTAAAGAAATCCATGATATCAGCCCCAGTTTTGGTGATGCCAAACTTTGATCTTCTCTTTGTATTGGAAACTGAACCTAGCAATAGTGGAATTGAAGCAATTCTTTCACAAAATGGGAGGCCATTAGCTTATCTCAGTCAAGCTATGGGTCCTAATAACCAGAAATTGTCAATTTATGAGAAAGAGTACATGGCAATTCTTCTAGCTGTGCAGAAATGGAGGCACTATTTGGAAGGGCATCATTTTGTAACTAAGACTAGTCATCAAAGTCCCAAGTATTTGCTTAAGCAGCGAATTACTACCAGAATGCAGAGGAAAGGCTTAATGAAGATGCTCTGTTTAGACTATACCATTGAGTATAAAAGAGGAGCATCAAATCCAGTGGCAGATGCTCTATTAAGGAGACAAGAGGAAGATGTAATCGAAGCATCCTGGGCGGCAGAGACTCAAGTGGTTCCTCTGTGGATGAACAAAGTAATTAAGTCATATGAGAATGATAGGTATGCTCAGAAATATGTCATTCCCAGCTATGTTCAGCCAGTGGATGCAGGGGAAGAAGTTGAGGTGACTATTAAGGAAGGCATTGTTCGAGTTAAAGGCAGGATCTACATTGGCAATGGCATTGAAGTCAGGAAGCAGATCTTGAGCTTCTCATGACTCTCCTTAGGGGGGACATTCTGTTGGGGATGGTACTTACCAAAGGGTCAGACAGTACTTCTACTGGCCCGGGTTAAAGAAGGAAGTGCAAGAACATGTTTTACAATGTGAAGTTTGTCAGCAGGTTAAGGTGGAGCACACACCCTATAAGGGTTTGTTGCAACCTTTAACGATTCCAGAGGGAGCTTGGGTTTATATCAGTATGGATTTTATTAAAGGATTTCCTAAATCCAAAGGTAGAGAGATCATTTGGGTGATTGTAGATCAGCTCACCAAGTCAGGTTCATTTCATTTCTCTCTCACATCCTATTTTAGCTGAGAAGTTAGCAAGGCTCTTCTTGGACCATGTTTACAAGTTACATGGCCTTCCTCAATCGATTGTTTCTGATTGGGATAGGTTATTTACTTGCAACTTTTGGAGTGAGTTGTTCTTATTATTGGGGACCACCTTGTCCTTGAGCTCTTCTTATCACCCTCAGTCTGATGTACAGACTGAAAGGGAGAATCAGTGCATAGAGCAATATTTGTGGGGAATGACATTTTTACATCCTAAGAATTGGAATAGATGGCTATCACTCACAGAGTATCGGTACAATACTCATTTTCATGCTTCCTTGGGCACCTCTCCATTCAAGGCCTTGTTTGGGTATGATCCTCCATCACCTTTGATGAGCCAAAGGCTTGACTTCTCATGTGGATTCTTTCAATGAGCTTCTTAATTAGAGAAAACAACTAGTTCAGTGGCTTAAGGATAATCTTCAGACTGCACAAGCTCGGATGAAATATTTTGCTAATAAGGGTAGAGTTGACAGAAGTTTTGAAGCAGGGGATTTGGTGCACCTTAAGCTGCAGCCCTATAGATAAAATTATGTGGCCATGCGCAAGAATGTCAAGCTGTGTGCCAGGTACTTTGGACCTTACAAGATCTTGGAAAAGATTGATAGGGTGGCTTACAGGCTTGAGCTTCCTTTGGATAGTTCAGTACATCCTATGTTTCACATCCCCTTGCTCAAAAAGTATGTGGCTAAGGGGGTAGTTTGTGCAACATAACCATTGATAGCTTCAGTTCAAGGAAGTGCGCTGTAGGAATCAGTAGATGTTCTCGGTAGGAGGGTGATGCAGCAGCAAGGTGCAAAAGTTGAGCAGGTTCTAGTTCAGTGGGCCAATTTAGGGAAAGAGAATGCTTCTTAAGAAAATTGGTGGTTCTTGAAGTCTCAATTTCCTTCCTTCCATTCTTGAGGCAAGAATGAGCTCAAAGGGAGGGTAATGTCATAGCCGAAGGGGTTTGCTGTTGTTTTGCTGTTAAATTTGAATAAGGCGGGAATGTTAGTTGAGGTTTGGTCTTTGGCAGTTAATTCTTGGTCTAATGTGGCGGCTAGGCCATTGCTTAAGTCGGTAGTCTTGATTAGTATATTTCTTGATGCATTGATTGAGTTGTTATCTTGTAAAGAGTATAAATATTTGTAATCTTGTGAGATTCATTCATTCAATGAAAATATCTTATTATCTCTACTTGTCATCTCTTAATTTTCTCTCTCTAATTCTCATCCCCTTTCCCTTCTCTTCTTATCTAACCTCTTCCTCATCTAGGTTATAGCCAAGATTCTACTTGGACTATAACAAGCTCTCTACTTAGATTCTCGGGGACAAGAATCTCTAAAGGGGGAAAGTATTGTCATGACTCTAGAATATAAGAAAGTGTTAATAATGCAGTGGTTGTAAATAAGTAGTCTAAGTCATAAATAAGGGTCCAAATTAGTTGTGTTTTGAATTGTATTAGCCGGTTCTTCTTATTAGCTTAAGTACCCTTGGAAGTTAGTTAGTGTGGCGGTTGGTGTTGTCTAAGTGCAAAGCATTGTTAGATATTTCTCGTTGTAGCTAACATTAGGTAAGTAGTAGTATAAGTATGTGAGCTTCGTCTCTTGTAAGATTCATGATGAATATTAAGTGAAACCTCTTAATCTCTCAATTACAATTCTCTCAACTTCTCTTCTCTATTCTCCCTTAATTTCATCTAATTCTCTCTAATCTTCACCTAATTCACTTCTTAACTCATCTCATACTATTTTATCTCTCTTTTATCCCTAAGTTATAGTCAAGATTTATCTTGAATCATATTATTATATAAAAGGGACAGTAGTGGAGTGCTTCTCAGGTGCCTGGACTTGGACAAAGTAATGCTATTGATGGTAGGAGTCCATGAGGGTGTCTGTGGATCCTATCTAGCTAGCAACAAGATGCATTGGCTTATCAGACATTACGGCTATTACTTGCCATTAATGACGGATGATTGCATAAAGTACACCAAGAGGTGAAGAGGTGCAGAGCATGCCAAAGACATGGGCATGTGCTAAGAGTCCCCGCAGTTGAGATGCATGCTACTGTCAAACGATGGCCCTTCAGAGGTTGGGCAATGGATCATAAGGGAAACAATCCCCCTTTTAGCAAGCAACACTCTTACATCCTTGTAGCCACAAACTACTGTACAAATGGGTGAAGGCTAAGCCATATAGGAATATCAACCAACAAGACGTGATTGATTTTATCAAAGAATACATCCTACTAAGGTTTGGTATTCTTGAAACCATTACTGCTGACCAAGCTAAAGTGTCCAGTAGGGTTGAGGTTAAGGAATTCACCAAGTGCTTCAACATAAAAATCTTGAACTCAACCGCCTAGTATGCTCAAGCCAATGGCCAGGCAGAGTCAACAAACAAGATTCTAAAAGCCCATATTAAAAAGATGATTAAGGACAATCCCAAGAGGTGTCACGAATTGCTACTAGATGCTCTTCGAGGTTAAAGAAATGTCTAAACGTGACGCAACTGGGATAACTTTCTTCCATTTGACGTATGGCTATGATGCCGTGCTCCCAATGGAAGTAACGGTTCAGTCTGTTAGGTTGGCTCATCAAGGAAAGTTTTTTGAACTTAATTATGAGCGTGCTATGGTGGACGAACTAACTAACTTAGACCAAGCTAGGCTTGACGCTCTTCACAAGTTAGAGAAGTAAAAGGAAAGTGTGGCGAAAGCATACAAGAAAGAGGTCAAACCCAAGTCTTTTGCCTTAGGGGATATAGTCTAAAAAGCAATTTTAACCACTGACCAGAAAGACTGTGTCCTTGGGAAACGGCCCCCAAACTGGGAGAGCCCATTTAGAGTCATTAAGGTATTTGGAGGCAATGCTTACGTACACTAAGACCTAGATGAGAGAACCCACCCAAGGGCTATTAATGGAAGGTTCCTAAAGAAATATATGCCATCAATTTGGGATTCTAACAAGGAAGTCCTTAAGTATAGATTCCTTGAACTATGGGCTCTATTTAACGTCAATGTCTTGAGGATCAACTTCATCCTTAGGTTAAGAAAATAAAGAAAAGAAAGGAGTGGAACCACCAAGCTAAGAGACGTGATTGACAAAAATGTGCTTTTCATTAATATCATTAGAAAATACAAGGCTTATAAACAAAGTAATACAAACAACTTGTACGGCCGAAATCTCTTTACAAAAAAAAAAAAAAAAAAAAAAGCAGCGAAAATTAAAAGAATTGATTCCTAATCCTCACTAAGGATTCCACTATAGAAAATAGTTGGCTAGTTGCATTGCTCAGTTTGTGGTCCAAGGAAAGGGCTCCCTTTTCAAGAACTTGGTTATTTCTTTGGGCCTCACTAGTAGATTTCTCGAGCCTTCCAACCGCAGTCCTTGAGAGGAATCTTGTTGTATCGGGGAAAGTAGTTCTCCCCAAAGATGATCCAATCTCTGCTCCAAGCAAGGAAATTCATCCTCGAGGCCTCTGATCTCTTGAGCTTGTTGGCTCTAGCCTTCTTGGCTACTCAGAGTTCTTCAAACAAAAGTTGTAGGCCACTAAGGTCAGCTAAATGCCCTTAGTCCATTATGGCATATTGACAGTGCCAATTTTACTGGAGGAGATTTGGGACCTCTTGGCTCAACTTCACAAGCACTTTCTTCAAGACTTTGAGTTCGCTGACAATGGCAGGAGCCACTTGAGGGTCCTCCTTTAAAGCCCTCACTAGGGGCATATTGATGCTTACTTTGTGTATGCATTAGCAAATGCACTAATCATATCAAGTAATATAGAAATGAGTAGAGTATTGCTCCCACGAGAATTGTTATTGAGTGACTACCAAAATTAGTACCTTTGATTCTATTTGAAAAATCGAAAAATTGAGATATTGATATAAAATAAAATAAAAGCAAACAAATTTCTTTATTGAATTTTATCTAAAGTTTACTGGTTTTTGTGTTTTTA
The DNA here is from genome assembly GCA_018398585.1 of Simmondsia chinensis. Lineage (NCBI taxonomy): Eukaryota > Viridiplantae > Streptophyta > Magnoliopsida > Caryophyllales > Simmondsiaceae > Simmondsia > Simmondsia chinensis. The sequence goes on along the minus strand of JAGTTD010000010.1, from coordinate 26,009,944 downwards.
TGATTTAATAAAATCCAAGGCATCCGATTTCACCTAGTTGCATCAATACGCCTTTCTATTCTCTTTATTCAAGTTGTTATTACGTGTCGATGGTTGAAAATCCTAATTTACTAAATATTCTCACTCGAGCAACATTTAGTATGCTCTTTTACGTATTAACCCATCTTCTTGTGCATGAATTTAAATAAGAAAAGTGTTTTTAAGGCTCTATAATTTTCAGTTAAAAATCACACAAATCGCGTTAATCTCTCTCAAGCATTCACTCAATTTGTGGTGCTTATCACCTTAGCAATCATCATAAATCTCCTCTCGGACTCATTATGAATCATTGTAGGCCTTAAATGGTGATCAAGCATTTAAAACTCATGCAGAACCATAAACAATTCAACAACGCAATAACAAAACATTGAATACGTTGAATTAGAAATGAACGTATATTACAACTTGGGCTACATCGTAGCCTTGGAATAATAAAATTAGTTCATGATAAACTTAATATAAGACATATTTAACACAAAATTCATGAACTTAACGAAGAGAATGATAGAAAAGAACTTGAAAATGCAAAATTTTAGACCAAACTTCTTCTTTTCTCCTCCTTCTTTCTTCCTACGATTTTCTACCTTATTTCTCTAATTTGTATTTGATTTATCTACATTTAATGATGCTAAAACACCTCCTAAGCATCCCTATTTATATTACATAAGGTTGGAATTAAAAAAAATAGAAAAAATAGCAAGCTTAAAGCTCATTGCACCACACATCTTCAACTGCTGCCAATTCTGCAGGTTTGCAACTTGCTGCTGATTTCTTCATTTTTCTTCAATTATGGCCGCTCAAAATCAGTCTTAACATCAACTTGAACATGTTATTGAAGTTTACAAGAGGTTCTTTCACTTGATTCGTCAATTTTTCCACCAAAATGGTAAGTTGAAATGAATTCTGCAGGTTGGTTTTCAATTTATGCAACTTGCTATCCTTTGCTGTTTTTCTTCACTTTTTTTATTCCGCTTTGGCCATCCAAAATCAGATTTAACATAAATTCTAACATGGTAATAAAGTGTACAAGAAGTTCTTTCACCTTATTTGTCTATTTTGCCAGAAAAAATTGTAAGTTGAAGTGAATTGCGCAAGCTCATTCTTCATTCTCTGCATTGTTGTTGTTCTTGCTGTTTTCTTCAGATTTTTGAGCTTAACACCACCTAAATTCAGAGTTTACATCAACTTGGACATGTTAATGTATTGTTTAATCAATCCTTGCTCTTGATTTGTGCATTTTGCTACCCATTTTTGCAAGTTGAATTGAATTGTGCATAAACTTGGTGATTTCTTGCTAAAACTAGTATTTTGATTGATTTAGCTCATTTTTATGATTTTGTTTGATGTATCTTGCAATCAAATATTGATGTTGATGATAAAACCTAGCAAAATTTAGCATAAAATAAGTGTTTTTGCACAAAAATGGCAATAGAAACAAAAAAGAGCAAAAGTGAGCAATAGTGATAAAATTTTGAGGCAAAATGGCTGGAAAATGAACCAAAATGATATGAATAATTATATACTAAATTAGACTTATCAAAATACCCCCAAACTTAAATCTTGCTCGTCCTTGAGCAAGGGTGAACATTACCGAGCAGGATCTCATGCTTTTTAAGAATTCTTCCATAATTTAAAGCAGGTATACTCCAAATTAAAGAAGAATAACTGAGGCTCAAAGTTCAAGGTTTTAAAGGCAAAACCATCTTGTCCAAGGAAAAATCTATCAATTACTTAGGTCATGGAATTCAAAAGTTAGCTAAGCAAATTAAGTTTATCCGTTCTTTCTAATCTTAAGATATTCAAACCGAATAGAGGACAAAAATTATACCACTCATAACAAGACTTATCAAGTATGTCCAAAACTAATTATTTTTGCACCATTTTTTCTTTGGAGGAATTTATTTACTCAAGTCAATATAAGCATATCTGCAGCGAATCAAGCTCCGATTCCTAGGAGATGACCCATAAGTAAGAGAAGCCACCACTAAGATGCCTGTATTATGACCTCCCGAGTATATCTTCAGTGAGAATCAAGCTCCGACTCCTGGACGATGAGCCATAAGTAAGAGAAGCCACCACTGAGACGCTTTCTTAATGGGTGGCACATACCTTATTTATGTTGGATAGCGGTACTAAAGATGTCCCCCCCCCCCCCCCCCCCCTCTTTCTTTTTCGGTGCTTGGTTCCTTGTTAGCTTTCTAAGTACCCCTTGTAGCGAGCTTTCAATGCTGCAGCTCCTGTTCCAGTTGGCCCAGGGTACCAGGTGTTGAAACACCCCTACGGATCTATTTGCTCGAGGTACCAAGGCACGAAACCATCACACCATAGCACATATCCAAATGATAAATGTTTTTAACAAGATAGCGGTGCTTAGTGATTCTCTCCCTCTATTTTTATTATATTTTTCTTTTATTTGGACTTAGGCATAACTTTTCAAAATTCATTTTGTAAATGATACTCTTTATGCAATCTATTCAAATTTGAGCATCTTTTAATCAGAAAGAAAAGTAAAACAATCATACTAACTAGTGAAGTCAAATACCATAGTTGTATCAAGATAGTGCCTTAGATTAGATCATGTTTTGCAATTAGAACACAAAAATAATTGATTATCAAGTTATTCAAATCTAATTAAAATTGCCTAAAAAGCATGATGATAAGTTCTCTCTTTTTTTTAATTGAAATTTTTAAAAGACTAAAGGTTAAAACTGTAGAAAATAGACAATCTTTTTGCTGACCAACACTATTTACATCCCCATATAAAGGCTCTGAACTCTGGGAGACACTGAAGTCGACTCTAAAACATAAAACAGGAAAACTTTTCAATTTTTTTTAATTTTTTTTCAAAAATTTTAACTATTATTTTATTATACTCATTATTAACATTACTTTTTCCACCCCAAACTTTATTTTTAAAAAAAGAACTAAAAAGATAAACTGGGTGAGATACTTCCCCAGTTTGAGGATTGCTCTTTGATGGTGCATGTTGACATTGTGCTATCCCCAAACTTGTTGCAAAATACATGTTACACAAAAGATACACAAAGATGAGATAAATAAAAATAATGAAAGGAGAATAAAATTAGATAAATAAAGATATAAACACTTGGGTTGCCTCCCAAGAAGCGCTTAGTTTATAGTCGTTAGCTCAACTTTCTTGGTGGATCTATCCCGTTTCCTGAAGGAGAATAGAGTTTCCACCATCCATCCATAGTGACCATTTTCTTCCGTGGCTCTTCCTTGCTCTCTTCTTTACACGACCTCCTTTACCTTCTCTAATCTTGGGATCTTTGAGCCTGATTTGCCACAGCTTGATTTTCCTTTTCCGATTTCTTCTGCTATTTTTCTCTGAGGCGTCCATGGTTCCGAAAATTTCTGACTATGTTAGATAGGCTCGACATTCTATTTCAATGACTGGTGGTGATGGGGCAGTAAAGATAGGGTGGGTCCTTGGTGGCTCTAAGTTGACTAAGGGGGTTATGTAAGATTGAGGTGGTTCTTTTAATGTGTCTTTATACCTCAATGCTATGGCGTTAGTTTGCTTCCCTAGGTCGGTGATGGTATTGGTAGGCAAGGATTCTTCAAACCTCTCTGACTGTTCCTCTATTGCAGTCCCTACTTGAGGTTCAGGATTTTGGATGAAGGTTCTTTGGTTTTGTAGGTCACTCATAGTTTCTATGAATTCCCTAAAGGTCTCCTCTAAGTCATTATTCTTTTCTTGAGACGGATAAGTGGGTGAACAAGATGCTTCATTATGATTCCAAGAAGGATCCATCCATTCTTGACTATAGGTGCTATAGTAGAGAGTGTACTGGGGTTGGTTAAAATTTGACATGTAATTACCTTATTCAAAACCCCATGAGGAAAAGCTATTACCTAATTGACATTCTATACTAGCATGGTTACCTGCACAGAATTCACATCTAGGAGCACGAGCAGCAATCATCTCATTTAATATTTCTCGAATTTGTGAAAGTTGAGCAGATAATTCACTATATTCATGAATGCTCAGTTTTGTTTTAGGTATAGCTTGATATTGAGGTCTCATAAAGTTATATTGCTCAAAATCTGATGAAGAAAAGCTATTACCTATTTGGCATTCCATACTAGTATGGCTACCTACACAAAATTCATATCTAGGAGTACTAGCAGTAATCATGTCTTCAATTAGTGAAAGTTGAGCAGATAATATATCAAATACAGCTTGGTATTGAGGTCATATAAAGTTGTGGCAAGCCATCACTTTTAGCACTCTCTTTTTTTTTGAATAAATAAATAAATAAACAAACTTAAACATTAGAGGAAAAATAAATTTAGTGAGAAAGATTAAGAATACAACAACCTTTAAAAACCAAGTTTTAAGAGAGGGGTAGTAGCACTATTATTTTGAAAAACTTTAAAATAACAATTTTAACTCTTAAAATTTTAACAAAATGAACTTTTTAAGTAAAATAAAGATGAAAGTAAGAAAAAAAAATTCAAGAAAAACAATACAATAACACAAAACTAACAAATTTTAATAAAAACACAATTTTAGGGGTATGTTCTGTACGAATTTTTCTCTTTTTTTTTTTTCAAAGAATTTATCTTTATAAATAAATCAAATGAAAATTTTATTACACTTAAATAAAATTTACAAATTATTAACAATTTCAAATTAGCACCAAAACTAGTTGGTATTGATATCACTCAAATAGAGACAATCCCCGGCATCAGCGCCAAAAACTTGATGCTTACTTTGCGTATGTGTTAGCAAGTGCACTAGTCATATCAAGTAATATAGAAATGAGTAGAGTATCATTCCCATAAGGATTGTTATTGAGTGAGTATGAAAATTAGGAGCATTGATACTATTTGAAAAACCGAAAAATTAAGATATTGATATAAACTAAAATAAAATAAAAGCAAACAAAATTTGTTTATTGAATTTTATCTAAATTTTACTGATTCTTTGTGTTTTTATGATTTAATAAAATCCAAGGCATCCGATTTCACCTAGTTGCATCAATACGACTTTCTATTCTCGTTATTCAAGTTGAGTTATTACGTGTCGATGGTTCAAAATCCTATTTATTAAATATTTTTTTTCGAGCAACATTTCGCATGCTTTTTTACGTATTAACCCATCACCCTCGTGCATGAATTTAAAAAATAAAAGAGTTTTTAAAGCTCTATGATTTTCACTTAAAAATCACACAAATCACGTTAATCTCTCTTGACCATTCGCTCAATTTGTGGTGCTTATCACCTTAGCAATCATCATAAATCTCCTCTCAGACTCATTATGAATCATTATATGTCTTAAATGGTGATCAAGCATTTAAAACTCATGAAGAGCAATGATAAACACTTCAACAACACAATTACAAAACATTGAATATATTGAATTAGAAATGAGCGTATATTACAACTTAGGCTACATCGTAGCCTTGGAATTACAAAATTAGTTTATGATAAACTTAATATAAGACATATTTAACACAAAATTCATGAACTTAATGAAGAGAAGGAAAGAAAAGAACTTGAAAATGCAAAATTTCAGACCAAACTTCTTCTTTTCTCCTCCCTTTTTCTTCCTACGATTTTCTACCTTTTTTCTCTACTTTGTATTTGAGTTTTCCGGATTTAATGCAAACACCTCCTAAGCATCCCTATTTATAGTACATAATGTTGGAATTAAAAAAAATCGCAAGCTTAAAGCTCATTGCACCCTGCATCTGCAACTGTTGCCAATTCTGTAGGTTTGCAACTTGCTGTTGATTTCTTCATTTTTCTTCAACTATGGCAGCCCAAAATCAGTCTTATCATCAAATTCAACATGTTATTGAAGTGTACAAGAGGTTCTTTCACTTGATTCGTCAATTTTGCCACCCAAAATTGCAAGTTGAAGTGAATTGTGCAGGTTGGTTTTCAGTTTCTGCAACTTGCTATCCTTTGCCCTTTTTCTTCATTTTTTTGAGCTTTGGCCACCCAAAATCAGCTTTAACCTAAATTCTAACATGTTAATAAAGTGTACAAGAAGTTATTTCACCTTATTTGTCCATTTTGCCACAAGGAATTGCAAGTTGAAGTGAATTGCGCAGGCTCATTGTTCATTCTCTGCATTGTTGTTGTTCTTGCTGTTTTTATTCAGATTTTTGAGCTTAACACCGCCTAAATTTTGATTTTACATCAACTTGGACATGTTAATGTATTGTTTAATCAATCCTTGCTCTTGATTTGTGCATTTTGCCACCCATTTTTGCAAGTTGAATTGACTTGTGCATGAACTTGGTGATTTCTTGCTAAAACTAGTATTTCTGTTGATTTAGCTCATTTTTGTGCTTTTGTTTGATATATCTTGCATTCAAATATTAATGTTGATGATAAACCTAGCACAATTTAGCATAAAATAAGTGTTTTTGCACATAAATGGCAATAGAAACAAAAAAGAGCAAAAGCGATAAAATTTTGAGGTAAAGTGATTAGAAAATGAACCAAAATGATATGAATAATTATATACTAAAGTAGACTTATCACATAGCTTCTTGGAAGGTGGCCCTTTCAGCTAGGGTAAAAAATGAGGAGATGTGCAAGCTGCCTTAGCCTCTAGAATGTCGAGGATACTTGGTTGAGTTGCTGAAAGGCCAACCTCCCACTTGCCCCCAGTTTCTCTAGAGGATAAGTCATCCCTCTGAGTAATATGGAAGGAATGGCTCTTGGAGGTGCGACCTGTAAAAGAGTTAACACCAAAAGGAGTTAGATTACATCTTAACATTAGAGACGACCAAGGTTAGAGGAACCTCATCTTGAGGCAAAAGAAGAAATACCTTGCATTTCTATCATTGGAACTTCTGCTAGCTCTTCAACTGAAGGGATGTCTTCCTCGAAGGGAGCCTTGGGGGAACAATACTTGCATGCTAGAACAAAATATGGTTTGGGAAATTGAGAGTTGGGATGCCAGATTACAGAATCTTACCTTCAAATATTTCTTCAATGGAGATTGAGTCTCCTGGAAGGAGGAATGGAGCCCGTACAAGGCACTGGTTCAAAGTGACTTGGAAGGAAACCTCTTCAGACGGATAGCTGATAAATGGCTCCACAGCAGAGGTAGCCATATCACCTCCTTCTTCAATGCTTGAGCTTAATTGTACAGTACCTTAATTGGGTTTGGTGCAATTTCCTGAGGTGGAGAATCTAATATCTCCACAATAACCGGAGCTAGCTCTTCCTATGGCTGAAAAAGGCCAAGTTAGGAGGTGCTTTGTCAGAGATGAACGAGACACCAATTAAGAAACGCCAATGCCTCTTGTTCATAGAGCCTGGCTCTTCTTTTTCTCACTAGCTTTGAGACGGGAACCTCTTCATCTTCTTCCTCCGCTACTGTATGAACGACTCCAGTAGGGAGAGTTGGGGGAACCTCTTCCTGCTTCCTCTTCCTTGAACCACCAACTTTGAGGGCTGGTGGAGAAGTTCCTGGTGGGAATTCTTTTAGCTACATCGGGTGAAACTCCTTTAGAAGTCCCTTGGATAGCTGTTGCTACAAAAAGAAATGACGAAGTTCAATCTTTGTTTAGAACCACCCAAAAATAGAACTGAAGCATACTTCAGGGGTGGCTATTTACCTGATTGTGCCTTCAATGGAATTGGCCTAATGCTGACTGGCTGGCTTCTTCTCGAGCTAGGACCTGCAAGCACAAAAGAAGGTATAAAATATCACTTGGCACCTCTACCTCCAAAGAGGTGTGCCACATGGACTGTGCCTACAAACAACTGTGTACCCATAGAAGGACTTGATTTCCTGATTCAACTCATGAAGCTCTATTTATGTAGAGGGTTGAATGGAGATCCTCCTTTCCCACCAAAGGTTTTTAGTTCTTATACAGGGAAGGGGAATATTTTAGACCATTCCAAATTGTCTGGCAAACAACACAGGCTTGTAAATCTCTACACCAAGATGAATCTAGTGATAGAAAAATAGATCTTAAGGGCACAAGATTACCTGCCAAATTTGTGAGTTCATGTCCATAGAGACGCCATATTAAAGATCCAGTTTTCTAAACCAACGAGGACCAAGGTTTCTCTACCTCAAGGGAGTTGATTGAGGACTTCCTACCTTGAAGAGTAGTCAATTTCTCAAGGCATTTGTCAAAGGACCGCCTTGGGGATAAGAGGACCTCATAACAAGCATATGTCTCCCTAAAATAAGAGACCCCCTTACCTATGGGAGCACAGGGGCCTCTGGGATAGAGCTCGGGGAAGTAAGCTTGGGCCCACAGCTAGATCAGCTAAAATGGACAGCATAGTTCTTAACTATAATGTCCCTAAGGCATCCATACACTTGGGCCAAAAATAATGGTCCCAAGGCCAATGACAAGTACTAAAGACTAGGTTGATAGCCATGTTCTTAAGAAATTTAAGAATTGAGTTAGAGGAATTAGCAAAGAAAAACTTATTTAGCCAAAACAGGAAAAAGCATGCCTCTTCTTCTTTGGAACCTTGCCTAAAGTTATACGCTTCTGTGACAAACATCTTAACAAAGGCCTCATAACAATCGGGTAAATTAGTGATAGAGAAAGAAGAGGCAAATGCTTCAGCCTTTGGAGAAATAGTCAAGAGGAAATTCTTCTCCTCCTGGTGAAAGGCCTGTTAAGGCCGCTATACCCACTAAGGTAATACCAAGAAAACCCTCAAGGAGGACAAAAGCATTATAATAGGTGTTCCAACAGCAGGATAGTGCCATCATGATAGGATTATCATACCTGAGGACAATGGTGGAAAGCCTGATGGCTTCATAGATGCGAAGGTCCTACCATTTTTCTCCAAGGGTAAATATCAATCTATCAACCCATTCGGCGTATCATTTTGTTGAAATCGTCCATCCTTTGAAAGGCGCCGCTTCTTTGCAGATGCGTCTCCCTCCCTAAGATTGACCTGAAAAGGCTGTACAAAGTAAAGGAGACTTGTCAGTATCTGGAAATATGCCTTGAAGGCTAGGGACATCATGAGAGGGGTCAAAGATGGGTCCTAGGGCATGGGATGCAAAAGAAGACAAAGGGTCATTCTTTGGTAACTAGGAAAGATCCTCTTCGATTGTTTTGAGATCAATTGGACTCTTAAGCACATCAGGGACCATGAGGTGTCAGATTAGAGCAAACACATCAAGTGCTCAATAGGGCTATCGACCTGGGGAAGGGGAGCAAATACAACAAAAGAGATTTGATCCATCACCGGATTGATTTCAAGAAGATGCAAAGGGATGGAGATAGATCAAATCAAGAATTTAACATTCAAGAGCTGTGGAGAGCAAGTACTTCAAGAGAGCTTAATTGTAGTAAAGAAACAGATCACAAAGCAGAAAAGTGGAGATTTCAAGCCCTAACGATCATACTTATAGACATGTGGGAAAGAAAAGCAAACGACAAACAGTATTCTCTTGAGCTCCCTGTAGCCGTTGAGGGTCAAATCAGGATTTTTTACTCGTTATAAATATGAATTTACCAAAGACTAAAAAGGGGTATTTGTTTATACCTAAATTGAAGGGGACCGGGATGACGCGGTTTTGAGCAAAGTGCCACGTGCTAAACATGAGAGGCCCTCCTTAAGGAGAACTTGGCCTTTAGGTGCTGAAGTAACAACATGTCGAACCCAGCATCCTATCACTCGAGGCTTGAGATCATTGAAGGGTAAAGAGAGCTCGAGCTCAAGGGGCTGCCAAGAAGGCCGCAAGACAAGTGATTTTCAAGCTCAAGGAAGTTACTTGGAGCACAATTTCATATGCTTAGGCACTAAGCGTAATTCAAGAGGACATGGGGCTTCTAGAGGGGACTTCAACTAGAAACTCGAATGTGGGCTTTAAGGAATTGCCTCCAAAACTAAATCATGGACACGTTCATTCATCCTTTACACGAAAGAAGAAATTTCCAGTCTGACGTAGGGAGAAAATTCCACTGAATCAGAGGGAAGCCATTATTTAGTTTATCTATAAATAAAGGACATTGTTATAGTCCAGAACACACACACTGAACACAAAACTTCATCAAGTTTTCTTTACAGCACACGTGTCCTCTTTTCTTAGGAGTAGCGTAACTTAGCATAGCTTAGCTAAGGGTAGAACAACTTACTATACTTATCTGTTCCTAAATTTTGACAGGGCTTTGGCGGCCAACACTTGACCCTAATTGCGCTGGTCTTAACACTACTGTCACTGGTTGATAAGTCAGGTGAACTTTGGTTCGCACCATTGATTAGGGCTTTAATGGCCAAGGCTTGACCTTGATTGCATTGGTCTTAGTCCAGTGACTTAAATACGATTTTCTCCATCTTTATCTTGTCAAACCTAAACTCATCCGAGTTATAATGAGTTAAGGGTGCCCAGCTTAAAACCTTGATTGACTCGAGCTTGTAAGTGGACTGTTGAGCCCTTGGGTTTTTTTCCACCCCAGTTCTTGACTTTTAAATGTACAAAGAAAGGCATATGTGGGCCTTGCTCCGTTACTATAACTGCCACTTGAGTTAGGTCCATATCTCTTTACTTTCTGTCTATATATATATATAAACCCACTAAAACATTTAACCAAATCTTCTTAATTGAAGGATAACTGAACTCAACGTATAACCAAACTCAGATACACCAAAATATCACAACTTTTTCTCCAAAAATGGTGAGTGGTTAGGGTAAAAGACATGCCGTTAAAATTTAGGCTTACTCCCTAGTCGTAGGGAGTTCGTTTGGCACATTTGTTTTCTTATCATTTTACGACGACCACATTACACTTTATTACAAACAAAATAAAGCAAACACCTAGAAATTCAACTTCGGTTGTTGACAAAGCAGTCATGGATTGACGTTTGGATTTCCAGTTTTTTGGTCCACCAGTTAGGGTGAAAAATATATGTGGTGGCTAATCTCCTCCTACCCAAATCCCCACCAAAGTCTAGATCCATATACCTAGCAAGTTTTAGGTCGTTTTGGTCTCTCCCAATGGTCAAACCCACGTCTAAGGTTCCCTTAATGTACCGCAGAAGCCATTTTGCCCCCATCCATGGTGTTTCCCTAGGATTTCCCATGAATATGGAAAGGACACTCATAGGGTAAGCTAAATCATGTCTAGTACAGGCTGTTTGCTCTTTTTGTTTGCTTAGTGTGTGTGTGGTTACAGTAAATACAACATCAAATAAACATGCAAAAAGGGGCTCGCAAAGGCATGAGAGCGAGCCTAAATTCTAAGCCACACGTGTTAGACTGTCATGGTCATAACTCTTTTGGTTTCCTTAACATTGTCTAGATATCGAGCACAGGTGTCCTGAGGTCCGTGTCGAGATCGCATGTTAAGACCGTGTCATGTCACTGTCCAGTTCGCTGCTCGGGTCCATGCCGTGACATTGTCAAGTCGCTGCCAGGTCCGTGCCGCCGTTGTCCAGCTCGATGCCCAGTCCCTTATCAAGGCTGTGTCCAACTCGTGTCCAAGGTCTTCCAGGCCGCGTCCCCAGCGCCCGTTCCGTGTGCCGAGCCTCAGCCTAGTGCACGGCCTAGCTAGCCGTTGGCTTCCCAAAACTAGCCGTTAGGATTAGATTCTCTAAGATTGTATTTTAAGATTTGATTAATGTAATTAATATTCTTTTAGATATTATTTTGGCTTTTGGATGTAAGAAGTATAAATATTGTATTCGTATTAAATCATAAGTGAAATTCAAGAAATATTCTTTACTCTCTCAACCTCTCATCTTATTCTAACTCTCTTCTCTTACTCTAATTTCTAACTCTTTTCTCATCTAAACTCTCTTTCTTATTCTTCATACTAAACCTCCGCTGTCATTACTGGCCTAAGTTGGTGAACTTTGGCCATCACTATCTTGAGATTGTGACATAGACCTCAACCAGTCACCTTTTTGGGAAAAGGGATGGTGCTTTTGGTGAATCCAAGTTCGGTTTGCAACTTATGTGGATTCTGCTTATGCTCCAATTTACGAGACTTTTCAATATATTTTTGTGGAGTTTTTAATATAATGATTGATAGAAAATAAGAAGGGATATAAACCCGGCTCAAGTGGCAGTTAGGGTGATAGAGCGAAGCCCACAGATAACACCTTTCCTCATACACTTAAAAGCTAGGAACTGAAAACTCAAGAACTCACAGTCCACTTACAAGCCCAAATCAATCAAATTTTTAGGCCTGGCCCTGTCGACTTGTAATAATGTGAATGAGTTAAGAGTTTGACAAGATAAAGATAGAACAAACTGTATTTAGGTTACCAGATGAGGACCAATGCAATCATGGTCAAGCCTTGGTCGTCAAAGCCCTTAAAAAATAACTCAAACCTAAGTTCATTTAACTTATTAAGTAGTCAAACTGGAGTTAAGACCAACACAATAAAGGTCAAGCCTTGATCGTCAAAGCCTTAAACCAACGCCTCAATTTTCAACTCATCGATTGTGGGAACAAATTAAAACAAGGAGTTCATACCTGGAACCCGAAATGTTGTATTGCCTTGAAGAAAGCAAGTACAAGAGTAATCTCTGCAAAGCTAGGCTAAGCAAAGTTATGCTACTCCAAGGTAAAAACCACAAGTGCTTTGTAAAGAAACTTGAAAAAGTTTGTATGGTGGTGCTGAACACTTTACAACTACAATAGTATCTCTTATTTATAGAAAAAGAAAGCAATTGTTGCATCCTATTCTTACTGCATTTCCATGTTTGCCTCAATGCTTCTTTGGTACGCTAAAGGGACATTGATTGTGCCCTAGAATTATGTGCTTGAATTCTGGAAGTCCCACTTCTGTATAAATCGTTGGAGTTCCTTTTATATGCCCCATGTTCCTTTGGATAAACTTGAGGCCCACACATCTGGAAATGCACTCCAAGTAACCATGTCGAGCTTTAGAACCACCTATCTTGCAATCTTCTAGGAATTCCCTCGAGCTCAAGCCTCTTTACTGCATTAACTAGCTCGAATGGTTGATATGTTTAACTCTGCAGTTAGTTGGGCTTGAAATGCCGTTGACTTAACACTTAAATGTCTAGCATCCCTCGAGGATGGCCTCAAGTGCCAAACACGTGACCCTTAGACCCAAACCAGCACCATCTCAACACCCTCGATTCTGGGGTGTTGGGAGAATTTTGTTTTCATAAAGTAAAATTTCCTAAATTAACTAATCGGGGGAGGAAGAGAGAGAGAGGGGGGGGGGGGGGGGGGGTAGGAGAATTTTAATTGCATAAACTAAAATTTCCTAAATGAACGATTCAAGTGCAATGGAGTCACAATTTAAAATCCTAAATTTTAAATATAAATGGACTCTACTGTAATTAAAACATGACAATGCATAGCATAAATAGACAAAGCATGAAAAACAAACTAAACATAGATTTAAATGAATTAATAAGAAATTACATACCTCGATGTAGACCATAGTGTAATGAAAAAGCGAGAACGATACCACCGAAGTCTTCAATGGGCATGGTAAAATCAAGGACTCTAAAAATACTTTTACAAGAAAAAAGAGAGAACACTTTCTCTTCAATTCGCCAATTGAAAAAGAAGATAATAATTATGTTTTTCCAAACCCTTGTCAGATTTTATAAGCAAAAAATCTAAATTAATTTAAAGTAAAAAAAGAATAAAAATAAGATTTTTGATAAGTAAAAATGCCAAGAAATCTATCAAAAAAATGAAAAACACGTAAAATAAACCCAGCTAATCAGCCGCATCATCGTTGCCACGTGGCAGCACGGTTCGGCTGCATTAGGTGACACGGATTGCCAACAATGGAAGTCCCAGCGAGCGACATGGTTGGCCCCTAGGGGGTGGACGTGCAGATCATCCCCTTGTGCCACGCATCGCGCACTAATTGGTTCACGCTGTTTTTTCTCCTTTTCTAATTTTTATTTTTCCTATATAAGTTCATCTCAAAAATTTTAGGTTTAGCAAAATAATTTATTTATCTCATGAATTCTCTGGATTTTCAAGGTTTTTCTCGTAGAGGCTTGCACAGGAACCTCAGGGATAATTTATTTCTAGCTCCAAATGGATCAAATCTTATTATAATCTCATGATAACATTTGATTATCATTCAATAAAACTTAATTCCACTAAATACATTTTTCTACACTTTAGAAATAAATATATTTACTCGCTAAATTTTATATGATTGTTTACTCACAATTATCCCCTCTAATGAATGTCCATGAGAAAATAATTTAAACTACTATTATAATTTTTTCTCACATCTACCATCTTAGTTCCCAACTTGCCCTTCTCGAATAATTCACTAATGCAAAAAAAAACACTTTTGTATTAATTTTAAATGTCAAACATTTAGAATGCTCAGACCAAAGTCTTTGGAATCAATTCAAATGCTTGTGAATCAACTAAAACGACATCCTTATGTTAGAGATTCCAAGTAAAATATCTGTTCTCACTTCATACGGTTATCCAAAGCACGTAAGATTTCAGTTACATGTTGTAACATAATCGTTTTAGCATATCAAAGACACTAACATTACATGCACGAGTTCAGACTATTTCTTAGATTAAAAATTATTGTATAAATAGAATAAAGTGAGTTTCTCATTTCTGATAGGAGCGCAGATACGATCAAAACACGTGATCCAATTCAGTGTAACAATCTAATTGAAATACACCAACATAACATTATGGATCCCCATCCACATATAACCAAGACAAGTTATCTAAATGTTATATTATCTTTAGCAGACAAGTAGGAACTTGTCACTAACTACGAATTAACTTTGACAACAATTTGCTAGTTTGATTTAACTCCACCTGTGGCTCAATCTTATTGGCCACATAAACAAAACTTGACATGTCATCTTGAACTACATCTATCTCATGGAACATTTTAGAAAAACAATCACACGTATATTTGACTCGTATAAACATAATCGACCACTAAATAAACAAAACAATTTTATTTAAGTTATATTTCAAACTAATTAATTGGGTTTTTAGGACACCGATTTCAACATGGGGTGTAAAAAAATTCCCTCCCCCCCCCCCCCCCCTCTAGCCGTTGGTAATTTCGGATTTCCAACAGTCAAAAAATATGCTTGATTTGACCTTCAACGGCTACAGGGAGCTTAAGAGAGCTTTATTTGACATTTAAGCTTTTATTCCTGTGTGTCTATAAATATGACGTTAGGGCTTCAAAAATTATCACAGTTTGCTCTATGCTATCCTTCCATACAATCAAGCGCTTTAACACTTGCTCTCAGCTTTCGAATCTTCATTCTTCTCACTCAATTTCATTCTTGGAGCTTTAGATTCTTTCAAACCATAGATGTTTACACCCTAACTTCGAGGGAGCTAGGATGATGTCATTTTGAGCAATGTGCCACGTGCTTAGCACATGAGGTCCTCCTCGAAGGGAATTAGACCTTTAATGCTAAGATAGTGGTGTCTCGAGCCCAGTATCCTGAGATGTTTGTCACCCTAACAAGGGTACCAGCCACTCGACGCTCGAGATGGTTGAAAGGTGAAGGGAGCTTGAGCTCAAGGGATTGCCAAGAAGGCTACAAGGCAAGTGCTTTCCAAGCTCTAGATAGGTACTCGAAGCGCAATCTTAGATACTTGGGCCCTAAGCGTATTCCAAGCAAAGTGGGGCTTCTATAAGGGACTCAGCTGAAAAATGCAGATGTGGGCTCTATGGAATACCCTCAAGCATCAAATAAAGTGCACATTCATTAATCATTCATGTTGGAAAATTTTAATTTTGAAAACTAAATTTTGTCTATTGGTTTGATCAGGCGCAATGGAAATAACTTTAAAATTTTAAAATTTAAATCTCAAGGACCTATATTCTAATATAAACATAACAAACACGGAATATCTAAGCATAATAAACATTATATCAAAAGCATAAATAAAATTGCAAAAATTAAAAGAAAGCTTTAAAAGAAAGGTAATAAGGAATACATGCATTGTAAACCGCAATTGTCGCCCAGGAGGAATCATCAAGACCTCGAGATCTTCTCGGCAATGGCCTTTTCACATCCGGTGTGAGGGCTCCTAAAAGACATTTACTTAGAGAAATTTCACAGAGAAATTCCTCCATTTTAATTTTTCGAGAAATCATATTTTTCAGATAATTATTAGTTAGCTAAACTAAACCCAAAAGACCCCTTTTTATGATAGTATTTGTGAAGAATTTATTTTTAACAAAAGTGATGTGGGATGCTACACTTAAAAACAGAGGGAAGTTTCCGAGTTGATGACATTACCATGACGTTATGCATGGCACATATATTCACAAGTTTGTATTGTACTTCTTTTTTAATTTTATATTTTCACATGTATAAATTGGTCTCATGAATTATATTTAGTAAAAAAAAAATTATTCATCTCATGTATAAATAATACATCTTATGAATTATGTTTAGCAAAAATTAATTTATTCATCCCTTGAACAAATAATTCATCTCATGAATTCTCTTTAAATATTTTCAATCAGTGTACTTCTAGGGGTTTGCAGAGAGACCTCAGGGATAATTTAATTCCAGCTCCAAATGGGTTAAATCTAATTATCAACACTTAATAACATTTATTAACATTTATTAATATTTAATTTTACTAAATAAATATCATTGTAATCTAGAATCAAATATATTTATTCAATAATTACCAGATGACTTTTATTGTGACAATCAACCCTCTATTGGATATACAAGTAGAAAAATAGCTTACTATCGCTAATTTCCTCACATATTTAACCATAGTTCCCGACTCGCCCTTCTCGAACAATTCAAGAATACAAAAAGCAATTTCTATATTAATTCCAAATATCAAACATATAGAACACTTTGGCCAAAGTTTCTCGAACATGTTCGTATGTTTGTGAATCAACTAGAGGACATCCTTATCTTGTTAGAGACGATAGATTCCAAGTAAAACAACTGTTACCGCTACACTTCATGCCGTTATACAACACACATAAGATTTAAGCCAACCAACTTTGACTAATCCTTTTGGGACATTAAAGCAACGAGCAATCCAGGCATAAGTTCAAACTATTTATTGGATTTAGAGTTATCGATTACGGAATTAGTTGTTTCTGATAGCAGTAGAGAAACAACTAATTCAGGTGGTCATGCTCAGTTTTCTAATCATATAGACAACACCGATATAGTACTTTTGGATCTCTATCCACATGACTAAGATAAGGCATTTAAAGTATTATATTATAGTCTTATTAGACAAGTTATCCAAACTTATCACCGACTATGAACATATACTTCAACAACATATTATTAGTTTGATCTAAGTCTATCTGTGGTTCAATCTCACAAACCACTTAAACCATACTTGACATGCTATCTTGGACAACGTCCATCTCATGGAGTGTTTTAGAAAAAACAAACACATGCATATTTAACTTGTAAAGCATATTTAGACAATAAATAAATAAAACAATTTTATTTATTTAATATTCAAAACTAAGTAATTAGGTTTTTAGAACACCAATTCTGACAATTCATGTGTAAGAAGGAGATTAGCAGCCTGACGTGGAGAGAAAATGCCTTGGAATTAGGGGGCAGCCGTTATTTAGTTTTTCTATAAATAAGAGACTTTATAAGAGTCCAAATTAGTATATACACTCAGTACAAAACTTCTTCACGCCTTCTTTACAGCACACCTATGCTCTTTTCCTAGGAGTAGCATAACTTAACGTAGCTTAGTTTAGAATATATCTTGTGTACATGCTTCTTCAGTAATACAGTCTTTCAAGCTTCAAGCATGAACTGTCAGTTTTAATCTATTCCCAAATTTCAAAAAGTTAAGAATAGGTTGAGGATTTAACAACAAGGCTTGATCTTGATTGCATTGACCTTAACACTATTGTCACAGCTTAATAAGTCAGGTGAACTTAGGTTCGCGCCATTGATTAGGGCTTTGATGGCCAAGGCTTAACCTTGATTGCGTTGGTCCTGATCCAGTCACCTGAATACGGTTTGCTCCACCTTAAACTTGTCAGACCTAAACTCATTCAAGTTATTATAAGTCAGGAGTTCCAGGCTTAAAATCCAACTTAACTTGGGCGTGCAATTGGACGGCTGAACACTCGGGTTTGTCTCCACCCCAGTTCCTGGCTTTCAAGTGTACGAGGAAAGATGTCCGTGGGGCCTACTCTGTCATTGTAATTGCCACTTGAGCTAGGTCCATATCCCTTTAATTTTCTTTCAATTAACGCATATATAAATCCATAAAAATATTTATTGAATTCACTTAATTGAAGGATAAGCTGAACTCGCGGTATAGCCAAAGTTAGATACACCAAAGTAACCTTTTCTCCAAAAATGGTGAGTGGCTGAGGTCAAAGACGTGTGGTCCGAATTTGGGCTTACGCCCTAGTCATGGTGAGTCTCATTTGCACGTTTGTTTTGCTTGAATTTTTGCCATTCGCACTTAATTGTAAATAAATAGAGCAAACATGCCTTTTGGTGACCACAGTGGAAGGCATAAAGCAAGACTTCATTGTCTTTTTCCCATCGTGGATTACCGGAATGTAATTGCAGGCCAATCGCCGATGATAAAAACTAGGAGGCTCAGTGCTCTCGAACATGAGAAATAAGAAGGATTAACCCTAATTGGATCCCCGCTTGAGCATCCTCTTGAACAAAGCCCTATAACAAGAGAGGATGAACCAAGTCGCAGCCACAACAGTGAAAGCTGTGGCGATGATGACATCCCCTAAGAAGAATGCATTGGGCTAGATGGCCATTCTCGTAAGAGTTCCACGACTATGCTCAAATGTTGTTTAGAAATCGTGGGTCAAAGGGTCCAACAAACAATGCGAGAGGCCTTTGAGAGACAATGCACTAAAACAGAGCACAATCTGGCAGCCCAACGTGAAACCTCTATAGCCATGAGAGCCGTGATAAACGACGTTGGTGTTAGGAATAGTGTCCTAAAATTTAGATTTATTCCGTTAATATTTTACTTTATTAATGAATAAAATTAAAGTTCCAGTCATTTCCTTGTTAAATTTATGTGAGCGCGCATTTACACTGCATGTGATTTTCTTTTAAGTATCGTCCGTGAGATGGACAGAGTCCTCATGTTATAGTTTACATGTTTGTTCTAAGTGAATAATGAAATCAAGCCACAGATAGACTTCGAACAAATGGTATGGAATGTTATTTGAATAACTCATGGTCAATGATGAGCCTGACCACGACTTAACACTTTAGATGACTTGTCTTGGTCATGTGGATTTTGTTTCAAAAGTGTTAGGCTAGCGTGTTTAATAAGATTGACACATTGAGTTGGACCATGTGAGTTGCTTGTTTCTAGACTACTATTGGAGATGAATGATTCATGTTGTACTATTTGAACGACGACTTTAAATCCTAAGAGTATTCTGAACTTGTGCATGGAGTGTTTGCTACTATGTGCTTGACACATTGAGTTAGACTTAGTTATTACTCACGAGGGACCTACTAGAAAGAAAGGAAAGGGCAAGATTATTATTGTAGCAACCAAGTCCATAAGGAAGTGAGCAAAAGAAAAGTGTTTCTTGTGTAGTTGTGAGTTCACCAGATTCCTAGTGTGTGGACTCAAGTTCAACTGACCAAGTCTGTAATAAGTTACAGGAGCTCAGACAAGGCTAAAGGCTACACGATGGGTGTTGTACTTGATGGTCAGGGACAGTACAATAGTGGTGGTCTTAAGTGTAAGAGATGTTAGCTTAGACTTTAGTGATAGAGTTTTGTTTTAAAGGATTGATTATATAAACCTTCTTTACACAAGAATTTGATTTCTATGTTTTGTTTTATGAATAAAATTTATTCAATTGATTTTGATGATGGAGATTTTAATATGAGAAATAAATTGTTTATTTACAAATGTACATGAATGAATTGTTTATTCATGTTATTTCCTTATCAAAACTATGGTAATTGTTTAAATGAATTTAACGTAAGTTCACTTGTTCAGTCATCTAAAAGAAAATACCCTGAATGTGATATTGCCTACACATGGCACCAACGTTTAGGTCAAACTAATTCGAACAGGATCCAAAGACTGGTGAAAGATGGACTGATAGAGTTTTTGGACTTGAGGTCATTACCAGTTTGCGAATTCTGCATAGAATGAAAGGTGACCAATTCTATCTTTAAGAGTAAAGGCAACAGGGTTGGTGGCTTGCTTAAGCTGGTTCACATAGATGTATGTGGACCAACACATGTTCAGGCAAGAGGTGGGTATGAGTATTTATTCATGTTTAGTGATGATTACTCAAGATATGTATATATTTACCTAATTAGACATTAGTCGGACTCTTTTGAAAAGTTCAAAGAGTACAAAGCTGAATTTTAAAAGCAATTAGGTAAACAAGTTAAATCACTTCGATTAGATCGAGATGGTGAATATTTTTTGGGTGAGTTTTTGGATTTCTAAACTGCAAAATGAGATGAGATCTCAGCTTTCTGCTCCGGTTACACTGCAGCAGAATGGTGTTACAAATAAAAGGACCAAGGATGGTTTTCTCTACAGTTTTGATTTAAAAGGTCTTTTGTAAATACAATGCAGAATACTTAGAGAAGGATTTTGCAAGTAAGCTATAAAAACAAAAACAAAAATAGTATTAAAGGAAAATGACAATAATTCTTAACAGCTAGACACAACTTAAGACACAGTGGATCCATTAGATGCACCTACTGATAGGAATGAGAATGTTCCAGGTACACGAGAGTTTAGGTGTGGTGGGAGGATTGCCAGGACACCTGACTGGTTCATAGCGGGAGCCTTAGTGGTTGATCATGGCATTGAATCTGATCCTTTTAGCCACCATGAAGCAGTTAAGTCTTGTAAGTTTGAGCAATTGGTTAAACGAACCATGCGTGTATAACCGATATTAAGAGAAAGTAGTGACTTTCTTGGTATTGTATGTCAACAATATACTACTCATTGAGAATGATGTAGCGGTGTCATTAGCTGTAAAGACTTGGTTGTCATGATAGCTCAATATGAAAGACATAGGAGAAGTGAGCTCTACTCTTAGGATTAAGCTTCTGCGAGGTCGTAAGAGTAGAATGTTGGGTCTTTCTTTAGCCACTTCTATTGACAAGATGTTGTCAATGTATAGCATGGAGTCCCTCTTTTTTTTTTTTGAGTAGTGTTCTAGGACACCTCAAGAGAATGAGCAATTGAGGAATATTCCATATGCTTTGGCAGTGGGAGCCTCAGGTATGCCATGTTGTGCACGAGACTTGATATCTGCCATGCTATGGGATAGTACGCAGGTGTTGGTCTAATTTGGGTCCAGTGGACTAGGTGGCAGTGAAGTGCTTTCTCTAGTTCTTGAGAAGAACTAGATTTCCTATGCTGATCTTTCAAGGTGACGAGCGAGTTCCAGTTGGTTAGACTGATTTAAGACTTCCGGTCAGATTAATATGATGGACATGCGACGTCTAAGCATGCCTTTACCCTTGGAGTGGGAGCCATTAGTGAGGGAATGTCAAGCAGTATTATATTGTTGACTTCACAATAGAGTAATTGTGCTCACTAAGGTTTAGGCTCAGTAGTTTTTTGGTTCAAACTTAAAAGGGGTGAGTATGGACTTTGTCATAAATTGGATTTAGGACAAGTGGGAGATTGTTAGGAATAGTGTTCTGAAATCTAAATTTACTCTGGATATAGTATTTTAATTAATAAATAAAATTGAAGTTTCAGTCATTTCCTTGTTAAATTTGTGTATTTGAACATTTATACTGCATGTAATAGTTAATCGGAGATGAGTGATTCACGTTGCATTGTTTGAATGACGACTCTAAATCCTGAGGGTATTCTGGACTTGTGCATGGAGCGTTAGTTACTTTGGTGTACTATAAGTAAGGTCTAAACAAATGACTGAAATCCCACGTACACTAGGTAGCGGCGTGAAGTGTGACAAGGATCTGGTATTCAATAGGGAATCTACAGTCTCTTATGAGATACAGATGTCCCCTTAGTTGATTCCCAAATATTTGAATAGTTCGGAAACTTTGGCCAAAGCATTCTAAGTGTTTGACATTTGGAATTTATACTATGAATATGTTCAAGTATAAATGAATTATTCAGTGAAGGGCGAGTCGGTAACTAATGGAGAAGCTGTGAGAAGGAAAATGGTAGTGGTTATATTTATCCTTTATCATGGACATCTAATGGAGGGGAAGTTGTCATCAATACATTCTATTAGGGAGATATCGAATAAATAATTTAAGTCTGGAGTGCAATGAGATTTATTTAGTGGAATTAAGTCTCATTAAGTGGTAATTAAATTAATATCATGAGATGATTTAATTTAACTTGTTTGGCGCTAGATTTAAATTGTCCTTGAGGTCCATGTGCAACCTCTGTATTTTTTGCCATTGAAAAAATATTAAAGAATTCATGAGATGAATTATTTATCCATAAGATGGGTAAATTAATTTTGCCAAATATTATTCATAAGATGAATGTATATTAAAAATTATAAAATAAAATAATTTTTAAAAATTAAAATTCATTTTTACATGTGTGAAACAAAACAAAATAAAAGGAAAACTCGCGAAAATAACAGTGTGAATCCGTGTGCACTAGGGGTGTTCAAAAAAATCCGTAAGAGAAATATCGAACCGAAATTCCGAAATACCGACTAGAAAATGCGGTTAACCATACCAAATTTTTGGTTCGATTAACCAAACCGAAAAATTCTGAGGTATTTCGGGGCGGTAACGATTAGTGATTTTGTCCATTTCGGTTAACCGATTTACCAAAATAATATATATCATGTATATATTTTCACTTGTTCATAATATTATATTGTTTACTAAGTATGTTTTTCTACCATATAAATGACTCTTCTATAATATATGATTAATTTATCTTTTTCCTAGTTCATCCCCTATCACGGAGTATCTGTGCCTTATTGTTATATCCCAAATACTAATTAAGCACTACATTGCTATAATTTAGCGCTACTCGCTTGCTCACATATTGGTTAAAATGAGATATTACACATTTAATTTTTTAGAATTGTATTATAAACTCATAATTTGTTGAATAGATTTTCACAATTAATGTATTTTTGGACATTTACAAACCATTAAGGAGATAGATTATATAACATAAAAGAGGCGTTGCATTACTTTTTCGGTTACCGGTTAACCGACATAACCGAACCGAATTACCGAAAGGCGGTTAACCGATCTTTTCGGTTACGGTAACAATTAGAGATATTTGAGTATTTTGGTTACGGTTAACCGAACCAAAATACTTTTCGATACGGTTAACCAAACCATGAACACCCCTAGTGTGCACGCGTAGCAGCCAACCAGCGCGAAACACGTGCCCCCGGCTTGGCCAACGGATGGAAATCCGTGCCATCAGGCACGGACCAATCACCGCATGCCACGTGGCACGCGGTGACACGGTTAAAAGACAAGTGAATAGTTATTGAAACGCATCATTTTGTTTTAATTTTTGAATGATACGCTGCGTTTTGACTTAAACTGGCAAATCCTTTTTCGATTATAATTATATTTTTTCGCTCTTGTATATTTCTATAAATAGAGGGGCTTATTCCAAGGTTTGACATTCGAGTTCAAAATAATTTTTTAAAGTTTCTGAAATTGTTTCGGAGACCCAGTTTAACATTTTTCGGAGCCCACCCTCCAGGCAGTTCGAGGTCATTGCGTAGAAGGTCTCGGGGTCTCGATTTTGAAGAAAATTATTTTCTTTCTGGTTTTTCTTTTATTGGATCAACTACAGGTATGTTCTTCTTTCCTTCTTCTTTTAGTTTCGCTTTTCTATTTATTTATAGTATTTGTTATTATGCCTGTTTTAGTTTATGTATTGTTATGAATGTATTAGAGTAAAAGGCTAGTAGATCTAAATTCAGAATTTAGATTTAATGATTTAAATTATAAATTAAGGTCACTAGATTTAAAATTAGGAATTTTAAATCAACCCTAGGTCTAGAGTTATGAATTCTAAACCTGTTCCGCTGCATAATCTTTAGGAAGAATTTTTTAAATTCATCCCAACAACCGGTATTAGGGGAAAGGATTTATAGAGATAAACCTATTCCCGGAAACTCTCGCACGTGAGGTGTCACGAAGCTTGACTCTTTGACCGGGGGCTTAGGTAAAGAGAAGAGTCTCCTACTTTAAGTGCTCTAATAGGTGCCTATTGTTGTGACTATAATTGAGAACTGTGAACCCAATAGTAGGCATCAGAGTTTATTTTTCAACAAAATTCATATGTTTTTCCCAACAATCAATACCTCATAAGAGATTGTAGCTTCCGTATTAAATACTTGATCCTTGTCACACTTCACGCCGCTACCCAGTGTATATGGGAATTTAGTCATTTGTTTTCTCAATTAATCTGTTTTTCTCGTAACTCGTACTAAACATGATTAACTCACCACTTTACCTTAGTCTCTAACATGACACAACAGAGCTCCTCGGGGAGGCTAATGCATCATGCTAGTCAAGTGTAAACCATTACCTAAACCTCCATATAAATACACAAAATACTCCACGGCAGCGTGGTCGCATCGCTTCTTTGCACTTTGGTTTATCCTAAAGAAGTCTAACCCTCTAATCTGCAAACCGACATCTTCCGCAGGGAGGACTATCGATCTATTATACTGCTAGACCGGTAATGGAGACCGCGAGGTTACAACAATTGAAAACTCGCTCCCACTTAATTTTTATAGCTAGTGATTTTTAATTAATTTGCATTTACAACCTAGATTATCTCATAATTCCCTTTAGAGTCTCATTCTAAAATTAACCAAAATTAATTAATTAATTTATTCAAAATATTATCGTTTTATAGTATAGATTATCTCATAATCTTACATTAGAATCTCATTCAAAAGTCCAATCAATAAAATTAATTAATTAATTTTAATTAAATAATACCAACATTTAATTTAGATTATCACATAATCTACTTTTTAAATTCTAATTTCAAAATTAAATTAAAATAATTTTATTTAAAATCAATAGTGATTTTGTGCTTAGACTATCCCATAGTCTATTTTAGAATCTTATTGTAAAAATTAAACAAGCTTAGACTATCCAATAGTCTAGTTTAGAATCTTATTCTAAAATTTAATTAACAAAATTTAACTTTTATTTTAAAATAAAGTTAACTTAGACTATCTTATAATCTATTTCAGAATCTTATTCTAAAATAACTTCAAATAACTTTTATTTAAAATACTCTGATTTATAACTTAAATTATCTCATAATTTAATTTAGTATCTCGTTCTAAAAGAAAATTAATTAATAAAATAATTAATTAATAATTGTTAAGCAAATCAGTAAATAAAAAAAAATTTTAATATACCTGACATCAGAGTCAGCCTGACGCTGACAACCACGTCAGTAAATTTTTTTTATTTTAAAATTAAAATATTTAATTTTAGAATAAATTGAATTTAATCTCATTAAATCAATTTTATCCGATTTCGTATAAAATAGTTAAATCTAATCCCATTAGATCAACTTTATCCAAATTTATAAAATATTTGAATGTAATCCTATTAGATCAATTTTGTCCGATTTCGTAAATCATGACCGAGAACGTACAATCTCATTATACGAACAACACAATCGCAAATTTATGGGTTGTTCCGAATCAACGATTAATTCATTAACGATTCAAATAATTTAAATCGTCACCATAAACAACCTAGTTAACTATTAACTCTTTTAACCGATTTAAACAATTTAAATTGATACTTTAAAACAATCTAATTAACAATTAATTACTTTAATGATTCAAACAATTTAAATCACAAATGCAAACAATCATCTCAATTTAATTATTGATTTAAACAATTTAAATTGAATAGTCAAATTAAACTAACTTTCCTTCTTAATAAAATCTCAATTTTATTAAATCGCAAATCTATTTATTTTGATCTTATTATACCTAGCCATGTATATTATGAATGTAATCAGAGGTTGGCTCTGATACCAATAGATGAAAAAACATATGAATTTTTGTTGGAAAATAAACTCTGATGCCGACTATTGGGTTCACAGTTCTCAACTATGGTCACAACAATAAGCACCTACTAGAGCACTTAGAGTAGGAGACTCTTCTCTTTACCTGAGCCCCCGGTGGGAGAGTCACGTTTCGTGACACCTCACGTGCGAGAGTTCCCAGGAATAGGTTTATCTCTATAAATCCTTTGCCCTAATACCGGTTACTGGGATGAATTTCAAAAATTTACCCTAAAGATTACGTAGCGAAACAGGTTTAGAATTCATAACTCTAAACCTAGGGTTGATTTAAAATTCTTAATTTTAAATCTACAGACCTAAATTTATAATTTAAATCAACAGATCTAAATTCTTAATTTAGATCTACAGGCCTTTTACTCTAATACATTCATAACAATACATAAACTTATACAAGTATAATAACGAATACTGTAAATAAATAGAAAAGCCAAACTAAAAGAAGAAGGAAAGAAAAACATACCTGGAATTGCTCCAATAAAAAGAAAAACCAGAAAGAGAATAATATTCTTCAAAATCGAGACCCCGAGACCTTCTACGCAATGACCTCGAACTGCCCGGAGGGTGGGCTCCGAAAAATATTAAACTGGATCTCTGAAACAATTTCAGAAACCCTCAAGAAATATTTTTTTAACTCCAATGCCAAACCTCGGAATAAGTTCCTCTATTTATATAAATATACCGGAGCGAAAAAATCTAATTTTAATCGAATTGGGAATTGTCAGTTAACATCAAAACGCAGCGTATCATTACGAAAGGAGGGCAAAAAGCATCGTTTCGATGTACCAAAAACACGCCTGTTACTTTGACTTAGCGTGACACGTGGCGGGCCGCGATTGACCTGCCTATGCTCAAGCGGATAGCTTAGGGGCTGACCAGCGCTCGACATTCGTCCAATTCGATATACGCAGATTGCGAGCTGTGTTTGCGATTTTTGCCTTTTTTTTTTGTTTCCACATGTAAAAATTCATATTATGAATTTTAATTTTTAAAAATTATTTTATGTTATAATTTTTAAATTGTATTCATCTTATGAATAATATTTGGCAAAATTAATTTACCCATCTTATGGATAAATAATTCATCTCATGAATTCTTTAATATTTTTCTAATGGCAATAAATACAGAGGCTTGCGTAGGGACCTCGGGAACAATTTAAATCTAGCTCCAAATGGGTTAAATTAAATTATCTCATGATATTAATTTACTTACCATTTACTGAGACTTAATACCACTAAATAAATCTCACTGCACTCCAGACTTAAATTATTTATTCGATATCTTCCTAATATACTGTATTAATGACAACAACCCCTCACTAGATGTCCATGACAAAGGATAAATATAACTACTACCATTATCCTTCTCACAGCTTCTCCATTAGTTACCGACTCGCCCTTCACTGAATAATTTATTTGTACTTGAACATATTCACAGTATAAATTCCAAATGTCAAACACTTGGAATACTTTGGCCAAAGTTTTCAAACTATTCAAATATTTGTGAATCAACGAAGGGGACATCTGTATCTCGTAAGAGACTGTAGATTCCCTGTTGAATGCTTAATCGTTGTCACACTTCACGCTGCTACCCAGTGTACGTGAAATTTCAGTCATTCGTTTTAGACCTTACTTATAGTACACCAAAGTAACTAAAGCTCCATGCACAAGTCCAGAATACCCTCAGGATTTAGAGTCGTCGTTCAAACAGTACAACGTGAATCACTCATCTCCGATAGTAGTCTAGAAATAAGCAACCCACATGTTCCAACTTAGTGTGTCAAACACACTAACTTAGCCCTTTTGGATCTCCATCCACATGACCAAGACAAGCCATCTAAAGTGTCTCGTTATGGTCTTCACATACAAGTGGTCCAGTCTTGTCTTCGACTGCGAATCTTTCAAACAACAATCCATATCTTTTGTTCCAAGTCTATTTGTGGCTTGGTCTCATAAACCACTTAGAACAAACATGTAAATTATAGTCTGAGGACTACACCCATCTCATGGATGCCTCCCGAAAGAAAATCACATGCAGTATAAATGCTCAAATACACAAATTTAACTAGGAAATGATTGGAACTTCAATTTTATTTATTAATTAATATAATATATCCAGAGTAAATCTAGATTTCAGGACACTGTTCCTAACAGGTCCCTGTGCAAGCCTCTGTATTTATTGCCATCGGAAAAAAAATAAAGAATTCATAAGATGAATTAATTTATTTATGGGATGAGTAAATTTAATTTTGCCAAACAATATTCATGAGATGAATAAAAATTATAAAATTACAAAATAAATTAATTTTTGAAAATTAGAATTCATAAGATGGATTTTCACAAGTGGGAAACAAAACAAAAAAGCAGAATCGCATTTGCATAGGGGTCGATCCGCGCCGCGTCCGACATACTAGGAGTGGATTCGCGCCTCTAGGCACGGACCAATCACCACATGCTACATGGAACACAATGACAAGGCAGAGGGTGGTTTTGATCTATTAAGAAATGCTATGTTTTGAGTCAAATTATATTTAAAACGACGCATTTTGCTTGAACCTTGTGAATCCCACATCGACAATTTGAGGTTTTTTCGCTCTAGTATACTACTATAAAAAGAGGTACCTATTTCAAGGTTTGGCATTCAATTTGGAATTAAAAATTAGAGGTTTCTGAAAGTGTTGATTTTCAGAGACCTAGAGGGATTGAAAATTTTTTCTCGACACTTTTCTTTCCTTAAGTTTAACATTTTTTAAAGCCCACTCTCTTGGCGTTTTGAGGTCATTGAGTAAAAGATAGCAGGGTCTCGATTTTCTCGACTTTCTCGGAGTTTATTATCCTTCTAGTACTCTTATTTTGGAGCAATTCTAGGTATGCTTTTCATTCCTTCTCGTTTAAGTTTTCTCTTTTCTATTTGTTTACAATTTTTATTATTATGCCTGTTTTAAGTTCATGTTGTTGTTATGAATGTATTATAGTAAAGGCATGTAGATTTAAATTAAGAATTTAAATCTGTAGATTCAAAATTATGAATTTTAAATCAACCCTAGGTTTAAAATTAATAATTTTAAACCCTTCCATTGCGTTAAATTTATTATATTGGGGAAGATTTTTGAAATCCGTCCCAATAGTTGGAACCTCAATGAATGAAAGCTTCATAAAGAGACTGATATAGTCTTACTTGAAATGAACTCAACTATGTCTTTTGCTGCTACTCTTATTGCTAAGGACGTGGCACGACAGATAGTAGTTGAGGTCAATTAGACACGCTAAGACTTACAATGGCTTGTTTTAAGCCACTGGAGAGGACATCAGGCAACTTAGGCCTGTACCTCCTCCGTCAATCCCAACTGATATCCTCGTGATGCTCCTTTGAGCTTGTGATTACCAGTGACTAGAATGGAAAAACTAGTTATGGCTAACCTAAGTGTCCACACTTGGAACCTAGCCATAGGAATGACAACGTACCCCTTGGGGTTGCTTGGCCTTCAATCAGGGTTTCTCTCTAGCTTCTAGGGATCTCAATGCCATTGTGCCAGTGTCATCTATCCTTGAGCTAGGGGAACATAACTATTCATATCCTCATCAAGTAGGAGAGGTTGTCTCAAGGCCCACTCAAGGCATTGAAATGCAAATGCAAGGACAGGTACCAACTGTTGGGGACTAGACCTTCCTCCCCACACCTCTTCATGCTTATCACATTGAGAGGGGGGTTAAACTAACCACTTACGTTCTCAAGATCATAACTCGGGGATTGATCAGGCAAGGATGAACCAACAGCCTGCTAATAATGGTGCGCTCTCAAGCATACCATATAACCCAGGTTTTGACGGAACATACTTCCTGGCCAAACCAACACATGGCCAAAATGATCAAGGGGGTTACTCCGAGTTTGGAGGGCAACCACCATTCCCTCACCCGATTGTGATGGGTGCCTAAGGATATCCCCTAGATTCCCCTCGAGATCCTCACCCACTTGGGGGATAATAGCAATCACATAATCATGTTTCTAACCTTCTGTTTTTATTCTACAAGATGGGGCATGTGAAAGTAGGTATGAATAAGTCATGATGTAATAAGTAGCATAAGTCTTTTGTATAGTCATGGCTTAACTTGTAATAAACTAGCAATCTCCCTAGTTAGTTAGAAGAAGGCTCTAGCCTCGGTTAGTGAAGGCCATGGTGTTAGCTGCTCTAAGTCAATGTTGGTGGGCAAAATTAGGTAAGTCGGTTGAAGCAAGGTGTCTTGATGCAATGTACTTGGCAGAACCGCCACTAGCGTAGGAGTGCTATATGTAGATGAGTCTTGCACTGTCCTCATTCAATCAAATATACAAAATATCTCTTTGAGATCTTTTCTTTCTCTCATCTAACTCTCTCTCTAATTTCTCATTTCCTTTCACTTCTCTCCTCATCTAAACTCTATCCTTCCCTAGGTTATAATTTGAGATTATTCTCGATCATAGCAATTGGTATCAAAACCTTGAATTAGGCTTCCGATTAAGTTGATTTAGTTCAATTTAGTTGTATACGCTTAAAATCAAGTGTGATTTGATATCAAATATCCTTGATCACATTGCAAATTGATTAGGAGTTCAATTTTTGATTCTTGATTGAGAAGGTTGTGGTTACTGTCTAAATTCAGCTACAATTTCATTGTTGCTTGGTGATTTGCATTTGATTTAGTTGAATTTACTTCAATTAAATTGAGTTTGTATTGAATCAAGCATGATTTACAACATAAATCAAGAAGTTGGAGCTAGAAGTGTTATGGTTGATGGGTTGCAGTTGGATCAAGCAGCTTGTGTTCAACGGCAAGTGCAACAGCTCACGCAAGAATGTAAGATCACCTTGTCTCAATCAGAACAGCAATATTTGCAAAGGCAGCTCTAATCTCAGCAGTAGCATCCTGGAATACAAGAGCATGGCAGTGAGGAAGGGAGATCTCTAATGATCGCACTTCAAGAGCAAGAATTTAGACAAGGAAAAGCAAATCAAGATTCAATTGCAAACCTTACTGGTGTTGGACTGAATTTTATTGCTGCAGAGCGGGTTAGGGAAGATTCATGGCTTGGAAGTGTGCGTGAGGGCATGTTGTGGAGTTGTGGTGCTGAGAGTCCTAAGTTGAGTAATAAGAGATTGCCATTGAGTTGGAATCCAGCTAACAACAGGCAAGAAGCTGCTGGAAATACGTTAAGTAAGAAGTTTGAAGAAGGTTTTTAGCACGTTGCATTGAAGTCCCTCTAACCATTGGATGAGTATAAGATAGCAGCAAGATCAAGCGCATTTCAGTCTGAAAAGGAAGCATCACAGCCTGAAGTGCAAGAAATTGAATCACATGAAGTTGTTTTTCATGTGCGAATTAAGATCTGGAAAATCAAGAAGTTGAGAGTAAAGTACATTTCACGGTAAGGAGATCAGCTTGTTCATCCATTTAAATCCCAAGAAATGTTACTCGAGCAAGAGGTTAAGAGCAACGGAAAGGCCAGTATTGGTTTACAAGGGGAAACCTCCAGATTTCCTACACCTTAAATCAAATAACATGATTCTTGATAAGCTTGATGTTAGCAAGAATAAGAAATTGATGAAGCATGAGATGGTTATGTTGTTATTAGATAGACTTGAAGTTGGTGATTGGATCAGAAGAGCACTTAAGAAGGCTAGGAGGATGAAGAACTCTAACAGTAACAATGCAATCTCGGCACGATTTCAGGATGTTGTTACTACGGTGCACTCAAGTGTGGGAAAACATGAGATGATAGTTGATGCAAGTCAATTGTTTCAAAGGAAACTTGTGCAAGGGCAACAGTATCGTGAGGATGTAATTGGAGCAACTCGTTCACGAATTGGTGCATTACAGACTGAATTCTTGCTGCAAGAACAGCTCAATGGACAGCCGATAACTGCGGGAATTGGGTTCAATTCAAGTATTGGACATAGGTTCGTCCACCTAAAGTGGTACACTCTCTTGTTTTCAAAGAAATGATGCAAAAAACTCTCAAGGAGAGTATATGACGTGCTCTAAAGAGTGGAGAATTACCGAGTCCTTAATGCAACAACAGTGTGATCCTATATTGAGAATGGATCAATCTGAATATCAACAAGCTGAATGGTTCCAGAAGCAAGCTCCAGCAGTGAAGCATGTATCGGTACAACATTCTCAAGAGCAATCACGAGGTTTTGATAGAGGAGCTCAAACCAAGTGCACCCAAGAGGTTAATTCAGCAGGAAATCGGGCAGGGTTGAGACCCTTTGATCCTGGAAAAGGTGAATTAAATGTGTTTGGGGAAGGTAGACAACAATTGCAGCAGCACATTGATGGGAATTCAATGGACAGTTCAAGAATCCGTTTAGAATTGGAAGCTACAGTTCGAAATCGTGGACTTAACATCAAACAAGGCATTGAGATTTCAACTAAGAAAGTGCAAGTGAACTTAGAAGTTCTAAGTTTCAGAATAAGTGTTGAAGGTATGCTAAGGCATATCAAGTGGGCTAATGTAAGACCTCCGGAATTAGGATGAGAAAAGCTCCCTGTTGACAAGCTTTATATGAGATCCAAAGCAAGTTATGATGTTACCATTGTGCAGCACAGCAGGGACAAGATGACTGGATCTGAAATTGATCTTGATGTGCTCAAAGAATTCATTAGCGTTGAAGAAACTGATTAGGCTTCCTTAGACCTTTCTACAGGAATAAATACAAGTCTGAATGAAGCCTTAAGATGCAGGAAGCAACATTGGGATCAGACCGAAATTAAAGGTTTTCAGAAGAAATTGAAATTCATATGTTGCAAGATGAATAATACAGATAGTTGGGTTCTTATGGGAGCTAAAAACATGACTGAATTTCATTGGTATTAACTATGGCACTTGAAAGCTTGTCTTGGTTGGATAAAGTTCATAATTTTCATGCCAAAGGTTTAATTGTTCCAGAGTATAGGCTGATTTGAAGCACACAAAGGCATTCCCTTGATTTGCTGGCATTTGTAGTTAGTTGGTTATAGAATTGTGAGTGGTTTGAAGAAGTTGTTTGCTTCTGGCTGATGCAGAATACAGAAACTGAGGCCTGGATTGAGTATTGGAACCAAAAGATAATATTGGTTGTGGGGAAATGGAGACAAAGTCTTAATTCGAACATTGTAGTCTGTTTTGTAGCATTGCTGCAGCATATTACATCAAGTGGAAGAGGCAGTTGCAACAGCTCCAATGTTTTTCGAAATGCCTTAATTGAGGAAATCAACAAGAGGTTAAGTTTAGCTCAAGCTGAAATCAGTGTATACCTCAGCAGAGGAGTTAAGAACAGACTAGTCCTTGCTCTTGAAATGTTCATAGCTGTTCTGATGCTCCATTGGTTTCATGGGCTGGTGTATTTCCCATTCATACTTAAGCCCATTGATAAGGGATTAAAGTTTGCTCAATTGATATGAGATTGGTGGCTTGAAGAACATGAAATACAGGGTCCTTGAATCAATTTACCTGCACCATATCAATTGGATGCCGGGAATTCATGGAGGTTCAGACAAGAGCCGAAGATCTTGTGAACAACCTGAAAAGTGTGAGCTGCAGACAGAGGTCTGTCAATTGGGATACTTTGGGAGCTCAAGTGGTGACATTGTTCCCTTGGAGTTCCACTGTTACTTTTGAGGACTTAGCTTGAGGGAGCAAAATTCCAAATCTACAAGCCAACATTTCAATTGTTCAAGAAACTAAGCTGGAATGTTGCAGTGGGAAGCATTGTGCTGGGAGTTTTTTGTGCACTCTCTTCATATCTTGGCAAGGCAAGAGAGTGGAAGTATTCACTGAAGATGGCAAGGGTCAAAGTCAATTTATGGTTGATGGTGCAAGAGTTTTGGAAAAAGGGGTAGGGACTACTACACCATCAAAGATCAAACATTACATGCAACAAGCAGATTTCAAAGAAGCTGCTGTTGGTTCATGGAATAGCTCATGGCTCTCATTGGCAGCAGCATTTTGGGATGCTAATTGGACAAGGGAAAGTTCAAGCTTGGTCCCTGGAAGTCTTGGAAACTTGAGGACCACTAGAAGCTTCCTCCTAAGCAGGACAAGAGCTGGGTTCGGTGTGAGTACTCGCAGCAAAGCACCCGAGTTTTGTTCAGTTGGATAACTGAAGGTCAGGATAGGAACTGTAATTCGTTGGTCTCAGCTACAGTATTCAGGGTCAGCAGTGCATAATAACTTCAAGAAATGGATGTTTGCCTGCATTAGTTGCAAAGGGAGGTTCTTAAGAGTGTATATTGGTGTTGGTATTTGGCTGATTTGGTTTGGTCTGGGTAGACCTCTGGAAGAGTACATTACGCAAACATTAGGGGCAAAAATAAGAAACATACTCAAATGTGCAGCTTTGACAACAGTACCCTAACAAGATATAACAAGTTTTCAGCTGCATTTCAAATTCAAGTCTAGGGGGAATTCTTCAGATGTACTCATTACGTCACATGTCTCTGCAGTTGCGAGTTTCAGCAAGGGAAGTCATCACATTTAGCTCCTACCTCTACATCAATAAGTGTTCTTCGAATTCTCAACTCTTCCTAAATTCTTGAGGACAAGAATCTTTTAAGGGGGGAGTATTGTTGTGATTCTATGAAATGGGGCATGTGAAAGTAGGTATGAATAAGCCATGATGTAATAAGTAGAATAAGTCTATTGTTTAGTCATGTCTTAACTTGTAATAAACTAGCAATCTCCCTAGTTAGTTAGAAGAAGGCTCTAGCCTCGGTCAGTGAGGGCCAAGGTGTTAGTTGCTCTAAGTCAATGTTGGCGGGCTAAGTTAGGTAAGTCGGTTAAAGCAAGGTGTCTTGATGCAATGTACTTGGCAGAACCACCACTAGCTTAGGAGTGCTATATGTAGATGAGTCTTGCATTATAATTCCTCATTCGATCAAATATACAAAATATCTCTTTGAGATCTTTTCTCTCTCTCATCTAACTCTCTCTCTAATTTCTCATCTCCTTTCACTTCTCTTCTCATCTAAACTCTATGCTTTCCTAGGTTATGATTTGAGATTATTCTCGATCATAACACCTTCCCCTCACGGGCCAACTGGCCGCCCTTACCGAACAAATGTACACGCCAGGCTTCGCGAGGGTCAATAGGCCCTTATATAAAAAACCTTACCCTAACTACATAGACAAGGATTACCCTTTTCCTTGAGGATATAAAATCCCCAAGTTTATCCTTTTATCAAGAGAAGGAACTATGTGTGCCCTTGAGCACATGGCAAGGTTCAATTGCCAGTGTAGAGAAGCGACGGACAATCAATAACTTAAGCTTAGGCTGTTCCCTAGTTCTTTAATAGGGACTTCTGTTCAGTGGTACATTAGCCTAACTCTTAATTCCATTTATTGTTGGGATGACATGGCCTTACGTCAAGCTTGCCTTGAATGGCTTGGACATTGAATTTAAGTAAAAGTTCAAAGGCTCAAATTTCACAATGCTTCTTCAGTTGGCACAATGTGCCGCTAGATATGAGGTCGTCTTAAACAAAGAAAGCCCTAAGAAAAATAACATGTATGGGACATACATACACAATTTGATCAAAGTGGATGAGGGTCCTCCCCATTAGATTGACGTCGCTGAATACATCAAGGGACCTTCTATGGTTTGCAATCCTTTGGTCAAGAAGGACATCAAAGCCAGGAAATCTTATCAGTTCCAAGACTTGGAAAATACTCGTTTGACCTCTTAAGAGCCAATGGAATTTTCGATTGGCTTGAGGCAAATAACAAACTTAAGATTAGAGGTAAGCATAGAAAGCTTGACCCAAATTCCACTAAGGGGAAGGTATATTGTAAATGGTATGATTCATTGACCCGTTCAACAAATAACTACGTGATATTTAGAAGCGTGGTTTAGGACACCATAGAGGAAGGCGAATTGATCTTCCCAAGAGAAAGACAAATGAGTGTTAACAAAGACCTTTTCCCTAGTGCGGCCCAAGTCAATACAACTGAGGTAGCAAAACCTTATAGCTCCCATAACAGCGAAACTAATGGCAGATCCTTATACAGTATGAGTGGAGACAAAGACAGTCTAACTATAGCCAACACTTTGTTTAACAGGTTGCTAGAGTCGGGGACACACAAGTTTCCTAGAACTTCAATGGTATTGCCAGAATATTACTGTAAGTGGAACGTCACAGTTGAACATTCAACAAGCAATTACGCCACATTCAGCAGGTTCTTGAGTAAAAAATTAGAGAAAGGAGTTGTTCTCCTCTCTAAGGAAGAAGTGTTAGCCATGGGAATTCTCACTGACGACCATTAGCGAACAGTCTTTGCTACCAAGAAACAGGTGTTGAAGAAACTCTTCCGCCTTACACCCTTTGTGAGGTTGATGTGTAAAATGAAGAAGCTGAGCCTTTATTTAATGAAAAAGTTGGCTCCCTCAACAAAGACATCACTGATGGGACCTCCTCAAGGTCTACTTCAAAGACCTAGATCATGGACTAGGCATCCAAGGAGAAATCCGAAATACCACCTACTGGACATGGACTCTAGCCAAGGTCCACAACAATCAGGGCACCTGCCTTTGGGGGTCCATTTTGGTAATATCTAGAGGAGAAACCACCTCGATCAAGAGGATGCTAGTTCGTTCAGACTTACTCAAACTTAGCAAAGGAGGGAGCTATGAAATAAAGTAGCTCAACGAAGGGCTCTACTCAATACTAGCTTAATTAGGCTCTCTGGAGAAGAAGCCAGGGTCCACAAGAGCAAGTAAACTGAGCATATAAATCTTAGGGATCCAACAACTAGACCCAGGCCTTTTACCACTTCTGGTAAAGGGAAACCATGCAAGAAGCGTAAGAGATGGACTAGTCTCTCATCTTCTAAAGGACAAGAATTTTGGTGGGACTAGATTGCCTAGAATTCACTGGTTTGGAAGTCATCTAATGGTGAAGAGGAGCATTCCCCTCTTAGCATCAATATAATGGAACCTCTCGACTGCATTAACACGCATGGTCTTACATTGAGAATAACTTTCACGAGGAGGACTTCCCCCAACCTATGGAGGAGTCTCAAACTCCAGAGGTTGATCTAGAAAACAAACCTCTAGACCAAGATATGCTAACTGATGGCAATATTCAAAAGCAAGATTAGGACGGCCCAATGGATGGCAACCCTGAAATGGAAACTAATCAAGGGGACCAAATACAACTTGGGATGCTCCCTCAAAAGGTTGATGTTAGAATTGCCCTGCTCCTTCCTTTGGAGTTCAAGGCAACTAAACCTCAAGAGAGTCTCGAGGGAGATCTGATAACATCAGACAAAAATCCCCAAGTGGAGCTTGTGGCTGAAGTAGCAGCTACCAAAGGTAACCCTGATCCTTTGTCTTTTAAAATTACCACCCCAACATCCAAATCGCTTGATGATACACCTAACATAATGAAAATGATGTTTGATGGGCCTCGTCCTGCCAATAAACACATTAATCCCCGATATATCAGAGCCAAATTCAATGGCATTCTAGTAAACAGGGTGGTGGATAATGGCGCAGCCATCAATGGCTTACCTTCATATATGTTGGGCGTCATTGGTAAATCTCAAGATGATTTGATTACTTTAGATGTTGCGATCTGTGGCTTTTCTGGAGCTACTACTAAGTATGAAGGGGTGATTCCGATTAAGTTAACTGTTGGCAGCTTAAGCAAGCTAATAGCTTTATTTGTAGTGGATACTTCCTTAAGTTATAATGCTTTTCTTGGGAGAGATTGGTTACATGCCAATTATTGTAGCCCATCATCACTGCACTAATTGTCAATCTTCTGGAATCATGACAAGTATGAGGTTGTTATGGCAGATAAAGGCCATTTATGGCTTGCTTCAACCATGCCAAAGCAAAATTCTATGAAGATGGCGTGGAATAACTTAACGTCAAAAGGGCCACTCCATAGTCTACCCAATAGCAGGACATGACATCCATCCTTGATAGCCCCCCGCTGAAGTTGATGTGCAGTCAGGAGACTCTGATCTCTGGGGATGTATGCGAGCCCTTCTTGATGAGGGAGATCTCCAAGGCATGCCAGAACCCTTATGCAGAGGGGCCAAGGCCTCCCATTAATGGCCTAAGAGGTCATTTCTTCTGTAGTAACAAGGCTCATGGCTTGGCATGCTAAGATTCAACTTCAGACTGAACAACCATTTAATGGCTTTAAGGTCCAAATGACGCAAGGAAAAGATCTAGAGCTATCTGACCTAAGACCAACACCAACCAAGATGGAGGATTGAAGGACTGAAGTAAAGACCCCCTCCTCAAGATTAACCTGGGCTCAACAGAGGACCCAAGACCCACCTATCTGAGCGCTTTGCTTTTTGAGGAGCAGAGATAACAGCATTTGGACTTGCTTCGCAACTTCAAGGACTACTTTGCTTGGGACCAACACGAGATGCCTGGCCTAAACAGAAAGGTGGCTGATCATAGGCTTCCTATCAAGCAAGGCTTGAGGCCCACATTCACGCCTGGAGGAGAATGTCTCAACAAGTAATTGATTTGATCAAAGAGGAAATTAGAAGACTCTTAAAGGCAAAATTTATCGGAACTGCCACGTATGTTGAATGGTTGGCAAACACTGTTCCTGTCCTTAAGAAGAATGGTAAAATCAGATTCTGTATTGATTCCAGAGATCTGAATGTAGCCGATCCAAAGGATACCCAAAGCTAATTGCCGATGTGCTCATTGATTCAGCCTTGAGGCATGAGGTCTTATCCTTCATGGATGCTTATTATGGGTACTACCAAGTTATGATTACTTCGGAGGACACCCACAAAACATCATTCAGGTGTCCTGGGTCAAAAGGGACCTTTGACTGGGTGGCTATTCCATTTGGCTTGAAGAATACCAGCACCACCTACCAGAGGGCCCTGAACATGATCTTTCATGACCTAATTGGCAAGACCATGGAAGTCTACATAGATGATATCGCGATCAAATCGAAGTCCCAAGTCAAGCACTTGCAATACATTAGGGGGCATTTCTTAGAATGAAGACACATAACCTCAAGATGAATCCATTAAAGTGTGCCTTTAGCATGCATGCTGGGAACGTTCTTGGTTTTCTAGTACACCCGAGGGGCATTGAAGTGGGCATTGATAAGATTAAGGCCATTCAACAGGCTAAAGCACCTTCGAGAAAAAAAGGAGCTTCAATGCTTTTTAGGACAGGTTAACACCCTGAGACATTTTATTTCAAATGTCGCAGGGAAAGCTAAAGTCTTTTCTCCACTATTGAGATTAGTCTAAAAAGGACTTCAAATGGGAAGAGCCACATTAAGCAGCTTTTGAGGCCATCAAGGAGTACTTGATTGGGGTGCCAGTGCTGATTCCACCAAAGCAGGGCAAACCTTTGAAGTTATGTCTCTACTTCTGATGAATTTATTGGATGTTTGCTGATACCAAACAATGAGCAAGGATTTGAACAAGCGTTGCTCTACCTTAGTCATTGCTTAAATGAATGTGCAATAAAATACTCCTCAATTGAGAAATTGCGTTTATCTTTGTTCTACGCATTAGGGAAATTGACACATTACTTCTTAGCATTTACCATATACATGGTTGCTCAGACAAATGTTCTTAAATACATGCTAGATAAGCCCTTGATTAGGGGAAGATTAAACAAGTGGAGTATTACTCTACTTTAGTTTGAAATGGTCTGTGTAACACAAAAATCAGCCAAGGGTTAAGTCTTAGCAGACTTTTTAGCTAACCATCTAAACATTCACACTGGCTTGGACTATGAGACAGACTAGCTTCTAGTGGTGGAAATGGTTCCTTGGAATCTATACTTTGATTGATCAAGGACCAGTTCGAGTGTCAGAGTTGGGATTATGATTATGTCCCCTACTAGGATCATCACCAATTTAGCTGTTACCTTAGTTGGCAAGTGTCTCAATAACATGGCAGAGTATGAGGCATTTAATCATAGGCCTACAGACTTTCTTAGAGATGCAGGTCCCTAATGTCATCATTGAAGGAGATTCGTCAGCATCCGGAAACAAGCCCTCAAGACTGGGGACAACATGAGAAGGGTCAAAGTTTGGCCCTAGGGCATAGGATTGCAAAGGTTGATGAAAGGTCATCCTCTAACAACCAAGAAAGATCCTCCTCAATGTTGCTGAGATCAGTAGGACTCAGAATCACAAAAGAGACCATTGAAGTGTTTGATTGGACCAGAGGCGTCAATTGCTCAATAGGCCTATAAACCTATGGAAGGGGAGCAAAAATGGGAAAACAAATTTGGCCCATTGTTAGATTAATTTCAAGAAAGGGCAAAGAAACGAGGAGCAGACTGAATCAAGAATTATAAATTCAAGAGCAACAACGAGCAAGTGCTTTCAGAGCTTTTGTTTCAGCAAAGAGAGAGCACATAGCAAAAAAAAGTAAAGATTTGAAGCCCTAGCTGTCATACTTATAGACATGTGGGAAAGAAGAGCAAACGACAAAAAATATTATCTCGAGCTCCCTGCAGCCATTGAGGGTCAAGTTAGGTAGATTTTTTTACTCGTTGTAAATTTGAATTAACCAAAGGCTAAAAGGGGGGTATTTGTTCAAACCCTAATTTTGAGGGAGCTGGGACGACACAGTTTTGAGGAAAGTGCCACAAGCTTACCAGGTGAGGTCCTCCTTGAGGGGAATCAAACCTTTATGTGCTAAGATAGTAGTGTCTCTAGCGTAGCATCCTAAGAAGTTTGTCACCCTAACAAGGGTGCCAGCCACTCAAGGCTCGAGATGGTTGAAGGATGAAGGGAGCTCGAGCTCAAGGGATTGCCAGGAAGGCTGCAACACAGGTGATTTCTAAGCTCGACACATTACTTGGAGGGCAATCTCAGATATGGGGCACTAAGCTTAATCCAAGAGAACGTGGGACTTCTAGGAGGGACTTCAGCTGAAAATGCAGACGTGGGCTCCATTCATTGATCATTCACGCAAAAGAAGGAGCTCAGTGGCCTGACGTGGGGAGAAAATGTCGCAGGATTAGGGGGCAACTGTTATTTATTTTTTCTATAAATAAGAGACACTTTGAGAGTCCAAATTAGTACATACACTCAACATAAAACTTCTTTAAGTTTTCTTAGCAGTTTCCTCAGAGTAGTGTAACTTAACGTAGGTTGGCTTAGCACAGATCTTATTGTTCTTGCTTCTTCAGTAATATAGTCTTTTGGGCTTCAGGAATGAACTCGCGGTTTTAATTTGTTCCCAAATTTTGAAAAGTTAGGAATTAAGGCTTTAGTTTGAGGCTTTGATAGCGCAGGCTTGACCTTGATTGCTTTGGTCTTAACACTACTATCACTACTTGATAAGTCAGGTAAACTTAGGTTCGCGCCATTGATTAGGGCTTTGACAGCCAAGGCTTGACCTTGATTGTGTTGGCCCTGGTCCAATGACCTAAATACGGTTTGCTTCACCTTAATCTTTTGAGATCTAAACTCATTCGAGTTACTATAAGTCAAGGGTGCCAGGCTTAAAGACCTACTTGCCTCGGGCTTATAAGTGGCTACTGAGCTCTTAGGTTTGTCTCCAAGCTAGTTCCTAACTTTTAAGTGCATGTGAAAAGGTATCTGTGGGCCCTGCTCCGTCACTGTAGCTACCACTTGAGTTAGGTCCATGTCCCTTTAATTTTCTGTCAATTAATACACATAAAAATTCAAAAAATATTTATCCAATCCATCTCAATTGAGCATAAGCTGAACTCACGGTATAGCCAAAGTTAGATCCACCAAAATATCACAACCTTTTCTCCGAAAACGGTGAGTGGTTGAGGTGAAAGACGTGCGATCTGAATTTAGGCCCACTTCCTAGTCACGATGAGTTCCTTTCACATGTTTGTTGTGTTTGAATTTTTAAGGCGACCACATCACACGTAATTGCAAACAAACAGAGCAAATAATAGATAATGGCTCAAATCAGCAATGCTCCCTATGTCACCATCCCTAAGGCTAATAAACCTTGCAGAGCTCTTGACTAGTATGGTTTTCCCTAGGGCGAATCTTTAACCCTTCTAAGGATCCTTCTTCATCCCATAAACCGGGCACCATACAAGATACTTCCATTTTTTAGGATACCCCTTCTGATATGCTAAGATTTTCCATGTTCCTTATTGCGCTTGTGGGTATTTCTTTAGGAGTGCAACGAACCAATGAAGGACCTGCCCTACATGCATCGGGTGGACAACCTCTCCTAGTGCATGAATGGGGTGGACAACCTTATGTTCTTTGGAAGGTGGAAAGTGCGTTTGTGTACCGTTGCAGTGACACCCAATGAATGTAGCTCTAAGGACAGGGGACAAAACGCCTCTCCTTCACCGTATTAATGTACGAAAACTACGCAAAGTAGCATAGGTTTGTACCACGATGGTTTATAAAATGGTCATAAGTGATAACTCCTATAGTTTAGGTCCCCAATCAACCCAGCTTTATATCCAGACTTCAGCCTTCTTAGAAGACCACAAGTGTCAAGTGACATTTTGTATCTCTTTTAAGTGTGCTTGCACTCAACTGAAGATCCATGTGGTCCTAGACCACCAAGGATCTTGAAATAGGGTGAGCAATAAGCTCAGAATCTAATAAAACCCCAGCTGCTTAAGAGAATGCTAATTTAGTTTTGTTCCTTTTACGACCCCATCCGCTCAAGCAACTCCCAGAAACACAGAGTTTCACATGGATGCTCTTGGAGTTCGGCTCATCCTTTTGAACCCGACCTCATACAGAACTCCAATACAATGATAAACACTCAAATGATGTAAGAAACAAACTTTGAATACGTTGAAATTGAAAAGAGTGTATATTACAACTTAGGCTACATCGTAGCCTTGGAAAAAATAAAATTAGTTCATGATAGACATAATATAAATCTAAACTATGACAAAATTCATGAACTTTAAAGAAGAAAAGGATAGAAAGAACTTAAAATTACAAAATTACAAACCAAACTTTCCTTCCTTCTTTCTTCTTCCCCTCGGTTTCTATATATATAGGGATTTTTTTAAATAAAAAATATTGCAAGCTTAAAGCTCATTGCACCTCTTTGTTGCCATTGCCGCTTATATTTATATTTTTCAACCAACTTGCTAATTTTGCTAATTTTTTTTTTCAACTATTTCTTGCTTTGCACCGCCCAAAATCAGTCTTTACATCAAGTTGAAGTGAATTGTTCAAGCTTGTTGTTCATCCTGTGCGAC
The DNA here is from genome assembly GCA_018398585.1 of Simmondsia chinensis. Lineage (NCBI taxonomy): Eukaryota > Viridiplantae > Streptophyta > Magnoliopsida > Caryophyllales > Simmondsiaceae > Simmondsia > Simmondsia chinensis. The sequence continues at coordinate 25,966,726 of JAGTTD010000010.1, read as the reverse complement.
TTGTTGTTCTTGCTTCTTTCTTCAGTTTTATTGAGCTTTGCACCGCCCAAATTCAGAGTTTACATCAACTTGGACATGTTAATGAATTTTTTAATCCATCCTTGCTCTTGATTTGTGCATTTAGCCTCCCCTTTTGCAATTTGAAGTGAATTGTGCAAGTTCTTGTTGTTCTTATTGTAGTCGTGTGTTTTGATGTGTTTTACCCAACTTTTTATTTTGTTTGATGTATCTTGCATTCAGTTGTTGATGTTGATGATAAAACCTAGCAAGATTTAGCATAAAATGAGTATTTTTGCAAGAAAATAGCAATAGGAGTGAAAAGAGCAAAAACGAGTAATATCATTAAAAATTTGATGTAAAATGGTTAAAAAATGAATCTAAATGATATGAATATTTATATACTAAATTAGACTTATCAAAATACCCCTAAACTTAAATCTTGCTCATCCTCGAGCAAGGCTAAACATTAAAGAGCATGATCTCATGCTTTTTAAGAATTTATGACAATTCAAAGCAAGACTACTTCTATTACAAAAGAATGACCGAGACTCAATGTTTTAAAGTTCTAAAAGCAAAACAATCTTTCCAAGGAAAAACCCATAAATCACCTAGGCAGCTGATTTCAGTAGTTGGCTAAGCAAATTGAGTTTAGCCATTCTTTTTAATCTCAAGACATTCAAACTGAATAGATGACAAAAATCATGCCATTCATAACAATACTTTTCAGGTATGTCCAAGACTAAAAGTTATTCACAAAATTTTCTCTTTTCTTCTTTTTTTATTTATTTATTTATGAGGGACTGATCTGCCTTAGTCAACCTGGCCTATGAGTATATCTCCAGTGAGAATCAAACTCCTGACCCCTGGGTGATGACCACATGGGTAAGGGAAGCCACCACTGGTGCGCCCTCAATATGACTGCATGAGTATATCTTCAGCGAGAATCAAACCCCTACCCTTGGGCGATGACTGCATGGGTAAGAGAAGCCACCACTGAGACGCCCTCATTATGACTTCACGAGTATATCTTTGGTGAGAATCAAACTCCTAACCCTTGGGTAATGACCGCATCGGTAAGAGAAGCCACCGCTGAGACGCCCTCATGATGGATAGTACATATCTCGGGCAAAATAAAAATTTTGTTCAAAATAAAAAACTTTTTGCATTTTTCCTGATGAGAACTAGCCTACTCGGGCAAAAACAGCCAAAGAAACTCCCTAATATTATTCAATCATAAAAGAGATTTGCTTGAGTAAGCACTTTGTTCTTCCTTTTTACCTCTTTAAGGCATATTCTTGAACCTAAAAAAAGCGTTGCTTGGGCAAAGTCAAGCATTAGTACATCCTTTATACCCCTGTTTTATCTTTCATTGATCAAAAATCTAAAGAACCAACATAGACATCTAGAACTCTTCAAGAGCTTTTATTTTGATATTTAACACGATCCGTAACTCTTCACGGATTGAAGTTATGCCCGTTTTTAAGTTGCAAGGCACGTTAAATAACTGATACACACAACGCACGTGCACTTCATTTTTCATATACTTTCTTTTATCAAAAACTTGAAAAATTATCATGAACACCTATACCTCTTCAAGAGCTTCAATTTATATATAACTAGATCCATAGCTCTTCACATATTAAAAGTGCTCATTTTAAGTTGCAAGGTAAGTTACATAAACTATACTCGCAATGCACGCCCACTTCATTTTTCATATACTTTCTTTGATCAAAAACTAAAACAATCACCATACCTAGAACTCTTCAAGAGCTTCGTTTTGTTGTACAATTCGATCTGTAGCTCTTGACGGATTGAAAGTTATGCTTGTTTTAAATTATAAGGTAAGTTACCTACCCAATACACACGGTGAAAGCCCACTTCATCTTTTATATACTTTTATTGATCAAAAACTCAAAACATCATGATAGGTACCTAAATTTCTTCAAGAGCTTCGTTTTTGATATGTAATTCGATCTGTAACTCTTCATAGATTGAAGGTTATGCTCGTTTTAAGTTACAAGGTAAATTATATAACCACTCGGCGCGGATAACGCCCACCTCATCTTTTATGTGTTTGCTTTGATCAAAAATTTGAGAAATCATCCTAGTTACATAGAAATATTCAAAAGATTCATTTTAATAAGTGACTTGACTCATAGCTCCTCAACGATTAAAAAATATGCTTGTTTTAAGTCTTAGGGTCAAGTTCTATAAGCCATCAATCACTACCATGTTGGAGAAATACCTACCACGGCTTTGTTACCTTTTCTTTAGTCACCAGTATGAGAATTATGGTTGTGTAGAGCTCTTCGAGAGCATCGTTGTGATATTTGATTCACTCTATAACTCCTTATGCATAAAAAGTTATGTCCGTTTAAAGTCATATAATATTTTATACATTACAAATAATGGGTTTGACCACCACCTACCACTTTGACTGTCAAGTTTCACACATCACCACCAACACCTTTCCATTACCACTGCCATTAACAACCTATCTACCACCACAAGCACGTCACCCACAATGTGCCATTGTCCGCCAAGTTCTGATGATCGCCATGTCCCGACGATCGCCGTGTCCCGACGACTGCCATGTCATGTTGACCTCATTGTGTCGTTGCTCGTCGTGTCACTTTCACCACCATGTCCCGACGACCGCCATGTTCCAGTGCAGCCATATTCCATTCCCTACCACATGACCTTAGACACCCACAACCATTGGCCTGATGTTTCTTCTACCATCATTATTGGGAAATATGGGCAAATAAGTAATCAAATTCTCAAATTTGAGACACCAAGATTGACTCGAGATGGGGGCAAATTAAACTTAAACGACGCAATGACAAGATAATTAAACAACTAAAATACAAAAGATTCAGAGAGGAAAGAACGAACCGAAGGAAGTCACTGTGCCATGGGGTTCACCACTTTCCTAAGTTGGGCACTTCAACTCCTAGGGTTAACACGGCGCCCAACACAGGAGTATACTCCTAGTAAATGGGTTGGAGTATGCCCCAACTAGCTCTGTATCCAGAGTAATGGAAGAGGAAGAAACTCAGAGAGAAAGGGAAGAATCAATTCTTTGGAACTATGTTTTATTTTCTGTATGTGTTCTCAATGTTTAACAACCTCCCAAAGCATGGTATTTATAGCCAAAAAATGCTTAACATGAAAGCAAGATTCAGTCAAGATTGTAGGCAAAGCTGATCATGATAAGGAAACTGGCGAACATGGAGGTGCACAAAATCCGAGCACAATCAAGGCCAAAATGGTTATGGAAAGAAGTGGGGAAAGACCCAGTCAAACGCGTATCTCGAGCTCGAACCTGGACTAACAGACACAGAGGCTCGAGCTAAACAGCCTCGAGATACGACACAAGAGACCCTCGAGCTTGAGCTAAACAGCCTTGAGCACAGTCCCAGAATGCCCTCGGAGTTCATTAATAATAAATAAATTATAGTGTCGAAAAAATAAAAGTCTAGCTTAGAAAAAATTCACACCACACCACACCGTGACGCGACTCGTCGGGGTGGGCGGGGCGAGAGCGCGTGTGTGTGGTTCCCAAAACCCACTCTAGGCCCACAATACTTTACAAGTGCAAGGAGAGGGGGATATATGAAATAGACATACCTTCACTATTTTTCCACTGTGAAATAGAGGTAAAATCATAAGACTTCAAAATTGAAGCACTCTACTCCAAATTTCCAACAATCCCCCACATGATTCAATTTTGACAAAAGGAAGAAGGAAAGAAGATGACTGAGCAATAAGACCCACACTTGACAATATCAAAGTCTTTTGAACTTGAATCAGCACCTAGTGAACATGCATGTGTCACAACCACCCAATGGTGAACATAGTCTTGAACCATAGAATGAGGTCCTTCTCAACAAAATAGATCTAATGCTTGGGTACTGAGGAACGCTCTAGAGTGTAAGCCCTTACTCTTAACTGGGGGTGTAAATGAGCCCATGAGCCGGCTCCTAATAAAGCTCGGCTTGCTTTGAGCTTGAGCCCAGCTGAGCTGACTCGTTTAGCTTATCAAGCCGAGTCCGGGCCAAGTGAAGCTCGAGCTCGTAGGCTTGCGAGCCCAAACGAGCCTAGGCAAGCCTTTTGTATTACAGTATATTTGCTTAAATATTGCTCAATGAAGCCATATTGGAGCCTAAATGAGCCAAACTCGAGCTTAAACGAGCCCAAACAAGCTTATATTGAGCTTAAATAAGCTGAAATATTGCAAGCTTAATGTGAAGCTTGCCGACCTTAGATCGAGCCGAGCCGAGCTCGAACTTTTAACGAGCCTAGATCGAGCCTACATTTCTAAAGCTTGGCGAGCTTCGAGCCGAGCTTAATGGGCTCGGCTCAGCTCAGCTCGAATACGCCGTGCATCAAGCGTGCTGCCCCACACCACCATCATAGGCTGTGGACTACATTAAGAGCATAAAGCCCGACCTCGGCATCATGACAGGTTGGCGAGTCCATCAAGTGCGTTGCCCCGGACCACCACTACAGCCTATGGACAACATTAAGAGCCTCAAGCTCATCCTCATGTCATAGAAGTAGCGGTGTGTCCATCCGGTGTGCTGCCATCATGCCACCACAACGGGCTACGGACAACATTAAGAGCGTAAAGCTTCGCCTAAAATGTCATGGTAGATTCGACAGATCTAGGCCATCAGCAGCATTATCTGGGAAGGGGCTACGGTGGCTTAACCACAAAACGCTCAACCTTGGATTCGTTTGACCTATTGAACATCAAGAGTACTCTCGAGATGGGTATCCACCAAGATCAAGACACACAAGTGGGCCTAAGCCATATTCCCTCTACTGTATCACATACAACCTTCTTAGAAAGGCCTTTAGTAAGGGGATCTGCCAAATCCTTCTCACTCCTTACAAACTCAAGCGAGATCACATTATTTTCAATAAAATGCCTTACTACACCATGCCACATGTGAATATGCCTGTGCTTGCAATTATACATCTCACTTTGAGCAACTCAAATGGTTACTCATGGGTCACAGTGCATCGAGACTAACAGTGTGGGCTTCCCTCATAATGGAATGTCTCCCAATACATTTCTTAGCCATTCAACTTCCAAACCTGCCATCTAAGAGCAATAAGTTCTGACTCCAGGATCGATTTAGCAATGCAGGTCTGTTTACAAGATTTCCAAGAAATAGCACCATTAGCAAGTAAAAAAGCATAGCCACCAGTAGAGTTAATCTCATCAATGTCAAATGCCCAATTGGCATCACAGTATCCTTCTAAAATAGTAGGGAATCATTAATAACAAAGACCCCAATCCATGATACCTCGAAGGTATCTCAAAACCCTGACCAAAGTAACCCAATGCTCATCACTTGGACTATATCAGGACGAGTGCAATTCATCAAAAACATCACCCTACCAATACTTTTAGCGTACTCGGCCTACGACATGCTATCACCTATGCTCCTTTTCAAGTGAACATTTGGGTCATAGGGATTTTTAGCAGGAGTTTCATCAAAGTGACCAAATTTCCTCAACATTTTCTCCATATAGTGGGATTGACTTAAAGTCAAACCCTCAGGTGATCTAATAATTTTAATTCCAAGTATCACATCAGCCTCGCTCAAGTTTTTTATATCAAAGCATGAACTTAAGAAAGACTTAGTAATATTCAAAACATTCACATTCGTACCAAAAAAAAGCATGCGATCAACATATAAGCAAACTATCACAAAATCATTATCAACATGCTTAGAGTACACGCATGCATCACCATTGTTCATAACAAAGCCTTGCGTGACCATACAAGGACTTTACAAGTCTACAAACTTTATGTTCCATATCTGGAACCTCGAAACCCTCGAGTTGTTCCATGTAAATTTCCTTCTTAAGGTCCACTTCAAGAATGCAGATTTGACATCCATTTGATGTAATACAAGGTTATGTACAGACGCTAGAGCAGTTAAAGCTCTCACAATGGCTATCTTAGTCACGGGTGAAGAAGTCTATACCTTGTTTTTGATTGTATCCTTTAGCCACTAATCTGGCCTTAAACTTGTCAATTGATCCATCAACCCCTAATTTCTTTTTAAACACCCGTTTACACCCTTGGGTTTGTATCCCCTTGGAAGGTCCACTAACACCCAAGTGTTATTGCTCACGATTGAATCTAGCTCATTATTAATGGCTTCTCTCCAAAGTGGAGCATCTATGGATCTCATGGCCTCATGAAAAGTCTTAGGATGTTCCTTTAACTTGAATGCAGTTATAGTATGCTCATCAAAATCAGGGTGTTCAAACAGAAATGCAGTAATAAAGTCAGGTCCAAAACTAGTCTCAATTCGAGCCCTCTTACTTCTCCTAATTTCTCGAACCTTGAGTTCAGGGGCGAATGACTAGATGAAGGAGCAGATGCATCAGGCAAAGAAACAGACAATGGCACATACAAAGATTCTTTCATGGGAAACACATCTCGAGATTCCATGATATTATTGAGCCCAGGGCTCGAGCTATTCAATAACATGAATCTATATGCAACACTACTCACAGCATAGCCAATAAATACAGCATCTACTATTTCGAGACCTATTTTACTTCTTTTAAACTCCGATGCTCCAACTTTAGGTAGACACCCCCTCTCTTTTAGGTATTGAAGGTTAGGCGCACAGCCCTTCCATAATTCATAAGGTGTTCGATCTAGCCCTTTATGTGGAACCCTATTAAACATATGGCACGTAGACAACATGGCTTCACCCCACAAGCTCAAGGGTAGGCTTGAGCTATCAACATAATGTTCATCATCTCTTACCGTTCTGTAGGGGTGTATATAGGGCTGAAACTTCATGAATTATGCCACATTTATCACAATGTTTCTTAAGAAAGGTAGTACCATACTCATCTCCTCTATCAGACTAAATCCTCTTGATTATATGGTCTAATTTGCTCTCAACTTCTGCCTTATACTTGAGGAACATCTCCTCAGCCTCATCCTTAGAGCACAGGAGATACACTTTGGCGAATCTCGAGTGGTCATCAACAAAGGTAATGTAGTACCTCTTACCACCTCTACTCAGGGTGTTCTTGAAGTCACCTAAGTCACTATGCATGAGTTCAAGTAGGCTAGATGTTCATTCAACTAATTTCTTAAAAGACTTCTTAGGGTACTTGGCCTCGACACATATACCACATGTTTCAAGTTCGGTTAGACTATAGTTGGGAATTAAATTCATTTGTTTAAGCCTCTTGACCGAATTATAATTCACATACTCCAACTTTAGCTAGACACTCCCACACTTTTAAGTATTGAAGTTTAGGCGCATAGCCCTTCCGTAATTCATAAGGTGTTCTATCTAGCCTTTTCTGTGGAACCCTATTAAGCATATGGCATGCAGACAATATGGCTTCACCCCACAAGCTTGAGGGTAGGCCTGAGCTAATCAACATAATGCTCATCATCTCTCATCGTTTTGTTGGGGTGTATATGGGGTTGAAACTTCATGAAGTATGCCACATTTATCACAATGTTTCTTAAGAAAGGTAGTATCATGCTTACCTCTCTATCAGACCAAATCCTCTTAATTATATGATCTAATTTGTTCTCAACTTCTGCCTTACACTTGAGGAACTTCTCCTCAGCCTCACCCTTAGAACTCAAGAGATACACTTTGGTGAATCTTGAGTGGTCATCAATGAAGGTAATGTAGTACCTCTTCCCACCTCTACTCAGGATGTTCTTAAAGTCACCTAAGTCACTATGCACGAGTTCAAGTAGGCTAGACGTTCGTTCAACTGATTTGTTAAAAGACTTCTTAGGGTACTTGGCCTTGACACATATACCACATTTTTCAAGTTTCGTTAGACTATAGTTGGGAATTAAATTCATTCGTTTAAGTCTCTTGACCGAATTATAATTCATATGTCCAAGCCTAGAATTCCACAAATCCAAAGGCTCAGCAATATAAACAGAAGTAGATGTATTCTCATTCATTTCAATGCAAGTACAAAGGGACCCCCATTATAGAAACCCTTCCCCACAAAGTTGGTGTTTTTGGTGGTAACAAGCTTATTAGATTCAAAAGTCAAATTAGAACTAGCTAGGTTAAGCAATGCACCAAAAACAAGATTTCTACGCAAATTAGGGACATGCAACACATTTTGCAAAGATAAAAAATTTCCAGAGTTAATTTTTAGAATGACTTTTCCCCTGCCAAGAACAACGACTGAACTCTAATTGCTCATGAACACGCACTCGCCCACATTGGCTTCTTCATACCTCCGGAATGGGTCCTTATTGGTGCAGATGTACCTTGTCGCACTAGTATATACAACCCACTTGAGCATGTTCCCAACCGTAGTCACATCAGAGATCAAGGCCACAAAGACATCTTCACTCTTGGTGAGGTTGGCCTGGGATCTATGTTCTTTGGGCTTTCCCTGTCCATACCCTTTCTTGCAGTCTCTAGAGGTATAGCCTATCTCACCACAGGTCCAGCGTGCTCCTTTGAGTTGTTTATGTTCACCTTAGGGTTTGTTCTGAGGTCTCTAGCCACGGGTCTGCTTCTGCTTCAAGCTCGAGCCTTGGTTGGAACTTCTCTCATTCCATGGCTTCTTAAACTTGTCATTCTTTCCTACACTCTTAGACTCAATCGGGTTAGCAGACATAGATGAGTGCTCAGAGGACCTCCCTTTTGCATGTTTTCTATTTTGGTCCTCCGGATTAATGTGGGAAACTAGCTTTTGCAAAGTCATGTCTTTCTTTTTTTGTTTCAATTGAGCCTTATAGTTTTCTCTCGAAGGACGCAATTTCTCAATGATATAATTTTTCTGAAATGTCTCACACATTTTCATTCCTTTGTTAAGTATATCAACACACAAGTTCTCAAACTCGTGGATCTTGTCTAGTATAGGTTTATAATCAGTCATGGTGAAAGACAACCACTTAGCGCATACATACTTCTTAGCGGTGCTGTCATCCATCCCATACTTATTATGCAAGGCCTCCCAGATTTCCTTAGCATTTTTCATCTTACTATAAATCTGGGATAGAGGGGTTGTCATGTAATGCAGCAACATTCCCCTACAGGTTCTATTATCTTTCTCAAAGTCTTGGCTCGACCTAGGAGGAGCCCTGTCACTCGAGAGCGTGTATTGGACATCAATTTTTTCAAGGAAAAACTCCATCTTATCAGACCAAATTTTATTTATTTTTTTCATCTAAAGGTTCAATCTTTGGCATGTCGGGTATGATAAAACTAGCATTGGCCATGTTTTGGTTGCTCATTTTAATAAACGACTTAGATTGTTGGGAAATATGCGCAAATAAGTAATCAAATTCTCAAATTTAAGATACCAAGACTGACTTGAGATGGGAGCAAATTAAACTTAAACGACACAATGACAATGCTGAACTCAATAAACCTCGTATTGCACCTACTTGAGACAAGATAATCAAACAACTAAAATACAAAAGATTCAAAGAAGAAAGAGCGAATCGAAGGAAGTCGCCACACCATGGAGTTCACCACTGCACTAAGTCGTTTATGCCCCCACTATGGTACAAACGGGATTATCAAGCACTTAGACTCCCAGGGTCAACACGGCACCACACACAGGAGTATACTCTCAAGTGAGGGGTTAGAGTACGCCCCAACTTGCTCAGTGACCAGTGTAACAGAAGAGGAAGAAACTCGGAGAGAATTTCAGAGAGAGGGGGGAGAATCAATTCATTAGAACTATGTTGTATATTTCATATATTTTTTTTAATGCTCAACAGCCTCCCAAAGCACGATATTTATTGCCAATAAATACTTAACATGCAAGCAAGAATCAGTTAAGATTGCGGATAATAAATCCGGCCATGATAAGAAAACCAGCGGATATGGAGGTGCACAAAGTTCGGGCACAATCGAGGCCAAAACAGTTATGGAAAAGAGTCGGGAAAGACGCAGTCAAACGCGTATCTCGAGCTCAAACAAGGAGCCTCAAGCTTAAACCTAGACTAATGGACACAGAGGCTCGAGCCAAACAGCTTCGAGATAGGACACAAGGGCCTTCGTTCTCAAGCTAAACAGCCAAAGCACAGTCTCAGAACTCCGTGGGAGTTCATTAACGATAAATAGAATATAGTGTCGAAAAAATAAAAGTCTGGCTTAGCAAAAGTCCACATCACACCACGCCGTGACGTGGCTCAGCAAAACGGGGCATGTGCGCATGCGGTCCCAAAACCCACTCTAGGCCTACAATACTTTACCAAGTACAAGGAGAGGGAGGAATATAAACTAGACATCCCTTCACTATTTTTCCAATGTGGAATAGAGATAAAATCACAAGACCTCAAGATTGAAGCACTCTACCCCAAATTTCCAACAACCATATCCATACAATAGTAAGCACTCATAACCACTAACCATCAGTCACGTCCTTTCATGCTCCTCCGCTTCAACCACCACCATTGTTGCTCCTTTGCACATCACCACCAGCATGGCACCCCTGACTTCTTCCATCATCCTTTCACACACCAACCACCATCGTTGCACCGACCACCATCAGTCACCGCTACCCTCCATGACTAGGTTCTCTCTCCTCTTCAAACCTTAATTTAGGTCAACTTTTTAAATTCATCCCTAATTTGGGTGAATTTTCATTACAATCTTAGTTTAGTTCAACCTTAAAGGGTTAAGTTTCATTAAAATCTTAGTTTAATTTAACCCTAGAAAGTTAATTTTCATTACAATCTTAGTTTAATTCAAGCCTAATTTGGGCCATATTTCATTACAATCTCAGTTTAATTCAACCCTAAAGCCTTAATTTTTATTACATCATAGTTTAATTAAACCCTGATTAAACCAATTTTTGTCACAATCTCAGTTTTACTCGACCTTAATTGGGCCAATTTTCGTTATAATCTCAGTTTAGTTCAATCCTAATTGAACCAATTTTCATTACCATCTTAGTTTTACTCAGCCCTAAGTGGGTTAATCTTTATTGCAATCTCAATTCAATTCAAACGCAATTGGGCTAATCTGTGTTACAATCTTAGACTAGTTCAACCCTCATTGAACTAATTGCAATCAGCCCCGATTGAACAAATTTTCATTACAATCTTAAGCTTAATTCAACACAAAAGGTGCTAAATTTTTGTCAACTCTAATTGAACCAATTTTCATTATCATCTTAAGTTCAATTTAACACTAAATGGGTTAATTTTTGTCAACTCTAATAGAACCAATTTTTATTACCGTCATAGTTTAGCTCAACCCTTAGTGGGTCAATTCTCGTTTGAACCAATTTTTGTTACAATATCAATTTAATTCAACCGTTGTTGAACTAATTCTCATTACAATATCAATTTAGTTCAACCCTATTTGAGCTAGTTCTCATTACAAAAGCTGTTTAATTCAACCGTGTTTAAACTAATTCTTTTTACAATTTCAGTTTAGTTCAGCCCTCGTTAAAACTACTTTCGCTGTAATCTTAGCTCAATACAATCCTGATTGAACCAATTTTACTCACAAACTCAATTTAGTTCAACCCTAATTGAACTAAGTTTTATATTTAAATAAGTAAACTAACATAAACCGAATAGCTATTCCTCGAATATGTAATAACCAAAAAAGCTTAAATAAAGTCATATTCCCAGGGCTTGAGAATAACATGCCTAGTGAGTTATAAAATCTTGTAATGATTCGTAGACGGTTTCCTTAGCTAGCGGAACAAATTCTTGCTGCAATTCTTAGCTAATTACAAGTAAATCAATAATTGTTACAGGGCCAACTTAACCAATCTTCACTTCAATTCCACTTTAAATCAAAGGAGTTAATCTTTGTCAGAATTGCACTCCAATAGGTTCCTGTTTAAAGTAACTCTGCTTGAACAAACTCTCGCTAGGACTTCTAATCACTTTATCATTTTACTTTCGTCTTTTAGGATCTTTAATTACGAACTTACTCCCATATCCTGTCATAAAGGTGAAATTAGAAAAGCGAATAAAAACATTATGCTCGCCGGCGATTATGCTAGATAAATGCCAATCTTTGATGCTTAATTTGCATATGCGTTAGCAAGTGCACTAGTCGTATCAAGTAATATAGAAATAAGTAGAGTATCGTTCCCACAAGGATTGTCATTAAGTGAGTACCAAAATTAGTAGCTTTGATGCTATTTGAACAATCGAAAAATTGAGATGTTGATATGAAACAAAATAAACTAAAAAGAAATAAAATACGTTAATTATTTTATGAAGTTTTTATGATTTAATAATATCCAAGGTATCTGATTTCACCCAGTTGCATCAATACGCCTTTCTATTCTTATTATTCAAGTTGTTATTACGTGTTGATGGTTGAAAACCCTAATTTACTAAATATTCTCTCTTGAGTAAAATTTAGTATGCTCTTTTACGTATTAACCCATTACTCTCGTGCATGAATTTAAATAAGAAAAGAGTTTCTAAAGCTCTATGATTTTCACTTAAAAACAACAAAAATCGCGTTAATCTCTATCGAGCATTCACTTAATTTGTGGTGCTTATCACCTTAGCACTCATTATAAATCTCCTCTTGGACTCATTATTAATCATTAGAGACCCTAAATGGTAATCAAGCATTTAAAACTCATGAAGAACAATGATAAACACTTCAACAACGCAATGACAAAATAATGAATACATTGAATTAGAAATAAGCGTATATTACAACTTATGCTACATCGTAGCCTTGGAATAACAAAATTAGCTCATGATAAACTTAATATAAGACACATTTAACACAAAATTCATGAACTTAATGAAGAAAAGGCTAGAAAGGACTTAAAAATACAAAATTACAAACCAAGCTTTCTCCTCCTTCTCTTCTTTTCCTTCACCCGTTTTCTTCTTGCTTCTTCTACACTTTGTATGGGTTTTTTGTTGAATGAAGGATGCTTAAACCTTTCCCACACACTCCTATTTATAGTGTTTGAAATGGGATACAAAAATGACAAAATTACATCAAACTTGCATCATATTTGCTATATGATGCGGTTGCTTCCCAATTGCCTAGTTCTTCATTTTATTTATTTTCTTTTCAGCTTTGCACCGCCCAAAACTGAAAAAATTCAGATCATGGGATGTTATTTGGGTGCTATATACTGTATTTGAGAAAAAAAAATTGGTTAAAATTGCCGCCCAAATGCAACTTGTTTGCAAAAAATGTGTTATTTTATGTAGGTTCATGTATGAACCATGTATTTTGGGTTGATTTTGCTATTTTGTTGCCTTTATTTGATGTATCTTGCATTTACTTGTTGATGTTAATGATAAAACCTAGCAAGATTTAACATAAAATGAATGTTTCGCAAGAAAATAGCAAAATAGTTCAAAACGAGCAAAACAGAGCAAAAACGATAGAAGTTTGATGTAAAATGGTTAGAAATATATATTAAAATGATACAAATAATTATATACTAAATTAGACATATCAAAATACCCCCAAACTTAAATATTGTTCGTCCTCGAGCAAGGCTACATCTTGAAGCACAGGATCTCATGCTTTTTAAGAATTCTTCCACAATTCAAAGCAGATATGCTCCAAATTAGAGAAGAATAACTGAGGCTCAAAATTTAAGATTTTTAAAAGCAAAACCATCTTTTCCAAGGAAAAATATGTCAATTACCTAGGTAATCGAATTCAAAAATTAGCTAAGCAAATTAAGTTTATCCGTTCTTTCTAATATCCAGACTTTCAAACTGAATAGAGGACAAAAATCATATCACTCACAACAATACTTATCAAGTATGCCCAAAACTAATTATTTTTGCGGCATTTTTTTTTTCTTCTTTGGAGGAATTTATTTACTCCAGTCAATTTTGGCTCATATGCTTATCTGCAGCAAGAATCAAGCTCCGACTCCTTGGCAATAACCCATAAGTAAGAGAAGCCACCACTGAGATGCCTTCATTATGACTTCCTGAGTATATCTTCAGTGAGAATCAAGCTCCAACTCTTGGGTGATGACCCATAAGTAAGAGAAGCCACCACTGAGACGTCCTCATAATGGGTAGCGCATATCATTGAAATGTTTATCAATGGGATAGCGGTGCTAGAGATGATTTCCTCTCTCCCTTTTTTTTTTTTTTTTTTTTTTTTTTTGGTGCTGGGTTCCTTGTTAGCTTTTTAAGTACCCTTTGTAGCGAGCTTTCAATGCAGCATCTCCCGTTCCATTTGGTTCAGGGTACCAGGTGTTGAAACACCCCTACAGATCTACTTACTCGAGGTACCAAGGCACGAAACCATCACAACATAACACATATGCAAATGGAGATATTTTTAACAAGATAGCGGTGCTTAGTAATTCTCTCCCTCTTTTATATTTTTCTTTTATTTAGACCTAGGCATAAATCTTCAAAATCTACTATGTAAATGATACTCTTTATGCAATCTATTCAAATTTGAGCATCTTTTAATCAGAAAGAAGTAAAACAGTCATGCTAACTAGTGAAGTCAAATACCATGGTTTTATGAAGATAGTGCCTTAGATTAGATTTGTGTTTGACAGTTAGAACACAAAAATAATTGATTATCAGATTATTCAAATCTAATTAAAGTAAACGAGCTAAGAAAGAGCAGAAAAATTACCTAAAAAGCATGATGATAAGTTCTCTCTTTTTTATTTTTTTTATTTTTTATTTTTTTGAAATTTTTAAATTTTGAAAGACTAATGATTAAAACAGTAGAAAATCGACAATCTTTTTGTTGGCCGATACTATTTACATCCCCATACAAAGGCTCCGAACTATGGGAGACACTAAAGCTGACTCTAAAGCATAAAACAGGAAAACTTTTCGAAATAATTTTGTTTCAAAATTTTAAAAATTGCTTTTCCCACCCACAAACATAAAGTTAACATTGTTCTTAATGTTAAAAGAACTACAAAGATTAAGTGAGGCGAGAGATACTTCCCAGGTTTGAGGATTGCTTGTTGATGGTGTATGCTGACATCTTCCTACCCCCAAACTTGCTATAAAATACCTATTTAAATAAAATACACATAAACATGAGACAAATAAAAATAATGAAAGGAGAAAAATAGATAAGTAAGGATAGAAACACTTAGGTTGCCTCCCAAGAAGCGCTTTAGTTATAGTCGTTAGCTTGACTTTCTGAGTGGCTTATTCGACATTGTTGAGATGAATGGAAGTTTTCTGAGGCTCGAGCTCTTCATCAATGTAAGGTTTCAGTCTTTGCCCATTGATCTTAAAAGTAGCCTTTTTCTCATCTTGAATCTCAACTGTACCATATGGAAAAGTACGGGTTACAATAAAAGGTCCTGACCATGGAGAGCGCAGCTTTCCTGGGAAAAGTCATAACCGGGAGCTAAACAGTAAAACTTTTTGTCCCACTATGAACTTTTTGTTCAGAATGTTCTTGTCGTGCCATATTTTGGTTCGGTCTTAGTAAATTCGAGCATTTTCATAAGCCTCATTTCTGAACCCATCCATCTCGTTGATTTGTAGCAACCTCTTTTCGCCCTTAGGTGCTAAATTGAAGTTTAAGGTTTTTATGGCCCAATATGCTTTGTGTTCCAATTCTTCTTGCAAATGACATGCCTTACCATAAACCAGTCGATACGGAGACATTCCAATAGGTGTTTTGAATACTATTCTATATGCCCAAAGTGCGTCATCTAACTTTTTTGACTAATCATTTCTAGAGGCACTAACTGTTTTTTCAAGAATAACTTTCAATTATCGGTTTGAAATTTCCACTTGTCCACTTGTTTGAGGATGGTATGGAGCACTTACATAATGTGTAACTCCATTCTTACTCAATAAAGCTTTAAGTTGGCGGTCGCGAAAATATTTTCCGCCATCACTTATAATTGCTCTAGGAGTTCCAAACCGAGAAAATATATTTTTTCTAGCAAAGTTTACTACAACTCTAGCATCATTGGTTGAAAAAGCAGCTGCTTCGACCCATTTCGACACATAATCTACAGCAACCAAAATAAATCTGTTAGAAAATGATGAGGAGAAAGGACCCATGAAATCAATCCCCCAAACGTCAAATAATTCAACAGGCAAAATGTTATTTAGGGGCATTTCATGTTTCTTGGAGATTTTACCTATCCTTTGACATCTATCACATTTACTAACAAATTTAAAAGCATCTTTAAATAGTGTAGGCCAATAAAACTCATATTGCAAAACCTTAGCTGCAGTTTTTGTCCCACCATGATGGACACCAGTTTCAAGAGAGTGACAATGGCTCAGAATGTTCTCCATTTCCTCCTTAGGTACACATCTTCTGATAATATGGACTGCAAAATGCTTATACAAGAATGGTTCTTCTCAGAAATAATGCTTTAAGTCAGCGAAGAACTTCTTCGTTTGTTGATAGGTCATGTCCTTGGGCAGTTCCTGTGCAACCATATAGTTAACAATGTCAGCGTACCATGGACAATTAGGATTCTCACCTGCCACCATAAGATCTTCATCCGGCAATTTTTCGTTGATAAAGGGATCTTCGTCCTCTCGTTCGAGACGTGACAGATGATCAGCCACAACATTTTCTGTTCCCTTTTTATCCCGAATTTCTAAATCAAAATCCTAAAGCAAAAGAATCCCTCTAATTAGCCTTGGTTTTGCGTCCTACTTTGCAAAAAGGTATTTCATGGCAGAATGGTCAATGTAAACAATTACATTTGAATTAAGCATTTAGGAACAAAATTTATCAAATGCAATCACTACAGCTAGCAACTCTTTCTCGGTAGTAGCATAGTTAATCTGTGCATCTGTTAAAGTTTTACTAACATAGTAAATTACATAAAAAAATTTTGTTCCTTCTTTGCCCTAGCACAGCCCCTGCAGCATAATCACTTCGCACATAAGTTCAAAGTGTAAAGTCCAGTCAGGTGCTATAATTATTGGTGCTGATATTGATTTTTTCTTCAAGGTTTCAATGGCATGCATGCAATCACTATCGAAGTTAAAAGGGACATCTTTCATCAATAAACTGCAAAGAGGCTTAGCGATCTTAGAGAAGTCCTTAATGAACCTTCTGTAGAATCCTGCATGTCCTAAAAAACTCCGAATGCCCTTGACATTGGCAGGGAGTGGTAATAGTTCGATCACTTCAATTTTTGCTCTATCAACCTCAATTCCTCTTTTTGAAATCATATGCCCTAATACTATTCCTTCCTATACCATAAAATGACATTTCTCCCAATTCAGGACAATATTAGTGCCAGTGCATCTTTGCAAAACCATAGAGAGGTTAGCTAAACAATCATCAAATGAGGCTCCAAAGACAGAAAAATCATCCATAAACACCTCTATGAAATTTTCCACCATATCACTAAAGATTGCCATCATACATCTTTGAAAAGTTGCAGAGGCATTGCATAACCCAAAAGGCATTCTCCTATAGGCGAAGGTACCATAAGGACAAATGAAAGTGGTCTTTTCCTGATCTTTCGGGGCTATGGCAATTTGATTGTACCCTGAATATCCATCAAGAAAACAGTAATATGAATGACCCACCATTTTTTCTAACATTTGATCAATGAATGGTAAGGGCTTTGGTCCTTTCGAATGGCATCATTAAGTTTTCCATAATGTATGCAAACCCTCCACCCGGTGGCAGTCCTAATAAGGATGAGCTCATTGTTCTCATTTTCTACTACAGTTACCCCCCCTGCCTTTTTGGAACTACTTGCACTGGGCTAACCCATGGGCTATCAGATATGGGATAGATGATCCTGGCATCTAATAATTTGACAACTTCTTTTCTTACTACCTCTTTCATGGCAGGGTCTAACCGCCGCTGAGGTTGTACGGAGGGTTTGAATCTATCCTCCATAAGGATTTTGTGCATGCATATGGAAGGGCTAATTCCCTTGATATCCGAAAGGGTCCATCTGATTGTTGTTCTATGCTCTTTAAGAACTCTAAGCAACCTTTCTTGTCCAATATTACTCAGTGAGGCATTAATAATAACAGGATAAGTGTTAGAATTACCAAGATAGGCATATGTGACATGTGGTGGCAATGGCTTGAGCTCTAAGTTTGGCGGCTCTTCTTCTTTCGTTCTCTGCTGAATTTCAATTACTCGAATGTCTTCCACTCTTGTTTCGCGGTGCGAATTGAAGGGTTCACAACTTTCCAAGTATTGGGCACATTCCCTTATTAACTCATCTTCCGTGTCTATGGTCCCTGACTTTGTTAAACACACTTCAAAGGGTAACTTGGGGAATGTGTACCTAAATGTCCTAGTGACCAACTCTCTACAATATCAATCTCAAAACAAGAATCCATGTTAGACGGAAATTGAACGGCGTTAAAGATGTTCAAGGTTACCTGTGCATCTTGTACCCTTAGGATCAACTTTCCTTATTGGACGTCTATCAGGGTTCTTCCTGTAGCAAGAAAGGGTCGGCCTAGAATAAGAGGTATCTCACAATCCTCTACCATATCAAGGACTATGATGTCAGCTGGGAAGATGAATTTATCGACCTTTACAAGGACGTCTTCTATTACACCTCTAGGATACTTGATTGATATGTCCGCAAGTTGGAGAGATACAGTGGTAAGCTTCAGTTCTCCTAACCCAAGCTTCCTGAAAATAGAGAGAGGCATTAAATTTGTACTTGCACCTAAATCACACAAAACCTTATCAAAACTAAAGAAGCCAATGGTACAAGGTATCGTGAAACTCCCTGGATCTTTTAGCTTGGGGGGCAACTTCGTTTGCAGTATGGCACTGCATTCTTCAGTAAGTGCTACCGCTTCGAACTCTCCCAACTTCTTTTTGTTAGATAGGATTTCTTTCATGAATTTTGCATATTTGGGCATCTGTTCTAACATGTCAGCAAAAGGGACATTAATGTGTAACTTTTTGATAACTTTTTGAAAATTTCCAAAAATTTAGCAAATTATTCGTCTGCTTTTGTCTTTCTCAGGTGTTGAGGGAATGGGACCTTTGGTTTGTAGGGTTGAGGTTCATCCCTTTTTGGTTCATTTTCTTCTTGGACTTTTGTCCCTTTTTCATTTTCCAATTCCTGATTTGCATTAGTGGACAGGTCATATATGAGTTGTTCAATTGGCATGGTTTGGTCTACCTGAGTTGGTTCTTTCAAAATTTTCTCACTTCGTAATTCTATTGCTTTTACTTGCTCTAGTGGGATAATGATAGTGTTACTAGGTAAAGAATCTTGAGATCTTTCATAAAGGTGATTTGAAATTTGCCCAATTTGGGTCTCAAGGTTTCTAATGGTCGCTTGTTGATTGCGAATCAAGGTTTCTTGATTTCAAAGAGTTGCTTCAGTATTTTGCATGAAACTTCTAGTATCTTGCATAAACTTACTAAACAATTCCTTGAGATCAGTCTTTTTTTAGGGGGCTGAAAAGGTTGTTTTTGTACCCCTTGATTATTCCACGAAAAATTTGGATGATTTCTCCACCCGAGATTATATGTGTTGGAATAGGGATTATTTTTTTGAAAATTTGAAAAAAAATTGGCTTGTCCATGAGTTGATAGGGCGAAAGGATTTCCTCTTTGGCATTCTATGCTAGGATAGTTCCCTGCACAAAATTCACACGTGAGTGCAGAAGAATTTATGGCATTCACGTTCATGTTCATTTGTTTTTGAGGCATTGAAACCTGGGCAGTTAACTTTGTTATTGCATCCAGCTCGTATAATCCTGCATGTTTCTTTTGTTAAGTTGCCCTTGCATAGTTATTGCTAGACATTACTTCTAATGATTCATACGCTTCATCTGGGGTTTTGTAATTTAGGGATCCTCCCGCAACGCGTCTACTATCGTTTGAGTATTAGGTACCAACCAATAGTAAAAAGTTTGGACTTGCATCGAAACTGGCAAACCATGATGTGGGCACCTTCTCAAAAGTTCTTTGTAACATTCCCACACCTCATGCAAAGATTCTGTATCATATTGCACAAACGAGGAAATGTCATTGCTTATCTTAGCTGATTTGGCTATTGGAAAATATTTAGCAAGAAATGTTTGAGCCAAATCATCCCAAGTGGTGATAGTTCCTGGTGGTAGTGACATTAACCACGCTTTGGCTTTGTCTCTTAGTGAGAACGGAAATAGCTTTAAGCGAATGGCATCATCACTTACACCGTTATGCTTAAATGTCTTCCATATCTACAAGAAGTTAGCGATATGCGGGTTTGGGTCCTCACTAGGTAGACTGCCAAATTGGACAGTTTGTTGAATCTTTTGTATAATAGCGGGTTTAATTTCGAAATTATTTGCTTGCATTGGTGGACACCGAATGCTGGAAGTGCACCCCCCAACAGTAGGTACAATGTAATCTTTTAATGTCCTTTCATCCTCATTTCTAGCATTATTTGCTACGGTTTCAGTCCTTTTTATTTTCCTGATTAGTCGAAGAGTTTTTTCGATTTCAGGGTCAAAAGGAGTTATTTCTTTTTCAATTAAATTTTGCATACAAAGTAAAAATAAGCAACTAGAAAGTTAAAGGTAAGGATAACAATAAAAAAGAACGTTACAAAAGTAACAACAACAACAACAACAAGCCCAGTGCCTGCAAGAGCTCCCGCAAAAACAGGGTCTGGGGGGTAGATGTACGCAGCCTTCCCCCTTCAGGGGGCTACCCTGAAGAGAGGCTGTTTCCAAGGACCCCCAACCTAAGAAGTCTGAGAGCTAGTCCGCAGCATAGAGCAAGAGACCTGGCAGCAGGGGAAACGTTACAAAAGTATAATACAAAATTTAAACAAAGCCAATTTTAAGGGGAAAAGAGGTGCTATACTAAAGATTTTGAAAAAACTTAGAGATAATACATCTAACTTTGAAAAACCTATTTGGATGATAAAATAATGTTGCAATTGATCAAAAAGCCTTAAAAATACAACATTATAAAATAAAAGTTAACAAAACACAAATTTTAAAGAAAAAGAAGAGGGTAGTAACCCTAATATTTTTAAAAACTTACAATTATCAAATTTAACTTTTAAAAATTCTAATAAAGTGAACTTAATAGAAAATTAAAGATAAAAATAAAGACAAAATAAAAGAAAAATAACAAAATAACTCAAAAAAAAAAAGAATTTACCTTTACATATGAATCAAATGAAAATTTTCTTAAACTTAAATAAAATTTACGAATTATTAACAATTTCAAATTAGCACCAAAACTAGTTGGTATCGATATCACTCAAATAGAGACAGTCCCCGGCAACGGCGCCAAAAACTTGATGCTTACTTTGCGTATGCATTAGCAAGTGCACTAGTCGTATCAAGTAATATAGAAATAAGTAGAGTATCATTCTCACGAGGATTGTTATTAATTGAGTACTAAAATTAGTAACTTTGATGCTATTTGAACAACCGAAAAATTGAGATGTTGATATGAAATAAAATAAACTAAAAAGAAACAAAATATGTGAACTAATTTTATGAAGTTTTTATGATTTAATAATATCCGAGGCATCAAATTGCACCCAGTTGCATCAATACGCCTTTCTATTCTCGTTATTCAAGTTGTTATTACGTGTTGATAGTTCAAAACCCTAATATACTAAATATTCTCTCTCGAGCAACATTTAGCATGCTCTTTTACGTATTAACCCATTAATCTCGTGCCTTAATTTAAACAAGAAAAGAGTTTTTAAAGCTCTATGATTTTCACTTAAAAACCACACAAATCGCGTTAATCTCTCTCGAGTATTCGCTCAATTTGTGATGCTTATCACGTTAGCACTTATCATAAATCTTCTCTCGGACTCATTATGAATCATTATAGGCCCTAAATAGTGATCAAGCATTTAAAACTCGTGAAGAACAATGATAAACACTTCAACAGCGCAATGACAAAACAATGAATACGCTGAATTAGAAATAAGCGTATATTACAACTTAGGCTACATCGTAGCCTTGGAATAACAAAATTAGTTCAGAATAAACTTAATATAAATATTTAACACAAAATTCATGAACTTAATGAAGAAAAGGCTAGAAAGGACTTAAAAATACAAAATTACAAGCCAAACTTTCTCCTCCTTCTCTTCTTTTCGTTCACCCGTTTTCTTCTTGCTTCTTCTACACTTTGTATTGGTTTTTTGTTGAATGAAGGATGCTTAAACCCTTCCCATAACACTGCTATTTATAGTGTTTGAAATGGGTTAAAAAAATGACAAAAATTCATCAAACTTGCATCCTATTTGCTATATGATGCGGTTGCTTCCCAATTGCCTAGTTCTTCATTTTTTTGTTTTTTTTTTTCTTTTCAGCTTTCCACTGCGGTGCTATGCAATGTATTTGAGGAAAAAAATGGTTAAACTTGCCGCCCAAATGCAACTTGTTTGCAAAAAATGTGTTATTTTATGTTGGCTCATGCATGAACCATGTATTTTGGGTTGATTTTGCTATTTTATTGCTTTTATTTGATGTATCTTGCATTTACTTGTTGATGTTAATGATAACACCTAGCAAGATTTAACATAAAATGAATGTTTCGCAAGAAAATAGCAAAATAGTTCAAAATGAGCAAAACCGAGCAAAAATGATAGAAATTTGATGTAAAATGGTTAGAAATATATAGTAAAACGATACAAATAGTTATATACTAAATCAGACTTATTAAAATCCCTCCCGGGAAGAACTTTGTTTCACCAAAGTTCTCATTCGTCAGTTATTAAGATAATAATCAAAGTCAATAATTCTGGATTGGCAGAGAAAGCACAAAACCATCAATCCAATTTTAATGATTCCAACATCTTAAAAGAAGCACGTAATTGGACACTAAGGCACAAGTGTAGATAAAAAAACACATACGAAGGCTAAGTGTAGATGTGGTAAATGGATCTATAGCAAATTACATGATTTGTTTGAAGGACTTTAAGAGATCTCATAATTGTCTTTAAACTCGCAAAACATTTGATTCTTCTCGTAAGGTCACTTCATTCATAATTGATTTAACTATTCCTTGAAGCACTTACCTGCCTATCTCATACGCGCAAAAGGCAATCATCACAACAAATCGTTCATCAATTTCAAGCTTAGAACGCCACATCGCATCTAAAGATCCTAACTATCAGTTATGCACCACCACATCTGCAATTTTTATACACCATGTGAGACTGAATCTCACCCCACTCGATCTACTCGCCGAAGCATGCAATGTCATTGTCCATTGACATTGAGGATTCTATAATACCTTTTAAACTAGCCGCCAGAGATGAAGTTAACTTAGTAGAACCAAAAACTAGCAGTGAGTTTAAGGTAGGTTAATCTTCATTCGAAGGTGGTATGTGAGTCACTTTGGCACTGGGAGCCTTCGTCTAGGTGTTGGGATTAAGTTCATTTTCTTTTCGGCATATAAATCATTTTAGGACTGTGGGACTTCTCCTCAGTCATTACCTTATTATGGAGGTATAAATCATATTAGGACTAAGGGGCTTCACCTTTGTCATTTCCTTATTATGGTGGTATAAATCATTTTAGGACTAGGGGACTTCGTCTTTGTCATTTCCTTATCTTGGTGGTGTAAGTCATTTTAGGACTGGGAGACTGCGTCCATATTCGCAACTTAAATTTCATTATCCTGGTGGCACGAATCATTTTTAAGACAGGGGTACTTCGCCTCAGTCATTAACTTGTCATGATGGTGTAAGCCATTTTAGGATTGGGGGACTGCATCCCAATTCGCAACTCAAATTTCCTTATCCTGGTGGCAAGAATCATTTTTAGGACTAGAGGACTTCACCTCAATCATTTCCTTGTCATGATGGTGTAAGTCATTTTAGGACTAGGGGACTGCAACCTAATTTGCAACTTAGATTGCCTGATCTTGGCGGCATGAATCAGTTTTAGACTAGGGGACTTTGCCTCAGTCAACAACAACAATCCCAGTGCCACAGTGGCTCCCGCACTAAGCAGGGTCTTGGGGGGTGGATGTACGTAGCCTTCCCCCTTCCGTGTGGAAGAGAGGCTGTTTCTGAGGACCATCATCCTGAAGATTGAGTCGTCAAGAGAACATGGTATCCTGGAAACCATGGAAGCTACAAAGCATCAGCACAGGACACAGCGTAAAACTAGCACTATAAAATAAATCCCACAGAAGACAACTAAGGCACATAGTAGAACAAATAGTACATGTCCAATAATAGAGGAATAAATGAAAAGCGTTAAAACAGAAGATAAGTGCACCACCTAGGGTTATGACTGCCTAGAAATCTTGAACTACCAGTCATTCGCCGCACTACTCTACACCGCTACATCGGCTACCCCTATGCTGGCCCTCCATTGAGCTCTATCTAAGGCCATCTCCTTCCTTAGGTTAAGGTGGGTTAGGTCATGACAGATCGTCTCCAGCCAACTCCTCTTTGGCCTGCCCCTCCCTCTTCTGCTTGGCATAGTATGTAGCTATTCACATCTCCTGATTGGAGCTATGGTCGGTCTCCTGCTAACATGTCCAAACCATCTCAAGCGGTGCTCCCTCACTTTATCCTTGATCGAGGATGCACCCAATTTACCTCTTATTACGTCGTTCATGATCCTATCCTTCTTTGTGTGGCCACACATCCAGCACAGCATCCTCATCTCTGCCACCTTCATCCTCTGTGTTTGATGTTGTTTCATTGGGCGACACTCTGCCCCATACAACATAGCCGGACTCACTACCGTCCTATAGTATTTTTCCTTTAGCTTTAGCAGGAACTTTCTATCGCAAAGCACCACGGAGGCCACCGTCCACTTCTGCCTGGCTACGTTAATCTTGTTGTTGACATCCTCGTCAACCTCACCGTTCTGTTGTATTATGGAACCCAAGTATCTGGAACTCTCCTTGCTCGGTATGATCTCCGATTCTATCTTGACATCCTTTGTGCTAGTCATTATGGAATGGCCGAATTTGAATTCCATGTACTCGGTCTTAGATCTACTAATCCGTAATCCCTTCGATTCCAAAGCGCTTCTCCACAATTCCAGCTTCTCATTTATGTCCGCTCGAGAATCCCCTGCCAAAACTATGCCATTTACAAAAAGTATACACCAAGGCGCCTCTCCTTGGATGTGTCTAGTGAGCTCATCCATAACTAGAATGAACAGTAAGGGACCCGAGGCAGAACCTTGGTGTACCCCAACTGTAATAGGAAAGGTGTCAGTCTCCCCTTCTACTGTGCGCATATTAGTTTATGCCTCCTCATACATGTCTGTAATGGCCCGGATATATGGCATGGGGATGCCTCTCCTACTCAAAACCCTCCATAGGACCTGTCTTGGCACTCTATCATATGCCTTCTCCAAATTAATGAAAACCACGTGGAGATCCTTTTGTCTCTCCCTACACTGCTCTATCGTCCGGCTTAAAAGGTGGATGGCTTCTATTGTTGATCTCCACAGTATAAACCCGAACTAGTTCTTGAGCACCTCCGTCTGTTTCCGTAACCTCCTTTCTATGACCCGCTCTCCCAACTTGAGAGTGTGGCACATTAGTTTGATTCCCCGATAGTAGGAGCAACTTTGGATGTCGCCTTTGCTCTTGTAGATTGGGGACTTTGCCTCAGTCATGTATTAGATTTCATTTACGTATCCCAATGGCATGAATCATTTTAGGACTTGGAGACTATGTCCCAATTCACAACTTATATTTCCTTACCCTGGAGGCACGAATCATTTTCAGACTGGGGGACTTCGCCTCAGTCATGTATTAGATTTCATTTCCTTGTCCTGGTCGCATGAATCATTTTAGGACTAGAGAACTTTGTCCTTAATGAGGTCATGTTATAAAATAATTTGACACATCTAGAAGACTTCGTTGCCTAGCATAAGTCAAAGGTCAAACTATAATTAGAAAACTTAGTCGCTTATCATGACTTGATAAAACATCTCTAACTGGAAAGTCCAACATGGACCACGCATTTTACTGTGCTCGAGCAACCCACACTTTAACCAACTTTCTGCTACCTAGATAATACTATTAATCAATAACTTAATAAAACCAGTGTAAGAAGTCATTTTCATCCGCTTAGATCTAAACGCTTATTAACCACCATCATAATCACATACACAGTGACCAAACATTATATTTGATAAATACACGTTATCCTTGTACTTCTTGTTATTCTTGTTCGTTTATCCACAAAACCAAATTACGTAAGGGAATATGAGAATATCTTCCCTCAATAAATCTATTAATTCTTATGCTTCTCCTAGACATTCAATACTTAAGAAATGATAGTTAGGAAGGGATGTAGGAGTACCTACAAAGAAAATTTAGAGCGAATCCTATATATCATAGCTCTATGTACCAAACTCTTCAAAAAAGAAAACAAAAAGTTTGAGCTAAGTCTTTACTAACTCACGTCAGCAAACCACGCATCACATACATTCTGTTGCAACACATAATTGATAACTCCGAACCTCAAAAATGACTTCTTAACAATCACAAAGCCTGCCCGACATGTGAATTGACATTAGGAAATCAAAAATATTTTCTCAAACTTCTCGAAGATAATCACTCTACTCGATATAAAGAACCATAATTTAGTGATGTACAGGCATAAATGATAACTCAATAGTAAAAGCCCCTTCAAAAGATGGCAATCTGAATAGATAACAGTAACAAAGAGCTAGCTCAATACGCGCAATAACCTATTTCGAAGTAGTCTTGAACTTTCTTACAAATATTCTAGAATTCCTTTTATAGCCTATTCAATCTAGCCATGGTTGCTGTCAAAAGGGTAACACGCAATAAGGGATCACCAAGTCCATAAAACTAATTCATAACTTCAAGGCTAGAATAGGAAGATTGATATACATTGTAAAATATGTACACCTTGACAATTACATCCCTAGATGCTTTTCATCATCAATATGTACATTATGGACCCATGTTGTTGTGCTTTTAATATACCACTCAGCATAGGTCATACCAAGTTTATCATTTCATAGATACATGTAGGGGATAAAAGAGTGTTAGCCACAGACATCCTTTAAGGATGATACACCACATCATTCGTGAATTACTTGGCATGTAATAGTCTCAAAATTGTGTTATTTCTAGCAACTTGTCCCTATTTTGATATTTATCCTCGGCATGTCCATTATCAAACAAGTATATTATATTGACCCGTTTGGTTTGGTTTGTCGCCCTAATATTGCTCAACTTTATCTAGGTATTTTATATCCGAATACATACTTATCACCATGCTCCGCCCTGGTGCAATCACCTTGTAATTGGAGCAATACTTATAACCATGGTCTGCCCTCATGCATGACAAGTGACACCTATTCAGATACATACTTATAACCATGGTCTGCCCTAGTGCAATCACCCGCAATGGGTGCAATACTTTGTTATGATACCTAAGATAGGGCATATGAATGACTGTAATTAGAATAAGGCCTTTACCGCCACTAATGACCCTCTAACCAACTTTGGCGCCAACACTAACTAACAAAGCTTAACTATCGCATCAACCTAATTACACGCTTCAAGCTATACTAATGACTTATACTACTTATTACATCAACCTAATTCTAATTACAATCATTCATATGCCCTATCTTAGGAATCATAACGTACTTATAATTATAGTCCGCCCTAAAGCAATCACCTATAATGGGTGCAATAATTACCACCGTGGTCCATTCTGGTGTAATCACCCACTACGGATGCAACACCTATCACCATGGTCTGCCCTGGTGTAATCACCCGCAGCGGGTGCAATACTTATCACCATGGTCCACCCTTATGCAATCACCCCCAATGGGTGCAATACTTATCACAATAACCCACTTGAGATCTATAAGGGTGCAACACACACACATCACCATTCTTTAGCTATATTTCATTTAGCACATATGAATTGTAGTTTTCATACATATGAGCTACAAATTTCAACAATATACCAATCTCCACGATACAACTTTTGACTAGTTGCATGATAGCCGTGTCGTTGACGCATCCATCACCATCGGCCCGATATGATATATTGGCCATCCTTAATTCTAGAACGATGAAACACTGTTATAATTCAAGATCAATCTTGGATCATAACCTAGGAGAGAGAGTATGAGATGAGGAAGAATTGCGAAAGAGATGTGAAAGATAGAGAGAATTGAGATGAGAAAGAAGATATTTTCTATTTCATTGCATGATCTTTACAATTGATGAAACAACACTACTTATACTACTAAGCACAAGAGGCGGCAAAAGGTAAAATAACAAGCATTCAAAATATCTAGCTCCTAACTAACCCCCCAACCGACTTTCCCTCCAAAAAATATCCAACGCCAAAAATATCGAATTCATCCTACTAACCCATATTTACTAATATATTCTAATACAAATGAATTGAACTAATTGACATTGCAAACGAATTATTACTACATATCCAACATTTACCATTCATGAAAATACTCCCCCTTCAAAGATTCTTGCCTCAAGAATCTAATTAGAAAATTGTAGCTTGATGAACTTTAATGTTGCTGACTTGCATTTGCACTGCGAAGAATTGAACCCTTGAATCACTTATCTTGCTGCTTCTTCTTGCCATTTTGTTGTACGACATAAGAATACAACTCAGGGAGTTACTTGAAGTCCATCTACCAATCTGAATCAACAGCACAAGCCGTTCTTCTACTTCTGTTTTCTGTAGCATTGTTTGTGACAACTTGCTGATTTCCTCCCTTTCGTATAGTTTTTCTATGAAGTCCCTATTGCTCTTGATCGAAACATGATGACTCTTGGTAAATGCAGCAATGAAATGCTTTCTTAAATCACTAGCTGAGCCCACATAATCCTTGCTTTTACTTCTCACGATGTTATATAACCCGCTAATATCAAGAACATTAAGATCTGGTGGCTTATTGATAATAAAAAATATGATGCATTCTTAAGCCGTCTGATCTATTTCTTGGGATTTGCAAACATCCTCCCAGATAGGATACAATATTGCAATAATAGCTTAACAATAGGCCACAATTTCTTGTCCTTGCCTTTGAGAAATGTCATCTGCAATCACTTCCCTTTGTCTACCAAACTCATATGCACACACCCTGTAAATTTTTCCTCCAGCTCGAATAACAAAATTAACCAAGATACCTTCTGACGTAGCAACCTTAACTAAAGGCTTTTCTATGCTCAAAATCAAGCGATATTCTTGATCTATTTGATCCTTGACATGATGTTTGTAAGCTACATCCAACCAAGAAGGCATTACAGCTGCAATAGCTTAACAAAGAGCTGAATATCTTCCCTCCTGCCTTCTAGATAGTACACCTTCTGGGACATCTCCTTCCTTTTTGCTGAATTCTAATAACCCGAACACCCATATCCCGCAAGGTCTGCTCCTATGCTGAAAGCTTTACTGAAATCAGCCATTGTCACGACTAGGAGCGGACACATGGCTATCTTCAAGTCACCAAAGACCTCTTGAGCTAAACTAAAAATTACCAAAGTATCCTTAGCTTCCCAATGTGCTGCACCCAGAGAACACAATTGGCCAATCCATTGATGATCACTTTCCTTAAGTACTCCTTGCAGCCTCGTAGATCTCATTATTTGCAAAATTCCATGCTCATCTATGCCTTATGCCTCCTCAATCCGAACCCTGAGTTCATTGACTGCATCCTGATCCTCTTCCTTACCAATGCTTGTTACTGTCATCAACCGATTGGAATTGCATTGGTGACCAAGGGAGTCCTTGTAGTTTGCACCTAAAACACAATTTTTGATCTCCTTTTCTTCCAAACCTATACATCTTACTTTTTTTGTTCTTCCTCTGAATAAGCTAGAGCGAAGGACTCAAACCACCTTGCCTTACAATATACCATAGACAAAGTTTGAGGATTAAAGGCCCTTACTAGATTCTTGATCTTAGGTTCAAGGCCACTAATGAAACTAGACACATAGTAGGCCTCTCTTGCTTTTGGTTGTATAGACACCATTCTTGCTTTCAATTCCTCAAATTGAGTCTTACATTCCTTAACTAAAGCTACTTGGAATACTTTGTTAAATTTATCCACCACATTCCCAAGTTCTTCACTACCATATCTTCCACAAAATTCCTCAACAAACTCTTGCCAAGAAATGGTCGATTTGCTCAAAATCAAGATATGAAACCATACCTCTTGATCTCCAAGTAAGTGTATGGCTACCAATTCCACCTTTTGTGAATCATGAATGCCAGATAAACGAAAGTATCTTTCACACTTTTGAATCCAAGAATGAGGTTGTTGTCCATCAAATATCTCTACCTTCACCTCAGATTGCCCTGCTCTTGGACTTTTGACAGTGCACACACCTTTCCTTGGATCAGGAAGCCTACCGTTAGTATTCATAGATGAATTAACCCGACCCCACTCAATTGAGCCTGCAGATTGGTCTGATCTTGCATATTTCCCAGTTGAACTTGAACAATTGATCGTACTGCTATAATATCAACCTGATTCTCTGCTAAATTTTCATCAATCTGCGAAGTCTGTCAAGTGCCTCAATCACTACCTTGGGCTATCTAAATCTCGTGTCCTTAATCATGTGTATCTTTTCAAGAACTCTTTCAATAAGTTTAAGAAGTAGAAGATCAATCTCCCGCTATAATTCAAGATTGGCATTGCTCTTGCTCTAAAAGAATTTGCCGACTTACAGATATTATCCTGCATTTCAAACGGCTGTGAGTAGTTCTGCTCCCTTCAATGATGCATACTTGACATTGCTAGGATTAACTCTTGAGACTTCATTCGCAATTGTTCGCTGAGCTGATCTTCTATATGAGCCTTCACTTTCATTGCTGCAACAATTGGTGGCACCAATTCTTCATGCACAATAGATTGTAATGCTGCAGCTTCACCCTGAATTGATGCTGAATTTGCCGTAATAAGCTTTCCAGGTGCAGCTTGATCAGTCTTGGTTTGAATCTCAAAGGTTTGATTTGTGTCTATCGATTGCTTGAACTGATCTTGCTTGATCTTGACATTCTGCTGTAATGCTATGACCTCACTCTAATTCATTGCTGAATCTGCAGCAACCTTCGCCCAAATCTTTCCTTCCAATTCAACACGAACATCATAATGTAATGGATGCAGCAACATTCAGGGAAGAATAAACTCCAACTGCACACGGTTGTACCAGTGGCTGGAACTGATCTTGCATTCCCGAGGACTGCACTTGGATCTTCTCTTGCGATTGCTGCATACTTGTCACTGTCACAATTATGTCCTGAGCTAGCCGCAGTACCTTAGACCACGGATCCGACTGAATCATCCCATGGAATGAATCTCCAGCAATAGCTATCTTTTGTCTTTTAAACAATGTGAAGGAATGCAATTGCTTAAGCTCTAATACCAATTGTTATGATTCAAGATCAATCTTGGACCATAACCTAGGAGAGAGTATGAAATGAGGAAGAATTGAGAAAGAGATGAGAAAGATAGAGAGAATTGAGATGAGAGAGAATATATTTTCTATTTCATTGAATGATCTTTACAATTGATGAGCCAACACTACTTATACTACTAAAAACAAGAGGCGGAAAAAGGGAAAATAACTAGCAATCAAAATATCTAGCTCCTAACTAACCCCCTCACCGACTTTCCCTCCTAAAAATAACTAACTCCAAAAATATCTAATTCACCGTACTAAGCCATATTAGCTAATACATTCTAATACAAATGACTTGAACTAATTGACTACTACTAATAAATTATTACTACTTATCCAATGCATACCATTCATGACAAACACACTCACCACCTTGTTTCATTCAGGTATGTTAAATACTATTCACTTTGGCGTTAAACCAGCAACACCACATACTGGACGCCTGGGTGTCGTCTAGGTTAAACATACACACACTGATAGACTGGTCATAATGGAGATACTCTCATATGCATATCAAATAAGGCTCAAATTCCTTTAAGCATTTTTACATAAGTTAAAAACTACTATATTCATAATGAGTAAAATGCCTTATTATGATCCCCGGTGGGCTAGATGCCCTTTTAAGGTGATCAATGCGTTAAACACTATATGAAGATCCATGATTGGGGTAAATGCCTTGTTAAAGTTCATGATGAGTCATACGCCCAATTACGAGCCATAATGACTTAAACACCTTATTAAGTGTCAAGTACTCCGTTACACGTCTTGTTTGGGTTATACATTCTATTAACTTAGGGAAAAGCTCAAAATACACATAAATGACAACTGCGAAATGCTAAAAACATAACTTTGAATACCTCCATCGCTCAAGCAAATGCTATATAATTAAGCTATGTTTAAAAACCAACCTATAATGTACTCCATGGCCAAACTTGGAATGACACCAGGAGGATTATATGTTTATAATATAAGGCGTAACTTATTAGATGAGTAATTTATACCGATAATAACTGTATAAATTGGCTAGTTACAAAAGGATTGAAGGTTATACATATTTTAACTTACACGCTCGGTGCCCACATGCCCGGTACTTATAGCTTTGATCCTATGGATATAATAAGCAGGTAATTAATATATAAAAATTAGATAATAATAACTTAGATTAAATTAGAAAATCGGACCAAAAAATACCAAAGAAATCAACTATCTCAAAAGTCTCCATGTGTCGTTACATGACACCTGGCGAAAATATATACACCCACAAGGAGGGGCATGTAAACAGGGGTGGGAAAAGATATTCATGAAGAAAACTATAAAAAATGGAAAAGGAAGAAAGAAAAGGCAGGAAAAAACAAGAGGAGCAAGGGAGTTTAAGGGAGGAGAAAAATAGTGATGATAGAAGATGTGATGTTAAGCCTCCCATCCTCGCTTTTTTCACAACCTCCCCTCTAGAGTAATAATCGTTCAAGCTTCCTCCTCCTCTTAAGCTAAATATTTTATGCTTATTTTACCAAAGGCTTTGTTATTACCTGTCCTTATTACGATTTTATGTGATTGATACTGACTTAAACATTGGAGGGGTCCCTTGTGGAAATATCAAGCTGAGCATGTAGCTGAGCTTGAGTTCAGCTCATCCTTACGAATCTCACCTCATACAAAACTCCAATATGATGAATAAGCAGACTGACCAAAATCATCGGAAACAGTTATCATCAGCATTTTTGAAATTAAAACAGGTACCATGCACAAACTATTAAAGCCATTCTCCATCGTGAAATTGTTAAAGCGCCTATAACACTGTCTAGGAGACTGTTTGAGTCCATACAAGGACCTTTTTCAGCAAATAGATACTATTTTTTGGGTTCAATGAACCCCTCAGGTTGAGCCACGAGGATCTCTTCCTTAAGCTCTCCATGCAAAAATGCAGCAGTTACATCCGTTTGTTCCAAAAACAAATCAATTCTAGCAGTCAGAGACATCAAAATCCTGATAGTAGTATCTTTCACAATAGGTGAAAAGATTTCAGTATAATCTAACCCTTCATTTTGTGTGAAACCCTTAGCCACAAGTCTAGCCTTGAAATGAGGGTTCCCATCTTGCATTTCAGGTTCCTTTACTTTAAACACCCATTTAGAACCCGCTAATTTCCTACCCTTTTGCCTAGGTATTAGGGTCCAGGTCCGACTTTTCCTAACACACTTAATCTCTGAAGTCATAGCATTCAGTCACTCTTCTAAATGCTTACTGCTCAGAGCCTCCCTATAAGACAAAGGTTTAGACTCCACATACTCAAGGACTATATTTAGGGCATATTGTCACATATTGACAATCTAAAGAGGGCAAATACATTGACAGAGTCCCTATCATGTAAATATGTAGTTATTCATTCTTTTTCTAGTAGTTTCTAGTGTGTTCTAGCTCTTAGGGAATGCTAGTAATATGGGTTCTAGAGCTCTCTGGAACCTTCCGAAACATTCTTGTATTGGGTTGCATTGTAAGGTTTCTAGGTTAAGGAAGGGCAAGCTTCTAGGAGATTGTGACCACCTACCCCATGTCAGTGCTATAGTATGTCGGTTGGCGGGCGCGGAAGCTCGAGGCTCACGGGGGTTCCATTTGATGGGCAACCACAAACCTCCAAGCCTCGTACATGTAATATAGCCTTCCTCTTGTAATACAAAGCATTGTTTCCCCTTATTTGTCCCTTGTTCCTCATTTCCAAACACCTATAAACACCACTATGCCTCTTATCCTCAAGTAGGAATGAGGTGTCAACAAGCTAACGTATTGGTGCTCCAAAGGCCAGCTTGTGACAAGTGGTATCAGAGCCACACTCTCCTATAGGTGCGCAAGATTGCACACGTTTTCTTAGCCAGGTTGTATACTCATTGTTCCTTCATTGCGTAGGTTATTATTGTGCTAGCGCTCGGCTATGCCTAACATGCACAGGTGTGCGCTTGACTTGCGTTTGAGTGCGCAAGTGTTCCCCTTTGTTGCTTAGGGTTTGCACCTTGCAACAAACATGGTGCATGTTGTCAGCTTGGTGTTTCACTACTACTATCGTAGCTGCGTGTTGGTGCGTTTGAGTGCGCTTATGGTGCTCGCGGGTCCCCTTAACGTGCACCTTGGTGCCTAAGTGTGGTGCATGGGTTTCGTTGTGGTGTGCATTGTGTTGAGGCTGTGTGGAAGCTCGTGCGTATGTCGGAGTTGACCTTGACAAATGTTGAGGCGCATGTTGTTGTCAAGAGAAAGAGGTCCAACAAGGACCTTGCAGAGCGCATGGATCGTGTTGAAGTGGCAGTTGTGAAGCTATCCAGGAAATTGGATGTGCTCATTGCCAGGGCCCAGTGCCCACCCTCGGAGGATGGGCAAGACAACATGTTGGAGGTGCTAAGCTCCACTGTTGTAGGCAAGAGGTGGATGCACGCCTTGATGCGTTGGTGGCATGTGTGGAGGCATTTGAGGGTATAGATACCAAAGTGGCCACACTTGAAGTTGAAGTGAAGGCGCATAAGGAAGATTTGGCTTTGTGCAAGGCTGTTGTTGCTAATCGTCCAGGCGCAACGCCTGAACTTGTGAAGGTGGACTTTTTTTGCCCAAAATCTTATACTGGTCATCATGATGCTAAAACGCTCATGGGTTCTTGAGTGGTCTGGAGCAATATTTTGACCATCTTGGCTTGTGAAGCGATGCGCAATGCATTAGCTCCACGACACTCTTCCTTACTGATTTGGCCAGCCTTTGGTGAAAGCATAAGTGGGAAGATATTGCTTGGGAAACTCTTGCTGTGGATACATGGGATACTTTTAAACAAGAGCTCTGCGCATAGCTTTATCCTAAAGACGATGAAGACGAAGCTCGAACCCAGTTAAGTTGTCTGAAGCACATGGGCTCATTCCGGGAATATGTTGTCGAGTTCACAAAGCTCGTCCTTGAGATCCCTGATCTCCCGGAGCCTAATAAAAAGTTCTTCTTCCTCGATGGACTCCAGTCATGGGACAAACAATTATTGTGGCGTCGGGATGCTCCTGACTTATCAGTAGCAATTTTTGTAGCCGAGTCCTTGGTGGAGTATCGGAAGGAGACCTAGAAGTAGAAAGATAAGAAGAATGACAGAGCTAAAACTAGGGGAGAGACGTCAAAAGACAAGCCACGTTCCTTTCAGAAAAATGAAGACACTCGTCACAAAAGTAAGTCTAAGGAATCTAGGACTCCTAAGAATTTCTTCTAGGAGGGTGCAATGTATAACTTTGTCTTCGAGGATGAGGCATGGAGATTAGCACTATGTGTTGCCAAGCCTAGCAGGTGATTGAAAACCGTGAACACCAGCGATAAGCCACCGCTTAGCACTACTCCGGATGTCGATATCCAAGTCGGTGAATGGAAGGGGAGGATCAACCTCTTTATGATAGCCATGGATGACTTCAAACTTGTCTTGGGCATGAAGTTCTTGGACAAGATACATGCGATGCCCCTACCTTGCCTCGATACTCTATACAGGGGAGAAGGCATGCATGGTACCCTTGAGACGTGAGTTAGAGAGCGTGGACAAGGTGCTCTCAGTGATGTAGTTGGCTAAGGGGTAGTAAAAGAAGTAGCCTGCCTACCTTGCAGCTCTCAAGGTGGATGAGGGCTCAACAAATATGTCCACCATAACTGATGTGATTTCAGACAGTCCTGGAGGAATTCAAGGAAATGATGCCGCCTAAGCTTCTGAAGACGCTCCCATCTCAATGTGTGTGGACCATCAGATTGAGTTAAAGCCGTGGACAAAGCCTTTGGCCATGACACCGCACCGGATGTCTCTCAAGGAGCTTGAAGAGTTGAGGAGATAGTTGAAGGATTTGCTTGATTCCGAGTTCATTTGTCTGTGTAAGGCCCTGTTCGGAGCCCCCGTGCTATTCCAGAAGAAGCATGACGGGTCGACTAAGCATTGATTATCGAGCACTTAACAAGATTACCATGAAAAACAAGTATCCTATTCCATTGATTAATGATACGTTCGATCGTCTTGGTTAAGCGCGCTATTTCACAAAGCTCAACCTTCGATCAATTTATTACCAAGTGCTTATTCCTAAACGTGGTGAGCCGAAAACCATGCGTGTAACTCGATATGTTTCATTCAAGTTTCCAGCAATGTTGTTTGGCATCACGAATGCTCCAGCCACTTTGCACACTAATAAACAATCTCTTCCATCCATACTTAGATATATTCGTGTTGTATACCACGATGATATTGTGGTGTATACTACCACACTGGAGGACCATGGCTGACATTTGAAGATGGTTTTCCAAGCTCTACAAGACAATGATCTGTATGTGAAGAGGGCGAAATATTCATTTGTGCAGTAAGAGGTGACGTTATTAGGTCACAAGATCCGAGATGGCAGACTGAGCATGGAGCCAAATAAGGAGAAGGTCGTCCTAGAGTGGGAGTCACCCTCGAGCGTGACACAGTTGAGGTCATTCTTGGGGTTGGCCAACTATTATAGACGCTTTATCAAATGACACTCGACCATAGCTGCGCCTTTAACTAATATGTTGAAGAAGGGGAAGCCTTAGCATTGGGATGAATCCCATCAAGAGGCGTTCGAAAGACTAAAGCAAGCTGTGATGGAGGATCCGGTTATTAAGCTGCCAGACTATGGCAAGCCCTTCGAGGTGCACACTGACGCCTCTAACTTTGCAATTAGAGGGGTGCTAGTGCAGGATGAGCACCCCATCACCTTTGAGAGTCATATAGCTAAACAACACCGAGAGGTGATATACCGCCCAAGAGAAGGAGATGACTACTACAGTGCATTGCTTGTGCACTTGGAGACATTATCTCCTCGGGTCAAAATTCGTTATCAAGACTGACAATGTTGCTAAGAAGCTCAGTCTAAAACAAGCTTCATGGCAGGATTTTCTGGCCGAGTTTGATTTTGAGATGGAGAATAAGCCTGGAAGAGCAAATCAAGTTGTGGATGCCCTCAGCTGGAAAGCTGAATTTGCAGCCATGAGCAAGGCATACAATTCCTTGCTTGATCGTGTGAAGGAGGGATTGTCACGCGATGCCTTTGCCCAGATAATGGTGCGGATGGCAAAGCATGGGAAGACACCTCGCTTCTGGTTGAAGGGACACGTGCTCTTCATGGGGGGAGACCGAGTATACATCCTAAAATGGGACAACCTGAGGAGAGAGATCATGAAGAAGTGTTATGACTCCAAATGGGTTGGTCATCCAGGCATAACTTGTACCTTAGCATTGGTGAGCCAGGATTACTATTGGCCACAGCTGCGTGATGATGTGGAGTCCTACATGCGCACTTGTTTAGTGTGCCAACATGACAAAATTGAATATTAGCATCTTGGAGGATTACTCGAGCCGTTGCCTAAGCGTCCGTGGGAGAGCATTACGATGGACTTCATGAGCTTCCAAAATCAAAAGGGCTTTGCTCAATTACGGTGGTTGTTGACAAGTTTACCAAGTATGGGATTTTCATTCACGCATCACCGGACTACACCACGAAAAAAGCTACTCGCCTATTTCTTAAAAATGTGGTGAAGT
The DNA here is from genome assembly GCA_018398585.1 of Simmondsia chinensis. Taxonomy (NCBI): domain Eukaryota; kingdom Viridiplantae; phylum Streptophyta; class Magnoliopsida; order Caryophyllales; family Simmondsiaceae; genus Simmondsia; species Simmondsia chinensis. Next base: position 25,928,842 of record JAGTTD010000010.1, on the reverse strand, counting down.
ACTAGGGGATGCCGAGGACCATCGTCAGTGATAGGGGCCCCTGCTTTACGGGAAGGTTTAGGCATAACTGTTCAAGCTAATGGGGTCCAAGCTGAACTTTTCAACGAGCTTTCACTCGCAAATAGATGGGCAGATGGAGCGAGTGAATGCTTTACTAGAGAGATACTTACATAACTATGTGAGCGCCAATCAGCAGACTAGGTCAAGCTGCTCGACATTGCTCGTTGCTCCTGTAACCTTTAGAGAAGTAAGGCAACGGGAAAAGGGCCCTTTGAGCTTGATACGGGGCAACAATCTCTAACTCCCATCACATTAGCCGCTACCTACACTAGGCGCACCCTTGGTGCATTCAAGATGGCCATGTAATGGCAATGATTAGCATGACATTGCTCACTCTCACTTAGAGAAGGCGGTTGAGAAGAAGAAAAACTAGGTTGACAGAAAGAGGAGACACAAGGAGTTCATGGTCGATGAGTTAGTAATGGTAAAGCTCCTACCCTAACAATTCAAGACACTACGAAGAGTTCATAAGGGATTAGTGCACATATATGAAGGGCCCTTTCTCATCTTAAAGAAGGTTGGGAATACTGTCAAAGTTAAAGATCCATCTAGTCGTCCATGTCAGCATACTCAAGCCATATCATGAAGATAAGGAAGATCCCTCATGAGAAGAATCAACAAGAGCTCCCACTGCTGTGGTAGCATCCTTTGACAAACAAGCAGAGGAGATCTTGGCAGATCGTGTTATCTGAAGACGTGGAGTACCCCCTTGTTGGACGTACTTTGTGAAGTGGAAAGGGTTGCCCATGAATGAAGCTACATGGTAAACAGAGGAGGAACTGTGGCAATTCCATGAGCTGCTATAGAGGTATCACACCAGTGCTCTGAGGAGGTCGCGGAATTAAGCGCGGGGTGGATGTCGAACATTGACAATCCGAAGAGGGAAAAGACGTTGAGAGATTCCCTATGGTGTAAATATGTAGTTATTCATTCCATTTCTGGCTGTTTATAATGTGTTCTAGGCCCTAGGGAATGCTAGTAATATGGGCTCTAGAGCTATTTGGAGGCTTCTGGAACATTCTTGTATTGGCTTGCATTGTAAGGCTTCTAGAAGGACTTCTAAGTTAAGGAAGGGGAAGCTTCTAGAGCAAGCCAAGGGAAGGCGTGCCTTAGAAGCCTCCCAAAAATCGGTGACTGCCCCGGGTTCCAATTTACCTTCATTTTGAGCAAATGCAAAACATCCAAACACACACAAGTTATCATAATTTGCAAGTTTTCCAGAACATACATGCTTAGTTGTTTTCAAGTTAATAGCAGTACAAGGTGATTTGTTTATTAAGTAGTAGCAGTATTAACAACCTCACCCCAAAATTGCTTATTCAATCTAGAAGAAAACAACACGCATTAACTCTATCAAGTAGTGTTTTGTTCATTCTCTCAGCTACACCATTTTATTGGGGAGTTTTCCTAACAGTGTGGTGCCTTTTTATCCTATATTTGTTACATAAAGCACCAAATTCAAACTCAAGTCCATTGTCTATTCTTAAAACCTTTATTTTCTTACCAGTTTGGTTTTCAACCATGTTTTTCCATTTCACAAAGGTTTCAAAATAGTCATTCTTGTTTTTTTAACAAATACAACCAAACCTTTCTTAGAAAGTTATCAACACAAACAAGAAATAATAGGCTCCACTCATTATAGGTGCTCTGGAGGGCCGCCACATTCAGAGTGCACATAATCAACAGGACCAGTAGAAGTATGTAAACCAGTACAAAATCTAAGTCTATGATGCTTTCCAAATTTGTAGTGATCCCAAAAGTCAAGTTTTGACACACTATCCAGACCTAACAACCCTTGGTTGCTTAGTTCAATCAAATCTCTCTCTAAAATATGGCCTTACCTTCTATGCCCCAGGCCTGTTATGTCAAGTCCATCTTTCTTGACTAGGCAAGACTCACCAGAAGCCACCTCACCCCTAAGGACATAAAGACCATTCTTAACCGCACCTTTGAAAACTACTAGGGCTCCCTTAAGGACTTTCACCTCATCTTGTCTTGCTCTTAAGGTCAAACCCCTCAGGTCTAATTGTCCTAGTGATATAAGTTTTCTTCTAAGTTCAAAGACATGTCTAACACCTTCTAAGACAAAGTCAGATCCTCCTGATACACTGATCCTCACTTACCTGACACTTGCTACACTACAACCATGGTTATTACCTAACAGGACCTTCCCCCCATATGTAGACTGATAATAAGAGAAGTATGCACATTTGAAAGACATGTGCAAGCTAGATCCAGAATCCATAACCCATTAATGCATTGTAAGTTTAGAAGAAGCGACTAACACTTCATTAGGCTCATAGTTATCAAAAGACATAGTGTTATCAATAGTGGATTGGTTCTTATTCTTTTCAAGACAGTAGTGTTTTATATGGCCCATTTTACCACAACCATAGCATTTATCATTTAAGTAATCACTTTTGCTTCTAGATTGTGACCTATTCTTGCCTTTACCTCTTTTCTTGCTATTATTGTTATTATCTCTTTTGTCTTAGATCTTCCCCTAATAGATAGTCCTTCACCATTATTGTTACTGGTTCCTAGGCACTTTCCATCTCTTTTAGTTCCACAATCTTGGACCTAAGGACTTCTTTTGCTTCATCTAGAGATGTGATGTTATGACCATACCTAAGGGTATCCTTAACGGCCCTCAAATACTTAAGTAAAGATCCTAAAAGAATCAGAGCCTGAACCTCATCAGGAACTATGACCAATATTGGTTAGGTCTTTTAACACCCTATGAAAATCATCTAAGTTGTCCTCTAGTGATCTGTTTTCATCCATCACAAAGGTATAGAACTTTTTCATGTACAATACCTATTAGTTAAGGACTAAGAGGCATAAATCTCTTCTAGTTTGGCTCAAATAGCAACACAAGTCTTATCATAACTAACTTTAGTCAAAACTAAATTATCAAGATAGAGTAAGAGGTTACCATGCACCAATTGCTCAATATGTACCTTCTCCTTGCTAGTTAGGCCTTCTGGCATGTCTTTCTCCGCAAGAAGCACTGAACTATCCCCAATAGAAGTTAAGAGAGCCTTGACCTTGACCTTCCATAACTCAAAGTCATTTCTCCCGTTGAACTTGCCAATATCATGCTTAGCGGAAGCTATTTCTAGGATCTTTATACTAATAGATGGCTCTGATACCACTTTTTAGTGTTATCTTTTAGAAATAGCTTATGTTAGCTTTGATTTACAATATAGAAGACCATAAATCAATATCACAACACAAGAACAAAAGGAAAAGCTAAAACAATAACAACACTAGATTTTACGTGGTTCGGACCCGAAAAAGTTGGTCAAAGTCCACAACTTCCTATTATTAGAGAAGTCTATCCACTATGTTAGGAATTATTACACATTACAAGCCAAATATACAACGTATTAACAAATTATATATATAAACCCTAGGCTTCTAAGACATAAACCTTAAACAAACCCTAAATACACAAGATCATAGCAAATCTTGCTTTAGCCTCCATGGATTTGCTTAGATTAGGACAAAGACTATCATCAATTACTCAAGGAAGACAGACAGCCTCCCAAGAGAGGGAATGAGGACTTCAAACAGAAAACAAAGAAGAAAAATGAAGCAGTCTCCACAAAAATCCTAATTTCCCCTATTTATACTTACGTCCCTCAATCCGTGGCATCGCTTGCATGGAGCAATTAGAGCCGTCAATCTTCATCACATCTGTTGAGACCAAAAAAGCGCACCCGGAAAAAATTGACACGTGTCCCCTAGAAACTGCAACGAAGGGATGACACGCGGCTTTCGGGCACCGCAATGACGGAGTGACGCGTGGCTCCTGGGCACCGCACGCGTCTCACCCATATAAGCCCCCTCCAGAAGCCGACCGAGCAATAAACGACTACGCGGCGTCACAACTCGGGTGGGTGACGACTCGATGCTCAGGACTTAAAGAGCCTTCCCAAGTAGTACATTTTCCGAGGATCCTAGGCATAACCCTTGCTAAATAGTACCTTTTACAAGGGTCCCAAGCATAACACTGGCTGGATAGTACCTTTTCCGAGGGTCCGGGCATAACCCTTGCTGAATTGTGCCTTTTCCGAGGGTTCTGGATGTGACCCATGCTAAGCAGTGCCTTTTCCGAAGGTTCTGGAAGTATCCCATGTAAAACAGTGCCCTTCCGAAGGCGCCGGACGTGGCCCTTGCCGAAGAGTGCCCCTTTCCGAAGGCTCCGGACATAGCCCTTGACAAAAAGTGCCCTTTCCGAAGGTTCCGGACATAGCTCTTGAAAAAGAGTGCCCTTTCCGAAGGCTCTGGACATAGCTCTTGCCAAGGAGTGCTCTTTCCAAAGGCTCCGGATATAGCTCTTACTGAAGAGTGCCTTTCCGAAGGCGCCGGATGTAGCTCCTGTCGAGGAATACCTTTTCTGAAGGCTCCGAACTCCTCATCGGACACGCCTAACGGCTCTGAAAGCAGCTCCAGAAGCATCTTCGGACACGGTTTCCTTCGGACACCTCAACGGACACGCCTAACGGCTTCGGACACATCTTTGGATACGGTTTCTTCCGGACACCTCAATGGATAAAGGCTCCGGATACAGCCCCGAACACATCTTTGGATACGGTTTCCTCTAGATACATCTTCGGATACGGTTTCTTCTGGACATCTCAATGGATACACTTAGAGGCTCCGGATACAGCCCTGGACACATCTTCAGACACGGTTTCCTTCGGACACCTCACCGGACACGCCTAACGGCTCCAGATACCACTCCGGACACATCTTCGGACACGGTTTCCTCTGGACACGACCTCGAACACCATTTGAGGCACCAGATACAGCCCCGGACACCTCATTGGACACAGTTTCCTTCGGACACCTCAACGGATACGCCTAGAGGCACTGGATATAGCTCCGGACACATCTTGGGACACGGTTTCCTCCGGACACCTTCCTGGACACGTCCCCTAAGGCTACGGATACAACTCCGGAGGCATCTTCGGATACGGTTTCTTTCGGACACCTCAACGGATATTCCTAGAGGCTCCGGATACAGCCCAGGACACATCTTCGGATACGGTTTCCTCCGGACACATCTTCGGATACGGTTTCTTCCGGACACCTCAACGGATACGCCTAACGACTCCGAAAACAGCTCCGGACACATCTTTGGACACGACCTCCAATGAACATGCAATGGAAACACGCCAGATCCGCTTTCAAAGACCCGTCTTCCAAAAACTCGTTTTCCAGAGCCCATTTTTTTTTTATAAATAGAGGGCTAACCTCCTCATTTCATCCAAACCCATCTATCCAACTCCACCCATCCAACCACTCACACACCCACACTCTCACGGCTCTCTCTCTCTCTACCTGAGACACGCCCCTTGAGGGCTGAAGCCGAGACGCCTCAGGATGTCGGGACCCGACCAAGCTCATGTCAACACCGTCGCCACCACCTTGAGCCGCAGGCCACCTCCGAGATCACCACATGCAATGCCCCTGCGGCCCGACTTTCCCGCTCTAAACGGTATATTCTTTCTCTCTTTTGCCGTCTTAGCTCACCTCAAGTTACACCAGGTATCATAATCAACTCAAGCAAGGTATGTTGTCATATTTATTGTTTATTCTCACATTTTTTGGGATAAACCCTGGCTTAAGCATCAGAGGGGTCCCCCACGGGCCGGGCCCGCGGGTCCCTGTCGTAACATTTACTTATTTCTTGTTTATTATTGTCACTTCTCGAATATATGCTGATTTAAGCATCGGAGGGGTCCCCCAGGGGTGCAGCCCGTGGATCCCTCTGACCAGTTCACTCGTCTCGCAGGCCAAGACAGGTGCCGGCCCCACCGCCTTCTAAAGAAGACTCACTCACCTTCATACTCACCCTCACTCTTGGGTGTCCTCACGAGCCTCCCCCCCGGACTCTGCCGTAGGACCCCGAGAGTAGCGAGACCCCCTCGTTTTTTCTTATATTTTCTTGTACCCCTTTAAAACACCCTGTAATAAAACCATTAATTAATAATAAAACTTAATAAAAGATAAATGGCCTGTATTATCGCCCTCCATTAAAGAACCCCTATTATTGTTGCCCGAAACACCATCTAACGGCTCAAATCCCTCCAAAGAAACACAAATCAGGTGCAGAAGAGAATGACATGCGTCCATTAGAGGCACCATGAATGGGAGATGTGTGCCCTAGGCAACGAAAAGCGTCTAGGGCACAGAACAACCACAGGCAGCACGGTAATGGGCAGGGCAGGTAATTACCGCATCTGGGCAAGGGGAAAAGAGCTAATATCTCTTAAGGCCAAAATTTGATTTTCGAAATGGAAAGGCCCTTGATCTTGCCTTTATTTACACAAATTGCCACTACTTACTTCAAATATCTAAGTGCTGCGGTTTGACTTATTTATCTTCCTCAATTTATGCGTTTTAATTTACTTGTTAAAATCCTAACAATATTTCTAAGCTTATTATAACTCATTTTAGTCCTAAGTTAATATTAAGACATGGTCTAACATTGTTGGGGAATAAATGAACCAGGTCAAATGGGTCAACCGCGATACCCGCCTTAGCGTCATCACGAGGACCGTGGCCACATGTAGCTCACACCCCCAATGGTATGGTAAGATTTCCTTACCACCAAGGCTTTAGCCCCACTACCGTGTACACCACTAAGGACGCTTACCATAAAGCACCGCCCTACCACTGACCTCATTACCGCCCAGCCCTAGCTACCGCCTACTTACCTGCAGTATATGCTCATCTCCCATCACCGTGAGGCACCGCCAGCCACCGTACCACCAACCCAAGCTACATGGTACCACCAATCCCAGATCATCATCAACTCCCCGCTAACGGTACTCTCGCTACCTATCCACTACGATACCACTGTCCCTCTATCCAATCACAGTCCATCTATATTAAATTAGGTATTAATAATTGGTCACTATTTAAAGTAGGATATTAAAATACTGAACCTAAATTAAAAATAACGGATTCAAATTAATATAAATATAATATATATAAAGTCGGGGCATCTTGGCCCCCACGTTAACTTATAGGAGGGGGTTAACCCCCTTCCCTACTCCCCTCCACTACCCCCTTGCCTCCCTCGCTGGTCTCTCGGTGGAAGCTCAATTGAGCTGGTCTCCTCCTTTCTTCAAAGACCTTTCGTTTTTCTTTTTAAAGGTCATCTTTTATTCAGTTCATGCTATTTATTTACACAAATTTATTATTATCTTAACCTTTACTAATTTAGGCATCAGAGGGGCCCCCGCGGTCCAAACTACTGTAGGTCCCTCTAACGACCTTGCTCATTTTGCATGAAAGCTCGGGTCAAACGCCCCAGTAGCTGCCTTCTTAGCGAGAGCTCGAGTTCAGCTCTCATTTAAAACTTACAAATATTTGTTACCCGAGGTATTTGGGTTTGGCTCTCCATTTTAGCTAACTGCTCTGGCTTTTAGTTTAAGCTCCAATCAAAATTTTCCGAAACAAACATTATTATAAGTTAATATTGAGACATGATCTACCGTATATACAGCAACTAATTATACAACATGTTCCACGCGCACTTCGAGGGAGCGGTGAGATTTGTGAAATAAACTGCTACTTCAGCGTGGGGTAATAGTGGCATTGTGCGCATACCTTGCCAGGAGTAGAGTAGGTTTTGCTTGGTAGAGCAACAGACATACAGCGATAGGTTTGTGCTCCGTATGGCTCGTGTTCCTCTCACTTCAACTTTCTCCCTCTCCAGCTTTTCATCTTCTACTTTATTTTCCTCATTCAAGAATACAAATTTAGGATTTTGGGATGAGAAAACTTGTCTTTTGCCGTGCAATGCCAAAAAGAAACCAAATTTTGTGGATCAAATTCTTGACTATATCGAAGGTACGGCGTTTCTTTGCTTTGTTTATGCTTAATTAATTAGTTGGGCCCAGTTTCTTTCACTTTGCGTCGCCGAGAACCCCTATTTGTTAGGAACCCATAGTTGTTCATACAACTGATTCACCTACTAGTAAACTGATACTATCTAAATTGAAAAAGTAGATTGTAACTAAATGAAATCGATAGAATAAAGAAAGTAAACATGTAAGGGAGAAAGATTAAATATGAATTTATCGATACACCAACTACATCTTACTTTCGTGTTAAAAAAAACTGAAAAAAAAAAAAACCTACATCTTACTTTTATTTGAATATGTTTAATTAGGAGAGATCAAGTAAAGAATAGTAAATGAATTACCTTTATTTGATAATTTAGTAAATAGGTAAGGATAAAAAGAATTATAGTTAAAATAAGGAAGTGTTCAAAAAAGTTAAGATAAGGACAAAATTATTTAAATTTCAATAAAAAATGACCCGATCCCCTTTATCCCCAATTTCAAATTACGGGTAAAGGAGGCTAAAAATTTACTCCTATTAACCGTCACCCCTCTTAAAATTTGCTAAACGGGGGTAAGGGTTTATCCTCATTACCTTTATCCCCTTTTACCTTGATGCAACCCATAGTTGGCGGATGGGGCTTGGATAGGCTTGGTGGGCGGATGGGTAGACTTGGCGTCTGGCTAGGTGGAAGACCCTTGACATTGGGATGCAACACACAGGGTGATGCTTGGCATTAGGCGCATCAAGCTCCAATCATTGCGCTGACATAGTTGCTTGGTGCGCAAACCTCTAGTGCTCAGTTGGATGTCAGGGCCTAGGTTTTGGATGCAACACGGGACATAACGGACCGTGACCCAAGCATGACCCAGAGAGGGCAAGCACGCTTGAGGCAGTGCATTGACCTAGTTAAGGACCTATCATGACCGGACTTGGGATTAATTACTAGGAAGTCCTTGGTTGTAATGAATTTGTATTAGTCACTAGTATTAGTCATATTAGTTCTTGTAATAAGCTAGTTTTGGAGGGAATGTTGGTCAAGAGATGATTTAGGTGGTTTGTCTAGGTGAAGTGAATTGTTAGATATTTTCTCTTGTAATCACCTAGGCTAGAACTAGTATAAGTAATTGTCTTTGCATTGTAAGAAAGCATTATTGATGAATGATATTGATTGAATTCTCTCTCTCATCTTAACTCTCTCTCTATTTTCTCATCTCATACTCTACTATCCCTATGTCGTGACTCGAGTTTGATCTCGGATCATGACAATTGGTATCAGAGCCTCATTTTAGGCTTTCGATTAAGTTAATTTAGTTCAATTTAGTTGTATAAGCTTAAGATCAAGGGTGATTTGATATCAAATATCCTTGATCGCATTGCAAGTCGATTAAGAGTTCAATTTTGAATTCTTGATTAATAAGCTTGCGGTTACAACCTTATTCAGCTACATCTTCACTGATTCTTGATGATTTGCATTTGATTTAGTTGAATTCACTTCAATTAAATTGAGTTTGTATTGAATCAAGCATGATTTACAACATAAGTCAAGCGGTTGGAGATGGAAATGCTACGGTTGAGGCATTGCAGCTGGAACAAGAAGCTTGTGTGCAACAGCAGGTGCAACAGCTCACACAATGCTGTAAACTCACGTTGCCTCGATCAGAACCGCAATATTTGCAAAAGCTGCTGCAAATTTAGCAGCAAATTCTTGGAATACAAGATCGAGACAGTGAGAAGGAACATATTCAGTTGTTCGCGGGGCAAAAGCTAGGGTTTGGACAAGGAAAGGCAAATCAAGATTCATTCACATGCTCTGTTGTGGGTTGGACTGAATTGAATTGTTCCAGAACAAATTGTTGAAGATCCGCTGCAAGTGAGTGTATGCGAGGGGAAGATATGGAGTCGTTGTGCTATGGATGATCGAGCTACTACTGGATGGTCAAGTAATTCGAGATTTACTGCAAGTGAGGATGTATTTGGAGAATGTGGATGTTATGATTGTAATGAGAAGTGTTAAGATTGTGATGAGTCTTAAGTGGTAATCTAGTAGTATATGGCAAATAAGATCTTGTAAGGTCCAAGTCAGTTGGAGTATTGTCCAAATGCAATGTACTTGTCTTAGCTTTTAGTTAGTATAAGTAGGAGTAGTCTCCCTTGTAAGCTTATAGTGTGGAATGATGAATGAAGTCTAATCTCTCTCTTTGATCTAGAACCTCTCTAGATATTCTTCTATTTCTCATCTCTTTCACTTCTCTTCTCGTCTTAACTCTCTTGTTATCAATCTATCCCTAGCTTATGAACCTAGATCAATCTAGATTCGTAACAATTGGTATCGGAGCCTCGTTTGGCTTCCAAATCGAGCTCTTAATCAAGAAATTCAAAAATCAGATTGTTGTTGCTGCACAAGAGAGTTTAGATGCTTTGCATTTGATTTAGTTGAATCTATTTCAACTAAATTGAGTTTGTATTGTGTCAAGCTTTTGGTGTTGGCTGCAATTCATCAACAAAAAAACAGGTTTTGGTGCTTGATTTTACTTCATTCCAGCCGATCGAAATGCAAGAACAACTACAAGATCAATCGGATCAAATTCAACTCAAATTTAGCAGTTCAGGTATTGTTTTATTGATGTTCTGCTGAAAATTTGCACGATCTGCTGCGGTTTGGTGTTTTCCTGCCATTAAGTTACTTGATTAGATTGAAGTTTATCAAGAACATCTAGTTTTAAGTTGATCTGAAGTTGAACCTGAGAGGTGCTCGATTATTTGCTGAAATTAACTTCAAGTGCTGCTGTAAATCGTTTGATCAAGGTTCAGTTCGCAGCCACTCAAGCAATTCAGTTCAGGTACTGGTTCAGTTCAGGTCCAGTTCGTTGCTGATTTGATGATCAAGCAAGATCAAATTCAATTCAAGTGCTCAAGATTTAGTTAGATTGTTACTGAAGCACTGAATCGGCAACGATCAAGCTAACTCACATCTAACTTGCTTCACATTGCTTTAAAATTCAGTGTTGTATTCAGGATTCAGTTGATTATAATTGCTTTCAGATGCTAAGTGTTCAGCAGCAATGCACTTGAGCTGATCCCAACAAAATGGATGGTGAAGCAATTCTAACATTCCATGACATTTTTGTGGACTTCAGGTCACAAATCTCTCAGCTATTTCAAGAGATGCAGCAGCAAATACTTCATAGAACTAATCAAAATTTTGCTGCATTACACTCCAATATAGCAAGATATGTGGAAGAACATCAAAATGCGCAAGTTTCTGCGGTTATCTCGAATGCTGCAACATTAAATTTTGAAGAACAGAACACAAAAGTCTCACAATGCAATAGCAAGTTCCGGATGTGGCTGTGAAGGCTGCAGCAGTAGAATTGGAGGAACAAAGCTCCAAAGCTCTTCAACGCAGTGAGATTTGCCAACAAGATCATCAAGTTACAGCAGATAAGTTGAAGGGCGCAGCACATGAATTTGAAGAACATGACCTGAATTTTCATGAAAGAGATTGCACCTTTGCAAATGGAGGAGCCAATGAAAGTCGTAGCCAAGGTCGAATCCAGCAGAATGTTGCAATTGAAGCAGATGTTGCAGCCTGTCATTGTGATTCAGATAGCACAAACTCAATGGAATTCCTTCCCAATGCATGCTAGCATTCACATTCTGATGAAGGAATTGCATGCTATGTGGGCTGATCCAGGTCTTCAACCAGCTGTACAACCCAACGTGAGGCCTCTAGAGGTGCCTTCTTGCATCAGATTGTGCTCATCAGTGCACCTATGCTGCAGAATACAGTGGCTAGACTGTATGGGTTGTAAAACAGAAGACACATCAGTGTGGATTTGTGTTGGAGTTTGGCTGATCTGGCATGGAATTGGCATACCACCGGAAGCCTTTTTACAGAACCTTGTTGCTGCATTTGGCTGCTACCCGCTTCAACACCCAGCAGCACTGCTATTCCTTGCTGTAGATTCAAAATTCATCTCATTCTCAGCTGGAATTTCAGCAGTCTTTCAGCCTTAATCAGTGTTTTTCAAGCATCAGTGCTCTCTCATAAAAGTCTTGAGGACAAGAATCTCTAAAGGGGAAGGTATTGTTATGATTGTAATGAGAAGTGTTAAGTAGTAATGAGTCTTAAGTGGTAATCTAGTAGTATATGGCAAATAAGATCTTGTAAGGTCCAAGTAGGTTGGAGTATTGGCCAAATGCAATGTACTTGTCTTAGCTTAAGTAGGAGTAGTCTCCCTTGTAAGCTCATAGTGTGGAATGATGAATGAAGTCTAATCTCTCTCTTTGATCTAGAACCTCTCTAGATATTCTTCTATTTCTCATCTCTTTCACTTCTCTTCTCATCTTAACTCTTTTGTTATCAATCTATCCCTAGCTTATGAACCTAAATCAATCTAGATTAAGTGGACCACGAATTAGTGCAGTACAATCCGAAATCGAGGTAACACAGACTGAAGTGCAGGTTGAGGAGCCAAATTTTGGTGCTGACATCAAATTGCAGGTGCAAATTGAGATTTTGAGTACTAGGAAGTTGAGGTGAAAATTAGTTTGATCATTAATCTAAATCGTAAGAAGGGTTACTCTAGCAAGGGGATAAGAGCATTGGAGAAGCCAATCCTAGTTTTCCAAGGAGTTGCTCCAGAATTCTTACAACTTGAAACGTATAATGAAGCACTTGGAAGGCTATTTGAGTGCAAGAAGTGAGGAATGAAGCAACCTAAGGTAGTGTTGATGTCTATTGATAGGCTTGGAGCATTCTCTTGGATTCAAAGAAGTATCAAGAGGGCAAGGAGAGGATTCAAGTTTGGCAGCCATAATACAAATTCAGCCTTAAACCATGAAGATGACGCTGCAGAACTTCAAAATGCAGAACATGTTGCTGTTGATTCTATTGTTAGTGCTACTGCAGGGTGTATTGCTGTTGATTCAGTTTGAGCAATTTGGGCTTCTAATGTAGGAGATGTTGGCAGCAATGCAGCGTTCATGGGAGGAAAGTTTGGATCGACATTTCAAAAGAATGCATTGGCAGTTCGATGGCTTACTTGAACAGCTCAGTGGACAAAGTTCTCAAGTGGAATTGAGTCCTCAAGGGGAAGTGCTATGTAAGGACATTGATCAAGCATCAAGGGAAGCTCCTTACCTACCACACTCAGCATTGAATCCGTGTATAAATGCATCAGCTCATCAATTGAATGAGGCATCAATGTATTCATTGGATCAAGTTGAGGTGGTTCAACAGCAAGATGAGCAGGTTAAGGTGCTAGAGGTCGATGGGAATTCTGTTACAAGTTCTAGTGCAAGTGTAAATGCAAAGGAGAAGCCAATTGCTCAAGAGTGTGTGACACCTTCACAAAATCAACAAGCTGATTGTCATCCGAAAGTTTCTGCAGTAGCGAAAGAGGCTCATGTGCAGCACAATCAGATGTTATTACAGGGCTTTGATAGAGGAGCTCAAATAAGGAGCACTCAAGAGATTAATAGGGTGACTAACCAAGTGTGTTTGAGACCATTTGACCCTAGAAAGGGAGAATTACATGTTCCTTGGGACAATATTCAGCAATGGCAGCACAACACGTGAGCAGAAAGTGAATCAAAACTTGAGTGTTGGTGTTGGATTTAGTTGGGAACCATGAATTGCTGCTGGAGGCCAGGAAATTCAGAAGGAGAAGTGTGTGTTGGCTCAACTGAAAGAAGTTGGAACTTATAGTGCTATGTTAGGCAGACCCCTTGATCTAAGGGAAGTGGAGAAAGCTGTTGCATTGGACAAAACTGAATTCAGCAACACAGGTGCATTGGTTAACAAGTTGGATGAGTGACGTGTTTTTCTACGTCTATCAAAATTTAATATAAAACCCTATCTATGAGACACACCTAAGTTGAAGTGTAAGGCGAGAGGGTGTCGAACCACAGGGACTAAGAGTGCGTGAATTTAATCTATGACCTAAATTGATTTAAGGAATAGTGATATCTTTCTGTTAATTAATCTAGAAAATGACAATTAAACTAAAGTAATCTACTATTAATTGGGAGCGTGTATTAAATTGGAGCCTAGGGTTTCGAATCCATCATTAGCTAATTATTTTTGTGTTAACTCTTAAATTGGGATTATTAATTGTCACACGGGTAGTGGTTTAGACTACAAGCTTCAACCTACTAAGATAATGTTGTTAGTATTGCGTATTGACCCTATCTAACTAAAGCATAAGGAAAATAGGCTCTTCCTAACGTATTGTTAATTGTTACGTATTGACCCTATCTAACTAAAGCACAGGGAAAATAGGCTTTAATTAACAATTCGGTTAATACTATTGCTTGATTAATTAATCCTAAGGCTACAAACACAAAGAATTAATTTATAAATATCAATATCAACAATTAAAGGTTACAAACTCAATAATCATATCAATTAAATAAACAATAAAAATATAATACTTCAAAGTATTTATCTCAACCAAGCAATTTATGTAAACAATCAAATTAACCTGAATTAAAAGTAAACAAAAGTAAAGGCTAAGATTTCATCTAATCCCAGAGAGCAAGTTAGCTCTCCATTAAGGATGATCCAGTGAAGGAGGAGATGAACGAACTCATGTTGGTCTTCACGCTAATTTCACTCTCGTTCCAATTTAACGAAAAAAATAGAAAAAGAAATTGAGAAGCTGAGAGGAGACAGAGAAACAGGGGCGGTGGTTCCAGAACTCCCAAAAACAGAGCATCAATTCTTCTTTTAAAGTGACGACCTGCTGTGTCATCAACCCTAACATCGGTGGGCTTGAGTGGGAGCAGGCTTGGGTCGGAGCTGGTGCGGGTCGAGGTCAGCAAGTCTGGCGCGGGTGGTGATGCTGGGCCGAGCTTGCTGGTTGGGCTGCGGGTGTTGGGCCTAAGCATGAGGAGGTGATGGTCTGGGCCGGAAGTCGAGCAGGGAGTGGGCCGGAGCTACGTTTGGGCTGCACTGTTGAGTTGGGCCCGAACAGGACGCAAGAGGCGGGTGATGCGTGTTGGTGGTTAACGGGCTGGAAGATGTTGGTGTGGGTTGGAAGTTGAAGATGATGTTGGGTGTTGGAGATGATGGGTCGGGTCGGGCCGAGCTTATACGTTCTTGTCCCCAATCTCAATTGACTTGATTTAATTGTTTACACATCGAATTTGTCTTATTTGCACCACAATTTGATAATTTTCGGAACTTTAATTTCAAACCTATTAAAAATGAAAATTGCCATAGTGAGTATAAAACTATAATTAAGCAGGTGCAAAATAATTAAAATAGCATTTAAAAGATGTGTAAATATGAGACGCATCAATGAGCAATCTCACCTTTGGAGTATCATGGGTGGAATTAATCATTCCATAAGTTGCTGCGAGGTCAAGTATAAGAAGAGAAATCTCCAAGGGACATTGTGTGATGAGACAAGGCAGAGTTTGAAGGCTCTCTATGCTGAAGTATTAAGGAGCTTGGGACAACAGTTGGATGCTTGTGTTAGTCATGCCAAGAGTAAAGGACATCCACCAAGAATACAAGCCAATGTAAGGCCTCTCAAAAATCAGCTTAATAGCAGCAATCAAAATGCTTCAATGGAGAAAATTAGCAAAGAAATCAGGAGCAAATCAGCAATTGTTCAACATATATCCAAAGATGTTAAGTTGCTCAAGTTCTTCAGCAATTGTTCAGCACTTGTTCAGCAATTAATTCATATTAACAATGAATCCAAGTGTGAGCATACTTACAAAGATGCAGTGTGGGTTATATTAAGTGAGGAAAGCATCGGACTTGCAATTTTCAGCAGTTGTTCAGAAGTTGCTGCTAATTTCAGGATTCAAGATCGATCTATTGTTGAATGTGCAAGAGTTTGGGAAAAGAAGCTTGAGTCTTCCAAAGAATTAGTCGACCAAGTTGGTATGCAGCTAGCAGGTGTCAAGAAGCCCAAGTTACTGAAGTGCCACCAGTGCGCACGTTCGTTGCGCAGCACTAGCAAAGGACGGACCTTGACTGAGTGCAACGCACGCGCTGTGCCGATACGAGGCGACCATCGATCAGGCACAAGTATACGCGCAGTGCGCATCCTTTGTATGGATGAACATGGCCTAACGCAAAGGAAGCGCAGGAAGGGGCATGGTATGCGCAATCTTGCGCACATGGTGTGCCAGGCTGCGCACCTGAGTGCGCTTGCAACATACACACGCAGCAGCCAGTGCCAGGCGCTGGTAGTGTGCGGGTGTGGCGTTGGCAACGCACGGGGTGCGCGCAGTGTGCGCAGCACTGGGGACACAAGTGAGCGTTTGGTCTGGGCAAGGGACTGGGTGCGCGCGTTGTGGCGCACGTCTACTCCGAGACACATGAACACTTGGGAAGCCTTGCGCACAGGGAAAGGTGCTTGGCACGTGCGGGTCACGTGACTTGATGGTTATTGAGCATGGGACGTGGTGCTTTGAAGGAAAAACCCTTGACCCTGATTTGACCACAGTTCTTGACTAGGAGCTTGACCAAGTAACTGCCACAGAATTGAAAGGGAACTGACATGGCAGTTTTGGCACCCTTTGACCCTGTAAAACCTCCTTTGGGCGGGAAAAGCAGCAAGGAGCAGTTGTTAGTTGGGATTTGACCTAGTCACCGCCCCTTGAAGAGGCGCCTCTCAAGGGAAGTGGAGAATTAGGCTTCCACAAGGTGCTGCCAGCTGTCCAGAGGCAGTTACCTTGCTGCAGATCATGGGAAGAGTGTTGGAACTGCTGGAACTTCTATAAATAGGGCTGCTTTAACCAGATTTGAGGGGCATTCGGTTTTGTTAGGCAAAGAAAGAGTCTTGTATATGGTTTTAAGCAAAGTGTGAGGGTTTTCCGTTGTAATTCAAAGCGTGCTCAATAATAAAAATTCATCCCTTGATTTTTGTGTCCCATACATCGTGTTTATGTTCGTTTATGCTTACTTGCGTTGTGCTTGTGTGTGATTTCGTGTGTTTTAGGCTGAGTGAGGCGTAACCTCACTGCCATCACAGGTAGACAAAGAAATGTATGTGACAGTTGTGGTATTAGAGCTAGGTTTCAAAAACAGGTGTTGCCTAGATCTGGTAGTCGTTGCTGTCCAGACTTGCATAGGTACTGTTGAATTTCATGGTTGAGTCTCCAATCAGTTTTGCCCCTTGAATTCGAATTTTAATTTCGAAATTCGAGTCAAGATCTAAGTTTTGGAACTATGGCCTTGGCTGGTGCTTGAGGGCTGTCCCTAATGTTAATTTTGGCTATGCTTGACTGCACAATTGTGGGTTTGTCCCTGTTGTGCGTTTTTTTAGTTGTGCCTGGCTGGCTTGCATGTGATTTTTTTCCCTGAATTGTGTGAAATTCTGCTCGTGGGTGCTTGTTGGTACGTTGGCTAGGTTAGTTTTGACCCACTAATACTGAGATCTTGTGTGAGTTGCATGAATTGAGCTTTTGTGTGGTTAATTTTGGTGTCGGTTGTTGTTAGTAGATAGAGTTGTTTAACCGTGACCTTGCTACCATGACTCAAAACCAACAAGAACCAAGGAAACGCCTTAAGACTAACGCAAGATTGAACCGCATAGAGGAAATTTTAGGTTCCGAGTATAATGTTGATGACCTTCCTTCGGGAACGGTTTTGGGTTTGATGAAGTCCTTGTCTAGCGATATTGGGTCCCTTAAAGAGATGATTGAGTCCCTAGTTGCTTCCCAAAGAACCCCATCTCCAGTCGAGCCGTTGCTCAGAATGCCCAAAATAAAAAAACTACTATCCAATGGTCCATTTTAAAAAATATTTCCCCAAATGGCCTCCACGTCATCAATTTTAAAATTTTAAATTTTTTTGTGTGTTTTGGAGTACTTGACACTTTAAACCTTTTAAAATTTTTTAATAAATTATTAATTATTAATTAAATTGAATATATTAATTATATTTTTATTATCATGTTATATTTAGCTTTATAACATGTGTTATAGTTAAATTTTATATGTAATTTATAATAAAAAATTTAAATTAAGTTATTTGTTAAATATTAAATAATATTATCTATGCATAATTTTTTAATTTACTCATCATTACATTTATATAACATTTAACATAAATTATTAGCTTTAAAATTATTATCATAGGGAGGGAGGTATCTCAAAACAAAAAGAAATTTTAAATTTGCTGACATGGTGGCAATTTGGGGTAAATATTTTTTTGAAATAGGTCATTTTGTGTAATATTTTTTTATTTGAGCCATTTTGGGCAATGGCTCTCTCCAGCCCCTGCTCCCTCTACTAATGTGTTTTGTAGGTTGGGTCCTAACGGTGCCGGGAGTAGTTCTCCTAACGTACCTCATGTTGGTGAAACTTCCATCCTTACGGTGGAGAGTTTACAAAAAGAAATTTCGGTGTTGCATAAGACACTTGATGCAAGTGCTCCTAGATGTGACAAGGGTGGTATTAAAGTTCCTACTCTTAAAGCTTTTGAAGGTGAACGTGATGCCAAGACCTTGGAGAGCTTCCTTTGGGACATGGAACAGTATTTTATGGTTGCCCATGTCCGTGAGGAAGACAAAGTTGTCATTGCATCCATGCACTTGATGGGTGATGCATAATGGTGGTGGAGAGCCCGTGTGTCGGAGGATCATGCCACTGGATGTGCTGTGTCCAGATCATGGGACGCCTTGAAGAAAGACCTTTGTGACCAATTCTTTCCAAGTAATGCTTCTTAGTTGGCCCGTGAGTCCTTGAAGGACATCAAATAAAATTGTTCCATTCGTGAGTATGTTAATGCTTTTAGTTCCGTAATTCTAAAAATTAAAGTTATGATGGATGAGGACAAACTCAATAACTTTATTTCACGTCTAAAACCATGGGGTCAACTAGAGTTGAGGCGGTAAAAGGTCCAAGACCTTGCCTCTGCTTTGGCTGCAACTGAAACCTTAGTGGACGTTAATGTTGGTCATGACTTTAGTAGGAAGGACCACTTTAAGAAGGGAAAGAAAAATGGCTTTAAATCTTTTAAAAATGGGAAGGATCCTGCCACTGAACGTAACAACATTAAAGTTTTTGTAAGAACCGATGAGAATGATAAGGGAAAGGGTTCTAAGTCAGTCTGTAATGGTCCTCACTTTGCAAGGAATTGTCCTAACAAACAACCTTTGAGTGCCGTTGTTCAGCAAGATGATGATGAGGATGAGAATCATAAGCCATCTCGATCCCATATGAGGATGAACTCGCTAAAGTTGATGGACAAAATAGTTCCTGGGTGATGCGCAGGTGGCTGGTGGGTCACTGTTTTGTTGGCGTTTTTATGTTTATGTTTTATTGTTGGGCTCCGCTGTTTTGGAGGTTTTTGGATGTAATTTTTATGTTGTTTCAATGATGGTTTATCATGATTTCATGTTATTTATATATATATGTTGATTATACATGCTTTAATGGACTATCGGATTAATGGACTTGAATGCACCCCAAATCGAAATGAGCCATGAAGCGAATGAACGTTTAGTGCAACTAACAGACTGATGTGTTAGAACCAAGAGGTAAATGAGACTACATCAAAGCACCTAATGGACTTGTGTGCATGAGGACTTGCATTAGCCTAGTTGATGCGCTTGAACCTTGGTCTAGTTTTAAGCAAGATTGGAACGGGATGTCGCTGGTGCCATGAACGACTAAGGCAACGAATGCCTATGTCAGTTTCTCGGGGTACTTACACTTGCTGCCGAGGATGTCAAGTTCTTCTTTTGGTGGGGGAGGTTTGTAAGACCCTTGACATTGGGATGCCGCGCAAAGGATGATGCCTGGCGTTAGGCGCATCAAGCTCCAATCATTGCGCTGACATAGTCACTTGGTGCGCAAATCTTTACTGCTCGGTTGGATGTCAGCGCCTAGGTTTTGGCTGTGACACGGGACATAACGAACCTTGACCTAAGAATGACCCAGAGAGGGCATGTGCGCCTGAGGCGGCGCATTGACCTGGTTAAGGACCACCAGTCAAGCGTATGCTCATGCTCAAGTGTGTGCACGTTAGCCGCGCAGCACTAGTTAAGGATGGACCCTTGACTAAGTGCAACGCACGCACTGCGCCGATACGAGCGGACATCGATCAGGCACAAGTATATGCGCAGTGTGCATTCTTTGTATGGATGAACCGGGCCCAAAACAAAGGGAGCGCAAGAAGGCGCATGGCATGTGCAAGCTTACGCACATGGTGTGCCACGCTGCGCACCTGAGTGTGCTTGCAGCTCACGCAAGCAGCAGCTAGTGTTAGGCGCTAGCAGCGCACAAGGTGCGCGGAGCGTGCGCGACGCTGGGGATGCAAGCGCGGGCCTTGTCTAGGCACGGTGCTGGGTGCGCGCGACGCGACGCACGTTTGCTCTGGGACACATGAACACTTGGGAAGCCTTGCGCACACAGAAAGGTGCTTGGCACGTGCGGGTCGCGTGACTTGACGGTTATTGAGCATGGGACGACGAGGTGCTATGAAGGAAAAACCCTTGACCCTGATTTTGACCAGAGTTCTTGACTAGGAGCTTGACCAAGTAACTGCCGCAGAGTTGAAGGGGAGCTAACTTGGCAGTTTTGGCACCCTTTGACCTGGTAAACCCTCCTTTGGGCGGAAAAAGCAGCAAGGAGCAATTGTTAACTAGGATTTGACCCAGTCTCCGCCCCTTGAAGAGGCACCCCTAAAGGGAAGTGGAGAATCATGCTTCCACAAGGTGTTGCCAGCTGTCCAGAGGTAGTTACCTTGTTGCTGATCATGGGGAGAGTGTTGGAACTACTGGAACTTCTATAAATAGGGCTACTTTGGCCAGATTTGAGGGGCATTCGGTTTTATACCTAGTTGTGGCGGAGATGCGAATGCTGAGGTGGATGTGCGGACACAAGGAAGGATAGGATCAGAAACTACGTCATAAGAGGCAAATTGGGCGTAGCCTCCATTGAAGATAAATTGAGAGAGCAATGTCTGAGGTGGTTCGGACATGTCAGAAGGAGACCGGACAACGCTTTAGTTAGGAGATGCAAACAACCCCTTACTACACTAGGCAGAAGAGGAAGAGGCAGGCCGAAGAAAAGATGGATGGAGACGATCCGACAAGACCTCACCCACCTAAACCTTCGGGAGGAGATGGCCTTAGATAGGGCCCAATGGACGGCTAGCATAGGGGTAATAGAGGCTCCAGTTGGAGTAAGGTAGTCGAGCTTACTAATGCTAGGCCTCGTCATCCTGCTGGCGTACGTAGGTGGTGTACTAGCTTCTAGCGCTGCGACTTGCCTACGTATCTCTATCCTAACTTCATCTTTATCGTTAGCTCTATCCTTATCCCTATCCCTATCTCTATTTCTATCTCTACCTCTATCTCTATCTCTTTCTTATCTTCGATTCATGCCGATGTAGCTTGCTTTATGTTTGTGTGTTTGTTTGTTTGTTGTTGTGCTTGCCGTGTGTGTGCCCTACTCATTTGTTTCTCTCCTGCTGCCAGGTCATTTGTTCTATGCGGCGGACCTGCTTTCTCAGGTTGGGGGTCCGCGGAAACAACCTCTCTTTAGGGTAGCCCCCTGAAGGGGGAAGGCTGCATACATCTACCCCCCCAGACCCTGCTTAGGCGGGAGCCCTTCGAGGCACTGGGTTTGTTGTTGTTGTTGTTTGTCGGTTTTATACCTAGTTCTTAGGCAAAGAGAGAGTCTTGTATACGGTTCTAAGCAAAGTGTGGGGTTTTCCATTGTAATTCAAAGAGTGCTCAATAATAAAATGTCGTCCCTTGTGTCTTGTGTCTGATACATCGTGATTATGTTCGTTTATGTTTACTTCCACTGTGCTTGTGTGTGATTTCGTGTGTTTTAGGTTGAGTGAGGTATAACCTCACTGCCATCACATGTAGTAAAAGAAATATATGTGACACTAGGCATGGCAAGCACGGAAGCATCTATTAGGATATTTAGTATTAGATAAGTAAATGTTTAGTATTGTTATTTATCCTTTTAGCAGATAATTAATAATTAGTGTTGTATTTATCCTTTATCTTTTAAGTCTTTTATTTTAGGTTAGTTTCCTCCTCTATTTAAGTAGGAAGAAGTCTAGGATTTTGGGAAATTCTATTGCTTAGAGATTTTTACCATTGTTTATGTGTTTTTCCTCTATTCTCGGGGTGTGAGAATTAGGTTAAACTAATTTCCTCTTTGTTTCTTATTATTTTAGGAATAGAAATTAACGGAAGGCTGTTGAACCTTCCCGTTTTCCATTAATTTCCATCTACGCGCTGCATCAGTTGGTATCAGAGCTTAAAACGACTTTTTAGATGTCCCGTGGCTACTGAGATATGCCGCCGTCGGAGACATTTACAAGCGTGATGTTCAACAACAAAATGAGAGGAGATTCAAGGACTTGGAAGAGAAATTCCGACGAATCAAGTTGTGTTTGGTTCAGTTGGGGGTGAATCGTAACCAAATACCAGTGGCTTGGCCTCAAAACCCACTAGTAGGGGGTAGAGAGGACGACACGGACGATAGCTTCCACAAGCCGTTCCCGGAAGTTGAAGTATCGGATCTGTGCGTGAGGAGAAATTGGCCAAATACCGGAGCTTTTGATTGTTTAGGTGAGTCGAGGTGGGAGTCCGGGCTTCGGGATGATATTCCGGAGTTTGTTGATGATGGCATGGTAGTGATGGAAGAGGCTCAGGATGAGTTGGCGTCACTAGGCGAAGAGGAAGTTGCGGGTGATGAGGGTCGCTTATTATTGGTTAGGCGAGTTGGCTTCACGCCTAAGGATGCAGAAGGAGATGATTGGCTTCGAGGTAACATCTTCCTGACGACATGCACGATTGGCAAGAGAGTGTATCACCTAGTCATTGACTCTGGGAGTTGTGAGAACGAGAACGAGAAGGTATTCGTGCTGAAGAGCAAGGAGTGCTGGAAGGTGCAAGGCAGAATACCTGAAGAAGAATCGAGTCATATACTATCGTTGAGGAAGGCTCGGGACTACATAGGTTTGGCAACGGAGCCCTCATCGAGAGCACTACTCTACCGGATGAATCATGTGGAGTATGCAGAGCTTAGACGCTTAGTTGAGAAGTTTTTCGCTAGGAGTGCTACTCGAGAGAACTTGATCCCTTTAACAGTTCCAACATTCTTTACGCCAGAGAAGAGTGAGACTTGGCGGGTGTGTGTTGACGGCAAATCCATACAGGGTTCCGGCATGTTTTTGGTTTTTGGATCCACAGGAAGATGGTCAATTAGGGTTAGCGAGAAGATTATTGGGCACCTGTGCCCGGCATCCAACGAAAGACCTTGCGCCAATACAAGGTCTTGTTTGTGCACATGAGAGGGCGAAAAACCTCATCTCCAACCAGCAGGTGTACATGAGGACTACAACATGTTCCCGCCGTTGGCACGGGTGATTCAAATGAGTCCATGGCGAATTCGAGGTAATTCTTTCCAAGCCGGGGAGGATGATTTACAACCCACGTCTTCGCGAACCAGGTCAACAGTCCACAACCGGGTGAGCTTAATGAGTTGGAGCTTGACAAATTGGGTGTCGGGTGTGCGTAGGCGTAACTTGGCAAGAACAACCCACATGATCCGTTGGCGAATTCAAGGACGAATTCTCTCCAACCCGGAGAGGATGATGGGGCTTGGTGGGCGAATGGGTAGACTTGGCATTTGGCTAGGCATGACAAGCATGAAAGCATCTATTAGGATATTTAGTATTAAATAAGTAAATATTTAGTATTGTTATTTATGCTTTTGCAAAGCAACAAGCAACATACCTAGTGCTATAAGGGCTCCCGCCTAAGCAGGGTCTGGGTTGGGGGTGGGGGGCTGTATGCAGCCTTCCCCCTTCAGGGTATTACCCCTGAAGAGAGGCTGTTTCCGAGTGTCCCCAACCTGAGGGTGAGGACTTCCAAAGAGGCCACCTATCGTGGTACTACTCTCGCCCAAGCATGCTTAACTTCGGAGTTCTAATGGGATCCGGTGACAACGTGTTGGTACCCTCTTTGGTATTGTTATTCATACTTTTAGTAGATAATTAATAATTAGTGTTGTATTTATCCTTTATCTTTTAAATCTTTTATTTTAGGTTAGTTTCCTTCTCTATTTAAGCAAGAGGAAGTCTCGGATTTAGGGAAATTGAATTGTTTTGAGATTTTTATCATTGTTTAAGTGTTTTTCCTCTATTCTCAAGGTGTAAGAATTAGTTTAAACTATTTTCCTCTTTGTTTCTTATTGTTTTAGCAATAGAAATTAAGGGAAGG
Source organism: Simmondsia chinensis (assembly GCA_018398585.1). Taxonomy (NCBI): domain Eukaryota; kingdom Viridiplantae; phylum Streptophyta; class Magnoliopsida; order Caryophyllales; family Simmondsiaceae; genus Simmondsia; species Simmondsia chinensis. Next base: position 25,904,699 of record JAGTTD010000010.1, on the reverse strand, counting down.
CTATTAAACCTTCCCGTTTCCTATTAATTTCCATCTACTCGCTACATCAGCAATTATCATGATTCACTTATACTTGCAATGATTAGTTGACTCGTATTATTGAATCATTTTTTATGGTTATGATAGATAAATTCCTTTTAAACTTGAATTCAATATGTAAAAAAGATTTTCTGTAATGCCCAACCAAACAACTCACTGTAACAAGATACAAATCTTAAATGAATAGATCTTATTTAAATAGATAACTTTAAAAAAGATAAGTTGAACCAAACGTAGCCTAAGTGTCTTCCCTATCTAACCTCTTGGTCATTCAACCCACAACCTCATGATGCCTTATGGACCTTTGATTCTATCTGCGTTCTTGGTAAGCCTTTCATTCTATTGTATTGTTCCCTAACACGAGGACCCATCATCTTTGAATACTTTAACGTCATCTTTACTTGATGGCCCCCCGGCCTGAAACACATTATTAGACTCCATACTAGCCTAAAACATAATATCCAACTCGCTGAAAACTTACAGCATTTCACCCAAACCCCCACCATTGGCTCCTCCACCCCTTCACTTGAGTGGGAGGGTATCGGAAGATAAAATTTTGTGCATTCCTATCTCTTGATCATTTGTTATTATATTCTTGGTGCAGCTAAGATCAGTTCATACTCGTTGCTCAAGTGAAGAAAATCTGTTTGAATTGGTTCAAACACCAAAACTCTATCCCCTTCCATCTTGAGTTTTTTCTTATTATATATTTTAATCTATTTAAAGACTTGTGAAGCTGTAGTAATCTAAGTCCAGAAATAAAAAAATATTTTCGGCCTTTCACGGGGAGTGAGATTGGTTTTGAAACAATTAGGTTTTTTGATTTTGGTATGTAAATGGACTGTAATACAGGGGGCCCTAAGTTGAGGAAATGGTATGGTGCACCTGATATCCTCCCAAAAGATCCATCAGTAGAAGAAGATGAAGATAACGCAGGTACTTATGTGGAAAATTAAGAGTACTATACTCTATCATGTTGTATAATATTGGTATTATTACAATACAAGGTTATAGAAACGAGAGGAAAGTAGAGGTGATAACTTGACTCTCTTCCTTCTTGTTAAGTACTCCACATGTGAGTCTAATAAGAATCCAACATCGGAGTTTTGAGAGTGAAGAGATCAATATACAAGTCTAGTGGGTTACTCCACCGAAAGCCAATTGGTTTTTGGATGGAACCCCGCTTGTGTTTATATGTGGACCTCGTGTGTGCCAACTCCATAAGTCGAGCCTAAAAAGACCCGGTGAAATTTAACATGGTACCAGAGTGGGAGGTTGATTCTGGGCTTTTATTTGATGCACCCCGTCCTTGTGAATAAGGGCGCAGTTGAGTTTGTTGTGCCAAGGGCCTCTCCAATGGTTGAATCCAATTGGATCGAGGAAGCAAGTGGTGCATTTGTCATAGACTCACCCGTGCACTCCTCCACATGTGAGTTAGTAAGAATCTCACATAGGAGTTGTGAGAGTGAAGAGATTAATATATAAGCCTAGTGGGTTACTTCATCTTCTATCAATTGGGTTTTGGATGGAGCGCCACTTGTGTATATATGTGGACCTCGTATGTTTCAACTCTGTGGGTTTGGGTCTAAAGGCCCGGTGAAATTTAACACTTCCTCAATTACATTAGCCTCATGTTTTAACATTAGAGCTTCCATTGGAATGTTCTGAAGAAACACTAATTTTGTGCAATTTCAAAACAGATGGAGTGAGGGACACTATACTAGTGACTGATGGATATAGTGACATCGGTCAGGTATTATTTTGCATTCCTTCCATCCGAACTTTGTCATTACATTTTCCATCGACTTGGTGGTCTCGACTTCAACAGTTGCTCAAAGCATCATCGTATCATGTTATGTCACTAATATATTTTTATTGGTTATATTTATATTTTCTTCAAAGAAAAATATTTTATTTACACAGTTCACACACACAATTGGTATAATATGTGTCAAAAATAACTGGATCATAAAAAAAAAAAATATCAAATAATTTTTTCTTTTCAGTATGTAATGATCTTATGTGGGTATTGATATTGTGTACATTTTATGTATACACATAACATTTCTCTTTTATTAAAATCTTAAAAACGGAACATAAATTCTCCATAGTTAAGATATTAGGATTAATTTTGATAGATAGCTCTACGCATAGTAATTAGATTTCACTGTATATATCCTCAGGGATCACACTAAATTGCTCATAAACTACTGGCTACCAGGACTTCAATACTGCTTTTTTAATTGTCAAAACAATTGCGGCTCGAGACGACTTGGGGAAAGTATTCAACTCAGCCGCAGAAAATCCAATTGAAGGGATACCAATGTTATTTTCTAAATGAGAAAATTCCGAATTCCCCAAAAAATTTACAATGTCATGATTGATGAAAGGTGACATATGATTGACGCCTTGGATGTTTTTGTTTCCTACAGGTGCAAATAGTTAGGGATGACAATGTGCCGGGGCGGGTAGAGCTGGCAAAATGTGACCCGACCCGATAACTCGACCTGTTTGACCCGCCACCCGACCCGTTCCTAACCCGAAAAATTTTAAATTTATTGGGACCCCGAACCCGAAAATGAACCAACCCGAATTTGACCCGACCTGAACTTGACCCGACCCAAGCTGACCTGAAGCCCGAAATGACCTGACCCAAACTAGCCCCGACCCAAGTTTGTCCCAACCTTTGATGACCCGAAACCTGAATCAAACATGACCTATAACCCAAAATGGCCAAATAGAAGTCTAACTTATCATTTTTAGTTATAATTTTCAAGATCGAATAGATATATCATCAAAATAACTTGATAAATCAACTTGAAAACCGACTCAACCTGAGGATGTCCTGATCTAAGGTTAACCCGACCCGAGGTTGACCCAACCTATTGTCGACCCGACTTGAGATTGACCCGACCTGAGGTTGACCCGAACCCAAGGATAACCTGACCCGAGCCTGACCCGGCCCGAACTCGACCCGACCCGGCCCGAACTCGACCCGACTCGACCCGATTGCCAGGTCTATATGGGGGTACTTCCTCCATACCTGTACCTGCCACCCAAATTTTTATCCATACCTGCCATATCATCTTCCACGGGTATGAAATACCCATACCAATACCCATACCTGTCCCATTTTCCGTTGGTCTCCAATGGATATCCATTACCCGCCCCAAAACCCAACCTAATATAGGAGCCAAATGATTATCTATAACTGCTCGTATAAATTTTCAATATTATTTCGAAGAATTCAATTATATTTTTTTATAACGTCGATAAATAATTTAGGTAATTGAATTTAAGCATGTATTTTTTAATTTGAAAGTTAATTAGATACAAAATGGAGCCAGTATGGTGGGTATAATGTAGGGCACAACGGGTATGGAGCGGGGCGGGGAGGTTACAACACTGTACTCGTATTCGCTACCCATCTTACTTGTACCCATATGCGTAGGTAACGAGTTTTACCTGCCCTATTGCCATCTCTACAAATAGCTAGGCTATGTATTAGGTTGGTAATATGGTTTAATGTTAACCCTTTGACTAGCCATTACCTTATTCTTCCATCTAGTTTGTGATCTATTCTGGTAAATTACGCATTAGGTAGACCCTTCTTTCATTCATATTCATATTGCTTCCCCTAAATTCTTCACACCACCCCCCCCCCCCCCCCCCCCCCCCCCCCCCCCCCCCCCCCCGCCCCCCCAAAAAAAAACCTCAATTTGTTCAAACAATGTTCCAATTTTACCGGATGTCTCCAAATAGATAATGTTGAGTTGGTTGTTCAAGTTTTTCTTAGTAATTTATGTTGGAAAAACAACTCAAACGGGTAACAAAAAAGCAACGTTGAGATGCTAAAGGCTAACTTGATATGGGGGCCAAATTAAAACTTAAACTGACTCAAAGAGGAACTTTAGGAATGTATCAAACTGAACACTATAGATATGAACTTAAGCAAATAGACTAGAGACAAGATAATTAAACGACTGAAAGAATAAAATTTAGAGAGGAAAGATCAAACTGAAAGAAGATCTCATGCCATGGAGTTCACCATTGCCCTTAGTCGTTTATGCCCCCACAAGGTACACATGGGATCGTCAGGCACTTTGACTTCCAGGGCTAACACGACACCCACCACAGGCATGTACTCTCGGTCCTCAACTTACTCAATAACAGAGTATAAAGAACTCATAAGAGAAGTGAAGAGATGAAGAAGAGTGAATTTTTGTTTGTCTCAAAATGACCTCCAAGGTACTGAATTTATAGGCTAAATTCTACCTGTTAAGATGAGTACTACACACGGAAGGTCAACAAGAAATCCAGCTTTAGTTATGGAAACGTGGAGGATATGGAGTAGCTAAAATTATGGGCCAAAATAAGGAAAGTGAAGATATGACGGGAGTGGATGGTTGAATCAATCAACTAACGCATCTCGAACTCCTCTATCATACTCACCTCCTCTATCATATCTACTCCTCTTGAGTCTGTTGTTTAATTGGTTTTGAACTTCTGGTTTATATTTGATGAACACCTACTTGACCTCATCATTTGAACTACTTGATGAATCTCGAGTGGTCGTCAAAAAAATACATAGTACTTCTTACCACCTTTACTTAGTGTTCTTAAAATCATCCAAATCACTATGTATGAGTTCAATTAGGCTCAATGTTCTTTCTACTAATTTTTTAAAGGGTTTTTGAGGATGCTCGGCCTTGACACATCTTTTAACATTTACGAGGTTCGGTTATGTTACAAATAGGAATTAAACTCATTTGCTAAGTTTCTTAATTGAATTATAATTCACATGCCCGAGCCTGGCGTGCCACGAATCCAAAGATTCAACAATGTAAACAGAAGTAGGTGCAATTTTATTCATATCAAATTCACATCGAGCAAAAAAAGATCCATTACATAAACCCTTCCTAATAAAGATATTGTTTTAGTGGTAACAAGTTTACCATCTCAAAGGTCAATTGAAAACTCGCTTTTTTAAGCAAAGCACTAGAGACTAAATTCCTACACAAGTCAAGAATATGCAACACATTTTCCAAATATAAAAACTTTCTACATTTGAGTTTTAGAAGGACCTTTCCCTTTCCAAGCATCGAGACTTATTTGGAATTGCCTATGAACATACACTCCCCCACATCGACTTTCACATACTCATGGAATAGGTCCTTATTGGTGCAGATATGCCTCATGGCACTAGTATCTACAACCCACTCCACTTTGTTCCCATCCATATTCATCTCAGTGATTATGGCAACAAACAGTCTCCCTTTTGGTGAGGTTGGCTTGGGGTTTGTGTTCTTTGGGCTTTCCTGATCCAAATCCCTTGTTGTAGTCTCTTGAGATGTGACCCATCTCTGCATAGGTACAACATGTCTCCTTGACTCTTTTTTACTTCCTTTAGGTTGTTATGGGGCCGTTTTGCATGGAACTGCTTCTGCTTCAAGTTCAAGCTTCAACCTTCAAACTGGTGGTTAGCATGCCCTTTGTTCCATGGCTTTTTGAACCTGCCATTTTTTCCTGTACTTGTCGACTCAACCAGGTTAGCAGAGAAAGACGAGTGCTCAAAGGACTTCTCTTTCGAGTTTATGTGGGAAACTAATTCATACATTGTCGTGTCTTTCTTTTTTATGTTTTAACTAAGCCCTATTGTTATCTGAAGAGGGAGGCAGTTTCTCAATGAGACATTTTGCTTGAAACGTCTCACACATTTTCATCCTTTCACTAAAGATGTCTGCATATAAGTTCTCATGTTTGTGAATTTGGTCAATGAACTGGTTTGTCGTCAGTCATGGTGAAGGACGGCCACCGAGAGCAAACATATTTCTTTGTGGCACTATCTTCCATCTCATATTTATTATGCAAAGCCTCATAGATTTCCTTAGCAGAGAAAGACGAGTGCTCAGAGGACTTCTCTTTCGAGTTTATGTTGGAAACTAATTCATGCATCGTCGTATCTTTCTGTTTATGTTTTAACCGAGCCCTATTGTTATCTCAAGAGGGAGGCAGTTTCTCAATGAGACACTTTGCTTGAAACGTCTTACATTTCATCTTTTCACTAAAGATGTCAGCACACAAGTTCTCATGTTTGTGAATTTGGTCAATGAACTGGTTTATCGTCCGTCATGGTGAAGGGTAGCCAACAAGAGCAAACGTATTTCTGCGTGGCACTATCTTCCATCCCATATTTATTACGCAAAGCCTCATAGATTTCCTTAGCAATTTTCATGTTATAATAAATTTAATATAGTGGGGCGGTCATGTAGTGCAACAACATTCCCCTGCAGGTTTAATTATCTTTCTTTAAGTTACGGCTTCACCTAGGAGGAGCCCTATCATTCGAGAGGGTATAATGGATCTTAATTTGTCCAAGGAAAAACTCCATCTTGTCATGCCACATTTTATAGTTTTCCCTGAATAAAGGTTTAGTTTTTTACTTGTCGAGAATTATAAAACCAGCTTTTTCCATGTTTTGATCACTTATTTTAGATAAACGAGTTAGATTGTCGGAAAAATAGCTCGAATGGGTAACCAGAAAAGTAACCTCGAGATGCCGAAGACTAACTTTAGCTGGGGCAGAATAAAACTTAAACTGACTTAGAGAGGAACTTCAATAGGAAGGCCTCAAATTGAACACTATAGATCTCGAACTTAGGCAAATAGACTCGAAAAAAGATAATTAAATGTTTTAGAGAGGAAAGATCAAACAGAAGGAAGTTGCTCCTAGGGGTGTATTTGAGCCGAGTCGCCAAGCCGAGCCCGAGCTTGCCAGGCTTGAGGCTGGGCTCGGCGTGAAGCTCAGCGAGCTTTGAGAGTTAAGGCTCGAGCTCAGCTAGTCAAAAGCTCGGGCTACGCTGAAAACTTCGAAAGCTTGGTGAGCTTTTAGTTAACCTTGTAATATTTCATCTCATTTAAACTCAATATAGGCTCGTTTGGGCTCGTTTAAGCTTGGGCTTGGCTCATTTAAGCTCCAATATAACTTCTTCGAGCAATATTTAAGCAAATATAGTATATTATAAAAGGCTCGTTTAGGCTTGTGAGCCTACGAGCTCGAGCTTGACTAGGCTCGGGCTTGACTTGCATCGAGCTCAAAGCGAGCTTAGCTTTTCAAGCTCTATGACGAGTCAGCTCGTTAGGGCTCACGAGCTAGCTCAGCTCATTGACACCCCTAGTTTTTGCGCTGTAAAGTTTACCATTGCCCTAAGTCGTTTATGCCTTCGCAGCGGTACAAACGGGATCTTCGAGTGCTCCGATTCCTAGGGTTAACAGGGCACCTGACAGAAGAATGTAAAGTGATGGATTGAAATAAGCCCCAACTTGCTCAGTAAACAGAGTAACCAAAGAGGGTACCAACACGTCGTCACTGGCTCCGGTTAGAACTCTGAAGTTAAGCGTGCTTGGGCAAGAGTAGTACCAGGATGGGTGACCTCCTGGGAAGTCCTCACCCTCAGATTGGGGGCACTCAGAAACAACCTCTATTTAGAGGTAATACCCTGAAGGGGAAGGCTGCGTACATCCATCCTCCCCAGACCCTACTTAGGCGGGAGCCTTTGGGGCACTGGGTATGTTGCTGCTTGCTCAGTAAATAGAGTATGAAAAAGAACTAAGAGAGAAGTAAAATATGAAGAAGAGTATGAATTTCGTGTGTCTCAAAATGGCCTCCAGGGAACTAAAGTTATAGGCCAAGTTCTATCCATTAGGTTGAGAGCTACACATGGAAGGTCAAAGAGAAATCTGGCTTTATGCATGGACATTTGGAGGATATAAAGCAGCTAAAAGTTCGCATTAGATAAGGAAGGTGAAGATATGATGGGAGCAAGTGGGTGGTTGAATCAGTCAATTGACGCATTTTGAGCCTTGAGTTTGCAGCCTTGAGCTCAAAAGGGAATCAATGGTTATAAAGCATAGCTCAAGCTCACAGCCTCAAGCTTGGCCCAGGATAAATAGCTAGAGTTCAAGCTTACACCCTCAAGCTCAGCCCAGAAGGAACTAAAGAAAATCAAATACAAGCAAGGAAAGGAAAGAGATGAGCTAAGTAATATGGTGCACAGAGTGAACACGATTGATTATGCTTGGTTGGAAAATCCAGAGAAGAAAGAATGAAAACATCAAGCTACAAAATGGGACATATGAGACAAAAGACTAAGCAAACTTGTTAATATCATTAGAAACATTCAAAGTATAAGAGCTTGGTACAAAAGAGAAACAAAAATACTTAAAAATATGCCCCGGGGGGGGGGGGGGGGGGGGGGGGTTGTGGAGATCCACCAATTTGTCTTCTCCACAACTCATCCACCACAAAGTTGGTTAACGCGATCGAGACGGTCCATAATGGCCGTCGCGTACGGTGGTGGGACATCGGGGCCTACTGGAGTAGGCTGGGGTGCATCCTCCTTCGCTAAAGCGGGATTGGGCTCTGTACTGATTGTATGGGAAGATTTAAGAAACTGCACTATCGTGTAAGTGAGAAGTGGGGCTCAATCCGTGTTGGGTGCACTTAGGAAATGGACCCTTGTCCGCCGCAGAAGTCTTGTGATGAGATGCGAAAAGACTAATTTGCCCTTCCCAACATTACACCAAAGGAGTCGCAGGAGAATGGCTGCAAAACTACAAGAAACACTGCCCCGACATCCACCCGAGTTTTGCGGTGAAAGTTCCAGAGAGGTTGAGAATTACTTCTGATCGCTCTCGCATATGACCCGCAGGCCACAGGTTAAACTTGAAGATTGTGTCCATCAACCACTAGTGAGGTTGAAGGGCGGACTGTTTTGTGGTGGTGATTGTGTTGTTGACAAATTGGCCACCACACATTTTGTTAATGATAGCCATGACATTTAGGGTCTCGGTGGGAGGGTGCCAACGGGAGTTCTAATAGTGGAGCGGGCCACCAATAACCTTTGCAATGTCATCGTTTTTAAAGACAATGATATTGCTGTGGATATTGACCTCACTTCATGGTCCTCATCATCATGATATTTAGAGGAGAAGGAGAGGCGTGGCGAGAAGATACCCTAAAGCAATTAGGCTTTTGATATTTAAACGGAACGTGGCCGGTGCGTGCGTGTGCAGCGGCGTCCGACTCCCCCTCAGTCAATTCTCTCTCTCTATATATAATATAATATAATATATAATATTATATAATATATATATTAATTAGCCACGAGACCTATTTAGGTTACCGAATTATGACCCGATTGGTCCTTTTTCGCACACGTGGGCGGGTTTCTCAAAGCAGTGTTCAAATATGCCCCGATTATGCTTGATTCTGTCGCTTTTCCACCTTTGTTTGCTCGGTTGTACTCCAAGCCTAAATGTACCTAGATTACAACAAAAACACACGCATAAAAGTCAAATATTTCGCAGTAGCAAAGGAACATACCCAGTGCCTCAAGGGCTCCCGCCTACGCAGGGTCGGGGGGGGGGGGGGGGGGATGTACGCAGCCTTCCCCCTTTAGGGTGTTAACCTGAAGAGAGGCTGTTTCCCAGTGCCCCCAACCTGAGAGTGAGGATTTCCCAGGAGGTCACCCATCTTGGTACTACTCTCGCCCAAGCACGCTTAACTTTGGAGTTCTAATGGGATTCGGTGACGGCGTGTTGGTACCCTCTTTGGTAAATATTTCGCAGTAGCGAAGAATAAAATATGTAAATATAAGGCACATCAGCATGGATCTCAATAAATTGTTTCAAGCTTACGCGTGCTGCGAACTACTCCCCTCCCCCCGCAAACTACTCTCTCTCTGGACGGTCTCTCTCCCTAGCGTCGGCCCGCTCGCCAACGACAACCACCACTGCTGGTGGCCCAACAACAGTGACGCCCCATCGCTGGCTTACGCGCGCCGCTTCCACCAAGTTCAGTGCCTAACCCTAACCCTACCTCTTCTCCCTCTCTCTCTCCCTTTCAAGCCCTAACCCTAACCCTAACCCTAACCCTAACCGACTTCGTGAACCCCAACCCTGACCCTCGCCACCAAACCTCGCGAACCCCAACCCCAGCTTGAATCTTGACCCTAACCCAGACCCCACCACGCACCACTGGACCCTAACTCAAACCTGACCCCTAAACCTAACTCGAACCCTAATCTTAACTTGGACCACCGTAACCCTCACCCCCACTTGTGCGTAGCCCTTAGGAACCCCAAAACTAACCCGAAACGTGACCCTAACCCATTACACAGCCAACCCTAGCCCTACCAACTTCGAACCTAACCCCTAACTCGAGCCTAACCCAACACCGCAACCTCTATAGCCTCACTCCACGGCTCGCAGCCGGCCAGTCCTAGGTAAGCAATAGCCGGCCGGTCTCGGGTCAGATCTCTCCTCTTTGTGACTCTATGCAAAGGTTGTTGGGTATTATTTGATTTCCCCTATCTCCTTTTAAACACTGTGGTCTTTATTGTTGTTGCTACTGCTGTGTCAACTAAGCCCTCATGTTCTGTGATTGTATGCTTGTTTACTTGTGATTGTTGACAGTTTAGTTGATGAACTCTTCTAGTTATGGAGCTCAAAACTTGAGGCCATCTTCAAAAGGGGTTGGGGAGGGGGCGGGCCAATCAACACGTTAAGAGGAGCTTGTGAGTTGGGACATTAAATGTCAAACACATTAACGAAGAAGAGTTTTGAGGTGGCCCAAATGGTGATGAGGAGAAAAATCAACATCCTGTGCCTTCAAGAGACTAAATGGTGGGCACAAAAGCAAGGGATGTGCTAGGATAAAAACTATGACATGCAGGCAAAACCAGGGCGAGGAATGGAGTGGGTATTATTGAGGATAACCTTTTTAAGGACAATGTAATGAGGGTGTCTAGGATTATCGATAGGATCATCGGCTTAGGTTGGTCTTAGATGGGGAGATATTGAACGTTATAAGTGCCTATGCACCATAGACTGGGTAGACAGAGCAGGGGAATGTTAGATTCTGGGAGGACTTAAACTTGATGATGTAAGGCATACCTCAAAGCGAACAAGTAGTGACTGGTGGGGACTTCAATGGGCAAGTGGGAGTGACCACAGACGGCTATGCATCCAACCATGGAGGCTTTGGTTTTGGAACTAGGAATGAGGAGGATACAGCCCTCCTAGACTTTGTCGTCACTTTTGAGTTAACGGTTGTCAACACCTTCTTCAGAAAACGTGATGAGCACGTCATCACGTATGAAAGCGGTGGAGCAAAGACTCAGATTGACTACATACTATTAAGGAAGACAGCTCAAAAAGAATCCAGGGACTGCAAGGTTATCCCCGAGGAAGACCTATCCACACAGCACAGGATATTGTGCTGGTGTCAAGGCCAAGAGAGGGGGCAAGAGAACCATGAAATTAGCTCAGCCGTGCACTCGTTGGAGGGACATGAAGGGGGACGAGTTGCAAATCTTTAAGGAAAGAGTAGAGGCTAAACTTGAGGGGGACTTAGAGGAGGATATGAACCACAATTGGAACCATGTGGCTCAAAAGATCAGAGGCGTGCCATGCGAAGTTCTAGGCGTGTCAATGGGTGGGGCACCAAATAACAGAGAGACCCGGTAGTGGTGTAGGAGGTCTAGGAGAAGATTAAGGCGAAACGAGACTTTTTCAAGAAGTGGAATCAAAGTGGAGATGAGGACAAGAGTCAACAATATAAACAAGCCAAGAAGGAAGCAAAGATAGCAGTAAGAGAAGCACAATCCAAAGCCTACGAGGATTTCTACAAAAGGTTGGAAGACCGATATAGAATCGCAACGGCGAGAGAGGGACTAGGGACCTAGACCGAGTAAGGTGCATAAAGGGGGACGATGGACAGGTGCTGGTGGACGAGCAACAAATTAAAACCCGGTGGAAATCCTACTTCCATGATCTGTTCAACAAAATTGGAGATAGAGATATATCCCCAGGAGAACTATAAGGATGTGAGGAGCGCTAGACTCATTGCTACTGTAGGTAGATTAGAGTCGAAGAAGTTAGGGAATCCCTGAAAAAGATGGGTAGGGTTAAAGTAGTCGGCCCAGATGGAATACCCATGGAGGCATGGAAATGTACTGGAGAAAAGGGCATCAGATGGTTGACCAAACTATTCAACCAAATTCTTTAAGGTAAAAAGATGCCTGATGAATGGAGGAAGAGCACATTAGTTCCTATCTAGAAGAACAGAGGCGATATCCAGAGTTGTGCCAACTATAGAGCAATCAAACTAATGAGCCACACTCTGAAGCTTTGGGAGCTGGTCATAGAAAGAAGGCTACAACAACAAAAAGGGGTCTCAAAGAACCAATTTGGATTTATGCTTGGTAGGTTGATGATAGATGCCATCCATCTCTTAAGGCGGTCGTCGATAGAGTACTATAGAGATGGGCAAAAGGACAACCACATGGTTTTCATTGATTTGGAGAAGGCATATGATAGAGTGCTGAGAGAGGTCCTATGGAGGCTCATGGAGGGGAAAGGCATCCCCCTGTCCTATATCCGAGTCATTAAAGACATGTACGAAGACGCACTAACCAATGTGCTTATAGCGGAAGGGGAGACAAACGCTTTACCCATTACAATTGGGGTACACCAAGGTTTAGCCTTGAGTCTCTTTTTGTTCATTTTGGTTGTGGATGAGGTCACTAGGCACATCAAAGGGGACGTGCCTTGGTGCGTGCTCTTCGCGGATGATATAGTTCTGGTGGGGGAGTCTAGAGAGGAGATGAAAGCTGGAACTTTGGAGAACGGCCTTAGAATCGAAAGGCTTTAAGACTCAGTAGATCGAAGACTGAGTATATGGAGCTTAAGTTCTGTATCTCTACCAGGCCAAGCATAGAAGACGTCAAGATTGGATCAAAGTGCATACCGAAGAAAGAGTGCTTTAAATACATGGGTTCCATGGTTCACCAAGACAGTAAAGTTGAAGCAGATGTCAACAACCAGATTAAAGTAGTTTGGCAGATAGTTGCACGAAGCGGAAGCGAAGACGCAGGAAGTCATAAAAAGTTTCTAAGATTGGGAGCGTTAAAGGAGCACTTATACTACCATACATTAGATATATAAGAAAAAGTAATGAAATGTTATCAATTCAGCCATTAAAGCATAAATAAAGCATAAATATCAAGACAAAGTCAATATTAAGTAATAATCAAGAAATCCAAGTACGCCAATGAATAAGATCTAGAAAATTGACTCTAACATGTCCATGCAATTCAATGATTCTTTAAAATCGAGTGATATACTTAACCCACAAATCATTTAATAAGTATTTTCTTATCAAAATGCTCCCATGATTGTTTGAATCGTGTTTCCGTCGAGTTTGATACGCGTAGGAAACGTGAATCCGACACTGAAATGCAGAATCGCGTTTCCGAAGCGTGGAGCGTTAGCATTTTAGGAGTTTCTTGCAACTATGGGTTGGCATAAATGGAAGATGGCTTCTGGGGGTACTATGCATTGGGAAGTTCCCGTTAAAAGTTAAAGGGAAAATACTATAAGACGGTAGTGAGACCAACTATGTCTTACGAGGTAGAGCACTGGCAAGTTAAACATCATTACACGTAGAAATTGTAGGTGGCAGAGATGAGGATGTTGAGATGGATATGTCGACACACAATGAAAGATAAGATTAGAAATGACGTTATGAGAAGTAAGTTGGGCGTGGCCCCAATCGAGGACAAGCTGAGGGAGCAATGTTTACGGTAGTTAGGGCATGTTAGGAGGAGACAGACCATGGCCCCTTTTGGAAGATGCGAACAACTCCATATTACAGACGAGAAGAGGGGGAGAGGCTGGCTAAAGAAAAGTTGGAAGAAGATGATTCGACATGACCTCATCTACCTCAACCTAAATGAGGAGATGGCCCTAGATAGAGTTGAGTGGAGTGTTAGCATAGGTGTAGCTAATATAACGGTTTAGGATCAAGGAGCACTTCTATGCTAGTACTAGTGCCCCGAGGCTTTCATGTATGCCTGCTTGATTATACGCACTTTTGTTGTGTGTTGACTGCTTATTGTTCTGTTGCTTTGTCGCTTTATTGCCTATTTGTTGCTTTATACTTTCTATGTGCTTCCTATGTGCAGTTGTTGTTATGCTCTTACACTTATACTTAGATGCTTGTTGCTTTATGCTTTTTATGCCTCCTAGGTTGGGGGTCCTCGGACACAGCTTCCCGTTGGGGTAGCACCTAGAAGGGGTAAGGCTACGTACATCCCACCCCTCCCAGACCCTGCTTATGTGGGAGCCCTTGAGGCACTAGGTTTTTTGTTATTGTTGTTGTTGCTGTTGATGATGATGAGGTGTGCATGATAGGCCATAATTAGTAACAGGGTATAGGTAGTGGTGTAGGCTATTGGGACGACTGTTGACTTGGCCAAGGATGTTGGTGCTGCAAGAGGCATTTGTTGTTGGTCGTTTGAGTTAGGTGGAGCGATAGAGTTGAATATTGGCGGGACAATTCAGGATAGTGATGGAGTTAGTTGTTGCCGGTGTGGAAGGTCGTGGTGTTGATCGATGTGGATATAAAGGTGGTGTTGGTGGGTACATTCCCACGGTGTGCTTGTGTGAGTTGTTCAGTTGCATTTGAGGTGTTATATAGTATTTTTTACACATCATTGGATTGGAGTTCATTGAACCTAAAAACGAGAAATGCATATGGAGTACCCATCAAGTGCGTTGAACAAGGAGCCAAGGCTGCCAAAATTAGGGTGCTTCGGTGTTGGTCTATCCTCTGACGAGCATGCAACATGTTGCCTTTCTCCTACCTTTGAGTTAACCTAAATTCTATTTGTTTTTGCTTTTTCCTTTTGCATATTATGCGTAGTTTTTGCATATTGTGTCCTCTTATTTGTTTTTTCATCTAGTATAATTGTGCATCAAATATAGTTGTAAGAAAAAATTATGTTATTATCATCTTGTGTTGATCTCTGTCAATCATAATTGTAGTAGTCGACATTGAGCGTCTTGATTTCTAACCCATGTAGATGGTGATATTGGCTTTGATTTTCAAGCGAACCCCAGTGAAAGTGCTTGTCAATGACAAAAGGGCTGCTATGGAAGCGTTCGGAAATTACATTGAAGTGAGTGGATTTCCTACTTCCCCTAAAAAAATTCTGCCTTGTTACTTTATTTGTGAAAAAAATGTGTCATTTAGGTTTTATTTCATTATAAAATTTACAACTAATTACAGTTTAATACTTTGACAACAACAACTCAGTGCCTAAAAGGCCCTCACAGAGGCAAGGTTTGAGGGATGTTAAATGTATGCAGCCTTACCCCTATAGGTGCTACCTGATAAGAGACTGTTTCGAAAGGGTCCCCGACCCTAGAAAGCAAAATGAATCAACATTTAAATTTAATAATTTAAGATTTGATTAAATTATTTTATAGTCAACAGATTTTTGAATAAATTTCTGTGTCCATAGTTCAAAGTGGGAAGATTTTTTTAGTTTAAAGTTTGGCCTCTGATGTCACCTTTCAAATGATCTGCTGATGTGCGAATAACATTTTTTAATGATATACGAGAATTACCCGTATCTTTCCCGCTATCCATTTGAACCCTATCCTCCCCCACTTGAACCCTACCCTTTTTGCTGTTGGCTTGTTTCCACATGCGACTTCATGGTCCCGAACCATCAACCAATATGATAAAAAATCTTCCAACTCAATTTGACACCAATTGATAGATCCTAAGTTCACCAATCCAATAATCAAATGAACAATCACAACACAAACCACAATTCAGCTGCAATGGGGACAACAAAACTGTTGCCCGGTGTATGTATTTGTATATATATGTATAAAGCTCCAATGGAGATTGAAGCAATAGTTACAAGTATAGTATAAAAGTAAGATAGTAAGAAAGGAGAGAAGACATAGACGAGGGTTGAGGGAGAGAGAATATCAACACACACAATTCATCAACATCTATCTCTCTCTCTACTAAGGGCTTCATTTATATTAAAAGCTAATGACCCTAATACCGTCTATTGACCCGTTCAATAATCGGGTCGAATGTTGGATTTGTATCAATACCCATAAACCCATTTTGGCTTGTTGGAATGAATTTCAAAATTTTTTCCTAATTTAATAAAGCTAATGCAGCAAAAGGGTTTAAAATTCTTAATTTTAAACCTAAGGTTGATTTAATATTCTTAATTTTCATAATTTTAAATCAACAAATTTAAATTCTTAATTGAAATCTACAGGACTCTACTCTAATGCATTCATAAAAATTACATGAACTATAAGCATAATGGGAAAATTGTAAATAAATAGAAAAGCGAAAACTTAAAAGAGAAGGAAAGAAAGACATACCTAGAATTGCTCCAAATAAAGAAAATTAGACTAAATAATAAAACTCCCAAAAAGCCGAGAAAACTGAGACCCAGCGGCTTTCTACGCAATGACCTCGAACCGCCCGGAGAGTGGGCTCCTAAAAATATTAAAATAAGGAAAGAAAAATTTGAATGAAAATTTTCTCTCCAATTAGGTCTCTGAAAGTCAACACTTTCTAAAACCCTTAATCTTTAATTGGATACTAAACCATATAACTGATACCCTTATTTATAGTAGAGTACTGGAGCGAAAATAGGTTGAAAAATCGATGTGGGAGGCGTCAAAATAACAAAAAGCGTAGCGTTTTAGTATTTAAAACAGTCAAATTGTTGCATTTCAAAGGCTAGGTAAATACGCTTGTTAGCGCCAATAAAATGCTGCCACGTGGTAGCGCTTAATTCATCCACTCAGGCTGATGTGGATCGCCACAAGGAGATGTGTCACGCGTTGGTTCGTCCGATCTGAAATGCGTGGATCGTGAGCTACTTTTGCAATTTTCGAATTTTTTTTGTTTTGCACTTGTAAAAATTCATCTTATGAATTTTAATTTTTCAAAAATTATTTTATTTTATAATTTTAATTTTTATTCATCTCATGAATAATGCTTGGCAAAATTAAATTTACTCATTTTATAAATTTTTTAATACTTTTTCGATGGCAGTAAAAACAGAGGCTTGTGCAGGGACCTCAGAGGCAATTTAAATCTAGCTCCAAATAAGTTAAATTAATTACCATCTAATGATAAAATTTAATTACCATTTAATGGGACTTTATTGTACTAAATAAATCCCACAGTACTCTAGACTTAAACTATTTATTCAATATTTCCCAAATAGACTGTATTGATGAGAACAACCCCTCCACTAGATGTCCATGACAAAGAATAAATATAACTACTACCATTATCCTTCTCACAGCTTCTCCATTAGCTACTGACTCACTCTTCACTGAGTAATTCATTTATACTTGAACATATTCACAGTATAAATTCCAAATGTCATACTTTGGCTAAAGATTCCAAACTGTTCAGATACTTGTAAATCAACTAAGGGGACATCTGTACCTCATAAGAGATTGTAGATTCCTTATTGAATATCTGATTCTTGTCACACTTCACGCTGCTACCCAGTGTACGTAGTAGAAATTCAATCATTTGTTAGACCTTACTTATAGTACACCAAAGTAACTAACGTTCCATGCACAAGTCCAGAATACTCTCAGGATTTAGAGTCGTCGTTCAAACAGTACAACATGAATCACTCATCTCCGATAGTAGTCTAGAAACAAGTAATCCACATGGTCTAACTCAGTGTGTCAATCTTATTAAATACACTAACCTAACACTTTTGGATCTCCATCCACATGACCAAGACAAGTCATCTAAAGTGTCAAGTGTCGTGATCTTAATAGACAAGTGGTCCACTTATCATCGACCACGAGTTATTCAAATAACATTCCATACCATTTGTTCCAATTCTATCTGTGGCTTAATCTCATTTTCTACTTAGAACAAACATATAAAATGTAATCTAAGGACTCTGTCCATCTCATGCACGATACTTAAAAAAAAAAATAAAAAATCACATGCAGTATATATGTTCACTTACACAAATTTAACGAGGAAACGACTGGAACTTCAATTTTATTCGTTATTAAAATAATATTACAAAATAAATCTGGATTTTAGGACACTATTACTAGCATGGCTCGTATCGATTCTTTCCCCTCCAAAGGCCCTTGTCCCCAAGGGTCATGGATACTGAGCTAAATCCTAATTGTAAATAATCCTCTTGGGTCCAATACTAAAGTTACAAATTTTACCCCTTTAACTTTACTAAAATTAATAAAAATTACAAATTTATTTTCTCTAGAATATTTAAGTAAAGTTTAGGGGCAAAATAGTAATTTAAATATGTAAACCCCAAACCCAATTTCCTCTTCTTCTTCCTCTGCGACACCCCCAACTCCTTGAACCCTAACTCCACCGGCGCACGGTGGCTTTTCCTCATTCTCCGGCAAGGCAAGATCCCGATGAAGGTGGTGGACCTCTACCTCGTTCCTGATCTTCACATCGCTGTTGCAACTCACATCCTCACTGATCTCTTGGTCAGCCTTGTCATTCTCGTTGCCGTCGTTCATGATCGGTGACAGAGGTTCTGGTGATAGATCGAACATCTCCACCTCGATCTCGGTTGGCTCTGGTGGCTCTGTCTCTTCGGTGACGGCGTGATCGTCGTCTTCCTCTTCCAATATCGGCACCGACGGTTCTGGTGTTAGATCGATGACCTCCACTTCCATCTTGGTCTCAGGCGGGGGCTTCGGTGGTGGTTATGGTGGCGGCTGGAGCTGTATCAGAGGCAGCAGAGGTATTTTGGATGTTTTTACGTATTGATCTCCACTCTTCTCCGCTCTCTTTACAATCAACCCGCATTTTATCTAATATTTTTGACATTTTTTCACATTGCTTTTGCAAATTCACTAATTTTGTCACCATTAATTGATCTAGAGTGACCCCCATTGTTGAAGCCAAGGAACGTGAGCTCTGATACTAATTAATGTGATCCAAAATCTTCCAACTCAATCTAACACCAATTGATAGATCCCAAGCTCACCAATCCAAGAATCAAATGAACAATCACAACCCGAACCACGATCAGCTGTAATAGGGACAACAAAACTGTTGCCCCATTGTATATGTATTTGTATGTATATGCTTAAAGCTCCAATGGAGATTGAAGTAATAGGTACAAGTATAGTATAAAGCTAAGTAAGATAGTAAGAAAGGGGAGAAGACATAGAAAGAGGGTTGAGGGAGAGAGAATGTCAACACACACAATTCATCAACATCCATCTCCCTCTCTACTAGGGGCTTTATTTATATTAAAAGCTAATGACCCTAATACCCTCTATTAACCTGGTTCAGTAATCCGGTCTAATGTCGGGTTTGTATCAATACCCCTAAACCCATTTTAGCTCCTATCATCAAACCCACGCCCACGCCCACGCCCACGTTGTGACCCAATGTCATAATTACATAGTTAAACATACAAAGGAGGGAAAAAAAAAGGAGAGATTGGAGTGGAGAGTGAGAGAGAAGAGAGACATAGGAGGTAAGGGAGAATCGAAAGAAAAATTAGGATTTCAATCTTTATTAATCATCGAAAAGCGTTTACAATTGAGTCTTAAAGTCTTATTTATCAAGATTATAAATCAAAATAATGAAAAACAATGAAAATAACAGAAAAAATACACCAAATTAGCATAGAGTCATCTTTGGCTCTGAAGATGGCTAAATATCTAGCTGCACTCTCTTTTTGAGCAAGGAAACATGAAAAACTAGGTCTGTGGCAAATGCAAGAGGGAGCTCGAGCTTATATGCCACTTGACCAATGCGTTGGAGAACCATGGAAGGTCCAAAATATAGAGCTGAGCTTGATCGAGCCGTGAGCAAATAGAAGCTTTGCGCTTTGCTTTTTTGGCTCGAGTTTGATATATACTTTAATCTCCTACAACTAGTTCTCCTTCAGTCCTCTTCTTATTTGCATAATGCTTATTCCTAGGTTGCGTCACCTACTGATTTGACTTGAGCTTCCTTGCAATTTGATTCCTTTCCCTGAAAAATTTGTCAACAGAGGCAGTATTGGACTTGCATTCTTGAGAAAATCCAAAGGGAGGGAGCATAATATCCATGTAATGCAAAGATAGTATGATGAGATGTGTTATACCAATACTCAGCTCGAAATAAGTAGTTAAACTACTTGCTTGGCATTGTATAAGTTGTACGTGTAAGATATTGCTCCACGCATTGATTGAGTCATTCGGATTGTCCATTAGTTTCTGGGTGATACCCTAAACTGAGATCTAAGGAAGTGCCAGATATGACACTAGAAGGAATACCATGTTGCCTGGAAAATTGTTTTCCGTGAATAATTTGCTATAGTAGTTGCAGTAAATGGGTGAGAAATGCTAATGAGGTAAGCATATTTGGTGAATATATCAATTATTTTTGCTAACGAAGATCCCGGACCTGCTTGCATCACTTTGTATTGGTTTTCTTCGACGATATACTTATTTACAGCACTACTTATTCACTGCACTTAGCGCATATATGCTCGGTACTTGTCATTCTCCGGCAACACTGTCTCAGGGCAAACAAGGCAAAATGCACTCTTTGATCTCGCCAAATTGAATATCTTAGTCACTTTGTATCAGATGACGGAGTAGCAGTAGATCCCAAAAAGTTGGAAGCCGTGGCAGGATGGCCTCGTCCTTCGACAGTGAAGCAGCTCCGCAGTTTCATTGGACCTACCAGGTACTACAGGCACTTTATTTCACATTATAGATCTGTTGCTTGCCTGTTGACAGAATCACTGAAAAAGGATAACTTCGTATGAAACAATGAAGTCGAACTCGCCTTTGAGCGACTCAAACGCGCCCCGACTTCAGCGTTGTTTTGGCCTTACCTGATTTTACGATGACATTTGTCATAGAACCTGATTCTTTAGGAAAAGGCATTGGCGCCATTCTTATTCAAGAAGGACGCTCTCTCGCCTTCATTAGTAAGGCTCTGGCTCCGAAACATCAATCACTGTCGATGTACGAATGTGAACTTCTCACGGTTGTCTTTGCAATTGAAAGTGGCAACAGTACTTAACTGGTTGCCACTTTATCATCCGTACGGGCCAGCAAACCTCAAGTTCCTCTTAGAGCAATGTTTATCTACTTCTCTTCCATTTATGTGGCTGTCCAGCTTGATCGGCTTTGATGATGACATCGTTTATAAGAAGGGTACCAAG
Source organism: Simmondsia chinensis (assembly GCA_018398585.1). NCBI lineage: Eukaryota > Viridiplantae > Streptophyta > Magnoliopsida > Caryophyllales > Simmondsiaceae > Simmondsia > Simmondsia chinensis. The sequence continues at coordinate 25,883,583 of JAGTTD010000010.1, read as the reverse complement.
AACTGAGCCGCCAATGCCCTATCACGCCTTGTAGGATTAGAGGCCTTAAGCACGGCGCTGTCCGCCATCTCGTCCGACTTCTATGATGCCTTGAAGTCTTCTTGGCGTCAAGATCAAGCCCTCAATCATATCATTTCCGACAAGTTGGTGGAACCATTGTCCCGCCTCCGATTTACTTGGCATCATGATCAACTCCGACACCGTGGTCGCCTTGTGGTGGACTCTGATTCCTTCTTACGCAAGTCGATCCTACTTGGGCTACATGACTCTTCTCAAGGAGGGCATTCCGGCATTGAGGCTACCTATACGCGTGTCCAAACGCTTTTTTACTGGCCAGGCATCAAGGGAGATGTCCCAAGCATATGTCCGAAGTTGCACGGTATGTCAGCAAAATAAGTATGAGACAATTGCTTCACCCAGATCACTGCAACTATTACCCATTCCGTATATGGTATGGAGTAGTATCTCACTTGATTTCATTGATGGTCTTCCACCTTCTATTGGCTACATGGTGATCCTTGTGGTTATGGATCGACTGAGTAAGTACGCCCACTTTCATGCCCGTAGCATCCTTACTCGGCTGCTGATGTTACCCGGCTCTTCTTGTATAAGATATACCAGCTACATGGTCTACTGGATTCTATTGTCAGCGATCGAGATTCGATTTTCATCAGTACCCTTTGGTGGGAGCTCTTTTCTTGTCTCTAGACTCGGTTAAACCTCTCTTTTTCCTACCATCCGCAATCCGCGACTAGCGTCATTGCTTCGTCTAGCTGAATGGTGGTATAAGACCATCTTTCATTCTGCCGCTCAAGCGACTCCTTATGATAATATAGGCAACCCCCGCCAATCCACCTTCCTTATCTTCTAGGAGAATCTGCCGTTGATGTGGTGGACCGTAGTCTCACTGCTCGGGAAGAGTCCATAAGCCGCCTAAAGCACCACCTCCATCGTGCATAGAATCATATGAAGCAGCAGGCGGACCGCCATCTCTCTGACCGGGAATTCCATATTGGCACTTTGTTTGGGTGAAACTTCAATCTTATCGACAACAAAGTGTCACCTATCGCTGGTTCCACAAGCTCGCCCCACTGTTTCATGGACCATTTCGAATTCTCAACTGTATTGGGCCAGTCGCTTATAAATTGGACCTTCCTACTCATGTAGCCATTCCCCACACTGTTCATGTATCACTCCTCAAGCGATGCAGTATAGTTCCAGCCAAGACTACTCCCGTTCCGGATCATTGGCTGCCAAGTCCACTCGCTGCCCAACCAAAATGCATCTTAGATCGCCGAATTGTCCGCTGTTGGGGCATCGTCGCTACCTAAGTGCTCGTGCAGTGGGTGGGTCAATCCGTTGATGATGCCACTTGGGAATTTCTCGATGACCTTCGGCTACGATTCCCCAACTTTGACCCTTGTGGACAAGGGTCAGGTCCTGCGGGGGGTATTGATACAAATGTCCGCGCCATGTCAGCACGGGCCACATCACCATGCCATCCCAGCCCTAGTGCCACCTCACCATGAGTTATTAGTATAAATAAGGGGGTGGGTTAGAGATATTTTCATGCTTGAGATATTTGTGTACCTGTCTCTCTCTCTCCCAGTCATCTTTTACTTCTCCCTCCTTTCTTCTGTACTCCTCTCCTTTCATATACTTGTAACTACTTTTTTGAGAGCTATACTTGTATATACCAACCAGGGCTATTAGATTATAAATCTTGTGTTGGATTGCGCTGTGTGTGTGTGGATCAGATCCTAGCTCGGATCCCATCATAAAATTATATCATTTAGGTATCCTCTATCTAAATTTGGTGATTTTTATGTTGAAATCTTGTGAATTTTCACAAAAAAATGTTGACATGCTGCTAAAAATCATATGTCATGCCAAAGAAAGTATCTCCATATTTCTGCTATCATGTGTCATATTAGCATTTTAGATCAATTTCTTTCAATAAAATTTCAATGTACCTGTATAGAAATAAAATGCATTAAAATTGTATATTTTGTTTGTTTATATTACAATTAACACAATTTTTAACTAAGCCCACCCTCAACAAAAATCCTAGATTCGAACGGGGCGGATACAACACTATACACGTACCCGCTTCATACCAGTGGTGGGTGCACCCAATTCATACCTGCTACCCGCCTTACTTATACCTTGGGGCAGGTACTCGCGGATAAAAGATTTTATTCGCCCCATTGCCATCTCTACGGCATTGCATAGAAATGGGGGTAAGGGGAGTCGAGGTTGGGAAAGGTGATGGTGTAAAGGAGGGGAGACGTGTCACTTTTTGATAGGTGAATATTTTATTCTCTTTTTGGGTACATATGGTATTTATTTAAGGGTGTTTTCTTAAAAATAAATTTTGGTCTAGAATATAGGGTCTTTGGACGAAAATATTAAATGCCACTAAAGTATAGAATTCAAAATTTTTTGTGAATGTATGTCTTCTAAAAATTAATATCATTAAACCTCAAAATACAAATTTGTAAGTGATCAATCCTAAAATATGTTTAGAAATGGTAATTTTTTGTGAAGATCACTTTCTGAAATCTAATACTAGTTTGACATATTTTCTTGTATTTCTATTTTATTTATTTATTTATTTTTTTTTTGGTGAAAACTTTTTCTTGTCTTTCTTGTAAACAATATAAAATATAATATATTTTCCCAAGATTTATCTCAATATTCATGATTATCAATTTTGGAGGAGTAGAAATTATTTAGTTAAAAACGACATTTTATTTGTCTAAAGTTGAATAGTGTCTCTCTACCGCACTATATACTCTGCTATATCCTGGTATTTTATTATGTTTAAACGAAACAAAGTGCTTTTCATACAATTGTGCTCTTTTTTGTCTCCCGCGCTCTTCTGTTGATATGGGACTTATCACTTCAATTATCCTGTTTCAAAATCTATTCGGAAGAAATTCTTATAAATTTTTGAACTTTTGTTTATTTCAAATGTGAAACAAAAATAGAGAAATAATATTTTGTGTAAACAAATGAACACCTAGTTCCGCTTGTTTCTAGGCACTGGTTGGAGACACAAGTAATAAGAAGTTCATGAAGAAGGCTTTAAGAGGCATCCGCGCTGTAATCTGTCCTAATGTATGTCACTTTTCTGCAACTAATGTTCTTGTTTTGGTAAGTCAATATAATATGCCATATATGAAAGAATATATATGTACAAGTCTACGAGGGGCATACCCCAAGTCATGGCTAGAAAGGCCTACATCAAGGAATTAAATGTCAAAGACAAAGAATCAAAAAAGCTAAATAGCTCAAATGTCAACATGACCAAGTCCGCTAGGGGCAACTGAGGTTCTCATTTTCTTGTTGACTTAAGAGAGTATACTATATGGATTCAAAGAATATTATGTGTGTGTTTGTATATATATATATATATATACACATATATATACACACAAAAATTGGAGATATTAATCTCCAAACATAAATTGTTAATGCCATGGTAAATTTATTTTTTAGTTTTTGTTGGACTATTTTGCCCCTGGATTTAGTTAAAAATTACAACTGTATCAATTGTGATACTTATTTTTTAAATCACCCATATTTTTAATTGTAAATTACCAATTGTCATCATGACGTATTATCCTTTGCATTTATCCCCTTCTCAACTCTAGCATCATTCGTCTGGTTCTATTGATCACCCCTTCAAGCTTTATAAGTCCTAAAGTTTTCTGTATTTCTCTCACTCTCTCTCTTCAATTGTTATAAAATAGGGTTTTTATTATCTAACCTCAACTCAACTCAACAAACCCAGTTTTTATTATCTAACCTAAAAGTGAGAAATCTTCTTATTAACATATTAACAACTACAATTGTTTGATCATCATTTGTAGGAATACAAATTATTTAATACAAATTCTTTTGGTGTTAGCCTTTGGGCTCTGCCCACCAAATTTGTGCTTTTGGGGTTTGTATTCCAATTATTGGAAAAAAAAGTTTTTTCAATTGATTAAGGCTTATTATTTTTTTCGAAAGTGATTAGTGCGATGTTGGTAACCTCCATCGAACTAGAGTGGATCGATTATTATAAACCTCGATTTTCAGTAAGCCTCCATTTGTAATTCCCACAACATAGGTTTCACCTATGATTCATTTTGATTTTGATTACCATCTACATATGTCAATGTCATGTTCATGTTGGAAAAATAGTTCAAATGGGCAACTAGAAAATCAACTTCAAGATAACAATAGCCAACTTGAGATGACGGCAAAATAAAACGGAACTGACTAATAGAAGGACTTTAATATGAAGGCCTCAAACTAAACACTAGAGACCTCGAACTTTAGGCAAAATTTTTACAGACAAGATAATTAAACAACTGAATGAAAGAGATTTGGAAAGGAGAGATCAAATCGCTTCATTGTACCGTTCGCTACCGCTCTAAGCCATTTATGCCCCTAAAACAGGATCATTAGGCAAAAGGACTTCCATGGTTAACACAACACCCAACATAGGAGTGTACTATCGGAGGATGGTTTGGAGCACACTCCACTTGTTCAGTAGAAGAGAATCAAATAAATTCAAATAGAAAAGAAGAGAACAAGAGAATATGAGTTTTCTGTGTTTTTGGAGTACATGAATCTATGCTCGAAGGCACTGTATTTATAGGAAAAGAGATATCCATTAGGGTAAATGCGAGTTATAGAAAAATAGTGCTAATCTGGCCTCAATATAGTTATGGAAATAGCATATATGGAAAGAGTAGGTGTTGAAACGTTAGGACACATCTCATGAGGTCGAGCTGATAGCCTGGATCTCAAAATTGGAGTAATGGACAACGCCTCAAGCTATCAGTCTTGAGGCTGACCACGGATTGTGACTAGAGCTACCTTGCATCCTCGAGCTCAACCCAAAAAGAACTTGCCTCGAGTTTGACTTTGTCGAAATGACTAGAAATATAATGGTCGTGACAATAAAGGTTCAAATCGGAAAAGTCCACTCAAGACCACACTGTGACACGGTGGTTGGCCTGGCATGGCGAAGTAGGGCATGCGCTCGCATGTGGCTCACCCTGCCAACTGGAGGCCCACAAGATTTTACGAAGTCAAAGGAGAATTGGGTATATAAAGTGGTTTACCCTGGTGGGACACAAGGCTTGAACAAGACTTGTGTTATGATCCGAGAATCCGAGGCATGAACCCGGGGTGGCTGTGATGATGTCCTGCTGCTGTGTTGCTGCCGTTGCTGCTGCAGGGGCTGTTTTGCTGCTGTTAGCTGTTGTTTGGGCTGTCGATACTGCTGCATTGTGATCTTTTGGGTAGTTGGAAGTTGTATTAGAGTGTTGGTATTGTAATGGGTAGCTAAGCTTGGTTGTATCATGTAATAAGTGAGTTTAAGTTGGCCTTGGGGCCAAAATATCTTAGAGTGAGTTAGTGTTAGTTAGATATTCTTAGTTGATTTATATATTTTCATTGCTTTAGATCCTATCTTATAAGTAGTATAAATATGAGGCTCTAGTTTTTAATCCATAACTTTGATAATGAATTGATCTCATTTGGTTACTTTCTCTATTCTCTCATCTCTTTTCCCTTCTTATCTCATCTCAATTCTATATTCTTTCTCATCTCATACTCTCACTATCCCAACCAAGGTTAAGGCTCAAGAGCTAATCTTCGAAACCTTAACAATTGGTATCAGAGCCTTGGTTTGGCTTCCAAATCAAGCTCATATCCGAAAAAAATTATAAGTTTTGATTAATTGTGTTGCAATTAATCAACAAAAGGTTTGATATTGATTTAATTCAGATTTTTTGTGATCAGAATTCAAATCTGAATTGTTGAAGTGATTTTGGCGGTTACTGCATCAGCTCACTGCAAGGCCTGGGAATATCGCTTTCGGTTGGGATGAAGAAGCAAATATCAGTTGCTGAACTTGACGCTGAGCTATGCTGTTCTTGATCGATCATCCATCTGATTGGTTGAAGAAGTTAAAATTGAGCTAATTGATCCACATTATACTTGATCATCATCAAAAGAGCAGAAATCATCTGAATTGACGTGATTACAGATTTTACAATTTAGAAGTTGAGATTGAGGTAATGGTTTTCTGATCTTCAAGTTGCAATTCGATGAGAATTCGTGTTTGTTGTTGGATTGTGTTGAAATTGTGTTGCTAAGCATAGGAGTGGTGAGGATTCATCAGAATCTGCGTTTGATTCTTAAGAATTATATGTTATTGAGTCGAGATTTGCGTAGGCGAAATTCTGACAACGAAGGCGAAATTCTGACAACGAATATCGCACCGAAGGTGTTGAATTCCGCTATTGTTCTTGAAGATTCTTGTGTATCGTGTGATTAAATCATCATTGCAGGAAAAAATCGAACCACTTTCAGATTCTTAGTCTGAATTATTCAAGGTAGCGTCTCTCTCAAAAATCGTTCGCAGTTAGGGTTTGTTCAAGTTTCCTCTGTTCGAAGTTCTGTTCGAGTTCGTCAATTAGGGTTGATAATCATTGACGATCGTGGAACCGATAGCAAGGATTGTTTGTGCGAACGAAGGAGTAGAACTTCATTAAGCAATCGATTGTTAAAGAGTTGCAAAACGAGTTACACACTTCTGCGAGTTTCGAACGAAGTTTTGTTGTTCATTACAAACATGGCTGATGGAGTAAGAACCAGATCAGGAGCTGGAGGAGCAATTGTATCAGCTGCGATGACAGGTTCTGGTGCTGATGCATCAATTGATCACCACCGGGAGTTGAATGACAAGTTCGAACAGCTGAATGCTAAGCTTGATCAGCAAAAGGCAAGGTTTGATCAGCAGGATGCGAAGTTTGATTAGCATAGCTTTGACATTAAACAACAGAATGATAGCATTCAGCAAATGTTGAAGTTGATGTTGGATAAAGATGCGAATAAGGAGGAACGATTGCAACAAATTGAGATTATTCCACCTGCTGAAGTGGTTCTACCGCAAGAGTTCTTTGTTGAGCAAAAAGAGAAGGTGCGATCTGTTGTTGTTGAAGATGAACTCGACCACGACAATGCCGAAATTGATGAACACAAACGTGAAGAACCTGAGTCTGAACAAGATGATTCTTATGAAGACTCTTTGCTAGAGTTGGAGTATCTTGATGACGTTGAGGTACAATATGACATGCATCCGGAATGGGAATAGGATTTTCATGTCATTGGAATGTTAAAAAGTGCAAAGAGTAAAGTGAAGAGGAATCATCTTAACGACGCATTGAAAGACTTTTGGGAAACAAAGAAGATGACAAAGCAGAAATTGAAGCAAGAGGTTGTGTATCAGCCTATGATGCTTGATGATCAACAAGAGCGATCTCAAGATGCTGTTCTTACCGATGTATATGCGGGTATACAAGATTCAGATGGTATACGAGGAGTGGTGATTGCGGAATTTGTGATTCCAACTGAAGAGGTCGATGCTACTGCTGTGATAGCAATTAATACATCATCAAATCGGTTAAGAGATACTCCGTGGCAAGCTGAACAAGGTGTGCTTTTGAGTAAAGAAAAGTGGTATTCAAGTGTACACTCGTATGACGAGTTGCCTCCTGATCTCGGAGAAGATTTCCAATTTTATATGAAGCCGAAAAGGTTTGAATCTCTGTTGAAAAGAACTAATCAAGCTGCGAGAGTGCGTTTCAAAGTCCAACGAAGGAGAAGCAATATGGTTGAACAAGCAATTGAGTTGTTAGATGTGTATAACTGCTGTAACATGCTGAAACCAATTTCAGATCGGTCCAAAATCAGTACAACTGATGTGTTTGGTGTTGGAAGTCCCTCCGATTCGAGAAGGAATAAATTACAAGAGTTTGGAGAAGCTAGGCATTCGATGCTGGTGTATGATGTTGACGAATGCAATGTTAGTACAAACATTGGTGGAAAAAGGGTAGAGGTTGTGAGTCATTGCGAAGTTAACATCAAAGTTATTTGTGAAGACGAGAATTATACATTTCACAAGCTGCATAATTCGTGTGATAATGAAGTTCCCATTGTCCCGGAATTCGTGTTGTTTCGGTTCATACAACAACACTTACTTGAAAGGATGATAATTGTTGTTAGTGGTTTGAAGAATTGTGGATGGTTTGAGGAGGTGGTTGGCCTCGGGTATGACCTCGTAGCTGGAGTGCAAAGCCAAGTTAAGCCAAAGGCACTTGAAAATTGGGATACACTACAACTGGATGGTGCTGATCTGGTGCAGGTTCTGATCGGGTTTGGAGTGATCTGCAGCGGTGTTTCGGAGTGAAAAAATCATATGCATAAGCTTCAATATCTTCTTAACGTGTGTATGGAAAAGATCAATGCAACACCAAGAATAATCTTAGCTGAAGTTGTAGTGCATATCAGCAGCAGAGTTGGGGGCAGAACATTTTAGGTGTTAAAGAAATTTACAGCTGTTCGTGAGTCCCTTTGGTGTCTTCAATTGCTATATTTGTTACTCATGCTTGAGAAGGTTGACAAGGAAGCAAAGCTAGATCATTTGCGGTATATTTGGTGGTTGAATGAGCTTTGGAACCAGGAAATATTCGAGAACAGGCTGGATTGTGTGAATTTCAGCAAGGACAGTATTGATTGGGATGTTTTGGGTGTTCAAGTTATGTCATCGTGCACTTGGCATTCAACAATGGTTTATGTACTCCTAATTTGTGTGTTCTATGCAAGAGTTTGGAAAGAAGTGGCTAAAAATTTCAGATCTTGCAAGTTCACAATCAAGACTCAAGCAATAGAAACCAAGGCTGCTGAACATTCTTGGAAATCTACAATCCTTTCATTGTCAGCATTAGATGAGCTGTTCAGATTGAGTTTGGTTGGTGTTATTATGTCTTTTGGAAGGTGTAATAACTTGTTCACATCAATGAGCCTCCATGTGAACAAGAAACAAGCAAAAATCTGTCGATGTGTTTTGCATCAGGATTGCGTTGCTGAATTACTGGATTCTGCAGCAAATTATGAGCAATTGGGAAGCAATCAAGCATGTGTTGAGCATGTTATGAGTTGGTTTGAGTTTGGAAGGCCTCCCGAGGTGTTAAGAGACTTCAAAGGCATTTTTGTGTGGTTAATGATATACCCAATCAGTTGTGGAGCATTCTAGAAGCTGAAATTCAGAAGTACTGATGCATATTGTGATTCTCAGCAGCAAGAGGGACTTTTGAGCTGTATTAGCTGCATCAAGAGGAGTTGGGAATGTGTTGTTGATGTTTGGTTTGAACATAGCAGACCTCCTGAAGAGTATTATGCCCTCAAATGCAAGCATTGCATCGAGATAAGCAAAATTCAGATGGAGTTGCTTTGTGGTCCAACCAGCTGCAGAATTCAGCAAAAAACTTCATCACTTCAGATATATTTTCATATGCATTAAGTGTTCTCATTGTTACAACTCTCTTCCATTCTTGAGGACAAGAATGTTTTCAAGGGGAAGGGAATGTTATGATCCGAGAATCCGAGGCATGAACCCGGGGTGGCTGTGATGATGCCCTGCTGCCGTTGCTGCTGCCGTTGCTGCTGCAGGGGCTGTTTTGCTGCTGTTAGCTGTTGTTTGGGCTGTCGATACTGCTGCATTGTGATCTTTTGGGTAGTTGGAAGTTGTATTAGAGTGTTGGTATTGTAATGGGTAGCTAAGCTTGGTTGTGTCATGTAATAAGTGAGTTTAAGTTGGCCTTGGCGCCGAAATATCTTAGAGTGAGTTAGTGTTATGTTAGTTAGATATTCTTAGTTGATTTATATATTTTCATTGCTTTAGATCCTATCTTGTAAGTAGTATAAATAGGAGGCTCTAGTTTGTATTCCATAACTTTGATAATGAATTGATCTCATTTGGTTACTTTCTCTATTCTCTCATCTCTTTTCCCTTCTTATCTCATCTCAATTCTATATTCTTTCTCATCTCATACTCTCACTATCCCAAACAAGGTTAAGGCTCAAGAGCTAATCTTCGAAACCTTAACAACTTGGAATGACTTAACAAAGTTGAAGCAAACTACGCCCAATTTTTGACAATCCTTCACATGATTTAATTTTGATAACCGAAGAAAACAATGCCTTATAGAGTAATGAGACCCACACATGACAATACAGATGTCTGTTGGACTTAAATTGACACCTAGAGAATATGCATGTCCTTCAATCACCATAGGTGAACATAGTCTTGAACCTGTGCATTCATTGTGAAGAGCACATGCACCCACTTCATGTGGTTCTTGATGTTGAAACACACTCCGCAATTCGAGACATTTGAGATCCTTCTCAACAAGACATATCCAATACCTGGGTACTCAGGAATGGTCTAAAGAGTAAGTCTGTACTCTCGATGGAGGAGGGATAACACCCCCACACACTCCCGTAGGTCAATCCATCAGGTGTGCTGCCCCCACACGACTATACTAGGGTATGGATATTATTAAGAGCTTTAAGCTCATCCTTAATGTCATATGGCAGATGAGTCCATTAGGAGTGCTGCCCCACACCATCACAAATGGTTCTGGAGATCATTAGAGCATTAAGCTCACTTTCAATCATCATGGCAAATTTGACATTTCCATAAGTCACAAAACAACATTATCTTGGAAGGGGCTAGGATGGTTGAATCACATTTTTCATAATGGCTTCATTTGACCCATTGAACATCAAGAATAACTCTTGAGATGGATATCCATCTAGAACAAGACACACAAGCAAGCTTAAGCCCCATTCCCTATACTATATCACACACCGCCTTCTTAAAAAGGCTTTTAATGAGGGGATCTACCAAATTTCACTCACTCTTACAAACATGATTGAGCTCACATTGTTCTCAATCAAGTGCCTTAAAACACCATGCCTCTGACTTAGAAGCAAGCGCTTGCCATTATGCACCTCACTCTGCGTAGTTCCAATGGCCACTAGATTGATCAAGTGGGCTTCTCCCAAAATGAAATGTCTTCCAGCATATTCCTCAACGATTCAGCTTCCATGCGTGCCATCTTTAGAGTAATAAAGTCAGATTCCATTTTGGATTTAGCAATGCAGGTTTGTTTACATGATTTTCGAGACACAATACTGTTAGCAAGCATAAAAATATAGCCATTAGTAGAGTTAATTTCATCACCATCATAAACTCAATTTCCATCATAGTATTACTCTAACACAACACATAGACGTTTATAGTGGAAACACCAAGTGGAAACACCAATCCATAGTACTCGAAGGTACCTCAATAGCCTAATTAGAGAAACCAGGTGCTCATCACCAAGGTTATGGGTATAATAATTCAATCTAGTAACAACGTATGCAATTTCAGGATTAGTGTGATTCCTTAAAAGCATTACAATACTAATAATTGTAGTGTATTCAGCCCATGACACACTATCACCTATGTTCCTTTTCAAGAGAATATTTGAGTCATAAGGAGTCTTAGTAGGAATGTCATCATAATAACCAAACTTGTTCAATATTTTCTCCACATAGTAGGATTGACTAAGTGTCAAAGCCTCAGGTGATGTGTCTATTTTTACACAAAATGTCACATAGGCCTCTCCTAAGTCTTTCATATCAAAACATAAACTCAAGAAAGACTTAGTAGTATTCACAACATAAACACTTATACGAAACATAAACATCTCATCAACATACAAGCAGATACTCATGCAACCATTATCATCATACTTTGAGTACGCACGTGCATCACCACTATTCACAACAATGTCGTGCATGACCAAAGTGCAATCAAACTTGATGCCATTGTTTATGAGCTTGTTTAAGAACATACAAGGATTTTACATGTTTACACACTTTATGCTCCATTACATAATCCTCGAACCCCTCGATTTTTCCATATAAATTTTCTATTTGAGGTCGCCATTCAAGAAAGCGATTTTAACGTGCCTTTGGTGCACCACTAGGTTATGGACAGACGTTAGAGCTATCAAAGCTTTCACAGTATTAATCTCAATTACATGTGAATAAGGGCCTATTTAGGATTACTTATTTCAGGGAAAAAAGTGCTTTTTTCTAGAAAAGCATTTTTTTGAGATTTGAGGGTATTTGGCAACTATAAAAAAAGTACTTTTTATTAAAAGCAGAAGCTGTTTTTCACTTTTAAGTAGAAGCAGAAATTTAGTGCTTCTCCTTTCATGTAGAAGTAGAAGCAAAAACTAAAAAATTGAGAAAATTTATTTCAGGTACCCTGCAATTTGTTAATATATTTGAAAAGCAATTTATATATTTCACAAATAGTTTATATATTTTAAAAAAATATTTTAATAATTAATAGGATATTTATGATATTTAGAAAATATTTTAATTGTATTTAAAAAATTAATATTTTCTGAATATTTTAAATATTTACAAAAATACTTATATACTTAGAAAATATTTTAAATAATAAAAAAATATTTTAAATATTTAAAAAAATATATTAAATATTTAAAATGGTTCATGGGTGATTTTTTTCAGCTATAAAAGACTTCGGTTAGTTTTATTTTTGATAATTTTACAGAAAAAGTACTTTTTTAACATTGGCTAAACACTCACAATAATACCATAAGCACTTACTTTACTTGTTGACCAAAGACAAACTGCTTATTTGAAACAACATTTTTTATAAAAGTGCTTTTAAAAGAAGTGCTTCTGTAAAAAGCAAAATTTTCGCAAGAATCCCCAACAGGCCCTAAGTATCGAAGAAGTCAATGCCTTATTTTTGTGTGTACCCCCCTTAGCCACAAATATGGCCTTAAACTTTTAAATGGACCCAACGCTCCTTAACTTCTGTTTAAACATCTATTGGCACCATTTGGTTTTGCATCCCTTAAGTAGGTCTACTAATACCCAAGTATTATTACTCCTTATGGAGTGTAGCTCATTATTAGTGACCTCTCTCTAAAGGTGGAGCATATATATATCTCATGGCGTCATTATATGTTTTGCACCATGCTCATTAAAATTAGGACGTTCAGATAGAAATGTAGTTATGAAGTTAGCCAAAAGTTTGTTTTTTGTTCGAGCACTCTTACTTCTTCTAAGTTCTTGAACTTCAGGTTCAGAGGGTATGCAATTGAATGATGGAGTAGATGCATCAGACAAAGAAATAGGCTATGGCACATGCAAAAATTGTTGCATAGGAAGCACATGCTCGAAGAACTCAATCTCTCGAGGTTCCATGATTTTACCAAATCGAAGACTTGAGTCATTTACTAGCATGAATCGTCATGCAGCACTATTCATAACATAACAAATAAACAGAGCATCTATAATTTTAGGACGTATTTTGCTTCTTTTAACTCAGTAACCCCAACTTTAACTAAACACCCTCGCACTTTTAGACATTGAAGGTTAGGCGCATAACCCTTCCATAATCATAAGGTGTTCTATCTAACCATTTATGTGGAACCCTATTTAGTACGTAAATGAAGACAACATAGCTTCCCCCCACAAGCTCTAGAGTAAGCCGAAGCTAATCAACATAGCATACACCATTTCTGTAAGGGTTTTATTCTTGCTTTCGGCTATATCGTTTTGTTAGGGTGTATAAGGAGTTGATAATTCATGAATTGTGCCATGTTTATCACAATGTCTTTTAAAGAAAGTGGTATCATACTCACCACCTCTATCAAACATAGTCCTCTTGATTTTACGTTCTAATTGGTTTTCAACTTCTACTTTATATTTGAGGAACATCTCCTTAGCCTTATCTTTCGAGCGGGGGAGATAAACCTTAGTGAATTTCAAGTGGTCATCAACGAAGGTAATGTAATACCTTTTATCACCTCTACTCACAATATTCTTAAAATAACCCAAATAACTATGTACGATCGAGCAGGCCAGACGTTTATTCTACTTATTTGTTGAAGGGATTTTTAGGATACTTGGACTCAATACATATTTCACATTTATCGGGTTCGGTTAGACTGCAATTAGAAAGTAAACTCATTTGCTTAAGTCTTTTTACTGATTATAATTTACATGCTCGAGCCCAGCATGCCACAATTTAATGATATAAATAGAAGTATGTCATGACCGTGGACAGATTCTTATATTGATCATAGTGAACCTTGACATAATTTTCATATTAAAATTCAAATAAGGGTTTTAGCAGTTTTGTTAGTTGCTTTTGATGTAATTGGCGGGAAAAGGCATTAGTAGTGTATGGGTTCTTTGATTGTTTTAGCTATCCTTCAATTAGTATAAACAGAATCCTTAGATTGTAATGAGGATTCATTCAATAAAAATTAGACAACTCTTATCCTCTCATCTCAATTTCTTCTATAATTCTTATCTCTTTCCCTTTATTTCTCATCTCAAACTCTAAATTCAAGTTATAATTCAAGTTTGATCTTGAATTATAGCAAAGTAGATGCATTTTTATTCATATCAATTTCCACATCCAGTACAAATCGTCCCCTCTTTAGACCCTAAATTCGAGGGGACTAGGATGATACCGTTTTGAATAGATTGCCATGTGCTTAACACGTGAGGCCTCCCTCGAGGAAAATTAGACCTTTGGGTGCTGAAGTAACGGCATCTCAAGCCTATTATTCTGAGAAGATCATTACCCCAATGAGGGGTATCAACCACTTGAGGCTCGAGATGGTTGTAGGGTTAAAGGGAGCTCGAGCTCAAGGGCTGCCAAGAAGGCCGCAAAACAGATGGTTTCCAAGCTTGAAACAGTTACTTTGCAGTTTTAGATACTTGGGCACTAAGTTTAATCCAAGTGAACATGGGTCTTCTAGAGGGGACTTCAGCTAGAAATTTGTACGTGGGCTCAAAGGAATTCCCTCCAAAATTGAATCATGGACACGTTCATTGATCCTTAACGTGCAAGAAGAAGCTTGGTGGTCTGACGTGGAGCGAAAATTCCGCGGGGTCACGGGGCAGCTGTGATTTAGTTTATCCATAATTAAAGGACGTTGTTGTAGTCCAAAACACACATACAAACAATATAAAATTTCTTCAAGTTTTGTTTATAGCACGCCTGTGCTCTTTTCTTCAGAGTATTGTAACTTAGCACGGCTTAGCTTAGCGTAAAACAACTTCTTGTACTTCTTTAGTAATACAGTCTTTCGGGTTTCAGGTATGAACTTTCTGTTTTAATTTGTTACCAAATTTCGACGAGTTAAGAATTGAGGCTTTAGATTAAGGCTTTGACGGCCAATGCTTGACCTTGATTGCATTGGTCTTAACACTACTGTCACTGCTTGATAAGTCAGGTGAACTTAGGTTCGCACCATTGATTAGGGCTTTGACAACCAAGGTTTGACCTTGATTGCGTTGGTCCTAATCCAGTGACCTGAATATGGTTTTCTCCATCTTAATCTTGTCAGACCTAAACTTATTCGAGTTATTATAAGTCAAGGATGCTAGGCTTAAAAACTTGATAGACTCAGGCTTGTAAGTGAACTGCTGAGGTCTTGGGTTTGTCTCCACCCCAGTCCCTGACTTTTAAGTATACGAGGAAAGATGTCTGTGGACCCTGCTCCGTCACTATAACTACCACTTGAGTTAGGTCCATATCCTTTTATTTTCTATATATATATATGTATAAAATCCACAAAAACATTTAACCAAGTCTTCTTGATTGAAGCATAAACTGAACTCACGGTATAACCGAAGTTAGATACACCAAAATATCACAACCTTTTCTCCGAAAATGGTGAGTTGTTGAGGTCAAAGACATGGTTTCTGATCTAGGCTCACTCCCTAGTCGTTGTGAATCCCTTTTGCACGTTTGTTTTGTTATTATTTTACGGCAACCACATCACACTTAATTACAAACAAAATAAAGCAAACATCCCCCATTACAAAACCCTTTCCCACAAAGTTTGTGTTCTTAGTGATAACAAGTTTATTAGATTTGAAGGTGGATTTGAAACCAACTTTGTTAAGCAAAACACTATAAACAAGATTTCTGCGCAAGTTAAGATCATGCAACATATTTTGCAAAGAACAATGTTTTCCAAAGATGAGTTTCAAAAGGACCTTTTCCTAGACGAATACCAGGACTAAACTGGAATTACCCATGAGCTCATACTCTCTTACATTGGCTTTTTCATACTCTTAGAACATGTCCTTATTGGTGTAGATGTGCCTCGTAGATATATTATCTGCAACCCACATGTTCCCAACCATATTCACTTTGGAGATCATCTGAACCAACACATCTATGCCCTCGATGAGGTTGGGCTAAGTTTAGTGCTCTTTGGGATTTCATGGTCTAAATCCCTTTTTGTAGTCTCTAAATTGTGGCCCATGCCATCATGTGCCCAACATGCAACCTTCAAGGTTGTTCTGGGGCGTCTCTCAAATGTTTTTGGCTTCTGTGTTTGAGCTCCATCCACTAGTTTGGCGATTCGAATGCCCCTTGTTTCATGGTTTCTTGTACCTACTATTTTTTCCTATTCTCGTCAACTTAACTAGGTTTGCAGACAACAATGAGTGCTGTGGGGACTTTCCTTTCACTTGCTTATGGTTTTGGTCCTCTAAGTTTATGCGGGAAACCAGTTCTTGCAGAGTCATGTCCTTATGTTTCAGTTAGGAGTGTAAGTGAGTCGAGCTGGCTCACGAGCCCTCACGAGCCGGCTTGTCATAAAGCTCGAAAAGCTCAGCTTGCTTTGAGCTCGAGTTGAGCTGAGCCGGCTCGTTTAGCTCATTGAGCCGAGCCTGAGCCTATTGAAGGTCGAGCTCGTAGGCTCGGGAGCCTAAACGAGCCTAAGAGAGCTTTTTTTAATATAATATATTTGTTTAAATGTTGCCCAATGAATCCATATTGGAGCCGAACCTGAGCTTAAACAAGCACAAATGAGCCTCTATTGAGCTTAAATAAGCCGAAATAAGGCGAAATATTGCAAACTTAATTTGAAGCTCATCGAGCTTAGATCAAGCCGAGCCCGAGCTTTTGACGAGCCGAGCTCGAGCTCAAATTTTCAAAGCTCGGCGAGCTTCGATCCGAGCCTGAGCTGAGCCGAGCCTCGAGCCTGGCAGGCTCGGGCTGGACTCGGCTCAGCTCAAATACACCCCTAGTTTCTATTGAGTCTTATAAGTATCCCAAAAGGGAGGCAAATTTTCTATAAAATAGTTTGCTTGAAACGTCTCACAAATTTTCATTCCTTCACTAAGGACGTCCGCACACAAGTTTTCATATTCGTGAATTTTGCAGTCATGGTGAAGGACAACCACCTAGAGCAAACATACTTTTTGGCATCGTTGGCGTCCATCCCATATTTATGCAAAGCCTCCTAAATTTCTTTAATGTTTTTCATCTTACTATATATTTGATATGTTGGGGCATTCATGTAATGCAACAACATTTCCCAGGTTTGATTGTATTTCTGGAAGTAATCGCTAGATCTAGTAGGAGCCGTATCGTTTGAAAGAGTATAATTAGCATCAATTTGCCCAAGGAAAAACTTCATCGTATTAGACCACATTATATAGTTTTTTTTTTGCCTAAAGGTTCAGTTTTTTAAAAAGTTGAGAATTATAAGACAAGTTTTAGCCATGCTCTGATTACTCGTGTTACTAAACAACTTCGATTGTCGGGAAATAGCTAGAATGGGTAACAAGAAAATCAACCACGAGACAGTAATGGCCAAATGAGATGGGGGCAAAATAAATGAAGCCGATTAACCGTGGACTTCAACAGGAAGGCTCAAACTGAACACTAAAGACTTTAAACTTAGGCAAAATGACTAAGACAATATTATTAAACAATTGAATAAAAGAGATTCGAAAAGTAGATATCAAATCGAAGGAAGTGGCCAAGCCATGGAGGTCATCATTGCCCTAAGTTCATACCCCCATAATGGTACAAAGATCGTCGGGCACTCCGACTCCCAGGGTTAACATGGCATCTGCTAACAAAGCATACTCTCGGGTGATGCGTTGGAGTGTGCCCCAACTTGCTTAGTAATATCAAATGAACTCAAATAGGAGAGAACAGAAGAAGTGAATATGAGTTTTCTCTTTTTTTCAGTATATCAATCAATGCTCCAAAGAACTAAATTTATAGGCAAAGAGGTACCCATTAGGGTAACCTCCTCCAAAAAAAAAGATGGTGCAATATCTGGCCTAAATATGGAGACTGGGCGGATATGGATGAGCAAAGAATCCTATCTCAGTTATGGAAACAAGGGATGTGGAAAGAGTGGGCGTTGAAACAATCAAGACATGCCTCTTAAACTCGGGTTATGGGCAACAGCTCGAGTTAGCAGCCTCGATGTTGGCCAGGGGTTACAGCTCGAGCTTGAGCTTCCAGCCTTGATCTCAACCCAAAAAGAACTCGCCTTGAGTTTGACTTTGCCAGAATGACTATAAATACAATGGCCCTAAAAGTAAAGGTCTAGGTAGGAAAAAGTCCACACTGTGTTGTGCTGCATTGGCCTCGCCTGACCTTGTGGCGTGGTACTTCATGCTTACTCTAGGCCCACAAGATTTTACCAAGTCAGAAGGGAAGGGGTTATATAAAGTGACTTACTCATGGCTAGAATTTCTATGTGAGATATAAGACTTTAAACATGACTTTATACAAAACTAGGAAGGACTTAATTATAATTGAAGTACACTACCTCCAAATTTCTGTAGTTTACTCATCTATTGTGTATCAAGTTTTAATACCGAACGTGTAGCTGTAATTCAAAAAATTGAGACAACGAAATTAAATAAGGCTAGTTAAAGAATCAATATTCATATAGATTATAATCAAACAAATATAATCGCAAATTTGCTATTATGAAGGTTTCCTGCTTCTAGATTAGATAATAAAAATTCTATTATGAAACAACAAAGAAAATGGAGAGAAAAAGTAAAAGATACAAATGTTAGAAAACAATGGGGGTCAATGAGCAATCTAAAACTAAACGCAAGTAAGATAAAGGAACTTGAATAGCTTAAACTAAGTTTAAGAGAGGAATTTACTAACCTTGAATAGAACCAGTCTTAATAGGAGTAGATTTCTCCTACGTAGTAGTTAATCAAGAGCTTTTACAAAACCAAGCTCATACTCAAGGAGTTAGGCTGTAGAAGAACAGAAACGAGCCTTGGCTTGATCGACACAAGTCTCAGGCTTTAGTGAGCAAGTGAATTAGACCATAGACATAATCAAACGAAGGCATGAATAGGTAAAGGGTAGAGAAAGGAATCAAACCGAGGAATTATCGCGCCAAGGAGTTCAACTCTGCCCAAAGTCGTTTATACCCCTCTACGGTACACATGGGATCTCTGGCACTCCGACTCCGAGGGTTAGCAAGGCACTCAATACAGGAGTGTACTCTCTGGTGATGGGTTGGAGTACGCCCCAACTTGCTCAATGACTAGAGTGAGAAGAACACAGAGAGAATTTCAGCGAAGAAGAGAAGAGAAAGCAGAGATTCTATATTTCTGTGTTGTGTTTAACAATTCCCCAAAGCACGGTAATTATAGGCAAAAATACTTAGCTTGCAAGCAAGAATCAGTTAAAGATTATGGGCAAGAAATCCAATCTTAATTTAGAAGGTGGCGGATATGGAGGAGCACAAAATCTGAGCACAATCAAGGCAAAAAACGGTTATGGAAAGTAGTGGGTAGATACGCGATCAAAACGTGTACCTCGAGCTCGAACTTGGACTAACGGACAAACGCTCGAGCATAACAGCGTCGAGGTTGAACACACAAGGGGACCCTTGAGCTCGAGCTCAAACCCACAAATTCGAGTACAGTCCTAGAACTCCCCTGGAGTTCGTTTAGGATAAGTAAAAAATAATATCTTTAAAGGTCCGGGTTAGAAAAATTCCACACCACTCCACAACCCGCCAGCGAGGTGGGGCTTGCGCGCGTGCACGTGTGGTTCACAAAACCCACTCTATGCCCCTCAAGACTTTATCAAGTATAAGAAGAAGGGGGTATATAAACTAGACTCCCCACCAACATACTTTCTATGTGGGATTGAGGCAAAACACAAGATAGGCAAAATTGAAGCACATTACCCCAATATTCCAACAACAAAACAAGAAATCTTAAGACTAACAAAGCTTGATGAAGTGATCAATAGATGTAAATGAATGGAGTTAGAGTCAAGAGGAGGCAGTCGCAAGACAAGAAAACATCATCTACAAGGGTTTGTGGATCAAGGATAGGGAAAGGAGAAAATAGGAGGCGTTATATATACCAATTTTTAATTAGGAATTAAATGTAGGGATATTTTTGGTAAAAAAATGCAATTTATTTTTTGTGAATCTTTATCTTTATGGATATTATTGCAAAGTTCCCCCACCCGAAAGCCCTTCCCCTAGAGGTGGCCAACAGGCCGGGCCGGCCCGGAAACCGCACCAGCCCGGCCCGAGGTCCCCTGGGTTGGGCCTCGGGCCTTTTTTTTATTCATCCGAGCCCGGCCCGGGCCTAGGGCCTAACGGCTCTAAAAAGAGCCGTTGGGCTCGTGTACCTTAGGCCGTTCAACGGCTCTTTACAACGGCTATTTTATTAAAAAAAAAAAAAAATTTATATATTTTTTTCCTTATAAATACTTAAACATTCCCAACTCATTTTCTCACCAATTTTTCAATCCTCTCTTCTCTCTCTATACATTCGTCATCTCCCATTTTCTCTAACTTTGCTAATTGCAAAAATTGTGCTCTAAAGTTCGAAGTTCGTAAAGTATTTGGCTGAAGTTCGAATTTCATTCTTCTCTTGTTTCGGTAATTTTAGTATCGCAATTTTATTTGATTCGCATTTTTAGTTATTTAATTTGCATTACTACTTACATTTTATAAATACTAATAAGTTATACTAATATGGCACACAACTCTTCATCATCCTCTGGAGCCGGTCGTGCTAGTTCTAGCTCTTCTCGGCCACCCAGAATCCCTAAAAGGAGTAGAATTGTCTTACTTGATACTGAAGAACGAGCTTTTATACAACTAGACCCAACACCCCCATACACTGATGATAGCATAGATTATGACTTTTCACAACAAGAAGATTATCATGAGTCAGGTGGTGGTGGGGTTGGAGACTCACAAACTGATGAGGAACCCACCCCCACCACCAAAGCCCAGCTTGAAACTAGTACCTCTACTAGTAGGCGTACAACTAGTGGGGTATGGAAGCATTTTACCTTTAATAAGACAACTAATAAAGCAACTTGTAAATTATGTGACCCACCTAAGGATTTTAGCCATCAACCTGGTAGTGGGACGGGCACATTAAACAGACATATACTTAGGTGCCACCCCAAGCAATTCCCAAAAAAGAGCCAACAACGTCTAGTACAGCAAGTGACCGATGCACTTGCTAATTTTAGGTTCTCTCAGGAGAGCAACCAAAAGGGGCTAGCTAAATATATAATTATGAGTGAAAGGCCTTTTAATACCGGCGAAGACCCAAATTTCGTCAACTACATCCAACGTAATGTGAATCCCGCTATTGTGAGGATTCCTCGGAACACCGTAAAGCGGGACGCTTTTACGTTGTACCACGGGATGAAAACTGGGGTCTTCACACATTTTGGACTTTTAGATTGCCCCCACAATGCCGAGGTAATTACGGGTGTGATTAAGTCGGCAGTCCGCGACTGGGGCATAGAGCGACGTATCTTCAGTATTACGTTCGACAATGCTACCATTAACACTGCAGCCGTTACACATTTAATTAGGCAAATGTGACCCATGTTAGGTGGGAAGTGTTTCCATATTCGTTGCGTTTGTCACATTTTGCATTTAATGGTAACAGATGGTTTAGAACTTATAAAAGCATCCCTTATCACCTTAAGATCGGTAATAATATCTGTAAAATCATCCAGCACTAGAAAAAGAAAATTTAGAAATTTATGTAGGTTGCATAACATAGAATATAAACAATTCAAATTAGACTCCCAAACTAGGTGGTCGTCTACGGTAGAGATGTTAGAGCGCCTTCTACCATACAAAGACGTTCTAATGGAATACGCCTAGGAAAATCGTGCAGAATGGAGCGATTACAACCTGGCGGGTATAAATTGGGAGACAATAGATCAAATTTGTAACTTTTTTAGCATGTTTAAAGAGGCAACAACATTTTTTTCGGGTTGCTACTATCCGACCATGCCTCAAGCAATATCAAGATTGCTTGATATTGTCAATTGGATGGTGGGTAATGAATCCAACCCCGTTTTGTTCGCATCGATTCAGGCAATGAAAGAAAAGTTTGCCAAATATTATTTTGAACTACCTCTTACATACTGCTTTGCAACTATTTTAGACCCTCGTTGTAAACGCTTGGGTTTCAACTTGTTTTGCCAATATTTTTTCACGTATTTGAAT
The DNA here is from genome assembly GCA_018398585.1 of Simmondsia chinensis. Lineage (NCBI taxonomy): Eukaryota > Viridiplantae > Streptophyta > Magnoliopsida > Caryophyllales > Simmondsiaceae > Simmondsia > Simmondsia chinensis. Next base: position 25,861,336 of record JAGTTD010000010.1, on the reverse strand, counting down.
CCTACTCTTAATATCGACACTTTCATTGCCGATGTCGATAACAACTTGCATAGTTTATTTTCTCAATATTCCCGTCAATTAGCGTCCAATAATCCTGGTACTGCTGCAGTAGGATCTTCCACATTTAGTGGAAGTAGTTCACACACATCATATTCGTGGAAGCTGTTGGAGCAATTTACGCCCACAGCAGCCCCCACATCATGTGACGAGTTAGATTATTATTTGCGGACACCGATGGTCCATATTTTCGGGCCGCAGGCCACCCGAATTTTGACCTGTTACAATGGTGGAACACAAACCAAACCCAGTATCCCGTGCTTTCCACCATGGCACGTGATATACTAAGTTGTCCGGTGTCTTCAGTAGCATCGGAGTGTGCTTTCAGTCTTGGTGGCAGGTTGCTTGGAACGAAGAGGGCGAAGCTATCGCCGTCAAGCTTGGAGATGCCCTTGTGCTTGAAGGATTGGCTGCTAGCAGAGGCAAGAGAACAACAGAGAATGAAGCTGGATTCATCGAGCGATGAAGAAGACGACGTACAACCAATACCTCAAATGATGGCCTAGATACCCCCCAAGGCGACTGATATCAACACTTTTGTATGTCAATTATTTACTTTTAAATATTAACGTCAAAAGACGACCGCACCCCTCATATGTCAAACTTTGTATTTGTACTTATATTTGTTACGTTATTTATGTACCATTATTTTTTTTGATAAGATATTTACCATTACTTATTGTGTATTTTATTTTATTACATATATTTAATGTATATTTAGCATTATTAGTGCTTGAAAAAAATGTATTTGTATCTTATATTATTTATCAATGAATTACAATAATTTTAGTACAAAACGACTTTGTATTATTAATTTTTTTTTTTCCCTTTAAAAAGCCGGGCCCAAGCCCGGCCCGGACCGGCCCGCCCGTACTGTAGCGGGCCCGGGCCTGCCCCTTGAGGCCCCCGGGCCGGCCCGGCCCAGCCCGCCCGTCCGTTGGCCGCCTCTACCTTCCCCTGATTGCCTAATCCTAACAATCTTATGAATCTACTATTTAACTTCCCTTTTCATTAAAACTTAATTAATTTCATAAAATCATTATGAGAACATTTGAAAAAAATATTATTACATTAATAAGAAGCTAACATGATAATTTAAGTTTGAAATAATGAGAACATATCGATATGACATATTAAATCTTTATTAAGATGTTAACACCCTCTGTGCATTGCACGGGATTACGCTAGTTTTTATTAAATATAAGACACAAATGGTCTAACAAAAAGCAACAAGTAAATTTGTCCTTTATGATCAATTCATGTCCCGATATTAACATTTCTCATAGTTTAATAAGACAACTATTTAATATAGAGATTATACTTTCTATTGTTATCATTGAGTGCTCAATTTGATATTTAAGTTGTATACTACGAGATATTGACTCCAAGGTTATATTACAGAGTAGTATCATCAAGTTTGGCATATTAATTCTTTTAGTTATAAATTTTGTGGAATAACATTTTAGTCTAAAAGTGTCACATTTAATAAAATAATGCGAGACAAAGTATGTAAATGTGTAGAATAGCCGCCTCATCCAACTTCTCTTCATTATAAGTGTCACAACATTGCGATTGGTGTGTGGGAGATGAGGTGAATAGCGAATGATGGTTTCACATCATTTGTTTGTATTATTTTATTAAGGATAATGTTATTGACAAGGCAAAATTGTTATTACCAGAGCAAGATATCTTTATTTCTAAGACAACCTTGTGGCTCTTATTTTTTTAAATCACATCATTGCTCTGGTAATAACAATTTTGGCCATGGCAATAACAACTCCCTTTATTAAATGCAAGTAAATTTTGGGCTAAAAAGTTATTTTACGATATATGGATCTATTTGTTTTGGGGTAAAACACATTCTCAGATTTGTATTCCCCTTTATGTTGTTTGTCATGCGTAATATGACGAAAAAAGGTTTTCCGACGGAGAAGCTTTCCCCCTAAATGAGGGAAAATGACTTGCCTTTTTAAAGGGGGGAAGTCATCATTCCAAGCGATCCAAAAAATTGCAAAGGCATAAATCGGTTCAACTATAGATTATACGAAAATGAATTAGAAGGAATCTTAGATCGCTATAGGTAATAACGTGGGAAAAGGTTGGACAAAGAATGACTTAGTTAGCTCTAAATCCTGTAATGAATTATATAGTTCCATTTGTTTTTCGTTCCTGACTGATATTTTATATTTAAAAGACCTTCATTACTTGATGCTATGATGAATATATATATATATATATACCCTAAGGTTTGACCATTTATCACTTATGTGCCCCGATGTTTCAATATGTACGATGGATTGAAGTTTAAACATATTATCAATCAGGTACCTTTATTGTTTAAATTCGATGCATTTTAATTCAAAATTGCTAAAATGGAATATGATTTCGATGATATATCAGTATCCTCATCGGAATTTGATGATTTTTTGCCAAGAAATGCTAACATGGCACATGACTTCGGCCATATTTAGGTAGTTTACATCAATATTCAGTGAATTTTTTACTTTAATTTGTTGTATTTTTGCTGAGAACATTGACATGAATTGTCAATATTATTATAATTATGCACTATATTAGCATTTTTATATAAAATTGGTCATATTCTTACAAAACTTTATCAAATTTCGACATATGGTGCCTTGTTGATAAAATATTCAAATCTCAGGGTATCTATAAATATTGAAACGTTAGGGTCGGTGATAAGTGCTCAAATCTCATGGTACCTTAGTAAGAATTTTCCAGCTTTTTATATGATGACTTTTTCACTAGGCATAAGACGATTGGTAGAGGATATTTTCCTTTAAAATAAACAAGTAATGTCGTAAAGTGAGAGCATGTTTTCCGTTAAAACAAACAACGGAAAACCTCAAAGGCAATTTCCTTTTCCATGGAAAACCTTTTCTAAAAGCAAATGTTTTCCAGAAAAAGAGTACTTCCCCCTTACCAAACGAAGCCTATGTGAACTAAAAAATGAATACACGAAATCTCAAGGTACTTAAACATAATTTACCCTTGATCTACTACCACATATCAATTTTCCAGGAAGGATTCCTATCTAAAGTTGGGAGCTTGAGAGGAGTACAACATGTTGTTCTTTTATCCCAGGTATGTCTTTCTTTCCACTTGATCAATTAACATGAACACTGTTGAGAGTGGGCCCCAGTACAATCACTAAAATTATTTAATTGTGGCCTATAGATTATGGATGAGTTTTGCAAAGAATTTTGTCCATAAAATAAGTGGAGCATTCCACGTCTTACCCTTTTGAGATCTAGTTTTGCTGGGAGTTTGGTCCAAGTAGCCCGCAAGAAATTAGGTATTTAGATATCACCTTAAATTACAGAATAGGATCTTGAACATATCTTATAGACCTTCATATGTTTGCTCGTACAACGCGTCAATTTACCTCCTTTAGAATTGTGCATAGACATTGACAGGGCTATTAGAGTCCTCCCATTTCTACATCACCAAAGCCCAAAGACGTATATGTAACTATAATAAGCAGGGTGAACACATGAATCAGATACTTTTTTTCCTTTCCTAGAGTATATGGGTGGACTTATTTATAGACTAAAGGAAATTACTCCCTCACTCTCCCCCTTTCCCAAGAAATATAGGATAGGCCCCACTATTACCCTCAATACATGAGACCTAGTGGAGCAGTGTACTTGATATAATCAGCCTGAAGTGGCTGATATGTTGACTGAGTATTCTACACCAGTTAATGTCAAACATAGCCCAACACACCCAAAAAGTATTAACCTAAAATGATTTCAAGCTAAGCAAGGAGCGTTCAAATATCCGCACAGATTGAAAACATGGATGGCCTAGTGTAAAACCAGACCAACCACTATGCAATTTGGTTCTCAGTCTTAGTGTTGGAGCTTTACGGATTTTTGTTGAAGCCTTTTAACATACCTAGTGCCTCAAGTGCTCCCGCCTACGCAGGGTTTTTGGGGGGGGGGGGGGGGGGGGGGGGGAACGCAGCCTTCCCCCTTCAGGGTGTCAACCTGAAGGGAGGCTATTTCCCAGTGCCCCCAACCTGAGGGTGAGGACTTCCCAGGAGGTCACCCATCCTGGTACTACTCTCGCCCAAGCACGCTTAATTTTGGAGTTCTAATGGGATCCGGTGAAGGCGTGTTGGTGCCCTCTTTGGTATTTTTGTTGAAGCCTACCAATTCTAAATTGGAAATATGGATATTTTTAAAGTGTTTGCCAATGAGATTTTACTTTAGTAATAAAATAGTAACATGCTTATAAACCTAGGTTAAAAGAGAATAGGTTGATATCCTCTCTTTCCTAATTGATGCTTCCTTAACCAGAAATAACCTTTGAAATGTTCAAGCACCTATGGGCACCAAACATACACTAACAAAGCCATCCGAGATGGCAATAGACCTACTCCTCAATTCGGTCCTATTTTCAGTGCATACACATTTACCTTTTGGCTCCAATCAACTTAGTCCTCTTTGGGTACCTAGATATTTATTGATTTTGGGTACATTTAAACTCGGGTTAAAAGGACGAACAACCCTAACCCTACGGTGTGCTGCTCAATGATGTTGCTCAGTAGAATGAAGGACATTGATACAGTATCAAATATGTGCAAATATGGAGACATAGGATTGGCTTACTCGCCAACTGGGGTATTCTGCTAAGTGACCAGGACAAGGTGACTAGGTGAGGGGTGATTGAGCGAGTAAGGGTGGAGTAAACAAGTTTGGAAGCCACGTTTAGAGGTGAATATCTTCTAGAAACAGGAATCAGAGCTTGGTCATGATTGTACTCCCCCATTTGAGTATCAAACGTTGTTTGTTGGAAGGATAATTAACAACACTCAATTTTCATTTAGTTTTCGTATTTTCTGGGACACGGTTAGATTCAATTTGGGATTTTACTTTAAATAAGATAGTTTCCTATAAGTAGCTTGTAAATTGGTAGATTGTGCAATTTTTTTCCCTTGTAGTATTGGAATTAAAGTTGATAATTGTTCTTTTGAGTTCTTTGTTCTTCATGGAAGGCGATTAGCTGAAGTTGGTTCCCCTTTCAATCGTTATTTGCTTTCGCAACTTTATTAAGGAAGGTTGTGTGAATCTTCCCTAATTTTTTTGATTAGCGCCCTACGTTAGTTTGGTATCATAGCTAGAACATTCCCAATCATGCCTAAAGAGAGGCGAAATTGACAAGGTCTATGGGCGAGATGATGCTCGATAGACGAACAAGCGGTACAAAGAGCTTGAGCCTTGATTTTATCGAATGGAGTTGATGATTGAACAACTTACTACAACGGACCATCATCTGGTAATAAGACAAGTGTGCCTTACGCCTCATGATACAGAGGAATTGCCCAAAGCACAACAACTAGCATACCACCTCCATGATTGAATGGAAGGTGTACCACTGAGTAATTGACTCGAGTAGCTGTAAAAATGTGATTTTTGAGGAAGTGGTCCAAAAGTTGGGCTGAAGCTCACTTGAACCTGTACAAACTCCCCTAGTTGAAGAAGGGAAATCTAGTGACAATTTCTCAGTGTTTCCTTGTTAACTTCCGTATTCAAGCAAAGTATTGAGATGACATCTATTGTGAAGTGGTCACCATGGATTCTTGCCACCTCTTACTCGATCGACCATGGCAATTTGACAGGGGAGCAACCCATGATGGTGATTGCTATACTTGCAACTTATTTAAGGGGACAAAGATTGTATTGTTGCTTAAGAAAGAGGAGTTACCCCAAGTTACTTCAATAGACAATCCCAGCCTCTTAGACATGGCGTATTCACAAAGAAGATTGTTGTTATCTAATCAATGATTTGATTGCTAGGAGAGAGTGCGATGACTAAAGGAAAGATGATGAATGACATAAGGGCATTACTGGAAGAATTCAACAATGTCTTTCCAGGATGAGTTACCAGATTCATTATTGCCGTAAAGGAATATCCAACTCAAGATCAATCTAGTTCCAAGAGCAACATTACCGAATAATCCCATTACCGGATAAAGTCTGGTGGAGCACAAAGAGCTTAGGAGCCAGGTTGAGGAGCTACTCCTCCAAGGTTTCATACGAGAACTTCCGAGTCCGTGTGAAGTCCCAACTCTTTTAAAACCCAAAAGGGATGGTATCTAGCCAATATGTATGGAAAACTGACCTATCGACATGATTATGATACATTTCTGGTTACCTAGACCTAAGCTTGACAACCTACTGGAAATAAACACTGTGAATGTGTTTAGCAACCTAGGTACAACAGGACGATGAAGTTGACGAGGATGTCAACAACTGCATTAAAGTAGGTCGGCATAAATGGAGGATGGCCTCTCTGGTACTTTGCGATAAAAAGTTCTTGTTAAAGTTATAAGGAAAATACTATAAGACCGTAGTGAGACCGGATATGACATATGATGCGAAGTGCTGTCCAATGAAAAGATAGCGCATACGGAAGCTAAAGGTGGCGGAGATGAGGATGTTACGATAGATTTGTGGACACATAAGGAAGGATAGGATCAGAAATGACATCATAAGAGGCAAATTGGGTGTGGCCCTGATTGAGGACAAATTAAGGGAGCAACGTTTGCGGTGGTTTGGGCATGTTAGGGGGAGACCGATCATGGCCCCTGTTAGGAGATGCGAACAACTCCACACTACGCTTGAAAGGAGAGGGAGAGGCAGGTCAAGACAAAGATGGATGGAGATGATCTGACAAGACCTTAACCACCTAAACCTACATGAGGAGATGGCCTTAGATAGGGATTAATGGAGGGCTAGCATAGAAATAGCCGATGTAGCGGTTTAGAATAGATGAGCAAATTTTATCTAACACTAGTGCCCCCGGGCTCTTACATCTACTTGGGTGATTTACTTAATTATGGTAGTGTGTTGCTTTATTGCTTATTGCCTATTGCTTTCTAGTGTTTCGTTATGCTTACTCTATGTTGTTGCTTTTGTGTTTATATGGTCTTTTTATGCTCTTTCGCTTTTATGCATAGATGCTTCTATGCTATTATGCTTTTGCTTTTATGATTTATGCCATTATGCTTCTCAAGTTGGGGGTCCCCCAGCCATAGCTCCCCTATAGGGTAGCAACCTGAAGGGGTAAACTTCACCCCCCCCCCCCCCCCCCCCCCCCCCAAACACACACACACACATACCATGCATATGCGGGAGCTCTTGAGGCACTGGGTATGTTGTTATTGTAAGGATTATTGGATAAGAGTTTTTTGAATGATTGTCTAATATTACATTACCTAATATTATAGTACTATAATTATACATATTAAATGCAAAAAAAGAAAAAGACGTAGTGATTAATCCAAATATTAACTTTTGAGGTACAATTATTACATTATTACTATATATATTAATAATAGAATTATAATATTATAATTATTTCTAGGGTTTAAATGGATTATGGATTTGTGTTGCGTATTCGTTGCACCCAATGGATATGGATTTGGGTTGAATTTTTATAGAATAAATGGTTTTTTATGGATTCGGGTTGGATTGGGTTTTTTCTGGGTTGGATCTGAATGGAGGCAAATCTGACCTATTGCCATTCCTACTCGCTAAGGGATGAATGGAAGAAGTTGTTCAAGACCCAAGAAGGGTTGTACGAGTGGATGGTTATGTCATTCGGATAATCCAACTCTTCGATAGTATTGAGGTTTTTCGTGAGGAAGTTTGTTCTGGTTTACTTTTACGACATCTTGATTTATCATCCGGGTACTGATGACCATCTATGCTACCCTAGGGAAGTACTCACCATATTCCGGGAGCAACACCTCTTTGTTGCTAGAAAGAAGTGTTCTTTCATGATTGATAGTGTCTTCTTCATTGGTTTTGTGATATCTAAGGATGGTATTGCAATTGGCAAGAATAAGATGACAATTATATCAAGCAACAAGTGCCTTTGACGAAATGAATCGATGGTCGATCATTGCACTCATTTTACCATCGCACGACTTCTAAAAGACATTTAAGTTACATACTGAAGCCTTGAAGTTGGGCGTGCCTCCGTGCTTTGGCTCCGTGCTCAGCCAGGAAGGATGGCTGATTGCATATTTCAGTTAGAAATTGAGTACGAGCAAGATACAATGCATGTCTTATGGCATTGAGTTTTATACTATCGTTCACGCACTATGGCACTGGAATCTCACCAATTGGGAAGTTATTCTCTACTTAGACAGCATCACTCTAAAATACATTAACAATCAGGATAAGCTTTTAGAATGGCGTGCAAAGTGGGAAGGATATATCTAGCTTTTGCATTTTGTTTTGAAGCACAAGTTAGGGATGTTGAATAAAGCAGCAAATTCTTTGAGGAGGATGATACTTGCCAATAGTCATACCATTGTGCTCAGATTTGAGAAATCGACGGAGGTTTACCCCATTGATCCCTCTTTTAAAGATGTTTGGTAAGAAGTGACCAACAGAACGATACTTGATTACTCATACGTGACAAAATTCTATTTAAGGAAAATAAACTATGTATCACTACATCTAGCCTCTGCCAGAAAATCATCAAAGAGAAGCATAATGAAGGAAACATATCAAGACAACTCTTATCAGTTGGTAGCGAGGTCTTACTACTCGCTTACTTTATGCCATGAAGTCTACCAATTTTTCAGTCACTGATGGATTTACAAGATTTCGAAAGGAATGGCAACTAACGTGGACCTTATATGACATACAAGTTCCGAGCCAACCATGGACTGATATCAGCATGGATTTTGTGTTAGGACTACCTTGAAAATAATAGGGAATGAACTCCAACTCCATGATGGTTGACTAATTTTCTAACATGGGATGCTTCATCGCTTCTAAGAAGAGCATTGATGCAATGTATGTTACCTGATTATAGTTCTGAGAGGTTTGCTGATGACACAGTTTACCCGCCTCCATTGTATTAGATAGAGATATTCGCTTTGTCAATCACTTAAGCGCTTAGGAACCTAGAGAATACTTTATTGGACTTTAGAAAAATACATCATCCACAAAAGAATGGACACATGTAAGTCACTAATCAATCTAATTTACTAAGAAGCCTAGTGGACGAGAATGTGAAGTTGTTGGATCAAAAGCTATACCAGCTAGAGTTTGCCTTCGAATGTTCTGTTAATTGTAGCATGAGGTACCCACAATTTCTCATCTTATACGGATTTCTGCTTCGTTCCCCTTTAGATCATGCTCCTGTATGGGATCTTACTTGTATACTTAGGAAGGGAAAAAATCTTATCACAAACCTCCACAATATCTATCAGCAAACCCGTGAATATCTGTAGTTTGCTAATGAGCAACATAAGGCGAGAGTAGACAAAGTTAGAAGAGTAGTAGAGATCAATGTGGATGACCAAGTATGGATAACTCTAGCACAATCAATGTACCCACATGACTAACCCTTTAAGGTGATCAAAAAAATCAATTCCCTACCGTCTTCAGCTCCCAAGTATCATGCATATGTCTGATGTCTTCAATGTGAAGCACCTCTTTCATAGTTTTTTAAAATTGTGGAGGAAGAATCAACACAAATTTGAGGGCAACTCTTTCCAACATGGAGGATGATGGAGGATCAGATAGGCACAAGAGGCTTACTCGCCAATTGAGACATTCTGCCTAGTTGTTAAGCAAGTATCATAACTAGGTGAGTAGGAAGATTGGGCGAGTAAGGTGTAATAAGTAAGTTTAGACGTCATGTTCCAAGGGTAAACATCTTCTAGAAGCAATGGTAAGTGCTTGACTAGGACTCTCCTTAGTCGATTGATTTTTGCACGTTCTTTGCAAAAAGGATAGCTTAGAGTCTGAGCAAGACTCAATTTTCATTCGATTTTTTTATTTTCTTATTATAATGAGATCAGATTCAACATTTTACTTGAAAGTAGGATTGTTACTTATAAATGGCTTGTAAATTGGTAGATTGTGCAGTTTTTTCCCTTGAAGAAATGAAAGTAAATTTGACAATTGTTCTCTTAAGTTCTTTCTATGCGGAAGGAGTTTAATTTGAGTTATTTTCAATTTTTGTAGTTCTTTGCTTCCGCAAAATGATTAGGGAAGTGTGTGAATGTTGCCCAACTCTTTTAATTGGTGCCTTGCATCATATAGACTTCTAAATGTGATATATCATTTGATAAGACTGCAGTTATCTGTCTACAAAGCTGCTGGTGGCATTCAAGCTCTCATGAAAGCCAATGCAAAAAGGTTGGCTGAGGAAGATGAATCTGTGCTTTTGGCCTCAGGGATCCCTTACACCATTATTAGAGCTGGCTCTCTCCAAAATTCCCCAGGTGGAATAGACGGGTTTTGCTTTGAAGAGGTATGCTCTATCATGGAATCAATTTACAGTTTGTAGTTCATAGTTTGCAATTCACAGTTTTGAGGTTGTAGAACTCTTTATTCCTATAGCTACACATGATTTACAAATTCCTCATCTTCATTATGCTATTCCTTTTTACATGTGAGCACCGGCTCCCAACACTTGGCATTATAGAAAGAAATTCTAATACTGACCTTTAGCATTTTCCACGAGTTTAAGCAGAGTTTATGATATGAAAATACCATAAACATTTTAAAAATTTCACCTATTGGCAATTACAAATTGCTTGGTAATATGAGCAGCTCCTTGTTTGGGACTAGAAACTTCAACATACCTATACAAAAACTTGTAAAGGAAATGCTTAAATCCTGCATAGTACAAAATTCGAAGGTTGCATGCTTCTAAATAACGCATAGGTTTTGCCAAATATAGATAATAAGCCTGCTGCCTATGTTACTTGAGCTCTTCATTCTATCTCAACACACTTGTGTTTGACCCCTCAGACACCTGGATACAATATGATGTAGCTAACACTTTAAACTAGCCAACAAAAGGTACAAATATCGCAAGAATTAGCTAGATCCAACCCTTTAGTTCGTTTATATATATCTAAGCCTTCTCCCTAGTCTCAATAACATTTGTTGGTAGGGTTGTGCTGCAAAAGGGAGCCTTAGCAAGGAAGACGCAGCATTAATATGTGTGGAGGCGCTAGATATAGTCCCACAGAGTGGTGTGATCCTCGAGGTATGCCAAATCAACTTCCTATAAAGAAAATCTCTTCATCATCATCATTAGAGTTGGTCAATGTGGTTTTAGTTTGAGCCCTATCCAATTCCAAGATGAATAATTGGATATGAATTTAACAAGACCTAATTATCTGATTATGATCCAGACTCAACTATCTGTTATTTAGCAAATCATATTTGTGTTCTGCTACTTTTGATTTGTTAAGAATGTCATCCAAGTATATATGTGTATTTTATGGAACCCTTATATATCCATTTAATACATTGCTTACAAATCCATAATGTGTATTACTTACGTGGATTGCCAAATTACTTTTTTAATTTTTTTCAAATTTTCCAAAATTTTGAGCATCATCGTATCAATATCCCGAGACAACAAAATCATATATATATTATTTTATTATGATTTGATGGAGTACTAGATCCAATTAGATCAAATAATTTTGCAATGTCAAGTTCAATTCAACTTTTCACCAATCCAATTCTCAGTAATTCATTGGTAGATCTAATCATGCTTCTCATTTTTGGTCAATGATAGGTGATCAATGGAGTAGAGAAAGTCTCAGACTGGAAAGAACACTTTACAAAGTTGATGGAAAAGGCCTAGCAAAGGCAACAATAAGCTCCCAATGGGGCCATGTGTATGTGTGCAGTTGAATTGATTTAAATCATAATTCAAACCAGGCTCTCTTTCATAAGCATTTTTAGGCTTAATGGTTCATACATGACTTGACTTACATTTTACTCGATTTAAATCTGAACTTGGAACTCACAGAATTCAATTAAATCAACTTGAGCTTGAGCTCCACTTCCCCTGAGCTAAAACTCGATTCATTTGATCTCAATTTAGACTCACCATACTTGGAGTTGGGCTCATCTCATTTCGAATGATTTAAGAAAGCAGTTTAATTTAAGCTTTTTGCTTATTTAATCTCCTCAATCGCCTAGCTAGAGTATTATCAGGCTCAAGCACGACTTTTTTAGAAAAAGGAGCTATGAGCAACTTTAGCTAACTTACAGTCAAGCAAGGCTTCCTTGGCTACTTAGAATTAGTAGGCATTGTCCTGATTGTAAAGGAAATACCTATCTCAATATTTAATTTTGCAGTTGAGGTTTCCGGAATGATTTAATAGCTTGGAGGCATTATTATGAGAGTTATGGATTAGCAATCTAAAAAACAAGTCGTTAATTAGGTTATTGCTTGTCTACTACTCTTTTAATGCTTATATAAAGAGACAAGAAAGCCTCAAAGAAAGCAAAAGTAGATTCTTTGTAGCAAGGAAAGCAGGTTAAAACAATAGACAATTAAAAAGATCAGCAACGATTTGAAAGTGGATAGACAACCGGAACCACACAATGAAGTTTTGTGAATGGTATAGGCTTCATTGAAGAGTAGGTGAGCGGCCAAGTTCCATCTTTCTATGCTTGTGAATGAAGAGCAAGCATGGTCGTATAACCTCATTTTGTTGAAGATGACAGACATCTAAAGGCTGTGTTCCATGTTAAGAAGAGACTAGTTGAAGTTGAAGGTAATACAGTAATGTTATGGCCAATACTCTTTGAATGAGATGTGAGTATAGAAAGTGGCAAACAACTCTTTGAATTTTTTTTTTTGGCATTTGTGTGTTGACCATGAATTTAAAGAAACAAACCTTTTTTTTTGTTGGGGTTGGGGGGGTGGGGGGTTTCAAGTCAAGCTTGAAACGCAATGATTTACCTCAACCAATCAATCTTTTCATTTGTTGATGTTTTTAGCGAATCTGACTTTGCTGTGATAAGTGTGTGAGGATTCTACAAATACTCAAATAAAGGTGACCTTATATTTTTGTTATTTGTTTAATAATATAAGATGCAAGAAAATATGGGAATATGAAATCATCCCAGCGATAGTTGGAGTGACGGAACGAAGCCCACAACATCATACCTTGAATGCTTAAGAACAAAGAATTCCAATATAGATAAGCTCGAAAGCTGGACAACCTATGTTTATGCTAAGTCAATCAGCCTTATGTCTGCCATAATTGACTCAAAATAACTCATTCAAGTTCAAATTTAACATATTTTGTCACCAATTGTGACAAGTTTAAATTCACTCGGTTTATTATGTTGTGTCACCAATCTAAAATCAATGTCGTCAAGCTTGAAGCTCAGCCGTAAAGCTTATGGTGCGAACTGAACTGGCCGAAAGGATGGTGATAAAACTACAGCAAAATGGGTTACCTTCTCCTGGACGTCGTCACTGGTACGCTGTTGTATTTGCAAAAGAGCAAACGGATCACAATTATGCCTATTAAGAGTTTTTGTGTTAGTGTTTGATTCCTTGCTATACCTTGTGGTCCCTTACGTAAAATATAACTAAATTTATTGTTGCTCCTGGAGTGATAATTACTCTTTACGTTCAAGCGTTGAAGCTCCACATTCTGCTTGGGGCTAATTTTGGCATACATTGAAGTAAAAATCCTTCCCCATATTTGCCCACTCCATAAATAATCTTGAGGCCCACGTTTCCCATTAGCATCTTAGGTAACCCTCTCCAGTTAGGGGTTCCCTTTTCTGCAGCGTCCCTAGTATCCGCCTGTAGTCAATCATTAATTTCTTATTGGCGTCTCTGATAACCTCCTCGAGCATTTGTCTCTTATAAGTTAATTATATCACGTTCTAGATGCATGTCTCATAAATTGAAATAGTGTCATCCTAAGCCCTTAAATTTGTTGGGTAAACAAATGGCCTCTTTTCAACCGTTGGGATTATTTAAAATTTATAATAGATAAAAAGTTGATTTGAATCTAAAGGCCACCGACTAGGGATGGCAATGGGGTGGAGTGGGTGCCTCCTCCATACCTGTACCCGCTATTTAAATCCATACCCATATCTGCCACGGGTATGAATTGGATGCCTATACCCGCCTTAGCAGGTAAAAATCCACACCCGTACCCACCTCATTACCAACAGGTGTCCATTATGTGCCCCGTACCCACCCTAATATGGGTATCAAACGATTATCTATAACCACCCATATTAATTATTTATAATATTTTAAGATATTAATTACATTTTGTTATAAAATTGATAAATAATTTATGTAGTTGAATATAAGCATGTATTTTTTAATTTTAAAGTTAAATAGATACAAAATGGAGTGGGTATAATGGGTATAAGGAAGGCCGGGGCAGGTATGGAGTAGGGTGGGGCGGATACAACACTATAACCGTACCCGCCCCATACCTTGGCGGTTATAGGGAAGGTACACCCAACCTGTACCTGCTACGTATCTCACTTATAATCATACCTACACCAAACGGGGCATGTACCCACTGGGTTTCACGTGCCCCATTGTGATCCCTACTATTGACCCTTTACAAGACCAAATCAAGGTGAAACTTTAAGATTTATATACACATCGATTTGAACACGAATTTTACTGCATTTACATGTTCGAATTCTCTCTGGTCATACCATATAATTTTCTCCTATGAAAAATTCAAACGCAGGCCACTTCCTCACACCAAGGTTTTGTTGGGAGAATTTTAATTTAGTGAAGTAAAATTTCCAAAACTAATGAATCAAGGGCAGCGGGATCACAATTTAGTATTAAACTGTCTCTTGTCTAATTAAAACATGCATAGCACACATGGACATAACATGAAAAATGAATTGAATGCAAATTTAAAAGAATGATCTGGAATTACATACCTCGATGTAGACCGCAATTTTATTATGAAGTGAGAACGACACCACCGAAGTCTTCTCTGCAATTTTTTTTCACACTATGCAAGTAAGCACTGTAAAATCTAGAATTCTCCCAAACATTTTAAGAGATGAAAAGGGAGAGAACTTTCTCTTCAATTCTTTAATTGAAAAGAAAGAATGAAAAAAATTTTAAATGTCCCTTGCTAAACCCTAGTCGAATATTTTATAAACTAAAATATTTGAATTAATGAAATAAAAAATTTTCCATAAGTCAAAATAGCAAAAAATATATCCATAAAAAACAAAAAAAAAAAAAAAAAAAAATGTGTCAACAATAGTAGCTGCACCACCTGCGTCATAGGGTGCCACGTGGTAGCACCCCATTGGTCCACGTCAAGCGACGCGAATTGCTACATAGGCATGTCCCAGTGTGCGACATGTGTTGGCATGTGGGGCGACCCATGGATTGCCCCCCCATGCCACTCAGCTCATGAAAAGCGTCGCGCGTTGATTGGACAGCAGGGATTTTTCATTTTTCCTTTTTTTTAGTTTTATTTTTCTAGTATAAATTCATCTCATTAATTCTAGGTTTAGCAAAATAATTTATTCATCTTATAAATTATCTTTATTTTTTGGTGTATATTATAGAGGCTTGCGCAGAGACCTTAGGGACAATTTAATTCTAACTTCGAATAGGTCAAATCTTATTATCATTTCATGATAACATTTAATTACCATTTAGTAAAACTTAATTCCACTAGATAAGTTTTATTATACCGTAGAAATAAATATAATTGATTGTTAAACTCCCTATAATTGTTTATTCTCAATTGACCCTGCTATTAGATGTGCACGAGAAAAATAACTTTAGCTACTATTATTATTCTTTCTCATATCTACAACCTTAGTTCCCGACTCTCCCTTTCCGATTAATTCAGTAATATAGAAAAACACATTTGTATTAATTCTAATTGTCAAACACAGAGAATGTTCTGGCTAAAGTCTCTAGAATCAATTCGTATGCTTGTGAATCGCTGTGTTTGGAGCATACAATTGGAGGTTGGAATTCGGGCTGAGGCCTGAATTTGAGCCCAGGGTTCCAATTCTGTTGTTTGGTTCACCTATTGGAATTGGATTTACAATTCCATTGTCCAATTCCATAGAATTGGATTTTAACTGAAAATCATGCTTTCTAATTCCTAGGGGTGGGAGTCAGGAATTGCAATTCCATATTAACTCCATTGACTTAAAACCCAAAATGACCCAACTTAATTAATCCAAATCTAAGATTACTCAAAATGCAAAGACTTAGACACAACCAAAAATTTGATTCTAACCTCGAAAATCACCCAACTCAAATGACTTGAACTTGAAATTGCTGAAATCACCTTAGCTTAATGTCGAAGTGACCCAACCCGATTGACTCGAAACTTGAGATGACTCAAATCAAGAAAATGAAATTACATGACTTAAATGAGAAGTAAACAAGCTGAGCCAAGGTGGAAATAACCCAACCAAATTAACCTAAAACTTATTGCGACCCATACTCAAAATGACCTGACCCCTTTTAAACTCAGCCTAAGAGGACTTGATATTTGAAATAATACAACTCATTTGTACCAAAACCAAATTACTTTACTAAATGAACTCAGACCCGATCGTAACTAGCTTGAATCCCAAAAACACTTAATCCGATTAACTGAAAATCCGAGGTACCTTGAACACCAAATGGCCCGACATGATACTCGACCTCGTTTGACTCCAATATCAAATAACTCGAACTCAATAATTGCTCTGACCATAATAACTTGAACGCAATGTGAACTGCTTTGACCAAAATCCAACCATAGTCGATTTAGAACTTGAAATACTCCAACTCAATTGACCGAAAATCCTTGATGATTCGAATTATTATATAATTATAATTCCGTCTTCCAATTCCTTTGATGAACCAAACAATAGAATTTCAATTCAATCAGAATTCCAATTCTAGCAGAATTGGAATTGGAATCACAATTCTACAGTGCAATTCTAATTCCATGTGCCAAATAAAGCCTGGGAACATCATATATTATAGATTCATAGTAAAATATTTGTTCCTGCTACACTTCAAGCAGTTACTTAACGCTCATAAGATTTCAGTTACATGTTGTAACCTAATCCTTTTAGCACTTAACAACCACAAACATTCCATGGACCAGTTCAAACTATTTTCTGAATTTAGAGTTATTGTATAAACAGAATAAAATGAGTTGTTCATTTTTGATACTATGCAAATACGAGCAAGTCATATGGGCCAATTTAGTGTAGCAATCTAATTGGAACACAACATAACATTCTGGATCAGCATCCGCATAACCATGACAAATTATCTAAATATTTATATTATAATCTTAGCAAACAAGTCTGACTACGAATCAATTATTAAATAACATTTTAATATGTTATTAGTCTATCTATGGCGTAATCTCATTATCCACTAAAACAGATATTCCAAATGTTAGTTAAGGACTATGTCCATTTCATGGTACGTTTCTTGAAAAAAATAACATTACACACATAATAAACTCATAAACATACAAACAACAATGAATAGACTTTATTCAATAATAAAATTATTTAAAAAAATTGGGTTTCCGAGGACACTAACTCTAACAATCTCCGACTTTCCTAATTCGAATTTGTTAGATATTGCATTCCCATCCTATCCAAAAGACACTAAAATGACTTTTGAGTCAAAGTCTTTGTGAAAAGATCTGCCAAATTATTTATGGTATCAATCTTTAGAATTGCAATATCCTCTTTTTACTCATAGTGTCGAATGAGGTGATACTTCCCTTCAATGTGCTTAAACTGGCTGCGCTTCCTAGGTTCCTTAGAGTTAGCGATCACATTAGATTTGTCACAGAAAATGGCAATGTGTAAGCCCCTCTCTAACTACCTCATTATCCATTAAGTACTTTCTAAGACAGCAAGCCTCTTCGGCAGCTTTAGAAGTGGCCACATACTCAGTTTCCATGGTAGAGTCAGTAATGCAAGACTACTTGACACTCCTCCAACTAATGGCTCCACCTCCAAGGGTGAAAACATATCCAAAAGTTGAACATCTATCATCTCTGTCTAACTGAAAATCAGCATGTCACTATGAAAAACTAACACATAATCTCTAGTCCTTCTTAAGTACTTGAGAATATGTTTCACTACCAACTAGAGTAAAGGACCTGGGTTACCTTCTTTTTTTTTTCTAGATTTGGGTTGGGTTTGGTTTTTTTTGGGTTGGATTTGAATGAAGGCAAATCTGGCCCATTGTCATTCCTACTCACTATTGGGATGAATGGAAGAAGTTGTTCAAGACACAAGAAGGATTGTACGAGTGGATGGTTATGTCATTCGAGTAATCCAACGCTTCGGTAGTATTGAGGTTTTTCATGAGGAAGTTTGTTCTAGCTTACTTTTACGACATCTTGATTTATCATTTGAGTACTAATGACCATCTATGCTACCGTAGGGAAGTACTCACCATATTCCATGTGCAACACCTCTTTGTTGCCAGAAAGAAGTGTTCTTTCATGATTGGTAGTGTCTTGTTCATTGGTTTTGTGATATCTAAGGATGGTATTGTAGTTGGAAAGAATAAGATGACAATGATATCAAGCAACAAGTGCCTTTGATGAAATGAATTGAAGGTCGATCATTGCACTCATTTAACCACCGCACGACTTCTAAAAGACATTTGTGTTACGTACTGAAGCCTTGAAGTTAGGCGTTGGCTCCATGCTCTGGCTCCCTGCTCAACCAGGAAGGATGACTGATTGCATATTTCAGTTAGAAATTGAGTGTAAGCAAGATACAATACATGTCTTATGGCATTGAGCTTTATACTATTGTTCGTGCACTATGGCACTGGAATCTCACCAACTGGGAAGTTGTTCTCAACTTAGACAACATCACTCTAAAATACGTTAACAATCAAGATAAGCTTTTAGAATGGTGTGCAAAGTGGGAAGGATATATCCAACTTTTGCATTTTGTTTTGAAGCACAAGTCAGGAATGTTGAATAAGGCGGCAAATTCTTTAAGTTTAAGGAGGATGATACTTGCTAATAGTCATAGCAAGTGCTCGGATTTGAGAAATCGGCAGAGGTTTACCCCATTGATCCCTCTTTTAAAGATGTTTGGTAAGAAGTGGCCAACAGAACGATACCCAATTACTCATACAAAACGGAATTCTATTTAAGGAAAATAAACTAAGTAGCACTACATCTAGCTTGTGCCAGAAATTCATCAAAGAGAAGCATAATGACGGAAACATATCGAGACGACTCTTATTAGTTGGTAGCGAGTTCTTACTATTTGCTTACTTTGCGCCATGAAGTCTACCAATTTTTCAATCACTGATGGATGTACACGATTTTGAAAGGAATGGAAACTAACATGGGACCTTAAATACAAGTTCCAAGACAACAATGGACCGACATCAGCATGGATTTTGTGTTAGGACTACCTTGAAAATAATAGGGAATGAACTCCATCTCCATGATGGTTGACTAATTTTCTAACATGGGATGCTTCATCGCTTCTAAGAAGAGCATTGATGCAATGTATGTTACCCGATTATATTTCTGAGAGGTTTGCTGATGACACAGTTTACTTGCCACTATTGTATCAAATAGAGATATTCGCTTTTTTAATCACTTAAGAGCTTAGGAACGTAAATAATACTTCATTGGACATTAGAAAAATACATCATCCACAAAAAAATGGACACATATAGGTCACTAACCGATCTAATTTACTAAGAAGCCTAGTGCACGAGCATGTGAAGTTGTTGGATCAAAAGCTAGACTAGTCAGTCGTTTGCCATTGAATGTTCTGTTAATCGTGGCATGATTTCTCATCTTATACGGATTTCTACTTTGTTCCCCTTTAGATCATGCTTCTGTGTGGGATCTCACTCATATACTTAGGAAGGCCAAAAATCTTATCATAAACCTCCACAATATCTATCAGCAAACCTGTGAATATCTGTAGTTTGCTAATAAGCCACATAATGCGAGAGTAGACAAAGTTAGAAAAGTAGTAGAGATCAATGTGGATGACCAAGTATGGATAACTCCAGCACGATCAATGCATAAAAGATTGGACCCTTTCAGGTGATCAAGAAAATCAATTCCTGCCGTCTTCAGCTACCAAGTATCATGCATACGTCTAATGTCTTCAATGTGAAGCACCTCTTTCATAGCTTTTTAAATTTGTGGAGGAGGAATTAATACAAATCCGAGGGCAATTCTTTCCAACATGGAGGATAATGTAGGATATGATAGGCACAATTATGGAGACTTGGGAGAGGCTTACTCACCAATTGAGACATTGCGCCTAGTTGTTAAGCAAGTATCATAACTAGGTGAGTAGGAAGATTGGGCGAGTAAGGTGTAATAAGTAAGATTAGAAGTCATGTTCCAAGGGTAAACATCTTCTAGAAGCAACGATAAGAGCTGACCAGGACTCTACATAGTTGGTCAATTTTTACATGTTGTTTGCAAAAGGATGACTAGAGTCCGAGCAAAACTTAATTTTCTAATTATAATGGGATCAGATTCAACATGTTAGTTGAAAGTAGGATTGTTAGTTATAAATGGCGTGTAAATTGGTAGATTGCCTAGTTTTTTCCCTTGAAGAAATGATAATAAATTTGACAATTGTTCTCTTAAGTTCTGTCTATGTGGAAGGAGTTTAATTTGAGTTATTTTCAATTTTTATCGTTCTTTGCTTCCACAAAATGATTAGGGAAGTGTGTGAATGTTGCCCAACTCTTTTAATTGGTTCCTTGCATCATATATACTGCTAAATGTGATATATTGTTTGATAACACTGTAGTTATCTGTCTACAAAGCTGCTGGTGGCATTCAAGCTCCCATGAAAGGCAATGCAAAAAAGATGACTGAGGAAGATAAATCCGTGCTACTGGCCTCAGGGATCCCTTACACCATTATTAGTGCTAGCTCTCTCTAAAATTCCCCCGGTGGAATGGAAGGGTTTTGCTTTGAAGAGGTATGCTCATCATGGAATCAATTTACAATTTGTATTTCATAGTTTGCAATTCATGGTCTTGTTGTTGTATAACTCTTTATTCCTATAGCTACATATGATTTACAAGTTCCTCATCTTCATTATGCTTTTCTTTTTTACATGTGAGCACTGGCCCCCAACACTCTACATTACAAAAAGAAATTCTAAAACTCACTTTTAGCATTTTCCACGAGTTTAAGCAGAGTTTATGATAAGAAAATACCATGAACATTTTAAGAATTTCACCTATTGGCAATTACAAATTGCTTGGTAATATGAGCAGCTCCTTGTTTTGGACTAGAAAATTCAACATAACTATACAAAAACTAGTAAAGGAAATGCTTAAATCCTGCATAATACAAAATTTGAAGGTTGCATGCTTCTTAATAATGCACAAGTTTTGCCAAATAGAGCTAAAAAGCGTGCCGCCTATGTTTCTTGAACTCTTCATTCTATCTCAACACACTTGTGTCTGACCCCTCATACACCTGGATACAATATGATGTCGCTAACTCTTTAAACTAGCAAACAGAAGGTACAAATATCCCAAGAATTAGCAAGATCCAACCCTTTAGTTCGACTATATATCTAAGCCTTCTCCCTAGTCTCAATAACATTTGTTGGTAGAGTCGTCCTGCAAAAGGTGGTTCCACACATTGCACATCAGGCTGTAATGCTCTCAGTTCAAATTGTAATGCTCAAGTTCCATTCTTAATTGAAGTTTATCTAGTTGTAATTGGCAATCCAAATGTTGAGTGGTCAATCCTGGTTTGATTCCACTTCATTTGATCTTGATTGCTCTCAACTACAGTAACCTTGGCACCAAATTTCCCTTTCAATCCATCATGAACGTCTTGTTGTAATGTTGCCTTATTATCTTGAATCAAAGCTGCAACCTCCAAACTTGAATTTATTCCAACTTCAATAGGTGCTACGATTGAAGCATCAACTCCAGCTCTTACAGGAGCATATAATCTAGTAATTTGTTCTTGCAATCTTGCCGATCATTGCTCAATTTTGGTACGACTTAGCCAAATGATGCTGTAGCATTTGCTGCTTTGTCAGCCTTCACTCTTGCATTAGCTGCTGCCATTGAGCTAATTGCTCTTGCTGAATCGAAGCACCTGCTGAACTAACAGCCTTAGTAACTTGTTTCCTACTTTTGGCCATGCTTGATTAAACGCAAATTCAACTCGGTTGAATGCAAATTCAACTCAGTGGAATGCAAATTAAAATTAATCGAATGCAAATTCATAAGCTCTGATACCAATTATTATGATTCAAGATCAATCTTGGATCCTAACCAAGGATAATAGAGATGAGACGTAGAAGAAAGAGATAAGAAATAGAGAGAATTAGGGTTGGGAGAAAGCGAATCAAGATATTATCATTCAATTACTATTACAAATGAGGAATCCACTACTTATACTAATACAAGTTTAGGAAAATATCTAACTAATGCACTTTACCTAGGCATTTCCCAATCACCACACTATCTTTCCCTCCGAATCACTTAACCGCTGCTTCCTAATCAAAATATCTAATGCACGACCAATTCTATAAAAGCTAATACACGGCTAAAACATTTAAAAGACTAAAACAATTGAATTGAGCTCCTTGCTTATTACTAATGACTTAATACCCCCTTACACCAATATTTCTCGATCATGACATTAACCTTCGTCACAAGAATGGTCTACCTAGCATATGTTTTAAGGACATTTGTCTGGGCTACCACATATATAGTGAATGCTAAGAAATAATGTCCCAATTTTTCTGATGTATAAGATAAACAAAATTTTTAAGTGCGGAATACTTTATTTCACAATCATTTAGACAATGGCTGAGGTAGAACACAGCCCGTTGTATAAGCAAGTAACTAATAGATTCCTTTGAAGTAGAAAAATAGATTTTTAAAGGCTTGCCCTGCTCTGGTGGAATTAGTACTAATGGCCTAATCTAGTACTCCTTGATGGCCTCGAATGCTATTTGATGAGGCTCCTCCCACTTGAAGTCCTTCTCAAACTTAAGCTTCAGCAGTGAAGAGAAGACTTTAGTTTTTCCTGCAACATTCGAGATAAAGCATCTTAAGAAGGTAACCTGCCCCAAAAAGCTTTGGAGCTTCTTTTTTCTTGAAGGTGGCTTGGCCATTTGTATAGCCTTAGTCTTATTAAAATCCACCTCGATGCTCCTCTAGTGTACCAGGAAACCCAAAAAGTTTCTAGCTCACATGCCAAAAGTGCATTTTAATGGATTCATCATAAGGTTGTCAGTCCTCATTCTAAGGAACGCACTCCTCAAGTCTGCGAAGTGTTTAACTTGAGATTTTGATTTTACCATGATATCATCTATATACACTTTCATGGTCTTGCCTTCGAGGTCATGATAAATCATGTTCATGGCTCTTTGGTAAGTGGCGCCAGCATTCTTCAAATTAAAAGGCATTTCCATCCATTCAAATGTCCCTATTAAACCCAGGATATCTGAATGCTGTCTTGTGGGAATCCTCCACAGCAATCATGACCTGGTAGTACCTAAAGTAGCCATCCATGAAAGAAAAAACCTCATGCATCAAGGATGAATCAATGAGCACATCAACAATCGCCATAGGGTATTCGTCCATTGGGGTGGCTGCAGACCTCTGAAATCAATACAGAACCTTCTTGCCATTCTTTTTTATGTCAGGGACAACGTTAGATCATCACTCAACATGCTTGGCAGTTCTGATGAATCTAGCATTCAGGAGTCTTTCGATCTCTTCCTTGACCAAATATATGACTTCTTGAGACATCCTCCTCTAGCCTTGGATGATGGGCTTTAAGCCTGGCTTAATAGGAAGCCTATGCTCCACCACTTTTCTGTCTAGGCCAGGCATCTCATGATGATCCCAAGCAAAACAATCTTTGAATACGTAAAGCAAGTCAAGTACTGTTCTTTCTACTCCTTGGTGAGAAAAGCACTCAAATAGGTAGGTCTTGAATCCATTGTGGATCCTAAATTAACCTTTAAGAGGGGTCTTGGACTTCGGCCCTTAGATCCTCCATTTTTACTTGTGCTACTCTTAGATCAGAGAGCTCTAGTTTCTTTTCTTGCACTGCATGTAATTGAAAACTGTGGAATGGTTGCTCAGCCTAGAGATGATCCTCAGTGCGCCAGGCCACGAACCTTACTAATGTTAAGGAAATGGCCTCTTGGGCCATTACTGGGAGGTCTTGATGGTCCTGCATTGGGATTCTGGAATGCCTTAGGAGTCCTCCTCGTCAAGAAGGGCTCTCATGTATCCCCAGAAGTCGGAATCTTCAGACTCAACATCCTCTTGACCAACCTCAGCTTCGGTTAGTGGGCTATCTAGGTGGCTATTGTGTCTTGTTGTTAGGCTGATTGTGAAGTGGCCCTCTTGATGTCCAGGGGTCCCACATCATCTTTGGAGAATTTTGCCTCAACTTAGTTGGAGCAGGCCATGAATGGCCTATTATTTGCCAAAACAACCTCATACTTGTCATGGTTCCAGTAGATTAACAACTGGTGGAGTGAAGATGGAGTACAATAATCGGCATGCAGCCAATCTCTACCAAGCAAAGCATTATAGCTCGAGGTAGTTTAAATCATAAAGAAGGCTGTTAGCTTACTTAGGCCGCTAACAGTTAAGTCAAGGGGATAAGTCCTCCAAATTTGGTTGTAGCTCCAAAAAGGTTGTAGATCACCGCATCTGAGGTGATTAAGTCTTCTAGAGACTTACCAATGATCCCTAACATATATGAAGGCAAGACGTTGGTAGAAGCACTATTATCTACCAAGACGGTGTTTATCATAATGCCATCGAATTTGGCCTTGATATATAGGGGCTTGATGTGTTATTGGTGGTACTGGGTCCACCAAACATCATCTTCATTATGTCAGGTGGATCACTAGGTAATTTGGATGTTGAAGCATTGACTAAAAAAGATAAAGGGTCAAGTGTACCTTTAGTAGCTGCTACTTCAGTCACGAGCTCGACTTGAGGCTCCTCATCTGATGCTATCAGATCACCTTGAGACCTTCTTGGGCATTAACTACCATGAATTCCAAGGGAAGGAGTAGGGATGTTCTGACGTCCACGTTTTCAAGCAACATTTCGAATTGACTTTGGATCCCCTGGTCTGTCTCCTAATCAAGGCTGTCAACCATGGGTGTATCCTCTCCCTGCTGTAGAACATTGCTAGCTAGCATATCCAATTCTTAAGGTTGTTTCCTATGATCAACCTTTGAAATTTGAGATTCCTCCACTAAGTTAATGCTAAGAGGGGAGTACTCCCCCTTGTCCTCAACTGGTTCTCAAAACTAAGGGGTCCTTGTTAAGGTGATCCCACCAAGTTTCTTTCCCTTTCAAACATGAGAGACTAGCCCACCTTTCGAGCTTATTAAGAGTTGCCGCCTTACTAGTAGTAGGAGGCTGGGACCTAGTCACTGGATCCTCGAGGTCTGCATGCTCAACCTTTTTGCCCTTGTAGTCCCGCGCTTCTTGTTGCAAAAGCCTAGTTAGGCAGGAATCAAACATGATTCTTCGCTGCAGCTGCCTTCTTTTTGGAGTTCGAGTTAAGTTGGAGGGACTAGCTACCTCTTGATAAAGATGATTCCTCCTCCATACATTACCGAACATGATGCTTGATGGCTGATATCCTGACTGCCATGGTGGTTGGCTGGTATCCGCATCCAACAAGGTGTACTTCGGGTTCCTTTTAGGATGTCCTGTCCTCGGGACAATTTGAGCCTTCGAGGGAGAACCATCGACTAAACTACCTCTTCGAGGTTTCTTAGATGGCATTTTCACTCCTAACATAGGATCGACGAGAGAAATGTACTAAGGAAGTAACTTAAGTTTCCTCATTGCAGCTTGTATTCTTCCATAGCAATCCTCACATGCCGCATATGACATCCCTTCCAAGTCACAAGATATTTTATCCCGACCAGTTAGACTTTAGGAAGACCCCGGACCAGCACTAATCTCCTAGCCAATTTCTTTACCACTATCAGCGTAATAACGGAGTTGTTGTAGAGCATGATCAGCAAATTTTAGAAAATGGCTCACCTCCTAGTAAGATGAAGTTCAGTGATGTGCCAATGGCATATCCCATCATCTAAAGTACGCACTAGTCTTGGGAATCTTCAATGACCAAACATTTAAAAAGACAGTTAGCCACCTGAGCTTTCTGATCATCACTGGTCACCATTTTCTTCCTATACAAAGAAAAAGGATTAACCTAGACACAATAGGGCTTAATTTTGTCAGCATTTTCAACAACTTTGACATGAAGAGGACTAGGGAAAGGGTCTTTATCAACATCCATTAATCCTTCTCCCGGGACGATCAATTCTCTAGCTTCTATGGCATCTTGAACTACGTTTCTGAAGATCATACAGTTCTTCGTGGAATGCGATAACGAATCGTGCCAGTTAATGTAGACCTTTCCCTTATTTAAGTTGGGATCTGGTTTCTTATGTTTACCCATGATCTTAAGTTTATTATTTGCCTCAAACCAATCAAATATTACATCAGCTCTAGAAAGGTCAAATGAATATTTTCTCAAGTCTTAGGACTAGTAAGATTTCCTGGCGTTGATATCCTTCTTGACCAAAGGATTACAAACCATGGGAGGTCCCTTGACATACTCAGCTATGTCAATTTCGTATGGAGGATCATCTTCCTCTTCAATTAAGTCATGCATGTATGTCCTGTACATGCTTATTATTTTTAAGGCTTTCTTTATTTAAGAATTCCTCATATCTAGTGGCACATTTTGCCAGCTGAAGAAGCACCATAAAGTTAGAGCCTTCTAAATTCTTCTTGAATTCAATATCCGAGCCGTTGAGAGCTAGCTTGGCGTATTTGAGCTCAGGAAGGGCTATAGTGCATTTTAACCGTGCTCACTTGAACCGGTTAATATGCTCCTCCACTGATTTGCCAGACTTTTTTCTCATTTGAGCTAAGCTTAACATGGAGTTCCTAACTCCATTCTAGGGAATTGGGCCAAAATTGCCTGGCCATATAATCCCCATAGTAAATAAAATTAGGAGAGAGGCTGATATACCACTGGAAAGCAATCCCAGTCAACGAACTAAGGAATAGCGCTAATTGAATCTCGCTAGGTGCTCGAGAGCAGAAACAGTCCCTTCCCTTGAGAAGAGGGTAAACTTAGACCCTTGCAAAACCCGGCCCATACATTTGCTCAATGGGGGTGCTAATTGATCCTAGAGGGAAGGTTAGCCACATGATTATGCGCCTGCCACTGCCCCCAAACTGGTAGGGATCTCGTGGCGGATCTGCAAGATATCCCTGAGCACCCATCATAATTGGGTGTGGGAATGATTGTTGCCCGCCAAACCCTGGATAAACCCCTTGATCATAGTGGCCATGCACTTGGTTGGCCATGAGGTATGTTCCAGCAGGACCAGGGTGGCATGGGGCTCCTGGTGGCACACTGGTACCAAATGGTTGTAGGCTCATCCTTGTCTAATCAACCCTCAAGTCATGGTCTTGAGGATTTAGGCTATTAATTTGCCCCCAGTATGGTAAGTGTGAAGAAGTTTAGGAGGAGAAGTCTGGTTCCCTATAAAAGGGACCTGACCGTGCACTCCTATCTTAAGGCCTTGAGTGGGCCTCGAGATAACCTCTGTTACTTAAAGAGGGTGAGAACGGTTGTATTTCCCTGCCTTTGAGACAGGTATCAATGGCGCAGTAGGATTAAGGTCCCTCGTGGTCAAAGAAAAACTCTGATTGGAAGGATTTGCAACTCCATGAGGCACGCTTTTATTTCTCTTGCCCGATTCCAAGCGTATGACACCTGGGTTAGCCATAGGTGAATTTTTTGTTCTTTCTAATCGACCTGAGTGACTGGCAACCACTAGCTCAAAGGGGTTTCATAGGGATAACCAGCTAGCACTAATAAGGGGGGTGCAAGCCCTAGTTTCCTGACATCCTCCCTAACGGCTTGGATGAAGCCATTATGAGTCTCTAATTGTCTAACCAAAAAAGACTTGACTTCAACCACTATCTGCCTAGCCACATCCTTAGCTATAAGGGTAGCAGAAGAGGACAAGATCGAGTTCCTTTCTACTAAGACCCTATCAGCCTCTTGGGAGAATGGCCAATAAGCCTAATACGTTCATCTTCTGGGATGTTATTATCACCACCACTGTCGCTGCCGCGGCGGTTACTCATTTCATCCCTTCAAGATATGGGACTTTGTTCTAGAGGACACTCAAGTGGGTACCCGGTAAGGGCTATCCCTTCCAGTTCCTCGAGCTTGAGAGCTCTTGTCCTCTTAGTTCTAACCATGGCGAATGGCCAGCAATTACATCTCGCGAATCCACAATGGGCTAAAGACGAGGAAGTCTCGCTTCACGCCTCCTACTATGGGTGCCATAAAGGTGTGTTTGCTCTATTTTGTTTTGAATGGTGCGTGTGTGGTCGCCGTAAAAGTGCAAGCAAAACAAATGTGCAAAAGGGACTCACCGTGACTAGGGAGTGAGCCTAATTATGAATCACACATCTTTGACCAAAACCACTCACCGTTCTAGAAGAAAAGTTGTGATATATTAGTGTATCTGACTTTGGTTATACCGTGAGTTTTGCTTATGCTTCCATTAAGAAGACTTTGTTAAGTATTTTTGTGGATTTTTTTAGTATTTTTATGACAGAAAATTAAAGGATATAGACCTAACTCAAGTAGCAGTTATAGTGACGGAGCAGGGTCCACGAACACCTTTTCTCGTACATGTAAAAGTCAGAAACTGGGGTGTAGACAAACCCAAAATCTCAGTAGTCCACTTACAAGCCCGAGTGAATAAGGTTTTCAAGCCTAGCACCCATGACTTATGATAGCTTGAATGTATTTAGGTCCGACAGGATTAAGGTGGAGTAAACCGTATTCAGGTCGCTGGATTAGGACCTATGCAATTAAAGGATAAGCCTCGGTTGTCAAAGCCCTAATCAATGGCCCGAACCTAATTTCACTTGACTTATCGAGCAATGGTAACAATGTTAAGACCAATGCAATAAAGGGACAAAGCCTTAGCTGTCAAAGCCTTAAACTAAAGCCTTAGATCTCAACTTGTCGATTTGTGGGAGCATATTAAAACTGAAAAGTCATATCAGAAGCCGAGAACTGTATTACAATGGAGGTAAGTACAGCAAAAATCTAGGTTACGCTACGCCTAGCTAAGTTACACTACTCCTAAGAAAAAGAGCATAAGTGTGCTGTAAAAACTTGAAGAAGTTTTGTCGTGAGTGTATGTGTACTCGTTTATACGAACGCACAGTTTTTTATCTATAAAAAAGGAAAATAATTGTGGTTTCTATCTTTACGGAAACTCCACCCGCGTCTAGCCACTTAGCTTCTCTTTTGTGTGGGTTTATCCTTCACCAACATGTCGTGGAGGAAAATCCTTAATGCCCACGTCTGTAGTTTTAGTAGAAGTTCCCTTTAGAAGCTCCACGTTCCCTTAAATTAAGCTTCAGGCCCAAGCAACTAAAGTTGCACACCAAGTAACTTCCTTGAGCATGTAAACTACTGTTCTTGCAGCTTTCATGGTAGCCCCTCGAGCTGGAGCTTATTTCACCCTTCTGCCATTTCGAGCCTCAAGTGGCAGATACCCTTATCAAAGGTAATAATGTTTTCTAGTAACTAGGCTCGAGATGCCGTTGATGTAGTACTCAAAGGCCTAGCCCCTCTTGAGGATAAACTCACATGATGACCACGTGGCACTTTACGCATAAAGGGCGACGTTTCAGCCCTGTTGAAATTAGGGTGTAAACACCATTACCCAAGACACGTAAGATTTAAGCCAACGAACTTTAACTAATCCTTTTGGTACATTAAAGCAACAAACAACCCATACACGAGTTTATACTATTTCCTGGATTCAGAGTTATCGTCTTATGGAATTAATTATTTCTGGTAGGAGTAAAAAAACAACTAATTAAGGTGGTCTTGCTTAATGTCCTAATCACATAGACAACACCAATATAATACTTTCGGATCCCTATCCACGTGACCAAGACACGTCATCTAAAGTATTATATTATAATCTAATCCAACAAGTTATCCAAATTCATCACCGACTACGAAAATATACTTTGAAAATATATAACGAATTTGATTTAAGTATATATGTGGCTCAATCTTATAGACCACTTAAACCAAACCTAACATGTCATCTTGGACTACGTCCATCTGACGAAACATTTTAGAAAAATAATCACACGTATATTTGACTCTTAAAAATTATTTAGACTATAAATAAATAAAGTAATTTATTTAATTAATATCTAAACTGACAAATTGAGTTTTTTAGGACACCAATCCCAACATGTACAAGGGTCTATTGACCCTTCTAAGGCCTAGCCCACACATCTGCTTGATGAGGGCAGCCAATTGGTCCTGGAGGGGTAGGTTAGGTATATGGTTATGCACCTGCCATTGCCCACCAAGTGGGTGAGGATCTTGAGGGGGATCTGCAGGATACCCCTGAGCACACAACACAATTGGGTGTGGTATCGATTGTTGCCCCCCGAAAGCTGGCGTAACCCCTTGATCGATTTGGCCATGCGATTGGTTGGCCACGAAGTATGTCCAACAAGACCTAGGTTATACGGCATGCCTAGGAGCACTCCAATATTAGCAGGCTGTTGGTTCATCTGTGCTTGATCAGTCCCCAAGTCGTGATCTTGATGTAGTGGGGGGTTAATTTGCCTCCCTCCCCCCCCCCCCCCCCTAAAAAAAAAAGTGTGGTAAGCATGAAGAGGTCTAAGGAGGAGAGGCTGCCTCCCTGAAGTGGGTACCTATCCTTGCATTCCAACTTCAAGGCCTTGAGGATGCCTCAAGGAAGCCTCTACTACCTGAGGAGGGTATGAACGATTTTGCTCCCTTGTCTCAGGGACAGGCGACACTGGTACATTGGCATTGAGATCCCTCAATGCCAAAGTAAAACTCTGATTCGGATGGTTAGCAACCCTAAGGGGCACGTTGGTCCTATGGGAAGATTCCAAGTGTGTGATACTTGGGTTAGCCATAACTAGGTTTTCCTTTCTCCTATGGATAATATAGTCAACATGAGTGCCTGGTAATTGTGAGCTCAAAGGAGCCTAGCGAGGATATCCAGTAGGTGCCGATGGAAGAGGTGCATTGCCTGATATCCTCTTTAACGGCTTGAACAAAGCCATTGTGAGTCTCCGCTTGTCTAACCAAGATAGGCTCGACGTCAACTGTTGTCTATCTTGCCACATATTTAGCAATAAGGGTAGCAGTAGAAGACAATTTTGAGTTCATTTTAAATAAGACTCTGTCAGTCTCTTTGTGAAGCATATCATTCATTGAGGTTCTAATGTTATTTATCACGACTCTCATGGCGGCAAAGTTTTCATGCTAGGCCGCTAGATTGTGCTTTATTTCAGCACTTTGTCTCTGAAAGGCTTCTCTGATTGTTTGTTGGACTCTTTGGTCCACAATTTCTAAATAGCGTTTAAGCATAGTCATGAAACTCTTACGAGAATGGCCATCCAGCCTCATTCGTTCATTCTAGGATGTCATCATCGCCATCGCTCTCACTACTGTGGCTATGACTTGGTTCATCCCTTTGTGTTTTAGAGCTTTGTTCTAGAGGACACTCAGGTGGGGATCCAATCAAGGCTAAGCCCTCTGACTCCTCATGCTAGAGAGCACTGGACCTCCTAATTCTAGGCATCAGCAAATGGTCTCAAATTACATTCTGGTAATCCAC
Source organism: Simmondsia chinensis (assembly GCA_018398585.1). NCBI lineage: Eukaryota > Viridiplantae > Streptophyta > Magnoliopsida > Caryophyllales > Simmondsiaceae > Simmondsia > Simmondsia chinensis. Next base: position 25,829,711 of record JAGTTD010000010.1, on the reverse strand, counting down.
TATTGGCTAAAGACAATGAAGTCTCAGTTTAATCCTCCCACTGACATCGCCAAAAGGCGTGTTTGCTTTATTTTATTTGTAATTAAGTGTGATGTGGTCGCCATAAAATGATAACAAAACGAATGTACAAAAGGGACTCACTGCGACTAGGGAGTGAGTCTAAATTTGAACCGCACGTCTTTGCCCACCACCACTCACCGTTTTCAGAGAGAAGGTTGTGGTATTTTAGTGTATCTGACTTCGGTTATATCGTGAGTTCAGCTTATGCTTCAATTAAGAAGACTTGGTTAAATATATTTTTGTGGATATATATATATATATATATATATATATATATATATATATATATATATATATATATAAATAGAAAAGAAAAGGAATATGGACCTAACTCAAGTGGCAGTTACAGTGATGGAGCAGGGACCGCAAACACTTTTCCTCAAACACTTAAAAGTTAGGAACTGGGGTGGAGACAACCCAAGAGCTCAACAGTCTACTTACAAGCCCGAGTCAATTAGGTTTTTTTAAGCCTGACACCCTTGACTTATAATAACTTAAATAACTTTATGTTTGACAAAATTAAGATGGAGCAAACCATATTTAGGTCGTTAAACTAGGATCAACGCAATCAAGGTCAAGCCTTGGCCATCAAAGCCCTAATCAATGGCGCGAACCTAAATTCACCTGACTTATCAAGCAGTGAATTGTTAAGACCAACACAATCGAGGTCAAGCCTTGGTCGTCAAAGGTTTAAACTAGAGCCTCAATTCTCAACTCATCGAAATTTGAGAACGTATTAAAATAAAAAGTTCAAGGCTAAAACTTGAAAGACTGTGTTACTTAAAAAGCATGTACAACAAGTTCTATGCTAAGCTAAGCTACACTAAGTTAAGCTACTCCTAAGGAAAATGCACAAGTGTGCTGTAAAGAAAACTTAAAAAAGTTTTGTATTGAGTGATTTGGACTACAATAGAGTCCTTTATTTATAAATAAACTAAACAATAGCCGCCTTCTGATTCTGTGGCATTTTCCCCCTCCATCAGGCCACTAAGCTTCTTATTTCGTGTGAATGATCATTGAACGTGTCCATGATTCAGTTTTGGAGGGAATTCCTTGGAGCCGACGTCCGAATTTCTAGTTGAAGTTCCCTCTAGAAGCCCCTCATTCTCTCGGATTAAGCTTAGTGCCCAAGTATTTGAAATTGTGCTCCAAGTAACTGTCTCAAGCTTAGAAATCACCTGTCTTGTAGCCTTCTTGGCAATCCCCTGAGCTCAAGCTCGCTTTACCCTTTAATCATTTGGAGCCTCGGGTGTTTGATAACCTTGTAAGGATGATAATCTTCTCAGGATGCTGGGCTCGAGATTCCCTTACTTCAGCACCTAAAGGCCTAATTCTTATCGAGGAGGGCCTCATGTGTTAAGCACGTGGTACTTTGCTCAAAATTTCGTCATTCCAGTTCCCTCGTATTTAGGATGCAAACAATGATAATCAAATTTTATCCATTTGGAGTTATAATTAAATTGTCCCTAAGGTTGCTTCGCAAGCCTCACCTTAACTATCGTTTGAAAAGATTTAAAAATGAACTCATGACATAAATTAATGATTTATGGAATAAATTTTTATGCCAAATAAATATTTATGAAACAAATATATAATATGATAATTATATGAGAAATGAATGTGACGTCATGCCACGATGAAGGCCCAGCAATTGTCGCTGAAGTCTTGTTAACGTCAGTAACAGGAGATTTTCTTTTTTACGCGCATACACAGCGGGTGTACTTTTTTTTAGATACACTGTTTTTATCGTATAGGATTTAGGTTTTGGTACTTAGTTTTTTCCTATAACCGCATTTTGGTACTTAATTTTCTCCTATGACAAAAACCCTGCTTATGCGGGATTCTTTAAAGCACTGGGCATGTTGTTGTTGTTTCTGAAAAACTGTTTTTTTTTGAAAAGATTGAAAAGGAAAAAAAAATTTCTAAAAATTTTTCTAAGTTAAAATATTTTTGGGAGCTCACACTCCTAGTGCTAGAAGAGGTCATTACGAAAAAGACCTTGAGGTGTCAAGAAATTTTCTTGTAATTTCAGATATTTGAGTTGGAATTGGGATTCACTCTCCCGGTATGTTTTAATTAAATATTTGACATTTAATTCTTTTTTCTTTATTTTGTTTATTTTACATAACATGTGTATATGTATTTTATAATATACAAAATATTATGTTTGTTATGTTATGAACCTATTAGAGTAAGATCTAGATCTAATTAAATAATTTAACTAGACCAAGTCTTTAGATTTAAATTAAGAACTTTAAATTCATTTTTTCGGCTGCGCTCGCTCTAAGAAATATTCTCAACAATTGGTATGAGAGGCAACTCTGCATACGTTCATAATTAACATTAAAAATATGAGGTTTGATAAAATAGAAGTATGTAGAATTGCAAAAATATGAAACTGAGAATTTCATTAATGGAAAAAGGCAACCCTGAAGATTATTGTTAAATAGTTTAATAACAAGATTGAATGTTCATTAAAATTTAAAATTATTTAAAATTTTATATGAGTAATGATTCAATTAAGAAACGTAATTCTAAATCAAGTCTAATGAGATTAGATATTCAAAAAGTTGAATCATTATGAACCAAGGTATAAAAAATTCAATTGTTGAATATTTTATGATAATCCAAAACTTTATATATCTAATATGATTAGATATAAGGTTTTATTTTGTTCTAATAAGGTTAGAAATTTATTACCTGTTTATTTATTTAAATAATAATTATTAAAAAGGGAAAACAAAAATTTAATTTTGGGTCACGTCAACTATTTTTTTTATATATTATTATTACTTAAATAATTTAAATAAATAATTAATTAATTAAAATAAGATTCTAATTAAGATTATGCTGTAATTTTTTCTAAAGGTGTTTTAGAAAAATCTTTAATTACTTCAGCCTTGTTAGGCCTTAAGTAATGTTATTCAAAAGGTTTAAAAATATGATATTTACTAAATTTTATTCACATATTAGATGTTATTTAAATGAGTTAAATAATAGGTATAATGTGAATAAAGTTAGAAGGCCATTATATATGTTACTTAATGAAATATTTGATTTCATTGAGTGGGAGAATTTTTAAAATAGATATAATATGATTAAATAATTTAAAATTTGAATTATTTGAAAATAAAATGCTCATAAAATATTTAATGAGCTTATATTACATAGGTTGGACAATTAAAAGGAATCTAATATGATTAGGATTTTATTTAATTTTTAAATAATATTTAGAATATGGTTCTAATAATTGATTATGAGATAATCAATTTTAAAGAAAGATCCACCATTTAAAATTTCAAGTGGGAGCGAGGTTTAGGAGGTGATTCCTCACGGTCTCCATTGCAGGCCTAATAATATAGTGGATAAGCGCAGCTCCCCAAGGACGGAGTTTGTTTGCAGAATATAGGGTTAGAGTTCTTTAGGATAGATGAAGGCAAGGGAAAACATATGTTACTACATATTCGTGGAGTATCTTGTTCACTTAACATCTAGGAATTGGTATACACTTGACAAGTATAGTAGTCTCCTAGGGAGCATTGTGATACTGTCTTAAAGGCCAAGAAAGAAATCGTGAGTTAATTATATTTAGAAAATATATTAATTGAGAATAGTTCTCACTATGCTAATAACTCGTTACGCTCCTCTCGAATGAAGTAACGAGTAGATTGGCTAGCTCATTGTTGAGCACACAGAGAAAATGATTAGGTGAATTTTATGTTTTGTTTGTTTGCTAAAATTATTAGAAGGTTCAAAAGACTCAAAATATCAAGTGGCCGCGAGCTTTTAAATGAATTCGCATGTCCTCCATTACCGCTCTAGCAGTATAGTACGTTGGTGCTACTCCCCAAGGAGGGCGTTCATTTGCAAAGTACAAGGTTAGTCTCTTGGAGATAGACTAAAGTGTAGGAAAAACGGGTATGGCCACGCCGACGTGGAGTATTTCACGGACTTGTATGGATATCAAGATAGTAGTGTACACTTGACTAGGATGCTATATTAGCATCCTGGAGGAGCTCTATTGTATGACTTTAGAGGCTGAAGGAAGAATGGTGTGTTAAATATGTTTAGTAAGAGCTAACGGGCAGTTTTGGATAGTTTGGTTGGGTCGCCATGGCACACATGTAAGTGTCGGATTGGGAACTCCAAACTTTGATTATTTGCTAAAAGTAAGAAAAGTAATCATGTATTTTATGTGACTTGTTTACAATTTTGTTTTTTGACTGGTTGTTATCTTATGCATTGTGATCAATATTGACTATATGTGACTTATCTATTCTGTTATGCTCACTGAAATTTAAAGTATCTTAGTACATGTGGAGCACTAGTAGATACTCAGAGTTCTCTGGTTTGTTGCTAGTAGTTCTACTAAGTTGAAAAGAACGTTTAGAACGTTGAACTGGACTAATGAGTTAGTCAGGTGCAACATTCAAACATTAGATGTCGAATATGTTCTAGTATTAGATACTTGAAAATTCAATTATAGTAGAGATGACCAGATATTTAAAGAAGAGTTTGATTAGAGAACTAGTAGTATGAATAGATAAAGAGACAGATGATAGGGCCATGATCATGTTAAGAAAGTTCAGTTCAAGAGCTTGTCATATGATGAAAGCTTACTTAATTGAACTGGAATTCTTGATGCAAATATTGATAGCCAATCTGAAAAGGATATCATCCTGACTTGCCTATCAAGTTGTTTCAATCAATTTAGGCTGGATACATCGAATAATAGAGATGACTCGTTGTCTGAATTGATGAAAGTACATTTTTTGAGAAACGGTGTCATGAAAACTAATGGAAGAGTCCGCTTATTGTAAACATCTATCTCAAGAATTAGAGACCTATAGAGGGTAAAATAAAACATGAATCAAAATAGTTTTGTCTCTTCTATAAAAGCACTGGACATTAGTATTTAAAAGGAAATTGGCTAAGTACTTAGATGTTGCTAAGACTAAAAGCCAACATGATATGATATTCCATATCTTGTCGCCTCTAATTGTGACTAGTAGATAATTCACAAGTGTCTTGGTGAATGGGCTTTCAGTAAGGGCACTAAGAAATAATATTCTAAGTCAAGGAATGCAGTTTTGACATTGAGTAACTATCTTAAAGTAATAGTTTCTTTAGAAATTTGATTTCTATTTACTATTTATTTTAAAAAGTTTTTCAGTTATTTTTCATAAAAATAGACTGATAGTTGAATAAATAAAGTGTTTATTTAAAAGGTATATTGGTAGATGGTTAACTAATTTTTAAATTAAAACTATGTTAATGGTAGTTTATCTGTCTAATACAAGCTAGGTTGTGTAACCATATAAAAGAAGATTTTCTTGAAACCCATGAAGATTTTAGGTGGCACTTGAACTTAGGCCTCATTAACCTAGTATGATTCAAAACTAGTTTGATTTGTCTTATGGGTCATTATGTACTAAAATGATAACCATATGGGAATTTTATTCGAATTAATGATGACTTAAAGGGCCTTTAAGAGTAAAGGAAATAGAGCCACTAAGTTGCTAGAACATGTTCCTAAAATGTTTATGGACCGCTAAAAGTTAAAGTGAGCGGAAGCGTATAGTATTTCATAAAATGTTTGTGAGTAACTACTAAGTTAGTTGATATATGGATATACCTCCAAAGGCTGAAGTCTTGAATCCTTTGAAAAGTTAAAAACATTAAAGATTAAAGTTGGGATCAATTAGGTAATTATATCAAGTCACTTTGATTAGATCGAAGTGGTGATTTCTAGAGAATTCTTATTTTTCCTTACTACAAAGAGTTGTAGAAAGGATCAATAATGTGTTATTGAATACGGTAAGATTCATATGATGAGTCACATCTACATATCAAAAGGTTTGCTATGTAAGAGGTTTTAGATACTGTTCTAAACATGCAGTAGATCCCTTGTGTTAGATAGATTGACAGTATGAGATACTGTGTCTCTACAACTTAATACAACATACGGTATAGATGATGTGTTAGATATATCTTCAACTAGGTTATTATCACACTAAGTACACGAGAGCTTTGTTGTAGTGGAAGGATGGTCAGGGTCACTTGACAGATTCATGTCTTTAGTCTTAGCAGTTAAGCATGATGGTGAATCTGATCCTTTTGACTACAATGAAACTCATAAGTATAAAGATGCAGACCAATTAATCAAGGTAATAAAAGTTAAGTTAAGGTAATTGTATTTTATCTAAGTCTGAGAACTTACAGAGGCGTCAAAAGGCATTAATTCCTTTTGACTACACGTATAAAGAGTTCTTTGGATGTGAGCGTAGAGACATTCTAAGCTAGATTGATGGTAGTGGGTTATACCCTATAGGAAGGAATCATCTTTGATGAAACCTTCTAGCTAGATCCTATGCTTAAGTTGATAAGTATGCTCTTATTCATTGTATCTCATTGTGATGAGATATGGGAAATGGAAGTCAAGACGATATTTTCTAAATGGTCATCTTGAAAAGGTCATGTATATGATACAACAAGAAAAGTTTATTGTCTAGAGTCAGAAGCATATAGTATGCAAGCTGGGTAGTCTATTTGTAGACTTAAATGAGCATCTTGTTCATTGAATAGTAGATTCGATGATGGTTATCAAGTCCTAGTGATTTGAATCAATGGTTAGTGAACCATGAAAGTACGTTTGACATGGCTAGAATGTTGTATATAGAGGTGGCATTCTACTCATTGAGAATGGTGTAGAATCGTCATGAGCTACTAAGATTTAATTCTCCAATTAGTTTAAACTCAAAGAACCAAGATGAGCACACTATGTTCATAAGGTCAAGCTTTAGCGAGATTCTAAGAAAGCATGTTGAGATTATCATGGGTCGTTTGTTTTAAAGGGAGCTTAGACATTCGATGTCAAAAATCCATTTTTAACCTTATAGTGGGAGTCAATGGATCTCAAGTTCGATCCCTCCACCACGCCTAGCAGAGAAGACGTCAAGATTGGATCTGAGGCCATATCAAAGATGGAGAGTTTCAAATACTCGAGGTCTATGATACAGCACAACGGCGATGTTGACAAGGATGTCAACAACTGGATTAAAGTGGGATGGCATAAATGGAGGATGGCCTCCGCTGTACTTTGCGATAGAAAGTTTCCCTTAAAGCTAAAGGAAAGATACTATAAGATGGTAGTGAGGCCGGCCATGTCGTATGGGGCGGAGTGTAGGGCGATGAAACAACAGCATACACAGAAGATGAAGGTGGCGGAGATATGAATGCTACGGTGGATGTGCAGACACACAAGGAAGGATAGGATTAGGAACAACATCATAAGAGGCGAATTGGGTGTAGCCTCCATTGAAGATAAATTGAGGGAGCAATATTTGAGGTGGTTCGGACATATTAGAAAGAGACCGATCAACGCTCCAGTCAAGAGATGTGAACAACCCCATACTGCACTGGGCAGGAGAGGAAGAGGCAGGCCAAAGAAGAGATGGTTGGAGACGATGCAACGAGACCTCACCCAGCTAAACTTTCGGGAGGAGATGGCCTTAGATAGAGTCCAATGGAGGGCTAGCATAGGGGTAGTAGATGTAGCAGTTTGGAGTAGGGTAGTCTAGCTTATTACTGCGAAGCCTTTGACTGCCTCTTAGCGCACTTATGTAGCATACTTGCTCTCATAATTCCCTCCTTGCCTACTTGCCAATTGATTTATGCTTAGCCGCTTACCGGCAATTGGTATTTTATCTGCCTATTAGTTGTCTAATTGCCTAACGTTTGGCTTGCTTTGAGCTATTTTGTATTGCTCACCTTGTGTTTTGCCATGCTCATGCTTTGTTGCTCTCTTACTGCCAGGCCACCATGCTTTAAGCTGCAGACCAACTTCTTAAGTTGGGGGTCCTCTGAAACAACCTCCCTTCGGAGTAGCTCCCGGAAGGGGGAAGGCTGGATACATCTACCCCTCCAAACCCTGCTTTTGCAAGAGCCCTTGGAGGCATTGGGTTTTTTGTTGTTGTTGTTGTGGGAGTCATTAGATGGTGAAGAGCAAAACAGCTTGTATTGCTTAGTTCACCACAGAATTCAAGTGCTTGAAAGCTATGAAGTTGTTGAGTAAACTAGTTGACTCAAAAGTTCCTAGTAGATCAAATTTTATGAGCAAAAGAATGAGATAGTGACATATCGATATTGGTTAAAGTTTATAGTCAAAGAGTTGATAGATTTCTAAGGGATAGTTACGTAATGCAAGGCTAATTGGGTTTATGACAAGTGGGAGATTATAGGAATTGGTATCCTGAAACCCCAATTAGTTAGTTTTAAATATTAAATATATAAAATTATTTTATTTCTTTATTGTCTGACTATGCTTTACGAGTCAAACATGTGTGTGATTGCCTTCTAAAACTTCCATGAGATGGATGTAGTCCAAGATGACATGTCAAGTTTGGTTTAAGTGGTCAATGAGATTGAGCCACAAATTGACTTAAATCAAATAAGTGATATGTTGTCAAAATATATTCATAGTCAATGATAAGTTCAGACAACTTGTCTAATGTGACTTAAATGACTTGTCTTGGTCATGTGGATAGAGATCCAAAAGTGTTATATTATTGGAACATTAAGTAGGACCATCCAAATTATTTGTTTCTTAACTGTTATTAAAAATAATTAAATCTATAAAACAAGAACTCTAAACCTAGGAAATAGTCTGAACTCATGCATGAATTATTTGTTGCTTTAATGTACTAAAAGAATTAGGCACATCGCATTGACTTAAAACTTATGTGTGTTGGGTAATGGCATAAAGTGTAGCAGGAACAGGTGTTTTACATGGAATCTATAGTCTTTAACAAGATAAAGATATCTCCTTAGTTGATTGGAAGCATACGAACAGATTGTAGAATCTTTGGCCAAAGTATTTCATATGTTTAACATTTGAAATTAGTACAAAAATTGGTTTCTATATTATTCAATTGTTCGAGAAGGGAAAGTCAGGAACTATGTTGAAATATGTGAGAAAAATAACAATAGGGGTGATTGTCACAATAAATGTTATAGGGGAATTCTTAAGTGAATATATATTAGTTCTAGAGTACAGTAAAACTTAATCAATTATTATTATGAGACGATAATCGAATTTGACCCATTTTGAACTAGAATTAGATTGTTCCTAACGTCCCATCATAAGCCTCAATTTAAGAATCGTTTGAAAATATTTAAAAATAAATTTATGAGAAGAATCATTTATTTATGAGATAAAATTTTTTTTATGCTAAACAAAGTTTCATTTGGTGAATGTGTAATACAATAAATTATATCGTGTTTTAAACAAAACAAAAAAAAAAAAAAAAAGAAAAGAATGTGACGTCATGCCACGATGAAAGCCTAGGAATTCAAAATAAAAAGCAGGGAAAATGGGCGTGGCTAATGTCATGCTGACTGATGACATCAGTGACATGTGATTTTCTTTTTTGCGCATACAGAACGCGTTGTACAGCCGGTGTATTTTGTTTATATACACGTGTTTTTATCGTATAGAATTTAGGATTTTGTACTTAATTTTATCCCACAATAAAAATTCTAAAAATTATTTTTAGGGGTTTTCTAAACTCATTGATTAGCATAAATTTTATAAAAATTTATTTTTCGGAAAGATTGACAAGAAAAGTTTCGTTTTCAAATTTTTCCGAAGTTAAATATTTTTTGGGAGTCAACACTCTCGATGTTAGAGGAAGTCATTGCGAAGACCTTAAGGTGTCAAAAAATTTTCTTGTAATTTTAGATTTTCGAATCGGATTCGAGATTCACTCTTCAGGTATGTTTAAAAATATTTGATATTTAATTTATTTTTCCTTTATATCGTTTATTCTATATACTATATTTATATGATACTTTGTTTGTCATGTTATGAGCATATTAGAGTAAGATTTAGATCTAATTAAATAATTTAATTCAATCAGAGTTTTAGATTTAAAATTTATTTTTTCCGCTACACCTACTGTAGGAAATATATTTGAAATATTCGCAACAAGGCCTTCAAGACGAAGTGCTCTCCTTGAACCAGTAGTTGAATGAAGCAATTAGCTAGCTTATTAGCTATAAAGGAATCCTTAGTTAGAATTAGGGCTCAACTCTTTTAATTTTCTATTGTAAAGAAGTTTTTGCCTATACAAGTAACTTGTATTATTTTTTATAAGCCATGTATCTCTTAACATTATCAATGAAATATGCATTTATGTCAAATGCGTCTCTTAGTTTGGTAGTTCCTTTTTCTTTTATTTTCCTGAAGTATAATAAGGTTGATCCTTAAAAGACATTGATATCGAAACTGGGCCCATAATTTAGAGAATCTAAATTTAAGGACTTCCTTATTAGAATCCCAAATAGATGGGACATATTTCTTTAGGAACCTTCCAATGATGGCCCTTGGGTGAGTTCTCCCATCCAGGTCTTGGAGTAAGTAAGCATTTCCTCTAAATACCACTGTGACTCTGAATGGACTGTCCTAGTTTGGGGACCATTTTCCAAAGACACGATCTTTTTGGTTAATGGGCAAAATCACTTTTCAAACTAAGTCCCCTAAGTCAAACAACCTAGGTTTGACCTTTTTATTATAGGCAATGGCCACCCTCTTTGTTTGGTTTTCCAGCTTGTGAAGGGTGTCAAGCCTAACTTGGTCCAAGTTAGTTAGCTCATCCATCAAAGCTTGCTCATACTCAAGTTCAGGAAGCCTCCCTTAATGAGCGAGCCTAATAGACTAAACAGTGACTTCCATTAGGAGTGCAGCATCATGGCCATACATTAAATGGAAGGGGTTTGTCCCAGTTGCATCACGTTTAGACCTTCTGCAGCCCAAAGGGAATCATGTAGCATTTCATGCCACATTCTCGGATTATCCCAATCATTTTCTCAATGTTGGCCTTTAGAATCTTGTTAGTAAACTCTACTTGGCCATTACCTTGAGCATAATAAGAGGCTGAGTTCAAGATTTCAATGTCGAAACTCTTGGTAAACTCCATAACTTCAAACCCATTGAATACTTTATCTTAGTCCACAGTAATGGTTTATGGGATTCAGAACCTACATAGGATGTGTTCTTTGATAAAATCAATCACATCTTGCTGATTGATGTTCCTATAGGGTTTAGCCTCCACCCATTTGTGAAGTAATCTGTGACCACAAGAATGTAAGAGTATTGCTTGTTAGAAGGAGGGTTAATCTCCCCTATGATGTCCATTGCCCATCCTCTAAAGGGCCATGGTTTGGCAATAGCTAGCATTCCAGCTACAAGGACTCTTAGTACATGACCATGTCTTTGGTATGCTATACACCCCTTGGCATATTTAATGCAATCATCCATCATTGATGGCTAATAATCGCCATAACGCATGATGATCCAATGCATCTTGCTGCAAGCTAAATGGGATCCACAGATACCCTCATGGGCTCCTACCATTGCTAGCGTTGCTTCGTCCAAGTCAAGTCAATTAAGAAGCACTCCACTAGCATTCATTTTGTATAACTGACATTCATCATTTTGATGAAATCTATGAGCTCTCATTTTCATTTTTCTGTCTTTAACATACACTTGAGGATTCTTGAAATATTCCATTAGTGGTTTCCTCTAATCCACATGTTGACTTGTGACAGTTTGATGTGTTTCAAAGCAATCCAAGCGTTCACTTGGTATGCCTTCGCTCTCAAAACTGAAAGGACTCCGTGAATTCGATGTCATGGCCTAGAAATTTAGTCTTGATGACCATGGTTTCTTCACATCAAGTCTTGGGCAACTTGTACCCTGAAGCTAGTTAAGCCAAGTTATTGGCTAGTTTGTTTTGTTATCTGGGAATAAGTTCAAAATGAACACCATCAAACTTACTCAATAGCTTTTGCACCGCTGAGATGTATTTTTTTTCAGTTATCACTTAAACACTGAAATTCCCCTTGTACTTGGCAAATCACCAACTATGAATCCCCTCTAATAATAACATTAGGGACTTGCATTTCTAAAAACTTTTGTAGGCCTATGATCAACCGCTAACTTAATGATGATCCCAGCAGGGGATTCAATCATAATTCAAAACTCGACGCTTAAATTGGTCCTTGTTCCATCAAAGTATAGTTTCCAAGGAACCATTTCCACTACTAGGAGCTGGTTTGGTTCGTAGTCCAAGCTAGTGTGAATATTTGGATGGTAAGCTAAAAAGTCTGCTAAGGCTTGGCCTTTGATAGACATTGTGACACATATACCAATTCAAAGTGAAGAAGATTAACACTCCACTTGTACTTAAGAACATCTGTATGAGCAACCACATATATCGTAAATGCTAAAAAATAATGTCTCAATTTCACATATGCATAAAATAGATATAAACATAATTTCTCAATACAGGAATATTTTATCTCACATTTGTTCAAACAACAACTTAGGTGGAACATGGCTTGCTCAAATCATTGCTCATTGTATTGAACAAGTTAACAACCAATTGATTCATCAGAAGTAGAGACATAAATCTTCAAAGATTTGCCTTGCTTTGGTGGAATCAACCCTTGCGGCCTGATCATGAACTCCTTGATGGCCTCAAAAGCAGCTTGGTGGGGCTCCTCCCACTTGAACTCTTTCTAGGACTTGAGTCTCAGTAGTGGAAAAAAGACTTTGGTTTTCCTTGCGACATTTGAAATACGAAATTAACCTGCCCCAAGAAGCATTGAAGCACCTTTTTGTTCAAAGGTGGTTTGGCATCTTGAATGACCTTAGTCTTATTTATATATGCCCCTCTGGTGTACCAGAAAACCAAGGAAGTTTCTAGCACGCATGCCAAAGGCCCATTTCAACGGGTTCATCTTAAGGTTATGGCTCTTCATTCTTAGGAACGCTCCTCTCAAGTATTCCAAGTGTTTAACTTGGGACTTTGATTTAACCACGATGTCATGTATGTAGACTTCCATGGTCTTGCTACTGCAATCATGAAAGATCATGTTTATGGTTCTCTAGTAAGTGGCACCAGCATTTTTTAAGCCACCACTGATCCAAGACATCTGAATGCTGTTTTGTAGGTATCCTCTGAAGCAATATACCCGCAATAGCCATCCATAAAGGATAAGACTTCATGCATTGAGGCTAAATCAATGAGCACATCAGCTGTTGGCATTGGGTATTCATCCGTTGGGGTGGCTGTATTCAGATCTTTGAAATCAATATGGACTCTGACTCTGCCATTCTTTTTTATGGTAGGAATAATGTTTTCCAACCATTCAACATACCTAGCAGTCCGAATGAATTTAGCCTTTAAGAGTATCCCAATCTCTTCTTTGCCCAGATCAATTACTTCTTCGGACATCCTACTCTGGGCTTAAATGATGGGCCTCGAGCCAAGCTTGGTAGGAAGCCCATGCTCAACGACCTTTTTGTCTAGGCCAGGCATCTCATGATAATCCCAAGCAAAGCAGTCCTTGAACTCACGACACAAGGTCAAATACTGCTTCCCCTATTCCTCAGAAAGTGGAGCACTCAGATAGGTAGGTCTTAGGTCTTCTGTTGAGCCCAAGTTAACCTTAAGGAGGGGGTCTTGAACTTTAGCCCTAAAATCCTCCATCTTAGCCGGCATTGCCTTAAGTTAGATAGCTCCACCTTTTTTGCTTGTGTGATTTGGACTTTGATGCCATCAAATGGCTGCTCAGCCCATAGTTAGTCTTCAGCATGCCAAGCCACAAGCTTTGCTATGGCCGAGGAAACGGCCATTGGGCCGTTACTGGGAGGTTTTGACTCCTCCGCATAAGGCCTCTGGTGTGCCTTGTAGGTCTCTTTCATCGAAAAAGGCTCTCATGCATCCCCATAAGTCAGAGTCTGCTGACTCCTTATCCACTTGATCAACCTCAACTTCAGTAAGTGGGTTGTCAAGGATGGCTATCATTTCTTGGCAATGGGAAGATTGAGGAGTGGTCCTTTTGACATCAAGTGGTTGTTTGCTTTATTTTGTTTGTAATAAAGTGTGATGTGGTCACCGTAAAAATGATAACAAAACAAACATGCAAAAGGGACTCATCAAAACTAAGGACTGAGCCTAAATTCGAGCCGCACATCCTTGACCTCAACCACTCACCATTTTCGATGAAAAGATTGTGATTTTTGGTGTATCTGACTTTGGTTATATCGTGAGTTCAGCTTATGCTTCAATTAAAAAGACTTGGTTAAATATTTTATAGATTTTTTAATATAAATATCGACAGAAAATAGAAGGATATGGACCTAACTCAAGTGGCAGTTACAGTGATGAAGCATGGCCCACAAACACCTTTCCTCGTATACTTAAAAGTCAGGAACTAAGGTGGAGACAATCCCAAGAGCTTAGTAGTCCACTTACAAGCCCAAGTCCATCAGTTTTTTAAGCCTGACACCCTTGATTTATAATAATTCAAATGAGTTTAGGTCTGAAAAGATTAAGATGAAGAAAACCATATTCAAGTCACTAGATTAGGACCACTGCAATCAAGGTCAAGCCTTAGCCATTAAAGCCCTAATTAATGGCGCAAATCGAAGTTCATCTGACTTATCAAGCAGTGACAGTATTGTTAAGACCAACGCAATCAAGGTTAAGCCTTGGCCAGTAAAGCCTTACATTGAAGCCTCAATTCTCAACTTGTAAAATTTTGGGAATAGATTAAAACAAAAAGTTCATACCTGAAACCCGAAAGACTATATTATTGAACAAGCAAGTAATCAAGTTGTTCTATGCTAAGCCAAGCTATTCTAAGTTATGCTACTCCGAAGAAAATAGCACAACTGTGCTATAAAGAAAACTTTAAAAAGTTTTGTATTGAGTGTGTATACTAATTCGGACTACAACTTACCAAAAAAAAAAAAAAAAACTAATTTGGACTACAACAGCATCCTTTATTTATAGATAAACTAAATAACGGCTACCCCCTGATTCTGTGAAATTTTCTCCCAATGTTAGGCCACTAAGCTTCTTCTTGCGCGTTAACGATAAATGAATGTGTCGATGATTCAGTTTTTGAGGGCATTCATTGAAGCCTACCTTCAAATTTCTAGCTGAAGTCTCCTCTAGAAGCCCCACGTTCTCTTAGATTAACCTTAGTGCCCAAGTCTCTGAAATTGCACTCTAAGTAACTGTTTCAAACTTGGAAACCACCTATCTTGCAGCCTTCTTGGCATCCACTTGAGCTCGAGCTCCCTTTACCCATCAACCATCTCGAGCCTTAAGTGGTTGATACGCCTGTTGGGGTGATGATCTCCTTGGATACTAGGCTCAAGACGCCACTACTTCAGACCCTAAAGGCCTAATTCTCCTTGAGGAAGGCCTCCCATGTTAACACATGGCACTCTACTCCAAACGACGTCGTCCTAATCCCCTTGAATTTAGGGTGTAAACAAATGCACTCCTTTTAGCCATCGGTAAATTCAAATTTACAGCAAGTAAAAAAATCCTAAAGTGGTCGTCAACAGCTACAGGAAGCTCGAGAAAACACTATTTGTTGTTTGCTTTTCCTTCCCACGTGTATATAAATATGATAGCTAGGGCTTGATATCTTCACTTTTCTACTCTGTGCGCTCTCTCTTTATTGCAATCAGGCACTCTTTGAAACACTTGCTCGCCACTACTCTTGAATCTTCCATCCTTGATTCAATCTGCCTTCATCTCTTCGCATCTTCTTGAAAATGATCCAACGATGGCTCAAATTTCTTTCGCCTTCTTTGCTGCCCTCCCTTTGGCTGATAGCCTTATAGAGAAACTAATGCGTTTGCTCCAATTTGATACTTCAATGGTCTTAGATGTCATTTAGAGTCCAATTGATCTCAATACCGTTGAAGAGGATCTTTCTTGGTTACCAGAGAATGACCATTCGTCTTCTTTCACTTCATTTACCCTAGGTCCCATATTTGACCTGTCTCATGACGTCCATATCCTTCCAAGCCTAATTCTAAGCACTAACGAGTCTCCTTTACTTTATACAGCCTCTTCAAGTCAATCTTGGGGAGGAAGAAGCATCTACAAAGAAGCGGCATCTTTTAAAGGTTGGACGTTTTTGACAAAGCGGTACACCAAATGGGTTGATAGGCTGATGTTGACCCACAGAGAAAAATGGAAGAATCTCCATATCTATGAAGTCATCAAGCTTTCCACCATTGCCCTCATGTATGATTATCCTATCATGATGGCATTGACCTACTATTAGAACACCTATAATAACGCTTTTATCCTCCCTGAGGGCTTTCTTGACATTACCTTGGAGGACATAGTGGCCTTGACAGGTCTTTCACAAGGAGAAGAAGAATTGCATCTAGTTCTTTTATTTCAATGGAAGCTGAAGCCTTTTCGTCTTCCTTCTCTATCACCAATTTACCCAGTGGTTATGAGACCTTTGTCTAGATGTTTGTTATAGAGGCTCATGACTATGGAAAAGGTTTCAAATAAGAAGAGGCATGTTTTTACCCATTTTGGCCAAACAAGTTTTTCATTGCGAAGTCCTCCAACTCAGTTCTTAAGTTTCTCAAGACCATGGCTGTTAACTTGACCTTTAGTAGTGGTCCATTGGCCATGGGACTATTATTCTTGGCCCATGTTTATGGATGCCATAAGGATATCATATTTAAGAACTATGCTATCCCAATAGGTGGACCCTTTTGGCTAGTCCAACTTTGGGCTCAAGCCTACTTCCTCGAGCTCTACTCTAGAGGCCCTTATGCTCCCACAGGTGAGGGGATTTCTATATGCTCGCTGTGAGGTCCTCTTACCCCTAGGATGGTCCTTTGACCAATGCCTTAGGAGATTAATGTCTCCTCAGGTAGGAAGGAGACTTAATGGACTCCCATTCGGCAGAGAAACCTTGGTTCTCATTGGTTCATAAAACTGGACCTTCATTATGATGTTTCTATGGACACCAACTTGCAAATTTGGCAGGAAATCGTATACCCCTAAGATCTATTCTTCTATCACCAGACTTTCTCTTTCCCAGTATAAGGACCAAAAGCCTTTGGTGGGATAAAAGGATATCTATTCAACTCCCTCGACACAGAGAGGTTCGTGAGTTGAATCAAGACATCAAATCCTTTTATGGGTACTTCATTGTTTGCAGGCACAGTCCATGTGCCACACCTCATTTTACAGCTTGTTTCCAACCCTATTAGACCTCCTTGAAGGCCAGAGGCACCAAGCAGCATTTTATACCTTCTTTTGAGCATGCAGATCTTAGCTCGAGAAGAAGCCAGCCAGTCAGCATCAGACCAACTCCACAAAAGGCATCATTAGGTAAAGAGCCACCCCTGAAGTATGCGTCATTTTTATTTTTGGGATGGTTTTGAACAACGACTGATCTTTGTCCTTTCTTTTTGCAGCAGCAGCTATCTAGGGGACTCCTACGAGTGCCAGAACTAGGTGCTTCACCCAGATGTTACTATATGAGTCCTCACCAGGAACCTCTCCACCAGCCTTTAAAGTTGGTGGCTCAAGGAAGAGAAAGCAGAAGGAGATTCCCCCAGCTCTCCCTACTAGAGCAATTTAGGCAACAAAAGAGGAAGAAGATGAAGAAGTACCCATCTCTTAGCTGGTGAGAAAACGAAGAGCCAGGCTTCCTATGCCAAAGGTATTGGCTATTCTTGTTTGATTTTTCATTCATCTATGTCGAAGTAGCTCCTAACTTGGCCCTTTTTTAGCCACAAGAAGAGCCAGCTTCAATCATTGTGAAGATACCAGATTCTTCACCTCAAGAAATTGCACCAAAGCTCAATCAGAGTACTGAACCATTGAGCTTGAGTGCTAAAGAAGGAGGTGACGTGGTTACCTCTACTATGGAGCCAATATCAGCTATCCCTCTAAAGGGGTTTCCTTCCCAACCTCTATGAACTAGGGCCTTATGCAGGCACCATTCCTCCTCCTAAGGAGCTCAATCTTCGTCAAGGAAATCTTTGAAAGTAGATTCTGTAACCTAGCTTCTCAACTCTTTGATGTCTCAAACCATATTTGGTTCTAACATGCAAGCATTGGTCCCTAAAGGCTCCCCTTGAGGAAGATGTCCTTGTGGTTGAAGAGCCAGTATAAGTTCTAATGGCAAAGATGCTAGCAGAAGTCCTTCTTTTGCCTCAAGCTGAGGTTTCAGAGGTAATAATAGTTCCCCTAACATTGGCTACTTTCCACAGTTAAGATTCAATCTAAATCCTTTTGATGTTCAAGCTTTTATATGTCACACCTCCAAGAGCTATTCCTTCTCCATCACTAGGATGGATGACCTCTCATTTAGAGAAGCTGGGGGTAAGTGGCAGGTTAGCCTTTCAATAACTAGATTAAGTATCTTTAAGATTCTAGGGACTAAGGGAACTTGCACATCTTCCCGTTATGACCCTAGCTAAAAGGGATAGCTTCCAAAAAGCTATGGCTCTGTTGAAGGCCTTAAAGGAGGATCCTAAGTTGGTTCCTGCCATTGCCAGAGAACTTAAAGTCCTGGAAGAAGTGCTTGTGAAGGTGAACCGTGAGGTCCCAACCCTCCTTCAACAGAAGCGACGTTGCCAAGTTGACTTAAGGGACTTAGAGCACTCAGCTAACCTCGGTGGCATGCAACTCTTGTTTGAAGAACTCGGAGCTGCCAAAAAGACTCAGAGCCAGCATGCTCAAGAGATCAGATGCATCAAGGATGAAATTCATCACCTTGAGGAGAGATTGGGTCATTTTAGGGGAGAACTGCTTTCCTTGAGAAAACAACATTCCTCTCATGGCACTGTGGCTGGAAGGCTCGAGGAAGCTACTGTGGAGGCCCAAAGACGCAGCTAAGTTCTCGTAGAGGAAGCCCTTTCCTTAGACCACGAGCTGAGCAACGCAACCAGCCAACTGTCTTTTAAAAAAGAATCCTCAGTGAGGATTAGGACTCAACTCTTTTAGTTTTCTTCCCTTTTTTTTTTTTTTTTTTTTTTTTGTAAAGAGCTTCTTTTTTTTTTTTTTTTTTTGGCCGTATAAGTTACTTACTTGTATCACTTTGTATATAAGCAATCTGACACTCCTCGAGGAGGACCTCACATGATAAGCACATGGCACTTTGTCTGAAATGGTGTCGTCCTAGCCCCCTCGAAATTAGGGTGTAAATAGCACTATCCACCTTTGGAAGGCTATAAATTTGTGCACCCGATTCATGTACCACGAAAGGTTATCCACCCAATTCATGTAGGGCTAGCCTTTCACTGGACCATTGTCTTCCCAAAAGTATAACCATGGGAACAAAGGAGGAAAACCCAAAATTTCTCAAAAGGAAGATCCTTAGAAGGGTCAAAGATTCGCTCTAGGGCACGTGGTTCATAGGATGAAGAGGAGTCATTCTCAGTCATCCAGGAAAGATCCTCATCGATGGTGCTGAGATCAATAGGGTTTTGGGGTCTACATGAGACCATTGAAACATTTAATTGAACCAGATGTGTCATTTGCTCTATAGGGCTGTCAGTCTGAGGGATGGAGGCAGAAAGAGAGTAAGAAATTTGGGCCATTGCAAATGGTTTAAAGGATTCTAAAAGCTCCAAAGATGATGGACAATGAAAATTCGAAAGCTAAGAGTAAGTGTACAAAGCGCTTGATCACAATGGAAAGAGAGAACAGTGTAAAAAGTAAAATTTTCAAAGCCCTAACTGTCATATTTATAGACATGTGGGAACGAAGAAATATAAAACATCAAACAGTGCTCTCTCGAGCTTCTTATTGCCGTTGGAGGTCATATCAAGCAGATGTTTGCCCGTCAGAAATCTGAAATTACCAATGGCCAAAAGGGGGGCATTTGTTTCCACCCTAAACTAAAGGGAGTTGGGACGATGCTATTTTGAAGTAAAATGTCACACGCTTATCACGTGAGACCATCCTTGAGCGATGCTAGGCCTTTAGATGTTAGCCGAGTTGCTTGAGGAGTTTAAACCCTTTATAGGGTATCAGCCATTTGAGGTGGTTGAATGGGTCAAGGAGGCTCAAGCTCGAGGGACTTCCTAGAAGGCTGTAAGACAGGTTGATCTAAAGCTCAAGACAGATACTTGGAGTGCAATTCAAAAAACGTGAGCCTCAAGCCTATCCAACGGAACATGGGGAATTTAGAAGGAACCATAGCGAGTTATGCGGATGTGGGGCTTCCAAAAAGGCACTCGAGCACACAATTTTAGGGCACATTCATTTCCCATTCAACGCTCCAAACGAGCTTTGAGGTAGAAGTGGGAATGAAATGCCGGAGAAGTAGGATACATCAGTTATTTATGTTTTCTATAAATAAGAGACAATGTTGTAGTTGTAAAGTGTTCAGCACCACTATACAAACTTCTTCTAGTTTCTTTACAGCACACTTGTTCTTTTTACCTAAGAGTAGCGTAACTTAGCCTAGCTTAGCTTTGTGTAGCACAACGTAGATCAACATTATACTTTCTTTCTTCAGAGCAATACAGTTCCATGGATTTCGAGTATGAACTTTCTTTTTTAATCTGTTTCCACAATTGATGAGTTAAGAATTGAGGCGTTGGTTTAAGGCTTTGGTGGCCAAGGCTAGACCATGATTGCGTTGGTCTTAACACTGGTGTCATTGCTTAATAAGTCAGGTAAACTTAGGTTTGCATTATTGTTTAAGGGCTTTGACGGCCAAGGCTTGACTTTGATTGCGTTGGTTCTCTTCAGTAACCTAGATACGGTTTGCTCCATCCAAATTTTTTCAACCTCTAACTCACTCGAGTTTTACAAGTCAAGGATGCCAGGCCTAAAAATCTAATTGACTCGGGCTTATAAGTGGACTGCTAAGCTCTTGGATTAGTCTCCACCCCAATCCCTAACTTTTAAGTGTACAAGGAAAGGTGTCTATAGGCTCGGCCACTTAAGTTAGGTCCATATCCCTTTAATTTTATGTCATACATATACCAAAAAATCTACAAAAATATTAAAAGTCTCCTTAATTGGAGCATAAGTAGAATACGCAATTAATTGCAAACCGGAGTCGAATTCACCAAAAACACCATCCCTTTTTCTCGAGAAGGTGATTGGTTGAGGTCAAACACATGCAGTCTAGAATTCAAGCTCACTCCCATGTCGCTGCAAGTCCCTTTACAGTGACCACACACACACACTAAGTAAACAAAAAGAGCAAATAGGGCTGATGATATCGAATCTTTGAAAGTCCGACTTATATTTATAGATGTAGTCAAGAGGTTCTATCGTCAAGGCTTCTAGTAGGCAACATACATCAAGTCTCACCTTAGTCTTAAGTATCTTCACTTCTTCATGAATTGGGACTCTTTTCACTCCCCTAACATTCCAATATAAAATTGTCATGGAATAAAAGAAGAAATGAGCCCAACATTCCAACATCTAACCGCCATCCCACCAAATTTAGTGTAATTAATATCAAATTCATAAGAGCTAGAGATTACTCCTCTTGCAATGGTGACTACAGAATCATACATATCAAGATAAAAGAAGATATTACAACGTAACAACAAGCAATTTTCATGAATACACATATCAGTTAAACCAGCTACCAAGAAAAAAGTGCTCTCCCATACTACACCCAAAAAAAAAAATAAAGAAAGAAAGCAAGAGATGGAGAGTAAAAGACAAGACGGAAGCACAAATTACCTTAACAAACACATTACTAGACCCTTTTAAAAACCAAGTACTTATCCAAGGGATTATTCCCTTTTATCTCCAAATGGGCAAGGCATCACGCCTATACCATTCATCATATAAGGCAAACTCGACAATTTTGTAAAGAGGCCAAATACTAAGACACTCTAATTAGCTAAGATAAACTTAATGAAAATTATACATAGGAATAACAAAAACCTCCCTACAGGGAGATCCATCAATACATAAAATGAAGTCATCATCCAACAAATAATATATTGTTGGGGGGAGTGGGAGAAGGTTATATGACACACACAATGTATTTAATACAAAAATGAGGCATATGCCTACCTACAGAAAAGAAGAGTTTGGACTGAACTTTCCTACAAACCGAGAAAAGTGTGGGACAGACTCTACAGAAAAATGTCTACCCACCCCAACTATTGGAGGTCACAAAAGGAAACAAAAAGCAATGGTCATACAACATTACAATATAATAAAGTAGAACTATACATGGGACTAGCCTTTAACAATTGTCACCTTAGGAGACCTGAATGTCCTTGTTATACCCTAGCAATTTAATTTTAAAATTAGCTAAATTTAAATGTAAAAGTTAAATTGATTTACTAACTTTTAAATTTAGATTTGCTGGGAATAGTGATCATTTTGTGTTTAGCTAATTTTGTATGTCTTTTGTTAGAGTCCTGTTTTAATTTGGATTTCTCTTTTTCTTTCCCTCCTAGTCTATATAAAGGGAAGGTTAGAACTAGCTATATTCATGACTTGGCCTATTGAATAAAGTTTCAATTAATTTTCTCTAATTCTCCGTCAATCTCTTATTGTCTCTCTCCCAGAACTTCTTATATTTTCTAATTCTCCCCCTAATTCTTTCTTTTCTCCCTTAATTTCTTCTATCTTTGTGATTCATGTAGAAAGTTTAACTAAATTAATATATTGGGTCATAATCGTTGGTATCAGAGTGAAGTTTAAATTGGGTCATAATAGCTGGCATCAGAGCCAAGTTTGGCACCCCCATAAGTACGAATTCATGGGTTCGAGACAATTGATCAAATTTGAGAATTAAGAATCAAACAGGAGGAAAGGCTAAAGTCTATTCAAGAATGGTGGGCAAAGTCTTATTTGCATCAAGCAACTTCGATGGAGCCTATTATTACCAACCATAAGAAAGGCCCATGGTTCGATACTCGATCAAGTGATGTTGCGGTACCTCCTCCTAGCCTTACCAATGAAGAGTTTAATTTCAATGAAATCGGTGTTGGTATTATAGACAATGAAATCCCTACAATGAATAGGCCTATGATGAGGACGAGCACATTGATAATTCTGAGTGTCCAAGAAACCATGAAGTTCAACCAGCCTTAAAAAATTATAATCAAAATCATCCATTATAGTCTGGTAGGGCATTATTCTCCATTGTTAAATTTATTAGAATGGCTGGTCAAGAGATTATATACAACCTGTTTGATGAAATTCCTTAGAAAACTCAAAAATCTTGCAATACTGAAAATCTTGGGATTGTTTTTGATATGGCGAAGTATGTTTTCTTTGGAGATCTGGGAATTCTACTCAAGTTTTTATTTGGAGCTATTAATTGTATTAAGATGGTTAATCAAAAGCTTGCTGAAGATTTCTGAGAATCAACTAATCAAAAGCTTGCTGAAGATTTCTGAGAATCAACTATGGCTGGCATATTTCTTGAATTTGATATTAAGGCTACAAGAAATTTTAGGAAGAGAAGGATGAAAAAGATCAAGAAAATTAGCACAGCACTGCACCAAGGTGACCCTAATAATGATAACAAAGAAGAATTGTTAATCTTTGAGAGCAATGATTTGCTTTGAGGGGAGGGTAATGTTATATCCCAAGAATTTAAACTTAGAATTAACTAAATCTAAATTTGAAAGTTAAATTGATTTATTAACTTTTAAATTTAGATTTGGCAGGAATAGTGATTCTTTTATTTTAGCTAATTTTTTATGCTTTTTGTTAGATTCCTGTTATCATTTAGATTTTTCTTCTCCTTTACCTCCTAGTCTCCATAAAGAGAATGGTCAAAATAATTAATAAATTGGATCATAAAAATCAGTATCAGAGTGAAGTTTTGACCTACTTACTAAATTGGGTCATAATAGTCCCCCTTCTTGTCTTCTTACTAGTAGAACTAGACATGAGACTTCCATATCATTTTGAAACCTACACTTCATTGATTCAGTAGAGGCCACTGGCGAGCTAACCCCAACCTCATCCTCCTCCACCACGAGCAAATCCATATTGTTAATAGAGTCCAACGAAACAATTGAATCAGTTGGAGGAGTTATAAGATTCTTCCCAATATGTTGCAAATGGTCTGCTGGGACAGGAGCCTCATTGTCATACCAATCACCTATCAAATTGTTGGATCGGGTTGAGTTCATGAGATTCTTCAGTCAGCGCGTCCCTAGTCTCTTCCTATGGGAAAATCACAGCCAAAGGGAATGTCTCTTCCAAGGCAGGGATGGCTGACAGATTTGTCAGTGGAGATGCATTCACTTCTTCCACCACACCTGTCGGGCCTTGATTCTCTTCCTGAGCCTTGGATTCGTTAGTATGAGAAAGGTTCTCGAACTTATTTTTGTGCTTAGAGCTAGATGTTTTGAATTTCCTTTGACTTAGCATTAGGGCCACTAAAAGTTTGTTTTTTAGGTTGTACATGAATCCACTTTCCCTCCGAACCATTCCTTGGTGCCTTCAACTTGGGATCCCCTTCAAAAGAAAGATGTCCACTAAACTTTTCAACTACATAATCTAATTTTTGAGACGACTTGAAATGTGGGCATTCTTCCACTACATGCCCAGAATTACAACAAAAAAGGACAAACATCATAAATATCCTCATAAGTGAGAGAGTACTGGCGAGATACCCCATCAAATTCTACATTAATATGATCCAGGAGAGCCCTAGAGATATCTATGGTTATGCATGCTTTAGCAAAACGTCCCTTTGTACGGCCTTAGGGGAGTAAACGAACCAAACGTTCGATGAACTACTCATGCTCAAAATTGATTAGGGCTCATTCGTGTTTATTATGAGGGCTCGATAGTTCATTGAGCAAGCTCGATAAGCTTAACGAGCCGAGTTCGAACAGCAGGTGCTCAGCTCACTAATGTTCATGAATAGTTTGATAAGGGCTCGATAAGAGCTCATTAAGGGGCTCGACATGAGCTCGTTAAGGGATTGTTATGAGCTCGATAACAGTTGATATTGGTTCAAAAATGGCTCGATAATAACTTAAAAAGTTCGGCTTGTTAATGAGCTCAACTCGATAATGAGCTTGGCTCGGTTTAAAACTTAATTGGGCTCGATAATGAGCTCGACTCGACTTGATAACAAGCTCGACTCAGCTTGATAAGCCTAACGTGCCCGAGCCGAGCTGAGTGTCGAGCACACTATATTCTTATCGGATCGAGTTCGAACAAGGATTAGAAATGCTCGATAAGAGCTCGGCTCAAACTCGAGCTCGATAACCCTTATCGAACTCGGGTTCGAACAAGAGGGTGCTCGGTTCGGCTCAGCTCGTTTACACCTCATATAAGCATCAAGTTTCCACAAGGAGCCCACCCCTTGGAAAATAGTTTTTTAAAGAGTCAAAGTTCCATACTTCAAAGGGAAGGCTATTCATCATGTCCCAACATAAGTAATTTGGGTTTGAAAAGGTTTGAAAAAAGGTTCCTAAGGAATAAGGCCAAATTGAAGACCTTGGACAAACCCATGGTCTTCCTACCCAAATGGTTCTACCTTAGTAAAAAATCTGAGTAACACCCAGCCATTGCCAAGCTACAACAAATTAAAAATGCCTATAAAAATTGACCAAGCTATAGACGTTTTCATCTCAATGATAGTTAGTGGAATGGATATCTCCCCCCCCCCCCCCCCCCCCCCCCCCCTCCCCCTTCTTTCAATTTTACTTAATAGACGCAAATTTGACATAACCTCTACATCCTCACTAACCATTTCTTCCTTAATGGATCAGTACAGTTGGGCTCTGACTTCTCTAGATTCATCGTTGGATAATATAAAAGTAACCCTTAGGCGATAACGAGCACAGGAGCCACTACCCGCCTCCTCACATGGCCACCCTGGGACGGTAACGAGCCCAGGAGCCACTACCCCGCCTCCCCATATGGCCACCTTGGGACGATAACGAGCCCACGAGCCACTACCCTACCCCCGCCTCCCCATATGGCCACCCTGGGATGGTAACGAGCGCACGAGCCTCTACTGCCTCCCCATATGGCCACCCTGGGACGGTAACGAGCCCAGGAGCCACTACCACCTCCTCACATGGCCATCCTGGGACGGTAACGAGCCCAGGAGCCACTACCCCGCCTCCCCATATTGCCACCCTGGGACGGTAATGAGCCCAGGAGCCATACTGCCTCCCCACATGGCCACCCTGGGACAGTAAGTAGCTCAGGAACCATTACCGCCACCCTCGACCAGCTAAACCAAGCGGTATGGGATCCAGGAATCACTATCGTCCCCCCCAGACCAACCAGCCCAGACGGTAACAGGCCAGGGAGCCATCACTGTCCTCTTCCCTAAATACCTCCAAGCAGTAACCCCTATCATTGCTTGGGGAATACTCACATCTTCTCTATAAATAGGGGGAAGGGCCTCACAAGCAGGACAAGGAACTCGAGTCTCGTTCCACCCCCAAGAACCCAACTAAAAACACCATAAACAATCATAAATAGGGGTTCTAGTACTTGTACCGTGTCCTAATTGAAGGACATCACAGAAAGAAGGAGCATTTGGTTGATTATGAGGAATGGGAGAGGAGAGAGGCATATGTAGGAGACGCGGAACTCTGACTTCTCTCTAAAATCAAATCATCTGAAACACCCAGGGGGGACCCTTCGTCTTCCCCTCGCCCACTGCCCTCACCGCGCCGCTCCCGGTCTCCTACGTCGCCGCCGGACTCCATGAAGCCTCAAGTCCCAAACCTGCTCAGCTGATGCCTCGGGGGGGGGGGGGGGGGGGGGGGGGGGGGGGGGGGGGGGTGGGTGACCTTTCTGCCCCCTTCTCCCACCACCACCAGCCTCCCGCCGCTCCACCTTCGATCCTGGCGACGTCACCTCTTTCGCGCCGGTTCTCCGCCTGACGTCCCCATCGCCGCCTCATCACGCCGCTCCAGTTCTTTGCTACGCCTCTACACCACCGACCGCCTATCCTCGCATTCCAAGTTGCTTCGCCTGTCCTCGCCTGACTTGCAACCTCTCTCCCCCCCAAGTTCCGCCGTCTTGAGCCCATCTAGCACTTATTCCACCGCCAGCCCATTTTCTCTCTCTTCTCTTTCTCTCTTTTTTCTCTGCTTCGTCGTTGCCTTCTAGTGCCCGGGTCCACCTCCTCAGCTACCACTGTTGATCCGGTTCTTTACGAACCGACCCATGGTCCATTCCACTCCAGTGCTAGTGCCGGGTTTCCCCCCAAACCGAACTAGTTGGGTCCGGATGTGTTATCCCGTTGATGTGAACCACTTGACCTACCTTCAGTTGGCATGCCCTCGGATTATGCAATACCTCAAGAGGCCTCCGGTCGACCCGTTGTCTTTCATCTGCCAATTCGGATTTTCCTTCCCCTTTCCTGTGATGTTGGCTCGGTACCTCTCTTGTCCGGCTCCATCTCTTGCCGGGTACCTTGCTTGCATCGCTGGTAGGAGGGATTTCCCTCTCCTGTCCTCCACCCTCTTCCAGGTCTTCGTCCGTCTTCTGTAAGGTGGTGTTGTGTGTGTCTCTGCTTCGACTCCATCTGCTGCCCTCCTTGTTTGGTCTCTGCCTGTTTTTCCCTGTTTTGTGTTTGTTGCTGTTTTCCCTTGTTTTTCCTATTTTTTGTTGATTTTCCTATTTGTTTTGGATCCATTTTTGTACCCACTACTGCTTATGGGGTGGATCAGGACTGGCTTTGTAACGCCCCCAAACGATAAACCGAATAGGCTTAAGTTAAGAGGGCGCTACACGGCCGTACTACAATAAATCCACTCATCATAGTACGAAGCCCAAAATCTTTCTCTGAGAATTTGTCAAAATTCCATAAATTTTGCCAACATATATGACCTCAAGTCCAAATACATCGATACTAACATTTTAAAACTAATATTGCGGAAGCTCAAATTATAATATCTCAAACGGTCTATAATATCCCACTACAAAACTATCAAATAATTAAACTACAAAAATAGACTAAATTCCGAAACAGAGAGTCGCTGCATCATCCTCATTCCTCTAGAATTTGCCACCGGCTACTAATCTGAAAGATAAATTAATAGGGTGAGCAAACAACGGCTCAGCAAGTATACCATATACCCTACCCGGATCAGGCATATTATTTAAATGAATAAAACTCCAACCAAAGCAAGTAAAATCAATTTCGAAATCATGTTGAGGTAGCACCAAACCAATACTTTATAATTTAACTTATTTCACAAGAGCTCATTTTGGTAAAACTTACAGACGAAACAAAAACTACGGCCGGTATTATTCCCGTGACAGGGTCACAATCGACATTCACATTTCACAAATTCGAACTGGTTCTAAGTCGACAGATCCGCTAGGATCGAACATAGATCTATGTGCCGGTATTATTCCCGCGACAGGGTCACAGATCGACTTTCACATTTCACATTTCGCATTTTATCGTCGATAAACCCCGGAGGGTCAACGTAGTTATCTGTAAGCTCTTCCCATAAAATCTTTTGATTCAAATAGCAAGTTCACAATAGTTTCTTTTGCATACTCACAAGTATAATTCCTTTCAAGATTCACTTGTTTAAATATCAATTCAACGTATAAATCAGTATAATTCAAACTAGATTTTAACACATCAAACAATAGTAGGAATCACATATTTAAACAACAAATCAACGTATAAATTGGTACATGTTAAATGAAAAGAGTAAAAATTACACAATTAGCCAAATATATATATACCTGAACCTATTTTAACAAAATAATAAACTATTCAAATATAAGTCTTACATATAAACCCTTAAAAATCAGATTTTTCGTATATAAACAAGTAGGGGGAATGGTATACTTACCTTTACTAACGTTTAATCCAAAAGTTGAACTCCTATTACGGGTTAGCGTCTGATCCTATCAAGCAAGAATCGAAATTTAGGTTTGACGAAAAAGAAAGAGAGAGAACGAGAGAGAGAGACGAAGGCGAGAGAGAGAGAGAGGCGCTGGGGAGAGAGTGTTTTGAGGGTTTTGGGAGGGGGGTCTACATGGCCCCCTTTTCTTTTCCCTTATATATATATATATATATATATATATATATATATATATATATACCTTTACATGTTCTAATTACTTTAATACTACTAATGGACCCCTTTTTGATAATTAATTCATTAATTCATTTATAATCCGATCGAAATAATAGCGAATTTTAATCGTATTATAATACCTAGCCTAATTTAATTAGACTGGGTATTACATCCTCACCCCCTTAAACAAAAGTTTCGTCCTCGAAACTCACCTTCGTTTTCGAATAATTCTGGGTATTTGCTTCTCATCTCCTCTTCGGTCTCCCATGTTGCTTCTCTGGGAGTATGATTACTCCATTGGATTTTGACATATGGGATCACTCTATGCCTCAATCTTTGTTCTTTTCGGTCGACTATGCGAACTGGATGCTCTACATAAGTCAAATCTTCTCGCACTTGCAACGGTTCATGTCGTATCACATGACAAGGATCCGAGATATACTTCCTCAATTGAGAAACATGAAATACATTATGTATTCTAGACAGTTCCGACGGTAAGGCTACTCTGTAAGCCACGTCTCCAACTTTTGCCAAAATTTCAAATGGTCCTACAAATCGAGGGCTTAATTTACCCCTCTTTCCAAATCTCATCACACCTCTGGTTGGGGATACCCTTAGGTAGACATGTTCACCTACTGAAGACTCCAACGGTCTTCTGTGTTTGTCTACCCAACTCTTTTGCCTATCTTGGCTTATCTTGATTCTATCTCTGATTAGCCTGACCTTCTCTTCAGCATCCTGTACAATCTTAGGACCTAACAGTTTTCTTTCTCTAACATCGTTCCAAAACAAAGGAGTCCTGCATCTCCGCCCCTACAAAGCTTCATATGGTGCCATCCCAATACTAGAATGGTAACTGTTGTTATAGGCAAATTCTACCAAACTCATGTAGTTATCCCAACTACCTCCCAAATCTATAACACAAGCACTCAGCATGTCCTCTAATGTCTGAATAGTCCTCTCAGTCTGCCCATCTGTCTGAGGATGATAAGCAGTACTCAAACTCAGTTTAGTTCCCAAAGCTTTCTGCAGACTCTCCCAAAATCTAGACACAAACCTCGGGTCTCTGTCAGAAACAATTTCGCTTGGCACACCATGCAACCGCAGCACAACATCAATGTACAATT
Organism: Simmondsia chinensis; assembly: GCA_018398585.1. Lineage (NCBI taxonomy): Eukaryota > Viridiplantae > Streptophyta > Magnoliopsida > Caryophyllales > Simmondsiaceae > Simmondsia > Simmondsia chinensis. The sequence continues at coordinate 25,799,654 of JAGTTD010000010.1, read as the reverse complement.
CTGCCAATTTATCCAATGGAGCACCAAACCTAATAGGAAGAAAATGTGCACTCTTCGTAAGTCTATCCACAATGACCCAAATCGCATCATTCTTCCTAACTGTCCTCGGTAGGCCAACAACAAAGTCCATGGAAATTCGATCCCATTTCCAACAACAAAGTCCATGGAAATTCGATCCCATTTCCACTCAGGCACTTCTAATGACTGTAGCAATCCACCAGGCTTTTGGTGCTTGGCCTTTACTTGTTGACAGATCAAACACTTAGCCATAAACTCAGCAATATCTCGCTTCATGTCACTCCACCAAAAGCAGCTTCTCAAGTCTCGATACATCTTCGTGCCTCCAGGATGTACCGAAAAGCGGGAACTGTGTGCTTCTTCCATAATATCCCTCTTAATTGTTGGATCATCAGGTACACATAACCTATCTCCAAAGTACAATGCTCCGTCACCACACAGCATGAAATCTGAAGAGTCTCCGTTGGTCACCTTACTTTTCATCTTCATCAAAAACGGGTCATGTTGCTGCGTAGCCTTGATCTTTTCCAGTAATGACGGTTGTGCAACCAGATTGGCTAAAACACTGCCCTTTTTTATCATGAATGCACACTTTAATTTGCATTTCCTCCAAGTCTCTAAGTAGCTTAGGCTAGGAAGTGATCAAGGCAGCTAAATTGCCCACTGATTTCCTGCTCAGTGCATCTGCAACTACATTTGCTTTTCCACGATGGTAATTAATGGTCACATCATAGTCTTTAATCAATTCCAACCATCTCCTCTGCCTCAAGTTCAACTCTTTCTAAGTAAACAAGTATTTCAAGCTTTTGTGGTCTGTAAAAATCTGGCAAGGTCCTCCATAAAGGTAATGTCTCCAAATCTTCAAAGCAAATATCACTGCTGCCAACTCTAAGTCGTGCGTTGATAATTATTTTCATGCGGCTTTAATTGTCGGGACGCATAGGCTATCATCTTCTCATTCTACATCAGCACATAACCTAGCCCTTTCTTTGAAGCGTCACTGTAAATGATAAAGTTACCCTCATCAGTAGGTAATGCAAGTACAGGGGCAGACACTAACCTCTTTTTCAGCTCCTGAAAGCTTCTTTCACACTCATCTGTCCACATGAACTTCACTCCTTTTTGAGTCAATCGGGTGAGAGGAAGTGCAATTTGCGAAAATCCCTCAATGAATCTTCTATAGTAACCAGCCAGTCCCAAGAAGCTTCTAATCTCTGTTGCAGTTGTGGGGGGATTCCACTCCAATACCGCTTCAACCTTTCTTGGGTCCACTAAGATGCCATCTTTGGATATCACATGGCCTAAGAATGCCACTCTGTCAAGCCAAAACTCACACTTACTCAACTTGGCATACAACCGGTGCTCATGCAGGGTTTGCAATACTATCCTCAGATGTTCCTCGTGCTCTTCCCTACTCTTAGAGTAGATCAGTATATCATCTATGAATACAACTACAAATCGATCCAGGTACTGTCGAAACACCTTGTTCATCAAATCCATGAAAGCAGCAGGTGCATTCGTTAGCCCAAACGGCATAACTAAAAATTCATAATGGCCATACCTCTTTCGAAAAGCAGTCTTGGCCACATCCTTCTCCTTGATCTTTAGCTAATGATAACCAGATCGTAGGTCAATCTTAGAAAAGACCTTTGCACCTTGAAGTTGATCATACAAGTCATCAATTCGGGGCAAGGGATACTTATTCTTAAGAGTCACCTTGTTCAGCTCTCTGTAGTCAATGCATAACCGCATACTGCCATCCTTCTTCTTTACAAACAATACTGGAGCGCCCCAAGGTGAGACACTAGGTCGGATGATGCCTTTATCTAACAATTCCTGGAGTTGCACCTTCAATTCTTGTAGTTCAGAAGGAGCCATTCTATAAGGGGCTTTGGATATGGGTCCACTGCCAGGTACTAGATCAATTTCAAACTCGATTTTCCTCCTTGGAGGTAAACCATACAGGTCTTCTGGAAAGACCTCAGGAAATTCCCTGACAATGGGAATGTCATCTAACTTCACGTCATCCCTTCTACTATCAAATACGTGGCAAAGGAATCCTCGGCATTCCTTCCTTAAGGACCTCCTAGCATTTAGGGCTGAAATCATCCTACTATAAGTCTTAGAGTCTTCACTTCCCATAGGAGGATATAACCCGTTCCCATGACAAGCAAACTCTGGTTGGTTAGGAATTTAAAATAAAACCCTTTTTCCAAAACAGTCCAAATGTGCGTGATAAGAAGACAGCCAATTGATCCCTAGAATCATATCAAAATCCTCCATATCTAGGAGTACTAGGTCTGCCACTAACTCCATATCACCTATTCTAATAACAAAATTTTCGCACACAAGATCAGCAAGCACATCATACCCCAGCGGGGTTGCCACACAAAAGGGCTCATCTAGCAGTTTCGGCTCACAAGTTAACTTAGGGGCAAATTTCGTAGCCACAAAACAGTGAGAGGTTCTGGTGTCAAATAATACATGCGCACTAGTAGAATTAATAGGAAGGGTACCTGTCACCACACGGTCACTAGCAGTCTTGTCCTTCTGAATCATAGCAAACATTCTGGCATTACCCCGAGGTCCCTGTCTGTCCTCACTGCCTCTATTCTTAGAACCATTCTTGAGGGGACAATCACGAGCTATGTGTCCCTTCTCTTTACACTCAAAGCACACCCCTAACTTTCTGTAGCACTCACCGGAATGGTCCTTGCCACAATGCTCGCATTTTTTGAACCCAGTGGTTGAGCTCCCCGGATTCTTCGTATGAAACTTTTTTCCATTGCCTCCTGTTCGGGTGGGCTTCCCTCCTTGAAACTTACCATCTGATAACTTTTTCTTAGCAGCATGCTCTTGTTCTTCCAACCTTAGATCTGCTTCCACCTTCAATGCACGTTCAAGGACCTCCTTGTATTCCTTGAAAATGACACTTGATAGACGCTTTCTAATGCGAGGAAGCAGTCCCCTTTCAAACCTGTTCGCTTTACTAGTCTCAGATGCCATGATGCTTGGGCTGAAACATCCCAATTCATAAAATTTATTGGCATACTGCAATACTGTCATCTGTTCTCCCTGTCTTAGCTCGTAGAATTCATTTTCTTTCGTCATTCTGAGCGCTTTAGGGAAGAACTGGTTGTAGAAGACCTCCTTAAACTCTACCCAATCCAACGGCCCAGTGGCATTCTGGTATGCTACCTTGATTGTAGCCCACCAGAACTCCGCACTCCCCTGAAGAAAAGGGGTGGCTGCTCGAACCTTATCATCATCAGCAATTGACATTGCTCCGAACAAGGTCTCCATCTCCCGTATCCATTTCTCGGCTTCTAGAGGGTCATCTACTCCTTCAAAACTTGGGGCCCTCATCTTTGACAACCTTTCGAACGGTGTCTCTTCACCACGTTGAGTAATAAGAGGCACAGCTTGGACTTGTTGTTGATGTTGCAAGAGGTTAACCATGAGCTGGTGCATTGTTGCAACATCGAACTGATTAGAGGAGCCGCCTGAATTCTGGGCATTTTGACCAGTGGGTCCTTCTAACAGTTGAGCACGTTCCTCTTCAGGGTGCCCCTCAGTTGGGGGTGGAGCCCTGCCCTTTCCCTTCAGGGTTCTCTTTCTCTTTAAGGATGATGATGCTTTACTCTTATCACCCATATGCTTCTGAGCCCAGATCACACAAGAATAAGTTATTTTATTTTTATAATTATTATTATTTTCTTTTTTTTTTCCAAGGATTTATAACCTAGGCTCTGATAACACTTTATGTAACGCCCCCAAACAATAAACCGAATAGGCTTAAGTTAAGAGGGCGCTACACGGCCATACTACAATAAATCCCCTCATCATAGTACGAAGCCCAAAATCTTTCTCTGAGACTTTGTCAAAATTCCATAAATTTTGCCAACATATATGACCTCAATTCCAAATACATCGATACTAACATTTTAAAACTAATAGTGCTGAAGCTCAAATTACAATATCTCAAACGGTGTATAATATCCCACTACAAAATTATCAAATAATTAAACTACAAAAATAGACTAAATTCCGAAACTGAGAGTCGCTGCATCATCCTCATTCCTCTAGAATTTGCCACCGGCTACTAATCTGAAAGATAAATTAATAGGGTGAGCAAACAATGGCTCAGCAAGTATACCATATACCCTACCCGGATCAGGCATATTATTTAAATGAATAAAACTCCAACCAAAGCAAGTAAAATCAATTTCGAAATCATGTTGAGGTAGCACCAAACCAATACTTTATAATTTAACTTATTTCACAAGAGCTCATTTTGGTAAAACTCACAGACGAAAGGAAAACTACGGCCGGTATTATTCCCGCAACAGGGCCACAATCGACGTTCACATTTCACAAATTCGAACCGGTTCTAAGTCGACAGATCCGCTAGGATCGAACATAGATCTATGTGCCGGTATTATTCCTGCGACAGGGTCACAGATCGACTTTCACATTTCACATTTCGCATTTTATCGTCGATAAACCCCGGAGGGTCAACGTAGTTATCTGTAAGCTCTTCCCATAAAATCTTTTGATTCAAATAGCAAGTTCACAATAGTTTCTTTCGCATACTCACAAGTATAATTCCTTTCAAGATTCACTTGTTTAAATATCAATTCAACGTATAAATCAATACAATTCAAACTACATTTTAACACATCAAACAATAGTAGGAATCACATATTTAAACAACAAATCAACGTATAAATCGGTACATGTTAAAGAGTATAAATCACATAATTAGCCAAATATATATATGCCTGAACCTATTTTAACAAAATAATAAACTATTCAAATATAAGTCTCACATATAAACCCTTAAAAATCAGATTTTTTGTGTATAAACAAGTAGGGGGAGTGGTATACTTACCTTTACTAACGTTTAATCCAAAAGTTGAACTCCTATTACGGGTTAGCGTTGAATCCTATCAAGCGAGAATTGAAATTTAGGGTTTGACGAAAAAAGAAAGAGAGAGAACGAGAGAGAGAGATGAAGGCGAGAGAGAGAGAGAGGCGCAGGGGAGAGAGAGTTTTGAGGGTTTTGGGAGGGGGGTCTTCACGGCCCCCTTTCCTTTCCCTTTTATATATATATATATATACCTTTACCTATTTTAATTACTTTAATACTACTAATGGACCCTTTTCTGATAATTAGTTCATTAATTCATTTATAATCCGATCGAAATAATAGCGAATTTTAATTGTATTATAATACCTAGCCTAATTTAATTAGACCGGGTATTACAGGCTTTGTCGAGTTGCCTGTCTGTACTTCGCCTATGCCGATAATTATCGGAAAAAATTGTAGGAGAAACGGAATTATTGGCCATGAGATTCTCATACAGTTGCTTGAAGGACTTTTGAGTACTTCTTGTGTAGGAGAAATCAGGTAAGGCACCCTTTAAATAGACAATTTTCAAGCAAATGCAAAATGACCAAGGCAATAACCATCACCCCCTTACCCCTTTTCTTTATCCCCATGAAATAAGCAACAGCCATGCCCACCAGAGAAATGGCCTCGTGCACTATATAGAAAAAATCAGATAAAGAAAGCACCCACAAATGAATCGGCATGGTAATAGTATGAAGCCCATGCCTTTGATAGATGGGGATATCAGCAAGGAGAGGGGAATTTGACAATACACTGTTTTTACAATCACATAGTCCACCTTCCATTGTCAACCATTTATTCTACATAGAGCCCCAAAATTGAGTTCATAGATGAACATATTCATATTTGCAAAAGAAAAGAATTTGCATTCAAAGGAAAATAATTTCCATAGAAACTTTAGTACCTACTTCGGTATACATTAATATTGTCATAATCGAAATATTAGACTACTATTATTAAATAAATTCTTAATATTTGTGGTTCGAATAAACTCATTGTACATAATTTTATCCAATAGATATGTAATGGGCACTCAAATTAGATGTAAAATCATCATATTGTGCAAAAATAGCACAAAGATATGTTCATCACACTATAGGGGCTATAATTTTTTAAAATTGAGGATCATATAATAAAAAAATTAGCCTAACAATAAGAGCATAAAGATAAAATATAGTAATCAATTATAGAATAACTCTGCATTAAGCAACCTACATGAATATTGACGAGTTTACAGTAGAACATTATCAGTGCATGTTACTGCCTGCTCAATGCATTTGTAGAAGCGAATTTGTTCCAATAATTGTGAAGATCTAAAACATGCATTACAATCACATGCGTGACACAATTACGAGGATTGGGACGCCATACTTTTTGATCGAATGAAACAAACAAGTCCTTTAACTTCTTCAGATTTCCCCAATGTTAATGAGCTACATTAATTTGTGAAAAAGTTGCACTGTAAATTCAATTTAGAAAATAACATATTGCCCAGGTGAATTGAAAATTTTAACAAAATCACTGAATGCTTTATGCTCAAAAAATATGACTATTCACATATTAGCTACAAAATTTTAATATTAAAATAGAAAACTTATTACTTAGGTACTATGATGTTTGAGTACTAAGTATTAGACATTTTAATATTATACGTAACGTATCCTAAAATTTGAAAACTTTTAAAGTATCCTAAAATTTGAAAACTTTACTTAACTAGTCACATTATAACAGAATATGGTAAATTTAGTCAAAATCTAAGGAGCGTTCAAATTGGTACAAGATTACAACAATATAAATGAGTCACAACATTATTTTGTTCAAGAATTTGATAGACTAAAAACAAATCACGAGATCGGATACTCGTACATTGGCTAATCATGTGTCATATTAGCATTTTTCGGCAAACAAATCATCACATTATGATAAAAGATACCTAAAATTTTCTATTACAACTATATTTTTCTATGAAAACTCACAATTTGGCATATGATAAATTGATATAATTTTTAATCTTCGTATTACTTGATGGATAAAATTTTGAAAGCTCTGATTACTTCATTATATAAATTTAGGTTTAAGTTATATAAATGATAAATGCTCAAATTTCATATATCTAAGACATAAATTTCCTAAATTATATTTTCTAAAAATGATTAAAGAGCTCAAGTCACATATATTTTTAAATTTTTACCATCAAACCTTAAAACAAAGGTACGCTTAAGTCATTTTAGCACATTTATTATTATAATTTGACACTTACTAATATAGAAATACATATAGTATACAAATAAATATTAGGCTCTATTTGGCATATGAAATTGGAATTGGATTGTGGAATTGCAATTACAATTCCAATTCTGGTGAAATTGGAATTATGATGGAATTGAAATTTCAAGGCTTATTTCATCAAAGGAATTAGAGGTCGGAACAGAATTATAATTCCGTAATGATTCTAGTCATCCTGGTTTTTTCGTCAATTGAGTTGGAGTATTTTAAGTTTTAATCAACTACAATTGACTTTTAGTCAGAGCGGTTCACATTGTGTTCAAGTTATTATGGTTGGAATGATTCACTTTAAGTTCGAGTTATTTAAGTTTGAGGCCAAGTCGGGTTGAGTATCGCGTCAGATCATCTAATATTCACACTTTTTAGATTTTTAGTTAATCGGGCTTAGTCTTTTGGGGATTTAAGTCAAAATCAATGGTTTGAGTTGTTTTAAGTTATTTCGAGCTCGAGGCATCTTAGTTTGGGGACAAACAAATTTGTATCATAAAATTTCGAGGCATCTTAGGTTGAGTTTGAGATTGGTCAAGTCATTTTGGATTTAGATCATATTAAATTTGGGTAAACTGTTTTGTGTCAATAGGGTTAGGTCACTTCAGACTTTGAGTTAAGTTCATTTCGGTCATTCCAAGTTCAAATAATTCAAGTTGGGTGATTTCAAGGATCGGGTCAAATTTTAGGTTATGTCTAAGTCTTTCAATTTTGAGTTAGCCTGGATTTGGGTTAATCAAGTGGGATAATTTGGGGTTTTAGGTCAATAGAATTAATAAGGAATTGCAATTTGTTACTCCCACCTCAAGAAGTTGAAAAGTATAATTTTCAATTAAAATGCAATTCCATGGAATTAGGCAATAGAATTGTAATTTCAATTTCAGCAGGTGAACCAAATAAAAAAAATTAGAATTTTGAGTCCCAGTTCCAGGCTACAATTCCATGCTCCAAACATGACCTTAGGAAAAATCCCAAAAAACCACCATATATTAAACACTTAAGACCTGTTTAGTAACCGAAAATTTTCCTAGAAAACGTGTTTAGCAGTTCAGTTTTCTAATTTAAGAAGTTGGAAAATAGTTTTTCAGTTTTCCCTATTTCTTTACAAATTTGGAAAACTGTTTTAATCTGTTTTTCAAATTTTTCACAAAATAGGGACTCTATTTTCCAACTTTTTACCAACCTCTCTTTCACATTTTCATACTACTCACGTATTTTATCATATTTTTTATGTACCTCCATCTTCTTCTCCTTTTACGTAAATGATTTTGGAGTACGTAAGGTTAGGTTCCCAATTTTAAAAGTGATAAATAATTTTCAAGGCAGAGGATAACTAAGAGGATCATATGAGTTATTTAATTATAGATACTCATCTTATAAAATGTGATAGAGTGGGCTTTAGGGGTATTTAAGGTTAGGTTCTTTTTCAAAAGCAATACCAAACTATTCGCTAATGTAGGAGTGTAAATGAACCGAGCGTTTGATGAACTACTTGCATTCGAAATCAATTAGGGCTTGTTCATGTTCATTATGAAGGCTCGAAAGCTTATCGAGCCAAGTTCGAGCGAGCTCAATAAGCTTAACGAGTTGAGTTCGAATAGGGGGACGCCTTGTTAACACTCGAGAAATATTTGATAAGAGCTCGATAAGCCTTATTAAAAGCTCGTTAAGAGCTCGTTAATAGTTGATATTAGTTCGAAAGTGGTTTGATAATTCAATAGTCATTTGAAAAGCGTTGATAGCGAGCTCGACTCAATAGCAAACTCCACTCGGTTTTAAGATTGATCGGGCCGGATGACGAGCTCAACATTTTTAGACTCAACTCGATAAGCCTAACGAGCCGAGGTGAGTATCAAACATACTAAAATCTTATTGAATCAAGTTCAAACAAGGGCTGGAAAAGCTCAATAAGGGCTCGACTCGAACTTGAGCTCGATAAGCCTTATCAAGCTCGAGTTCAAATAAGGGGATTCGCGAGTCAGTTCGTCTCATTTGCACCCCTACATTAAGGCGACAAAAATTGATTTCTGTATCACATTATACATTATTTATGTATTATTTTCAATTTTCAAAAAAGTGAAAAATAGAATTGAATGCATTCTCCAGTTTTCAATGTTACAAAACCGGAAAAGGAAAACTGAAAATGGAAAAGGAAAATAGTTTTCTATTACTAAAATCCATCATTTAGTCCCAAATTAACTTTTTTCACCATTTTGTCCCACAAAATTGAGGGCTACGTGTTTGATTTATTTAAAAGAGAGATTTATGTTTTTAGGCAAAAATTAAAAGTTTTTATAGTTTAAACAAAAAATTAAAAGATTTTCTGATATTTGTTTTTTTTTTTTTTTTTGGGTGACTCACAAAAATAAAATTATGTAGCTTTTTTTGATAATTATCGGCATAGCCGCAGTATATACAGGCTACTCGACTAGGCGAGCCCTTAGCCAACCCATAAACGGTAGTGGGTATAGAAAAAAGACCAGAACAAACAGGAAAAAACAATAGGCACCAAAACAACAACACCGGAAAAAAACACAAACACTGGAGGAAACCAGAACAAGCAGGCAATGGATGGAGCCGAAGTAGATGCACACCCAGAAACACCACACAAGAGGCGAAACAAAGGCCTCGGAGAAGGTGAAGGACAGGAAGGGAAAATCCACAACCCCCCCCCCCCTGCGGTGCGATCAAGGTAATTATACAGTTATAATGATGAAACTATAAGTTTAGAAAATAAAAAAATATTTTATAAATTTTCATAAAAAATATAAGATAAAACATAATATTTATGTTGTTAAAAATAATTTCAAATTAGAATAGTAAATTTGAAATAAAAAATATACAAACCTAAAAAAACTAAAAATAAATTATAGAAGAAGAAATATTTTGGAAAAATTTTTAAAAATATAATAATATTTTCTCAACTTTTGGTTTTTTAAATTTTTTTCAAAATTTTATTTTCTAGTGTAAAATTTATTACTCAAAATATGAAATTTATCTTTAACAAAAAATTATTATATTTTATCTTATAATATTTTTTATTTGAAATATTAAAAAAAAATTTATCATCTTCTAAATTTATTGTGTCATTATTATAATTTATTAATAGGTATTTTTGTGTAAATATCATAAAACCTCCTTACCTTTTGTCCAAAGACATTGAAACTCATATCTCAGACCTGAAAACATAAACCACTATCTTTTTTGTCTGAATATATGGGTCTTTTTTAAAAATAAAATCAAATATTTAGCCTCTCTCTTTTAAACGGCAACGTGGTCATAAAGAATTTACTTGAGATAAAGTGATTGATTTTATAAAAGTCAAGATGTTAAGTAATTGGTTTGATTTGTGAAAAAAGTTTTTTGTTTTCTGAGTTAAAAGACAGAGTGGTTTACTATAATTTATAATATTCTATTAATGCCATGTCAACAACATGTGATTAGCACTCAATGTAAAATACAATAAGGTCTTAAAAACAATTACTTATTCAATAAGTACAAATTATAAACAATATTGTAATGAAATCAGAGACCGACTAATTTAACTTACAATACACTAAATAATTATATGTTAATATAGTTGGATTTTCCAAGCTCTATTTTGAAAAAAGCCTGAGTTGGGTTATTGTACGTTTTAATCGACCTGTATAATTAATTGACATCAAGATTAGTATTGTTTTAAAAAAAAAATAGACGACAAATATTGTTTATGTTATTACATACTCAATATTATTAGAAATCAAGCCACATATGTATGCTTGAGTGAGTGTAATTAATATAATGTTTCTAAAATTATTAACATCTTATCTTCAAAAGACGATTTATTATAATCCAAGAATTATGTAATACCAAACTTGATTATATGTTGGTGATCATCTTCTTAAACACTAGGTTTACATTAATGATGTTGTTGAATCCATATGTATTATCAAGTATTAGCGGAGCTATTAGATAATAAATCATAGCCAATTAGGGTTTTTTATGCTTTACCAATTTACCCTTAATTGTCTCTAGAGTCAATGGTCATTTATGTACTTTGCCTTTTTCCTTTGATCAAATTATATAGGGAGCTATGTACTCTTTCATACGTAGCAATAGCAATTATCTTTTGCTTTACTTCGTATTTTCACATGGTATCAGAGATTAAAATCTCTTTCCAAACCTTTTTTTTCCGCTCCTTTTTTTAATGCAATTCTCTTAATTTTTTGCCTAATTTCGTTATATATTTGTTACTGTTAATTTTTAATATATGGCAGTTGATGTGCCTTATATTTACATATTTTATTCGTCATTCCCACAATACATTTGACTTTCACATGTGTGTTTTTGTTGTAATCTAGGTACATTTTGACTTAGAGTGCAATAGAGCAAACAAAGGTTGAAAAGTGGAAGATTCAAGCGTAATCGAGGTATAATTGAAGACTACTTTGAGAAACCCGGCCATGTGTGCAAAATAAGCACCCATCGGGTCAAGATTCGGTCAAAAAGAGTCTTTCCTTGGGCGCATGGATCGATTGACCATGCATTTTGGCAATCGGACAAGCTTAAAACGAGCAAAAGGTTAAAAAAGGGAAATATTTTCATTTACGTTAGATGGGAAATATTTTCATTTACATTGCATATGCCATATTATGCATTTAATGGTAACAGATGGTTTAGACCTAATACAAGCTTCTCTTGAGTGTTTAAGAGAAGTTAGTATAGCTATCAAATCATCGAGAACTAGGCGAAAAAAATTTAAAAATCTTTGTGACACGCATGGCATACAATATAAACAATTTAAATTAAATACACATAATAGCTGATCATTAACAGTAGATATATTAGAAAGAATACTACCATATAAAGATATATTAATTGAATTTGTACGGGATAATCGTTCAGATCTTAGGTCTTTTAATTTAGAAGCAGTAGATTGGAATACAATTAGCGAAGTATGCAAATTTTTAGTATGTTTAGAGCCGCTACGACTTTTTTTTTTCTGGTTGTTATTATTCTACAATGCCACAACAATAGCTAGATTGGCAGATATTGCTGCTTGGATGGCAAATAACCAATCCAACCCCTTGCTGGAGGCCTCGGTTGCCGCAATGAAGGTAAAATTTGTTAAATATTATTTTGAACTACCTCTTACTTATTGTTTTATCACCATTTTGGAGCCTCGTTGTAAACTTACGGGTTTGCAATTGTTTTCTAAATTTTTTTTACGAAAAATTAAATCCAAGTTTTGATAATGCAGCTTTTATTGCGGAAGTCGATCGAGATTTACATGAATTATTTTCCTCTTATTCTCGAAGATTATTGGCCGATAATCCTTAAGTTTCTTCGACATTTTATGGTTCTCCCTCATATAGTAGTAGTTTTGAAGAAAAGCCATATGCGTGGGAGATGTTGGACCGATTTAAGCCCAAACAAAATCTCACGTCATATGACGAGTTAGATTATTACTTGCGTTCGCCGGCTCCAATTCTTCTCAACACCGGTGAGTCCGCGCATGGACATTTTGCAATGGTGGTGTTTCAACCAAACCCAATATCCTGTGCTTTCCGCCATGGCACGGGATATACTAGCATGTCCGGTGTCTTCGGTAGCATCGGAATGTGCTTTTAGTGCAGGTGGCAGGTTGCTTGGAACAAAAAGAGCAAAGCTATCATCGTCCAGCTTGCAAATGTCAGTGTGCTTGAAGGACTGGCTGCACATAGCGAATAGGGAGCAAAACCAGCTGAGGTTATGTTCATCGAGCGAGGATGAAGACAACCGTACTACGGATACATCAAGTTCTAGCTTACCAACTCCTGCCAGCTCAGACTAAGTAATTCCTTTTTTTATAATCAAAAAAGCTCCAAGGCATATTGTAATTCTAGTTCTCTATAGTATATATTTTTATAGAATATATTTGTAATTTTAAAAGGCGTAGTTATATTTGTTAATAATTTACGGCACATTTTATTTTGTTAGCTATATTTACCATTATTTACGATAGTGTTATACTGTATTTATATATTATATTATTCATCAATGAATTATAATTATTTTTTCTACAAAACAAATATATATTTTAAATTTTTACAAATTATATTTAAAAAAAAAAGAACTGCTGGGCCGGCCCGCGGGATTCCACCCAGGCAGGCCCGTGGCCACCTCCACCTAAGCTATATGCTGGCATTCAAATTCCCCTTTGCCTCTTTTCCTACTTACCGAACAGAGGAAATGGTTTCTGTCCGAAAACATTTCAGTCCAAAACAAAAAGTATCAAAAATTATAAAATGAATTAAATAAAATTTTTTTTTTTGATTAATTCGCATGCTTGCCATTGTTGTAGCCGTAATAGGAGAGATACCAGCTGACAAACTTCTTCAACCCCGTTTGCAAGTCAGTTGTGGGCTTATACCCAAAATCCCGTCGGGCCGCGGTGATGTTTGCGTGCGTGAACGGAACGTCGCCATTTCCAGGCATCTCTACCACATTCCTCTTCGCCTTCACCTTCAAATGCTTCTCCAATATACCCACTAGTGTTGGCACTGTTACTGGCTGCGTGTTCCCCAGATTGTAGATCCTGTATGGGGCAGCCCCACACTTCTTGCCTCTGCTTCCGGTACTCTTCCCCGCCGTATCCAATGCACCCAAACAACCCTTACCGATATCGTCAATGTATGTGAAATCTCGGGCCAAGTCCACACGGTTCTTGCCCCTGTAAACCGTAATGGGCTTACCTTGAAGGATACTCCTGGTAAACGAGAAGTAGGCCATATCAGGCCTGCCCCATGGTCCATACACTGTAAAGAATCTCAAACCCGTTATGGAAAGCCCATAGATGTGGTTGTAGGTGTGGGTGATTTCCTCTCCGGCCTTCTTGGTTGCGGCGTAGAGACTGGCCGGCCGGTCCATCCGATCCACTTCGAGTAAGGGGACCTTTTCGTTTAGCCCGTATACCGAACTCGACGAGGCCCAAACAATTGTGGGCTGTGGATTGGCCGACTTACATAACTCCAAGAGGCCCACCAAGCCTGCAATGTTGCTGTGGACATAAGAATGCGGATTCTCCATGGCATACCGCACGCCCGCCTACGCTGCCAAGTAAAGCACGTGAGAGAAAGCGACGACATCAAAGATTTTTGCTAAAATGCGCCCGTCGTTGATGTTACCCTGCACGATGAAGATGCCGCGCTCATTGAGGAGGGATTTGCGGGCTCTTTTGAGCGAAGGGTCATAGTAGCTGTTGAAGTTATCGAGGCCAACGACACCGTCGCCACGCTTTTTGAGGGCGAGGGACACGTGGATACCGACAAAGCCAGCAGCGCTTCTGACGAGCACGGACATCCCCCCGGAGCGACGGATCTGTGCGGAGGTGTGTACCTGCTTCTCCCACTGTATCCCGCCCCACGACACAGAGAAGTAGCGGCTGCTGGTGTCGACGAAGCTCTGGAAGCTAAGGTAAGACGCGGTAAGGGCGATCAAGAAGAGGGCCCACAAGAACATGATGCTCGTGGAGGCGAAGCAGCGGTGGAGCTGCGGGTTCATGAAGTGGGCTCGATGCTCAACCTTGAACTTTCCAAGTGTTGATGGGAACAACTCATCTTCTAATTGCGGCATCTTCTTGGAATTCCTTTAAACTTTTATAATTGCCTTTTTTTTTGTTTCAATTTTCTTTGAATTTTATTAAGTTGATTTTGGGATTTGGCAGAGTAAAGAGGTAAGATTGAGGAAAACTAACTTTTTTGGTTGGAAAACAGAAGGGGAAGTTAATTTTTGAGAGGCTGTGGTCTGAAAATGGAAAAGAATGGACGGATGTAGAGGGATTTTAGGGAAACTTTCTGCACCTCGAGAGAGAGGGATGGGATGGTAGGAGATAAATAAATGGATAAATTGGCAAAAACTCAGTTATCTTTTATTTTAATAACAAAAAGCCGCCTTCAACAATTAAAACTCTATACTTAACTCCCTGCTTTCTAAAAAAATTATCACTTTATTTCAAGCCAACTTATTACAACCATGAAGAATAAAAGAGTTAAATGTTTAATTTTTATTTTAAAAGAGAGTTTAATATTTTTAGAACAACTAAGCAATTTTTATATTTCTAGCAAACAATAGGGGGTTTTTATATTATACTAAAATACTTACTTTAAGAAAAATTATTATTTAGTTACTCCAATGTTTGAATATCTATCATCTAAGTACTCTTACATTTCAATATATATATAATGAAGTATCCCAATATTTGAATATTTTATCATATAGGTATCCTATGTCAGAATTTAATAATTTTTATAAGAATTTGACCAATTTTATACAGAAAATGGTAATTTAATACATAATTACGATGATACATAAGTCATGCCAATGTTTTCAACAAAAATTCAGAAATTGTGATAAAAAGCCCATTGAATGTTGATTCAAACTATCTAAACATTACTGAAATAATGTGTTCCATTAGCATTATTTGGGCAAAACATCATCAATTGCTAAATTATATACTAATATATTATCAAAATTATGTTCAATTTTATGATTTTCCAACGAAAATCTACCAATTTAGACATAAGGGTATCTGATGATGAAATTATAGAATTATAGGGTATGTAGGTGATAATATGTTGAAATCCCAAAGTACGTGATGTACACTTAGGGTGTTTACATATTTTATTTTTCATTCTTACAACATACTCGACTTTACATATGTGTTTTATTGTAATCTAGGTACACTTAGGGTTAGAGTGCAATGAAGCAAACAAAAATTGAAAAGTGACAGAATCAAGCGTAATCGAGGCATATTTGAAGACTACTCAAAGAAACTCAACCACGTGTGCAAAAGGACCAATCGGGTTTTAATTTGGTAACTCAGATAGATCTTTTAGAGTTTTGGGTACTAAATGATTAGTCGGCACGAAGTACCGATCAGTCAGCAGCCCACAGTAGGACGGAGTTTACAGTAGGGCTGCCGATTGATTGGGAAACAGGGCCTATCAATTGACTGGCTACAGAGAGCCAACCAATTGATCGGTCCCCTCTGTCACGCTGCGAGTATAAACACAGATGGAGAAACCTAATTTTATTATCTTTTTCCATGGCTCCTCTTTTCTTCTTCTTCCCGAAGGCTCTACGAGATCCAAGGGGTTCTTATGTTAGGCATAGTGTCTTGAAATCCTTTTTTTTTTTTTTTTTCTGCTAACAATATTTTATTAATGAATGAAATTGAAGTTTCAGTTGTTTCCTTGTTAAATTTGTGTAAGCAAGCATTTATACTGCATGTAATTTTCTTTTTGGTAACATCCATGAGATGGGTTTAGTCCTTAGACTACAATTTACATGTTTATTCTAAGTGGTTTATGAAATTAACCCACATAAAGACTTAGAACAAATGATATGGATTGTTGTTCGAAAAACTCGTAGTTAAAGATAAGTTTGGACTACTTGTATGCTAAGACTGTAATGTAACACTTTAGATGACTTGTTTTGGTTATGTAGATGGTGATCCAAAAATGTTTTGTTAGTGTGTTTAATAAAATTGACACATTGAGTTAGACCATGTGAGTTGCTTGTTTCTAGACTACTATTGGAGATAAGTAATTCATGTTGTATTGTTTGAACGATAACTCTAAATACTGAGAGTATTATGGACTTGTGCATGGAACATTAGTTGATTAGAATTCCCATGTACACTGGGTAGCCGCATGAAGTGTGACAAGGATCAGGTATTCAATAGGGAATCCACAGTCTCTTATGAGATACAGATGTCCCCTTAGTATATTTGCAAGTATTTGAATAGTTTGAAATCTTTGGCCAAAGTATTACAAGTGTTTGACATTTGGAATTTATACTATGAATATGTTCAAGTATAAATGAATTATTCAGTGAAGGGCATGTCAGCAACTAATAAAAAAGCTTTCAAAAGGATAATAGTAGTAGTTATATTTATTCTTTGTCATGGATATTTAGTAGAGGGGTTGTTGTCATCAATACTTTCTATTTGAGAGTTATCAAATACTTGATTTAAGTCTAGAGTGGAGCGAGATTTATTTAGTGAAATTAATTCTCATTAAATGAAAATTAAATTTTATCATGAGATGCTAGTTATTTAACCCATTTGGAGCTAGATTTAAATTGTCTCTGAGGTCCCTGCGCAAACCTCTGTATTTATTGTCATCCCAAAAATATAAAAAATTCATGAAATGAATTATTTATTTATTAGATGAGTAAATTTAATTTTGCCAAACATTATTCATGGGATGAATAAGAGTTAAAAATTATAAAATAAAATAACTTTTGTAAAATTAAAATTAAAATTTATAAGAAAATTTTTTACATGCGGGTAGCAAACTAAAAAAGGGACAAAAACTGCACAGAGGTCGCGATCTGCGACTACTCGGGTGGACCAACCAACGCGTGACATGTGTCGCGCGCTGAGTGGTTCTATGGTGAGGATCCGCACCTTTGGGCACAGACCAATCAAAGCGTGCCACGTGGCACTCTCTGCTACACCCAGGCACGATCCGCACCTTCAGGCGCTAGGCAATAAAAGGGCTCAATTTTGAGCTAGGTAAAACGTGGTGCTTTGTAACCATCAAAACGCTGCATTTTGTTTTTTAATATCTGCACAACCCACATCAAAAATTTGTTATTTTTTGCTTGAGTAGCCTACTATAAATAGAGGTGCCTATTTCTGGGTTTGGCAATTAATTTCAAAATTAAAAGTTTTTGAAAGTATTGACTTTCGGAGACCTAGTGGGAGAGAAAATTTTTTTTTGAGTTTTTTTTGTCCTCAAATTTAATATTTTTCGAAGTCCACTCTCCTAGCAGTTCGAGGTCATTGCGTAGAAGGTCTTGGTGTTCTCTTGATTTTCTTGTTTTTATGACAGATTTATTATTCATTGTGGTATTCTTATTTTGGAGCAATTCCGGGTATGTTCTTTCCTTATCTTTTAATTTCACTTTTTTATTTATTTATAGTTTTTCCTATCATGCCTGTTTTAAGTTCATGTCATTTTTATGAATATATTAGAGTAGAGGCTTGTAGATTTAAATTAGAAATTTAAATATTTATATTTGAAATTAGGAATTTTAAATCAATGTAAGGTTTAAAATTTAGAATTTTAAACCCTTCCATTGCATTAAATTTATTAAAATAGGAAAATTTTTTGAAATCTGTCCTAATAATTGGTGTCAAAGCAAAGGAATCTATAGAGATAATCTTATTCTCAGAAACTCTTGCACATGAAATGTCACAAAGGGTGACTCTCTGCCCGGGGGCTTAGGTAGCGAGAAGAGTCTCCTATGCTAAATGCTCTGACCACAATTGGAGAACTGTGAACCCAACAATTGGTATCAAATAGTCTTCAATTACATTCATAATATACGTGAACAGGAATAATAAAATCGAAATAAATAGACTTGCGATTTAATAAAAGATTGTTTTAAGTAACTATTTAAATTGTTTAAATCGTTAAGGAATTAATAGTTAATTAAGATTGTTTAAGGTAATACTTTAAATCGTTAATGAATTAATAGTTAATACAAATATGTCAATTTATTAATTTGTGATTATATTATTTGTATAATGAGATTATGCACATTTGATCATGATTTACGAAATCGGATAAAATTGATCTAATGAGATTAGATTCAATTATTCTTTTTGAAATCGGATAAAATTGATCTAACGAGATTAGATTCAATTATATTTAGAAATCGGATCAAATTGATTTAATAAGATTAGATTCAATTTTTTTTAATTAATTATTTTAATTTTAAGAAAAAGATCTATCAGCAGATGTTGACGTAAGCAAATTTTTTTTTTTCTGGGACGTGTAGACCTCAGTACCAGTTTACATAATAATTAAAAATTAATTTAGTTTTTTTAGGATGGGATTCTAAAATAAATTATGAAATAATCTAAGATGTAGGTTGGCACTTTATTATGTAGGCATGATATTCTAAAATAGATTATGAGATAATCTAAGATGTAAATCCATACTATTTTAAATAAGAATTAATTTTTATTAATTAATTTAATTTTATAATGAGATTCGAAAGTAGACTATGAGATAATCTAAATTATAAGTTGGCATTGTTTTAAACAAAAAATTTTATTAATTAATTTTATTAGTTAATTTAAATTTTAGAATGAGATTCTAAGATAGATTATGAGATAATTTATGTCGTAAGAAGGTAGTATTTTTAATTAAAAAATTAAGAATGAGATTCTAAAAGGGATTATGAGATAATCCAAATTGTAAATGCAAGATAATTAGAAACCACTAGTTTATAAAAATCAAGTGGGAGTGAGACTCTATTACCGGTCTAACAGTATAGTCGATCGATAGACTCTATTGCAGGTTACAGGGTTAGACTTCTATTAGGATAAACTAAAGTGTAACAAAGTGATGTAACCACGCTGCCGGGGAGTATTACATGTATTTGTGTGAAAGTTTAGGTAATGGTTACACTTGACTAGCTTGATACATTAGCCTTCCCGAGGAGCTCTATTTATGTTAGAGACAAAGGTAAAGTGGTGAGTTAATCATGCTTAGTAAGAGTTACAAGAAAACATATTAATTGAGAATAGTTCTCACCCAAACTAGCTTCGTGAGACCCTGCTGCCAGGGAGTAAGGAATGGTGTGTTTGGGTCATCATTGCATGCATGATAGTACAATTTAGTGAACATCTGACTTATTGTGTATGCTTAAATGAAAGAATAGATATCACTGCATTATATATGACTCTTATTAGACAGTTACACAAATGTTTGCATTTACAGTATTTTGAAATGGATGTGGCTGGTGAACTTCACTCGCTTATAATGCATAATGTACTCATTAGACCAAATTACTTAGCCTAAAAAAATAAGTTGGACTTAGTTATTACTAACAAGGGACTTACTAGAGGGAAAGGAAAGAGCAAGGTTGCTAGTGTAACAACCAAGTCTATGAAGAAGTTAGCACAAAGAAAGTGTTTCTTTTGCCGGAAGATGGGCCACTGGAAGAGGAACTGCACTAAGTACTTAACTTCTCTTCCTGCAAAGACTGCTAAGCTATCTGGTGAAGATATGTTGATATCTCACTAGTTGAGTCATACGTAGTTGAAACTCCACCAGGTTCCTGGTGTGTGGATTCAGGTTCAACTTACCATGTCTGTAATATGTTACAGAGGCTCAGGCTAACTAGGAGGTTGTATGATGGGGAGCTATACCTAATGGTCAAGGATGGTACAAGAGTAGTGGTCTTAGGAGTAGGGGATGTTAACTTAGTATTTAGTGCCGGAGTTTTGATTTTAAAAGATTGTTTAATTATACCTGCACTGCGTAGGAATTTGATTTCTATATCTTATTTAATGAATAATTGCTCTTCAATTGATTTTGATTGTGAATCTTTTAATACAAGAAATAAATTATTTATTTGCAAAAGTACATGAATAAATAGTTTATTCATGTTATTTCCTTATCAAAACTCTGGTATTTGTTTAAATAAATCTAATACAAGCTCACTTGTTCAAACTCCTAAAGAAAACACCCTGAAAGGGATAATGCCTCTGCATGGAACCAACATTTAGGTCACCTTTGAACAAGATTCAAAGACTAATGAAAGATGGACTGATAGAGGCTTTGGACTTGAAGTCATTATCAGTCTACGAATCTTGCATAAAAGGAAAGATGATCGAGTCTGTCTTTAAGAGTAAAGGCAACTTGTTGTTGACTTGCTTGAGCTGGTTCACAGAGATGTATGTGGACCAATGAATGTTCAGGTAAGAGGTGAGTATGAATACTTCATCACATTGATTGATGATTACTTAAGGAATGAATATGTTTACCTAGTGAGACATAAGTTGAACTCTTTTGAAAAGTTTCAAGAGTACAAAGCTAAAGTTGAAAAGTAATTAGGTCAACAAGTCACTTCGATCAGATCGAGGTGGTGAATATCTTTCGGGTGAAATTCTAGATTTCCTAACTAAAAATGGGATAAGATCTCAACTTTCTGTTTTGAGTACACCGCAACGGAATTGGGTTGCATAAGGAAGGAATACGACATTGTTAGAGATGGTAAGGTCCATGATGAGTCATGCTACTTTACAAATATATTTTTAGGGTTATGCCTTGGATACAACTACATTTCTTCTGAACTTAGTTCTATCTAAGTCAGTTCCTAAAACACCTGAGGAGTTATGGACTGGGCGAAAGCCAAGTCTAGGGTACCTTCATATTTGGGGGTGCCCAGCACATGTGTTGAAAAAGAATCCTGACAGGCTGGAATCGAAGACGGAGGTGTGCATGTTTGTTGGTTATCCCAAGAGAACAAAGTGTGGTCTTTTCTACATTCCTTCTGATCCAAAAGTTTTTGTAATTGCAAATATGAAATATCTAGAGGAGGATTTTGTAGTAGACTACAAAAATAAAAGCAGAGTAGTGTTAGAGGAATTAAAAAAAATGACACTTATTCTGAACAACTAGACACAACTTGGGACACAGTGGATGCATTAGATGCACCTACTAATAAAGTCGAGACTATTCCAGGTACACGAGAGCCTAGGCGTAGTGGGAGAATTGTCAGGGCACCTGACAGGTTCCTAGTGGGAGCCTTATTGGTTGACCGTGACATTGAATTTGATCCTCTCAGCTACAATGCGGCAATTAAAAACAAGGATGCTAACCAATGATCTTAGCAATGAAATCTGAGATAGGATCTATGTATTCTAATTAGGTCTGTAATTATGTAGAGGCCCCTGTTGGCATTAAGCCAATTGGTTGTGAATGGGTCTACAAGAGGAGAAGAGTAGTAGACGGGAAGGTAGAGACCTTCAAGGCAAGACTGGTTGCTAAGGGTTTTACTCTAAATGAAGGAATTCATTATGATGAAAGCTTCTCACCAGTGGCCATACTAAAGTCCATAAGGATACTCCTATCCATTGCAGCTCATTATGAGATCTAGCAAATGGAAGTCAAAATGGCCCTTTGAGTGGTCATCTTGAAGAAGACATTTATATGGTGCTACCAGACAGTTTCATTGGCAAAAATGAGGAGTATATGATATGCAAACTAAACAAGTCCAAACATGGACTAAAACAAGCATCACATTCATGGAATATTACATTCAATGAAGTGATTAAGCTTTATGGTTTTGAGCAATTATTTGACGAACCATACATGTATAAACGACATCAAGAGAAAATACTACTCAGTGGGAATGATGTAGGGGTGTCATCAGCTGTAAAGATTTGATTGTCAAGTTAGTTTGATATGAAGAACTAGATATTATATTATGATCTTTCAAAATGACAAATTAGTTCTAGTGGGTTGTACTGATTCAGACTTCCAGTTAGATAGAGATACTAAACGTTTGACTTCTGGGTATGTCTTGACCCTTAGAGTAGAAGCCATTAATGAGAGAAGTGTCAAGCAGTATTGTATTGCTGACTTCACTATAGAGGCTGAATACAGTGCAGCTTTAGAATTTGCAAAGAGGGCATGTTGGTTCAGATAGAGCAATTGACTTCTCTAAGACTCTGACTTAGTAGACCTTTTGGATCATACATAAAAGGGATGGTATAGAATTTGTAATAAATTGAATTTAGGACAAGTGGGAAATAGTGTCTTGAAATCCAAATTGTTCTGTTAATAAATTTTATTGATGAATAAAATTGAAGTTCCAGTCATTTTCTTGTTAAATTTGTATAAGCAAGCATTTATACTGTATGTGATTTTCTTTTTGGTAACATCTATGAGATGGGTTTAGTTCTTAGACTACAACTTACATATTTATTCTAAGTGGTTTATGAGATTAACCCACATATAGATGATAACCTTAAATTAGTATATATTTATCTATATCATTTTAATACATTTTTAACCGTATTACTTCTAATTTTTATCACTTTTGCTCGGTTTTGACTAGTTCACCCATTTTCTTGCAACAACACCATTTTTGTACTAAATCTTGTTAGGTTTTATAATTAACATCAACAAGCAAAATCAGGATACATCATTTTTTTTTAATTTTTTTTTAAAGCAAAAGGTTTAATACTAAAGGTTTTGAAAAATTTAAAGATAACGAACTTAACTAAAAAAAATTTATCTAGATGAATTAAAAAGTTAAGATAAAGTTAAAATTAATCAGAAAACTTAAAAATACAACAATCTAAAATAAAATAAATAAATGAATGAATATTAAATTTTCAAATTTTAAATAAAATTTACAATCTATTAATAACCTTAAATTAATATTAAAAAAAATTTATTTTTTATTTTATATACGAATTTTTATTTATTAAATTTTTTAAGAATTATCTTTATAAATAAAATAAATGAATGAAAAGAAATTTATATTTCAAATTTAACAAAATTTACAAATTATTAACAATTTCAAATTAGTACCAAAACTATGTGGTATCAATATCACTCAAATATAGATAATCCCCGGCAACGGCGCCAAAAACTTGATGCAATTCTTTACTAGCAAGTGCATTAGTCGCTTCAAATAATATAGAGTGAGTAGAATATCGTCCTACGAGGATTGCTGAGTGATTACCAAAATTAGGCCAATGCTCGAGAGAAATTAACGTGATTTGTGTGGTTTTTATAAGAAAATCATAGAGTTTTTATAACTCTTTTCTTATTTAAATTCATGCACAAAAGTAATAGGTTAATATGTTGATGAGTACGCTAAATGTTGCTCGAGAGAGAATGTTTAGTAAATTAGGATTTTCAACCATCAACACACAATAACAACTTGAATATCTAGAATAGAAAAAACGTATTAAAGCAACTAAGGTGAAATAGGATGCCCTAGATTTTATTAACTCATAAAAAAAAAACAACTTAAATCGGCTCATTCTAGTCTAGTTTTAACTTTTATTTTTTATTTTATTTTACTTTATTTCATATCAAAATCCTAAATTTTTCTATTTTTTAAATAGTATTCAAGCTAAAAATTTTGGTAATCACTCAACAATCCTCGTGGGATGATACTCTACTCACTCTATAATATTGAAGCGACTAGTGCACTTGCTAGTAATGAATTGCATCAAGTTTGTGGCGCCATTGCCGGAAATTGTCTATATTTGAGTGATATTGATACCACATAGTTTTGGTACTAATTTAAAATTGTTAATAATTTGTAAATTTTGTTAAATTTGAAATATAAATTTCTTTTCATTCATTTATTTTATTTATAAAGATAATTCTTAAAAAATTTAGTAAATAAAAATTCGTATATAAAATAAAAAATAATTTTTTTTAATATTAATTTAAGGTTATTAATAGATTGTAAATTTTGTTTAAAATTTTAAAAATTTAATCTTCATTCATTTATTTATTTTATTTTAGATTGTTGTATTTTTAAGTTTTCTGATTAATTTTAACTTTATCTTAACTTTTTAAATCATCTAGATAATTTTTTTTTTGTTAAGTTTGTTATCTTTAAATTTTTCAAAACCTTTAGTATTAAAATTTTTCCTTTAAAAAAATTTTAAAAAAAAAATGATATATCAAAATCGGATGCCTTAGACTTTATTAGCTGCTAAGAAAAAAACAACTTAAATCTGCTCATTCTAGTCTAGTTTTAACTTTTATTTTTTTTATTTTATTTTACTTTATTTCATATCAAAATCCTAAATTTTTTCATTTTTCAAATAGTATTAAAGCTACTAATTTTGGTAATCACTCAGCAATCCTCGTGGGACGATACTCTACGCACTCTATATTATTTGAAGCGACTAGTACACTTGCTAGTAAAGAATTGCATCAAGTTTTTTGGCATTGTTACCGGTGATTATCTATATTTGAGTGATATTGATACCACATAGTTTTGGTACTAATTTGAAATTGTTAATAATTTATAAATTTTGTTAAATTTGAAATATAAATTTCTTTTCATTAATTCATTTCATTTATAAAGCTAATTCTTAAAAAATTTAGTAAATAAAAATTCGTATACAAAATAAAAAATAAAATTTTTTTTAATATTAATTTAAGGTTATTAATAGATTGTAAATTTTGTTTAAAATTTGAAAAATTAATCTTCATTCATTTATTTATTTTATTTTAGATTGTTGTATTTTTAAGTTTTCTGATTAATTTTAACTTTATCTTAATTTTTTAATTTATCTAGATAAATTTTTTTTAGTTAAGTTTGTTATCTTTAAATTTTTCAAAACCTTTAGTATTAAAATTTTTCCTTTAAAAAAAAAAATGATGCATCCTGCTTTTATTTGTTGATGTTAATGATAAAACCTAGCAAGATTTAGTACAAAAATGGTGTTTTTGCAAGAAAATGGATGAACTAGTCAAAACCAAGCAAAAGTGATAAAAATTAGAAGTAAAATGGTTAAAAATGTATTAAAATAACATGGATAAATATATACTAATTTAAGGTTATCAAAATACCCCTAAACTTAAATCTTGCTCATCCCTGAGCAAGGCTGAATATTTCAGCACCATATCTCATATTTTTCAAGAATTTTTCTACTGTTTAAAGCAAGTGTACTCTAATTCAGAAATGAATAACTGAAAATCAATGTTTAAGGCTCTAAAGGCAAAATCATCTTTTCTAAGGAAAAACCTGTCAATCACCTACGTAGCTGAGATTCAGAAGTTAGGATAGCAAATTAAGTTTATCCGTTCTTTCAAATCTCAAGACATTCAAACAGAATAGAGGACAAAAATTCATACCACTCATAACAAATCTTATCGAGTGTGCCCAATTTTTTTTTATTTTTATTTTTATCAGAGGAACTTATTTTCTCAAGTCAATCTCGGCTCATGAGTTTACCTTCAGCAAGAATCAAGTCTCTGACTCCTGGGCGATGACCCATAAGTAAGAGAAGCTACTACTGAGATGCTCCCAATATTAGCAAGTGAGTATATCTTCAGCGAGAATCAAGTCTCCGACTCCTGGGCGATGACCCATAAGTAAGAGAAGCCGCCACCGAGATTCCTTCTTTGTGACTCCCCTGAGTTTATCAACAGCGAGAATCAAGTCTCCGACTCCTGGGCGATGACCCATAAGTAAAAGAAGCCACCACTGCGATGTCCCTCAATATTGGATAGCACATATCTTTATTTATGCTAGATAGTAGTACTAGAGATACAATTTTATTTACTTACAATTTTATTATTATTATTATTTTTTTTTTTTTAGATTCAGGCATTACTCATCAAAGCTCATTATAAGATGATAATCCTTAATGCAATCCATTCAAATTTGAGCATCTTTTAATAAGAAAGAAAAGTAAAACTGCTATGCTAACTAGTGAACTCGAATACCATGGTTCTATCAAGATAATGCCTTAGATTAGATCTTCTTTCGCAATTAGAACACAAAAATAATTGATTCTTAGGTTATTCAAATTAAATTAAAGTAAACAAACTTAAGAAAAAGTAGAAAAATTGCCCAAAAAGCATAAAGATAAGTTTTCAAAATACAAGGGGTCACTTTTTTTTTTTTTTTTTTTTAAGGCTAATGATTAAGATTGCACAAAATAGACATTCTTTTTGTTGGCCGACACTATTTACATCCCCATAAAAAGGCTCCGAACTCTGGGAGGCACTTAAGCCGACTCTTAAAATGACAAAATAGAAAAATTCGAAAGCAATTTTGTTAAAAATTTGTTTCTCCCACCCTCAAACTTAAAAATTAATATTGTTTTTAAAAGGAATATAAAGAACAAGTGGGAGAGAGGTACTTCCCCGATTTGAAGATTTGCTCTTTAATGTGGACATTGTGCCACCCCCAAACTTCTTGTGAAATACCTGTTTAAACAAAAAATATATAAAGAAACATGAGACAAAATAAAAATAATGAAAGGAAAATAAAACTAGATAGATAAAAATAAAAACACTTAAGTTGCCTCCCAAGAAGCGCTTTTGGTTATAGTCGTTAGCTTGACTCCCTAAGTGGATCATTCGACATTGTTGAGATGAATAGAAGTTTTATGTGGTTCGAGATCTCCATCAATGTAAGGTTTCAGTCTTTGCCCATTGACTTTGAAAGTGCACTTTTTCTTATCCTGAATCTCAACCGTGCCATATGGAAAAACACGGGTCACAATAAAGGGTCCTGACCATCGAGAGCGCAACTTTCCTGGGAAAAGTTGTAAGCGGGAGTTAAACAGTAAAACTTTTTGTCCCACTATGAATTCTTTGTTCAAAATGTGCTTGTCATGCCATCTTTTGGTTCGGTCTTTGTAAATTCAAGCATTTTTATAAGCTTCATTTCTGAACTCGTCCATCTCATTTATCTATAATAACCTTTTCTCTCCTGCAGTTTGTGAGTCGAAATTCATGGTTTTCATGGCCCAATATGCTTTATGTTCCAACGCTACTGGTAAATGGCATGCTTTGCCATAAACCAGCCGATATGGAGACATTCCAATTGGTGTTTTAAATGTTGTTCTATATGCCAAAAGTGCGTCGTCCAACTTTTTCGACCAATCCTTTCTAGAGGCGCTAACTGTTTTTTCCTAAATAGTTTTTAGTTCTCGATTTGAAACTTCTACTTGTCCACTCGTTTGAGGATGGCATGGAGCACCCACATAGTGCGTAACTCCGTACTTACTCAATAGGGCTTTTAATTGGCGGTCACGAAAATGTTTTCCACCATCACTTATAATCGCTCTAGGAGTTCCAAATCGAGAAAAGATATTCTTTCTCACAAAGTTTACTACAACTCTAGCATCATTGGTTGGAAAAGCAGCTGCTTCAACCCACTTCGACACATAGTCTACAGCAACCAAAATAAATCTGTTAGAAAATGACGAAGGGAAAGGACCCATGAAATCAATCCCCCAAACATCAAATAATTCAACAACTAAAATGTTGTTTAGGGGCATTTCATGTTTCTTAGAAATATTTCCTGTCCTTTGACATCTATCGCATTTGCTAACAAATTTAAAAGCATCCTTAAAAAGTGTTGGCCAATAAAATTCAGATTGTAAAACCTTAGCTGTAGTTCTGGTTCCTCCATAATGACCTTCGGTTTTAAGGGAGTGACAGTGGCACAGAATGTCCTCTATTTCCTCCTCTGGTACACATCTTCTGATAACTTGGTCTGCACAATGCCTGTACAAGAAAGGTTCTTCCCAAAAATAGTGCTTTAAGTCAGCAAAGAACTTCTTCTTTTGTTGGTAAGTCATATACTTAGGTAGTTCCTGTGCAACGAAATAGTTAACAATTTCAGCGTACCATGGACAATTAGGATTTTCGCTTACCATCATAAGACTTTCATCTGGGAATTTTTCGTTGATAGAGGGACTTTCGTCCTCTCGTTCAAGGCGCGACAGATGATCTGCCACAACATTTTCTGTTCCCTTTTTATCCCGAATTTTTAAGTCAAACTCTTGAAGCAATCAAATCCATCTAATCAGTCTTTTGCATCCTGTTTTGCAAAAAGATATTTCAGAGGAGCATGGTCAGTGTAAACAACTACCTTGGAGTTAAGCCAGTACGAACGAAATTTGTCAAACGCAAAAACAACAGCTAGTAGCTCCTTTTCGGTGGTAGCATAGTTAACTTGCGCTTCATTCAATGTTCTACTAGCATAGTAAATGGCATGAGAAATTTTGTTCCTTCTTTGCCCTAAGACAGCCCCTACAGCATAGTCGCTAGCGTCGCACATGAACTCGAAGTGTAAGGTCCAATCAGGTGATATGATTACAGGTGCTGACACTAATTTTCTCTTCAGGGTTTCAAAAGCATTCATGCAGTCGCTATCAAAAGCATTCATCAACAGATTGCAAAGGGGCTTAGCGATCTTAGAAAAGTCCTTAATAAACCTTCTGTAGAAACCAGCATGTCCTAAGAAACTCCGGATGCCTTTAACATTAGTAGGGGGTGGTAATCGCTCAATCACTTTAGTTTTTGATCTATCAACCTCAATTCCTCTTTTTGAAACCATATGTCCTAACACAATTCCTTCTTGTACCTTAAAATGACATTTCTCCCAATTCAAAACAAGATTTGTGTCAGTACACCGTTTCAAGACCATAGAAAGATTAGCTAAACAGTCATC
This sequence comes from Simmondsia chinensis, assembly GCA_018398585.1. Classification (NCBI taxonomy): domain Eukaryota; kingdom Viridiplantae; phylum Streptophyta; class Magnoliopsida; order Caryophyllales; family Simmondsiaceae; genus Simmondsia; species Simmondsia chinensis. The sequence goes on along the minus strand of JAGTTD010000010.1, from coordinate 25,770,457 downwards.
AAATGAATCCCCAAAGACTAAAAAATCATCCATAAAAACTTCAATGAAATTTTCCACCATATCACTAAAGATTGCCATCATACATCGTTGAAAAGTCGCAGGAGCATTACATAACCCAAAAGGCATTCTTCTATAGGCAAAAGTACCATAAGGGCAAGTGAAAGTGGTCTTTTCCTGATCCTCAGGTGCTATGGCAATTTGATTGTATCCTGAATATCCGTCAAGAAAACAGTAATAAGAAGGGACCGCCAATTTTTGTAACATTTGGTCAATGAATGGTAAGGGGAAATGGTCCTTTCGAGTGGCATCATTAAGCTTCCCATAATCTATGCAAACCCTCCATCTGGTGACAGTCCTAGTGGGGATGAGCTCATTGTTTTCATTTTCTATTACAGTTATTCCCCCTTTTTTCGGAACTACATGTACTGGACTAACCCATAGGCTATCAGATATAGGATAAATTATCCCAGCATCTAACATTATGACAACTTCTTTTCTCACTACTTCTTTCATGGCAGGGTTTAACCGCCTTTGAGGTTGAATAGTAGGTTTGAAGCTATCCTCAATGAGAATTTTTTTGCATGCAAATGGAAGGGCTAATTCCCTTGATTTCAGAAAGGGTCCATCCTATTGGCTGATTTATGCTCTCTTGAAACTCTAAGTAACCTTTCCTATTCTATGTTGCTTAATGAGGCATTAATAATAACATGATAAGATTTAGAGTTACTAAGATAGGCATATTTGAGATGTGGTGGCAGTGGCTTGAGCTCAAGATTTGGAGGTTCGTCTTCTTCCATTCCTTGCTGAATTTCAATTGCTTGAATGTCTTCCACTTTGATTTCGCAGTGTGAATCAAGAGGTTCGCAGCCTTCCAGGTGTTGGCCACATTCCCTTATCAACTCGTCTTCCGTGTCTATGGTCCCAGATTTTGTTAGACACGCTTCAAGGGGCAACTTGGGAATTGTGTCCCTGAATGTCTCAGTGACCAACTCATCTATAATATTAACCTCAAAACAAGAATCCATGTTAGAGGGAATTTGAATGGCATTAAAGACGTTGAAGGTTACCTGTTCATCTTGTACCCTCAGGATCAGCTTTCCTTGTTGTACGTCTATCAAGGTCCTTCCTGTAGCAAGGAAGGGTCGGCCAAAAATAAGAGGTATCTCACGATCCTCTTCCATGCCAAGTACTATGAAGTTAGCCGAGAAGATGAATTTATCGACCTTCACAAGGACATCTTCAATCACACCTCTAGGATACTTGATTGATCTGTCCACAATTTAGAGAGATACGGTGGTAGGCTTCACTTCTCCCAATCCAAGCTTCTTGAAAACAGAGAGAGGCATTAAATTTATACTTGCACCTAAATCGCATAAAACTTTATCAGAAAAATTGGAACCAATGGTGCAAAGGATTGTAAAACTCCCTGGGTCTTTTAGCTTGGGCGGCAACTTCTTTTGTAATATGGCACTGCATTCTTCAGTAAGCGCTACCGTTTCGAATTCTCCCAACTTTCTTTTGTTAGACAGAATTTCTTTCATGAATTTTGCATATTTGGGCATCTATTCTAATATGTCAGTAAAAGGGACATTGATGTTTAACTTTTTGAAACTTTCCAAAAATTTGGCAAATTACTCATCCGCTTTTGTCTTTTTCAAGCGTTGAGCGAATGAGAATTTTGGTTTGTAGGGTTGAGGTTTAGGCCTTTTTGGTTCATTTTCGTTATGGGTTTTTGTCCCTTCCTCATTTTCTATTTCCTGATTTGTTTCAGTGGACAGGTCAATTATGGGTTGTTCAGCTGGCATGGGTTGGTCTTCCTGAGTTGGTTCTTTCAAAACTTTCCCACTTCGTAATTCTAGTGCTTTTACTTGCTCTTGTGGGTTAGTGATGGTGTTACTGGGTAAGAAACCTTGAGATCTTTCAGAAAGGTGATTTGAAATTTGCCCAATTTGGGTCTCAAGGTTTCTAATCGTCGCTTCTTGATTTTGAAGAGTTGTTTCAGCGTTTTGCATGAAACTTCTAGTATCTTGCATAAACTTATTGAGTAATTCCTCGAGATCAGTCTTTCTTTCAGGGGGATAAAAAAGTTGTTTTTGAATCCCTTGGTTATTCCATGAAAAATTTGGATGGTTTTTCCACCCAGGATTATACGTGTTGGAATAGGGATTATTTTTTTGAAAATTTGAAATAAAATTGGCGTGCTCATGGGTTGATGGGGCGAAAGGATTTCCTGTTTGGCACTCTATGCTGGAATGATTCCCTGCACAAAATTCACACGTTAGTACAGGAGAATTTATAGCATTTACGTTCATGTTACCTACCTATTTCTTAAGCATTGCAATCTCAGCATTTAACTTTGTTATTGTATCCAGCTCGTATATCCCCATAGGTTTCTTCTGCTCAGTTGCTCTTGCATAATTATTGCTAGCCATTACTTTTAGCAATTCATATGCATCTTCTGGAGTTTTGAGGTTTAGCGATCCTCCAGTCGCCGCGTCTACCATTGTTTGGTTATTCGGTGCCAACCCGTTATAAAATGTTTGGACTTGCATCCAAATAGGCAAATCGTGAAGTGGGCACCTACGCAAAAGTTCTTTAAAATGCTTCCATGCTTCGTACAATGATTCAGAGTCATATTGCACAAATGAGGTGATGTCACTCCTCATTTTACCAGATTTGGCTGGTCGAAAGTATTTTGCAAGAAATCTTTGAGCCAAACCATCCCAAGTAGTGATAGTTCCAGGAGGTAATGACATCAACCAAGCTTTGGCTTTGTCTTGCAGTGAAAACGGAAACAACCTTAAGCGCACAGCGTCATCACTGACACCATTATGCTTAAAAGGTATCACAGATCTCTAAGAAGTTAGAGATATGTAGGTTTGGGTCTTCACTGGGTAGATCACCAAATTGAACTGTTTGTTGAATCATTTGTATAATAACAGGTTTTATTTCAAAATTATTGGCCTGTATAGGTGGACGTCGGATTCTGGAGGTGCATCCCCGAATAGTAGGTACAACAAAGTCCTTTCGTCTTCATTTCCAGTATTAGTAGCCATGTTTTCAGCTCTTTTTTCTTTCCTGATTAATCGAAGTGGTTTTTCGATTTCAGGGTCAAAATGGGTTATTTCTTTTTCAATTAAATGTTTCATACAAAGTAAAAATAAACAACTACAAAGTTAAAGGAAAAAGACAGCAACAAAGAAAAAAAAAATATATGACACAAAATTTAACGAAGCTAAATTCTACAAGAAAAATAGGTATTACTAGAGGTTTTGAAAACTTAGGAATAGCAACCCTAACTTTGAAAAACCTATGTAGATGGTAAAATAAAATTAAAGAAAGTTAAAATTAACCAGAAAACATAAAAATACAATAATTTAAAATAAAAGTTAAGAAAACACAAATTTTATGAAAAGAGAGGGTTAGCAACCCTAATGTTTGAAAAAATATCTAATCTAACTTTTGAAATTATAACAAAGTAAACTTAAATCAAAATAAAGATGAACTTAAAGACAGAATATAAGAAAAATAATAAAATAACACAAAACAAAAAAAGAAATTTCTTTTTTTATATATGAATTTTTGTTTAATTTGTTTTTTAATTTTAAGTGGTTTATGAGATTAACCCATATATAGACTTAGAACAAATGATATGGATTATTGTTTGAAAAACTCATAGTCAAAGACAAGTTCGGACCACTTGTATGCTAAGACTATAATATGACACTTTAGATGACTTGTCTTGGTTATGTGGATGGTGATCCAAAAGTGTTATGTTAGTGAGTTCAATAAGATTGACACAATGAGTTGGACCATGTGAGTTGCTTATTTCTAGAATACTATCGGAGATGAGTGATTCATGTTGTGTTGTTTGAACGACGATTCTAAATCCTGAGAGTATTATGGACATGGTCATTGAATGTTAGTTACTTTGGTGTACTATAAGTATGGTCTAGACAAATGACTGAATTACCATGTACACTTGGTAGCGGCGTGAAGTGTGGCAAGGATCAAGTATTCAATAGAGAATCCACAGTCTCTTATGAGATGCAGATGTCCCCTTAGTTGATTTGCAAGTATTTGAATAGTTTGGAATCTTTAGCCAAAGTATTCCAAGTGTTTGACATTTAGAATTTATACTATGAATATGTTCAAGTATAAATAAATTATTCAGTGAAGGGCGAGTCGGTAACTAATGGAGAAGCTATGAGAAGGATAATGATAGTAGTTATATTTATTCTTTGTCATGGACATCTAGTGGAGGGGCTGTTGTCATCAATACAGTCTATTTGGGAGTTATCGAATAAATGATTTAAGTCTAAATTGTAGTGAGATTTATTTAATAGAACTAAGTTTCATTAAATGGTAATTAAATTTTATCATAAAATGGTAATTATTTAACCCATTTGGAGGTAGATTTAAATTGTCCTTGAGGTCCCTGTGCAAGCCTCTGTATTTATTGCAATCGAAAAAATATTAAAGAATTCATGAGATGAGTAAATTTTATTTTGTCAAACATTATTCATGAGATGAATAAAAGTTAAAAATTTATAAAATAAAATAATTTTTTTAAAATTAAAATTTATAAGATGAACTTTTACATGTGGAAAACAAAATAAAAAAAGGGACGAAACTGCACAGGGGTCGCGATTTGCAACTACTTGGATGGACCAATCAACGCGTGACACGTGTTGCCCGTTGGGTGGTCCTAAGGTGAGGATTAGTGCCTTTGGGCATGGACCAATCAGAGTGTGCCACATGGCATGCTTTGGTACACCTAGGCACGATTCGGGCCTTGGGGCACTAGCCAATCCGGACGTGACACGCGGCACTGTTTCTGAAAAATAAAAGGCCGCGATTTTGAGCTGGGTGAAACATAGTGCTTTGTATCTTTTAATCATCGACACACTGCTTTTTTTTTTTAATATCTGCACAACCCCCATCGAAAATTTGTTATTTTTTCGCTCAGGTATCCTACTATTAATTGAGATACCTGTTTTAGGGTTTGACAACTAATTCCAAAATTAAAGGTTTCTGAAAGTATTGACTTTCGGAGACCTAGTGGGAGAGAAAAATTTATTTTGAATTTTTTCTTTCCTCAAGTTTAATATTTTTCGGAGCCTACTCTCCGGGCCGTTCGAGGTCAATCCATATAAGGCAGCTGGGTCTTAGTGTTCTCTTGGTTTTCTTAGCTTTATGGGAGATTTATTAATCATTCTGGTATTCTTATTCTGGAGCAATTCCTGGTATGTTCTTCTTTCTTTCTCTTTTAAGTTTTTGCTTTTCTATTTATTTATAGTTTTTCTTATTATGCCTATTTTAAGTTCATGTCATTGTTATAAACGTATTAGAGTAAATACCTGTAGATTTAATTTAGGAATTTAAATATGTAGATTTGAAATTAGGAATTTTGAATCAACCTTAGGTCTAAAATTAAGAATTTTAAACCCTTCTGCTGCGTTGAATTTATTCAATTGGGGAAAATTTTTTTAAATCCGTCCCAAAATCTTAAACATTAAAGTGTAGGTGATTGGAGTGCTGAGGGAATCAAAGCAAGGATCAACGTCAATATCAGTTTAGTGAGTCTTCAATTCCTTGTTTTGTTCATTGTTTTTCTCTTTAAGATTTGAATGATGTATAAAACTCCCATTGAGGCATAAACCCTTTAAGTTTCGAGATAAAGGACGGGTAGCCGTCCATATCCCAGATTTATATTATGCTTTTAATAATAGTTTTGTTATGTTATTTACACACCCTTGTGGGGAATTTACGAAGTTGTTTGGTTTTCTTTGTTTATGCTTGTAGCCATGTTCAGATCTCCAAATTATTAGCGTTTGTCTACGAGCTTGTTGTTTGCGATGAATTTGATTAGTGTGATTATTCATCATATTGGAGTTCTGAATGAGATGGGGTTCATAAGAATAAGCTGAACTCAAGCTTTAGCTACACACCCAGCTTGCTATTCCCTGCAAGATTCAAACAAACGGTTAGAGTGGCCCGTGCAGTAAACAATGGGGGACCCCTCTGATACTCAAGTCAATACTAATCTTATGAAATAGTAATTAAAGCAAGTAATAGAAAGATATAGTAGATATAAATCACTTAGCATAAGGGGAGTAGGAGGCTTGAGCGATTATTGTTCTGAAGAGGAAATCGTGAAGGAAGAAGGGAGGAAGAGGTGTGAGAGAAGAGGGGAGGAGCTATGTGAGGAGCCTTTTCCCTTTCATAACAAACTTCTGTCTGCTGGCTCGCCCAATCTGGGTCACCCATTTCTGGTCCCCCATTTCTTCGTCGCCCATTTCTGGTTAGCCCAGTTTTGGGTCATTCATGTATGGCTAGCCCATTTCTAGGTAGCCCATTTCTAGCTAGCCCTATTTATACGCACTACTTAGTGTCACTTATTTGCCTAGGGAGGACATGACTATAAATATAACAAAGTACTGGATGAGTAAGTGCCAGGCGTGTTAGTGCCGGGCGAGTAAGAGCTGGGCGAGTACCGGGCCAGTATTATAAACATATAGTCTCCCTACTCCGTGGGCAAACTTTGGTCATTCCAAGTTCGGCCATGGAGTATACTACACGTTGCCTTTAACCATAGTTTGTTATTGAGCCACATTTGCCTGAGTGATGGAGGTATTCAGCGTTCTATTTTGGCACTCCGTAGTTTTCATTTATGCGTGTTTTGAACTTTACTCGAGGTTTGTAAAGTGTATGATGCTTAATAAGGTTTTTAAGTAATTTTGGCTCGTAACGGGGCATGTAACCCATCACGAATCTTAGCAGGGCGTTAAGCCCCAAATAGATCTTAGTAGGGTGTTTAAAACGTTGTTTACCCCAACGGGATGTGTAACCCATTAAGGATCTCAATAGAGTGTTATATCTTTTTGTTTGTTCGAATGGAGTAGTTTTTATTTGTGTAAGAAGGTTTAAAAGAATCTAAGTGTCCGGGGCCTTCTGAAACTTAGAGTATTTATAGCATTTTGCTCCTTTATTTCTATAAGCATTCATAGCGATTTGAGTTCTATGTGATAAGCATGTAAGGATATCACTATCATTCATAAGGGCCTTCAAAGTGGTGAGTATGATGCATTAAGATCAAATTATTTTGATAAGTAAGGCGTATCTAGTCGGAGATCAAGGTGGTTGATTCGATATACTCAATTAATATATAGATGATATTTGTAACACACCTGGTCGAGGTTATGGTGTTCAATACTTTGCATTTGTTTTACCGCCAAAGTGAGTCGTATGCAATATACCTGAATGAAGTCAATGCAGTGAGTATGCCTCTACATTCTAGAATTAGGGATGAAGAAAATGTGACACCGGTCTGACAGGGATGGGCTCGTCATTATTGTAGCTGTCATGTAAGTAGACAGAACATATATCATGAAGATTGGCACATCTTTTAAACTTGCAGACCCTATGTAATAAACTATAAGTCATATGTATCAAATAGAAAGTAGATAACAGTGCTCAATGTATTTAGTAACCTTTAGGAAGTTCATGGAGATGAATATTGCACCTATTGTAGGTGATTGCACCAGGGTGGACCATGGTGGTAAGTGTTGCACCCGTTGCGGGTTATCCCACTAGGGCGGACCATGGTGATTGGTATCGCACTTGTTTCGGGTGATTGCACCGTGGCAGACCATGGTGATAGGTATTGCACCCGTTGCAGGTAATTACTCCAGATCGGAACTTGGTGGTAAGTATTGCTCCCATTGCGAGTGAATACACCGGGTGGACCATGGTGGTAAGTATTGCACCCGTTATGGATGATTGCACCAAGGCAGACCATGGTGATAGGTATTGCACCCGTTGCGGGTGATTGCACCGGGGCAGACCATGGTGGTAAGTATTACACTTGTTGTGAGAGATTGCACCGGGGCAGACCATGGTGATAGGTATTGCACTCATTATGGGTGATTGCGCCAGGGCAGACCATGGTGATAGGTATTGCACCTGTTGCGAGTGATTGCACCAGGGCAGCCCATGGTAATGAGTGCGTACTTGGATAGCCATCAGGTGTTATGTATAAGATACTTGGATAAGGCCGAGCATAACCGGGACAACAAACAAAACCAGACGGGTTAATATAATACACTTGTTTGGTAATAATATGCTGAGGATAAATATCAAAATAAAGACAAGTTGTTAGAAATAGCATACTTCTAAGGCTATTACCTATTAAGTAGTAAACTTATGGTATATCATCTTCAAAGGATGTCCATGGCTATTACCTATTAAGTAGTAAACTTATGGTATATATGCAACCCTGAGTTTTTTGGAAACGAATTAATAAAGATCAAGTTCAAAACCCTCATTCTCCGAAAAGTTTGATATGTAAAGTCATAGTATATAGAAGAGATAAGAGATTACACTCCCCATGTAACTGGGTTTTGTGTGTGAATGAACAAGAACAATAAGGAGTACAAGGATAAGGCATACTTATCAAATGTGGCGTTTGATCACTGCATATGTGACTACGTTGGTAGTTAAGAAGACTTATAGCTAAGAGGAAAAACAACATTTTGCACTATTCTTACTAAGTCATTGATCAATACTGGTGCTAAATAATTTAGAAAAAGGTTGGTTAAAGTGTGGGTTGATTAAGCACGATAACATGTGTGGTCCATGTCAGACTCGTTAGCTGGAAATGTTTTATCGAGTCATGATAAACGGCTAAGTTTCCTAACCATAGCTCGATCTCTGATTGTTAATGAGTAATGAGATCTCCTAGATATGTCATGATGTTGTGCTACGAGAAAAGATTGAGGGTGAGGCTCACTAGCTTTGGAAGGGATTGTATCTTATGGGTGGGTAGTTCCTGACTTGTAATTGTTCTTCTTTTTTTATCCGATACTTGTAATTGTTCTGACCTAATTTACGTCGTGCGAAAAAATGCGCTTTCAATCATTCCTGATTGTGAAGCCTCTCGATTTTGGAATGGTTTAGCCTTTATGACGGAAGTGACGTCTAGCCTATGACTTTGGGGTGAAGTCTCCTAGCTTTATGCGACCGAGGTAAAGAAGCCTAAGCTATGAATCAAAATAAAGTTCCCTTGCCTAAAAATGATTTGTGCTGCTAGAATAAGGAAATCTAAGTTATGAATTGGGACACAGTCCCCCATTCCTCAATTGACTTGCACCACTACTATAAGAAAATTTAAATTATGAATTGGGGCGAAGTCTCCCCATCTTAAAATGGTTTATCCCACTATGATAAGGAAATTTAAATTGCAAATTCGGGTGAAGTCCCCATGTCTTAAAATGATTCGTGCCACTAGAATAAGGTAATGACTAAGGCGAAGTGCCCTAGTCCTAAAATGACATACAAGAAAATGATTGAGGCGAAGTCCTTCAATCCTAAAATGATTTACGCCACCGTTAAGTCAATGGCTAAGGCGAAGTCCCCCAGTCCTAAAATGAAGGAAATGACAGAGGCGAAGGCCCCCAATCCTTAAATAATTTACGTCACTGTTAAGGAAATGACTGAGGTGAAGTCCCCCAGTCCTAAAATGACTTATAAAGAAATGACTAAGGTGAAATCCCATAGTTCTAAAATGATTTGTACTACCATTGAAAGAAAGACCGGCCCACTTTAAACTCATTGTGGGTGTTTGGTTATACTAAGTTAACTTCATCTCTGGAGGCTAGTTTAAAAGGTATTATAGAATCATCAATATAAATAGACAATGAAATTGCATGGTTTGGCGAGTAGATCGAGTGTAATGGGATTTCATCTTGCAACTTAAATAGTTATTTTGACAATGTGTAAGATTGTGGATGCGGTGGCTCATAGCTGATAGTCAGGATCTTTAGGTGTGATGTGGCATCCTAAGCTTACATTTGATAAATATTTTGTTTTGATGGTTGCCTTGTGCACGTATAAGATAGGCATGTAAGAAATTCATGGAACAGTTGAATTAATGATTAATGGATTGACCTTACAAGTAGATTCAAATGTTTTGCAAGCTTAAAGACATTTATGAGGTCTCTTAAAGTCCTTGGGATGAGTCATGCAATTTGTTGTAGATCCCTTTAACTCTTCTACATATAGCCTTGATGCGCTTGATTTTTCCATATTTTATTTTCTATTCCTGTCATATATTCGGCCTCTACATGTGTGTTTGGTTGTTATTTAGATACATTTCAATGTGGAACACATCATAGCTGACGAAAGAAGAATTCCGGCAAAATCAAGCACTATTGAAGCATATTTGAAGACTAATCGGAGAAACTCAACCATTTGTGCAAAAGAAAGACCCATCGGGTCATAATACGGTGAACCAGGTACAGCCGAAACCGCTTCGATGCTTAATCGAGCAAAGGGCTCAGAGAATTGATCGATCAGCAGCTCGTAGTTAGAGAAACTAACCGAGAGCCTGCCGATCGATTGGCCAAAAGCACTGATCAATCGGGAGCTTTGCGTGAACTCACCGATCGATCGGCGCTTTTAGCTGATCGATCGGGCCTAACTCCCGATCGATCGGGAGGGTTCCGTACTAAACCCTAGCCGCCCCTGCGCCTATAAATAGAGGAGGAGAGGTCAGCCTTTCTCACACTTTTTCTTGGCCACCCTACAGGTTCTCAAAAGCCAAAGCGTAGGTGGTTGGAATACTGGGAGAATTCAGGTTTGGATTAGCATCAACACAAAGATTGAGGGAGTTTATTCTTCTTATTATTTTTATGCATTGTGTCTTCCTTTCTTTGAGTTCTATGATGTGTAAAACTATCGTGGAGGAGTAAACGTTCTTAGTTTAGGGATGAAGGGCGGGTAGCCGCCCGTATCCCAGATTTATCTTATATTTTTGACGATTGGTTTAGTTATGTTATATTCGCACATTGTGGGGAGTTCTTCATGATTGTTGGATATTTTTGTATGTGTGCTTGTAGCCATGACTAGATCTCCAACTTTGCAGCGATTAGTCTTGTGCTTGTAGCCTAGACCATAACATAACAGGATTTCATGCGTGGTCAGGGTTAAGGTTGTACCCAACCCTGAACCCAATCTTTTATATAAATTAATATTGAATTCAGAGTAACAAAGGAATTAAGTGGTGCTAATGAGATAACTTTTACTACACTTAAGGTACTAAGATAGGTTATGCCTTTAGACTAGTTCATTACCTTAAAGGAATATACCCAATGCCTCAAGGGCTCCCGCCTACGCAGGGTCTGAGCGGGACCGGGGGGGGGGGGGGGGGGGGGGAATGTACGCGGCCTTCCCCCTTCAGGGTGTTAACCTGAAAAGAGGTTGTTTCTCATTACCCTATGCTCTAATTTATATATTAACTCAGGCTTAGATCTTGTAGCCTAAGTCCTTCAAATTATCATCCTAAGTAAAATATAATGACGGGATACGTGTAAAGCTACACTAAATTCACTCCCTAAACTAACCTCAATTGAATTAACACATTTACCTAATATTCAGTTTGATGAATTTAGCCAACAATTTATTCAAACAACAAAAACCCCGAATTCAAACCGCTTATTAATCACTAAGTTTAACTTAACACGATTCCCTGTGGATACGACCCGTATACCTGACAAAGCTACGACAATCTCACGCGCTTGCGAGTAGATGGTTTTAAAACACACTTTAAAATAACATCAAGCCTTGGTGTGTGCTTTTTGATTTGCACCTGTGGCTTGGTATCCGCTTATGTGCTTGTCTTAAAATCTTGGAATCATTAAAAGTGGTATTGATGGCTTTGTTCTTGTATTGCTACCAACTCACAATTATTGACTTTGATTATCTTAATAATTGACGAATAAGAACCTTGGTGAAACAAGGTTCTTCATGAGAGAGATTTGGTACGAGTGGCATTCTTCCGGCATAAGAACCGGTGAGCATCCACATGATGATTTTTTTAATTAGCTTTTATAATTATGCCCATATGAGAGGACAGAGAAGTAAGTTCATAATTGAAGACCTTAAAAGATGAAAGTATAATGAAAAATTGATTAGAAATCATAACGAGAGTTTGTTCAGGCAGAATTTGGTTAAACTAGAACCTATTAGAATGGAAATATAGCAAAGATTAACTCCTTGGAGTTTGATTTAGAGTGGAATTGACGCGAAGATTAGTTAAGTCGGATCTGTGACAATTATTGATTTAACTTGAATTACATAAGAATTGTAGCAAGAATTTATTCAACTAGCCAAAGAAACCGTCTATAAGTGGCTACAACATTTTATAATTACAAGGCATGTTATTATCAACTCCAGAGAATATGACTTTAATTAAGCTTTTTAGTTATGACATATTCTGGCTTAGTTTACTTATTTACATAAAAATTGGTTCAATCAGGGTTGAACTAAATTGGATTTGTGACGAAAATTGGTCCAGTCAGGATTGTAATAAAAGTAGGTTCAACATTGGTTAAACTGAGATTGTAGCAAGAATTAATTCAAACAGGGTTGAATTATATGGATGTTGTAATGAGAATTAGTTCAAGTATGGTCGAATTAAACGGATATTGTAATGAGAATTAGCTCGATGAAGGTTCAATTAAACTGAGATTGTAACAAGGATAAGTTCAAACAGGGTTGAATTAAATAGAGAATGTAATAAGAATTAGTTCAATGCAGGTTGAACTAAGCTGAGATTGTAAAGAGAATTGACCTGTTTATGGTTGAATTAAACTAAGATGGTAACTAATATTAGTTCAATCAAAATTGACGAAAATTAACTCATGTAGGGTTAAAATGAAAAGAGATTGTAGCGAAAATTAATCCTTTAGTGTTGAATTAAACTAAAATTGTAATGAAAATTGATCCTTTAAGGTTGCATTAAATTGAAATTGTGAAAAAAAAAAAACACAAGGGTTATGTTACGTTGAGGTTATTGTGAAAATTGACCCAAATTGTAACGGAAACCAACCTTTTAGGGTTGACTGGAATTGAAATTGTAATAAAAATTGACCCATTTAGAGTTGAATTAATATGAGAGTGTAATGTAAATTTGTTCAATCAGGTTTGACAAAAATTAAGATTGTAATGAATATTAGCCTAATTAGAGTTGACGAAAATTAAGATTACAATGAATATTGGTTCAATCAGAGTCGACGAAAATTAAGTTTGTAATGAATATTGGTTCAATCAGAGTTGACGAAAATTAAGGTTGTAATGAATATTGGTTCAATCAGAGTTGACAAAAATCATGGTTGTGACAAATATCGGTTCAATCAAAGTTGGAAAAAATTAAGGTTGCAACAAATATTGGTTCAATTAGAGTTGACGAAAATTAAGATTGTAATGATTATTGGTTCAACTAGAGTTAACGAAAATTAAGGTTGTAATAAATATTGGTTCAACCAGAGTTGACAAAAATTAAGAGTGTAACGAATATTGATTCAATCAGAGTTGACGAAAATTAAGGTTGTAACAAATATTGGTTGAATCAAAGTTGACGAAAATTAAGGTTGTAATGAAATATTGGTTCAATCGAAGTTGACAAAAATTAAGATTGTAACAAATATTGGTTCAATCAGAGTTGACGAAAACTACCTCGTTTAGGGTTGAATTGAATAAAAATTGTAATAAAAATTATTTCAATCAGAGATTAACTAAACTAGGATCATGACAAAAATTAACCTGTTTATGGTGGAATTAAATTGTAATAGTAATAAAAATTGACCCAATTAGGGTTGAATTAAACTAAAATTGACCTAAGGAGGGTTGAATTAGACCGAGAATATAATAAAATTTGACCTAGTTATGAATTAAACTAAATTTGGTTCAAACGAAGGTTGAATTAAATTGAGAATGTAATGAAAATTAACTCAATTAGGGTTTGAACAAGGGAGAAAGGGTTTGAGTCATTTGACAATGGTGGGTGGTGGATGATCGGCAATGGTCGGTGCGCCGGTGGTCGCGGTGGTGTGAAACACCGGTAGTGGTTGACATGGGTACTAGTGGTGACGCGCGATGGAGCAACGGTGGTGGTTGTATGGCGTTGCGTTAGAGATGGTGGTGGTTGCATGTGGTGGCTGTCACTTGTCACGGCGAACCACGATCAAGGTGAGCCAGGGTCTAAGCAAGCCACAGGTCTACGTGAGCCAGGGTATGGGCGTGCTACGGGTATAGGCGAGCTACAGTTTGGGCCGAGCTACAAATATAGGTGAGCTACGGGTCTAGGCGAGCCACGGTTTGAGGCTGATATATCTATAGCTCTCGACACGACAGCTGGCGCCACATCAGCTGCTCAGGACACATCAACACCCATTAATTAGTGGAATAAGTATGGTTATAAGTATTATTTTGCTTAGCTTAATTAAGCATATTTTGTTAGTTAATATAGTATATATATATATGGGTTTGGGTTAGGAGAGAGAGTGTGACTTTTGCCCCAAAAACAAACTTTGCTTTTCTCTCTCTCTTCTATCTCACGTCTCCCCCTATCTCCCCTTTCTTGTCCTCTTCTAAACCTTAGTTCTCCTCTATTATATGCTTTTCACACTCATTGCTTGTAATCCCTTACTTATAATGAAATACAAATACCCTACTGGCATTGCTTAATCTATTGTTTGTCATTGTTATTGGATTTGGCTTGGTTGGTTTGAGTGGGTTGACGTCCGATTGCATCAATTGGTATTAGAGCCTCTCGCTCGTCGGAGTTGAACCCCAATGGCTGACAATACGCGTTCCCAGGCGGCATTGCGTGAAATGGAGGAGGGATTGAGGACAGCATTTGCTGTATAACAAGATGGGCTACGGGATTCATTAATGACGCAGCAAGAGGAGATAAGAATGGTGTTTTCCGACCGACAAGACTCACTAGAAGCTCGGATTAATCAGAATAGTCAGTCGATGGATGAAATGAGCCGATCGATTCAAGGATTGTCGATACAAATGGGCTCAATCGCCAACATGGTTGGCGGGTTACAAGCATCACTAGGGGATTGAGGTATTCGGGCCCCTAATGGTGTACCTACGCCAGCGTCACGAACATCGGAGGGCGGGGTGATGTCTCCAGCAATACTGCCCGGACAGTCGTCCCAGCCGCAGACCGAGACAGTCGTCCCCGACTCTAATGGGGTCAAAAATGGTAACTATCAATTCCCTACTCGCTTTACCAAGATTGATTTCCCTCGTTTTGATGGTATGGATGTTAGAGGATGCCTGTTTAAATGTGAGGGATACTTTAGTATGGATAGAACACCTGAAGAGTATAAGGTTAAGCTTGCTAGTGTTGCCCTCGAAGGGGATGCGCTAGCGTGGCACCGTGCTTATGTGTGTGCGTGGCCACAAGGCAGTGTTGTTCTATAGAGTACTTATGCTAAGAGTATCAGTAGTCGCTTTGCGAGTAATAATGACTACCCTTTGGCTGAATTGAGTCAATTGAGGCATACGGGTGCATTGAGTGAGTACTTGAGTAATTTTGAATTGCTTATTAGTCGATGTGGGTTGACGGAAGCACAATGTCTTATCATGTTTTTAAGGGGATCGAAGGTGGAACTGTCTGGGTGGCTAAGAATGTTTAAACCCACTACGCTACAAGACGCGGTCGAGTTGGCGCGTTTATAGGACCAAAATTGCTCTCATCTAGCGCGATTGATAGGAAGAAACACTATTAAAATGGCCCCCATCCTTCCCACACCTGTTAGTTTTGCTCGTACTAGCTCGTTTAACGCTAATAAAATGGCCCCACCTATGCCTAGCCCTATTATGACCCAACGGCCCCAAAGCTCAAATACATCCAACACCCACATAAAGAACCCTAATAGGAGTCAAATTCCATTGACTCCTGCAAAGGTGGAAGAGCATTGAGCTAGGAATCTTTGTTTCTATTGTCACGAGCGCTTTAGTCCAGGTCATAATTGTCCGATGAAGAAGAGGTTTCAGTTGTATTTGATCAAGGTGGATGATGAGGAGAGTGCCCTTACTGATAGTGAGGCCGTGACAACCCCCGAGCCCGATCCTGACTGGGATCCCCACATTTTGATACATGCTCTTGAAGGGATCGCATAATGTCATACTATGAGAGTCCGTGGCTTTTATGAAAAGTGAGTCATTAGCATTCTCATCGATAGTGGGAGCGCCCACAATTTTATTGACTTGGCTTTGGTTCAACAATTGAAGTGTCAGGTGGATGTGTCACATAAACCGTTTGTAACTGTGGCTGATGGCCAGCAATTGTTGTGTACAGGCTTGTGCCGAAATTTTCAGTGGCGGATGAAGGATATTAAATTTATGTCTGATTTTCTTGTCATCCCACTCTCGGGGTGTCACATGGTTTTAGGGATACAATGGCTCGAAACCTTAGGGAAAATATAATGGGATTTTAAGGAGCTTGTTATGGACTTTGTTTGGGAAGGGCGCATGGTTAATTTGTGCGGGATACCCAAGGAGTATCTTAAAATAGTATGGGAATAATCTTTGAGTCATTTGCAGGGCGCTGCAGCGTCTCTCTTTGCTGTTCATGTGAATTACACTGCTGAAAAATCTACACAAGGCCCAATTTCAACACTCGAACAGCACTGTTTTGCATTGCAGCTATCGGCTAGTGCAGCGGATGACCCGGGTGATGAGTTGAATTCATTATTACGAGAGTTTGATGCATTATTTGAAGAGCCGAAGCAGTTACCTCCCTTTAGACCTTGTTTCGATCATCATATTACTCTGAAAGAGGGAAGTAATCTAGTGAACCTTCGCCCATATCGCTACCCAACTTTTCAAAAGGATGTAATTGAAAAGTTGACCCAAGGGATGCTCGACTCAAGGGTAATTCATAATAGCTCTTCACCCTCTGCTTCACCAGTTGTGTTAGTGAAGAAGAAAGATGGTTCATGCCGGTTGTGTGTGGATTATCGAGCGCTTAACAAGTTGACAGTTAAAGACAAGTTCCCGGTCCCTATAATTGAGGAACTACTAGACGAGCTTGGCAGTTCAGCTTTCTTTTCAAAGCTCAACCTCCGTTCTGGATATTGACAGATAAGGATGGCCCCACGGGATGTGCATAAGACAGCTTTTCGCACGCACTCGGGCCACTTTGAGTTTACGGTCATGCCTTTCGGACTTACCAATGCTCCTTTGACATTTCAGAGTATCATGAATGATATTTTTCTCCCTTATTTGCGAAAATTTGTGCTAGTTTTTTTCGATGATATATTAGTATACAGTGCTTCGTGGTCTGACCATATAGCCCATCTAAAAATCGTGTTTGAAGTTCTGTAACAGTACCGATTTTTGGTTAAGCGCACCAAGTGTTCGTTTGCAGCACGCAAGATCGAATACTTAGGTCACTTTGTTTCGGGTGAAGGAGTTTCCACCGATCCCGATAAACTACGCGCCATAGATGAGTGGCCGCGCCCAACAAACATAAAGCAACTTCGAGGATTCCTTGGGCTCACAGGGTATTACCGTCGTTTTATTGAGTGGTACGGTATGATGGCTTGACCGTTGACTGAGTTACTGAAAAAGGGGGCGTTTGTTTGGTCGACCGAGGCTGAAAAAGCATTTGAATTGCTGAAGCGAGATTTGACTGCGGCATCTGTGCTAGCTTTACCTGATTTTTCCAAGATATTCATGATCGAGATTGATGCTTCCGGAATAGGGATTGGAGCCGTGTCGATGCAAAAGAGACATCCTCTTGGCTACATTAGTCGTGTGCTTGCACTGAAGCACCCAGCTTGGTCGGTTAATGAACACGAGTTGCTTGCGGTTGTATTCGCGGTCGATGAATGGCAACAATATTTAACCGGCCGACATTTAATCATCCACACAGATCAACAGAGTTTAAAGCACCTCTTGAAGAGGAAATTATCGACACCTTTTCAGCATTTCTGGCTTTTGAGGCTGATGGGTATGATTATGACATTGTTTACAAACACGGCAAAGAGAATCGAGCAGCCAATGCATTATCTTGTGTAAGTGGAACCGAAGTATTGTGTATGGCCATGACTGTCATTTCATCTGATTTCTTCAAACTACTTCAACAATCGTGGCAACTTGATCCTTTTTTAGCACAGATTGTCCGAGACAAGGAAGAAGACCCTTTGTCGCACCCGAAATTTTTGTGGCAAGGTGGTAAACTTAGAAGGAAGGGGCGGCTAGTTGTGGGCAATGACAGTGATTTGCGATAGTCAGTATTACTTTGGCTCTATGACTAGCCGGTTGGAGCGCACTCCAGGGTTGAGAATACATACCGTCGGATTCACACTATTTTCTTTTGGAAGGGGCTGAAGAGTGACATTCGGTCTTACATACGACAGTGCACGACATGTCAGCATCACAAGTATGAGACGGTCGCCTCCCCAAGCTTGATACAACCGTTACCGGTTCTTGACACAGTCTGGAGCAGTGTTTCACTTGACTTCATCGAGGGTCTTCCCCAGTCCCGTGGATACTCGGTTATACTTGTCGTCGTTGATCGGCTAAGCAAGTATGCCAACTTCTTGGCGATTAGCCACCCATACTCCGCAGCCACTATAGCATAGCTCTATCTCGATCAGATCTTTTGTTTACATGGTATGCCTGAGACTCTGATTAGTGACAGGGATCCCATCTTTGTTAGCACAATATGGCAGGAGCTCTTTGTCCATTTGGGTACTCAGCTCAACCTATCGTCATCATATCATCCACAGACCGACAAACAGATTGAGGTGCTTAATCGTTGCCTTGAGACCTATCTTCGATGCATGGCCAGTGAATGTCCGCGAGAGTGGAGTGAGTGGCTGCCTCTAGCGGAATGGTGGTACAATACCACCTTTCATTCAGCAACTCATGTCATGCCATACGAGATCTTATATGGACAACCACCACCGATCCACCTACCTTATTTGCCGGGAGAATCCCAAGTCGAGACAGTTGACCGTAGTCTTCGTGCACGTGAGGAGACACTTGCCTTGCTGAAGTTTCACTTGCACCGAGCTCGAAATTGCATGACACAATAAGCTGATGCTCATCATTCAGACCACGAGTTCGAGGTGGGGGACTACATGTGGCTGAAGCTACAACCCTATCGCCAGCACAGTGTTGAGTACCGGGCATTTCATAAGCTATCCCCTCGATTTTATGGACCTTTCAGGATAATGGATCGTGTCAAAGCCATGGCATACAAGCTCGACTTACAATCGCATACCCAAATTCGTCATACTGTCCACGGCTCACTATTGAAGCGTTGTTTTTTGATTTCCGGCTCATAGCACCCCTTTACCTGACATTTGGCCACCGGCACCAGCGCCACCTCAGCCGTTGCGTGAATTGAGCCGTCGTCTTGTGAAGTGTCATCGAGTGACCGCTACTCAATACTTGGTTCAATGGGTCAACCGACCTCCCGAAGAAGCCACATGGGAGTTTACATAGGACTTTCATTGCCGATTTCCAGATTTTGACCCTTGGGATCAAGGGTCGTATCAAGGAGGCGGTATTGATACATCTATAGGTCCCGACATGATAGTTGGCGCCACATCAGCTGCTCAGGACACATCAGCACCCATTAATTAGTGGAATATGTATGGTTATAAGTATTATTTTGCTTAGTTTAATTAAGCATATTTTGTCAGTTAATATTGTATATATATATGGGTTTGGGTTAGGAGAGAGAGTGTGACTTTTGCCCCAAAAACAAACTTTTCTTTTCTCTCTCTCTCTCTCTCTCTCTCTTTCTATCTCACGTCTCCCCCTATCTCCCCTTTCTTGTCCTCTTCTAAACCTTAGTGCTCCTCTATTATATATTTTGTTCACAGTCATTGCATGTAATCCCTTACTTATAGTGAAATACAAATACCCTACTGGCATGGCTTGATCTATTGTTTGTTATTATCATTGGATTTGGCTTGGTTGGTTTGAGTGGGTTGAGGTCCAATTGCATCAGAGGCAAGCTTCGGATCTGGGCGAGCCACGGTTTGGGGCGAGCTACGAGTCTGGGCAAGCCAGAGGATGCCAGTGCCAGTGGTGGTTGTGGAGGTGTGGATGGTGGTGTGCTGGCAGAGGTGTTGTTGTGGTGGGTGATGGTGGAGGTTGCTATTGATGAAGGTCAAGGTCAAGGCATGCATGGGGGTCAACAAATCCCCCTCCCCCCCCCCCCCCCCCCCCCCCTCCTTATATATATAATGAATCATATAAATTTAAACGAACATAAATTTTTTTCCGTAAGGAGTTATAAAGCAAGTCACACATCAAAACAAAGCTCTTGAAGAGCTCTACATAGCCATAGTAGTTTTCGTATTTTAAAGAAAAGATAACAAAGACGTGGTGGGAGTTTCTCCGCCATTGTAGTGGTTGGCAACTTATATAACTTGACCCAGATATTTAAAACAAGCATAAACTTTAATCCTTGAGGTACTACGAGCCAAATCTCCTATCAAAAGGAAGCTTTTGAAGATTTTGATATAACTAGAATGATTTCTTGAATTTTTGATCAAAGAAAGCCTATAAACGATGAAGTGGGCAGGCACCACGTATGTTGGTTAGCAACTTACCTTGTAACTCAAAGCGGGCACAACTTTTAATCTGGGAAGAGTTACGGATCAATTTACATATCAAAATGAAGCTCTTGAAGAGGTCTAGGTCTCCATGATAGTTTTTTGAGTTTGGGATCAAAGAAAACATGTGAAAAATGAAGTGGGCCTGCATCGCACATATATGTTATGTAACTTACCTTAGTCCTTCTTTCCTTCTCACTAATTATGAGATGAGTATTTCTTCTTCTTCTTTTTCTTCTTCTATTGCTGAAGGAAGTGTTAGAGGAGCATCATTCTTCTTCGTCTTTCTAGAGCTGTCAACTCTAG
The DNA here is from genome assembly GCA_018398585.1 of Simmondsia chinensis. NCBI lineage: Eukaryota > Viridiplantae > Streptophyta > Magnoliopsida > Caryophyllales > Simmondsiaceae > Simmondsia > Simmondsia chinensis. The sequence goes on along the minus strand of JAGTTD010000010.1, from coordinate 25,749,716 downwards.
GGATTTATGAGGAAGCACCTGGGGTGATTCCTCAAGAAGCATTTGAGCGAAGCTTCTTATCCTGGCACCTTTGAGAGTCACCTGGACAGCTGCTTTAGAAATAAAAATACAAGGATAAGGCCTTATGTTGACCACTAGCAAATTGAAGCATACTGCAAGAGTGGTGAAAATATCTGATTGCGTCTTTTGTGAGGTAGGCCTGGGAAGAATTGGCTGGCTTCTCCTAGATCTAGGACCTGCAATCTCAAGCTAAAGCGTAAAATGTTGCCTAGCAACTTTGGCCTTCAAGGAGGACCAATAGGCTTGATACCAAGCCAAAAAAACGTGGCGTGGCGCATGGGTTATACCTACAAGCCACTGGATACTCGTAAAGAGACTTGATATCTTGAATCAGGGTATGAAGCTTTGGGAGTTAATCAAGCCGAAGAGAAATCCTTCTGGCCCACCAAAGGTTCTTGGTCCTTAGATTGGGAAAAGGAAAATCCTGAACCATACCAAATTGTCTACCAACCAACCTAGGCCTGTAGGTCTCCACACCAGGATGAGTCTAGTGGTAAAAGAACAAATCTTGGGGGCACAAGATTGCTTGCTAGGTTTTGGAGTTGATGTCTGCTGAGACATCATCATGGAGGTCTAGTTTTCTTAACCATTCAGGACCAAGATTCCTCCCCTTGAAAAGAATCCACTGGGTTCCCTGCCTCTCTCAAGGGAACAATCAAATCTCAAGACATTGGTCAAATGACCATCCTAGAGGGAGCTGAACTTCACAGTGAGCAAAACGCTCACCAAAACAAGAAACCCCCTCTCCTGTGGGAGCGTAGGGGCCTCTTAGGCATAACTTAGGAAAATAGATTTAGGCCCATAATTGGACCAGCCATAAGAGACCACCTACATGAGCACTATAGTTTTTGGCTATAATGTCTCTGAGGTAGCCATACACTTGAGCCAAAAATAATGGACCCAAGGATAAAAGGCCACTACTGAAATTAAGATTGATGGCCACGGTCTTGAGGAACTTGAGATCTGAGTCAAAAGAGATGGCAAAGAAAAACTTGTTCATCCAAAACAAGTAGAAGCATACCTCCTCTTCTCTAAAACTATGCCCAAAGTCATGAGCTTATGTTACAAACTTTTTAACAAAAGACACATACTCTCCAGGCAAGTCAGTATTAGAAGGAGGAGGCAAAGGCTTCAGCCTTTGAAGAAACGAAAGAATCAAGGGGCAACTCTTCTCCCCCAGGTGAAAGGCTAATTAGGGCCTCTATGTTGTCCAAGGTGAGTCCTAAGAACCCCTAAGGAAGGGCAAAAGCATTACAATAGGTATTTCAGCAACAGCTTAGTGCTATTACAACGGGAAAATCATACTTATGGCTCCTTGGATGCGAAGTTGCTTCCATTTTTTGCCATAAGTCACCATCAGCCTATCTATCCATTCAAGGTATAATTTGGTCAAGAATGTCCACCCTTTAAACAACACCACTTCCCTGCAGGTGCGTCTACCTCCCCAAGAATAGCATGGAGATGCTGCACGAAGAAGAGGAGACTCATCAGTGTTTGGGAATAGTCCATCCAAACTTGGTACATTGTGGGATGGGGAAAAGATTAGCCCTAGGGCACCAGAAGGCAATAGAGAATCTTCTTTAGATAGCCAGGAAAGGTCCACGGTGATGGTGTTGAGATCAACTGAATTCTGAAGCACATTAGAGAAAACTGAGTGATTTGATTGAAGAAACTGAGTCAATTATTCAATAGGACTGTCCGCTTGAGGAGAAGGAACAACCACGGCATATAAGTGTTATGCCCCTGTTAGATTAAAGGGAAGCAAAAGATTGAAGAGCGAATTGAGTTGAGGAATTCATCAATTCAAAAACGAAAGAAAGAGATTGCAAATGCTCTTGATGACAACGAAGAGAGAACAAAGCAAAAAGTGAAAAGTTCAAACCATAACCATCATACTTATAGAGATGTGGGAAGGAAGAGCAAGCGATGTATAGTGTTATCTTGAGCTCCCTCTAGTCGTTCAGGGTCAAATCAGGTAGACTTTTTTACCTGTGTAAATTTGAATTTATCAACGACCAAAAGAGGGGGGGGGGGGGGGGGGGGGGGGGGGGGGGGGGCGCATTTGTTTACACCCTAGTTTTAACAGGGCTAGGATGACGCCATTTCTGAGTAAAGTGCCACGTGGTCATCACGTGAGGTTCTCCTCGAGGGGAGTTAGGCCTTTGGGTATTATAGTCACGGCATCTCGAGCCCACTTCCTAGAAAACATTATTATCCCTTGACAAATTAGCCACTCGAGGCTCAAGATGGCTGAAGGGTGAAATAAGCTCGAGCTCGAGGGGCTACCAGGAAAGCTGCAAGAATGGTAGTTTCCAAGCTTGAGGAAGTTGGAGCGTAATTTCAGTTGCTTGGGCCATAAACTTAATTCAAAGGAACTTGGAGCTTTTAGAGGGAACTTCTACTAAAACTACTGACGTGGGCATCAAGGATTTACCTTTAAGACACATTGGTGAAGAATAAGCCAGCAAAGAAGAAGAGCTTAGTGGCCAGACGTGGGTGAAGTGGCTGTGAAATTAGGAACAACCGTTATTTTTTTTCTATAAATAAAGGATGCTGCATCAGTCCAAAACAGTGCACATACACTCAAGACAAAACTTCTTCAAGTTTTTATAGCACCCTAGTGCTCTTTTCCTTAGGAGTAGCATAACTGAGCTAGGCATAGCATAACGTAGATCTTTGTTGCACTTACCTCCATAGTAATGCAGTTCTTAAGCTTCAGGTATGACTTTCCAGTTTTATTCTGTTTCGAAAAATCGACAAGTTGAGATTTGAGGCTTTAGTTTAAGGCTTTGACCGCCAAGGCCTGGTCCCTTGATTGCGTTGATCTTAACACTACTGTCACTACTTGATAAGTTAGTTGAACTTAGGTTCACGCTATTCAATAGGGCTTTGATGGTCAAGGCTTGTCCCTTGAATGTGTTAGTCCTAATCTAGTAACTTGAATACTATTTGCTCCACCTTAATCTTGTTAGATCTAAACTCATTCGAGTTATTATAAGTCAAGTGTGCCAGGCTTAAAAACCTAATTGACTCAGGCTTGTAAGTGGACTGCTCAGCTCTTGGGTTTGTCTTCACCCCCATTCCTGACTTTTAAGTGTATAAGGAAAGGTGTCTATGGGCCCTGCTCCATCACTGTAACTTCCACTTGAATTAGGTCCATATCCTTTACTTTTCTGTTGATAAATACGTAAACAATTCACAAAAAATGCTTAACATATCACAATTTTCTCTTCAAAAATAGTGAGTGGTTGAAGCCAAAGACGTGCGGTTCGGAATTAGGCTCACTCCCTAGTCATGGTGAGTCCCTTTTGCGCGTTTGTTTTGTTTTCACATTTACAACAACCGCACACACATCATTCAAAAAAAAAAGAGCAAACAAAGTCGTTAATCCCTAAATCTATGTTGCCCTACCGATTCCCTGGCAACGGCGCCAAAAAAAATTGATCAAGTTTTAAAAATGTTTTAAAAACACGTACTCTCAAGTGTATGAGATCGTCGTAACTTACTTGATAAAATAGGTGTTGTATCCTTAGGGAATCGATATAAAGTTGATTTAATTATTAAAGAGTGATCCGATTTTTGAGTTGTTGTCGGTGAAGTGGGCAATTAATGGAATTAATGCAATTAAAACAATGAAAAGGTTGTCAATTCAATTGAGGACAGTTTAGGGAATGAATTCAGGGTAACTTAACTCATATCCTGTCCTCGTATTTACTTATGACAATGATTTAGAAGGCTTAGGCTATAAGCACTAAGTAGACATTAACATTTAAATTAGGACTTCTGTTAATAAACTAGTCTAAAGGTATAATCTATCTTATCACCTTAACTGTAGTATAGGTTATCTCATTAGCACTACTTAATTCCTTTCTTGCTCATAATTCACTATTAACTTGTATAAGAGATTATATTCAGGGTTGAATACAACCTCAATTCCGATCACATGTCAAAACCTGTTATGTTATGATCTAGGCTACAATCTCTTAGACAAATGCTAATAAGTTGAAAATCTAAACATGGATACGAGCACATCCAAAGAAAACAAAATAACATGAATAATTCCCCTCTACGGTGCGAAAATAACATAACAAAATCATGTTCAAAGTATAACACAAATCTGGGATACGGATCGCTACCCGTCCTTCATCCTCAAACTAAAAGGGTCTACTCCTCCATGGGAGTTTTACCATCATTAAATTCAAGAGAAAACAATGAAAAAAACTTGGAAACAAAGACTCCCTTAATTGATGTAGACGTTGATCAGTGCTTTGATCCCCCAGTACTCCGACCACCTGCACTTATGTGTTTGAGAGCTCTTGGATCTCGTAGAGGCTTAGGGAAGGACAGAAGGAGAAGAGAAGAGGCAGCGCCCCCCCCCCCCCCCCCCCCAATTTATACCTACGGTCCACTGCGTATAATAGCTGATCAATTAGCACTGTTGGCTGATTGATCGGCAATCCCACTGTAGGTCACCAATCGATCTACAGTCAACAGTAAGCTATTGTTGCCTGTAGATCGATTGGTTCTTCGTACCGATTGGTCGATTAGTCCTGGAACCTTACAAGATCTGTTTGGATTACCGAATTACGATCCTATGGGTTCTTCTTTTATACACTTGGTCGGGTTTCTCAATGTAATCTTCAAATATGCCTAAATGATGCTTGATTTCACCATTTTTCAACCCTTGTTTGCTCTTATGCACTCCAAGCCTAAATGTACTTAAATTGCAATAAAACACACATGTAAAAGTCGAATATGTCGCAGAAATGAGGTAAAATATATAAAAATAAGGCACATCAAGTACCCTGATCTTTGGTAACTTTTTTTTCCAGGTACCCTCTACTTAACTCCGTTAGTGTTCCGTTAATAGAGGGTACTAAAAAAAAGTTATCAAACTTCAGGGTACTTAAAAAGCATTTGAAAACCTCAGGGTACATGAAAAATGTATTGCCAAACCTTAAGGTACCAGAACCAAATTTTGTCTAATTTATAATAAGACATTTAAACTAAGAAATTGGATAATTTACGTTAACTAAAATTCCGTCAATTTGTACTGATCAAGGTTTTCCCCTTTTTTTTTCGGGCGTGGCTGCGAGAATTTAGGGTAGAATTTAGTTTTTGCTCCATTAATTTCTTTGATTTACCTTAATTAATTTGGTTCATCTGGTTTTATTTTTATTTTAATTTCTTTTTGTTTGCATATGTGTTGAGCATCTATTTTTAGAGCTGGTTCCTAAAATATTGCTCAAAAATAAAATAATAAAAAAAAATAATACTGAAAATAAAATATTTACTTGTCTACGGTCCATGTGGCAACAAATAAACCCCATTCAAGAAATGCGGTTATTTTCAAATAAAACCGCATTAAGAAAACGAGTTTATTTTCAAATAAAACCGTGTTTACTTAACATGGTTTAAACAATTAAACCGCGTTTATTTAACCTGGCTTTATTTAAGGTAAATCAAATTTACTTAACGCGGTTTATTTTCGATAAACCCGCGTTTAGTAAACGCGGCTGACTACCAGTGCAAACCAATAACACCCATCTTCTACTATCTGTCATTGAACCTCGATTCGGGAATGCGGTTTAATATCAGTGGCAAATCCCAAGCATCCTGTTTTCATACAATTATCATGATTTTCAGCTTCTAAATGTTAAAATATTTTATTGATGTCCTTTGCCTAATTATAATATATCCCCAACAACAATTAATACAAATAATTACGCAATATGAATACAGTAGTTTAAATAAAATTCTATTTTAATAAAATATCACACATTCATATCATGAAAAAAGAACTTCTATTTTAATAAAATATGTGTGCAGTGTACAAATATAACATTTAAATAAAATTACATAGATATCACTGGTCATGGAAAAAATGGACGTCTTTATTTATTGCCTTCGCCTCTCTCTCTCCCTCTGCCCCTACCCCTACCTCTATCTCTACCTCTATCCCTAACTCTGACCCTGCCCCTGCTCCTACCCATATCTTCATGTATTGGATGTAGTTGAGAAATATCTTCTTCGGGAATGACATTTTCTTCATGAATAAGACTTTCATCAACCTTTTCAGCAGGCGCATCTTGAAACTGTTGATGGTCCTCGTCGTGTTGATCCCATATCTCTCTCGACGTGGCTCCAACAGCATAAGTGAAAGTTGTATAGAAACAAATTGAAGGGTTGATTGTTGCCTCCCCACTAGTCAGATGAAAATTGTGGGTCTCCTGTAACAAGGAGCAAAAAAATATTAGTATGAACGACATAGAGATAATTCATAAGTCTATTAAAATCCATGCACTAGAACAAGTATAAATATATACTCACAAATATAAACATAATATCAAACTCACCTCTCCATCCCATATTACAGCACTTCTATGATAAGGCTGTAGCTGTAGGAGGCTGGAGTTAGCTGGGCCTGGCTCTATTACGCTGTCTCAAATTAAAGTTTATCAAAATTAACCAATATGTGCAAATAACGAAAAACTAGAAAAAAATAAAGGGAATAAAACATAAATAAATGTTACCGTCATATATTTCATTGTTACTAGCTGCCTCGTGCTCTTTTTTCTTCTTACATGTCAATACATTATGACCTTTTCCTTTACAAAACCCACATGTGACCCTTCGTGTATCGTCATTCTCATCCATTTCATTTTGTATTCGTTTCGAGGGTGGGCGGCCTTGACTTCGCTTTAAACTAGGATTCGGGATTATTTTAGCTCCATCATATGGCTCCCAATATCCCTTGTCTGGAATTGGATTGAACTTCGGCTCATATGAATCACGATACATAGGAAGGGAATAATACGGGTTCATGAATGATAAATGATCATAATTTCTATTGTAGCATACAGCAAGAACATGAGAACACGGGATACCATACAACTGCAGATTTTGACAAGTGCAAGTCCTTCCTTCGAGGTTAATAGTTTGTTTATGTCCTCCTTTTCCTCTCTCCCTATCACCTGCTGTAGTAATGACCTCATATACACCTCTTTGGTAGTCAAATACTTCAACACGATGATATCGCGCCTTGGCCTTATTTGACTCCAATATTTCATTGATTTTGGGGCAACAAGTTTTCTCTTCAGCAAGAAGTTCACCCGCAACTCCCCGCCGTCGAACAAACCACTTATTTGTCCGATAGAAGGTTAACTCTACAATTGAAGTGACAGGAAAGCTACAAACTCCCCTCAGCAAAGCATTCATGATTTCAGCCATTTTAGTAGTCATAAGCCCATATCTCTTCCCCTAATCATGGCAAAGAGCCCACTTGTTCAGGCCAGTTTCACCAAGATATCTACGGACATCGATATTCGACTCGCCGATTCTATCGAATGTAGAGTTGAATTTCTTGGGTTGAGCCTGCCTTGCAGCAAAGTGTGTCATATTTTTCAAAGTCATATTTCGAAGCCTTACATTCACATTAGACACAAGGTGTCTCGAACAAATTCTATGATAGGCATTTGGCTCCCTCCATTCTCTTCTACTCATTACATTCATTATTCCAGCGTGACGATCCGAAATTACACAGACTTCTCTTTCCCCTATTACATGTTTTTTCAAGTACTTCATGAACCATGACCAACTAGCATTACTCTCGCCTTCTACGAGAGAAAATGCTAAGGGAAATGCTTGATTGTTAGCATCAAAAGCAACAGCAAGTAACAATACTCCCTTATACTTCCCATAAAGATGGGTGCCATCAATGGGTATGACAGGACGACAATACTGAAACCCTTGTATGGCTGGCCCGAACGACTAAAAAGCTTTGTAAAAAATGTGGACAGAAGGGTCTGAAGTTGGAATACTTCGAAATACAGTTTTTGTACCAGGATTTGATCTTTTAATAGCTCTCAAAATTTGAGGAAGTTTTGCATAAGAGTCCTCAAATGTGCAAAATATATTGTCAGTTTCCCTCTGTTTCGCCAACCAAGCCATTTTATATGTAATCTTTAATCGAAAACGATTGGAAATAACTTGAGCAATAGAACTCGCAGAAATTGACACTTGTGTTCTAACAAGTTCCATTACATGTTAGGCAACAAAGGATGAGCTTACAAAGCGATGGTTCTAGGCAAACACATCACTGACACATGTGTGAGGACCTCTGTACCTTACAACTATGAAGTAAGGGAATTGTGGATCTTTGACAACAGCCCTTAACCACCATGGACAATCACTCTTCTTGCATTTGAACACTAGCTTTAGCAGAGTTGATTCAACTGTCCTACAAAATTGAGTGTTTCTTATCGAATATTTTTGCATAGCGTTTATGAAATCTTGTTTCGTATGAAAAAGTTGTCCCACTGCAAATTCGCCCGCATAATCAGAGTGAAAATTAAACTAATCAGGTTTGACATAGGGATTTTCATTGATACGAGCAAATTCAGGCACAGGAGCACAAGCACTAACGGGATCTTCATCCACGCCATTACGTGCAAACTCTGTTTCAGTTTCATTAATTCACTCATCAACGATATCGTCATTTCCGTCATACTATTCAAGCTCCCTTTCGATCTCATCAATTCGCTCACTGTCTTCATCCTCGGTCGAATAACCCTGATCACTGTCATTGTAAGCTGTACTAACAAATACTCCGCCACCATCACCACCTTCTTCTGCATATTCTCTCACAGGATTAGATTGTGACATCGGACATCCTTCATTAGGGATATTCACAGCTCGCCCAATATGACTACTTGATGCACCAATTCGACCCATTCCAGACGTACATGGAATTGCATTATTGGCAGGACATTCCAATAATAAAGTTGGACGAACTGTAGTACTAGTATCGGTCGCATAATTTTGGGGTATACTTGGAGTAACCCCATACCCAGGGTAAGATATAGGATAAGTTGATTGATATTCAGATAGGCGATTTCCCATATTAACATTCAGATTTTCTGGTACTACTTCTATATAAAAATCTGTTGTCGACTGCTTCTTTAGCTCAATGTATGACCACATAGCTTGTAACGAATTGTTATTGAAAAGATCGATCATTTGATGTCCATGTACAGTACAAGTACCCCATTTCACTTTCAAATCAACAATATTTCGGTCAATATTACAACACACCCTCAACATACTAATTAATCCACTAATATTGATATCTTTTCTAACAAATATCATACTACTATACCCTCCAATATAATTAACATGCTCTCCACTTTTCTCGGCCTTCGCACCCTAATGACAAACAATAGGATGCAAAGAAGTCATATTTTATAGATATTTACAATAATATAAACTTCAATATGTATTTTTTGATCAACAAACTTCAATATGTACAAAACAAATAAAATTTCAACCACATTCAACAACATAATACAAATAAACACAAATTCTAATTAAACTCAGCAAAACAAACCTAGAGAACTAAACAAATATCATTATAATATAATACTATGTATTTCTAACAAGAAAAAAATATTATTTCAAATAACTCCGACAATGATCACTTGAAAGATCTCCGGCGTATGAATCAAATGACGTGACCGGCGGCGGGTTAATGAGAAAGAGGGAGAGAGACACTGAGCAGCGGTAGGCGAAGGAAGTGTGAGTGTGAGGGAAGTGCGAGTGAATGGGTTGGCTTCAAACTGCATCCCAATATGAACCGCGTTTCGAGAACACGGTTTACTTAATAAACCGCTTTTTTAGAACGCGGTTTACATATAAACCGTGCCTTAAAAACGCGGTTCATTTACCGTAAAAATGCGTCTTGTTAACGCGGTTTTTTGGAGTGTATGTCGCGTCACTGTCACGCGGTTTATTCTGAAAAGAACTGCTTCAATTAAACGCGTTTAATATCTGAAAAACATATAAATGTAAATATTTTATTTTCAGCATTATTATTATTATTATTATTATTATTATTTTGCATTATTTTGGGATCTGGCTCCTATTTTTAGGTAATTAAGTTTCGGGTAAATTGTAGAAAAACTCATTGACTTTTGCTTCAATAACAGAAAAACCCCCTCACAAATAAAACCACTTATTAAACCCTTTCACTTTTAAAAATTTATCTCTTTGCCCCCAAACAACTTTTTTTTTTACCATTTTGCTTCTCAAAATAAAATAGTTAAGTATTTGATTTTAGTTTTAGATAGCATTTTATCTATTGAGGAAAAAATAAGAATTTTTTATATTTATAGAAAAATATAGGCTTTCTATATTTGTAAAAATTATTATTTTAATTAATTATATAGTGATGATATTATAATATCAACAAAAATATTATATTTTGTCTTATAATATTTTTTTTAAATTTTAAAAATATTTTTTTATCTTCTAAACTTATAATATCATTACTATAATTAATTAAAATAATTACTTTTTTTTATAAATAAAGAAAATTCTCTTAATTCTATTCTGAAAAATATAAATTTTTCTAATCTTTGCCTAATAATATAAAACCTTCTAAAAATATAATTAAAAATTTAATCCCCTCACTTTTGAGGGGCAAAATAGTTAAAAAATGGTTGCATGGGATTAAGTGATAAAGTTTTAAAAGCAAGGGGATTTGTGAGTGCTTTTACTTGTGTGCGGGTTTTCTATTTTTTGAAGCAAAAAAATGGGAGTTTTTTTTTATAATTTACCTTTAATTTTCTTTAACTCTTGTACGCTCTTTAATAAGTAGTTTCATTAGGATCACTTTGAATTCTCAGTTTTTAAGTTATCTTGTTACTTTTTGTTTTCGTTCTGGTTTAATTTGAATTTGAATTTTAAATTATATTTGTTTTCGTTCTAGTTTGTCTTTGACTTTTAATCCAAAACCTTTTTTTGTTTATAGGTTTGAGTTTTAAGGGCATCATTTGGATTTCAACAATAATACAACCTTATTTTCTAACCAAAAATAACTCAATCCTAACTTTTCTATATAAAAAATAACCCAACTCTATTTTTTAATAAAAAAATAACCCAACTTCAACTTTTCTACCAAACAATAACCAAAATAAAATAAATTAAAAAAATAATGAATTGGTGGCTAAGCATGATTTGTGGTATGATGCTCCGATAATATATTTTTCGTTTTCTATTTTTGGTTTGGCTTGACTTCCTTTCCCACCTAATCAAACTAAAAATATGTTTTTTTTTTTAATAATTGAATACGATCCAAGAAAAAAGCAATATCCTAGGGCACTGAACAAGCAAAACGATAGAGGAATACAACCAGAGAACTAGGACTGCAAATGAGCCGAGCCAAGCTGAGCCGAACCATATCTTGCTCGGCTCGACTTGTTAACTAAATGAGACCCGCTCGGTATTGGTAACAATTATCTAACCAAGCTGCATATTTGTGGTCGGCTCAACTCGTTTACTAAATAAGACTGGCTCGATATTGATATCACTTTGTTACAAGGGAATTGGGTATCGGGTCCAAAAAAATGTAGTAAAATTGCAGAATGGAAGTATCAGGTTTGAAAGGGTTTGAAATTCAGTTTAAAATTCAGTTTTTTTAGTTGAAGTCCTTGGCAGGAAGGCTGGGAGCAGGGGAATCACGTGAGAAGCATGGGAGGAATCAAGCTAGTTAAAGCACGTGCCCGGCATGTGGTTTCTCTGCTGAATTATCCTAATTTTGCTGTTTTTAGCTTATTTTCTGCATTATTTGAGCATTATTTGTCTTTTTTAGTTATTTTTCCTACTTGAATTAGGGAGTATAAATGGTAATGTTGGTTGTATTAGGGTTTATCATCCAAGAAAGACCAGTATTATCTCTCTCTTAACCTTCTTCTCTTAATCTCTATCAATCTATTTCTTCTTCTCCCTCATACTCTATTTCTATTGCTTGATTTGATTTGGGAATCTAAGTTCTCTGTATCATTGGTATCAGAGCGTGATTCTCGGATCTGTGGGTGCAAAATTGTGATCGGATTAAACAATGGCTGAAGGAACAAGAGCAAATGTTGAGATCAGAAGTGTGGAGGAAGTTTTGGCCACCAGAATTGGAGCAAATGAAGTGCAGATAGAGGAGTTGAGGCAAGAACTGCAAGCTTCACGAACTGAAGTTAAAGCTTCTGTTGATCAGCTGAGTGAGGAGTTTAGGGACTTCAGACAAGTGGTAATGGGATGGTCCATCAATCAGGGAAGACCACCTAATCGGGGAGTATCCCAAGAGGGAGGATCCAACACATCAGCCGCTCGAGGAAGTGACAAGGAGGTCAATGCTGATATGGTAAATGGTAACCGCTCCTATTCTGCTAGATTAAGTAGGATGGAATTTCCTTTGTTTGATGATGATGATGTGAATGGATGGTTGTTTACATGTGAACAATTGTTTGAAGTAGACAATACTCCTGAAATTGATAAAATCCGGCTTGCATCGATACCTTTGAGGGGCTTGGCCCTTTAATGGCATCAAAAATTGGTTAGAACTAGAGGCAGCTTGGCTGGAATGACATGGACCAGATATGCTGACGAACTTAAGGGAAGGTTTGGTGACACATATGAAGATCCCATTAGGAGGGAATGGTAAAAGAATATCTAGCCAAATTTGATTCTATTTCAGTAAGAGCTGACTTGAATGAAGCACAGCTTATCAGCTGCTTCCTTGCGGGTTTGAGGGATAATTTGGCCTTGGAAGTAAAGTCTAGACACCCCCTAAATTTGCAAGAGGCTGTGTGTTTGACCAAATTTGCAGAGGCTAAAATGGAGGCCTTAGCCAAGCAATTGAAAATGAAGGCTCCCTTGCATCCAACTCCAAATGTGCCCAGATTGCCTCCCTCAACATATAGACCAGCACCGCAGAGGACTCCTCTTGGTGCAACACACGCTGCTCCTGTTAACAGAGCTCAGAGAACCATGTCAAGGGCTGAGCTGCAAGAAAAGAGGGCCAAGGGTCTATGCTATTTCTATGATGAAAATTTGAAGCTGGGCATCATTGTAAGAATAGGGGTCCTCAGTTGTTTGTAATCGAAGTAGATGGAGATGATGGGAATAAGCAGGAGGAAGTGGTGCATCAGGACACTACTGAGGAGGTACATGAAGAGATGGCAGCTCACATTTCTTTACATGCCTTGGCAGGAGCTCCTAATTATCAAACATTGAGGATCACAGGGGCTATCAGAAAGAAGCCTATACACATCCTGATCGACTCTGGATCCACTCACAACTTCATTGACATGGGGGTTGTGCAAAGGGTTGGGTGTCATATTCTACCAGTGGTCCCTATTCCAATAGCGGTAGCTGATGGCAATAAATTGCGATGTAATTCTCAATGTAAGGAACTAAAGTGGAAGATGCAAGGGGCTGAATTTTGCTCAGATTTCCTTTTGATACCCTTAGGAGGGTGTGACATGGTGTTAGGGATCGAATGGTTGTCAACATTAGGAGACATAAAATGTAACTTCAAGAGCCTCACGATGGCCTTCATCAAGGAGGGAAATCAGCATACTCTGAGAGGAGATGGGTCCCAAGGCTGTAAAGCTGTAGGAGCAAGGGCAATTTCTCGAGCCTTAGAGAATTCACCCATAGTAGCCTTGCTGCAAATGTTGCTTGTGTGCAATGGTGAGGGAGGTGCATAACTGCAATCTATCAGCAACACAAACGAGAAGCCACATCCTACAGATTTATATAAGAGTGTCAATGATCTAATCAGCCAATATGCTCCCTTGTTTGAAGAGCCTCAACTGCTACCTCCAAGCAGACCCCCATTCGATCACAAAATTCATCTGAAGGAGGGTACACAACCAATTAGCAAGAGGCCATACAGGTACCCCACCTTGCAGAAGGATGTAATGGAGGAAATGACACAAGAACTGCTGAGGAAGGGCTATATTCAGCACAGTACCAGCCCTTTCGCAGCTGCAGTGGTCTTGGTGAAAAAAAAGGATGGTGGATGGAGGATGTGTGTGGACTATAGAGTCCTCAACCAAGCCACCATCAAAGATAAGTTCCCCATACCGTTAGTAGAGGAGCTCTTAGATGAATTGGGGAAGGCAAGACTCTTCACTAAAATAGATTTGAGGTTTGGCTATTACCAGAACAAGATGAGTGGGGATAATGTGCAAAAGACAGCTTTTAAGACACATTTTGGGCACTTTGAGTTCTTGGTCATGCCCTTTGGGCTTACCAATGCCCCTTCTACATTTCAAGCCTTGATGAATTCCATCTTTGCACCACACCTACGAAAGTTTGTATTGGTGTTCTTCGACGATATCTTAGTGTATAGCCCCCACTTAGAGGCCCATTTCGAACATTTACAAATAGTGTTCCAGCTACTTCAAAAGCACCAGTTGTATGCCAAAAGGAGTAAGTGCTCGTTTTGCTGTAAATCAGGTTGAATATTTGGGGCACATCATTGCTATGGGTAGTGTAGCCACAGATCCAAAGAAGCTGGAAGCGATCAGAAATTGGCCCATTCCAAAGAACCTCAGACAGCTCAGAAGATTCTTGGGACTTATAGGATACTATGGGAAGTTCATTCAACGATATGGAGTGATTGCTAAGCTGCTCACTGAGTTGATAGGGGGTAAAAAGTTGGAGTGGAATGTAAGAGCTCAGCAGGCCTTTGAAGAACTAAAGACAGCCTTACTATCAGCTCCCATCCTAGCCTTGCCTAACTTCTCACGCCCTTTTGTTGTTGAATCTGATGCCTACAACACTGGGTTAGGTGCTGTATTAACACGGGGTGGACACCGTTTGGCTTATATGAGTAAGGCCTTGAGTTTAAAGCAGCAAGCACTTTCAGTACATGAGAAGAAGTTATTGGCTCTTGTAACAGCTGTTCAAAAGTGGCAACAATACTTAATGAACAACACTTTTGTCATAAAAACTGATCAGAAATCCTTGAAGTACCTTCTGGAACAGAAGATACATACACACTTCCAACAGATGTGGTTAGCAAAACTGATGGGCTTCAGTTATGTCATCGACTACAAGAAGGGTAAGGAGAATGTTATAGCTGATGCTTTATCCAGGATACCAGGGCACCAAATCACCTGTATGTTGCTCTCATCTGTGGACAGCACCTTGTATGCAGAAATACAACTCTCCTGGCAGACTAATGAGCACTTGCAGCAACTTATCGAACAGCTCAGTGCCACTCCTCACAGACATCCTCGATACAGTTGGCAAGATGGTTAGCTGAGAAGGAAGGGAAAAATTGTAATTGGGAGGGATAAGGCTCTCCAACAGAAGATCTTGCAGTGGTTACATGCCTCACCTAGTGGAGGACATTCCAGTAGAGATGCAACAATTCAGAGGGTATGATCCATGTTCTGGTGAAAAGGGTTATACAAGTCAGTGGTGGAGTATATCAAAGCTTGTCCCACCTGTCAAACTTGCAAAAATGAAACCGTGGCTTCTCCGGGCTTACTTTAACCTTTACCTATGCCTGCAACAGTGTGGACTGATATCTCAATGGATTTCATTGAAACCCTCCCAAAGTTATTTGGGAAGGAGGTCATTCTGGTAGTGGTCGATAGACTAAGCAAGGCAGCACACTTTCTTCCTTTGGCACATCCTTACTCAGCTTTCACAGTGGCTCAGCTCTACATGGACAACATTTACAAGCTCCATGGTCTTCCTAATTCTATAGTGAGTGATAGAGATGCCATATTCCAAAGTGAATTTTGGCAAGCCTTGTTCTCCATTCAGGGGGTCGATCTCCATCTTTCCACAGCATACCACCCTCAGTCTGATGGCCAAACTGAGGTGGTTAACCGAGGATTAGAGACCTACTTGAGGTGTATGTGCAGCTCTCAACCACAGCAATGGTCTAAGTGGCTGCCCTTGGCTGAATGGTGGTACAATACCACCTGGCATTCAGCTACATACAAGACACCTTATGAGGTGGTGTATGGGCAATCTCCCCCTTTGCATATTCCCTACATTCCGGGAGGGACACAAGTAGAGGTTGTTGACAGGAGCCTACAGCATAGGGACGAGATGACTACCACCCTAAAGTATCATCTGTCTCGGGCCCAAAACAAGATGAAGCAAATTGCAGATAGAAAACACACTGAAAGGACTTTACAACCTGGGGATTGGGTTTACTTGAAGTTGCTACCTTACAGACAAATATTAGTGGCTCATAGGGCCAATGAAAAGCTATCTCCGAGGTATTATGGCCCATTCTTGCTGATTGCTGCAGTGGGCAAGGTTGCTTATCAGCTGGCACTCCCGAAATCAGCTAGGATACACAATGTTTTCCATGTTTCACAGCTCAAGCTTCATGTGGGACCCCTTCTGGCTGAATCAGTAGATATTCCCACGGACATCGAAGGTGCTCCGCTAAAAACTCCTGAGAAGGTGTTGGATAGGAAAGTGGTGAATCAAAACAATAGAGCTGCAACGAAATGGTTGGTGAAATGGAGGGACTTCCCCGTCGGAGATGCAACTTGGGAATTTGCCTATGGTTTGAAATTGAAGTTCCCTAATTTCCACCCCTGAGGACAAGGGTGAAATCAAGGGGGGAGGAATTGTTACAGGGGAATTGTGTATCGGGTCCAAAAAAATGCAGTAAAATTGCAGAATGGAAGTATCGGGTTTGAAAGGGTTAGAAATTCAGTTTAAAATTCAGTTTTTTTAGTTGAAGTCCTTGGCGGGAAGGCTGGGAGCAGGGGAATCACGTGAGAAGCACGGGAGGAATCAAGTTAGTTAGAGCACATGCTTTCTCTGCTGAATTATCCTTATTTTGCTATTTTTATCTTATTTTTTGCATTATTTGCGCAGTATTGTCTTTTTTAGTTATTTTTTCTACTTGAATTATGGAGTATAAATGGTAATGTTGGTTGTATTAGGGTTTATCATCCAAGAAAGATCAATACTATCTCTCTCTTAACCTTCTTCTCTTAATCTCTATCAATCTATTTCTTCTTCTCCCTCATACTCTATTTCTATTGCTTGATTTGATTTGGGAATTTAAGTTCTCTGTATCACATTTAGGCTTGATAATTTGGCGAGCTGGCTCGTTTAGTTTTGCGGACTCATTGCTCTCACTTACCAGGCTCATTAAGCTCATTTATAATTATTGTTACTTCGATTTCTGGAAAAGGATGAAAAAATAAATCATGTATGAAAATTAGAAATAAAAAAATACATAAATGTAACTCAATTCCGCAATGTAGACATGCTAGCCAATAATCAAACCGGCTCATGAGCCCATAAACGAGCCGTACGAGCCAGCTTGTGAGCCTTTCGAGCCGAGTTGGCCTCGATTTGATTTGATTCGTTTATTTAAACGAGCCGCTCTTAAACGAGTCGAGTAGGCTCTTGAATAGGCTTAGACGAACCCAAGCCAACTCCTTAACAAGTCGAGTCAAACCGGCTCGCAATCTGGCTTGGCTCATTTGTAGCCCTACAGAGAACAAGTCAAACCAAAAATACATAGAAGAAAATATGTTATCGGAGCCTCATGCTACGCACTGCAATTCTGTATTTTTTAAATCAAATTTTTAGAGTTCGGTTATTTTTAAATTAATTTTAAATTTTTTTTTAGAAAAGTTAGAGTTGGGTTGTTTTTTGGTAAAAAAGTTAGAGTTGGGTTATATTTTGGTAGAAAAGTTAGAGTTTGGTTATTTTTTGGTAGAAAAGTTAGAGTTGAGTTATTTTTTATTAGAAAATAGAGTTGGGTTATTTTTTGGTATATTGACACATAGATGGGTTACTTTTAGATTAATTGTGTTTAGATTTAGATTGCAAGTAGTTTTATTATTTTGTTTTTCTTTGAATTATACCTCGATATTCAGTTTTTAGGATAAAGTTGTGTAACGAGTTAGATTTCCAAAATTTAGATAGAGTTTCTCCTAACTTACTACTTTTTGTTCTTCTTCGCTAGTTTTTGATTCTAATTAGAACTTAAACGAATAGGTTTGATTTAGAAAAATCTAAGAGATTCATATTTGATTTAACTGGTTCCATTACGCGTTGTTTTAAATTTTTTTTTTGTTTTAATTTTTTTATTATACCCAACAAGATTTTAAAAATTTTTCAAAATTTTTTTTTAGTTTTTCGTTTTTCTGCTTTGACCGAAATTCAATTTTTTTTTTTTTATATTTTAAAATATAGCTTTTTGTTGTTAATTTTGTTTCTTTTAGCATTTATTTTTGCTTTTCTTTTTTCATGTGCTAAGTATCAGGGAGAAGAAAGCATGCCCTTTAATCCTAAGATCGAGAAAATACTTTGAAAAATTAAAGAAAAGAAGCAAATGGAGGTCATGGGGAACTATTGGTGGATGCGCCTCTAGCATTAGATGTCCACCTATTCATGCTAATAATTTCGAAACTAAACCAGCCATCATACAGATGATCCAACAAACAGTCTAATGTGGTAAGTTGCTTAGTAAGGGTCCAAATTCACATATCCCTAACTTTTTAGGGATATGTGATACCTTCAAGTATGGTGGCATCAGTGATGATGTCATTCACTTGAGGTTGTTCTCATTTTCACTACGGACAAAGCAAAAGCTTGCCTACTGTCATTAATTCTAGGTACTATCACCACATGGGACGGATTGGCTCAAAAATTTCTGGCTAAATATTTTTCACCGGTCAAATCCTCTAAAATGAGGAATGACATTACTCCCTCATGCAATATGACATGGATTATTGTACAAGGCATGGGAGAGATACAAAGAGTTGTTGAGAAGGTGTCCACACCATGGTTTAACAGTTTTGTAAGGAAAACTTAAACAAATCTAGTATGCTCTGATACCAATTTGTTAGGAATAAAACTTGATGCGGAAGCGTGGACCCTGGTAACTTGATTCGATTCAAATAATATGACTCACACAAAACGAGAAGTAAACAAATATAGAGAAAGAAAGAACAAAACAAGAATACACAATATTTACGTGGAAACCCCTCTATAATCGAGAGGGGAGAAAACCACGGGCGGAGATGGAGATTCTTTATTAACTGAACGGAAGAATTACAACGACACTTCCCAAACGAGATATATGGAAGAATTACAATCACTCCCTCTGAACTCTCGTAGCACTCGAATATCTTGAAGGAATTACGAAATCACCTTTTTTTCTTAATGGCGGTTCACCACACTTTGATTGGATCTGAATGGGAGAAACTTCTCACTAAAAACCGAAACCCTAAACCCTTATTTATAGAAAATAATTAGGGCCGGCGGAAAACGACTCTCGATCGATCGGCCACTGCCGATCGATCGGCCCCTTTACTGCCAAAATTTCGAATCCTTTCCTTAAATCACCCGATCGATCGGCTTTCCCTCCCGATCGATCGGTGACCACACGGCAGCCCCATATAAAATAAAACAAGTAATTTGAGACATAACCTAACAAATCTCCACCTTGGCTCAAATTACATACATAAAAGGATTTCCTCCACCTTCTCCACAAAACCCCCACACATGGGGTTAACACAACGAAGCACGAAACCTAACCGTGCGAAGCTTGAACTTCCTGTTAGGTAGAAACTGAGTGAACATATCTGAGAGGTTATCAGCAATGCCAATCTTCTTCTCTGAATTGGCTCTTGACACATCAACTGAAACAGCCACCCGCTGCTGAACTGTGTTACTGAACTGAACTCCCTCTAGCTTACTCACCTGACCTGAATCACAAACAACTGATGACATCTTCTGTGGAGCTAACAATAATGAAGACTCGCCAAACATGACATGTCTCGTCAAGAATTGTTTGAAGCGAAAACCATTCTGCTTCCCATAAAGCCCTTGTTCACATACCAGCAGTCCTCTGGACTGACCACACAAAAGAGCCCCTTACACTGTGCTCAGACAGACCCCTATTACCTGAACGATCCAATCTCAAACGTCCTAAATTATTGATCTCTGGTTCCATCAACAACAAGGATGATGAAGATACTACAACAGATCTAACAACTGCGGAGCCGACAAGTTCATACAACGTACCTGACCTTCTGCACTTCATAACTGTCAATGCACCCTTAACGACCTTCAAAACTCCACCTTCAGTTGTGTACCTGTACCCTTTAGATTCAAGAGTACCTAAAGAGATGAGATTTTTCTTCAAATCAGGAACATGACGAACATCGCCCAAAACCCTGATAGTGCCATCGAACATCTAAAACGAATTGTTCCTATACCCAAAACTTTGCATGGATTATCATTACCCATCAAAGAAACTCCACCTCAAATAGACTCGTATGTGGAAAACCAATCCCGGTTGGGACAGACATGATAGGAGCAACCCGAATCCAAAAACCAACTATCTTTCAAATTAGACCGAGGTTCAGACACAGACAAAAGAAGATCTTCATTCTCACCACCAACAACACTGGCTGCTATGGATCTCTGGTCAGACCTGTTATCTGCTTCAAATTTTCTCTTAAGCTTATAACAGTCTTTCTTAATGTGCCCTTTCTTACGACAGTAGTTACAGGTTAGGTCTTGATACCTAGACTTAGACTTGTTTCCACTATGATCATACTCGGTTCTGCCCCTCACAAATAAACCACTACCTGAGTTATACACAGAGTCAGATAATTCCCTATCTACTCGTTCTTTACTCAGCAGGTTTCTCTTAACTTCATCAACGGATATGGTTTGTCTACCCCCATAAATCATTCTTTCGACAAAACCCTTATATGAAGCAGAGAGAGAACATAACAACAATATTTCCTGATCTTCATCCTTAGGAACATCATCCAATTCTTTCAAATCTTGAATAATTGAATTAAATTCACTAACGTGGTTCTTAAGTGACGTACCTTCTGACATACGAAACGTGAATAACCGGCACTTAACTGCGAGTTTGTTGGAGACAAACTTAAAACAGAACATATCCTGCAATTTTTCCCACAACTCCTTAGCGGTCTTCACTTCCAGAACTTCTGTCAAAACGTCATCGAAAAGACACATCTGAATTGCTGTGAGCGCCTTCTCATCCAACTCCTCCCATTGTGCTTTTGTAAGATTCTCTGATTTCTTCTCTTTCCCATCCAAAGCTTTCTTCAAGCCATTCTAAGTCAAGAGGCCCTTAACGCGAACCTGCCATAAGCTGAAGCTCCCTTAACCACCAAACTTCTTAATTTCGGATCTAATTGCGGACGTCATATTATCAAATCGAAATAAACAGGGCTCTGATACCAAATTGTAAGGAATACTTAAACAAATCTAGTATGCTCTGATACCAATTTGTTAGAAACAAAACTTGATGCGGAAGCGTGGACCTTGGTAACTTGATTCGATTCAAATAATATAACTCACACAAAACGAGAAGTCAACAAATATGGAGAAAGAAAGAACAAAACAAGAACACACAATATTTACGTGGAAACCCTTCTACAATCGAGAGGGGAGAAAACCACGGGCGAAAATGGAGATTCTTTATTAACTGAACGGAAGAATTACAATGACACTTCCCAAACGAGATATATGGAAGAATTACAATCTCTCCCTCTGAACTCTCGTAGCACCCGAATATCTTGGAGGAATTACGAAATCACGTCTTTTTCTTAATGGCGGCTCACCACACTTTGATTGGATCTGAATGGGAGAAACTTCTCACTAAAAACCGAAACCCTAAACCCTTATTTATAGAAAATAATTAGGGCCGGCAGAAAATGACTCCCAATAGATAGGGAGGGACCCGATCGATCGGGGTCCCGATCGATCGGCCCCTTTACTGCCAAAATTCCGAATCCTTTCCTTAAATCACCCGATCGATCGGTGACCACACGGCAGCCCTATATAAAATAAAACAAGTACCTTGAGACATAACCTAACAAGTTTGGATGTAAGTCCAAAGCTTTTATAATGCTTTGGCACCCAACGCCGAAATTGTTGGGACAAGTTCAAAAATTTTCCCTAATTAAATAGATTAATGAAGCGGAACGATATAAAATTTTAAATTTTAAACCAGTACTGTAAATCAATAAAAAAGTGAAAAACTAAAAGGAAAGGGAAAGAAGAATACCTAGAAAAACTCCAAATAAAGAATACCAGAAAAAAAAAAAGGAGACCCAAAAGCCTTCTGCGCAATCTCCTCGAAAAACCCAGAGTGTGCGCTCCAAAAATTATTAAACTTAAGAGAAAAAATTTCATCGAAAATTTTCTTTCTTTTAGGTCTCCTTCAACACTTTTACTAAACCTTGACTTCAGTACCCCTATTTATAGTAGGCTACCGGAGCAAAAAATCCAAAAATTCGATGTGGGACTCATTGAAAAACGTACAAAACGACACCGTATAACGTAGTAAGTCAACCGTGTCAAAAACATAGTCCACGTGCCACGCGTTAGGCTGTGATTGGTTCGCACAAAATGGCGTGGATTGCCCCCTTAGGGGCGCCTCAGAGTGTTCCACCACACCCATTGGCGTGGATCACTCCCGAGCAACCTAGCACACGACACGTGTCGCCCGCTGATTGGCTGCTTACTTTGGCATGAATCGTGCCCCTTTTTACTTTTTTTTTCAACATGTAAAAATTCATCCTATGAATTTTTAATTTTTAAAAAATTATTGTATTTTATAATTTTTAAATTTTATCCATCTCATGAATAATATTTTGCAAAATTAAATTTACTCATCTCACGAGTAAATAATTTATCTCATTAATTCTTTAATATTTTGCGATGGTAATAAAATAGAGGCTTGCGCAGGGACCTCATGGACAATTTAAATCTAGCTCGAAATGGGTTAAAGTAATTACGATCTCATGATAAAATTTAATTACCATTTAATGGGACTTAATTCTACTAAATAAATCATACTGCACTCTAGACTTAAATTATTTATTCCATAATTCCCAAATAGACTATTTTGATAACAATAACCCCTCTATTAGATATCCATGACAAAAAATAATTAGAATTGCTACCATTATTTTTCTCACAGCTTCTCCATTAGTTACCGACTCACCCTTTTCCGAATAATTCATTTATAAATTCACAGTATAAATTCTAAATATCACACACTTGAAGCACTTTGACCAAAGTTTCCGAGTTAATTTAAACACTTGCGGATCAACTAAGGAGACATGTATCTCATAAAAGTCTATAGATTCTCTATTGAATACCTGATCCCTATCACATTTCATGCAGTTACCCAATGCACATGGGATTTCGGCCATATATCAAGACCTTACTTATATTACACTAAGGTTACTAACATTCCATGCACAGGTCCAGAATACTATCAGGATTTAGAGTCGTCATTCAAATAGTACATCATGAATCACTCACTTCTGATGGTAGTCTAGAAACAAGTAACTTACATGGTCCAACTCAGTGTATTAATCTTATTGAACACACCAACATAACACTTCTGGATCACCATTCACATGACAAAGACAGGTCATCTAAAGTGTCACATTATAGTCTTAGCAGACAAGTAGCCCAAGCTTATTACCGACAAATGACATTTCATTCCATTTGCTTCTAGTCTATTTAAGGCTTAATCTCATAAACCACTTAGAACAAAGAGTAATATGAGGACTACATCCATCTCATGGATGTCACTTAAAAAAAATCACATGCAACATATATGCTTGCTTATACAAATTTAACAAGGGAATGACTGGAACTTCAGTTTCATTCTTTAATAAAGTAACATTTACAGGACAAATTTGGATTTTTAGGACACTACTCTTAATAATCTCCCACTTTTCTTCAATCCAATTTACCATACACTTCATATCCATTCCCTGTAAGTGTGATTCGAAGGTCTTCTGAGTCAAAGTCTTTGTAAAAGGATCTGCAAGGTCATTTGTTGTACCTATCTGTAAGATTGCTATCTCACCCTTCTCCATGTAGTCTCTAATGAGAGGGTATTTCCTCTCAATGTGTTTGGATGTCATGTGCCTTCTTGGCTCTTTTGAATTAGCTACCACACCCGGGTAATCAAAAAAGATTGTAACCGATGTTAAACCATCTCTAACAACCTCAAGATCTATCAGGAACTTTCTAAGCCTACATGCCTCCTTCGTAGCTTCTAAAGCTGCACATATTTGGCTTCCATGGTTGAATCAACAATACAAGGCAGCTTGACATTCCTCCAACTAATGGCTCCACCTCCAAGGGTAAAGACATATCCAGACATTGAACGTCTTGCATCTCTATCTAACTGAAAATTTGAATCAGTATAGCCAACTGGAACCAGCTCGTCACTATGAAAGATCAGCATATGGTCTCCAGTTCTTCTCAAGCACTTGAGAACATGCTTCACTACCACCCATTGCAACAGACCCGGGTTAAACTGATATCTACTCACCATGTCTACAACATAATAGATATCTGATCTCGTGCACAACATGACATACCTGAGGCTTCCCGAAGTCGAGGCATATGGAACATTCCTCATCTGCTCTTCCTCTTGAGGTGTCTTAGGACACTGCTCTACGGAAAGAGGGACTCCATACCAAAAAGGTAAAAGCCCTTTCTTAGAGTCCTCCACGTAATACCTTGACAACATCTTGTCAATATAGGTGGCTTGAAAAGGACCCAACATCCTATTCTCACAATCTCACAAAAGCTTGATCCCAAGAATATAACCGACTTCTCCAAGGTCCCTCATATCGAACTGACCTGACAACCCAACCAAATCTTAAGAGTTCATAAGACACCTACATCATTCTCAATGAGTAGTATGTCGTCCAGATACTACACTACGAAAGTCAATATTTTCTCTTGATGTCGTTTGTACATATATGGTTCATCAACCAATTTTTCAAAACCGTAAGACTGCTTCTTTGAATCTAATATTCCATGAGCGTGATGCTTGCTTCAGTCCATATATGGACTTTTTCAGTTGGCAAACCATATGCTCCTAATTTTTGCCAATGAAACCGTCTGGTTGCACCATATAGATGACATCTTCAAGACGGCCATTCAAAAAGGTCGCTTTGACATCCATTTTCCAAATCTCATAATCATAATGAGCTGTAATAGATAGGAGTATCCTTATGGGCTTTAACATGGCAACAAGTCTTCTTCAGTCGGCAAACCATACGCTCCTGATTTTTTCCAATGAAACCGTCTGGTTGCACCATATAGATGTCTTCTTTAAGATGAACATTCAAAAAGGTCGTTTTAACATCCATTTGCCAAATCTCATAATCATAATGAGCTGTAATAGATAGAAGTATCCTTATGGACTTCAGCATGGCAACAAGTGAGAAGGTCTCATCATAATCAATTCCTTCCTTTTGGGTAAAACCCTTAGCAACCAGCCTTGCCTTGAAGGTCTCTACCATCCCATCCACTCCTCTTTTTCTCTTGTAGACCCATTTACATCCAATGGGTTTAATGCCTTCAGGCGCCTCTACAAGTTCCCAAACCTGATTAGAATACATAGATCGTATCTCAGGTTTCATTGCTAAAACCTACTCGTCAGCATCCTTGTCTTTAATTGCCTCATTGTAACTGAGAGGATTAGATTCAATGTAACTGTCAACCATTAAGGCTCCCGCCATGAACATATCAGTCCCTGACAATCCTCCCACTACGCCTAGGCTCTAGTGTACTTGGTGTTAGGATCAGTGTCCTAAAACCCAAATTTATTATGGATATATTTTTAATAAATAAATAAAATTGAAGTCCCAGTCGTTTTCTAGTTAAATTTGTGTAAGTGAGCATTTATACTGCATGTGATTTTTCTTTGGAGACATCCGTGAGATGGGTGTAGTCCTCGGACTATAATTTACATGTTTGTTCTAAGTGGTATATGAGACTGAGCCACAGATTGACTTGGAACAAATGGAATCGATTATTGTTTGAAAGGCTCGTAGTTGAAGACAAGTTTGGATCACTTGTATGCTAAGACTCTAATGTGACACTTTAGATGACTTGTCTTAGTCATGTGGATGGAGATCCAAAAAGTGTTGTGTTGGTATGTTTAATAAGATTGACACACTGAGATGGATCATGTGGGTTACTTATTTCTAGACTACTATCGGAGATGAGTGATTTACGTTGTACTGTTTGAATAATGACTCTAAATCCTGAGGGTATTCTGGACTTGTGCATAGAGCATTAGTTACTTTGGTGTACTATAAGTAAGGTCTAAATGCATGACTGAGTTCTCACTTACACTGGGTACCGGCGTGAAGTGTAACAAGGATTAGGTATTCAATAGGGAACCTATAGTTTCTTATGAGATACAGATGTCTCCTTAGTAAATTCACAAATATTTGAATAGTTCGGAAACTTTGGCCAAAGTAATCCAAGTGTTTGACATTTGAAATTTATACTGTGAATATGTTCAAGTATAAATGAATTATTCAGTGAAGGACGAGTTGGTAAATAATGGAGAAGTTGTGGGAACGATAACGGTAGTAGTTATATTTATCCTTTGTCATGAACATCTATTGGAGGGGTTGTTGTCATCAATACAGTCTATTAGGGAGATATCGAATAAATGGTTTAAGTCTGGAGTGCAGTGAGATTTATTTAGTGGAATTAAGTCTCATTAAATGGTAATTAAATTATTTCATGAGATGATTAATTTAACCTTTTTGGATCTAGATTTAAATTGTCCCTGAGGTCCCTGCGCAAGCCTCTGTATTTATTGTCATCGGAAAAATATTAAAGAATTCATGAGATGAATTATTTATCCATGAGA
The DNA here is from genome assembly GCA_018398585.1 of Simmondsia chinensis. Classification (NCBI taxonomy): domain Eukaryota; kingdom Viridiplantae; phylum Streptophyta; class Magnoliopsida; order Caryophyllales; family Simmondsiaceae; genus Simmondsia; species Simmondsia chinensis. Next base: position 25,723,129 of record JAGTTD010000010.1, on the reverse strand, counting down.
TGGGCAAATTAATTTTGCCAAAAATTATTCATAAGATGAATAAGAATTGAAAATTATTAATTTAACACGTTAAAAGGAGAAAAGGCGCGATTTGAACAACCTTGAACCTTCGCATTTTTCCTATTTTAGTATATGATACGACGAGTTTTGCTTATTTAACTAGTTTTGATTCCACCAAATCCCACATCGGTGTTTGAGTAATTTTTCGCTCCGGTAGCCTATTATAGATAGAGGCACCTATTTAGAGGTTTGGCATTCAATTGAAATTAAATTTTAGGGTTTTTGAAAATTGTTTCGGAGACCTAATTGGGGAGAAAATTTTCCGTTGAAATTTTTCTTTCCCTAATTTAATATTTTTCGGAGCCCACCCTTCGGGCAATTTGAGATCATTTTGTAGAAGATTGCGGGATCTCGATTTTATTGGTATTCTTTATTATTGGAGCAATTTCAGGTATGTTCTTCTTTCCTTCTTTTAGTTTTCACTTTTCTATTTATTTACTGTATTCGTTATTATGCATGTTTAAGCTTATGTATTGTTATAAATGTATTAGAGTAAAAGGCATGTAGATTTTAATTAAGAATTTTGATCTGTAGATTTAAATTATAAATTTAAATCTGTAGATTTAAAATTAGGAATTTTGAATCAACCCTAGCTTTAGAATTATGAATTCTAAACCCGTTCCGCTGTGTAAACTTTATAAAATTAGGGAGAATTTTTTACATTCGTCCCAAAAACCGGTATTAGGGCAAAGGGTTTATAGAGATAAGCCTATTCCCGGGAACTCTGGCACGTGAGGTGTCACGAAGCGTGACTCTCCGACCGGGGGCTTAGGTAGAGAGAAGAGTCTCCTACTTTAAGTGCTCTAATAGGTACCCCTTGTTGTGACCACATTTGAAAAACTGTGAACCCAACGATCAGCATCAGAGTTTATTTTTCCAACAAAATTTACTTTTTTCCCAACACTTGGAACAACCTCGGCCCTATCCGTAGGTGTATTAATACATCTACTTTGTCTTGAGATGTGTCTAGCTATTCAGAATTAGCGTCATGCTTTTATAATTCCTCTAACACTAAGTTGCTTTTGATTTTTTAGTCTACTACAAAATCCTCCTCTAAATATTTTGCATTCGCACTTACAAAACCTTTTGTTTAGAGGGACTGAAGAAAAGACAACCCCTTGTTCCTTTGGGATAACCAACAAACATGCATATCTCCGTCCTTGATTCCAACTTGTTAGGATTCTTTTTCTATACATGTGGTAGGCACCCTCAAATGCGAAGGTACCCTAGACTTGGCTTTTGCCCAGTCCATAACTCCATAGGAGTTTTAGGAACTGACTAAGATGGAACTAAGTTAAGGACATATGCTGCTATTTCCAAGGCATAGTCCCCAAAGGAGATTAGTAAAGTAGCATTACTCATCATGGACCTTACCATCTCCAACAATGTCCTATTCCTTCTTTCTGAAACACCTTTTTGTTGCGATGTACCTTGGGCAGAAAATTGAGATCTTATCCAATTTACGGTTAGGAAATCTAAAAATTCACTTGAAAGGTATTCTCCACCTCGATCTGATCGAAGTAACTTGACTTGTTGTCTTGATTCTAGAAGAATAAGGGGATAAGTACTAATAATTCATAGCTTTGAGTTAGCCTTTATTGGGATGCATTAGGATTTAATAACTGTTAGCCTAAAGAGGGAATGGTGGTTTAGTTAGTTGGAAGTAGCTTTGAGTCAAGTGTTTAGGGCTTAGTCAAGATTGGCAACCACAATAGCTTAAGTCGATTAGGAGCCACCTAAATGCAATGTACTTGCAATTGATCTAGATTTAGTACAAAAAGTTGGATTCTTCATGTAATTTGGGGCATTGAATGATAATTGATATCTTTCTGTCTCTCAACTCTAATTCTCTCTACTTGTCTTCTCTATTCTCTCTACTTCATATCTTGATTTTACTTCTTCCTCATCTCATACTCTCTTTTTCTTAGGTTATGATCCAAGATTGTTCTTGAATAATAACAATCGGTATCAGAGCTTGTGATTTTGCTTCCGATTGAGTTGAATTGCATTCAATTTGATTGAATTAGCACTAGATCAAGCTTAATGGATATCTGGCTCATTTGCTTAGATCGCATTTAATAAAGGTTTCAAAGTGTTCGAGTTTTGTGGCTTGAACTTGCTGATCTTGTAATCAGTTAGTTCTGATCTTGTGATCGGTTAGTTGAAAGTGTGCTCGATTTTAACTGCACTTGCATTTAATCTAGCTTCTGAAGTGCTGATCATCTTGAAGTGTGATCGGTTATTGGCTGCAGATGATTCTTCATTCACTGATCTTGAGTTAGTTAGCTGAAATTTGAATCTGATCTAGTTGAATTCACATTCAAGAAGGCTTATGAGCTTAGATTCTTGACTTTAGATTGTGCTTAGTTCTTGAGTTTTTAGTTGCAAAACACTTACACACATTAGTCATGTGATAGTTAGTTAATATAGTCTTCAAATTAGTTAAAATGTTTGGAATGATAGCTGATAGTTCAAATCAATCGAAGCAAGCAGCTCATGTGTAGTAGCTAATACAATAGTTGAAGCAAGATGTGGAGACGTTTAGACTACAATCGGAGCTGGCATTTTTACAGTGGCAGCAATGGTCGCAACTGCGGTTACAACAATAGATCTTTGGAATACAGGAGCAAATTGACAGATGGGCTTATCCTGCTAGAGTTGGTGTTGATTCCTCTATGAATGTTGCTCCAGAAGATCTGAGTAAGGTAGATTTAATACATTCTGAAGTTCCGGGGGAATTTGAAGGTAAATGGGAGCTAAGCTGGTGTTGAATTTAAAGGAAAGTCAGAAGGAACATCAGCATTCCAACAGGTTGTTGAGAGTAAGCAAGATCAGTGCAAGGATTTGCTAGATACAGGTCCGGCTCTTGAGTTTCAATCCAAAATCCATCACACGAAGTCCGGGAAGCTCATTACAGACATTTTAGCATCAATTCAGAATAGGAATGCAACTTTGCAAGCTGCTGAGTAGGAATTGGTGTCACCATTTGATGCAGTTATGAAATTGCAAATGCATATTGAAGTCCATAGCAATAAGTTATTACATCTGAAGCTTTCATTACAGCAAATATTATGATTAAGTTGGCATTTCATCTTAGTGGCAGGAAGGTTCATATAAGCATGAGAGTTGGGGCAAGAACAGGGCCAATTTTGTATCATAATGGAAGGCCACTAGATTTCCTGTGTCTTAAGTCAAATGCAAAGGTTCTTGAAAAGTTATACAAGATCAAGAGCAAGAGTTTGAGGCAGCCTAAGGTGATGTTGATGGCTTTTGATAAACTTGGGGCTTACATTTGGATCAAAAGAACAATCAAAATGGCTAGGAAGAGGAGGAATTCTATCAGCAGTGATACAAATTTAGCAAAAGAAAGGAGTGTTACTGCTGAGGTACTAATAGATTCAACACAAAACCATCTGTTACCACTCCATTGCAGGCTACCGCTCATTTTTAGATGGGAATTATGCCCATTCAAACCAAATGGTAGACTCTTTTAAGTGAAGCTAGCGCTTATTACTCTACGAACACTAATGATAGACCCCCTGAATCGGAAGAAGTATTATATGAACTCAATGAGGTGATGCAAGGAACTTCCCTTAAGGATTATGTGATTTGATTTGAAGAATTGAAGGCTAGAGTGTTGTCCATGCTTCTGGAGACAAATGAGGAATATTTGATGGCTCGCTTTATTGATGGTCTTCAACCTGAGCTCAAATAGATAGTTAAGGCCATTAGTCCTTGATCATTATCATTGGCATATGACAAAGCAAAGTTATTTGAATTCGTGGTTCCTCCTTATTCAAAGGGAGACCAAAGGGGAATTGATCTAGCAACAAAAGAAGAGCAAGTAACTGCCAATTTAAGACAACTTCAAGCAGCACAACTAATTAGAATTCGTGAGGGGTGTTTGCAAGGGAATGTTGCAACAATAACCTCAATGGATAGCACTAAAAAGCAGCTTAACAAGTTGCTAAGAGTCGAATGTGAGTAATTTAGTGGAACATCAACAAATGTCAGTTTTTTCGAACAAGGGTGCACAAGCAATGAATGAGGAATTGACTCCAAAAGTACAACCAAGTGTAAGACCTCCCAGAATTTGGTGGTTAATGTTCAAGCAACGAGCAGAAGAACAAGTTTATGCTACTAGTTCTCCTTGGAAGCAAATTTTCAGTAGTGGAATAGATTGGGATTGGGAAGAATTCAGCAGAAAGAATGTGATGGCAAACATATTGGTTAACCAACCTCATTCTTAGAGCACTAGGAGTGGTAGAATTTAGCTTAACACAAGTTCCTAAGGGAAGAATGGGAGCTATGGAGGGGAGATAGAAGCCTATGTTTGGCAAATCAAAAGTGAGGGGCAACCTCCAAGGGTTAAGGCGAACATGAGACTTTCAGAATTCTTTTGGCTTATACTCCAACAGCATGAATTTGAGTTCGGTAAAGCAGCAAATTCTCATTGGAAACAACAAGTTGGTCTTGGAATTGACTATAAAAGGAATCCACGCTCAAGTAAGGTTTAAGATTATTCAAAGGTGAAGTTGATGGATGACTATGTGTGGTGTGTTGTGAAGATCGATCACCTCGATTTTAAGAACCAAAGAGTTTCTGTTGAGATGCAAAATATGAAGATAGGGGCATTTCCTGCTGATGAGTTTGGGCAAGTCGTTAAGGAAGTTGTGAGCAGTCCAGCAATTATCCCAGATGTGTATTGTAATGCTGAATCAATGTTTGGGTTTGATTGTAAAGGGAAGATGTTCAAAGGATTTGGAATTCAAACTCATCTGAATCAATTTCACTTCAGTGATTCATTGAAACGCAGGAAGCAACAGTAGGTTCAGACAGGTTTTGAAGGTTATGAGAAGGATTTAGAATTCATGTGTTGTAGGCTGAGAGCATATCATTGGGCCCCTGTGAGAGCTCAAAACATGAATAAATTCCATTGGAGTCCAGCTATAGCACTCGAGGACTTACATGGGTGGGATAGAGTTCAAAATTTCTAGGCTAGAGGTCAGAGTGCTCAAGAATTTAGGCAGGATTGTTGCACTGGGAAGCAATTTGCAGGTGTTTTTTGTGTATGGTTTGCATCTAAAGCTAGAAAACAATGCCAGAGAGTCATGCATAAGTTGGCATTGGTAACTTGGGAAGGATGTGGTAAGGAAAGAAGGACAGTTGCTGCTAAGGAAGTGGTTCAAAGCTGGGCACAATATGCCTTGGTCTATTGTTCTATCGGTGATGTAATAAGTTGGAAGGTCATGAAGAGGAAGAAGGAGAATGATACGCAAGCTTCTAAGAATCATCAAAGCCTCAAGCACATTCAAGTCTTGATTAAAAGCAGTAGGACATTTGTAGTAAAACCTCTCAAATGGAAGGAGATTTGCAAACTTTTCTTAAATCATGTTGCAGAAACAAAAGCAAGATTGCAGTAGGAGTGCTAAAGTCGAATGGAAATGGATTTTTGAGTAGCTACAGGAGTAAAATTGAGATCCAAAGTTGCTGCGGTGTACATACAAGTCAGTAAGCAACTTCAAGTTTCGAAGTCAGCATCAATTGTGGAAGCTACAATGTAAGCAACAGGAGGAGTTTAACATCAAGAGTAGGTCTTGATGTTCAACATCAAGGGTTCTTTAAGACTACAACTTCTTTTCTGAGATTCTTGAGACAAGAATCTCAAAGGGGGGAGTATTGTCATGATTCTAGAAGAATAAAGGGATAAGTACTAATAATTCATAGCTTTGAGTTAGCCTTTATTGGGACGTATTAGGATTTATTAGCCATTCGCCTTAAGAGGTGTTTAGGTATTAGTCAAGATTGGGCTACAATAGCATAAGTCGGTTAGGAGCTGTCCAAATGCAACGTAGTTGCAGTTGATCTAGGCTTAGTATAAATAGTTGGATTTTTCATGTAATTTGGGGCATTGAATGATAATTGATATCTTTTCTCTCTCTCAACTTTAATTCTCTTTACTTCTCTTCTCTGTTCTCTCTACTTCTTATCTTGATTTCACTTCTTCCTCATCTCATACTCTCTTTTTCTTAGGTTATGATCCAAGATTGTTCTTGAATCATAACACTTGTTTACCTAATTACTTTTCAACTTCAACTTTATACTCTTTGAACTTCTCAAAAGAGTCTGACTTATGTCTTATTAGGTAAATATATTCATACCTAGAGTAATCATTAGTGAATGTGATGAAGTACTCATACCCATCTCTTGCTTGAACGTTCATTGCTCTACATGCATCTGTATGAACTAGCTCAAGCAAGTAAGCAAGTCACCAATACTGTTGCCTTTACTCTTAAAGACAGACTTGGTTATCTTGCCTTCTATGCAAGATTCGCAGACTAGCAAGGATTTCAAGTCCAAAGGTTCTAAATCCATCGTCTTTGGATCATGTTAGAATTAATGTGACCCAAACGTAGGTGCCATGTGAAGGCATTATCCTTTTCAGGGTGTTTTCTTTTAAGAGATTGAACAAGTGAGCTTGTGTTAGATTGATTCAAACATACATCAGAGTTTTGATTAGAAAATAATATAAATAAACATCCACACATGTACCTTTGCAAATAAACAATTTATTTCTCGTATATACATAGTTCAGAACTAAAATTCAATGAATAACCATTATCCACCAAATGAGAGACATAAATGAAATTCTTGTGCAATACAGGTACAAACAAACAATCCTTCAAAATCAAAACCCTACCACTAAAGACTAAGCTAACATCTCCTACTCTTAAGACTGCTACTCCTATACGATCTCCAACTATCATGTACACATCTCCGTCATACAGCCTCCTAGTTAGCTTGAGCCCCTGTAACATATTACAGACATGATCCGTTGAACCTAAGTCCACACACCAGGAACCTATTGGACTCTCAACTATGCATGACTCAACTAAGTGAAATATCATCATACTTTTACTAGTTGGCTTAGCAATCTTTGCAGGAAGAGTAGCTATGTATTTTGTGCAATTCCTCTTCCAGTGGCCCATTTTTCCGTAAAAGAAACACTTTCCTTTTGCTAGCTTCTTGTTGGGCTTAGTTGCTATACTAGTAACATTACCTTTGCCTTTCTTTCTAGTCGGTCCCTTATTGTACTTGATCTCACTAGCCCTTGATGCTTGAGTCAAGTGGACACTCCCCTTGGCTCGCATTACATCCCCTATAATTTGTAGCTCCGTCATCAACCCAGGTAATAAATAATCTTTATTATTCATTGTGTAATTGAGCCTTAACTGGATGAAGGAGCCCGACAGAGAGTTGAGGATGATGTCCCACTGAGATTAACTATCAATCTTAGCACTAAGAATCTCCAACTCAGAGAAACATGCCATCATCTTCATGATGTGTTCCTGAACTGGAGTTCCTTCTGACATTCTCATGTTGAGGAGCTTCCTTATTAGCTCTTGTCTAGCTGCCCTATCTTGACCACCAAATATTTCCTTTAAATGTTTGATCAACTCAGTTGCTGCTTCCATCTCAAACATCTGATGCTTGTGAATGTTTTTCACTAAAGCCAAAATATAGCATCTGGCTAACTCGTTAGCCTTATGCCAGCGTTCATAACCCTTTTTAACAGCAATTGTAGAATTATCAATGGGCACCGTAGGTCGAGCGTTTGTGAGAACAAACTTGTGACCCTCATGTATTAAAATTACATCCAAATTCATTTTTCTAGTGAAATAGTTACGTCCAATCCCTTAAGTATTAAGTGAAGTGCATCAATAGCAGCCATTATTAATATCTGTAAATGCAAACACTTATATAACTATATAATATGAGCCATGTACAATGCAGTGATATCTATTCTTTTAATTTTAGCAAACATAATGTGTCATGTATCCACAAAACTACTCTATCAAGTATGTAATGATGACCCAAACACACCACTCCTTACTCCCCGACAACGGGCTCGTATGAAATTATTTTAGGTGAGATCTAGTCTCAATTAATGTATTTTCTTGTAACTCTTACTAAACATAATTAACTCACCCTTTTCCTTAGTCTCTAACGCGATACAACAGAGCTCCTTGGGGAGGCTAATGTATTATGCTAGTCAAGTGTAAACCATTACCTAAACCTCCACAAATACATGTAATACTCCACGACAGCGTGGTCGCATTGCTTCTTTACACTTTAGTTTATCCTATTTGAAATCTAACCTTGTAACCTGCAAATCGACACCCTCCTCAAGGAGTGAAGTCGATTCACTATACTGATAGGCTGGTAATGAAAACCGTGAGGTTTCAACAATTGAACCTCGCTCCCACTTGAATTTTATAAACTAGTGGTTTCTATTTTAAATTGCATTTACAACTTGATTATCTCATAATCACCATTAGAATCCCGTTCTAAAATAAATTAATTAACAAAAAATAATTTTTAATTATTTTTATTTAATTTAGTACTGACGTCTACACATCCCAAAAATTATTTTTTATATGTGCCACATCAGTGCTAATGTCATCACTGACGTCAGCATCAACACTCCTTCAAAAAAAAATTTAATTTAATAAAAAATTTTGACACTAATCTCATTTGATCAATCCTACTGTTTTTGCTAATCTTAACAATATACGCATAATCACATCATACATAATCTAAATATAAATATAATTTTAAAAATCTACATCTATAGACCTGAATTAAATATTAATTCAAACAAGTGTTTTAAACAATTCAAAACCGGGCCTATATTTATGATCAATATTGAATTAAACACTCTCTCCTTTCTATTTTACTAAAACCTCTATTTTATTAAATCGCAAGTCTTTATTTTAATCTTATTATAACTATCATGTATATTATGAATGTAATCAGAGGCCGGCTCTGATTATCAATTCTTGGGAAGAATTTTAAAAATTGACCCTCGCTAAATAGATTAATACAACGGAACTTTTTAAAATTCCTAATTTTAAACCAACGGGTGATTTAAAATTTCTAATTTCAAATCTACAGATTAAAAATTTCTAATTTTAAATCTATAGGCCTCTACTCTGATATATTCATAATAATAACATGAATATAAAACTAACATAATAAGAATACTTTAAATAAATAGAAAAGTAAAAAATTAAAAGGAAAGGGAAAGAAGAATACCTAGAAAAGCTCCAAATAAAGAATGCTAGAAAAAAGGGAAACCCAGAAGTCTTCAGCGCAATCTCCTTGGAAAACCCGAAGCATGGGCTTTGAAAAATATTAAACTCAAGAGAAAATTTTCAACAGAAATTATCTCTCCGTTAGATCTTTGAAAGTCAACACTTTCAGAAAACCTTTTAATTTAAAGGGTTATTTATGCCAAAGGTTCCTATACTTTGTCCGTTGTGTCAAGTTGGTCCTTGTAATTTTAATTGTGTTAATTTAGTCCCTGAACAATTTAAAATGTGTTAATTTAGTCCTTTGGTTAAATTTAAGTTTAGTTAATGTCGTAATTTTGAAGGGAAAAATTATGTTAAATGCAAGCAACTTGTTTTAAATCACCCGTTTACTCAATTTAACCCAATTGATGGCCGAACCATTAAAATTTTCATTAAAAGCTTAACATAAATTTTTCTCTAAGGACTAAATTGACACATTTTGAATTATACAGGGACTAAATTGACACAATTGAAAGTACAAGGACAAAATTGGCACAATGGACAAATTACGTGAACCTTTGGCGTAAATGACTCTAATTTAAAATTGGATGCTAAACCTTGATTTCAGTACCCCTATTTATACCAGGTTATCAGAGCCTAAAAACACCAAATTTTCAATGTAGGACTCAGTAAAAAAACGTATAAAACAATGTCATATAACGCAGCAAGTCAAACCGCGTCAAAAACACAGTCTGCATGCCACTGTCAGGTTGTGATTGTTCCACGCCAAATGACACAGATCGCCTCTAATAGGAGCACCTTGGTTCACGTCCCTTGGCGCGTATCACCCATCGGCAGCCCAACACGTGACTGGCTGCTTTGGTTTGGCACGGATCACGCCCATTTTTACTTTTTTTTCCGCAGGTAAGAACTCATCCTATGCATTTTTAATTTTTAACTTTTATTGATCTCATGAATAATGTTTAGCAAATTAAATTTACTCGTCTCGTGAATAAATAATTTATTTCATGAATTCTTTAATATTTTTTCAATGGCAATAAAAACAGAGGCTTGTGCAGGGACCAAAGGAAAAATTTAAATTTAGCTCCAAATGGGTTAAATTAATTACCATCTCATGATAAAATTTAGGGTTATTTATATTTTAGTACCCTGACCTTTTTGATAATTATAAAAAGGACCCCGACATTTTTGAATTATTAAAAAGAACCATAAGTTTTTATTGTATTAATAAAAAGGACCCTTTCTGGCCGCTCGACCTCATTTTCAGTCACCGGCATTGACATGGCAAGACTATTTAAAAATTTGCTACAATATATTGACTATATTACCCCTCAATTAAAAAAATAAATATAACCCCCCATCCCACCCCTTGGGCTTTTTTTTAAAAAAAAAATATTCAAATTCTTCTTCCTTTCATCTTCTTCATTTTCTTCATTCTACCATTACAGTTGACGTTGTTTTTTCTCTGAATGCTAAAGTGTTTTTCAATTCTTTTAAACACAAATGCATATTTTCATTTTTCCTCCTCTTCCTTCTTCTGCTTCTTCTTCATTCAGTTTTGCTTCATACAACAATATTCTTCCGTCTTTTATTTTTAATTTTATAGTGTTAGGATTAATTATTATTTATTAAATTTTAGAGTATTATCTTTAATTTTTTTAATTTTAATGGAGGCAATGCAATAGATGGGGAAGACGACGAGCCTTTGAACAAAATAATATATTTTTTAATTTAAATTACCTAATTATTGATGCTAATTTTTATTTTTTTTCAATTAAATTAACCAAAATGACGTCGTTTTGGAAAGTATAAAGAATCAAACCCAAAATGACGTCGTTTTGCTTAAGGGTAATTTCATCTTTCTATTTTTTGGGGTTTTAGGTGGCTGGAGAGGGACCTTTTTTAATGCGATAAAAACTTAGGGCCTTTTTTAATAATTTCAAAATGTCAGGGTCCTTTTTATAATTATTAAAATGGTCGGTGGTACTAAAATGTAAAAAATCCTAAAATTTAATTACCATTTAATGGGACTCAATTCCACTAAATAAATTCCACTGCACTTTACACTTAAATCATTTATTCAATAATTTAAAAATAGACTATATTGATAACAACAACCCCTCTATTAGATATCCATGGCCAAAAATAATTAGAACTACTATCATTATTTTTCTCACAGCTTTCCATTTGTTACAACTCACCCTTTTCCAAATAATGTATTTATACTTGAACAAATTCACAATATAAATTTCAAAAGTCAAACACTTGGAACACTTAGGCCAAAGTTTCCAAATTACTTCAAACACTTGCAAATTAATTAAGGGGACATCTGTATCTCATAAGATACTATAGATTCCTTATAGAATACCTGATCCCTATCACACTTCATGCAGTTACCCAATGCACGTGGGATGTTAGCCATATATCAAGACCTTAATTATAGTACACCAAGGTAACTAACATTCTATTCACAGGTCCAAAATATTCTCAAGATTTAGAGTCGTCATTCAAATAGTATATCATGAATCACTCACTTCCTATAGTAGTCTAGAACTAAGTAACTCACATGGTCCAACTCAATGTATTAATCTTATTAAATGCACCAACATAACACTTTTGTATCACCATTCACACGACAAGATAAGACATCTAAATTAGTCTTAGCAGACAAGTAGTCAAAACTTATAACCGATTATGAGTTCTTCAAATAACATTTCATTCCATTTGCTCTAAGTCTATCTATGGCTTAATCTTATAAACCACTTAGACCAAATATGTAAAAAATAATTTGAGGACTATATCCATTTCATGGATGCCACTTAAAAGAAAATCACATGCATCAAAAACAATGGTGGATGCAGCAGCTGGAGGTGCATTGATCAACAAGACCCCTAGGGAGGCCTCTGAGTTGCTAGAAGTGATAGCAATAACTATTTGAGCCCTAATTATCGGGTTGCACCAAAACCACTAGTAGGAGTTCACGAAGTTGATGCATTCACAACGTTATCCGCTCAACTCTTACTGATTCAAAAGCAATTGGGTAACATGAATGTCAACATTATTCATACTCCTATATTGACATGTGAATTATGTGCAAGGAACCATGCTAGTGTTGAGTGTCAAGCGAACAACTCCTTTGCCTCATCGAGTCATGAGCAAGTGAGCTACATGTCGAACCATCAAAGAGCTTAACATGATTAGTACTGCAACACTTACAATCCATGATGGAGGAGCCATCCAAACCTTTATTGGAGTAATCAAGGCGCAATTACGCCACCCATAATCCACCTCAAGAAAAGAAACCCAACTTAAAAAAAATGTTCCGGAAGTTCATGCATGAAACGACAAATTTCATACAATAAACTGGGGAGATCTTAGGAACCAAGAAGCCTCGATTCGAAATTTAGAAAATGAAGTGGGATAGATTTAAAGGCAACTTTCTGAGAGATCCCAAGGTTCCCTACCGAGAAACACCATGACAAACCTGAGCGAACACGTTAATGCCACTAGCACTGAGGTGTAGAAAGACATCAGAAGAACCTCTTCAATGTTATAAAGCCACCATGACCGAACATGGCACATCAACCGAACTTCCCACTACAGCATTTGAACCCACAACCAAACCTCGAGAACCCAAGCATGAAGATGACGCCGAGCACTAAGCCCTACAAACTGAAGATCCCCCTTCCTCAATGATTGAAGAAGCAAAAAGTGGATGAATAACTTGGTAAGTTTTTCTGGAAATTTTTAAAGTATATTAACGTCCCTTTTGCTGATATGTTGAAATAGATACTGAAGTATGCTAAGTTCATGAAAGAGATTCTATCCAACGAGAGGAAGTTGCGAGAGCTCAAGACATTGACACTAACTGAAGAATGTAGTGTCATACTACAAAAAAAAAACTCCCACCTATGCTTAAATATCCAAGGAGTTTTACTATTAGGACTCTTACTTTTGATAGAGTTTTATGTGACCTAGGTCCATGTATAAGTCTAATGCCAATCTCTATTTAAGGAAGCTTGGGTGGAGAGAGGTAAAACCGACCACAGCACACTCTAATTGGCAAATATGTCCATTATCCATGTGGGATCATAGACGATGTTTCAATGAAAGTTGACAAGTTCATCTTTACAACAGACTTCCCGATGCATGACATGGAGGAGGATCATGAGATACCTCTTATTTTAGGCCGAATTTCCTTGCTGCGGGAAAGGCCTTGATCGGTGGGCAACAGGGAAATTGATCTCAAGGGTAGAAGATGAACAAGTGACCTTCAACATATTTGAGGCTATAAAATTTTCATCGAAGAAGGACACTTGTTTCCGAATAGAAATCAAGTTTGTCCCACCAAGTCAAAGGGTTTAGGGACCAAGGATGACTTAGTGAGGAAACGTGCCTGAGCTCGAAAATGAATATCAATGGAGTGGCATGTTACGCATAAAGATCCCACGATTAAAGAAAAAGTTGGAGATGGTCGTAGAATGAAGGGTGCTAATAAGAGCCATGGGACAAGAGTGATATTCAGTGTAGATGGATGAAGCTCGATTCTCGTAAAGAATTTGGGATATGAAATTATTGGAAAGTCTAGCTAATGAAAATAACTTAAAAGTGCTTAGGAGGCAACCCAAGTTTTCTTTGGTTTTCTTATTTTGTTTTATTTCTTATGTTAGGTTATGTTTATGGACCAGGTTCCCAAACAAGTTTGGTAGTTGTAGCATGAACTTCAAGATTTCATCATCAAGCCTTAATCTTTAAACCTGGAAGTATCCCTCATCTCTTGTTTAGTTCTTTCTGTTTCTTTTAACATTGAGGACAATTTTAATCTTAAGCTTAGGGGTGGGATAGAAAATTTTTCAGAATTTTAAAGTTTAAAACAAAGTTTTTCTAATCTAGTTTTATTTTGTCCTTAGAGTCGGTTTCAGTGCTTCCCAGAGTTCATAGCCTTTGTATGGGGATGTGAATAGTGTCGTCCAACAAAAACATTTTATTTTTCTATGGGTTTAGTTTTTCTTTTAGTATTTGCACTTTACTTGCTTGTTTATATTTACTGTTGTGTGCTAGCTATTTTTGTGCCTATGACCCTAGTCTCATGCTTTCTAGGCAAATTTATTACAATTCTCAACTTGTTTACTTTGATAGGCACGTATTACTAAGGAATTATCCTGTGAAATCATGTTGTGTGTTTTCATTAGTCGGCAAGGCAATTTTATCTCATTTTTTATTGAGATGATCGAATTTGAATGGTTCACATTAGAATGTTGCGAACATGATAGGGTTTTATGGTTATGCCTATGACTAAATGAAAGAAAATGTTTTACAAAAAAAAAAAAAAAAAAA